>JAYKKI010000010.1:9967500-11382500 GCA_039881145.1 Druceiella hillmani | reverse complement strand
GTAATAACAAGAAAAATATGTGAAAAGCGACTAACTTATTTTCTTGCAGTCGTCGTAAGAATTTAATGAGTAGGTAATTGGTGATAATTAAGATGGCTGTGTATAGATACGTTTGGATATATTAATGATAATAACTAAGTTTACACAACATTATTGAAATATGATTTCAATTTCAACATTATATATATATATATATTGCATAGCCAAAGAGCTAAATACGAAACTATCAAATTCTCGTCATATTTGTCCGTCCATCCATTCCTGTCTGTCACACCCCTATAGTTTCTACAGTATAGGACCTATGTACATGAATTTTTTCAAGTAAACACTCTATATGGAGATATCAATTAATATGTATTAAAATCTTAAAATAAATTGTTATATGTACCTTCCCACTTATGGGAAACGGAATCCGCAATTTGTATCCTTCGAGAGTCATCAGATTTTTTTTAATGACATAGAGCTTACACTTTTTAATTTTTCACTTTCAAACTACGTTTGCGGAATATTTAGTTTCGGAATAATGTACAAGATATCTTCAATTGTGGGCTTGAAAGATATTAAAAATCTGAAATATTAACATTTGATCATAAATTAATTTGCAACAACAATTTTAAACGGACTATATAACAACGGAATGCTACTAATAGAACCCTAGCACTCACTTAACCAATTGTTTATATTAAGGTATATGTATATATATATATATATATATATATATATATATATATATATATATATATCGATTTTTATTTAAAATTACATACCATTTCAACTTGTAACCTGACTATAACGAGAGGTTCCTAAATATCGGAATTCCACAACTTTGAAAAACATTTAAGAACGGATGGAATAACATAGGAATAAAAAAGTACACATCCAGATTTTAATTTCTTGTATAACTCTATTTATTACGGTATTTGTAATCCATAAACCTGTGATATTGTACAAAATTATGTGATGCCATTTACCTATATGTTCATTTAAATTTCCTTAACCAAGCGAAAAAAACAATAACTTTAGAATTTGAACCAGTAAGCTATGGCTTCCTATTCGCATCATAGCAATAATATGATGGTCCAATGGTTATTCCTAAAATGTATTAGTTACAATTGTTCAATTTAAACATCTCTTCAAATCGCGTTACATCGAATGAAGTGAAATCACAAAGTATCAATCTTAAATAAACATCTGGAAAAGTACATATGGAATGCTGGGAAAGTTTACTTTAAATCACTCTTTTTAAATTAAAAGAAAACATAGCAGGCAAACTAAAACTACTTAGCAGGCAAACTAATAATGTCTTGTGACGAAATGTTTTATCTAGAAGTCATTAATGGAAGTGTTAAAAGATTTGGTAAAAAAATCCAAAGTGCAACGCTATCAACTTTATTCCATGATTTTAAGATTGTTTGCGTGCTCCTCAATAAGGTATTTAAACCTACAGTTACATCAAAACATTGTCGCGTTATTAAAAAAAATATCCTTCTTATAAATGAACAAAATTCCTTATCAAAATTAGTTAGTAAATTAATCTTAATTTTTGAAAATTAACTTTTGAACGTATAGAAACCCCATAATTGAATTTTTCCCCAGAAATATTATTTAAGATTTGTCTACATATCTATGGTTTCATCAGTTTAAAATGGTTAGGAGTTATTATGTTAATGACATCAATAAGTCAGGTGAGTTTAAATTTGAAGTCGCGAAATAATTTGCATCAACAGACTCCAAAAAAGGGCTTTACTTAGAGTTTTACTGAGATCTAAGCACTCGAACTCATTAAGGTAGTTTTGTTAATTTCCTCTTCGATAAGACGAGAAAAGGCATTAATAGTGTCATTAGACACACCTGTGGATTAAAAGTAAGTGAAAGTGTTGCTCTTCGCACAATATAAGACTAGGGTAATTTTTAGGTCAAAGAAAATGGCAAGGAAGGATGGCCTTTATTGTCATAAGATTTTATCACAAATTATTGGTTTTTGATGTTAACAAAAAGATGCTACATAAGCTGTACATCTACGGATGCATTCTGAATATACTAACGCAATCAACATATTCCATATAAAGTTAATGACAATTTGATTAGAAATTGTTTTTCTTTTACAACATCCTTGCTGCATGGTACATATGTACCATTTTTTTAATTCCGGACTATAGATTATTATTGTAATTTCGTAATCCTGAAAACGCCCCGAATATCAATTCATATAAATTTCAAAGGAAATGATACATCGCATCGTGGAAATTCATGTAACCAAGATTAAATTTTCATTTATATAAAAACATTTTCCAGGAAGTTTTAGTATTATAAAATATACCCATCACTTCCGAAAGAAATAATTTATATTTTCCGTTTATTGCGAATCTAAGCAATAATTATTTTACGTTTTTCCACTTTTCAAATGGGACCAAATTTAACCTTTTTTTACTACCCTTTTCTAACGGAAGCAATTCAATAAGAGTACCTCTACAGATAACTATTTAAAATGTTTATATAAAATTTACGCGTTCATTTTGTGCCTACAGTTAATATAAATATAAATAGTTGCCGTACTCTTGTCCGACGCAACGTAACGAAGTAAGAAATAAAATACAAAAATACAGTCAGTGCCGAAAAGTAAAACAAGCCATTTCAAAAACCTAATAATTGTTTTTATCTCTTTATCCTGTCACTCAAAAATGGAGTTTATATGGCATGATAAGTTTCTGAATTTGAGTGCAATTTTATAAAACAACTAGAGCTATGGGTATTTCTGAGCAAACAATTTTGTGGGTTTTGACTAAACATAAAGTCGCATATCAAAATTTAAAACACTTAAAAAACAAGAAAAAACGAAAAAATAAAACGAATTCCTTATTTGTTTGCACTAACTGATTGCAATGAATAAGCCTTGACTCTATGCTCTGCTTTTTAATACTTTATACACAAACTTGAAAACCAACTCTCTGCTGAAGCTGAAAGACATTTTAAATATAGAAAATTTATTTAATTTCTTCTTTACATAATAGTGAAAGAAAAATGGATAAAACATGTAAATGCAAAGTACCGCTTTATACAAAAGTCGAAATTTTGTATAATGGTACTTCAGAACAATTTCACACAACAAAGCCACGTGGCTTATTATCCACAACGATAAACACCTACATACATATTAAACACGTATAAAATAACGTATATAGATATAGTAACAACACGTTCTTAGGAAAAAAACGAAATATGAATAATATCGTACGGAATTGAAAATGGCTTCTTACCATGGCAGCTAGAGAATTGACAATTTGACGCAACGTTAAAAAAACAAAGTTCTTTAAAATCGTATGAAATTTAAATGAACATAATGTAAAATAAAAATAAATAATTATAAATTTAAGGAACTTAACGTTAACCATATTTTGAAGTCAAGATTTTAAGCTTGTACTACTTCCAATATATCATCGCACAGAATAAAATCCATTGGAAGCACATTGATAAGTTATATAGGCAAGAATTATATCAAACAAATCACTTCAATTAATATTTTTACAGTTATAAGATACATTTTTTCAAATTTAAAAATGAAATGTAAAACTTTATACATGAGTTGCAAAGTTGAAATGGACTGTCAAGCACCAAAAAATTCCACGATCGCTCTGTTCATTTGAAAGAAACTCTCAAACCCAAAATAGCACTAAGGAATATACTGTTGAAATAGGAACATACTTTTGAAAGATTAAACAGAAATTTAAATTTTTTCCACTAATGCATTTTGATCTATTTGACATGACGCTAATAACCTGGGCAATATAAATAGTACAACATTTACAGACCGTTTTAATTCCGATCTTTGCTATAATCGTTAGCCTAATTTCGATGCTGTTGGAAAGGACATTATAGTATAGTATGTTATTTTCGAGAGAGAAAAAAATTAATGATATATGATTTCACAACCTACTTTTTGTCGTATAAATTCTCAAGACGCAAAATGTCTGGTTTTACTAGCTTTTCAAACTTTCATTGGTAAATAAGTATTTTTCAAACTTTCATCGATAAATAAATATACTGGATTGATCAACTTGAACCGTCGTCTTAGGTATAAAACTAAAAGCTCCATTAAAATCTGTCCAAAGGTTTTTACGTGATGCGCACACGGACACTGCGTCACTACCATTTTATTATTTGTGTAGACTTATTTACAAACAGTCGATTGTCGTGGAGGGTTAATAAATAAATTCCTATAAAAGGAGTACACAAAATTAAGAGATAAACTTACAGTGTGAATTCTTTACGTTGATTCAGTTATAAGTTGTACATTAAAATGAATTATGTCAGAGCAACGTGTTTTAATAATAAAATTGAAAGTTTAGACTATGGTTATACAATTTACGTTTAATTGCCCTTTTTGCCAAACTCGCTTAATGTCGAATCTGTTAATCTATTCAGAAGAAGGGTGGCACGACATCGACCTAGAGAACCCAACTAGACGGAGCTTTTTGTTGAGCTTTCTCTCGACGTCCAGTAAACTTACTAAACCATTAATCACGTCTTATATAATCTTGCTCTTGAATAATTTATACGATAGCACGCCTTACTTTTATTTTATCATAATTTCTAAAATTAATTCAACAAATTATAAAAAGTGTGTACGTAGAACGGAAGGAGACAGAACTTTAATTTGTTTTATTGCAACTTTACAACAAAATGTGAAAACGTAGGAACTAAATTAAAGATATAAATTTGTACTTTTAAGAATAAATATATTAAGCCTCTTATCAGTTTAAAAGACAATAATTAATTGACGATCATTGATTTTATTAAAATTATTAGTAAAATTGAATTAAGTTATTAAATGTCCCAAGCGGAACAATTAGAGGACATACGTATTTTCAATATACAAGTATCGAAACAATGTTTACTATACAAGTATTGAAACGATGACCACGTGTTTGTTTACACGTGGTCCATTGTTTCGATACTTGCATATAAGATTAGACGTAAAAAGGCGGAGTAATTCTTTTTACGTAAATAATTTTAATTTAAAAAGACAAACATAAATATTAAAATTTAAATCATTTTATGCACAATTTAAAATTAAAGATTTTTCAAGAATATTGACACTTTCGTGAACAAGAAAATTACCTATTTAATACAAATAATAATACTTAATTAACAACAATATTAATACTTAATTAATAATAAAAGTTTTAACATTAAGTTCTCGTTAGAAAACAATTTAACTACACGAGAAATTTGGTTTTAGTTGCGAAATAAACACTACTCACATTACTTGTAATAAAAGTAATATTCTGCATAATTTATAATTTGAACTACCAAATTCACGTGTTTATCTTTTATTTTAACGGTACTAGCTAATTTTTATCAGGTTTTTATTTTTATTGAAATGAAATTGCTTTTTTATGAAAATAAAATTTCAAGATCAAATTCCGTGCAACGTTTAGTTGTAACGTCTGAATGTAACCAATCTATCGCAGAAAAGACGGAACATATGTACTTTGCTAAAAACCGAGGGAAATAGATTAACACAATAGAATAAGAAAAGATGTGTACTGGCATCGCGACTAAAATAGCGCTCACTACAGCTATTAACTATTCTGTACGTTATTTTTCTCAAAAGTAAACTGTCAAAATTTTATCGATTTATTGAAGTATTACTAATTTTGCGTGTACTTTATCCATTACAAGACTAATAACATATATACTTAATTCATTTATTAATACACAATGAACTGGCACATACAGTTATCGTAAATATAATTTACAAGAGGACCAATACACCCCGACTTCCTTAAGCCGCATTTAGTCGTGTTCTGGTCTTTGATTGACAATTTTCTATACAAATTTTTATGAAGATTTTATTCTCATCTTCATAATTTAAATGCTATCCTTAATTCCCATAAATATTATAAGTCTTTTAGAATATTTCCCTCTCTCTCTCTCTCTCTTTCTGTTTTTCTCTCCCTCTATCTCTCTCTCTCTCTTTCTGTTTTCTCTCCCTCTATCACTCTCTCTCTCTCTCTCTGTTTTTCTCTCCCTCTATCACTCTCTCTCTTTCTGTTTTTCTCTCCCTCTATCTCTCTCTCTCTCTCTTTCTGTTTTTCTCTCCCTCTATCACTCTCTCTCTCTGTCTCTCTCTTTCTGTTTTTCTCTCCCTCTATCACTCTCTCTCTCTCTCTCTCTTCATCTCTCTGTCATGTACCTCTAACTACTTACTTACAAATCAAGGTTTAGATCGCCAAAGAAGTTTCTTTCGGTCACGTATATTGAGTAGCATGTGCACAATTTTTATGAAAAATGATTTCATAATCACATATTTACGATCACACATTTGCTTATGTGAAAATAGTCAGTTTAGGGACGAAGTAAATTTTTCAATTAATTTTTACACATTTCGTTAAAATTTAATAAAACAAGTTTTGCCGATCGCAAAATATGTACACGCACTAAAAAATTAATTAGTGTCACTTGCATTCGATCCTAAATAATATAAAAGAAACCGAAACGGATAACTTAAGAGTTTAACATTAACGCGGGCTGGAGAAAAACCATCATAATAATTTTATTTTCATAACTACCCATTACTCTTCATTTTTCAACATTGAAAACTTGCATTCCAATCTATTTATTGCCAATTACAATATTTCAAGGGAAAAATCTTTTATCCCCTGCCTAACTACTTTCCGCCCCATTCACAAAACTAAAAAAGTTTTCTTACGAAGTTATTTTGACATAATGAAACTAACTTTATCGTGTAATGTTGGGTAAGTTATAGTAATGAACGACTGACTTTTTAATCTGTTTTCTTATTCGTACTTAATAACTAAGATTCATAATAGTAATCACGTTCCTTATTATATTCCAGGCTCATAACTGTACATATTGGTTATTTCTCTATTTCTTATAATAAAATTTACAAGTATAGGTGGCTAATTAATTCGAAGACAGACATGAAGTTAAGTTATGAAAGAAATATTAAATATATTTGGCGTTAATTTCGTAGTAATTTATTATTCACAATTCAATGAAACTACGTGATGTGGTATTATTTCTACTTTCTTTAAGTTCTTTACCACGACCTAGGTTTCGTTGTATTACAACATCTTCAGGTGGGCTATTAGCAAAGATCTGATACTATATTTGCTAATAGCCCACCTGAAGATGTTGTAATACAACGACACCTAGGTCGTAGTAAAGAACTTAAAGAAAGAGTAAACAGATATTAAATTTTTTTTAATTATTAATTCTTTGTAAAAAATGACAATAATGATGTTAGTAAATCTGGTATAAATGAGAATTTAAATCTAATTGTTGTCCTAAGTTGCATTTTAACTATCATTAAAATGCAGAATGCCATACAATAAATTACATTTCGGGTGAAAAATTAACACGTGAAAATAGACACGTGCATGTAAATTTTCACGGCGAACTGTCTAGTAGTCGAGGCGTGAAAGTTTTCACTGAACTAAATAGCTAAAGAAAAAGTATTTCAGGAAAACATGGGAAATATTTCTTCCTTTGCACTGTTGCTTATGATTTTCATGATATCCAAAAGTCTACAAAATTAACTTTTCTGAATGAACGGTTTTTAATGAACTTAATTTTTTCTGTCATTAGGTACGAGTATTTGGCGTTTAAGTCCAATCGCATGTTGCCTTAAACATTATCTAAACATATTTATATTAATCTTTTAGCACTTAATATTGAAAACAATTCACAAGAACAAAATGTACCCGCTCAATTTGAATGTAATTTCTCTAGTAATTACTGTACGTATTCAAAATCTCTGGTCTGTTATACTTTACCTATCTATTCAGCTTCCAAGACATAATATTACAATAACGCAACAACTCGACAACATAACAAGTGAACCGTCTCTTTGGGTGAGCTTTGATCCCTCACGCAATAGTGATTTCGGTACGTGAATATAGCTTTATTGTTTGTCTCGCACTTGAAAAGCTTTCCTTGATTGCTATTGTTGTCCCTAGGGTTCGCTGTATCATAATTACTATTAAATTATGTTCTATCGTAATTATTTCAAACATCACCTATTGAGTGTGCTACATCGTTGGACATTTCGAAGCTTGTTTTACATCGTTGGACATTTCGAGGCTTGTTTTACATCGTTGGACATTTCGAAGCCGAAAGTGTTTTGGGGTTCCATACTTCGAAAGGAAAAACAGAATCCTTATAAGACAATTAAAGTGTCTTTATCTGTCATAACCGATTTTTGCAGAAACTGTTTGACGTAGAACTTGAAATTCGGCACAGTGATACCACTTATTTGCAGAAGTGAACATTTTAAAATATTTTTATGGCAATTTTAAAAGGGGAATTTTAAGTAATCGATTTTTTTTACTTTATTTATAAATTTTCATTACATCTATAATCTAGTATCAATATTGAATTTTAAGTTAATAAAGTTATATACATAAAAGTTAAATAATATGTTCACTTAAATATTTATTGGTTACTGAATGAAACTCTCATATTTTATTAAGCTCGCTTATGAAGAGTTTGGCAATTGTATATACAAAACAAAACACAAAATGGGCATGCGTGTATCGAACATAAGGCATTAACAAATGATTCAGTAACAATTGTATGTTATGAATTGTGTTCATATAGGATAAACATATTTAAATGAAACTAAATTTCTATTTTATTTGTCATTATTAGTTATTTATTTTTGTTATTATGATATCGTACTTAATTTGATAAAATACTAATAAATTTGACATAGGTTGGAATATTGTCGTTATATCTATAATTACTTTTTTTTCTTTTCTTTTTCCTAAATTACATTAATTTTTTACTAAAAATATTAGTTACGATTGTTTTATATTTTTTATCAATTAGCATAATGAAATGCCAGAGACTAAATTTGAAATAGTTTTATGATTCCTTATCTAAATGGCTAATATAAAAACTGAATGCTTTTAATTTCGCTATGTCGGTCCACCCGTTTGTCTGTTCACGTCACGGTATTTAGTTCTTACAGTTTAAGCTTTATTATGGTGGAATTAACGCATCAAGATATAATTGAAAAAATTGTTTTGAAGAACTTTCTTGTTCATCAAGCTTATTAAAACGTTTTATAGTGTGTCTCTCCTTTCAAAATGTTTTTCAGTGTGTCCCCCTCTCCAACTTTTTAGTGATATATGTCAAAACGTTTTGCGGTATGTCCATCTGTTTAACTTTTTAGCCATGTATGTCAAAAAATTTTGGGCTGTCCTTTTTTTCTCTTACTTTTTAACTACGTATGTCAAAGCGTTTTGGGGCGTGTACCTTCTCTAACTTTTTAATAGCCTATATCAAAATGTTTTGCGGTATGTTTCTTTCTCTAAGTTTTTAACCATATAGGTCAAAACATTTTGCGGTATGTCTTCTCTAACTTTTTAACCACGAATGTCAAAACAGTTACAACATCTTCAGGTGGGCTATTAGCAAAGATAGTATCAAATCTTTGCTTATAGCCCACCTGAAGATGTTATACTACAACGAAACCTAGGTCGTGATAAAGAACTTAAAGAAAGTAGAAATAATACTACATCACGTAGTTTCATTTAATTGTGAATAATGAATTTCTACGAAATTAACGGCAAATTTATTTAATATTTCTTTCATAACTTAACTTCATGTCTGTCTTCGAATTAATTAGCCGCCTATACTTGTAAATTTTATTATAATAAATAGAGAAATAACCAATATTTACAGTTATGAGCCTGGAATATAATAACTACATTCATATCAAAATTTATAACAAATAACATAACGGATATTACAATAAATGTACGTTAAAAAAGTTAAAAATATAATTGAAATATACGTTATGTACGTCAAAAAAATAACCGAAATTACAATAATTATACATTAATAAATTTATAAATATAAAGATACAAACAGAAAGACGTACTGGTTAAAATATTTCATTATTTTAAATGAATCGGGCATTTTACGTATCGTATATGAAGGATACGATCGGAACATAAATACATAAAATCGGACAATTCAGTCGACAACCGGACCAAAAAAAGGTACGAAAATATACATACATGCCTTATTTTTTTTACTGTCTCATAGTGACTTGAAAAATTTTATCTTATGTAAACACCGTTAAAATATCGAAGTTTCTACAGTTGCTTACTTTCATTTCCTTTGGTTACATTTCCATCACTCGCTTAAAATCGTTTTTTAGCTTTTCATCAATTGTGTCCATATTTGTCTTCCTCTTATAACTTTTCTTTTAAAATGGTATTTAGTATCAAGTAATTTTTCTTCTAAAGTGATATATAGTATCCAGTAACTTTTCTTCTAAAGTGATATATAGTATCTAGTAACTTTTTTTCTAAAGTGATATATTAGTATCAAGTAACTTTTCTTCTAAAGTGATATATAGTATCAAGTTACTTTTCTTCTAAAGTGATATATTAGTATCAAGTAACTTTTCTTCTAAAGTGATATATAGTATCAAGTAACTTTTCTTCTAAAGTGATATATAGTATCAAGTATATAGTATCAATTAACTTTTCTTCCAAAGTGGTATATAGTATCAATTAACTTTTCTTCTAAAGTGATTTATAGTATCAAGTAACTTTTCTTCTAAAGTGATATATAGTATCAAGTACCTTTTTTTCTAAAGTGACATATAGTATCAAGTAACTTTTCTTCTAAAGTGATATATGGTATCAGGTAACTTTAATTCTAAAGTCAAAGTTATAGGATCTTTGAAACACCGTATCAAAGATCCTAAGCTTCACCCTCTCTATATCCCACTAATTAAAATGCAACAGAGTGCAAGTTAGTTTTCATAATCAGTCGTATATAAAATTCATTCTTAGAAATTTTCTTGACGAACACAGTATCCTTTTCTTGTCTTAGATTCATTCATACTTCCGTCGCGGTCATTTTGAAATCCAATTAAACTTTACTTATTTATTTATCCGATCCATTTCTTATTCAATTTATTTCGTCACTTACTCACCCAAGTTTCTTTCTCACTAAACAGTAAACTAATATTTGAACATAATGTTTGTTTTTTATTGAGTTACAAATAAACAAATATTTACTCTCTCCATTAACGGCTGGAAAGACGCGGCAAGCGGCTTCTGCGGCACCAGATAAGGAACATGACGAACGGTTATGGTGACGTTGAACTTATTGTTTATTGTTATGAAGCCTGTGAAGACGTAATTTTTCAAACATTTCCATTTTCTCTTTTGCATATTGCGTATTATATTTTCTTGGAGGGTAACAAATATTAATTTTTTTTCCGTAAGACATTGGTATATACATTTTTCGAATATGTGTTATGATGAAGTTACGAGTTATGTTAGTTAGCATTATGTTTTTGTATATGTTTATGGTACAAGGAAACAATATCCTTATAAAATAGTTGAGACGGATAACCGAAATAATACAATTTTGTATTCATTGCCATATAATTTTTTTTTAACATGACTCTCTATGAATTTATTACGTTATCAACTCACAAGTATGTTTTAAAACTATGTCAATCCATAAATAATATAATATCAACTCTATACTGAATCAACTAGACAAAATACTTTTTTTTCAGGATTTATAAAAAGATTTCATTTGCAATTCATACCTTCCAAAATAAATTGATTGATATACTTGATCTTGATTTAGGGACATCCTTCGATTCAATTCACAAAACGACCTTGAAGTTTTTTTTTAGTTGTCTAGTCTTTTGCAGGTTTTTAACTTTGTCTGCATTTTTCTTTAATTACCAAATTTAATTTGTAAGCGAAACAAAATATATTGCCACCTTTAATCCAATAATTCCAACAATAAAACATACAGCCACTCAATCAACCTAAAAGCACGTTCCGATATGTCCGCTATCATGTTGGCTACTATGAAATTTTATTTTATTTTAAAAAAATGAATGGTTGCAGTTTAATTATTAGATAACTAAAGTATGTAATGCCTATAAGTAACCTAATATCACTTTTCTTATGATGTGATTCGTTAATTTAATCTTAT
Organism: Druceiella hillmani; assembly: GCA_039881145.1. Lineage (NCBI taxonomy): Eukaryota > Metazoa > Arthropoda > Insecta > Lepidoptera > Hepialidae > Druceiella > Druceiella hillmani. The sequence goes on along the minus strand of JAYKKI010000010.1, from coordinate 11,370,497 downwards.
ACTCATTCAGATTTTAGCCCAAAAAAAATAAAATGTTAACACATTCTCCAGTATACACCCATGTTAAGATATTGAAGAAATTCTTCATTCTAATTTTTGGTTCATTTAATAAAATACGAACACTAAAATATGACACAAAATAATACCTTAAATAAACTATTATTCCTCAGAAATACAGATAATTCGTATTTCACAATGGTATAAACAATCTAACGAGATAACGAATGAAGTGGTAGACTCCCTTGGCTTGGAGAGAAAGCTCAACAAAAAGCTTCGTGTAATTACGTAATCTGAATCGGTCTTGCGCCGCCCGCCTCCGCATAGATTAACAGATTGCAACGCAAGGATTAATTAAGAAGGCTATTGCTACTGATTTAAGATTTAATTTATTCCAATGAATACTTATTATTTCAAAATAGTTGTTAAATATGTACTGAACTAGCTTGAGGCCTCGGCTTCCCCATATGGATTTTCAATTTTCATACAGCTCTCGAGATAGGCGAGCAAAAAATATATTATACACACTGCGTCGTCAATTGACATACTGCGGTACTAAATTCGTCTTATTAAATAAAAATACCAAATTTTAAATTATAAACATTTTATTACTTCTCGGGTTAAAAGTAGCCAATTAGTCACTATTCTGATTAAAAAGTAGTCTATATGTCACAAAATTTAACGAAATTCTGTGTACATTGAAAGTCATTAAGTGGAAAACATACAAACTTTTCATAAATTTATTACACCATTCAAGAAAAAGTGCAGATAATAATGTATTACTTCATCACATGAACTATATGTATCCTAAATTTATTAGTTTTATTTATTTATTTAATAATTAACATTGCAATATAATATACATAATGTCTTGCTTTAGGGTAGCAATTAGCCTTTTTTCTAAGATACACCCTCCCGATTAGCCCTTAGACGTGCTCTTTGATGTATCGCGAAAGATCCGTGCATCTATCCCAATCCCTCAAAAAATCAAATTAATTTCTTCAATTGAAAGTAATTTTTGTTGAAGTGAAACTTCTTTGGACACGATGAGAGTAAAATGTAGAGGTCGAATTTCGTGTAACTCTTTCATGCAACGTTTTTATGTAACTTCTGAATGTAACTAATCTATCACAGGAAGAGCGGAAAATAGATACTTAGCTAACAAACTAAAGAGATAGATGAACGCTATATGATAATACAAGGAGTACGCATGCGCGAAAACAAGTAAACTGTTAAAATTTTGTCGATTTATCTGTGGATTTACGATTGAGTTATTACTAATTTTGCGTATTCTTCATTCATTACAAGACTAACATCATATGTACTTAATTTACTTATAAATCCGCAATGAACCCGCATATATAGTTTTTGTAAATATAATTTACAACAGAAGCAATACATCCCTACTTCCTTCAGCCAAATTTAACCGTATTCTGGTACTGGCCTCGCGGCTATGTTTTTAATTGACAATTTTAATTAATATATATATATATATATATATATATATATATATATATACATATATATATATATATATATATATATATATATATCAATATTTAATTGATAAATATTATATTTAATCGCAATTGAGTTTGCATTTGATTCAGTTGACATAATGTATGATATACAAAATGTATTACTGGGATATTTAATTCGGCAGAAGTTGTTAAATTCATTATAAATATATTATGATTTTAGAGGAATTTTGTGTATACCATTAATAGACACAAACTTACAAAATACAGTAGATATCTAACACTGAAACAACGTCTAGTAAAGTGCAATCCTTTTCGTACTGCAAAAAGGCTACGAAAAGATACCGCGATATCGCGATGAGCCAGATTTAAATTGAATTTGACCCGAGAGTCATATAATAAATGAGCTCAGTTCAGCGTACGGCTGAAAGGAGACAACTTTTCCGCGTGAAAATGAGAGAGGAAATTGTTGAACCGGAAGAAGTGAAACGTTAATTTTATTTAGGGAAATGTATTTTGTAATGTACTTTTTATTCATGTTTTGATAACACAATTTTCACGTAAACATTTTTAGAACAATTGAATCCAATGTTTCAAAAACATCGTAAGTATCGAAACCATGGCTTAGCTAATGATGATAGTTTGGCTGTTCAGAAATTTGTGGTGTACTTTTAGGAGTTATAAACCTGCTGCATATATCGAAGTGGAATGGTATTGGCGTAAATAACCCGTTGTATAGATACATCGAAACGATATATGTAAGATGTTAGACTTAGGTCTTATTTACGAATTAGAAGATATTTTTACTATATGCTGTTTTATAAGTTGATTTAAACAGAGTCACCAAAATGTGTAACGAAAGTAATGTGGCAGAAGTGAGGATAGTGTGCTGCGTTGCGGTGAAACTTGTCAGACTGAGCCTAACTAGGCTGTGGTTGGGCGGGCGGACTCGGTGCCGCCCGTTGGGCCAAGCGAGGGTCTGGGTTTTTGCCGCCTCTTCGCTGGCTGACGACATGAAGGGGGGATTTTTCCCAGACTGGGTTAAATCGTCAGATCAAAAGGTCAAATACCCGTTGGAAATGCTTTGCACGGGAATTTTTTTTTTATTTTTTTTTCCCTCTGTATGATAAAAATATTAATTTAATAATTGTGAACATATGTTTGTTTGGTTATTTTTTTTTCACTCGATAACTCTATAACTTATCAAAAAATTGCAATATTGTTGCAAAAGAATTCCAGACTAATATATATGCGAACGTGTGTGTATGGGTGTTCTTGCGCATGAGTATGTGTAAAGATGTGCTATTTCAAATGTTGGTGTAGTAATACATTAAACAATATTAGTATACATAAATGACAATACGTACATGGCATATATATATATGTGTATGTAAGTGTTTGTGTTAATTGGCATAATACATCACATCATCAAAACGAAAATTGAGCGCGTGCAATTCAGTACAAGTGACAGAAGTGAAATTGCTTTGGCGATCTAAATTTTGATTTCTAAGATTCTAATATTTCTAAGATTTGATATATAGTAAAGAATAAAACGACAGAGAGAGAGAGAGAGAAATTAGCCATACATATTGTTCATTGTTCAATTATATTTGTTTTTGGTTTTCGTGCATGCGTGCACTTAAAAGTTGCAAACGTGCTTGAAAGCAGGATAAATACGTAGAGTTAAATATAAAAAGAAATATACTAAGTGCAAGTCCATAGATTGTACTGCACACTGAGAAATCGGGATTATTATAAATTATATTTAGGATAACTATATGTGCGGGTTTATTTCGGATTTATAAATAAATTACGTACATATGTTGTTAGTCTTATAATGGATGAAGAACATCCAAAATTAGTAATACATCAATCATAAATCCACAGATAAATCGACGAAATTTTGACAATTTACTTGGTTTCGCGCATGAGGACATTTCTTGTCTCATTGTATCGTGTTCATCTATCTCTTTCGTACGTTAGCTAAGTGCCTATATTCCGCTCTTCTTGTGATAAATTGGTTACATTTAGACGTTCCATAAAAAAAGTTACACGAATTTCGACCTTGACATTTTAATCTCATCGTGCCCAAAAAAGTTTCACTTCAACAAAAATTACTTTCAGTTGAAGAAATTAATTTGATTTTTTGAGTGATTTAGATAGATGCACGGATCTTTCGCGATACATCAAAGAGTACGTCTAAGGGCTAATCGGGAGGGTGTATCTTAAAAAAAGGCCAATTGCTACCCTAAAGTGAGACATTCTGTATATTATATTGCAATGGTAATTATTAAGTAAATAAATAAAACTAATCAATTTAGGATACACATAGTTCATGTGATGAAGTAATACACTATTATCTGCATTTTTTCTTGAATGGTATAATAATTTTACGAAAAGTTTGTATGTTTTCCACTTAATGACTTTCAATATGTTGGACAGAATTTCGTTAAACTTTTTGACATATGGGCTACTTTTTAACCCGAATAGTGACTAATTGGTTACTTTTAACCCGAGAACTAATAAAATGTTTAAAAACTAAAATTTGATATTTTTATTTAATAAGACAAATTTAGTACCGCAGTATCGCAATGTGTGTAATATATTTTTTGCTCGCCTGTCTCGAGAGCTGTATGAAAATTGAAAATTCATATAAGGGAGCTGCGGCCTCAAGTTAGTTCAGTATATATTTAACAACTATTTTGAAATAATAAGTATTCAACGGAATAAATTAAATCTCAAATCAGAAGCAATAACCTTCGTAACTAAACCTTGCCCTACAATCTGTTAATCCATGCGGAGGCAGGTGGCGCAACATCGATTCAGACAATGTAATTGCACGAAGCTTTTTGTTGAGCTTTCTCTCTAAGCCAAGGGAGTCTACCACTTCATTCGTTATCTCGTTAGATTGTTTTTACCATTGTGAAATACGAATTATCTGTATTTGTAAGGGACAATAGTTTATTATTTTCTATATCATATTTTGGTGTTTGTATTTTATCAAATAAACCGAAAATTAGAATGAAGAGTTTCTTCAATATGTTAACATGGGTGTATACTGGAGAAAGTCTTAATATTTTATTTTTTTTGCACTAAAATCTGAATGAGTAAACGATTAAATTAACATATTACATCTTAAGAAAAATGATATTTGGTTATTTATCGGCATAAAATACTTTAGTCAACAATTAAACTGCAACCATTCATTTTTTAAAAATAAAATGAAATTTCATGATAGCCAACATAATAGCGGACATATTGGAACGTACTTTTAGGTTGGTTGAGTGGCTGTATTTTAATAAATCTGATATGAAATTGTTGGACAATTGTTAGCAATATATTTTGTTTCATTTACAAATTGAATTTGGTAATTAAAGAAAAATGCAAACAAAATTAAAAATCTGCAATAGACTAGACAACTAAAAAAAATTCAAGGCTGTTTTTATGAATTGAATCGAAAGAGGTCCATAAATCAAACATATCAATCAATTTGGTTTGGAAGATATGAATTTGAAATTGAAATCTTTTTAAAAAGCCTGAAAAAAAGTGTTTCAATTAGTTGATTCAGTATAAAGTTGATATTATATTATTTATGAATTGACATAGTTTTAAAACATACTTATGAGTTGATAACGTAATAAATTCATAGAGAGAGTCATGGTTAAAAAAATTATATCGCAATGAATACAAAATTATATTATTTCGGTTTTCCGTCTCAACTATTTTATTATGATATTATTTCCTTGTATCATAAACATATACAAAAACATAATGTTAACTAACATAACTCATAACTTAACCATACTTGAAAAATGTATATACCAATGTCTTACGGAAAAAAATTAATATTTGTTACCCACCAAGACAATATAGTACGCAATATGCAAAAGAGAAAATGGAAATCTTTGAAAAATTACGTCTTCACAGGCTTCATAACAATAAACAATAAGTTCAACGTCACCATAACCGTGCGTCATGTTCCTTATCTGGTGCCGCAGGAGCCGCTTGCCGCATCTTTCCAGCCGACCCGCGGTTAATGGAGAGAGTAAATATTTGTTTATTTGTAACTGAATAAAAACAAACATTATTTTCAAATATTTGTTTACTGTTTAGTGAGAAAGAAAGTAAGTGAGTAAGTGACGAAATAAATTGAATGGGGAAATTTATTTTATCGAAACGAATCGGATAAACCGGATCGCGACTGGAAAATGAATGGATCTAGGACAAAAAAAGGATACTGTGTTCATCAAGAAAATTTCCAAGAATGAAGTAAATATCTGAAATTTCTGAAAGACTGATTATGAAAATCTAATAGAGGTTTCTCTGGATGGTTTGATATCCTAAAACTTACTTGCATTCTATTGCATCTTAACCAGTGGAATATGGAGTGGCTTAAGATCCTTGATACTATATATCACTTCAGAAGAAAAGTTACTTGATACTATATACACTTTAAAAGAAAAGTTATAAAAGGAAGACAAATGTGGATAAAATTGATAAGAATTTTAAAATTTTAAAAATGGTTTTAATCGGGTGGTAGAAATGCGATCAAAGGAAATGAAAGTAAATAACTAGAGAACGTTCGGTACTTTTATGGTCTTTATATAAGATGAAATCATTCAAATCTTGCAGTTATTGACTTCTTTAATTATGACTTATCAAAGCAGAACAAAATAGTTTTGTTGTATTTCTCATGCTCTTCAATTTGTAAATAGCCTACACTGTGAGACAGATTTGATGTAAAAAAGTAAAACGCACGTGAGTATATTTTCCTACGTTTATATGGTCCGGTTTTTGACCGAATTGGCCAATTTTATGTATTTTTGTCTGGATCCGATCCTTCATACATGACACGTAACATATCTGATTCATTTAGAATAATGAAATATTTTAACCAGTACGTTTTTCTGTTTGTATATTCATATTTATTAATTTGTATTTTAACATATACTTATTGTAATATCAGTTATATTGTTTGCTATAAATTTAATAAGAATGAATTTTATTCGGTTGAAGAAATGACAATGATGATGGTAATCTGACAAAAATGAGAATTTAAATGTTATTGTTGCACTAAGTTGCATTTTAACTATCATTAAATACAGAATACCAAACAATGAATTTAATTTCGGGTGATATTTATATTTTATATATATATATATATATATATATATATATATATATATATGTATGTATATATATATATATATATATATATATATATATTAGTTATGTTCCAGATATCCATATCCGTATCTGTATCCGCGGATATCCGAGGGAGAAGAAAGATCCGTATCCGTATCTGTTACTTTTCTCGCGGATCTTTTACCTTATTAATTTTCAATTGATAGAATGAAATGCTATATATAGGTGATTAGGTAGATTTAAAAAACTATTAAATTCAGAGTATTTTTTATTTCTTAAAATCAAATATTTGGCACCTTTGTATTGCAAATATTTATCGTAGTAAGTTACTATACCAATAGTACATAACTCAAGGTTACTAAATCAACTATCTTTATAATGAGATCAATATTATATAAAGTTATAAAATCACTTTTATAAATATAAGAAAATGAGAAAACCAAAACCTGAATCTTCGTTTTTTTATAATTATAATGAGATCTCTCATAACTTATAAGATCACTTTTATAACTATGATGAGAAAACCAAAAAAAAACAAAAATAAATATATAAAAAAATAATCTAATTGAATGATTATTCTAATAAAGTAAATTAATACTGCGTACCATTTAAAGTGTAAACATTAGATTACACGAGCAAACACAGTGAATATTAGAAGAACTTGAAAAAATTATTAATTATAATTAAAATAAAGTAATGGTAAAAAAGTTCAAAAAGAGTAACTTGGCAGCTTTGTCCTCCAAAAGTCTGTTACGATGAGGATCATAAACAATTCCTGCTGCACTGAAAAATTGCTCACTTGGAATGCTTGTTGCAAGTGATGATAAATATGTGCGAGCAATGTGACTGAGACCTTTGAACTTTTTACTGTTAATCTGCCAATACTTTAACTGGTCTTGATCTCTTGGTGATCTTTTTTCTGACATATATTCTATGATCAAATTAGCTTTCGTATCTGATAATTGATTTTCAGATTGCTCATCGTCATCATCACTATCTAACATATTAGCAATAGACTCTTCTAAACTCTGGCAATGTTATTTTCTAACAGTAATTAGTTTGACTCCAGTACTTATAGCTGCTGTGAGATTTTCTTCAGTTTCTAAAGCTGTAAGCAATTTCTCTTTTATTTCTTTTATGAGAATATCACTGAAGAATTTACCTTTGTACCGTGGGTCTAAAAATGTGGCTACTTGAAACAAAACATTTTTATCAATTTCAGAAAAACGATAATCTAATTCATTCTTCAAAGCAGACACAAAATTCAGAACAGCGGATACACTGATATTGAGACTTTCCTGGATCTCATCTACATCATAGATTTTATTCAATGCTCGTACTAGAGGAATAACGTTAGATATACATGTGTTCTGTGAGCTCAATTTTTTTATAATGTCTTCCAGAGGCTTCAGCACTTTTACTAATTCTTGAATTAAAGTCCAGTCATCAGCATTAAATTGTTCTATTTTGTTATTAGAAGCATAAAGTGACAGCGAATCCTTGATGCAATCAAGTCTTTCCAACATATGATAGCTGGAATTCCGGCGTGTCGGTGAGTCTTACAAAACGTTTAAAACTTTTTGATTGAGTCGAACTTGTATTTTTTCTGGTTCTTGCTTTGCCATTGTGGAATAGTTGAAATGTCCTGCAATTTTCCTACATTTTGCGAGTAACACGGAGATCAACTTTTTTAATAGCTTCTTTAGCCACCAAATGTAACTGATGTACTGTACCGTCGAACAAGCGCGCTTCATATTGGATCCCCCATCTCGTACCATACAGTGCACATTTTGTTTCTCAAGTCCCCATTCTTCTAACATACTTTGAAATGTTTCCGAAATATAATGATATATGACGTTCTTCAAGAACTTCCGCTTTCAAAACGATATTTTTTCGTTGAAAGTCTTTGGTAATACCATGACATGTTAAAGATAACAATGAAACTCCTGATGACGAGTCTGACCAGATATCTGATGTGAAGGACTTTACTTTACTTTATTAAAATGTTGTAACATGTTTTTTATTTTTGATGACACTTTATCATGTAGCTCGCTGCAAACAAGTTCCGTAAAATAGTTTCTGCCTTTTAGAACATAGTTTGGAACTATATGGTCCATCAATCGTCGGAACGCTAATTATTCTACGTGTTGAAACGATAAATCTGATAAAGCTAACATTTCAGCAATCAAATAGTCAATTTTTATTGATTTGGGGTTTATATTATCCCACATTCTAGCTTTTTCTATATATATATATATATATATATATATATATATATATATATATTATAATAGGTTAAACCGAGACAATAAGCTTGATGATATTACAAAGCAATATGTGATCACGGTATTATTATTTCTGCAATGAGGAAATTATTCTAATAAACTGTTCGTTACATTTGTTGTTACATAACATGATTAATTTTACAAATTGTCAGAGATTTTTATCACGGTATTTCCTCAAATGTTCAACGGCATTTTTTGTGAGGAAGTACCCTCAACATTTCATTTATTATTCTGCAAAAACATTTTCTTTATAGTACTTATACATTTTCTATGATTTTCTAACTCATATCTAATTCACTCTTGTCGTTCAATAAATGTCTAGTTTGTGTAGTAAGGAAATAATAAAAGAAGATGGAATTCAAAGTAGCGATTATAAAAATAGTTCAATAAAAAGACGTTATAATTCTTAACTGTACATTAATTGTAACGAATGTATACATTCATGATAAATTATCTTGGCCGTAGAAATAAAATTAACATTTATAAAAAAGAAACTATATTTAGAAATGAGAAGCATAGATACAGCCTCTGAACGTAACCTTGGGCGATTGAAGATGGAAAAATGCTTATCCTAACTCTAGGTAATCTGGTCACAAACAAATAGTATTAAAACATATAACGGCGTAAAGAGCAGTGTTTGTATCTAAATAATTTTCTGTTCTTATCCCATATACGTGACGTTATACAAAATGTCATTTGTCAGAATCTTCCTAACATTTAAATATATTTGCTCCGATATATCAAAGTGCGTATACTAAACATCCGACCGATCTTTTTAATAAATAAAATGCCTAATTTTTTCCGAAGATTTATAAATGATGTATCAATAATAGTAAATGTCAATAATAATTCAACTAATGGTAAAGCCAACGTGCTACAAGATTTAAAATGGATATTTGACGTTTACTCCAAACGCTAATAAACGACGTTGTTTGGTTTCGATTTAAATTCATTTTAATACAGAAACTTTGGCGTATGAAATTATTGCTCACTTGCCGGTTTATTCATAAGTAACATCAAATATATTCACGCAGAACTGAATTCAATGATCGTTGTGTTACACAACTGGCGATTAAATTTTATCCACAACTTACATCTTGATTTTCCTGTTCGTAGCGAGCATCCTAATCTTTGTTAGAGGAAAGCCGGGTGCGAAACAAATAAGAACATACGTGTATATCTTATGGAAATTCCATAATAAACGTTAAACTCTTTAAAAAAAAACAACACATATAATTTTCAACTCAATTTTCTAAAGCTTATTGTAGAAAACTGTCTTTACCCTTATCGAATTAAATTTTGTAATGATCACCCACAATTTACATAGATCAAACTTCCCTCATACATCGTAGATTTCTGAAGAATACTTTAAAAGTTATGGTGATATTTTTAAGTAAGCAAAAATAAAAACGAGCTTTCACATGGGACTCACTAATATGTAAAAAATCTACCTACCCTAAAATTACTGTTACATCTTGTACTTGATCAACTGTGTCAATAATTCAAAGACTTATAAGTTGTAAACCACTTAATAAATACGATACAAATTCTGAAATTGTATTCAACACATTGAAACAGATGAGAATTCAAACTGTATACTTAACATAAACTTATCATCGTACATCAATGCGTTGATAACGGACACTGAAATATTTATGGCCCATTCGGGTATCTTTTCGTCCCTATAATGACCGAAGAGATGAGTTATGTCATACTACGTAGTTCATATCGTACTAGCGTTATATAATAGCTAAGGGTATAGAGACGTGAAAATAGTCTTATTCGATATTGAACATACTCCGCTCCTTTTGTACATCACATAATTTATCTTCTATAAACAAAAGTCAAAAGTTTTGGCACAGGAAAACAATTATGACAATTTAAGTAATATTGTGTATAAAAAAAAGCTTACGATTATTTTTTATGCTCCTAATAAAATGGTCTGTCTTTTTTCTGTTTATTATTTTTGAATGCGCGAGTCAAATTATTCACAGGAAGTGGTAGTGCTAGCTTGATTTTTGTCGCATTAATCTTGCGAATATAACATGATAACAATTTGTAATATTTCTTTTATTGACGGAGAAATAATTAATTTTTCAATTACCCCTTTATTATTCTCGACCATAATTACATTTAAATGTTTCTTTATTAAAAACAGATCCTCCATGAAAAATGAAACCTAATAATATACTTAATTACAACTATAATATATTTTTAACATGCACTTATTAGGTCAACTTGTATGTAACTACGTTATAGAATCTGCGAAACCAAATTTCATGCCTTTCTAATTAGTATATTATCACGAAACTTGACAGTTATGTGTAGTTCTGATGATAATATAATAATCGATAAGAATCGTGGCTTATACTAAATTGTTTGCTGAGTAGACAGAAAAAACAGGTTCCATATTTATTTTTTGCTTTTTAGTGCAGTGTTTTGTAAAAGTGTTTTTTCTTTAATTTTTTTAACAATTAATTTATTATACATGCGAAATAATACGCATATCATATACATACTTGGCTGATTCTAGTATACGTTCACTTAGATTAACATTTATCCGGAGAAGGTGGTGAGATACGAAAAAAAAACATTGATTTACTACTCAGGAATCTATGGAAATCGGCGTGCTTTGCCAAGGTATCAACTAACTATATATAAGTTTTTCTGTGCGTTAGAAACAAGAGACCTATTTAAAATATTTGAATAATATATTTACTAAAATATGGCTTGTTGTAAACATATAAGTCATATCATGTTTTCATAGATCATCAAAAATTGAGCCAGCTCATGTCGGCATTGAAAGGAATGAGTGTGCAGATGTTCTTGCTAAGGAAGCTCGATCAACCTCCCACGATCACTCACGCAGATGCAAACGCTATTACCAAGTGCAAAATCTTTAACCAGTGGTTTGGCAAGGGAACAATCTCAGATCTTGACTTCCCAAGAAATCTGTCGTCTGCAATAGGACGGAGTTTTAACTCCGTATGCTGAGAGAATAGCTCAATATCTTATCCTACTTGCACGAACTGTCCCCAAACTCCGTTCCAACATCTTTAGCTGCAAAGCTATAATTGCTTCCCTTTTCCATCTTGGTTATCAGAAGAAATACTCAACAGCCATCAGGCTCCGAAATTTGCGACTTTTGTCATCAAGGCTTTTGGAGACATTTAGCACAGATCCATAAACACAACAAACAACACCAAAAATTAAGAGAACTAATTTTTTTTTCAGATTAACAAACTATTTCTCCAATAAGTGCTATGTATCACGCCACAGTCCATATTTCTTCAATTATAACAACACAAAAGTTTGGGAGAAAGATTAACGGATAGATCCGTAAGTAATTCAAAATCTGTCTAAAACATTTCAATAAACAATTAAGAAAAATAACGCAGTTGAATAGAAAACAAATAAAGGACGAATTTTACGTACTAACGGGGACTGTTAGTAATAAGAAACATTTAACTGTACTCAGTCAGATATAGGCAGTCAACTGTGCGAAATATTGTACGCAGTGAGCTGTAAGAACTATTTTAACAATCTAACGCTGATGTAGCGTTATATTGTTAAAATATCCCTTCAGTACCAGAAAATAAACGGATAAATATGTGATCTTACAACATTCTAAACGTTATAAGATCACATGTTCTAAACGTATAGTCCCATTTGATGTACGCGTCCTAAAAAATTCCTAAAACCTACAAGACCACAATGTCCGAATATTTAGGGACACGGATAAGTTTTAGATAATTTAGAACAGTGGCTAAAGATAGGATATCTAGGAATCTAGTCGCTCTAATGTCATATCTATGACCCGACTTTAGAGTGACTATATGGATGAATAGGCGATCCTGTAACGTTTCAATATTTTGCCGTTTAAAGTATGCGTCACAAAAAATCTTTAAAGCCATAGTATTTTACCTTCTCAACTACATGAGCTACTAAAAAATTCACAGGGCAAGTTTTATATAAACAAGACAGCCTCATTGTAAGAGTAATCTGTTCATTCGTGTCGTAAAACAGAATGAGTACCTATTAAAAATATTATAAAAGAAAATATATTTTAAATGAAAACCGTATTGGCCAATATATCTCACATAGGCGTAAAATATTGAGAACTTTTTGAAAGTTATGAAACTGAGAATTATCGCCTTGGTTTTCCATAAACTTAAGATTTTCTTCTAGCTTACTTAAAGTTTATTAGAAAATATTTTCATGGACTTTTCTTGTAATACCCCTTGAATTTGACATTAAATTCTAGAAAAAAGTAAATTTTCGGAATGCTTCTAATTCACAATTAATACCTCGATGCACGAATTTAATAAATTTAATAACAATTTCGAGTTCTCCATTTACTCATCTAAAATTTCCATATAAATATTTTTGATTGCTTTCTATTGATATATAGGGGGTTATATGCTTTACCATTTTGGTCTTTACCATTTAGGTCAAATTTGAATTTAAGGAGAACAGCTTTGAGAGACATTTATGAGCAGAGCACAAGAGAGATTTTCTAAGGGTACTTTTTTGAGGGATTTGTCCCTAAATAAGACTTAGACTAAATATATAAAAGTACTCCTTAATCCAAACACTTTATTTTCATTACTTAAGAAAGTACTTAAAAATAAGTAGATATATTAGGTATAAAAAATAGTTGCAAAGAAATGTGTGTATTTCAATAGTTATTTAAGTGCATGTCAAGAATGTTAAAAATATTATTTTAACACTTCTATACAAAGAGCATTGTTTACTTATTACGTGGTAAACAAAAAGTGAGGTCTTTTTAAAATGAGTATATTTTTTTTCATTAACTTATCTAAGAGTATCAGATCGTCCTTTTAACACAACGTCCGCCTTTATTTACACGTCAGTTTGCTATTCGTTCCTTTCAGTACATTTCCATAAAATATTTTCAAAATTCTATGGAAACGATTTATCAAATTTTCGTGATAACCTTATACGCGTAAATATATCCAACATTTAAAAAGAATGCACAAATCAAATAATTAAAATTAAAACAAAACGCAATGAACCACGAAGTACCCAGAAACACAACAACAAAGCTCTTGCCCGAGCTTACTGAAAGCCCTAACTGAATTCGTATAGCGCTCATTAGCAAGACCGCTTCATTAGTGTGTCTGGCGTGTACGAGCTTAAAGCTTTGCTACAAAAAATCTACCTGTTGTGAATAGATTTGACAATTAGTTTACATCTCATAAAATATAGTTTTGCCTTTAAGTTTATTTTCCATATTAAATATATTTGGCGTTAATTTTGTAGAACTTCATTATTCACAATTAAATAAAACTATGCAATGTAGTATTATTTCTACTTTCTTTAAGTTCTTTACCACGACCTAGGTTTCGTTATATTACAACATCTTCAGGTGGGCTATTAGCAAAGAATCTTTACTAATTTGATTTTAACCTGAAGATGTTGTAATATAACGAAACCTAGGTCGTGGTAAAGAACTTAAAGAAAGTAGAAATATTGCCACACCACGTAGTTTCATTTAATTTATTTTCCATATAGAGATTCCATCGATGGAAATATTAATTTCGAAATGAAAAGTCTTCGATATCTAAAGGTAAAATCGTATTTGCACAGCGTTTCACCGGTATGCAACGCTATTCTAGCGTCATCTATCGATTAATTTATGTAAGTATGGACAACTAACTATAAGTTAATTTAATCTTCAATTAACTGTGCAATTTTAAACTATACTAAAAAACATACTACAACCTAAATTTTTATTGAGAGAATGGCGCCATTTTCTTTGGTGTAGTCGCCTATTAAAAAATTTGTTTACCCAAATAAAAACGCCCTAATTTTTTATGTTAAAAAATGTAAGATTTGATTTGTTAAAAAATCAAGATTTCAGTGGTGTTATTGAAAAATTTGTAAAAAATTTGGACATACCCATCAATTTAGGATTACGAAGACGCAAAATCAAACAAACATTCATTATCGCCGTCTTTTTTAATTTCTATCTTAAAAATGCGAATAAGTGCAAATTTTATCAAAATATTCAATGCTAATTTAATTAACTAATTTTTTCTTCCCATTTTGAATTTCTTCAGTATGCGACCGATTATTTTCAAATCTTTATTGCGGGTTTATATAAATCCTCTATACTTTAAGACACTAAGCTAATTGTTATGAATTTATATTGACATAAAAACATATGCAAAAAAAATCTTCTTCATTTAAAATGGCGGCCATTATAATACTTAATATAAATAAGTAAAGCGATGAACCAAATAAATCTATAAAAATATGTACCGTACTGCCGCAAACAGGTCTATTTATGTGAGTTGATTTCCCGGAGTTGGTGGGTAAATTTATTCTGCTGGTAACATCATGCTCATAGGGCGGGGCGCTAGCAGAAGGAGCACGGCGGAAGGGAGAAGATTTTTGGCTTCAGACGGCCAAGAAGAGATTTGCCCTTATGCGCCTTCTGCATTACTCTATATTCTAACGTTTTAACTGTCCTCTTAATATATAGATATGACGATCTCTTTTTGTTCAATTTCTCATCTTCTTTTTGCTTTCTTTCTATAATAATCGATACAAAAACATTAAACTTACTGCTTTTGAAAATCGTTTGAGTTTATTTTTGACCTCATTCATTAATATTCCATTCTGTTTCTTCCATGCAGTTATCAGCATCATATATGCACGATGACATATCGTCCTTCGAAAATGGATATAATAAACAATTACACTCAACAATGAGCATGATGAACATGAAGAAATAAAGAAAGTGAGATTCATTCGCTCTATAAATATATTTCCGATCCCACGTTCTAATTTATTTATTCCTTTACAAATTAAATAATAAATTATGTTGAAATCTCTTATTCTCATACTTTTGACAACCCACAATCCACCAATTATGTTGAAATCGTTATTGAAATCTCAACCCACAATTATGTTGAAATCTCTTATTCTCATACTTTTGACAACCCACAACCCACAACCCACAACCACCAATCTCTTAGTCTCATACTTTTGACAACAATAAATTATGTTGAAATCTCTTATTCTCATACTTTTGACAACCCATAATCCACCAATTATGTTGAAATCTCTTATTCTCATACTTTTGACAACCCACAATCCACCAATTATGTTGAAATCTCTTATTGAAATCTCAACCCACAATTATGTTGAAATCTCTTATTCTCATACTTTTGACAACCCACAACCCACAACCAACAATCTCTTAGTCTCATACTTTTGACAACAATAAATTATGTTGAAATCTCTTATTCTCATACTTTTGACAAATCTCTTATTTTCATACTTTTGACAACAATAAATCTCTTATTCTCATACTTATTCTCATACTTTTGACAACCTTGTGAAAAGTTTTCACAGACATTCCTTATCAACCTTTTTGCACCATTTGCACATAATCGATTAAAATTTTCCTGTACATAATATTTTTTATTATAATGTAGTTAATGAACTCAACGATAATGAAGCAATTTACCAACGTCTGAGGTATGTCAAAAATATATTAAATGAATCTGACCCAACTAAAAAAAAAAACGAGTGTGTTTTGGACCACACGACTGAAGTAAAACTTCAAATTCACAAAATATGAACTTTAAAATGAATTTACAATTTTATTCACTTTAAACGTAGAATATTTAATGTATTGAACAAAATAATAATTTATAAAATTGTTCAAGAACGAAATGAAATTACGAAATATTCAAAAAATCACCGTTCGTGTAACGCTAGCAAACTCGCATATATATACACACACACACATATATATATATATATATATATATATATATATATATATTTCATGCACTTGCTATGAGAGGAAGAGAGAAAGAAAATGTGCACGCGCACTGCTCTCTTTTGCTCCTACAGTGTGATACAGACAATAGGCTTGCTCTGTGTCTTAGATATACGAAACATAACTGGCTATGAGAGAAAGAAAATGTGTGCTCGCAACTCTCTCTCTCTTGTCCCTACAGTAATATACGAAACATAACTCTCTTTCTGTCTTCACTAACTTATATCTCCCTCTCAACTTCCGTTCGCCTCACCCGATCACACTTTTCGTAACGCTCTCGTCACGCATTCACCAGCTTACTCCCCAAGTCAAGCGTGCGTAAAGAAGTTTTACTTCAAAAGAATACACAAAGAAGAGCGAAGCACGAATGCAGCCTGAAATAGAAAAGAAAAGAGAGTGATATCCTAATGATAAGAGTAAATTTAAAAGGTTTTATTATATTTCATATTGGATTGATAATAAACGGCTTATGCAAATAAAATATATCTAAGACGATAATAGCATAATAAACCGGACAAATCATTGCTCAATTATTACATAAACGATAAATTATGGCAACGTTTATTTACCTGTTTTAAAACTTTAATGTACATATAAATATTTGTGTTTACCAATGCAGACTAGCCCTTCCAGACTACGACAGTGGATAAACTGAAAGATTTAGTAATTTAGGTTGTAAGAGATTTTTATAGACCTAATCACAATATACAATTTACAAATGAATAGAAAAAAAAAGACAATTTTAAAAAACTTAAAATTGCAAAACACAACATTACAAATACAAATGAAGGTGAAATATTTATGTGATATACTCGAGGAAAGGAGATAAAATGGAAATAAGGAAATGTAGGCAGAAACAATTATGGTGTGAAAAGTTTTTTTTTTAATGCGGTCTTTGAAAATATTTACAGAGGGCCAATTCCTGGTACCAGGGTCAATTTGATTCCAAAGTTTTGCAGCTTGGGCGGAGATGAGCTTTTTAAAAGGAATAGCTGTATGTTTAAAAAAAGGATACTGAGCTGTTTTCAAAGCATAACCCTAGACAGATTGAGTTATTTGCCTGCTTATACAAAGAACTCAATCTGCTTCTAAGATATGTTGGATAATTTAAATTATCCAAGGTATTATAAAGAAGTTTAAGTAAATGATGATTGGATCAGTTATGAACTTTATCGTATTTATTAGTATACTTAGGAATCTGGTATATACACAAAGAAATATACCTATTTTTATGCACATCCAATTGTTCAAACAAAACTCTTTTCACCTGATGCCGTACCCGACTGCATAACCCAGTTTTTCTAGTTTCAACAAGTGTTAAAAATAATGATACGGCAGAGAAAACAACTAGACATATTCTATAGACTACTACGTAAAGAAAATCAGGAATTAAACTTACTATCGATGACGTACAAAAAATTGACTAAAACAGCATTAAGTATGCTGCGGCTTAGCAAAAATTTAAACTCGATAGAAAAGAAGAAAACCTTGCAAAACGCAAATAAGTGAAATGCAAAATAAATCCTCGACATTCAAAAGCACCAGGTTAATTCACAACGGCCCAATTATTTGTAGGAATGTTAGACCTCATTCACACGGGAGCTTTTTCAACATCCATTAAAAACGTCCTTTCGTACATGTATTCACGCGAAAGCGCCTTTTTGACGCAACACTTTTTATCACACACTTCCTATTTTTAACGTGGCCCGATAGAGCGTTGAAAAGAACAGAACTTAAGGAATTCCACACTTCCTTTCACACACTTGCTTCAAAAGTAGTAACATCACGGTCAGTCAGCCAATCACAATCATCGTATACACACGTGATTATCTCCCTTGTCGTCAGTTCGACAAAATGATGCCTTCCAAAACCAGAAAAATAAATTATAGATTTGGAGTCTTTTTTATAACAAGTCTACCAGATTACTTAAGTCTCTGGCAGATGATGCAAGAAAATATGGGAAGTAACAAAATATGTGACAAGTGATAGAGAAAACCTTTATAATGCAGAGGTACTGAAAAAAAATGCAAATGTTAGTTTTCTAATAGCTGTAGTTATTTATACAATACTATACTATTAACATCATTATAATTTCATTGTACCAATCTTCTCGATAATATCAACGGGGACTAGAATGCTTCTCTTATTAGTCCACAAATCAATAGATTCAATACTTTTGTAGCGTACTGTCATATAATAATTTTTCAAATTGGAATCCGCCTTTAATTCTAACAAATTAATGCAAAATACAGCAGCGACAACTCGTCCAAGTTACTTTGGTTAAAACTCACCCTTATTCGTGAATATCCCAAGAATAAACTTGACCACTTCTTCCTCGCATCAATCGACAATTATAATTTATTTGTTATACGCCGACGAATCGTTCGATTGTTTTGTGATTAAAATGTTTTATGAAAATCTATTATATATATATATATATATATATAGAATAGATTTTCATAAAACATTTTAATCACAGAACAATCGATATATTTCTTTGTGTGTATACCAGGTTCCTAAGTATACTAATACATACGATAAAGTTCATAACTGATCCAATCATCATTTACTTAAACTTCTTTATAATCCCTTGGATAATTTAAATTATCCAACATATCTTAGAAGCAGATTGAGTTCTTTGTATAAGCAGGCAAATAACTCAATCTGTCTAGGGTTATGCTTTGAAAACAGCTCAGTATCCTTTTTTTTAAACATACAGCTATTCTTTTTAAAAAGCTCATCTCCGCCCAAGCTGCAAAACTTTGGAATCAAATTGACCCTCTGTAAATGTTTTCAAAGATCGCATTAAAAAAAAATTTTTCACACCATGATTCTTTCTGCCTACATTTCCTTACTTCCATCTTATCTCCTTTCCTCGAGTATATTACATAAATATTTCACCTTCATTTGTATGTGTAATGTTGTGTTTTCCAATTTTAAGTTTTTTAAAATTGTCTTTTTTTTCTTTTCATTTGTAAATTGTATATTGTGATTGGGTCTATAAAAATCTCTTACAACCTAAATTACTAAATCTTTCAGTTTATATACATATATATATATATATATATATATATATTTATTTATAAACTCGACCACTTCTTATACTAACAGTAATTATAATTTATTTGTTATACGCCGACGAATCGTTCGATTGTTTTGTGATTAAAATGTGTCCAAAAACGATGGACAATTTTAATCATCAAAGTCACGTCCGATATTTTTGTGTATGTCGTTATCATTGTGTTTTATGATTAGTGACCTTTTAAATCACTTTACAAATGAAAAGCACCGATAACTCATCGTATCTCAACGTTTTTTAACTCCCGTGCGAATGGCACTATTATAAGCTCGAACATGGCCGTCGCGCTAACGAAGCAGCGACGCTAATGAAAGCTAAACGGGTTCAGCCAGAGCTTTCCATAAGCTCCAAATGAGAGCCTTGTAGTTACGTTTCCTGGTAGTGTGTTATGTTTTTAGTTTTGAATTTTTATTATTGCTTTGCTTGCGCGGTCATTGTGAATATTAGAGCACACAAATTAAAAAATTAATTTTTTTTGGAAACAAGAATGTATTTTAAATTAATATTCTGTTTGTTACAATTATAGAAATACCAAGCTTTGTTTCTCATTATGAATTAATTTTTTACGTCAACTAGTTTATTGGGAGCAAACTGGCAACAAGCAACAGGCCCAAGTGTCCCGACTTGCCGTCAATGGTCAGGCATTTCCGTGCGTCTTCGGCTGTTTCCACTTGTTTCTTGTTATGTGTACGTATTTATCAACGCTGCGCAAAATACGTGTCACTTGTACAATTGAAAAGTTTTTAATTTTGAATTATTTGTATTAGTGTTTCATAATTCGACTTGATTAGTATATTTCTCATGATTCTGTAATTATTTTTCGTGTCATGTTTTCTTATATTTTTATTTTGTACCACGCGCACAAAACGTAATAAATTTTCTTCCTACTAATTACATATCCTCTGGCACATAGCTTTTCTTTTGGTTTTTCACGAAGTTTTAATATATATGATAAAAATAATAAAACGTATTATGTAAGAGTCGATTTCCCACCATAAGCATTTTTATACACTTTTACAGGCATTTTGTACTCTTTTATATGGGCGTTTTATACACACACGAGTACGTATGAGCAATTTGTATTGTTTTGTATGGACGTTATGTACAAATGTACAAGCATTTTGTTCTCATTTATAATGGAGTTTTATACATTTGTACAAGCATTTTGTACTCTTTTATATGGGCGTTTTATACACACACGAGTAAGTATGAGCAATTTGTATTCTTTTGTATGGACGTTATGTACAAATGTACAAGCATTTTGTTCTCATTTATAATGGCGTTTTATACATTTGCACAAGCATTTTGTACTATTTTATATGGGCCATTTATGTACACTTACATGAACGTTTTTCATATACTTGTAGGAACATTTTGTACACCTTTACATGAGCGTTTTGTACACATCATATTTCAAAAGAGAACACTTGTAAACTTTAAGGTATGGCTAACACCAATATATTCACCAAACTCATACTATTATTCAGCACTAAATAAATTCAATGAACTATCACGCTAAATAATGCTATCAATGCCAATACTACACCCTTATTTTACAAATGTGAATTATGAAATTTAAAGGAGAAAAACAGATAACCCTTGCTATCGATCATGTAAACTTAAGGGTTATAAAATATTTTGGGAAAATATTCGATATTCCGACATGTACGAAGTTTACACCTATATATGCTATTCAGCACATACCATTTATATTATAACGGCTTGAAGTGGAAAAACTGCAATAAATCATTTTCAATTTGAGAAATATTCAATTTTCCTTCTAGCGTGACACTTAAACAAGACAAGAAGTAAAGGAGACGGAAAATTGATGTTATATTGTGTTTCATTAAGATATTTGACGTAAGGATAGAAAAAAGAAACATTGTGACATGATATTTTATCTATACATATGTAAACGAGCCGTGTCTGTACATTAAATGAAAAAAACAATTTACATACATTGTACTTATATTACTGAGGCCAAAAAAATAGTTTTTAGAATATATGTCTGCCTGTGCTTAATCTTAAAAAGGACTAAAACGATTTTAGTGAGGTTTTTACTGATGTATTATAGCAAGCTTCCCGTAATATTTAGTTTAGTTATTTCATTCCAATCAGTCAATGCTTTCCGTCCTCCCATCGTCAGTCTGTCCGTTCGTTTGCCTCTTACTAGCACACAGAATGAGCCACAGATTTCAGATTTATGTCTAATTTGCATAAAATGTCTTTGCTCAAAATAAAATTCAGTATTTAAAATTATGTACAATTAAATTTCGAAGTTAGCATATATACAGGAAGACGTTACTGCGGTACCAGACAGACGGAAGACATTTTCTTACACCTCTTACATATCTGTAAGAGGTTTATATATATATATATATATATATATATATATATATATATATATATATATATGTATATATATATATATATGTATATATACATATACATATATTATATATATATATATATATATATATATATATATATATATACATATATATATATATATATATATATATATATATATACACACACAATAGAAGTAAGCTCTGATTTTAACGCACCGACAATTTATTCCCAGTATTACGACCACAGCTGTAGGTAGTTTAGTCGGATTAAATTCAAATAATGCTATGCATGAACTTATTGCGTATTTCTTCCAGAATATATTGTGTAATTTTTATATTTATTATAGTGTGTAATTTTTATATTTTTGGTGTATTGGTTCATCTGGTATATATTGATTCAAGTAACATTTTCATACAAAATCTTTGAAGGTAGGATTTTTAAGTTTGTGAAGATGAATATTACTTGCCAACAATGCTTTACATAAATCCATGCAAGTGTTTTTTTGTTTGACTTTGTTATGTGAAATTACTACCACTTGCCGCTGTTACAAATTGTTGTCGTGGGCCTTTATTTTGTAATCCTGCGATAGTATAACTCGTTTTGATATGCTGGTCTATCTGAAACTTTCTTTACATGAAATATTTTTCTCACAAACTCGATAATGTAGAACATGTCCATCACATATAAATGTTCCAGAATAGCCAGCTATCCACGAACAGGTACTTCGTTTCGGAAGGCATCGTACGCGTTAAATTTGGCACAAATAACTAAAAAATTAAACTGATACGATAAGCGCGTCAAGAATAACATACTTAATTGCTGCAGTAGGCGAATGTGACGCAGAATAATATCATCCGTTCTTGTCTCAGTGATTCTGTGTTCATCTATTAAAACTAATGGCGCGCGGCTGCTAAGTACAGAGCTGTGCGGCTAATAGCTTTAGCTGAATACAACGTAAGATTTTAGTTAGTTGACTAGGTACCCTACCGACAATATTATAAATATAGCGAAAAAAGTATTGTAAGTATAGCGATAAGCTTAATCAATAAGCAATAAAGATAATTAACAAAAAAATAATAAGCAATAAAAATAAATTAAGCTTAACGAAGATAGGCTTAATATGCAAATACAAATGCTTATGCAAATATGCAAATGCATATGCAAATATGCAAATGCATATGCAAATATGCAAATGCATGTGCAAATATGCAAATGCATATGCAAACATGCAAATGCATATTGCAGTCATTAACTATAATATATCATGCTTCCGAAATGCTGTCGATTTTATAATAAACCATTCTTTTTTTTCTTTATTCCATGAGTATATCCACACTTGGCATAATTTATGGAACATATATAATAAATATACGAGTACATTTCAAAACACAAAGTTATTCTCGCAGTTGATTTAATTCACTTGTACGGAGTTTCTATGAACTTTTTACGGATACGTTATATAATTATATATCGTAAGCTGGTAGACTATTACTCATAAACTAGTAAAGCCTACTTAGTTATGATAATTTTTCGTTTATTTTCTTTAAACAAGTGTCCAAGAAATGGCACCCCAAAAGCAACATTGAGAGTGATGATCTGTATGGGTAAATTTTGTGTACTGGGTTACACATCTGTTTTACCTATTGACAATAGAAAATAATCATCCCAATTTCAATGTCGGGAAAGTACTCTAAAAGTTCTTTATGCAATATTTTGTTTCAAAAGTTTATATGCGTTATAAATATGTATATATATGCCGAATGCAGCTTTATAGCTCTAATAGTCTGCGAGTAAAACGGCTGCGATATAAAGATGGACAGACAGAAGGACATGACATGGCGAAATTATAGGTGTTCCTTTTTTCACAGAACCCTGAAAACGTTAATCTAATAGAATATGAGAGTATAAACGATAAACGAATTATTGAAATTGTGTAAGGTAGAACATTTTTAAATGACTCGCAAAAGTTTATCCTTTTCATTTTTTTCCTGAATAACACCTTAATATATTTTTTTCATCAAAACACCTCGTTCGCTCTTTCTTCTCTCACCTTTCTGAAGGTAGAAATTATTAAAATTATCTTGAAAATTTGCTCTTCTTAGCTTGCAAACGCCCGACATATAAACAGAAAATCAATCCCCACTTCCCCTCCCTCCCCCCGACTTCTGATAGAATGTTACAGAATATATTTTCTCTGTAACAAGATTGATAGTATGACATATAAATTTAGATAACACTGAGTAATTAACACACGTAAATTTCTATTAGGCACATGCCTCTCAATCAATTAACTTGTACAACTCACACATATTTTACTTATATTAACCTATTCTTCGATCCCTAGTTGATTTAGACTCTTAGGGTAAAGTTCAAATGAATTAAAATTGTTTTAATCAAAAGTTACGGTTGCGAGAAAGATTCAAGAGATCGTCTCTATTATGAGCTTCTGTCTCAAAAATGGCATTTCTTGCAAGCTTCAATTTATGCCCGAACATATCTCGTAATGTTAAATGCTAAAAATTGTCTTGTTCCTCACTTGTAAACTTTATATAGTTACAGAGAGAATTTTATATACATAGTAATGTGTCCAATAATTTACAAGTTATTTTTCTATTTATATTTAAACTTTATTCAACCAAGATTTTATTCACAATTAAATGAAACTACATGATTCTACTTTCTTTAAGTTCTTTACCACGACCTAGGTTTCGTTGTATTACATCTTTGCTAATAGCCCACCTGAAGACAACAGTAATATAACGAAACCTAGGGCGTGGTAAAGAACTTTAAAAAAGTAGAAATAATCCTACATCACGTAGTTTCATTTAATTGTGAATAATGAACTTCTACAAAATTAACGCCAAATATATTCAATACAAGATTTCATTTTTAATACAAATCTCAAAGTCATTCGTTCATTTATGTGACTCTGACAATAAGCGAATATGAAAACCCGAGTGTTATATTAAAGGATTTGGTTTCACTTTAGCTATTTCGATAATTTCATTTCGTAAACCACCATCTGACTTCGAAGCGCCAGAATGTTCGCTAGATCCTCTCGATGCGGACAGCTGGCGACCCAAGAGTCGCAAGTGAACGGTGAAATTGGACATGCTAATTTGTCACACCGCACGTCTCAATCGAATTAGACATCAGGAGAATTCGACAGAACGCAAATTAGGAGCTGAACTCTTGTGTACTGATTTATGGAACAAGGAAAATATACTATGTAAAAATTGCATTTACGAAATGAAATATATGTAACGAAAACGGCATTTTCCTTATTTATAAGAGATTTGGGAAAAAGATTTTAATATTAAGACAAGAATATTATTTTTATGTTTAACATTACACTAGCTAATTAACTATTATTAACTAATTTAACATGATTTCGTGATGTAAATATGAGTCAGGTTCTTTCTCCATTTGTCTATCTCGCTTCCACAGCTCAACAGGAGGTTAATGGCATCGCCTCTATATGGATTTATGCTTATAATAATGAGTACTCCAGAAGGAGAGAATACGTGACGGTGTGTTCACAAAAACTACGTATAAAATTTTGAATGCCGGCTTATGCTATTTTCACCTGCAAAAATGTCACTGGACTGCAAAAGAAACAAATGAACATGACTTTTTATACGTAAATACTGTTACATAATTTCATTTTCAATTAACTATGCACTTTTAAAATATGGAAGGAGATTATTATTAACCGAAGCGCGCCATTTTCGTCGGTGTTGTCACATCTTAAAAAATTGTTTACCCAAATTAAAACTTCTTAATTGCTTGATTTGTAAAATGTAAAATTTAATTTAAAAATTTCATTTGGGAGATGTCGTTATAGAATTTGGTGTAACATTTGAAATTTCCATTGTCATATTTAATTTTAGAATATTTTACCTATTGCATATATAATCATTGGATTTAAGATTACAAAGACGCGCGAAAGAAACAAATGGTACATTCATCCATTTTCGCCGTCCTTAATTTCCTGAAAATGCGGGCCGATATTGTTCGATATAAATAGAAATTTTGTCACGACGCTAATTAATATAAAAAAAATTTCTTCCCTTTTTGTATTTCCTTAGTGCGGGACAAATTACTTTCAAATTTTTATAGTGAGCTCTCTTTTTACTTTAAGACAATAAGCTAATTATTTTCTTTATGTATTAAGAAAAAAATAATTAATGGCAAAATAACCAAAATAATTTTGTAAATTGATGTGTACACACACACACACACACTCCTACGCACGCACGCACACGCACACAGACACGTGCACTGACGCACACACATATTTAATGATAATGTATTTGAATACTCATTTTAATTAAAAAAAATGGTAAAATGTAACGTAAAGTTTTTAGTAATTTTAACCTAAATTCTTTGACTATTTATTGTGATTGGAATAACAATTTTACAAATTTAATGTGACGGTCAAAATAATATATCATATATACCTAATAATGCACCACATAAATAGATGCAAATCTGTATAGTACTGCTGCAAGCAGATATCTTTATATGCGTCGATTTCCCGGAGATGGTGGGTAAAATTATTCTACTGGTAACATTGTGCGCCCCGCCTTACGTGCTAGAAGAAGTAGCGCGATGGACGGGGAGAAGATTTTTGGCTTCAGGCGGCCGGGATTCTGGATTACTCAATATTCTAAGTATTTATGTATCAATGATGTAGCGAATATAGATTTTTAAATATTCTGGAATACGAATACAGTTGCTAAAATTCGGCACTCGTAATCGTAAATTCCAATTCAACACCGCCTTTTAAAATCTGACGTCCATTGACTATGACAACACGCGTACTCACAGCGAACGAATGTTAGTGAAACAACACACCTGAACGAAACAGACTGCAAGGAAAAAAGGCACCAAGTTTTTATTTCTGAAATTTTATATTAGACCTCCAATTTGATTATTAGCTGATAAATATTTAATTTTTGATTTAATTAGTAAAATACTTAATATTTTAAAAACCTGTTATTTATATTATTAAAAGAAAAAAATTATTTATGTCTAAGATAGTATTTATTTTTATTGTGAAATTTGGTAATTTTAAAATGTTTAGTTAACGTTGTAATTTGCTGTTGTGGCGAAAGATTCATAGTAGTTTTTTTGTTTTAAAAACAAATTGAAGATTTAATTTTTTTCAATTCTTGTATAGGTAAGTTACATTTTAGCAAATAGAAAGTTTGTGTTTTAGTTAAAAAAATCCTTTCTTTTTCTATTTACATAAAATGCCAAATCTCTTTGCAATAAATATTTTCAAAAAGTTAAGTTATTGTATTTTTTTATAAAAACTCATTATGAAAATTCTGTTGCAATGATATTCGCACTATTTTTGCGAAGCTATTTTTGCATATTAAAAGAAAACATGCGAATATTCGCGAATGCAAATGCGAACACATGTTACATCACTAGTATGTATATATGTGGTGCGCCATAACTTACTCTCTAAAGCCGGAATAAATAAATCGATCTGTACAAATGGGCTATCGTTAAAAATCGTCTTAACTTCCCAGGTGTTCTTAGGTAAGTGATGCACATTGGGGTATTTGATCTATCTACGCTGTCCTAAATCAATTTTATCAAACTTTCTCTAGATAGAAAACAATCATTACCCGACTCAGTTGAATAAACTTCGAATGTTATACAACCCTTCCCCTGACCCTTCGCTATCGTTCGCCATTACGCTCCAGACTTGGGCGATACGAGTATTTTGAAATACTGAATACGACGAGTACGAGTATTATAAAATATCGGTGACAAATATCCGTGACAAAATACTCGACGAGTATGGGCGGCGTAATTCCGTTGTGAGAGGACTACATTACAAATCTCTATAGACTTACGGTCCCAGGAGACGTGCAATAAATCTTAATTGCTGCTTAATATGAAGACCTCAGTGCTCATATCCTTTATTTTTTACAACTAAAATTGGTGGGAATTCCTATCATTTCTAAATGTGATATTTTTAACAAAATACTGTTTAATTTTTCCTTCATACTAACGTAAATATTTATGGCTCCAGGTTTAGGACTGGTAACTAAATGGTTCATTTGGCATAATCGTTTAGATAGCATATTTAAAAAAAATTAATCACGTTTAATTTAAAAAAATAGATCGCGTTTTTAATAAAATACTTTTTGTTTATTTTTGTCCAACTTTATTTTAGCTTGTTTTTAAAAATATCTAGTAAGATGTTCGGAACAAACAACTAGTCCTGTATTATTATTGTTATAGTTGGATATTTTCTATTCAATATTTCCTTAAATTATATGTAGCTGTTTTAAAAGACAATTTAGTTTCGTAAATATTGCAAGAAACAAAATAATCACCCCACTCTATAAAACACTTTCATATAACACTGAACTTTCTTATGAACATAATGGCGAAGTTAGAATTTGACCTAATCAACTGTTAGTTTTTTATATATACTATTTACTAACAATATTTACATTAACAAGTAATATTACTGTTCCAGTAGAAAAATGGAGAATAATTAGATGAAAACATAAAATTCTTATTTTACAATACTCGTACTTGTCGCATTGAGTAAATATTTGTCTGCGAACTACGAAGTGTAAAACAATATTTAACGTAATGAGTAAAACGAGTATACTAGTGCGTTCAACATACTCGTATTACATACTTTAAAAGTATTACAACGTACAAGTATTTAAATATTCATTTTGTCCCTTATTTCATATACGTTTTAAATATAAGAGTGAGAAAACCTGAGTACAATATGTATGAATGAAATAGCTATATATATATAGCTAGACAAAGAGGGGTAGGGTTATGCCACAGCCCGACCATAAAGTAACCACTGTACGAACGTCCTCATGGAAATATACAAGTATTTACGATACCAAGTATTTAGTATTTTGCATACCGTACGTATTTTTATCTGAAATATCGAGTATTTTTACCGGTGACAATAATCTCTCAGAGGCGTTACAACAAGGGACATATTTCAAAAATTATAAGATCTGAAGTAATTGCTATAACTTGCTTGCGTAGGCTTTTAAAAATGTTATTTTTTGTTTGTTTCGGCACCTTGAATAGTTTAGAGGAAATCGTATTTACTTTTTCAAATATTGTTGGGGTTCCGTCCCCCAAAATTAAAAAAACAGAACCTTTATAGGATTACTTTGTTATTTATCCGTCCGTCCATCTGTCTGTCAAAGCCTTTTTCTTAGAAACAGCTCTAAATATTAAGTTGAAATTAAAATCGTATACTGAGACCATGGCCTTACATTGCCATAAAATATTCAATTTTGGTTCGCGCAATAAAAATATATGGCCCTATAAAGCGTATATTTGTTATTCAAACGGTCATTAAAGCCAATAAGCTATTTCCGGTCAACCTACAATCTTGATAGTCCATATAATTAGAGAAAGATCTCATAGCACAAGTTAAGAAAACAATTCAAAAATCATTAATTTCTAATTCTATGTGGAATTATACGGTTTCTTTTAAATATGCGAAAGATATAGAAGGCAATATATTATACATTCTAAAAAATTAAAATCAATTTAATAAAAATATTATATACATACCATTAAATGTTTATAACTGCCTAAATATATAAGGAACACTCGTAGTGCGGGTTCTAATCGTACTTGATAGATTTTTCAGTCTGTCTCTGAATACATACTACATATAATTACAATAATATCTTTGAGTCCCTTATTATTAGCCCTTTTAAACGATACCCCATACTGTATATGGAATTAATTTTTTTTTGAGTAGGTACATCATTTGTCCCTCAAGTAGAATTAAAAAAAATTGAGTACATAATTATTATTATAATTGTAAACTAATCCATCTGGTAGAACACAACATGTCTTCATTATATCTACAGCAAAATCAATTGAGACGTTCGAAGTCCGTTGGACTTCCGTTGCTTAGTTAAAAGGCTAAACGTGTTTACCGACATGCTCTTGGTAATCTATAGTTGTAGATTCTCTACCTTACAGTGAAATTGTTTCAATTATATAAACATTTCACATAATCAGAGGTAGAGAATGTCGATGCACGAGTATGTAAATTTAAAAATCCAATCACACATTGCCAATAAGACGCATTAAAAGTATTTCCTGTAATCAAAATACAGTGAACCGTTGTTTTATAGTTTTATCAGTCAGATATGTTTTCCATCAATTGCTCTTGGGTCATCCGGTAAATATGCATTTATTTCAAATCTGTGAGCTGTACTTTTTTAATGCTCTACTGTTTTTATGTAATATTGCTTTCAAGATATAATGTATATGTTCACAGACGTTCCTTATTATATAGCTGATTGTTAAAGTTCCACATATGAAAGAGTATCAAATATCTGTTACTTGACAGCTATCAGCTGCAACATGTCTTAATATTGGTATTGAGTTCTATTTATCACTTGTGTTTTTCTCTTTAATTGCCTCTCATAGGGACATTTGGTTCTTTATCTGTTTATGACTTCTTACATTATACCGTGATGGCATTATAAACAGGACGATGGAGCATATGGTCAAAGAGGTTGTGATGGAGAAACTTGCGTTAAATTAGAACAACCTAAATAGATTCCATTATATTCATAGTCTTCACGTTTAAATATGGATATAACAATTCAATTAAATTTATAGTAATGATCGTGAAAAGAATTAAGTAGTACAAAAGAACATATGAAATAAAGATGGTATAAGTAAATTATTTCAGTTCCAGTGCCGAGATGTCTGAAAATTGTATTCCTTTTTTATTTCAGCACATGGTCTTCAACAAAAGTGAAAAAATATTCATGATTTCTATACGCGGGTAACAGCACATATGTACAATTTTTGGCATCTCTTTTGACGAGAAAGCAATCAGAACACAATGAAAGCGCTGACAGTTGTACTCCTATGCCGCTCACACCATCATCTTCATAGCCCACGTACTAGTAGTGTAATGAATAGATATAGATTTTTACATATTTGCAAATACGAATGCGGTATTCGCGGAAGCGAATGTGAAGCGAATACCACTTTTTCAAATGAGACGTTGTTTGACAATGACAATACGAATATTTCCAGAATAGCATAGGAATGTTTACAGAATAGCATAGGAATGTCACATTTCAGCGAAACATATTCCATGAACACTTTTTTACACGTTTCAGCGAATCATATTCCATACACACTTTTTTACACATTTCAGCGAATCATATTCCATACACATTTTTTATACATTTCAACGAATCCAATTCCATACACACTTTTTTACACATTTCAGCAAATCATATTCCATACACACTTTTTTATATATTTCAATGAATCATATTCCTTATACACTTTTTTATACATTTCAGCGAATCATATTCCTTACACACTTTTTTATACATTTCAGCGAATCATATTCCTTACACACTTTTTTACACATTTCAGCGAATCATATTCCATACACATTTTTTTATACACTTCAACGAATTCAATTCCATACACACTTTTTTACACATTTCAGCAAATCATATTCCATACACACTTTTTTATACATTTCAATGAATCATATTCCTTATACACTTTTTTGTACATTTCAGCGAATCATATTCCTTACACACTTGTTTATACATTTCAGCGAATTATATGCCTTACACACTTTTTTACACATTTCAGCGAATCATATTCCGCTGCTCAAATTTGATTATTAGCCGATATACATTTTATTTTCGTTTTAATTAGTACAAGAAATAATATTTTTAAAGAGCTGTTATTTACTTTATTAGAAGAAAAGTTGCATTTGTGTTTAAAATTCAGTTTTTTTTGTCGTAAGAAGTTGACAATTTTACATGTTTAATCAATGTAATTATTTGCTATAGTGATGAAGAGTTTGTAATAGCTCTTGATTTTAAAAAAAATTTACTTCCTTTTTCAAATTTTTTCTACAGGTAAGGAACACTTTAGCAAATATAAAGTTTGTATTTGTGTTTAAGAAAAAACTTTATTTCTCTTTGCTTATATGACATACCACATTTCTCTGCAACAAACAGTTTTTGAAATTTGACTTATTGTTTTCTTGATGTATTTTTTATTTATTTATCTACTTTAAAGTATCTAATTCATACATATGGCCGACTTATTGCTAAGAGAGCAATCTCTCACAGCCAAGCAGAACACCAGTCCAGACCTCCTCGGTGAGCGACTGGCAATCGAACACTTGTGATCAAGCCAACACACTACAATGAAACATAAATAACTGACAGCCAGGCGGCCATATTGCCATTATTAATATACTACAAAGAGTTTAATCTTTGTTTTGTGGTTTAAATCAACCAGTCCCGACCATAGATTAAGTAATCTAGGGCCACGACTTTCAACGAAGATAAACCATTATGAATCTTACAAAAGTATGACTAAACCATCGTTTATACTTCATTGGCAATTCTAACTGTGATTGACCCAATGGCTTAAATTTCCAATTCTTAGATCCACCATTATCACACGAATATTGTTTTTAAAATGACATGGAAATTCTTTCCCATTTCCAAACAAACAAAATAGAGGTTCAATGCTAGTAAATATATATTTCTAACTAGATTTTGCCTTCATGATTACTTAACATTTAATATATTTTTTTTTACTTTTGGGTGATATAAGATGTGAAAAAAAATGTTGCAATTGTCTAAAAATTTGGACTGGTAGTTTTAATGAAATAAATTATATTATATTAATAAAGTATAAACACAAATTTTAAAAATATATCTGTTTATGTGTGCATGCATGCATACGTGCAACCTTTCCAAAACACCTCTCTTTCCCAGCTCTTCAGCCAAAACTTGCTCCCTAAACTCCGAAATAAGCCTGCAGCTTCTGACAGTTGTATGATGACAGTTTTCATTAGTTTTTTCCTGGAATTTTTTGTTTTCATCATTCCGATTGCTTGAAGGACGTCAAGAACGAGCTTGACCGCAATGCTGATATCCCCATTTTTAAAATGAGAAAAGCATTCAAAGTCACGCACATCTCAAAAATTATTTCTTGAATGCCCTCTGAGGCATTATGTATGATTCCATTGGTGTTTTCCCGAGTAGAAAACAACATCTCAAACAAGTCCTTTTTTCCATAAAAATAAATATTAGTACACTTTTGATTGAGAATTATTTCAGAAAGACATCTGCCTAGCTTTTGATTGATTTTGGATTGGATTTAGCAACCTTTCCCCACCTACCCCCACCCCGTAGACTACAGTTTAATTAATTTTATATTCTGAAATTCTGTTGGATTTGAGATATATATTTTTTGTTCAATAATAACTTGCTTCGTGATCATCAGACATTGGTAACATGTAATGTGTAATAATTAAATAAATAAAATAATAAATACTAAAACTGAAACTAATGAATTTCATTTGAATAATATGTTTTTCAAGTTAATATAAATTTACTTATGAAGATTCTCAAACTGTCCTGTGGATCAATAACTCACTCTGTGTGTAAATATTTCAGTTTAATAGCCAAGAATATCCGATATCTTAATAATAAACAAATTCACACTATTTAAAATGAATTTATTTGTGAATAAAATTACAAATGCAAAAACATAATATAAATAAATAAACTATGAATTTAATCCTCTTGATATAGTTGCCTCCTGATATAGTATAGATATCCTTTATAAAGCGGCAATGAAGAAGTAAATTATTCTGAATATTAGTTCACAATTTTAATTAAGAATCATTGTGCTCAGCTATCTTACCAAATTTTGCAAATCAACTGTCCAAATACAAATGTAACTTAATTCATTTGTTCTCTAGATACTTACTCGAAGTTTAATACTCTGCCAATAACAAATGACCTATGCCAGAGATTTAACTGATTTAATGACCGTTAATCAATAGGTACGCATTGACACTTAACACTCAAATACCTCAATAATTATGTCAATTATTGAATACATTCATTTGTTACACCAAATTTTGCAAATCAACTGTCCAAATAAAAAAATAACTTAATTCATTTGTTCTCTAGATACTTACTCGATGTTTAATACTCTGCTAATAACAAATGACCTATGCCAGAAATTTAACTGATTGAATGACCGTTAATCAATACGTACGCATTGACACTCAACACTCAAACACCTCAATAATTATACAATTATTGAATACATTCATTCATTCCACCAAATTTTGCAAACCAATTGCCCAAATACAAACTTAACTCATTAATTTTTCTTTCAATATGTACTCAAAGATTAATACTCTGTTGATATCAACAAAAAAGCAATCAAATATATGGCCGAAAACCTTTAATCAATTGAGTGTTTATTAATCCATAGGCTCAACACTTAAACAACTCAACCTATGATCTCAACCATTACATAATCATTATATGCATCTGTGTGCTCCTTCAAAATTTGGAAATGAACTATCCAAATGCAAACTTAACTTAATTAACTTTTTCTCAAGGTATGTACTGATAGTTTAATACCCTGATGATATCCACAAAAAGCAATTTTTATACTATCAATTGGATGACCAATACTTAACACCACTAAAATTTTTACAAATTCACTGGCGAAATACAAACATAATTAACTTTTTCTCTATATATGTACTCATAGTTTAACATTCAATTGACATTAACAAAAAAAAAATCAAGTGTATGGCAGACAACATTTAATCAATCGGATGACTAATAATAATGAAGCTCAATACATGAATATCAACCATCTGTTCCCCAATTTTCTTTAAATCGAGTGGTAAAATACAAACATGATTAACTTTTTCTCTATTTATGTACTCATAGTTTAACACTCCGTTGACATCAACAAAAAAGCAATCAAGTATGTGGTAGGTTACCTTTAATAAATAGGATGACTAATAATCGTGAGGCTCAATTCTTGAATATCTCTCAATCTTTGATCTCAGCCATTATATTCATTATATGCTTTCATCTGTTCCACAAAATTTGTCAAATCAACTGGCAAAATACAAACATAATTAACTTTTTTCTATATACGGGGGAGCGTTTTAAGTTGGTGGAATGGAGGGTAAAAAGTGAAAATAAAAATACAAAATTATTTTTCTTTTTCAATATACTCACCTACTACAATAACACATTTTTCCGATCTTTCAATTAGCTTATGTATACCTTCATAAAAAAATATTTTATCTTCGTACCACTAGTCACTTCGAATGACCGTTTAAGCCATTGTTTGTTTAAAGATAGTGTGCCACTTATAAATCATGGTTTTACATGGGCAAGAGTCTCCATAAAAAGATGTCATCTCTTTCTGTATGATTTTAATGACTTGGTAAGGAAATTTATAACAGTGCCGTACTCGATTTTCTCTATGTTTCTTCTTGATTGAGTTACTTGGTCTTTCAAAGGCTAATGGTCTGATTAAGATAAAACTTGCTATTAATCCTGACAATGAGTCACTGAACATATTACGGCTCATTAAAGTAGCCTCACTAATGACCTATTTACTAATTCCGCAAACTTAAAAATGCATCCTCGTATGTACTCATAATTTGTCACTCTACTGATATCAATAAAAAAGTAATAAAGTATATGACAGACGACATTTAATCAATCGGATTACTAATAATTATGATAATGCTCAATATCTCAATCTATGATCAAGTATAATATAATGCATTATATACTTCCCGTCCGTTCGCTAAAAATTCTGCAATTCAATTGTCAAAATATAAACACTTATAAACTTGTTATATAGATATACATATACTTAGAGTTAATCAAAAAGACATTTAAAGGTGCTCCTTCACCAAAAGCATTCGCCTGCAATGTAACATTTCAGATTCTATTTTGAGCATTACGTTACAATGCTGCCTCCCTGACTGACGAGCATTCGCCTGTAATGTAACATTTCAGATTCGATTTTGAGCATTTATTTGTTAATAATAATAATAATTCCCTAATTTTCCTATATTTTTCTATAAACAATAGGGTCTTCTCTTCACTGTGCGTTCACTTCACTGCCATGTGGGCCACTGAGCGGGCGGGGAGCGCTCCGCGTCCGCGACATCGTCAATTACAAGTGGTGCGCATTAATGTTATAAGTCGTATCAAAATATTACAGATTGTATCATTACAGGTTGTGCACTATAATGCGCGGTTCTCCTCCCTCACTGATGTAATGCTCGAATCTGTAATGTTACATTACAGGCGAATGCTCCCGGTGAGGGAGAACCTTAATAAAGTGGATGATCATTAACTTATCAACAGTGACACTCAACACACAAATATCTCATTCATTATGTACATCTATCCAGCATCAACAAAGAGCAGAAAAAAATACCAAATAATTTATAATCAGATAACCAATATTAATATACGAAGATATTCAACATCTTAACTTGTGTTCTGCCAAGCATTGTTGGTAGTAACACTAACCTAACACACATGAGATCGTTCTAAAGTTTTTTGTAAAGACATATCTAGTCACATCAACACTCCGAACAGTAATTGCAATTATAATAAGACATTAAAGTTTTAAAAAAATAACATATAAATACTATTTTTCTAGTCTAAGTTTTATTTGAATTTGATGACAAATTAAGTGGATCAACAGCAACTATACAATCAATCATAACTTACAATATATAACTTGTATGTCTATCGCTATCTTTAAAATAATACTGTTCCCGACTGAAGCGAAATAGTAAGCAACATTTGCAAGCAATTTCACTAATTTTGGTCCAAATGATCTTTATCTAATTTTAGTCCAAGTGATCTTATGAAATATGTATTTTTTTAAATCATGTCTGATCCTAAGATTTTACTAATATAATTTCTTATGTGAGTATCTGATAGGAAAAACAAAATTATAAACAAAGAAAATTATATTCCACTATTCTATTCATTTTTCAACTCTTTTATTATCAAATAAATATTAAACAACATTATCAATAAACTCATTATTTTTCAACATTCTATTCAAAAGCGTCACTAAACTATTTCTAAATACTTCCATTTCCTCTTTCTCACCGCTTGCGGAAGCTGATCGGAATCCATTTTCGATATAATAACCAACAGTTGACCAGAGAGCCGCCCGAAGAGATAGTAACAGTTCGGCTTGTCTGCAATATTAAATTTAAAGAAAGAGACTTAAAATACTTGCTTCGTTGCAATATGTATCATCCTGTGGATATCAAATAATATTTTTCCCAATTATAAATAATCATTTGTATTGTTTATTAGAAAAAACTTCTAAAACCCATCACATTAATTTAAACAAAACAGGAAGTTTGAGACTTACTCATGCTGCAAATATTTCATACCCATGTTTATATATTGGGTTGGCTAAAAAGTAATGAGCGGTCATTAAAGTTATAATTTTTTATTATATTTCCAATTTAAAATTAATTAATCGTCGATATAATAATCACCATCATTTTTACTGCATGTCTCCAAAGCACTGTCAGGGAGTGGTTAGCATCTGCGTAAATTTTAGGTGGCTTAGAAGAAAAAATTGGCCTATGAACTATCATAGATGGTCTTCATAATGTTTTTTTTCACGTAAGGTGTTGATGAACGATCTAAACAAACAATACTCAGTGAGTGTATGGTCTGGGGAATATGAGGATGAGGGATCCGTGTCCAACCAAAATCCAAAACTTAAAGGCGGTTTGGCTATTTAAGGACCAGGTTACGGCTACAGCTGGTCCGGCTAAGTACATGTGGTACACACGCACTGTATTTCAAGCCTTTTCCCAAGTGGTGTAAATTATTGTCTACAGTTCCATGAGAGCACCCGAGCTCATTTGCTGCCCAGCATGTTGTTAATCAGCTATCTTCTTCAATTAACAATTTTAACCTGTCGCTATCCAATTCCACCTGTCGACCAGGGCATGGGTGATCACTCAGGAGATAATTGCCACACCGAAACCGCTGGAACCAACATTTTGCAGTAGCTTCACATATTTCTTCAAAAGGTACACATTGACATAGGTTACGCATGGCTTTGGCAATAGAGTGACCAGATTGGTACTCTTAGAGTAGACAGTGTCTTACATGTGTCTTAATGTCGTCTATATTTTATGCGTGTTAACAGTGCAGTGTCTTAGCTACTACTGAATCAGTGAGAGCATGCCTCGCCTTTATATAACTTCGATAATCGAAACTTCTAAAACGCTCCCAAATTTTCTAGATAATTTTCGAAAAAACACTCATTACTTTTTAGGCAACATATATATAACTAATAAAATATTACACTCATAAAATTGATCTAAAACAACTAAAGAAAGTGTTATAGTAAAAACACTACTGTAATAATAATTATAATTTATTATTAAGAAATTGTTTAAAAAACTCAATAAGTAAATCAAAATATTCAAACTATTATAAAGCATAAAATCAACGAGTTTAAAAGCTCTTAATATATTTTACGACAGCGTTACGCTAAATTATTCAAGTGCACCTTAGCATTAAATACAAAAAATAAAAATCAGGGATCATATTAAGCTATGTTACTCTTTAAAGCATTAAACTTTGTACTAAACAAAATATTCAAATTTAAGTAAAATTACTTAAGTGATACTAAACTGATTATGACATGTAAAGGTTTTTTTTCTATATCCCCATTTTTAATTCATTACACCGAGAAAATTATGGCTTTATAATAAAGCATATGAAATAAAAGGTGCTTCAGCAATGGGAGAATATTGGTGGGCGATAATTCAAGATGACTATATAAATACTTACCCATGATCAATTTCAATTTCTAATTTATGGTGTGGAATAGACAAAGTGCTGTACTTTATACCGCTGGCTCTATCAACCTAAAAAAAATTAATATAATATTCAATTATTTATTAGTGAAATACAGTTATAGTTGCAACAGATTTTACCCATAGCTTCATCACTTTAAACCATTTTATATCATTTTGTTTTTACTATTTATGAATCCAAAAAATTGGTTATTAGTATTAATTAATGTCCGAACGACAAGTATCATGTCCGTCTGTTGCGCAACATGTTATAGGGAAATTTCTTACGAAGAAAGACGTAAAACCATCAAAAATTTTGAGAAGGCGTCAGGCACAATTCGGAGATAATACACTTAAAAAGACACAAGTTCAATCATGGCACAAACAATTTTTACAAGGATGAGAAGCAGTTGATAATGACGCTCACCAATGTCGACCAAGAACCAACATGACAGAGAAGAATATTCAACTGTTCGCAGACTTCTAGAGGACGGCCGACGATTAACAGTAACTGAATTTGCTTCTGAGGTGGGAATTAGCTTTGGCAGTGGTCATGCCAACATTACTGATAACCTCGGGTTTCAGAAAGTATCCGCAAGGTAGGTACCTTCACCGAATATCAAAAACGGAATAGTATAGAAGTGTGCTAATGGCATTTGAACGGCTATGAGGCTAAAGAGGAAGGTTTCTTGCACCGGATAATGATTCGTGACAGAACTTGGATGCACCATTACACTTCCTAATTGAAGCAAGCAAGTATGGCATGGTGAATGACGAACGAATTTGCACATGTCATAACCAAAACTTGGCTCTCGGCTGGAAAGGTTTTGGCGACTGTATTTTTCTACTTTAAAGGAGCCTTACTAATTGATTTTTCACATTAAAGTCGAACTGTTAAGCAGTATACTACTGCCAACTTTTAGACATGCAAAAATGGCATGCCGTCAGAAAAGACACGGCTTTCCTATAAGACAAAACCCAACCAAATACCGTTGCCCTAACTATAAAAAAACTGAATCGAGTACACTGGAACACCCTCCCTACAGTCCGGGCTTATCACCCTGCGATAACCAC
Organism: Druceiella hillmani; assembly: GCA_039881145.1. Lineage (NCBI taxonomy): Eukaryota > Metazoa > Arthropoda > Insecta > Lepidoptera > Hepialidae > Druceiella > Druceiella hillmani. Next base: position 11,330,557 of record JAYKKI010000010.1, on the reverse strand, counting down.
CTATTTGAAATGATGAAAGAAACTTTTGACAACAATGTTGCAATTAAAAACTTTTTGCATAATTGAGTTATGGCACAATCGTCTTAGTTTTACGATAACGAGATAACAAAATTATGTAGTAGAATTAAGTAAATATGTTGTGAAGTCAGGGAATTACGTATAAAAGTAATTTTCAAATAACAAAATTATGTAGCAGAATTAAGTAAATATGTTGTGAAATCAGGAAATTACGTACAAAAATAATTTTCAGCCTTTGTATTTTTATCATGTCCCAATAAAGTTTTAAATATAATAATTCTGGTTTATATTTGATTCACCCTCACATAGTAAAAATATTGAACATATATATAGCTGAATTATCTTGAAAATAATATAAATTGAAAATATAACTCTATAAACTCACTCATAAAATCGAAAATGAGTATAAGAACTCACGTCTTTACTTTTATAGTCATAACACAAATGTAATCACTTCCTTGTTACAAAATGTAAAAAAAATATAATAAAGTACAAAAGAAATAGAGTGTCATATTTTTTCAAATTGAGTCTAAGCGCTGCTTGGCCTTAACCGTTTGAGTGCGGACGAGTGCCATCGCGCTCGTGTGTGTACTAACTAAATTTGCCACGAGCGCGATGGCACTCACGAAATCAGTTGCTGCTTAGCGCGCGTTAGGGGAGGTCGCTCGCAAGCATCGCTAATTTTTTATTTTTCTACGTGTTACATATACGTGTTACATTACATAAACTTCAAATTATAATATTATTAGTAATTACAATATAAAAAGAATCCAAGAAAAGAAAATGTTTAATCCATAATGTCGGAATATGAAAATAATTCAAGTTTTTCAAGTTGTGAAGAAAGTGATGGTGGGAGTGACATTGTGGTGTGCACACAATTTGGCGTAATGCAAATTTTGAGTGATAGTGATAATAGTGACGATAACAATTATTTTGCTGATACGGAGGATATACGATGTGACCTTAATTTCAGTTTCTGTTATAATTTTTGTTCACAATATATATTTCCATAATTATCTTTGTATTTTATTATTCTTGTACAAGTTTTTATTAAGAGAACACCGAAAAAATTATTAAAATTGGACGATTTCTGGAAGAGATCCATTTTTTTTTTCGAGACAAGGGTAAATGACATCAAAAACAAAAGATTTTTTAATTAAAGTATATATGAGTAAAAAACCATGGCACTAAAACGGTTAAATCAGAAAAATATTCCCTGTAGCATAATCATTCTTAATTTAACTTAATTTAACTAAAGAATTTAAACTGATCTGAAACTAACCTTTCTAACAAACCCAAACTTGTAGTGGGATTGGGAATTGAAATTAATACCAATATCAGAGTTGAATATACATTATAATGATTAATACACAATTAAATTCTTGCCTTTTCATCAATGATTCGATAATGTTATTGATGACATGAAATATATTGGTAAATATCTAATACACAGTTGCAAGTAACTAATAAAAATGAAATAACTATTATATTTTTTATAAATTATGCGGAGATAATATAATCAATGGACTCCTTCAGTTTATTTACTTGTGTCATTATAATAAACGAGGCACTATAGGTAATACAAGCAAGTTTTTAATCAAAAAAGAGAAATATTGAGATAATCCAAGAAATCCTCTAGCACTAATGAAAACTTTTTCATTCAAAAGAAGTTTCATTTCAATAATATTTGCCTCAATCATTAATCATTACAAATATATAATTATATAATTACATTGTACAGTAGAGACAAGAAAAATCAGTCAAGTGCAATTTATGCTTGTACAATTAGTTCTGCGCCCCCTAGTTAAATATTACACCAGTAATCTGTTGCACTACCCGCTGCCAATCGCATCAATGCCGTATCACATAGAATATGCGTGGAGCAGAATGGGCAGCATTTCGACTGAGTCAACTTAATGTCATTTTTAAAAAACATACAAAGACAAAATTGTTTCTTACTTTATGAGAAGTATTTTTTGTTAAAAACCTTTTCTCTAAAACCAACGGCTTCAGCAGTTTGAAGGGAAAAAACAATTAACTTCATTGTATTAATTAATTGCACTAAAATTTTCCAATCCTAATAATTTTGTTCAACCTATAGCAAATTCTCAGATTTTTTTGAGCGGTCATTTGGAGTCATGAGGGTGGTGATCTGTGGCTGTTTTAAAGCGATTTTTCCAAAAATGTTGAAGCAAATTCCTAAAAAAATTCATCACACATATTGCTGAATTCATGCTTCAATAAGTTTTCATTTGACATCATAGACGATGACCTTGCAAGAAATGTTTTTTTAATTTTTCCATTTTCCCCCTTAAATTAACCCCTAGAATCAAAATTGAACTTTCATACTTTTAGTCTTTAATTGAGTTACCATACTCTATCTCTTCTGGATTTCAAATATTCACGTAGAATAATTTCCGAGAAAATTGCCTGACAGAAAGGCAGGCGGACGAACACTGAAGTGATTCCACCAGTGTTCCATTTGACAATTTAGCCACGAAACACTAAAAATAAACCTTTAAGGTGAGTTGAACCTATCCTAAGAGGGTTCCATACACACTTATATACATAAAAAAAATGGAAAAAATGTAAACATTTAAGGGTACACACAGTGTTTCCATTTGCAAATATATTGCCTAGCATAAGTTTCCTAGATGTAAAAATTTCACAAATTCCTCAAAAAATATTAGATGGCTAGAATCAGCGCTTTAGTTTTGTCAAAAATATTTTGGTTTTATTACCTGTAACTGTTCTAATATTCTCTATTTAATTCTTCATTATTTCTTCTTACATATAAAATATGAGCATATTAGGGCTAAATTATTGCATCCTACTTGGTGACGCTTTTGAGACAGATCTGGTAACAAAATAGGTCTAAAAATGGCAATGCAGATGACGCACCAAATCGTTATTTTTCAGAGAAAATAATTAAGAAACAGGTTTGCTCCCAATGCCCCACATGACATATTTTTATATAACATTACATTTTTTACTTTACATTTTTAGGAGACGCCCTCGAAATATAATTTTAAATCTTTTTAAAACTATTGTCAGTTTTGGGCTAAGGAACTTCATATTATGTATGAATTTCAAGTTTTTATTTGATTTGTTTAAAAGTTAGAAGTGTCTAAGAGACAGACAGATGGACAGACAAACGGAGAGGTTGTTCAAACATTGTTCAAACAATACAATTCTGTCCCAATCCTTCAGGTAGAGAATAATAAAACGATACATTACGGAGCATGCAAGGTTATGCTGTCTGCAAAATTTATATGTTCTACAATAACAAAAATCTAGTGGCTCGCATAATGACGAAAAATGAAAACATAACGATGAAAAATGTACCTTTTTCATAATCAATTACACACAATACACATACATGTCATATGTTCGTAACAAATATATACATTTATAAATAAACAAATAGAAACAACATACTCTCTCGTGTAGTTGAAGTGTCCCCTCACAAAACAGCACTACAGCCAGTGGGGAAACTACTGAAGTACCAGAAACCATCAGGGCTTTTCTCCCCTCTGACATCACACCACCAAAGTACGCCAGTAAACTGGCCACACTGCCCATTTCTTTGTCTTTTTTTATCTTGTAGTTAATACTGTCTGATCCTATGTGAGCACGATATCCCAATCTGTGAAGCAAAAATGAAGAATTGTTATTATTAACGTGTACTGACAGATTCAAGAACTTTATATATTCCTACATATGTAAGTTACGATGAAACTAAACCCTAATTGGCAGTGCATATTTCCAGAAGAAATAAACGGTGTAAAATCACTTCAATAGCATTCCTTAGTTTTGGTTTGTGGTAAAACTAAAAGCATTCTGTTTAGATATAACATGATCTAGCAGCTAGGATGGAGAATTCAATCACGATGTGAATAAAATGAAAATTTTTTATATATTTTTATATATATAAGTTACGATAAAACTAAACACTAATTGGCAGTCCATATTTCCAGAAGAAATAAACGGTGTGACATTCTGGAAATAAACTGATCAGTGGGCAAAAATATACAGCAAGTAATGATACAGTGGACCCTTGTTATTAGAGGCGGCGCATATATACTGTAAATGTACGAGTTACGAAGTACTTGCATGGAATGGACATATTAGCGTATGACATTTCCCAGATACCTGTTACAAAATACACTTGAATTCTGTGTCTGTTCGTAACAATTCAGCTACTGAATGAACAAAAGAAATAAAAGCAACTAAGTCAGACATACGCCTACCATCGCATTCCTTGTATAAATTCCCCTTATAGGAAAGAATGAAATAGAAAACATTCCACATAATAGGTTCATACTCATAACGTGCCATATCTTGGACAACCTAATATTCTATATACAGGTACTTTGCTGGGTTCAAACTATATATACTCCATTGAGTCTAAACTCCATTGTGTACTGACATTTAACGCCCATATGTTCATTCATAGTCTGACATGTTCATTCATAGTGTCTGAAGCCCCATCACAAATGGTTTTATTATAATGGTACATCATTCACACAGGTGATGGATTGTTTTAAATGGTACCAATTATCACAAAATTAATGACATAGATAAAATACAGTTTTGTACTTGTCTGTGGTTGACGATTTGTTAATTTACTTTGACTGCGTAATGCCAGTCTGCGCAAAGTGTTGCTTAATTTTGACTAATGCAATCCGTGTAATTTTTTTAATGTTTTGATTTTGTTGTGTACACATTTTTATTCATTAAAATGTACTTAGCTTCATAGTTAAAGGAAATCGGCAAAGGTCTATATAGTGTAGATATAAGAATAAAAATGACACTGTTATATAGAGAAAATTAAAAAAATAAGCTCCTTAAAAGTTTTATCAAAATTGTCAAACAGACAAAAGAGAAATCTTGTATTTTTTAAAAAAAAGTTAGGTTATTTTTCCTAATAGATTGTAATTTCTACGGCATTCTTTGAACTAGTGCGATAAAACAAAGTGCAGATTGTGTCTTGTTATATCCTCCATCGACAAATGTACCATATTCATGCAAGATGCCCACAGGCTCGACAGGGTCGTCCACAAAAAACTTACATAAACCCCGATAAGAGAGAAAAAATCATTCATTTTGACAATGATAGAGCCATTGTCAATGTTTGTTAACAATTTATTTTTAATTAATTTAGGCAATGGATACACGTTGTAGAAAGCAAGAAACATTGATTATTTTTTATACACCTTTCTAAAAAATTATTATGTAATCTGTTCAATTTTTTCTGTTATTTTTATTTCCAATTAATAATTTTTTTATATTTTAAAAAAATAATACATGCGCATTTATGCAGACAGCTTTTTTGTTTCGTATTAAGGTTACAAATGGTAATTCTATTTTTTCCTCTTTCCTGATTGTCAATTACTGAATTGTTTGATTTTTATATTCTGCTTTTTTAAAAATTATGGTTTACCCTTGTAACGTCTGGGCCCATTTTTGCCAGTCTCTTTTCATACAATATTTTAAGTTTTACAAATGTTTAAATCATTGATAATGTCAGCCACAAAACTAGTGTTATGTGGAACCATTTCACAGACATAGAGGAGTCTTATGCTGTCTTGCAATATTTTTAAAGTGAATAGTTCATTTAAATCATCCATATCAAATTAAAAAAAAAATTTGAATAGGAAACATCCAACAGTATCGTTGTTAGAAGTGCAATAGGATTATAATTGTAAGTAATATAAGGCCACCTGAAATTCACCAGTCGTAAACATATAATCCTCTCATATGCCATCAGTGATCAATCGTCGTCACTTACATATTAAATAAATAAAATAGGAGATTATTTTTATAGCGCACAGTCGTAACCCTGTGTAAAGTATGAAGAAAAGTTATCAACATCTTAAATAGCATCATTTTGTATAGACTTCCTGACCAAAGGAACCTGATACCACCACATCAATCTGGTTTCAGAAACAATCACTCGACAATCGATCAAGTACATCTTATTACTGATATTATTGAAAAAGCGTTAGAAAACAAAAGTGTATGTTCTGCTGTCTTCTTGGATGTAGCACAGGCATTTTATAGAGTTTGGCATGAAGGTCTACTGCACAAATTAATATTACTTCCCGATCACTTCTAGCAACTCTTAAAATCCTATCTGACTAATCGACACTTTCGGGTTAAATACGAAGACTCGTATTCAAACTTGAAGCTGATTAAGGCTGGAGTCCCTCAAGGTAATGTTCTAGGCCCAGTTTTGTATTTGCTATACATTAATGATGTTCCAACAATGTTATATAGTACAACAGCCACATTTGCAGATGATACGGCAATAATGGCAGTGGTGTAATGACTGTGGAAGGTCCACTAGAAAATTACAATCTGCTCTCAACAAAGTAGCCGACTGGACAAAAAAATGGCGCATTAAATTAAACGAATCCAAATCAACACATATCAACTTTACAATTAAAAAGATAACACAACAACCAGTCTTTATAAATGGCACTCAATTACCATATGCAAACACCGCTAAATATCTTGGTATGACTCTCGACGCCAAGCTTCGGTGGAAAGAACATATTAAGAAGAAACGCGACAAACTTAATATCAAGTTCAGAAAAATGTATTGGTTGCTTGGTCGTTTCTGATTCTGAGCTTTCAACATACAACAAGCTTATTTTGTATAAGCAAGTATTACGCCTAATTTGGAGTTACGGAATACAGCTGTGGGTACTGAGCCAGTAATTCTAATATCCAAGTGATACAAAGATTCCAAAACAAAGTACTTCAATGTGTAGTTAACGTGCCTTGGTATGTCCGTAACTTTGATCTCCATCGCGATCTTGAGATTGAGATGGTAGACGATATTATTAGTAGATTTGCCAGTTCTCACCAAAAGAGACTTCAAAATAACATTAATCCAGAAGTGTCCACAGTCTCAAAAGTGCAAAATATTATTAGAAGACTCAAAAGAATAAAACCTTTTGAGCTTGTTAGACATTACAGCACTATGTGATTCAAAGGAAAATCTTAGTTTAGACAGCACATAGTATATTAATTCAGAAACAAATTAATTGTTAGTTATATAACTAGTTTTAATAAAAATTGTAAAATTTAAAAAAAATATATTTTATATAGACACTGCCGGAAGTCAGTATGTAACAAGCAAAAAATATTGAATAATTTATGTCAAGTATTTATGTTGCATACTCCTATCCGAACACCACATATGGATACCGCACACGGCTTAGTATTTTGTAGTGGGTATATGTCCTAGTAGTTATACATATTCATAACAGGGTCAGTTAATACCGATACCGCTTGTTATATCACTCTTCTACAAACTGCATATTCGATTGTAGTATTGGCGATGAGAGTCATGGACACTCCTTCCTGCGCAACTTTATCCATTTAACCAGGAACTAACAGACTTGACTATAATAGGGTAAATTGATTGGAAAACCATACATTTGTCAAAATCAGGGTAAATTGACTAGACATCATTTGTTAAAAATTATGGGTAAAATGATAATTGAAACAGTATGCAATGGAAGCAAGGAGCAAGAACAAATGGCAGAGGAAGAAGAAATAACTAATAATGTGGTGTTTATTGACCAAAGAATCATTAACCATAATAATTGTTAGAAATAAAGAAAATAGAATATGAATGTAGAAACTATTGTTTTTTATATCTACTTGTTATAGCAAGGTTCAAGTTACACGGTAGGTCTGCTTGACCACCTTAAATCCCAATTATAATAAAAATTCACTGTAATAAGTTCTTTAATAAAGTCCAACTTTACATATTCAGAAAAAATTTAACAGAATATTACCATAAACAAACGTATTTTGTAATAGACAAATATGTATATAACAAATTAACTTAAAAAAATTTAAAACGTGGACAAAAGCAAATTTCTTTAAAAGTTTGGTTGAAATATATATTTTGTATATAAATTAAAAAGATAATAAAAATTTAAAATACTCTCACGAATTGACATATATAATCAGATACTGGAAGTAAATCTGTAGTTATCAATAAATTACTGTAATTATAGTTATATGATAGTGTTAAAAACATTATTCAACCTTGTACTCAATGGATAACCTCACAACGGAAATAACATAGCTCTGAAAAAATTACTGTCCCAGAAAAAATCTTACCTTGTAGTAATACACCACTATTTAGAATAGGACATCTTTTTTGACTACATCTTTTTCTTTGTTTCATTGTGTATGTACATTGTAATACCGTCTCGTCCACAGAATAGAGGAGAGGGCAAGGGCCAACTAAGCTCTTTATGGCTGTATGATTATAATCTTACATCTATTGAGGAATTAATAGTGATTGGGGATGATACTTTGGTCTATCACTTTGAACCTGAGTTTAACCATTTGAGTGCCGACGAAATCAGTTGCTGTTCAGCGCGCTATTTTTTATCTTTCTACGTGTTACATAAAATTCAAATTATAATATTATTAGTAATTACAATATAAAAAGGATCCAGGAACAAAAATTTTTAACCCATAATGTCGGAATACGAAAATAATTTGAGTGAAAATGATCGTTTTTCCAGTTGTGAAGAAAGTGATAGTGGGAGTAACAATGTGGTGCGCTCACAATTTGGCGTAATGCAAATTTTGAGTGATAGTGACAATAGGAAATAAAGACGATAAGAATTATGTTGCTGATACGGAGGATGTACCGGACTGCGAAAATGACGATATGACCTTGATTTCAGTTTTTGTTATAATTTTTGTTCACAATATATATTTCCATAATTTTCTTTGTATTTTATTATCCTTTTACAGGTTTTTTTTAATTATAATATTATTAGTAATTACAATATAAAAAGGATCCAGGAAAAAAAAATGTTTAACCCATAATGTCGGAATACGAAAATAATTTGAGTGAAAATGATCGTTTTTCCAGTTGTGAAGAAAGTGATAGTGGGAGTGACAATGTGGTGCGCTCACAATTTGGCGTAATGCAAATTTTGAGTGATAGTGATAATAGGAAATAAAGACAATAAGAATTATGTTGCTGATACGGAGGATGTACCGGACTGCGAAAATGACGATATGACCTTGATTTCAGTTTTTGTTATAATTTTTGTTCACAATATATATTTCCGTAATTTTCTTTTAATTTTTATTATCCTTTTACAGGTTTTTTTTAAGAAAACACCGAAAAAATTATTAAAATTGGATAATTTTTGGAAGAGATAAATTTTTTTTCGAGACAAGGGTAAATGACATCAAAAACAAAAGATTTCTTTGGCATTTTTAAGTATATATGAGTAAAAAACCATGGCACTAAAACGGTTAAACAGGAATCAATGCAATGACATAAGAAGGACCACCTCCTAAGAAGTTTAAGACATCGGAAGAAACCGGAAAATTGACAGCTATGAATTTGTGAGATTCAAAAGACATTTTGATATGTACTGCAAAGAAAAACCATGAAACGTCTTTCTTTGTAGTAGGCTCAGTTCACTAGAAAAATGTTGTGATGGTTGCCCTATTCAGATGTGGTTTCGAACTTCTTGTTTGCTCACCCTACAGCCCAGAACTAGCCCTCGCTAATTATTATTTATTTCCAAATTTTAAAATAAAGGAGGGAATTTCGGCTCATTTTGAGGGCAAAGTGAGAAAATATTTCTTGATGGTACAGAAAAATGAGTTACGGAGCTCAAGGAAAATTATACCAAAAAGTATATTTGTCAAGGGGTTCAAGGAACTATATCAAAATAGTATTTTGTTTTATACTACAGACTTTTTTGACCTCTCTTAGTAGCATAATAGTACAGTCAAAAAGGATTAAGCTTCAGAATGAAAGAAACAATTTGTAAATATTTTTTTATAAATAAACAATGTTTTTTATTGACAATTAAATGAAACTACGTGATGTAGTATTATTTCTACTTTCTTTAAGTTCTTTACCACGACCTAGGTTTCGTTGTATTACAACATCTTAAGGTGGGCTATTAGCAAAGATTGTCTAATAGCCCACCTGAAGATGTTGTAATACAAGGAAACCTAGGTCGTGGTAAAGAACTTAAAGAAAGTAGAAATAATACTACATCACGTAGTTTCATTTAATTGTCAATAATGAATTATATAATATAATTAACTTCATAAAGCTTATTATGTATTTAGTTCCCCAGTTAACAAAGAATTATCCCAGAAACGGATGCAGACTTACTAGACCGTGCACCATATCATGCCAAAATACATAAAATTACAAATTCAAAAAAATTTTATATCAACAACATTCTCTCGCTTTTCAAAGTTTTAGAAAATTTATAAATTTTATATTTAGGAACCTTCAACACTTGTACACGAAAATAATTACTTTGTAATTAAAACATTTTATAGCATCAAATTAGTAGAAAGTGTAAAAATACACACCAAGTAACTGCTAAGTAACGATCCACGTCAACTCTGACATGAAACTAATTTGCTGTTAGAGCTATTAAACATCTGCCAATCGGCCTTTATCTACCCCCTCACTAACGTTTCAAAATATCCACCATTATATTTATACCTGCCTTTCAAGGATTTATACTGTTTGGTAGAATTTAAAAAATATTTTATTATAAGAAAATAAATTAACATATAAAATTTATTTAGAAAGAAAAGTAAAATTAACAGTATATAATATAAACCTTACCTGGTATAAAATGCATACCTTTTGTCATTTACACAGAATGACATAAAGAAAAAAAATCGTTAGTGCCTATGGTAATTTCTTTTTATTTTTGACCCAGGAAATTCAATAAAAATAGATTTTACAAAGTATAAACAAAGTATAAACCTAATTCTACTCGGCTAAATTTATTTGTTTGATTGCTAAGAATAGCCGAGTTTATTTCCAGGAAGATAAATATGTGCCATCATAAAAAGAATTACATGTAGACAATCACAAGCAAATCTTATTATTTACATCACTCATGGACTTAGACATGCAAATTTCTACAATTACCTTAACAATATTATAAAAATTAATTGGTATTATTGTGAATTCTTAAATTACACTTATTGCAACAAAAACTCACGTTGTATAAACACCCCTGACCTTCCTCAAGAGACCCTTTGTCCTCAAATGCTGCCTGGTGCGCAGTAGGGCGTCTGAACCAGATAGAAGAAGGCAATTCATCAACTCGTGACTGTGTTTAGACTCCAGATCACTGTATAACTCATTCTCTTCCACTTGCAACAGGTGAATATTCGCCAGATCTAAAAGTTTCAAAATGAACTTAATTTAGGAAATAAAATATTCAAAATATAATTGATTGTTATAAGGACATTTATTATAATCCTATCACAATAATAATAATAATAAACGTTTTAGTTTTGTACTCATATATACTTAAAAATGCCATTTTCGTTTTTTACTCATATATATTTCTTTACTCATATATAAATCTTTTGTTTTTGATGTCATTTACCCTTGTCTCGAAAAAAAACTGTATCTGTGTGTGGAAATATATATTGTGAACAATAACTAAAATCAAGGTTACATCGTATTTTTACAGTCCGGTACATCCTCTGTATCAGCAAAATAACTGTTATCGTCACTATTATCACTATCACTAACAATTTGCATTATGCCAAATTGTAAACGCACCACAATGTCATTACCACTGTCACTTTCTTCACAACTTGAAAAACGATCATTTTCACTCGAATTATTTTTGTATTCCGACATTATGGGTTAAAAATTGAATTATATATAAATCAAACTTAATGATAGGAAAAGTGACAAAAGAAGGTACAAAAGGTAGAAAGACAGATAAGGAAAAATACGATTTTATAATACAATTCCAAAAACATTTCTGAGTAACTAGTTCTTAAATTGAAAAAAGGAATTGGTACGGGAATGTTAATCAGATTGTAAAATTGAATTATATATAAATCAAACTTAATGATAGAAAAGCGAAAAAGAAGATACAAAAGGTAGAAAGACAGATAAGGAAAAATACGATTTTCTCATACATTCGCATTGTTCCTGATTGACCGGACTAATATGCACCATATAACATCAATGTGATATTATATGCATATTTTAAAATTAGAAGTTTTCAATTCTTCGTGTGGTCATCATAAGCACCACACCAGAAATTTTTTTACGACTTTCTCTCTTATTATAACCAAGCCCCACAAGAAGAAATTTTTGTTTGTTTGCTTTTAATAGGCTTTGGAATACCTTTTAGGTTGTATGGACAATGAGCAATGATGATGTCTGTTGGCTTTTAGGATGTATGGACAATGAACAATGATGATGTCTGATGCCTTTTAAGGTATATAGACATTAAGTAATAATGACGTCTGATACCTTTAAAGATGTATGGACAATGAGAAAGAATGATGTCTGATGCCTTTTAAGGTATATAGACATTGAGCAATAATGACGTCTGATACCTTTAAAGATATATGGACAATGAACAATAATGATGTCTGATGCCTTTTAAGGTATATAGACATTGAGCAATAATGATGTCTGATACCTTTAAAGATGTATGGACAATGAGAAATAATGATGTCTATTGCCTTTTAGGATATATGGACAATGAGCAATAATGATGTCTGATGCCTTTTTCATTGTATGGACAATGAGCAATAATGATGTCTGATGCCTTTTAAGATGTATAGACAATAAGCAATAATGAAGACTTTGCTAAAATAATATCCAAAGGTATTATAGATAATATAAAAATATAGAAAAATGTTACTACACATATTGCTAATTGGTCTAGATTGCTTCCCACAAGCATATTGTTATAAGATCGAATGTATCACACTTGAATAAAGTACAGAAAAAACAAGCAAACTGTTGAAAATACAGTTAATAAATTAATTATAAGTAACTGTTAGATAAAAAATTGTTAGAATAAAGTGTAATCCAACACTCTTATTTTTCAAAGCCGGGACAGAAAGTTAATGTTTCATGTTTGTTTTACGACATATTTTATAACATTAAATAACAATGACGTTAATATTATAGCAGTATACAGATTGTCTTCACAATGAATAAAAAATTTTTTCTTACCATAGAAATGAATCTCTTAATTATGTTAATACCTGTTGCCATATAAAAAAAACAAACTGCATATTTACAAATGATATACTAAATTATTAACAGCAATCCAAACCTCTGTTAGCCTTTAGCCTGTCACGTCTTAATCCAAACTTGGCACAATACTGTTCAGTATTGTTCCAACCACCCTCGTCAAGCAGCTGATTGAAGCGCTCCTGAATAAGATGAAGGGAAACATGATCTGAAGTGGGGTGATGATTTCTCTTAATGTCACGAATCTCTGGAAATTTTTCAAACATATTTTCATTTATATTTGACAAACAATCAGACAATCATAATTCAATCACAATGTAATGACACTGTTATTGACAATACCAATAAACTGTAAGGGGCACAACATAACTATTGGTGACAATGTAGTTAACACAACATAACTATTGGTGACAAGTGCACTAAACCTCCCACTTCACACTAAGCGACACATTTCTGTCTTTTTCATACAGTAATTACAAACAACAGAAATTAGCCTAGCATTACAGAAATGCAATATAATTTTTAAAAAGAATGTGCAATGCAGCAACTGCAAATCAGGAAAAGCAAGAAGTAAAATACAGTTTGTAACCATAATATAAAACAAAAAAGCTACCTTCATAAACACGCATATATTATATTCTAAATACATCAAGAATTTTTAAAAAATAATAAAAATCTAACGAAATACATAACACCTTTTTAGAAACGATTGCAAAAAATAATAAATAACGATTGCATTTTTAATTTGCAGCCATTGCCAAAATAATTAAAAAGAAACTATTAACTGACATTGACATTCTTCCATTGTTGTCAAAATTAATTTCTTTTTCGCTCTTTTCAAGTTTTACGTGGCTTTTTTCGACAACCCTATTGGGCCAGTGAGTTTCATGAGTTAGTATGTTACATCTGTGTATAGATGATACAACAGGACACAATCTGCATTGTATTTCATTTGCTGATTCAAAGAATTCCGTAAAAATAGTATTTACAAACTGTTATGACCTAAGAAAAGAGACTTTTGATGTGAATCTACAAGATTTCTCATTTATCTGATTGACAATTTAAATAAAACTTTTAAGGAGCTTATTTTTTTATTATCTTTTTATAAGAATGTCATTTTAATTTTTTTTTGTAATACCTGGCCCTAACACTATATTGACTTTTCCCAGACTCTTTTAGGCTAACATTTAAATAAAAAGTTAAATATTTAATATGATTATCTTTAAAAAATATTACTAAATGACTATTTTATTCACCAAACTTCATTTACAAAATCACTTGAGATAAATCGAAATCTCTCCCTAGATTCTAGACAAAAATGGTATATGCAGTATGTAAAGTAGGGAAACTATCATTTAAATCCGTAATGCATCATGAGTAAATTGCAATACACCTATTTTTTTTAAATCATAACACTTTTATTACATTTAAAAATTGTCATAAGTAATTAACATGGAAATGCATCAAACTATATCTTATATTTCGATAAACATAAGAAATGTGGCAATATTGCTTAAATACCTTTCTTAGCGAGCTTAGATGGTGAATTTGACTTTTCTGACTATCCTTTTCATTTGTATAGTTTTACAAAAAAGGCTATAAGAAAGAAAAGGGTAACAAAATTAAAATTCAAGGTCAACTTTGTTTACATTTTGTAAATCTAAATTTTCAAAATTTTCAAATGAAAATCTTTAACATGAACCCATAATTCACTTGAATATATATACAAAAACTACTGTCATCAATATATAAAATAAACTTATAGGAGTAACTATTAATACAATATTTTTTCATTTGTCATTTAGATAAATTATTATTTGTTTCTTATTAATAATAATATATAAATTTTTATCATGCTTTGAAATGAAATTGTTGTGGATTATTTATTATTTAATATGGCAACCCTCACACTTTTACTAGTACAATAAGAATGTTACATGTTTTTGAAAGTTTAGTTTTGACATGACAGACTTGTTTAATTGTTGACATGACAGTTGCGCATTGCTAGATTTGTTCAATAATTTGTTATTTATGATATCGAGTGAGTGGAATCACGAATGTATTGTTTTTTAGTGCTGGTGAATATATGGACATGATATTAATATTCTCTTACTCGCTTGAATTCATAAGCTATTTTCTTTTTGAAATGAAGGCATTCAAAACACTTTCGTTTATATATACAGAATGGCACATTTACAGTAGTACAAAAATATTTTTAGTTGTAGAACATTGTGACAAGTCATTTAAAAAAAAAACATTAGTTCCACGAAAATGATCACTTTATAAGTTATGATTTGTTGTACTTTTTTTGATTTTAAAAATCTCTACCCCAGTCACAAAAATCACTTTTGTTCGCAAAGTATTCCACTAAAACACATGAAATTTGGTATAGACGTAGAATAGTCATGTAGCAAGCATGCAATGAACGATTTTTGTACATTAATTTTAGCTTTTGTTTGAAAATTTATGTTGATTTTTCTCGTAAAACCTGTATAACCAGAGATTTGTTTTTAATCTTAAAAATCTACCTTAGGATATGGTGATAGTTTAGACAAAAAATAATAGTGATGTAACTATTACAACATATTCAGAAATTAACATCCTGCAATAAGTCACTAACCGCAAAATATGAAATTTCTGGCATAATTTTAATTTTAGCAAAACTAAGTACATTTCTTTAAAAAGAAACATTATTTCAACTCAGATTTACTCCACTCTCAAGATTTTAACCATAAAAAGTAATCAAGTTCTTTACCTACAAAAAATTTTAGGTACACTATAAATGGGCGACTATTAACAGAATATGTGAAAAAAGAAGCATTTCAATGTTGAACTTTTATAAAGTAATTGTTGAGAATAGTAAAAAAATCTAAAAATCTTTACTAAAAACCTCAAAATAGTTAATTTAGGTGTTTACCAAAAATTAATATATAGATAGAACTTGAAACGTGTTGATGAAAACATTTAACAAAGGGATTCTAAAATAAAATGGACTTTAATAGCACCTTTTCTTTTAAATGAGTCCCCTTCCTTCCATTAGTCTAATTCTAGTACTTTCAAACTAATATACAGGTCCTGAATAACGAAGAAGTATTATGCTGCAAAAGTACATTAATACTCACCATCCTTTCTATCCAAGCTTCTCTGGAACAAGTCAATTGAAGTTGACAACTGCGTCACAACATTTGCCACAGGTTTAGCATGACCTAAAACTGCCGCATTCAGGAGAGCTTTAGCCAACCGAGGATGTGTGGTAAAGCTGCATAGCCTTTGGCCAAGAGTGGTCAAGTTTTCTGTATCACGAGACAGGGCACCTGAAGAATACAATGAAAAATGTTTAAGCTGCTGTTAATCTTTAGAGGCAGTCGAATAAATATTTTTGAGGGTCGACACCGAAAAGATTTCACCTCTCTTAATCCCTGATACCCAACTCACCTTCTTTCCATCTTGCTCCCTTTTCCTAACCAAATTATGTCTACATATCATTTTGATATCTTCTTTTTCAATTCGTACTGATATCTAAGTTTTTGTAGTTTTTTACTTTAAAAGTTAAAAGTTGCGAAACTTTACAACAAAGTTGCGAAATATTTTGTCTTAATCTTACTTAAATCTTATGTAGTCTCCCCATATCTTAAGAATCTGCTGTGGTCAACTGAAATAAATTACGCTTGTAGCAGTAAGTCCGCCAAATGTATAGTAATGCGTAAATAAATAGATAAATTGGTTTTAAAATTGAATAAATTATACTGTTAACATTACCTGCATTTTTGTATACCTTTATAAAATTTTGTATATTTTAACCAATGGACATGTTTGATAAAATTTTATCTCTCAAACAAACTGTCCAGAAACCCAACTGTCAATATGAGACGACATTTAAATTATCCACTAACTCAAAGCAATTTCATAAACTCAAAACTTGGTTTGAAATTATGTGAACTATAAAATTTTGTCGTTTTATAACTAGGTACAAATATATTAGATAATATTACAAGTATATAGCTGACATGGTTTTCAAGTCCTTAGAAAAATTACTGTTTTGGCGACGAATTTGAAATTTAGATAAATCTTTAAGCAAGAATAAATGAAAAACCTAAGATCCCAAGTTTTATCTAAGGGGATTTATCAATTAATAAAACCTCGACAATTAAAAAAAGGATATAATGGTGACAATCCATTATAATTAGTTTACAATATGAATTTCAAATATATTATTTCGAATTTACATTTGGAACGGAACTTGGCGCCCTTTTTGGTCTCTAATGTTTTAGTGACTGAATCTTGACTTATTTTTGAAACAAGCAACTTTGCTCATTTTTCCCTTTATTCTTAGTAAAATGATAACACACGATATAGTGCAAAAGTAGAAACAAAGAGGTTATGTAATGACTGTGTTTTACGTGGACCCTTTAAAGCTACTCCTCCTCCTCACATCGTGTTCCAGGGTCGTGTCCATTTTGACATCGACTCAAAGTCAATTTTCCACACACGATATCTCTCCATCTGTTCAGGTCCTTAGCAGCGTCGAGGGCCTCATGTTAGTTAGTGCCCAACACCGAACGGTTTTTGATCAACCCATCTAGCTGCCACCTTGGTCGTTTGCCATCCACCTTGCTGGTAATCATCAGCTGCTCCAGGTTATGTCCATTTTTCCGTGCGATGTGTCCAGAGATTTCCAGGATCCTTTGCAAATAGTGCAAAGCCTGGTCTTGATGCTAAAATGGACATAATGTTCACAAAGAATGGACTTGTTTGTATGGAACGTAGTCCATGGAATCTGAAGCATCTTCCTCCAGCATCACATCTCGAAAGCGGCAATACGGTCATGTTCGGCCATGTGATATGTTCCAATCCTTCCAAATTCTGTTTAGCCGGTACATAGCATTTTTGGCTATACCGATGTGCCTACTGGTTTCCTTTTCGCAAGAGCCCGTGTTGCTGCCAATCGAGCTATTATCGACCCTCTTGTAACTCAAAATCTATTTGACCTACACACTTGTAAAAAGGGACTGAGTTCAGTATAAAACACAAGTGGGTTTGTCGATAATAAAAGAATTGAGATCAAATTTCTATTGAATATCCTTCAAACATTAAATATCCTTGCAAAAATTTATAACTGGAGAATATTATGATGGGTAAATTTCTGGATTTTGCAAAGGCGGTTAACCTACCCCACTATCTCGTAGAAGAGAATTTTCTTAAAAGACAAAATAATCTATCTAAACTAAGTGTCCACTAAATATCAAGATAATCTCAAAAAATATAACTGTCTCTGATTCATAGGAAAAAAAAATTTTTTTCTTACAATTTAATTGACTACCTTGTAGAAAAGATTCTAAGGAATGGGTGTACAACGACAATTCACGTATAGAACGCTTATCAACATATGACATAATTATTGTCGCATGTAGTTACATTTCAATGTCAGTGGAACTGAAGCAAAATTCTTTCCCTTTTTGAAATATATTTATTTTTAGTGGAAAACGATTATGAATTCAATGAATACACAAATGATTAACTTAATAACAATGTCAATTATCACAAGTAAGTCCACTTTTATTTCTTTTCTGTAACATATATTATTAACATATAATTCACCGCCATTTCAAATGTCAAATGACCGTAAATAAATAAAAAAATATGATATAGTTTAATATTCCATATATTTGATAATATAAATTATTATATTCATTTCCAAATAATAGTTATATTAGTAATTCAATCATATCGCCATTGCAAACATTAATGTAATGTTGTAGTTTATTCAACGTACTGAACATTTTTTGTTAATGGTATTTATTGAATTGCTGAAAACTACTCAACTCAATTTGGCTTTTTTATATACTACTCAACTCACTTTGGCTTTATTATATACCAATGAATATGTAGGGAGTTTCAATAGAAATATATCTCAAAGACAATATTGTGGTATTTAATGGTGTATATATGATAAGCAAAAAATTTATTGAAAATTGTATAAAATATCTTTAGTTATAATATGCTATTACGGCTTTTATTTTTTTTTATTGTGAGTTATCAAGTTTTCTTTTTTCACCATAGTATTGTTAGGTTATTTTTCTTATACTATAATTGGTATATTATAACAAAACTTATTTTATTTTTAAATATTTTCTAAGTTACTTTTGACCATGACATTTTCTTAACCACTTTATTTATCACATAAATATTGTACCTTTTAAATTGTATATGTTAAATATAGTATATTGTAATCCTGATTTTTATTAACATTTGTACGATTTATTAACTTTTATTTAAAGGTTCCTAAACAACAAGGTACTTAGAGAAACATGGTTAAATATTTTGAAACATAATACTAATAACTGGTTATTAACAAGAAACAGCACCTTCTGCTCACGACACTTCACAACTGGCTGCTTTGTGATAAGGAAAAAAAAATCCAAAAGAATTTTTAAATAAAAGTTCCTTCGCTAAATTTATACTATGAGATATGTATGAGGGTCTATACTCATATACAATAAAAACACGCGCTATATGTAACAAGTACTCAACATTTTTGCCACTGTTTTTTAATTTGATATCTGTATATATGCTACTATGTATGTTTGTATACATATATTTTATAAAATTATATTTCTTTTAAAAAATTTGTTCAGAGAGTTCAAAATATTTAGGCATGCATTTAGGTAGAAGATTAATATGGCAGAAACATATCTGGACTAAGTGAAAACAATTAGATACAAAACTACATAATATGTACTGGATAATAGGACGGCATTCGCAATTGAATATAAATAATTTTAAGCTGGCACTGTAAGCTGGCACTTTACAAAGCCATGTTGAAACCTATATGAAACTATGGTATCCAATTTTGGGGAACAGCCTGCAACACCAATATATATCGCGATAATTAAAAAATTCCAAACCTTAATCGATAATGAACATCCTTAAACACATCACTATGATCTGAAAATCAAAACAAAAAAACAGAAGGTTACACAATGTAGCACGAAATACAAAAGGAAATTATCGATGCACAAAAATTAAATAGGCCATATAATCAGTAGTGAGACCTCCATGGTCTCTAAAACATAGGATTAAGGAGACATTGTTCCTTTCCTTGTAAAACGATTCTCCAGTAGTGAGTGAGAGACGTCAAAGCCAAAACTGACACTAACTGTCAAACAGATTAATGGCTTGTCATTTCATAAACCAATCGCCATGGAGCATAAAGAAAAAAATGAGTTCAACAGTAAATAGAATTTTAAGTCACTTTAGAATTTTAGAAGGTTTGATAAAAAATATTGATAATGAAAATATCGATACAATATTGTAAGAAATTATGTAATTAAAATGTTTTTAAAAATTAACTCTGTTTATATATTACATATGGGTTGTAGGTTTAACAGATGGTGAATTTTACACATCCATAAATAGACATCCATGTATTAAATATTTATAACAATTTATTTTCATCACAGCAAAATTTAAATAATCCAACACTATCTCCGATATTGAGCTATTCTGTGCATCTATTCTATAATTTAATGTTTCTAAAATGCTCACTTTTCAAAAATGTCATTGAAATAAGCTTCAGTCCCGTTTTTAAGACATTTAAATTGTTTAAAATTCCACAAAATGCACTATTTTCATCTTAAAATATTTAAACCCGTTAATTACAATATTTAAATCTGTTCATCGTTTCAACAATTACGATTGTTGAATGGATGAAATCATATCCTTACATGCTTACTTCCAATATTTGTACAGAACAGAAACGTGAACTATTTATTTAAGAAAATCTACAATAATATTGAGTCGAGTATCATCACTAAATAAAATAGAATATATGTAGCCATTAAGCCAAGAGGATTATATTTTTTCGACTTAACGCGTTAATGTATTAAAATAATATGGAACCAAAACAAAGAACAGACAATAGTTCAAGTAGCACAAATTATTGTATTGGTATCTCCCATACTAAACTGGTGAGTTAGGTTTCACTTGAACTATTTCCTTTTCTAATTACTTGAACTATCGTCTGTTAAGAACAGACGATAGTTCAAGTAACACAAATTATTGCATTGGTATCTCTCATACTCAACTGGTGAGTTACTTTTCACTTGAACTATTTCTTTTTTGAATTACTTGAACTATCCTCTGTTAAGAACATATGACAGTTTAAGTAACACAAATTATTGTATTGGTACCTCTCGTACTCAACTGGTGAGTTAGATTTCCATATAAAATGTGTTTAATACCCTCTCCATAGACTCTTACCTCTATGTTAATTACAAACTTTTAAGTCATAAATGAAACTTTATTCCTACAGTATATGTTTTCTATTTATTGAGGCAGCAAAACAATTACGTAATAAAAATTTAATTTTGACACTTGTCCTTATTTCAGCAGTTCGCCAATACTGCCCTGAATATTCATCATTTGCTAATTTCAATTCATAAAACATTAATCCAACTGAGCAACACCCCCTAGTTAACTCATAAAATGGACAGAACTTACCCATCTTAACGAGATCTTTAACTGCACTGGTAATAGCGGTTTCAGGTGGAGGCTCGGGTAGAAGAGACAAAAATTCCATGGCACTATCATTCTCGCTATAATTTTTACAGTTCAACACGGTTTGCTCAAGTGGAACTCTGGAAATACAATAATCTATATTACATACTTAGAGCTTATTGCCTCGAAATTTATGGTTAGGACCACACCATCACCTTTCCAGAATATTAGTCTGGATGGCTAGAATTCTACTCTCAAAAGGATAGCTTAGCTGTCTAGTCTAGCTCTTAAATAGAATAAAAAATATGGGGCAGTAGGTTTCATCATGTCGTGACTGATTTGATTTAACGAAAACAATATGTTTAAATTAATATATATACATATATACATTTTATGAAAATATTGTACTTTATTATTATTTATTTACATGTGGCTTATATAGTTATAATATATTCTACGGTTTATAAGTAAAACCAGTCAAGTCCATGTCAGAACACACAAAAAATATGGTTTTCTAGTTGGCTATACCCTTTAAAATTATTGCTTTAAATTAACCACAACAATTTTATTTCAAAGTTTTAATCAATTAAAAGATTTAAAGCTATTATCTAGAAAATTTTCAGATTTTTCAAAACAATGGTTGAAAAATTAGAGTAAGTAAAATATTACATGTCACATTGAAGCTTAATATAATGCAAAAGAGGCTTAAAAATTAAAAATATAACCACAATCTTATTTTAAAGGACATATCTAATGATATCCCGGTCACTGGTAATCAAAAATTTTACATTAATGTTAACAAAAACTTTTATTCTAATTGCCTCAATATTATTAATACATAAAAATAAATTCACACTTTACTGGAAACTTAAAAAAAACTGAAACAACCCAGGCCCACTTTGTTATAGTGCTGTTTTGCTGTTCATTA
Organism: Druceiella hillmani; assembly: GCA_039881145.1. NCBI lineage: Eukaryota > Metazoa > Arthropoda > Insecta > Lepidoptera > Hepialidae > Druceiella > Druceiella hillmani. The sequence continues at coordinate 11,308,064 of JAYKKI010000010.1, read as the reverse complement.
ACGCAGTAGCTGTAGTGACAGCGGAAGCGGAAACTCTATCCATCTCCCCTGTACCATTATGTTTCTCTGTTCGTTACAGCCTCGTTCAACAACATAACAACTTACATTACCATGGAAAAAGAAGTTTCACTTCAATAACTTTAATAAAACTTTCATGAATAATGCAGTGACATTAATGTAGTACCTACTGTGAAATTTTATGCAAACACTAAATTCTACCAATTATGTGAAAGTAATGTGTCATCGCTTCTCACTCAAATCTATATTACTCATGCAAATCATTTGAGATATACTGGGGATGTGAGGTGACATACAGGTACAAAAACAGCAGTTGATTTGAGAACATCCCCTTTTTCGATGTCTGTTAAACTATTAAATACAATGTAGTTAAATAGTATAGTATGTTTCAGATATTTTAATCGCTTGAGGTCACGGTGATCGTACTGGACAAGGCTGCGCTGGCAGCGGCGAGTATTCTGCTGCGCGAGAACGATTCACCCGAATACCTCTTGGTCACTAGTGATTACATTGTATGCCTCATCTTATTTATCTGTGCCAAAGATCTCGATAAATCTCATTCATGGATATAATACCTTGATAATTTTGTGGCTTGGCCTAATCACAAAAATGAATGTAACGGAATATTTCAATTAAATTTTCACACACTTCCAGACGTGCAAATTATTTTAAATTTTGCACACGTATCAAGAATCCAGGGCAATATAATAATTTTAAAAAAGAAAAAAAATTTTTTAGACTTAAAACAAAAAAAAACTAAAGAAATAAAAATGAAATTATAGCTAAAAAAAATTAAAAACCACGCTTTAGTAGCAATATGAACTAAAAAATAATCTTTGAATGTAAATATTTTGGTCAAAAGCCAAAGGAAGTCTCTGATAACAAACAAGTAACTGTCATGTAAAAAAGCAGGGGGTGCTTGATATCAGTTTTCGTAAATTGTTTCATCCCTAACTATTTGTAACGGTAAAGTCGTTATGGGAATATAAGTCGAGAAAAAAAAAAGGGTGGGATGCGCTTTTTGTATGTGAAATTTATTTTTTTGTCATATTATAAGGAAGAGATCCTTTAACTCTCGACCAAAACGTTAATATTTAAGGGTTATTTTTTTATTGCCACAAAAGCGTGTTTTTTTAGATATACCACGAGCAAGCAATGAAACTGAGGAATATAAAATATGCTTTTGTGATCAATTTGTTATAATATATTTTACAATTAAAGAAATTCAACCAATTGGGTATTTGACTAAATTTTTTTTATTTCATTAATTTTTCAAATATCTGTCAATTTGTAAAAGCAAATGCCAAATTCAAGCAAAGCATCACAATGAAGTAGCAAAAAGTTTTATTTTCTAAATTTGAATTAATTTTCATTTCCATTATTACATGTGGCCAGTTCTAAGAAGTTTAAGTACTACCCTTATAGAGTTAATATGATTTATCATATGATATATCAAACTTCAAGTCTCTGCGTCTAAACATTCCTAAGATATTTGCTGCAAAAATTTAAAAATACATCTAAAAGTATCTTATGTGAAATTCTTAAATAAATAGTTCTGGAATCTTTGTATTGCTATATTAATTAATTTCCCGGAAAATACAAGAAATTGAGAAGACAACAATTTTCATGAAATAAATAAAATTGTTTGATATTATTATAATAATAATAATAATAGAATTAATATACATAATATTATTTTTTATTATAAGTATAACAATAATAATAGAATTAATATACATAATATTATTGTTACCATTGAATTGAATGTGTTCGTAATTTGATTCAATTGCCAATGAATATTTGGATATTTTACGTCAGTTATTTTAGTTGCTTTCGTTCGTTATTTTTCATTTGTAAATTGTGGCATTCTTTGTATTTTTCTCTTCATTTTCATGTTCCAAAATTTCATAATTGTGTACATAATATATAATAAATTGGTATATTGAAAATTAGTTCTAATTTCAAAATATAATTAAATACTGTTTTACATAAGTTGTCATATGGAGGCGGAAAAATAAAAGAAAATCTATCAGCGCCCCCCTTGCAAATATTTAGTTCAACTGAACTGAAATACCTTTGATAATTTAGTTCAACTGAATATACGAGTTGATTATTGATGCAATCTATTCAAATTAAATGATTTGACCCCATATTAATACCATATAAATATTTGTTCACACATTTTGTTGCGTAAAATTGGTGCTAATGATTTTTTATTGATTTTAGTAATATTACAGCATTCTAGTTTTCAGGGTTTATGTAGACATGCGTAGCTTTTTGGCATTTAGGCTGGTCTCCCCACTGCATACCCATGTAACGAAGTTATTTCATCTTATTTCTAAACACCTTGTATTCTTACTATAAATTTAAAAAGATTTTTTTTACTTTTATTGTAAATGTAAAGGGAAATACCTTTTCCGGAAATACCATAAATTCATTATTGCTCATTTGACATGGATAAATATAACGACTGTCACAGTCAATTTAGGCATTTAGATTTTACGTTTTGATTTGTGAAATTTACTATCCTTTGTTTTTCACCATGAAATAGATTTTAACAAAAAAAATCAAATAAACTTTTACCAAACTGTACCTCAATATCTCGGGTGTAGCGTGCTCAGCAAACGTGGCCTCCCTCTCCCTCGTATACATTCGGTAACATTTCCCCGCCCTCACTCTGCCTGCCCGGCCGGCCCTCTGCCTGCTGGATGCTTTCGAAACCCACGTCAATTGTAAAGTTGAAACTCCTGTAAAAATTTATACAAAAGATCTTTACTAACAGCCCACCTGAAGATGTTGTAATACAACGAAACCTAGGTCGTGGTAAAGAACTTAAAGAAAGCAGAAATAATACTACATCACGTAGTTTCATTTAATTGTCTTTTGTTGATTACGACCACAACAAAAGTCATAAAAAATCATTGAACGTGATATACACAATTTTCAAAGTGCCACCATTTGTATAACCGAATGACAAATTCAAGGTCAATACCTCAATGAGTTCGTTTTTCGAAATTGGAATTTAATTTTTTTTCCTTAATTACAAATGGCCATCTCTAACAACTCTCGTACTCCCTAAGAACTCTCGTACATAAAAATTGTTTTGATACATTTCTTTATTTATATGCAAAACTATTCCATACATTGCGAAATTAAAATATATGCGCACAAAAAAGCTAAAAAAATTTTAATTATAGAATAACACACATAAAAAATAAAATCTTAAAATATTGACAGTCTTATTGTTGGGGAATGATAGAAATAAATGATTACCAAAGGTGACAAAAATATTTAAAAACATTTACAGAGATAGAATGCCAGTATTAGGATTCATTTAATCTCAAAGTTTTGCAACGTAACACATGATTTTGATAGAAACAAATAGTAGAATGGTTGGGAAAAAGAAATTTAGCTAGTTTTCAGAGCATGATTCTAAATCAAAGCAGCAAGTAATTAAACCTATTTCTGAGATAGATGTATATTTTGAATTGTTCAAAATTTTGAAAAGAAGAATAGTATATATAGATGGCAGCAATCACAGACTTTCATCTGTTTAAATTCTGCTCTCTGTTTTCAGAATTACGGTCATACCTTCCTCACAACAACTATCCGGAATTATTAAAAAAACAGACAAATTTAAGTTTATTCATCAAAATTTATTTTGTCACCTTCAAAATAATCCCCATTGTTTACAATACAACTGTAATAAAGGCAGACCCGCACATCCATACACTTCTCTTAGGTAGAAAGTGATATGAACTTTAATTCCCGCAGTGAATTCTGTTTGAAGTCTTCAATCAATAAATTCAATCATTCGTTCGATTCAATCAATCAATCGATATCTTCAATCTTCAAATGCTCTTTTCGCATAAAATTAAGCTCTTTCAGAAGCAGTCTTGTGGTGACGTGCCTCATGTTCGACATTGGTTAAAATTGCATGAACGGTCATGTTATCAATGTTCAACTCTCGAGCCAACTCTCTAATACAAAAATGACGAATAAGTAATAATAAATATTTTCAAACACTAATTATTTGATTTTTTAAATGTTATCATCAGTAGTAGACATTGAGGCAAATGCGCGACCACTTCGCTTTCTCTTTGAACAATTGTACTTCTCGTATACCTACGTTTTCGACATAGTCGAATCACCATAAGATTTTTTAACATTTTTAACAATTCAGCACAAGAAATTTCGTTTCAAATACAAAATTTAAGGCAAACTCTTTGTTTAACTAATTATTACATAATAAAATTCAAACAACAACTTTGAGGTAGACCTATTATTACAGTACATAATTGTTAGATCACGCACTCAAGTTTGACTTGGTATTCAAGGAAGTTTCAACCAATTTAAGAAAAGAAATTTTATCGGTACCTTTAAAGCGGTTCATTTTTTTTAATCGATTCCAGGTAGTTTTTATACAGAAAGTTTATTGTACACTTACAAATACAATCTATTAATATATAAAATATATGTCACTATGTAAATTTAATTTAAAAACCGTATAGCACATTTGGTACTCAATCACTATTTCTACAATTTCACATCCATCACAAATATTTGTGGTCCTACGTAAACCACAAGTTTAACTTTAAAAAAACAAAATTGCACACAAACGAACAAATATACTCACCAATTCCTTTCTTCATCTGATACTCCCTCTGTAAGCCAGTATCCACAACACATACAACGTCAGGAATGGTGACACTGGTTTCAGCTATGTTGGTGGCCAGCACTATCTTCCTGATACCAGGCGGAGAGCTGGCGAATATCTTTTGCTGCTCTACATTGGATAGTCTGTAATGATGGGACAGAGTTTTTAATTATTTGCAACTTGCTTATTTTCTATTAGATTTAAGGTTATCTCTTTGCCTTAAAATTTTGCTTACAGCACATATATTTAGTGTAACGTAATTTTGACCACAATAATAAGCAACTAGATTTAATAATTAGTAAACAAAATCAATATATTCTCGTTTCACACGCTTCAAATTTGGGCTTCGCAAGAATATAGACCGTTTTTTAAATCAATGAAATTAAATTACTCTCCAAGTATATTTTGCACAAACAGATACAAGAATTGAGGAGCTGAAAACAAATGTAATTTTAACCACAACAATAAGCAAATAGATTTAATATTTAGCAAACAAAATCAATATATTCTCATTTCACACACTTCAAATTTAGGCTTCGTAGGAATAGTGAGTATTTTCTAAATCAATGAAATTAAATTACTCTCCGAGAATATCTTGCACAAACAGATACAACAATTGAGAAGATGAAAACAAACGTAATTTTGACCACAATGATAAACAACTAGATTTAATAATCAGGAAACAAAATCAATATATTCTCATTTCACACATTTTAAATTTAGACTTCATAGAAATAGTGAGCATTTTTTAAATCAATGAAATTAAATTACTCTCTGAGTGTATTTTGCACAAACAGATACAACAATTAAGGAACTGGAAACAAATGTAAAAATTAACCACAATAATAAGCAATTAGATTTAATATTTAGCAAACAAAACCAATAAATTCTCATTTCACACACTTCAAATTTAGACTTCATAGAAATAGTGACCATTTTTTAAATCAATGAAATTAAATTACTCTGAGTGTATTTTGCACAAACAGACACAACAATTAAGGAGCTGGAAACAAATGTAAAAATTAACCACAATAATAAGCAATTAGATTTAATATTTAGCAAACAAAACCAATAAATTGTCATTTCACACACTTCAAATTTAGGCTTCATAGGAATAGTGAGCATTTTTTAAATCAATGAAATTAAATTACTCTCCAAGTATATTTTGCACAAACAGATACAACAATTAAGGAGCTGAAAACAAATGTAATTTTCACCACAATAATAAGCAATTAGATTTAATATTTAGCAAACAAAACCATTAAATTCTCATTTCACACACTTCAAATTTAGGCTTCATAGGAATAGTGAGCATTTTTTAAATCAATGAAATTAAATTACTCTCTGGGAATATTTTGCACAAACAGATACAACAATTGAGGAGCTGAAAACAAATGTAATTTTGACCACAATAATAAGCAATTAGATTTAATATTTAGCAAACAAAACCATTAAATTCTCATTTCACACACTTCAAATTTAGGCTTCATAGGAATAGTAAGCATTTTTTAAATCAATGAAATTAAATTACTCTCTGGGAATATTTTGCACAAACAGATACAACAATTAAGGAACTGAAAACAAATGTAATTTTCACCACAATAATAAGCAATTAGATTTAATGTTTAGCAAACAAAACCAATAAATTCTCAGTTCACACACTTCAAATTTAGGCTTCATAGGCATAGTGAGCATTTTTTAAATCAATGAAATTAAATTACTCTCCAAGTATATTTTGCACAAACAGATACAACAATTGAGGAGCTGAAAACAAGTGTAATTTTGACCACAATAATAAGCAATTAGATTTAATATTTAGCAAACAAAATCAATAAATTCTCCGTTCACACACTTCAAATTTAGGCTTCATAGGAATAGTGAGCATTTTTTAAATCAATGAAATTAAATTACTCTCCAAGTATATTTTGCACAAACAGATACAACAATTGAGGAGCTGAAAACAAATGTAATTTTGACCACAATAATAAGCAATTAGATTTAATATTTAGCAAACGAAACCATTAAATTCTCATTTCACACACTTCAAATTTAGGCTTCATAGGAATAATAAGCATTTTTTAAATCAATGAAATTAAATTACTCTCTGGGAATATTTTGCACAAACAGATACAACAATTAAGGAACTGAAAACAAATGTAATTTTCACCACAATAATAAGCAATTAGATTTAATATTTAGCAAACAAAACCAATAAATTCTCAGTTCACACACTTCAAATTTAGGCTTCATAGGCATAGTGAGCATTTTTTAAATCAATGAAATTAAATTACTCTCCAAGTATATTTTGCACAAACAGATACAACAATTGAGGAGCTGAAAACAAATGTAATTTTGACCACAATAATAAGCAATTAGATTTAATATTTAGCAAACAAAACCATTAAATTCTCATTTCACACACTTCAAATTTAGGCTTCATAGGAATAGTGAGCATTTTTTAAATCAATGAAATTAAATTACTCTCCAAGTATATTTTGCACAAACAGATACAACAATTGAGGAGCTGAAAACAAATGTAATTTTGACCACAATAATAAGCAATTAGATTTAATATTTAGCAAACAAAATCAATAAATTCTCAGTTCACACACTTCAAATTTAGGCTTCATAGGAATAGTGAGCATTTTTTAAATCAATGAAATTAAATTACTCTCCAAGTATATTTTGCACAAACAGATACAACAATTGAGGAGCTGAAAACAAATGTAATTTTGACCACAATAATAAGCAATTAGATTTAATATTTAGCAAACAAAATCAATAAATTCTCGGTTCACACACTTCAAATTTAGGCTTCATAGGAATAGTGAGCATTTTTTAAATCAATGAAATTAAATTACTCTCCAAGTATATTTTGCACAAACAGATACAACAATTGAGGAGCTGAAAACAAATGTAATTTTGACCACAATAATAAGCAATTAGATTTAATATTTAGCAAACAAAACCATTAAATTCTCATTTCACACACTTCAAATTTAGGCTTCATAGGAATAGTAAGCATTTTTTAAATCAATGAAATTAAATTACTCTCTGGGAATATTTTGCACAAACAGATACAACAATTAAGGAACTGAAAACAAATGTAATTTTCACCACAATAATAAGCAATTAGATTTAATATTTAGCAAACAAAACCAATAAATTCTCAGTTCACACACTTCAAATTTAGGCTTCATAGGCATAGTGAGCATTTTTTAAATCAATGAAATTAAATTACTCTCCAAGTATATTTTGCACAAACAGATACAACAATTGAGGAGCTGAAAACAAATGTAATTTTGACCACAATAATAAGCAATTAGATTTAATATTTAGCAAACAAAACCATTAAATTCTCATTTCACACACTTCAAATTTAGGCTTCATAGGAATAGTAAGCATTTTTTAAATCAATGAAATTAAATTACTCTCTGGGAATATTTTGCACAAACAGATACAACAATTAAGGAACTGAAAACAAATGTAATTTTCACCACAATAATAAGCAATTAGATTTAATATTTAGTAAACAAAATCAATAAATTCTCAGTTCACACACTTCAAATTTAGGCTTCATAGGAATAGTGAGCATTTTTTAAATCAATGAAATTAAATTACTCTCCAAGTATATTTTACACAAACAGATACAACAATTGAGGAGCTGAAAACAAATGTAATTTTGACCACAATAATAAGCAATTAGATTTAATATTTAGCAAACAAAATCAATAAATTCTCAGTTCACACACTTCAAATTTAGGCTTCATAGTGACATTTTCTAAATCAATGAAATTAAATTACTCTCCGAGAATATCTTGCACAAACAGATACAACAATTGAGAAGATGAAAACAAACGTAATTTTGACCACAATGATAAACAACTAGATTTAATAATCAGGAAACAAAATCAATATATTCTCATTTCACACATTTTAAATTTAGACTTCATAGAAATAGTGACCATTTTTTAAATCAATGAAATTAAATTACTCTCTGAGTGTATTTTGCACAAACAGATACAACAATTAAGGAGCTGGAAACAAATGTAAAAATTAACCACAATAATAAGCAATTAGATTTAATATTTAGCAAACAAAACCAATAAATTCTCATTTCACACACTTCAAATTTAGGCTTCATAGGAATAGTGAGCATTTTTTAAATCAATGAAATTAAATTACTCTCCAAGTATATTTTGCACAAACAGATATAACAATTAAGGAGCTGAAAACAAATATAATTTTGACAACAATAATAAGCAATTAGATTTAATATTTAGCAAACAAAACCATTAAATTCTCATTTCACACACTTCAAATTTAGGCTTCATAGGAATAGTAAGCATTTTATAATCAATGAAATTAAATTACTCTCTGGGAATATTTTGCACAAACAGATACAACAATTAAGGAACTGAAAACAAATGTAATTTTCACCACAATAATAAGCAATTAGATTTAATATTTAGCAAACAAAACCATTAAATTCTCATTTCACACACTTCAAATTTAGGCTTCATAGGAATAGTAAGCATTTTATAATCAATGAAATTAAATTACTCTCTGGGAATATTTTGCACAAACAGATACAACAATTAAGGAACTGAAAACAAATGTAATTTTCACCACAATAATAAGCAATTAGATTTAATATTTAGTAAACAAAACCATTAAATTCTCGGTTCACACACTTCAAATTTAGGCTTCATAGGCATAGTGAGCATTTTTTAAATCAATGAAATTAAATTACTCTCCAAGTATATTTTGCACAAACAGATACAACAATTGAGGAGCTGAAAACAAATGTAATTTTCACCACAATAATAAGCAATTAGATTTAATATTTAGTAAACAAAACCAATATACTCACATAACTCGATTCTTATTTCCCACACTTTAGCTGACACTGTCATGTCCGTCATTTCCATAAAATTACAAATATTTTGATTCACATGCTGATGAAATATTAAAAATTAAAATTTTCATTGACAAATTGTTTATACCAATTATTTTTTTATATCAGAAAGCAACAACACAATTCGATATAAGAAATTGATTAACATCGCATCACAAATTGCTTTTTCATTGTATATATTTCCATTGCAAGCATTAAAATCTTATTTTATTATTATACTGTTGCGCTTATAAAGAGTCCGTATTGTGGGGCTCACAGGGCACTAATCATTGCAATACTGTGTGCAACCCTCGTCACATCCCACTGCCATTTTAAGTCCAGAAAACAATACGAGGATCAGACGAAAATATTTCACACAAACACACACACACACAATCAACCTATTGCCCACCCGATGGCTAAACGCTCACTACACGATCAATTTTTGCCAAAAACAAGACTTTGATTTTTAGGCGATATATAATACTTCCTTCCTATCATATATCGTTCGAAAGTACAAAATCAAAAATATATATTAACAATTACAAACTATTGAATGTTTCAAAATTGAACACAGTGTTCATTTGTATTAACATATACTGCACGATACAATTTTTTTCTTTCTAGGTAACCTTACATGCACACTCTTCTACTATTTACTCCATTTCAATTACCAAAACAATTTAAATTTTGTGCTGTTTGCCATTGTGAATTTACGTAATAAATATTCCCCAAAAACTTTATATAATGTTAAACAAACGTCAGTCTTGCAATTTTGATGTCTTATGAAACAAATGAAGCCAATAGCAAAATTCACCACTCTTATTTTAATATTAACTAGCTATTATCGGCACGGTTCACATGCTCATTACGTGCAGTAAATATTTTATTATAGACAAATACCTAATTATTTAATTTGTTAAATACTTAGTTAACTATTTCTCATAACTAAAGAAAGGTTTTCAGCAAAAGGAGCAAGGGAAAACCAAAAATTTTAGCACGATTTGGCAACAAAATCACAAATATAATAGGCACCGAGTTCCAATCAACACAGAGAAAGCACAAAATTACAATACACTCACTTATAGACACATGATCAGTGAACAAACGCCTCAAACATTCTGTGAGACCCAACACATAGCAGCCCAACACAAGTTATATCTTTAGTGTTTGCTACACCACTGATTATCTCTGCCGTAACTTAGCCGCGACAACATTTATTGATTATTAATGAAAAAATTATCTAATCTCTCCTTATACTTTTTTGACTATTAATAATGTAACTAAAATAGGCAGTGTCCTCCTGGTGTCTCTTTCTAATGATAACAGAATTTTTCAAATCAATACAGTTATATACGAAATTCATTTTAAAATTTTGCACTAAATAGAAAACATGCTAATTTAAGGCAACCTTCCCAATTCAAGTTGCAATCAAATACTCCACTTATCTTTTTCACTAAGCTACATTCGTAATAACAAATCTGCCATTAGAACATACTTAGAATGTATGGGTATGATAACATGAGCAGCAGTTCCAGCAAAGTATGCTTCCAAACTTGTCTTCAAAGCCAGAATCTCAGCCCATCCAGGTAAGAACACCAAAATAGCGCCTTCCTCTTCTTTGGTATCGATGGCTTTCACTACTTGAGCTACCTGAAAGGTAAAAATTTGTTTATCTATTGACTAAAACAATCATGTAGTAAAGTTTCAATAAAGTACTTTTATTAGTTACTTTATGTAAATGTAAAACAGCCTTTGTGAGATAATAGACAAAATCATAAACTGTATCTCTTCCAAAAATTATCCAATTTTAATAATTCTTTCGGTATTTTTTTAATAAAAACTTGTACAAGGATAATAAAATACAAAGAAAATTATGGAAATATATATTGTAAATAAAAATTATAACAAAAACTGAAATCAAGGTCACATCGTATTTTCACAGTCCGATACATCCTCCGTATCAGCAAAATAATTGTTATCGTCACTATTATCACTATCACTCAAAATTTGCATTACGCCAATTGTGAGCACACCACAATAACACTCCCAATATCACTTCCTTCACAACTTGAAAAACGATCATTTTCACTCGAATTATATCCGTATTCCTATATTATGGGTTAAAAATTTTCTTTTCCTGGATCCTTTTTATATTGTAATTACTAATAATATTATAATTTGAACTTTATGTAACACGTAGAAAGATAAAAAATTAGCGATGCGTGCGAGCAACTTCCCCTACCGTGCTCTAAACAGCAACTGATTTCATTAGTACGCGCACGAGCGCGATGGTGCTTGTCGGCACTCGAACGGTTAATAAAACTCAGAAACTAATAGAAATAACCAAAAAAATTATCCAAATTTATATGCAACAGAAGGCATGTGGGTTGGTATACGATGTACAGTTATTTGGATATTTTTAATACAATAGAAGGATATGAATGAAAATACACACAAAAAAATTTGTTGTTTCAGTTTATTCAAGCAAATTTGGAAGAAACACGATATCACTGGTATTTTTGAATGATATACTTTACTCTTAAACACCCGAAGGTCTGATATTGGGCCCGAATTATATGCGAAAGCTAGACTAGGGCGTTCTATATCTAGATGTTAATTTTAGCCTAGCGCAGAGCGCTAGGTAGGCGGTTAATTATTTCTATTGCACAAAAGTTTATTTTGGCAGTTTCTAAGGAGCAAATTACAGAGAAGCACAAGTCTGGTATTTTTCGCATATAATGAAATGTTTTAGACAAAAAGTTTGTTTTTCCAAGTTTATAGAAGCTAACTGAAAAGAAGTGTAATAGTGCTGATATTTTTTGCATATACATGAAAGATATATAGCATATACAAGAAAGATACATAACGTATAGCTATTTGTGGAACAATTCCCTAAATAGAAGGATATAGCAATAATTTTATTGCACAAAAAAGTTTATTTTGGCATTTTATAAGAGGCAAATTTCTTGCTCATTTTTACCCAATTGGTTAAAATATGAACACGTTTTGTTAAGGTAAACATGGCTGCAAATAAAAAAATTGAATCTTATATAGATTCCTTGCCAAATACGAGCAAGAAGCTTAATTTTAGAAAAGAAACTTGGCTTAAACACACTGGGCCGTGATAGGACACACATAAGCTGAAGTTTTCAGCATCACTACTGCATGTGACAAAAACATGTATTAACTAAATTAATGTGAAATGGCTTAATCGATTTATGTCCCTAAATAAGACCTGTACTCTTAATTACCAAAATAATATTTACCTGTGGAATTTTAACAAATGGCTTATCTTCAGCGATCTCGCCAAATGCCTCAGTCTTAACCTGGAAAGGAATGCCAAGTTCCCTTTCCAGATCTTCTATATAAAAAGTCTCCACTGGAAATATTCTGCCAGGAATCTTGACTATGGGACATTCACCAAAATATCTAAAAATGAAAATACAAATTATTTCATGTATGCAATTTGGTGTTTATTAAATGAGATAAAGAATACGAGGGTGGGTCAAAAATTACACAAAATGGAAGAGATAGCGAGGGGTGAGGGTTGCTTACACACATAGTCACTAATGAGCGACTCATTACTAGTATTTCTACTAAGTTTCAGCTTTATAGAGTCATTAACCTTTGAGCTATCGTCAATCAAGCAACTCATTCTGGAAAAATCATCAACTATGAAGAAAATTGAATTTCGAGCTATCACCAAGTTCCTAACAAAGCATGGAAAACACCACAAGTCATTTTGAATGAAATGTCATAAGTTTACGGGGACCCTTGCCTTAGTAAAAAATTATTTACAAGTAGCATAATAAACAAGGCAGAGCCTTGTTTGAAGAGATTAAAATATAGTTTGAAGAGATTATAATCAAAAATGACCTGCACTTATGATGGCTATCGAGATCACCTCTTTGGACATTGTTGGAAAATTTAAGAAACTTGTATTAGAAAATACCCAATTAAAGAAAAATTAATTAGGAGAAATGGTTGGAGTATCTTCTACAATCATTTTGAATATTCTTCATGCCCATCTTGGGATGTCAAATGTAAGCACAAGGTGGGAGTCGAAAGACTATTTGAAACTCCATAGATAGGATAAGGATGAAATTTTAAGCCAATTTGTTACGGGTGACGGGAAACTTGTTATAGGTAACTGGAGTTCATCATTACAAGCCTGAATCTAAACAGAAGTCCATGCAGTGGCATAAAAGGAGTACCCCATCCCCTAAAAAGTTCAAGGTGTCACAATCGTCCGAAAAAGTCGTGGCGGTGGTTTATTGAGTCAGAAATGGTATCCAGCCCATTGACTTCAAAGATAAGGGTGCTTTTGTAGCGGGAGAGTACTACGTTCGTCCACTAGAGCAGCTTAAAATGCATTGAAGGAGTAAAGGCGAAGGGAATTAGCGAATTCTGTGCCGCTTCTGATGGCTGCCCTTCACAATAACGGCTTTGAAATATTGCAAAGGGCTCGAAGTTGTGTAACCTTGCAACTTGCTATTTGTTCCCAAAAATGAAAAGGAGCTTCCTGGAGAAAACTTAGCAATGATGAAGACGTCAAATTTGCAAAGTTTATTTCAAATATAAGAAGAAATTCAAAAATAAACATTATCACAGGGCATATAAATAAATTAATCCACAGATCTGAGAAATGTATTAGGGTTAAGAGAGATGTGTTGAAAACAAAAAGTAGCACCACATTTTTTTTGAACTTATTTCCTCTCCATTCTATGAACATTTTGTCCTCCCCTCGTACTTAAAGCTATCAGCGTTAAGGCTGTCAACCATAATAAAATAAAATAAACCTCAAATTTGTTAGCAGTGTACAACCCCATAAAACATCTGCAAGAACCAGTTAGTTTTCAAACTAAAATGCCGCTATTGTAGACCTTAATTCTATTTGACCCACAACTTCCACGTAATGAACTTATTTTCTTCCACGAAATAATCAACAAGCTTTCTGTCACATTTGATGGTTTTAAATTTTTACACCTTTTCATTTATTTTACTAAATGAATTATAATAGAATGGATCAAATTGTTTTCGTGTCTTAAAATTGGTTCATTGAAAATGCTTCCAAAAAGGATAATTAAATTTATACAATTTGCATTAATATTGTATACGGTTTAACCATATAAAAATCATTTCTATTTTAACGACTAAAATCAACTTATTTTAAACTTCAACATGTGACATAAATAGAATAAAATTACTACTACTATTACTACTCTCTCAAGTACAGAGTATCACTTACATATAAAAAATTAGTACATTTTAATGGGTATTGAAAATGTTTATTATAATTTACTATCTGCTTAAAAAATATTCTTTCAACTACACTCACCTTTTTAAACTATATACAATGTGGATTTGACCATTCGACATTAAGTGAATCCTAATATACCAGATGGTGTTCCTCGACCGTACACCAAAAATCAATTAACAAAATTCAGTAGTTTCGTCACAGGAATAGTTTTAAGTGCTTTGTAATTTCAAACACAATGTATTTTCACCAAGAATTCGCTAAGCCAATATATGTTGCCACATTGACACTTTCGCACAAAGTTAATTTACAAAAAGTTAATTTTCTTAATTACAGGCAAATAATAAAATAATTCTATACCTGTGTCATGAGAGTCATAATATGACACAAGACCCCATAAAAGCAAAAATCGTGTTTCGATTTATTTATTCGAACATAATTAGAATTGCGAATGTGGACTTTTAACTATTTGGTTTGATTTAATCGCAACTACATGTCGAGCAAAAGCCAGTAGTATAAACATTGCACATGATGTTTGTCTTGTTTATAGTAAAATGGTATTTAATTTGTGTGAAATTTTTTTTTTATTCTTGGTGTAATTGTTTATTTCACTAGTTTGAAGTATTTTTAACAACTAATACTGACTGGGTTTCCATTTAGTGTCGAACAGTCGAATCCACATGTTATATCTATAAATCATTAAACTCATTTTTGTAATAAATATACCTTGTAAACACATCAATATCCAGTGTAGCACTCATAACGGCAACTTTTAACTCAGGATTAAGATCTAAAGCTCTCTTCAACATGAGTAGCGTTATATCGGTGTTAATGTCACGCTCGTGAGCTTCATCTACAAATACATGGCTGCACCCTTGTAATCCTGAGAAGGAAATAAAGGAATAATAAGTACCCTTTGAATAGATGAGCCCAAGAAAGTAAATAATAAATTTTATACCAAATAAATAATCTAAACTTTTTCTATGCCTTATTTAACACAAGACTCGGGCTGCTTTATGGTACCGAATAACTTGTACCCAATAAGCCTTGATACCAAAATTTTCAAATACCTATTTCGTTAACTAACAACAAACAAACAGGATTGGCATACTATTTGCTCTACCCTATATTCCTTTTAAATGTATCAATCTGAAAGATAGTCCTCGGAACATGCCTACAATTTAAATAAAAGATAGACATGAAAAACCACAATTCTAAAGAGTATTAAAAATAACAGCAAAGTCTAGTCTAGAGGATAGATTTAAGTCAAAAATTACAGTAAGCCCTTGTTTTTGCAATTTAAACATCATAATGAGATGATTTACATAAATTGTCTGATTCTAAATAGTCAGGACTATATTATAACATTGTATACCCACAATACAAATAAGTTTCGGCCAAAATAAACATGTCTTCCATTTGTCTTCAGCTCATACCCAAACTTTTGAATATAACCATCCCCAGCATTCTGAAAATGCTCAAATACGTAAGGAGACTACTACAAAAAGTAGAGCTCTTAAGGTAGTTGTCGTGTGAAAGTAAGATCCAAAAATTATTATAAAATTTTTAATTGATAATTGTTTTCTTTTTTGTTTTCCAACTGTTAATATAATATCATTTTAACAAATTATAAGAAATAAAAAATTATGTTTGTGTTTTAATTGCGTTTTTTTTAAATAAAATTAAGTGTGGTGAAATACATATGTACTTTTCCTGTAACTAAACGGTATATGTTTTTTTTTTTCAAAATTTGAAAACTACATCATTTTACATTGACATAGTTTTTTAGACAAATCACTCGACATGTTTTTAAATAAAATTAAGTGGAAAAATTATTACTTTTCCTATTATGTTAGTTTGCGAATTTCTGAGAGCAATTTTTACCAAAACAAAATGGTAAATATTTTTTTTTTAAATATTAATATAACATCATTTTACATTGCTTTAGTTTTTAAGACAAATTGCGTTTTTTAAATAAAATGAAAAGTGTGGTGACATTGATTTTACAATTTTTGAGAGAGATTTTACCAAAACTTAACAGCAAATAATTTCAAAATCTTAATTTAAATATTTTTTTTAAATGTTAATATAACATCATTTTACACCGACTTAGTTTTTCAGACAAATTGCTCAACGGGTTTTTTAAATAAAATTAAGAGTGTGGTGAAATAATTACTTTTTCTGTAACGTTAATTGTACAATTTTTGAGAACGATTTTTATCAAAACTAAATAGTAAACAATTTTTAAATTTAAAAATAAGTTAGATATTTATAGTTTGAATAATATATCAAAAAATCAGTGAAATTCGTCAACAACATGTTTTACACGACAACTACCTTAAAGAAAAGTGAAGAATGTAATATTGCCTGACACCAAATTAAAAAAGAGTATAAAGTAATAAATACGAACTTAAATAAGAACAGAACTCACACTACGAAGGTTCTGTACATACTATGTCATTTATAAACTTCTATGGAGACATAATACTTTTATTACTTTTATTACTCTATTATCTATTATAATATTTATTTATTATATTGACTGGTATATCTTTCAGAAGCATAAAAAATTTTATCTGTGACAAGTGTCAAAATATTGACAATTTCTCAGACTATGATATTTAGAATAATTGCTGTAGCTGTCCAGTAAATTTTAGGTAAACTTATGATATTGCAATTTCAGAAACGAAAGGTGGGTGTATTTTTGTTGGGAACATTTTCTTTAAACATATTCCTATAACTATTTGTGTAAAATTGTAACAAAAATAGTTTTCAAATTGTTACTTACAATTTGCAAAAGATTCCCCACATGACATATGAAATAAATTTTTTTTTCGATTACTTACATTTTCATATGAATACTTTTAAATGTACTATTGAGGCATTATATAAAAAATGTATGTGGATTAATATGCTTCATCACTATATCAAATTAAAAATTTCTACATCAAACTTTCTCCACAATTAAATGAAACTATGTGATGTAGTATTATTTCTACTTTCTTTAATTTCTTTACCACAACCTAGGTTTTCTTGTATTACAACATCTTCAGGTGGGCTGTTAGCAAAGATCTTTTTTATCACCTGAAGATGTTGTAATACAACGAAACGTAGGTCGTGGTAAAGAAAGTAAAGAAAGTAGAAATAATACTACATCAAGTAGTTTCATTTAATTGTGAATAATGAATTTCTACAAAATTAACGCCAAATATATTCAATATATCAAACTTTCTAATATGCTTCATCACTATATAAAATTTAAAATTTCCACATGAAACTATTTCTAATATGC
This sequence comes from Druceiella hillmani, assembly GCA_039881145.1. Taxonomy (NCBI): domain Eukaryota; kingdom Metazoa; phylum Arthropoda; class Insecta; order Lepidoptera; family Hepialidae; genus Druceiella; species Druceiella hillmani. Next base: position 11,289,940 of record JAYKKI010000010.1, on the reverse strand, counting down.
TTCATCACTATATAAAATTTTAAATTTCTACATCAAACTCTTTCTTATATGTTTCATCACTATATCAAATTTAAAATTTCTATATCAAACTGCTTCTAATATGCTTCATCACTATATCAAATTTAAAATTTCTACATCAAACTGCTTCTAATATGCTTCATCACTATATCAAATTTGAAATTTCTACATCAAACTGTTTCTTATATGCTTCATCACTATATCAAACTTAAAATTTCTACATCAAACTGCTTTTAATATGTTTCATCACTATATCACATTTAAAATTTCTACATCAAACTGTTTCTAAGAAAAAAGGTTGTGACACACATTTCAGTGATTTTCTAGGGTTTAGGTATATAGGGAATGTCATTCCACCAAACACAGCTGACACACTAATGCTTATTCTATTTTTATAGTGTAGTTGACTACTCTTAAATTTACTTTATTTGGTAAAATGTCATAAAAATATAGGTTATATAAAAACAAAAAATAAGCAGCTTACAAGCTTCTAAATTACATAGAATACATAGAACATTACTAAAATTGACATCACAATTCTATTAATGTTTAGATAAGTATGGCCATACTTATATATAAACATTAGGTTTCATTTTTTTAGTCGAGTGCAATTAGCCCTAAAAAAACAATAAAAAAATAAATAGATTTGCATAATTTAATTTTTTTACATTTTTTATATGACATAATATGAAAAATTTACCTTTTATAAATTTTAAAATTTTTTGAAAGATATTAATATTATTAAAAAATTTATTTTAAAATGAAATAATTGCTATAATTCATATTTTTTAAAGAAAAATAAGATTCTAATATTTTTCGAGGTGGGTATTTTTAAATTTGCTATGATAAATTTTACTTTTTAACTTCTGATGCAAGACCATATAACACATATCCATGATTAATTAAAAATAAATAAACATAAAAATCGTTAAACATAACTAAATATTAAACTTTACAAGAAAAATATTTCTTAGCAAATAAAAAAATAAAACAGAGTAAATAAATTGTAAACAAAAAATCTTATTACATGAATAAGAAATTAATCAGGATTCCTACTTTCTTTAATGACTTCATCAACAAATATTATTAGCGACAAATTCAAGCAACTAACTCCTTTGCATTGAAAGCAAGCTACAGATGTATCTAGCCACTTTGTATGCATCTTTAAGCTGAGCCAAATCTGGTCCTGTAAATGTGTAAAAACATACACCTGTAAAGGTGTAAAAACATACACCTGTAAAGGTGTAAAAACATACACCTGGAAAGGTGTAAAAACTCCATTTTCAGGTGCCATTCACTATTTCATTGTACCAGTGATAGTACTTAATCAAAAACCTTCATTCTTTTATCCCCATTCTTTTGGTTCCTTATCGTATCCTAGTCATAACTGTACTTGTAAGTACACCCTTTTTATATGCTCTAAGGCAGTATAGAGTTTAATTACTAATGAAGATAGGTTGAGCATACACAGCATTAACGAGCATAAGCATGAGCAAACATGCAATACTTTTGATGCACAATTATGAATTAAATGATATAATACAAATCACACCAAATAATTCAAAAATAAAAAAACCACACGGAATTTGCAAAGAAACTAAACTACTCTTAGAGCTAGTAAACATCCGCCGATCGACCTTTAGTATCTGCCTTCCCGACCCTTCAATAATTATTGTCCTGTCTACTTCTCAAAAATGTATAGTGTTTTTTTAAGTTTAGGTAACTTCTAAAAAAAGAAATAAAATTAACAATACAAGATATACTCTTTTCTCCGTACCATGTTATTTACACCATAAATGGATACCATTAAGAAAAAAAAAATCATTAGCAGAATTTTTTTAAGGATATACTTTTTTCTTTACCTTAGAAACTGGATAAAAAAAATTTTGCAAATCCATTCAGTACACTTGGATTCCGAGGTATAAACCTAATTGCATCCGACTTTTTGTAATTCATTTAATTTTTAAGATTTGTTTATATTTTTTACTCCTCAGTAGCTTGTATTTTGTAATTATACCTTAAAGAATAAAAAACATTAGTTAAAGTCCCTATGACACCAAATGGTATTAATTTTGTTGTTTCATAGTATATTTAGTAGGTTTGGGATTGAACTGCTCTTATACTGTGGTACTAAAGCAAATTTGAAAACAAATATTTGTAGAATGGAAGAAAATGTTCATTATTTTCATATATTATAAATAATATATAATCTAACTGCATCGGATCACAATTACTAGCAATTGTAATTGTTTACAGTTAATTAGATTGTGGTTATTACATTATTTGACTTGTGATTATATTACGTGTAATCAATAATCAATTGCAATGAAAATATATGTTACATTTAGTATATGTTACACAAAAATATATGTTAATTTTATATTAAATTGACAAACAAAATAACATATAAATATTCATTTATAGACACATCACATCCCTTTTATAACCCATAATATTAAAAGATGTATAGGTATAAATAATTATATTCTATCAAAATTAAATAACAACAGGAAGAATCTTAAAGTCGAATTTTGAAATGATTAGACGAACTATATTGTTTGTTTATATGTAAGGCGAAAGTAAAATATTTAGTTACTAATAAATATTTAAAAAGGTACATATGAAAGACATCTCTTATAAATTCTGAAGGTAACATATTTTTAATGCAATATTCTTGTATCTTACATATTATGGTGTGTTTGTTTTTCAAACTACGTATCTTACATAGTTTGAAAAACAAACAAACCATTATAATACAAAACCTATATTACTACAAAAGAACCAAAAATATCAGTCTCCTTCAAATTTACTCATTGAAATTGATATCTTGAATGCACATAGACTTTTTGGATTACCAGTAACTTCAGCGCTCAACTTCGCTGGTGTGAATTTTAGGTTGTGGTGCAGGGATTTATCGTTAAAATGATGCTACCACAATACATTATAATATTAAATGTATAAATACATACGTATTAAACGTTAATACGTATTAAACGTATAAACATATTAAATTATAATATTAAACGTTTTGCTACGTCCTCTCAAAAGAAATGAACAATAAATTTCATGTACACATCGTGCCATTGATTGAAAGGTTGTATTAATAAATATTTATTAATTAGTAAAAAAACATCAAATTTAATTCTATAGCTTTGTTATATTTTAGGTTAAAAACAAAATTAAATAACAAACATCTAAACTTTCGTATTTATAATTCTACCTTTAGCTTTTGCCCACTTGCATTTTTGGATAAGGCGTCAGAATTTGGCTTTGGTATAATGCTATCGCAACATGTCTTTATAATTTATTATTTCAACAAGTAGAAATCTAATTAACATAATAAAGGATGGATGCTATGCCTCGAAATTCCTTCTCATTTCGGAATAAAAAGTAGCCTATATGTTAACCCAGGTTATAATCTATTTGCATGCCATATTTTATGTAGATCCATTCAGAAATTACAGAGTTATAGAATGACAAACATACATCCATCATTTAGACTTTCCCAGAATTACGATATTTGTTAGGGTTAGTAAAATTAGAAGACAAAATGAAAATCAAAATATATAATACCCTCACCAGGATTATTGTGAAGACGCCTTAGCAGAACTCCAGACGTACAATAAAGTATGGACCCGCCTACACTCCGAGGAAGTTTAGAATGTAAGCGTACTTGGTACCCAATCGTTCTTCCAACCTGTAACAAAATATATATTACAAAGTGCAAAATAAAACTTAAACAATGTTTTGAGTATACATTTTATCTTGTACAGCACCTTCATCACTATAATAAGCAATATATAAACATGTTTTTATTTATAAAAAAACAAATTAAATTACAGAGAAACATATGAGTGAAAGTAACAATTATTACCTCTTCTCCTAATTCACCAGCAACTCGGTCGGCTAATCCCAAAGCGGCGACCCTTCTCGGTTCAGAGACAATAACCCGAGCATCAACTCCAGCTGCTTTTAGTGCCGCATATACAGGAGCCCTAGTAGATTTACCACATCCTGGTTCACCTACCACTATCATTACGCGGTTGCTTTCCATTGTGTCAGAGAGCTCTGTACTGGAAATTGTAATCAGACATAGAATATTATAGTCCCAAGGTTTTATAGAATACAATTCCTTCTGCTTTCCTGCAGGAATTTGGGACGTAAATGCTTACATACAGCACTTATACGTAAAATTAACTTCTCAACATTTACTATACATAATCTGTAACTTATAACAATCATGGCACTATTATATTTAATCAATTTAGTAAAAAAATTCAAATCGATTTAGTAAAAAAAATCAAAAAGAAAAGTTCATTACAAATTATTGCACAATCTTAGTTTTTATAACACAATCAATGAGGGACTTTACAAAATTTAATGACACAAGACACAAGACAGTGCCACTAAACTAAGTTATTGAAAAGCTCACATTTTACTGCAATATCAACAGTTTTCAGTGAAAGTCAAAAACTTTCTATCTGAACAGCATAAAATGTAAGCTAAAAAGACAATCACCATGGATAAACCTTTTTAAAAATTAAAAACAACATAAATTAAATTTTAAAAACCCATATAGAAGTTAGACATGTAAAATGTGAGGTCAAATTTCTATATTGTCAATACATGGTGCCAGAGCATGTTAATATAAACAATAAAAGCAATAGCTATCATATTTTCAACCAATATCTTATATGACTAATGACCTCACATTACAATACTGCCACCTAATTAAAGTGAAATGGAAACTCCCATTATAAAATTCCATCCAAATTAGTGCCCAATCTTGGAACTAATTAAATCAAACAATCATGAGTTCTTACTGCATACCTCTCATTCCCGTTCCCACATAATGCTTTAATTTACTTTATAGAAAAACCATATCTATACTACCAATTTAGAAAAAAAATACACCACCAAACAGCATTCAAAGTATTAACAATACAGAAGATTTCACTAGAAAGTGACATATTTGTATTTTAGAATCAACTAACTTTTTAATGTACTAAAATTGAATTTAATAAATAGTGAGTATTTCGATACTAAAATATTGTCAATGCACAGTGCCAAATCATGTTAATATAAACAATAAAAGCAATAACTATCATATTTTGAACCAATATCTTATATGCCTCACATTACAATACTGCCGCCTAATTGAAGTCAAATGGAAACTCCCATTATAAAATTTCTTCCAAATTAGTGCCCAATATTGGAACTAATTAAATGAAATAATCATAAGTTCTTACCGCATACTTCTATACATATACACTCCCTTTACCTTACAATGTTTTCATTTACTGTATTGAAAAACCATATCTATACTATCAACATAGAAAAAATTTACACCACCAAACAACATTCAAAGCTTTGACAATACATGAGATATCACTGGAAAGCGACATATTTGTATTTTTGCATCAACTAACTTTTTAATGAACTGAAATAGAATTTAGTAAGAAATACTAAAAGTAAATTCAATAAGAATGAATTTAATAAATAAGTATTTTGATACTAAATTAATTTGAATTCCTTTACTAAGCAATTTACAATTTAAATAGACATTGAAGGAGACAGACCAAACAGTTTAAAGACATGTTTAAGACTTGCAATACTACATTGCATAATATAAATATTTATCAGTGTTAATTTTACAGTTGTTCATGATATTACAATATCTTAATTCAACGATTTTTATTTGTTGTGTGATTGACAGTTTTGTACCTTTCATATACTAGGACAGATTAAATAGCCCGGCTTGGACATAAAACTTAATACAGATATTTACCACATTATTTTTATTTCCCAACATACTCCCCACTTCACTCGATTCACTTCTTTTCTTTAATTTCTAAAGCCATTACACCACCTTTAAAAAATATTTCTTCAAAGCCCTCAAAATACACTACAATTTTGGCTTAATTTTTCATGTAAATTTCTGTCCACCAAAAATGTTTTTTCAAGTTAGGAAAGAGATGAAAATCAGACAGTCTAGCTTAGGTGAGTACAAAATCCCAATTCATTGTGAATAATACTTTGAGTTCACTTTGAAGAGATGACTACAATTTCAGACATCTCTATAAGTTTCAATTCTTTATTTAAAACTGCAGGTCTTCCATGTCCAAACTGCAGATTTCGCAAACTTTTCTCTCTGTCAAGGTGTCCAGTACAAACTGCTTCAGTGTTAACCCCTTCTTCAATAGATACATAATAACGGTGTAATGTTCAATTCCAACCATATTCAAGAAAACTGTCAATTGTCCTCAATTAAATCCGTACAAACACGTACAAACACGTGTTGCTTTTGCAGAACCAAAACCAACTCAGCAGTGATAACTAAAGAATTAGTGAGTACAATGAGACTGGTATGACAAATATAATTATATAATAAATAAGATTATTTCTATGTGAGGTCGCAAGATTTAAATCCACCCACATATATCATATTATCAGAAAAGTCCTAACACATTTTGGCAACAAACATTACTAGTTCGTTTTTGAGGTATCTGAGTTCATTCACATCTATGCTATTGCTCTGTTATTAGATTTATTTAATCCAATTGAGTCGTTTGAGGCAATTGAGTTTCAGAACCAAAGTTTCAGAGATTCTAAAAGAATAACAAGAAAGACCACGCAATTTTCCCATACTTCACTGTTTTGCTTCCGTAAAATTACTAATCATCAGCTTGTACAAAGGTTACACTAACAATTCTCTAGAAGAATGTGATTGCTAGTGAATGTGACAGTTATTTTGATCTCAACAAAACTCCTAAGTGAGAGACAACAAGGTTAAGGTGAAGATCAAAACATTAATCAAATCAACCCACATTGTACAACATGAGACATTACAGAATGTTGAAAATCCATCATTCAAACGTTCACCATTTCCTAAAGAAAATGGGATACATAAGCAAGCTCGCCATTTCCATTCACAAATGAGCATATCTGCAATATGCTCATCCGTGAAGAAAACAATTCTTTTTTTATGAAACAACTGATAAGAAATGGATTGTTTAAAACAATGTAATGTGTAAACAGTCATGCTTCCAATGTGATGATTCGCTTCAAATGGCATCAAAAGCGGACATACATCAAAGGAAACTTGCCATGGTTTTTTGTGCTTCTACCAAGGAACCAAACATTCAAATTCAATATGAATTGTTGGCAACTGAACAGTTTCAACAAATCCATCATCCAGATATGTTCAGATCTCGTTGGTCGTAAAGGAGTAGTGTTTCATAACAACAATGCAAGACCATATACAAATATCATAGCACGCCAAAAATTATTAGATCTTCAATGGAATATGTTACCTCACCCACCATATTCATTAGACTTCCACTTGTTGCATGCTCTTTAAAATTCTTTATGTGGCATAGTATAAAATTCTGTAAACCATAAATTATCAACTTGTTAAGTTTTAGGTCAACAAAGTCAGGCCTCGTCATAAACAAGGAATTGTGAAGCTCAATGAATCAAGCCTCAGATGCTAAATGGTATTGAACAAAACAGGCAATATATCCTTGATCAATCTTTATTCTTTCCATAAATAAATGAGTTTCAAAAAAAATAGAAACCACGCATATATTCTATGTATAAAGCGAAGTTTGTTTGCATCAATTCAATAGGAATAACCTGATTTTGACAAATGATATATCAATTCTTTTTAACATTGCAGTAAATCAATTCATTAAACATTGCAATAAATCTATTCTTTAAACATAGCAGTAAATCAATACATTAAACATTGCAATAAATTAATACAACAATAAATCAATTCTTTACACATTGCAGTAAATCAATTCGTTAAACATTACAATAAATCAATTCTTGAAACATTGTGGTAAATCAATTAATTAAACATTGCAGTATTGCATAAACCTTTTTTTTTCTTTGAGAATCAAAGATAAAAATAAGAACACAAAATTATAAATAATGAACCGAATTACAAATAATGAATTCTATTTAAGTTCTTTTGGCGTATATATTCATAATCTCTTTTTAAATACAATGGTAACTGTTGGCATTGAAAGGTGAACAAAAATCAACTGTTGGCATTTATTTGTTTTATTGTCATAAATATTTAAAATGAAGATATAGATTAATGAACAATTTGGAAAACATTAACATAATTATTATGTCTGGGTGGACCATGTGCTCTTTATAATGAAATATGAGAGCTGAGAATAACAATTGACGTGGTTGGAATGCCAATTAGTTTGGAATATAAGGCTTATGGCATATTTTCCACATGTATGAAGATTTCCTAATGATTATTATGCTAATATTATATATATTAGATATAATGTATGATGATTATGCTACAGAGCTTCAAAATTAGATACAAAAAGTTGCTATTTGTAATGCAATATATCTTTCAAATATATGTCTTTCAAAATAATGTGATAAATGATATATATCTTTCAAAACAAATGTCTTCTCAGTGACAACTCTAGATAGCTCGAAGTCACACCTGATGTTTTGAAGATGTAATTATATTTTTTAAGAATTCTAACCACCAGAGAATCCTGAAATTGAATCGTGAAATTTGCTGAATTTCAATTAATTTATTATTTGACTAAACTGAACATGTTTACTAAAAATAAATATAATCTTATATTTATTTTTAGTAAACATGTTCAAAAGTTTATAACTTTTGGTTTAAGAAGTTTTAGTCATTAGAATAAACTAAGTATGCTCCTAATTACAGTTTGTAGTTATTTTTAATGCACAATAGCTGTTGAAATTATTAAACAGATAATATTTTTCAAAACGACTACACATTATGAGTTTATAAATATTCTAACAACATTTGTACACTGCATAGGTTCACTGGTTGTTTCGTATTTATGATATGTTCCTGAATTGTCCAATTATTTGATTTTTACATTTTGGCCAAAACTTTGAAATCAATTATTATTTAATATAAACTTAAATTATAATTTTATCCATTAATATAAAATGAAATCATCATCGATACCAAATGAAAAATATTCCAATAGTAATGCTTCAACAAAGTGTTGTTGAAAACCTTAATATTAATCGAAGATCAAATCTTTTTTAAACAATTTTATTTTCTTAAACACTCAAATTATAAACAATTTTATTTAGTTTGACTACTCTTGACCATCTTGTAATCGAATTTAAACTCGTTTCCGATTATCTGACCAAGCCGAAATATTATATATATATATATATAAATATATATATATATATATATATATATATGTACATACATATATATATATATATATATATATATATATATATATATATATATCTATATATGCAATGGCAATACTGTATTATGGTATCATTGAGATAGTCTGATTATGGAAATAGAAATTGAATACAGAATCCCTGTTCTGGTGAGTACCTACCAACTTTGGGCTTGTTGTGCTCTATGACTAGTTCAAGTTATAATCAGGGCCACAGGAACTACGCAATGCTGAACAGGCACCCATCAAGTTAGGGCTAGTTTGATTAATCGATTGTAAAGATCTCTAGCACACCGAAGAGTGAGACACTAGAGTGGCTAAACATTATGTGTCACGAGAGCTGCACTCTTCTACCCAAGTAAAAGTTTGTAGCGCACCAAGGACTGAATGACACTAGGATGGTTTTAAACAATTTTATTTGGTCTAACTGCTGTCGAACATAAAATCTTGTAATCGAATTTAAACTCACAATTACTGATCAAGCTGCAATTTAGTGCGCATATACAAACTGACGACAATGCAATATTATGGTATCATTGAGTCGCTCTGATGATGGAGATGGAAGGTAGAGAATCTCTATTCTGACAGACATAATCCTACCAACTTTGGGCTTTCACTTTTTAGTTTTCAAGACATACAAACAGTTATTTTTTCACTCTAATTTAATGACGAATGAATAAATAGTGATTGATGTACATAATTCTCATTTTGAGAAACCATCACTCTCATTATATATAGACACTCAAATTCTAATACAGTTAGCAGCTGAGAGCAAAATTTGAGTTATGTAAAGCCGCTTGCTTTGTATGACTCAAATTTTTATAACCAAATTATATTATCAAAATAGTAATCTAAGATATGAAACTGTTGTATTTCACTATTTTTCATATATTATATCACCATTTTTTATATTGGTGGACGTATTATACTATAAATTTGACATTTACAGCAGCAGAACATATTTTCCGAAGATATATCTGCAGATCAATTTAAGAACTTGTTAATAATAAAAACCCACTTAAAGATTAAGCTCTTAAAACACTCTCAAGAGCTTAATCTTTAATTGGGTTTTTTCCTATCAATAATAAACCTAATAATAGTTAACGACGTTTTAAGGAAATTCTAAAAACTGATCATAAATCTATAACCTTTATTGCTTTAAATAAATCTCTGACAATAAATACATTCTTGCGTAAAAGAATACTCTTTCACTGAAATTAATATAAATAGAAAGGTATGTACGTCACGAAGAAATCTTATAATACATATTTCAACCGTCTGCCGCATAAGAAACCAATAGATACGCTATTTAGGTCAACGAGTGCTTGCAATTCGCAAACGACAAGTAACGAAAGTGAAAATCGAAAGTGTTTTGAAAGTCAACTCAGTTTGGCGGGAAAGGAAACGTCATTCTTTCTTACGTCAAACCCGTCACTAGAAATGAGCGTAAACAGAAAGCGTCACAACAACGTTGTTAGAAACAGAAAGTGAATCGCTTTGACTGACGCGCACTTGACGTCACATTATGTACGTCGTCACATGGAATGGCAGCCAACGAAAGTGAAGGTAAAACGTCATACGATCACTTTCGCTTTCTACTCAAGTCGAGGTTGTATAAATATACTTAGATGTCGTCATAAACATATTTTCTTTGTATTCTATCGATGTATAACTTAAGAAATATTTTATGCCATATGATAAAGCCGAAATATTTTATATATCTGAAAAGGCACTTAACACAAATGTGTTATACAAATTGACTTTAAACATTGAATTGTACAAATTGGCAAATACAATTTTTTCGCAAATAGCTATCTATTTATATACATTCCTTCTATAATATAACATAATGAAAAATTATTAAAGCTACCTTTTTATTAACCTACTGTTTCAATAATAAATTTACTTTTTTGAATTTGTTAAGGTATTATTATTTAAAATAATTCCAGAAAAAAAGAAACATTATTTATGGCCGTAAACCCTAGTCTTTGGTCAATATTCTATCAATCTTAAAACGTCAAATGATAACGACCTGTGATGTTGACCACAGATCAAATGTCAAATACTAAAATGTTGACATTCGAAAGAATATTCTACGAGAGTACGTTTTGAAATTCGCGAAATTGGTAATTAGGTTATCAGTGAGGGTACTCTAATAAGTCATAACGAGTTCAGTGACTAAATGTTAGTATAAATAGCAAATTTTATTTTTATCGAGCCATTAGTCTTTAAACTATCGTCGACCAAGCAACTTGATCGGAAGTGAAAAATATGGAGAAAATAGTTCCGCGCTATTATAAAGTTCCTTACCAAGCAAGGAAAGTCGGTTCAAACCATATGAGAAGTATGGCAACCGTTTACGGGGACTCTTGCCCGGGTAAAACCATGGTTTTATGAAAAACCTCACCAAAGCAGTGAGATTTCGTTTATTTGTCGTAAATCCTTATCTCTGGTGGCACATGCGTTATCCCGTAATAATATATTACTAAAAACCAATACAATCTTTTGAATTGATATAATCACAAATGAAAGTGGTCAATCAAGATTGCCCTTTTAATACAAAAGATTTCGATAGAAATAGCCAAAGCAGAAAATATTGTAAATTACGAAAAAGCAACTGAACAATTTTGTTTTACATCATGTGAAATTCATTCTCATTATGTGAACAAATATATTTCACCATTCTTTTTTTTAATAAGTAATAATTTTATCAATGAGCGTCATTTAATGATAGTAATAGTAGAAAGAATTAAGAACTGCTTATGAATATTTAAAATCCTATTAAAACATATTTAAAAGATTCTTAAAATGACAAATTTATAAGGTGGGTATTGGAGAAATAGTGTTATTGACACATATGAATGTTAAAAATAGGGTTATTAATATTTTTAAAAATATTGTTATAAATAGCAACATATTGCTGTGCAACCAACCTGATTTTACTGTTAATACTCAGCATTTTGATGTTGCATTATGATAACACGTGTTGCAATCTTTATCTAATGTATCTTGTTATACAAATATAATGGTCCAATCAAAATCGTTTAATTTAGAAAACAACTACTTTCCTCTATTGTTCAGTTCCCTGATATCAAATGCAAGTAACATGTAATTAGTAAAAAACTATAATAATCCGTTTAGTAATTTTTAAATGATACATGTATGAACAGATAAAACGCAAATAAGCAAAAAAATTCAAAATATGAATTAGAATTTTTACCAGAATAAACGAAAATACAGTATATGTCTTTCAATATATTTTCAGATGAATAATCGAACAGAAAAATTGTTCAGTGTTATATCCCTCAATACGGAAATCAAATTTATAGGAGTAATGACTCAGAATTTGGTTTTTGCTCTTTTTAAAAATAAGAAGTGGCAGTTACATCACTATTTCTGTTTCTCACTACTAGTGTTAATACAATAGTAACATACTGGAAAAAGTTATAACTAAAAAAATTGTATAATGTTCTTAAGAAAAAACAGTTTGTACATTATTTTTTCTTCTGTATTTCCATTTTCATATACTTTCGAAGCGTCTACACCTTTTTTATTTTCCAAAGTATTTATTATATTCTAAAGAATCAAATAAGTACCATTGATAGTACTTAAAGAAATTGTCATGATATTATGTCATAAAATATCCCTTTCATTGGTAAAAATCTTCTAAACATTACCACAATAGATGACTATTATAGACTTCTAATATTTCTATAGAAGTCTAGACTGCATATAACTACTGGAAATAGCTATGGGTAGATACATAATTAATTTTAAACATGCCATTAACAACACCGTAAACTGATGAGAATTTGGCATCGATCATAGTTTGTTGTCACAGAGTTACAAGAGCAGAGATATCCAAATCGAAAACGGCAAGCAATAGCACGCTTTGAATATGTGCAATAGCACATATTCATAACTTATAAATTTTGCAATTTCAGCACATTTTTTATAAGACTAATAATTGAAAAAATAATATAGGAATAGAAATTCACAGATAGAAACCAGACTAAAAATTGAAATAGAAGGATATTATCATTTTGTAATTATTAACATTTTTACCCACAGGTATTATCCCTATTTTACATAATATTAATAATTTTTAAAATTCATCATAAGCTAAGCGATAAAGTTAAAAAAAAATTAATGAAATGCTACCTATAATCGTCGATAGGCAACCAAATCTTTTCTCCCTCTTCAAATCGTTTCAGAGTTCTATCCAACTGTTGATTACGTTTATGTAAATCCTTTTCACTCCACGCTTGTATTGGCGTGCCATAAACAGGATGTAATATGATATTTTCCTTGGCTAAAACAAATTAAAAATCAAAAGAATATCTGTTAGTTATTTTAATTAAGTAAATGAGTTAACGTTTTTAACGAGATTATTTCAAATGAAAGATAAATAATAAAAGAAAAGAAAGAAGAAAGAGTATGAAGCTGCAAAAAAAGAAAGATGTGTTACTGAATGTTCTTGAGAGTAAAAAAATATACTCAGATAAAGATAAATATAAGCCATATACAAAGTATTATTTTAGAGAACATACCTGTTTCAGCGGGGAATTCATCAGTGATGAGTTCATCTGAAGAAAGAATGTAAAATTATAATAAATTAGTTTTGATGTTCAAAAAAGAGAACAATACTGAATAAGAATTTATTTTTCTTGTTTTTGGCCTTTTTTCAATTTTCCCCATTAATTATTTTGATAATAACAGTTTTTGACGATATATTATTGTTATATCCTTAAATTCTTCAAGCTATAAGTTTCTGTTATATTTCAAAATTTTTTCCCATATTAACCCCTAACAAGTCTCAAAAAAATAAATTCTTTTTCAAATTAATAATTTATCTAAAATTCATCTTTCCTATCTTAATTAACGAAGCAGTTCCAAAATGAAGAGAATAAAAATTAAAAAAATGAGTGTGCTTTAGACCACACGACTGAAGTAAAACTTCAAATTCACAAAATATGAACTTTAAAATGAATTTACAATTTATATATATTTCATGCACTGGCTATGAGAGGAAGAGAGAAAGAAAATGTGTGCTCGCACCTCTCTCTCTTGTTCCTACAGTAATATACGAAACGTAACTCTATCTCTCTCTCTCTTTCTGTCTTCACTAAGTTATATCTCCCTCTCAACTTCCGTTCGGCTCGCCCGATCACACTTTTCGTAACACTCTCGTCACACATTCACCAGCTTACTCCCCAAGTCAAGCGTGCGTAAAGAAGTTTTACTTCAAAATTGCTATTTTCATAAATGTTACCATTTTAATCTAAAAATGGCACTTCTACATTGTCAATTGTTCAAATGAAGTTCCAAAAAATGTCACTAGACACAAGGTAACCTAGACTTATAAGAAATGTACCCACTAAAATTTAAAAATAGCACATCTACATTGTCAATTGTTCAAATGAAGTTCCAAAAAATGTTGCTAGACACAAGGTAACTTAGACTTATAAGGAATGTACCCACTAAAATTTAAAAATGGCACATCTACATTGTATATTGTTCAAATGAAGTTTCAAAAAAATGTAAAGGTTTCAAAAAAATGTAAAAAATAAGGTTATTTATACAAATCAATTCAAAAGATATATTCAATTGTCATACAAATTATTAAGACACTGTTGGACTAACTTAACAAAATATGGAACATATGAAAAAACATCTCAAATACAGTAAATTAATACCATCATTCTCCAAATTTGATTCGTGGACAGTGACCTGTTGAGTTTTTTTAGTTGCCGATGCTTGTTGCATAGATCTTGTAATGATGGGTTCTGAAAAGAAACGAAACCTTCAGCTATGGTTTATTAAAAATGACAATTGCTGCCCAATATTTTGTTTTATTTGTTTTTTACCTCTTAAAGGGTTAATACAACTAGATCTTATAAAAGGATTTTTTTCACTTTCTTGTACAAAGTTATTGTAAAGCAATTTGTTCTAAAGTCAAAGTTATTGGAAATTATAGCTGAAAGAATGCCTAGGTTGTAGTTTTTTTAAATGTTATCAATATTTGTTTTTTAATTTTTGATAAGCTTTCCTTTTAATTTATGTTTATTTTTTTTTGTTCAGGACACATTTTTTGTTCACGTCACAAAAAAAAAATTTAATTACACAATTGTAAATTTCAGTAAAATTAATTAAACCTCTATTCGTTAATGATAAGTTAATTAGCAACATCTACAGATTAACTTATTAATGTCCATGCATTAAGTGAAAATATAAAGAACTCGCATTAATAAGTTAATCAACAGATGGCATTATATACAGTCAAAAATTATATATGATATTATACTTAATTGCAACAAATTTCATGAAGGACTAGTTTATTACGAATATTAGCTTTATTTTAAATTAAGTCAGAAATAAACAAGTAACATAATATCAAAATTGGTACACTATCTTACATTGTACACTATTAGTACACTATCTTATTATACACATTTTAATCAGAGGACTACTAAAGCAACGTTATTAAAATTTCGGTTAATATATTGCTACTAATTATTTCGGTTAATGTATTTCATTTCTTTTACATATATTTCGGTTAATATATTTCATTTCTTTCACTTGTAACTTACATTGGACTGAATTAAATTGGACTATACAGTAATTCAACAAAAGCATGTAGTTAATAATTTCCTTAATAAAAGTATGAAAAGAAATACAAAAATATGCAACCAGTTGTAAGTCACAATCACTTTAATATACAGTGTAATCATACCTATTATTGGTTATGGCTTAACATCTACAGCATGCTATTAATCAGGTTATTTGTGTATTCACAAACACACTGCCGAATCTTGCAAAATTAAAAAGATAAAGGCTCGTAAAGTGAAGATGTGTTTTTCTCTAAGCTTAAATTTCATCAGTAACCAAAGATCTTTTGATGAAGCACGAAAGTGAAAAAATGAACACTCAGCTTTTTTAACAAAGTTTCAGAAAGTAGAGGGCATATAGATAGCTGCCATAAATTATGAGCCCACATGTTTTTATTGGATAACATTACAAAATACAACGCTTATCAATATGTCTCTATTCAACCAATTTTAAAAACAATATAACCAATTTTGTCATGTTTTCGTTTCTTTCACATTGTATAGAGTATTTATCCATAATTTTTCCATATTACTGCAATAGATAACGTCTTCAAATGAGCAAACAAAACTATCTATTAAAAACTAATTTTTAATATAACACTTTCATACCTACTGTACTTCGATACTCGGCCATCATAGTATTAATATCTTCAATACAGTTTACGGGTATCGAAAGCTTGATTGGTGAGTTCAAACTATTCAGAAGACTATCTAATTTCTCTTGTTTGTGCACAGGTTTACCTTTAGTATTGATTCTATTATTTTTATACAACCAGTTTAAAACTTGATAAGCTGCTTTGTTCGAAGCATTACGCTTTGATATAGCTGTGCTAGAATGTAATAAACAGTGCATATAGTTATTTATTTATTTAGCTGTTATGTCTCAACATGTAATATTATATAACTAGCTGAGAATGTTCCCAAATGTTAGAAAATATTGTCAATCTCAATATATCTACATAAAAATAGATGTATCTGTATATTTCACCCCACAGCCAAAACTACCAACGGCAGATAACTGATGTTTGTGTGTGATAGTAGCCTTGAACTTCCATCATACACTATGGTGGTTATAGTAGATATGGTTGACAGTGGTACCTTGGGCGTTTTCCACTATCGATCACCGACCACTAACTCCCATCACTGAATTTACTAGAATGTATGAGAATATACTATAATATCCTCAAATTACTAGAATGAATTAGACTGAGAAGAATCACGAATGTTCTGGAAAGTTCGAGAAGCATTGTGTGTAAATGTATTAGATAGAGTGAGAATGTACTGGAATATCCTCCAATGTACTAGAATGAACTGAACCAGAAGAAACATTCTCAGCTAGTTGTAAATAAAATTAAATAAACTCAAAAAAAAATTTAAATATCTAACAACCACTATGTGAGACTGATCTCTAAAAATATACACTTAAATAAAGGTGAAATTTGTAAACTCAATTTAAATGGGATATATTTTATGAATTTTCAGAAAGTACAAAAAATATTATATTACAGTAATTGGACAATAAGCAATAACATTAACCATATTCCTACAACGCACAGAGGAGAAAAAAAATGTCAAATCCTTGGTAAAAACAGATAAAAAAAAGAAAAAAATTAAAATTTAAGACTTACACGTTGGAAATTAAAACTTAAACTCATTGGATTTAAGTTTTAATTTCCAACGTGTAAGTCTTAAATTCTAAGAAAATTGGATATTGATATAGCTATCCAAATGTATATATTGTAACATTACAAGTACTCAGTCGACACTAAAGTTAATATATAGTAATAAAATACTGTATCTTATAATGGTTACACATCATACAGTCACAATTTTTACCTTTCAAATTTTTGGCTTTCAGGCCAGTACACTTTATAAGTGCATGTCCAATCAACATTGGCCAATTTTGATTTCTTCTTGGTTTTGGCATAATTTTGTTTGTAATAAACATCAAACGCCTTTTCATCTAATGCGCTTTGAAGTATGTTTAACGTCTCCTTGGGAGATGGAAATACTGATGCAATGTTTTGTATTTCTAAAACAAAGATGTATAAGAATTGTTACAGATAAATAGTTGTCCGTCTCAGCTATACCTGGGCAAATGTTACGAGATAAGGCATTACAAAAATACACGGCCCAACCTTGTAACATAAACACTTAAAATAAACCATCTCTATAGCCATACATTCCATGTAATTTTTGTATATGTCGGTTTCAAACATTATTTCGATATACCTGGAACAATTTAGTTTAGATCAAAAATCCTGATTTTACAACAGAAAATAGATCATAACAGACAGACTGCAATTATAATTAGGGATATGTACAATTGAAGAATGTTGTCTACATTATTTTAATATAGTTCTAATGATTTAGAAGCGTAAATCAAAAACGTACCTGACGCACTTTGACTACATTTAATTTAAATAGTTTTTGCTCATTATCCATACTTTCTAAAAGGACATTATATACACTACCCATTTAGACATTATAGATATACAACGTCAACAGTTTCATACCAATTGGATAAGTCAAGTACTAAATTTGTTGTACAACGGGAAGAGTTCATGACACCAAACCTGATGAGTCAAAAAGTTTTAAATTGTATTTTACTGAATAAATTTTATACTAAATGACCATATTTAATTCCCCAGTCAATCAATTCTGAACATATGCAGCCATTAATCAGTAGTCTCCACATTTTTTTATCTCTATGTGGCAAGTACAATCAGAATAATATAAGCTAACGTAATTTAATCTGCAAATTGTTCCTATCAGTTTTCATAAAATAGTTCATACACCTATGAAATCAATGATTTCATAATTATTCACTAATATTCAATTTATCCATTCCCTAGGACGAATTTAACTTGGTTTTTCTACTTTTTTAGAAATTGACACACAAAAAAGACCTATCTGATTGACATAAAACTTTCATCATATGAGGTGGATGGACATAGCGTATTTAATATCTTTTCAGAATACGAGTAATGAGCATTAATTATATACAAGGTGAAAATCTATTAATAAGTTCAACAGAAAAAAGTATCCATTGCTAATTATTATAGGTTGTTTTGTTATAAACAACACGCTTGACATATACAGTATGCATTACTAATTGTTATAGGCAGTTTATTATATACAACATGCTTGTTATATACATTACTAATTGTTATAGGCAGTTTATTATATACAACATGCCTGTTATATACATTATGAATTACTAATGGTTATAGGGAGTTTATTACATACAACACGCATGTTATAAACAGTATACATTACTAAATGTTATAGGCAGTTTATTTTATACAACATGCTTGTTGTACAACGGGGAGGATTCACGACACCAAACCTGAGGAGTGAAAAACTCTTCAATTGTATTTTACTGAATAGATTTGTCCATATTTAATTCCCCATTCAATCAATTCTGAACATATGTAGCCATTTATCAGTATTCTCCACATTTTTTTATCTCTATCTGTCAGAATATAATACAACTACAAACAGAATAATAAGTAATTTAACCTGAAAATTGTTCCTTACAAAAAAATTCCCACACCTATGAAATCAATGTTTTCATAATTATTCACTAATATTCAATTTATCCATTTTCTAGGACGGATGTAACTTGGTTTTTCTACTTTTTTACAAGTTGGCACAGAAATGACCTATCCGATTGACATAAAACTTTCACCATATGAGGTGGATGGAGATAGCGTATTTGATATCTTTTCAGAATATGAGTAATGAGCATTAATTATATACAAGGTGAAAATCTATTAAAAAGTTCAACAGAAAAAAGTATACATTACTAATTTATTATAGGTTGTTTGTTATATATAGTATGCTAGACATATACAGTATGCATTACTAATTGTTATGGGCAGTTTATTACATACAACATGCCTATTATATACAGTATACATTACTAATTGTAATAGGCAGTTTATTGTATACAACATGCTTGTTATATACAGTATGCATTACTAATTGTTATAGGCAATTTATTATATACAACATGCTTGTTATATACATTATGAATTACTAATTAATATAGACAGTTTATTATATATAACATGCTTGCACTATGAATTACTATGAATTACTAATGGTTATAAGGAGTTTATTACGTACAACATGCTTGTTAAATACAGTATGCATTACTAATTATTATAGGCAGTTTATTATATACAACATGTTTGTTACAGTATGCATTACTAATTGTTATAGGCAATTTATTGTACAAACATACTTGTTATACACAGCATGCATTGCTAAATGTTATAGATTGTTTGTTATATGCTTTTATGTTACACTATTGGGCCGTACAATTTTGTATTAGACTAAAACACACAAGAAATAACTACATCATTGAGAATGACATTAATAAATTAATAATAATTATTTTTTGAAATAGCGATTGAAACACAATGTAATAATGGTTATTTTGCCTGAGCAAAGCTGGAACAGTAGCTGTATTATATATATTTCCGATTATTAATAGTGGTAGTGTGCAAAAGGTGTAATATTATAAAAAACTTAAGAATTTTCTAGGTAATATTGTGAAATGAACACTCTTAACAGTTTTCATAAAAACCATTAGCATGTTTATGAAGAATAATTAATATTAATTGATTTGCCACAAAAATTATTAGCGATACAAATTATCAAATAGTTTCATTTATTATATGATTAGCATTTTATTGATATCTTTTTACATAAGTATTTAATGCGTTTGAGCTCTGTAAACGGAAGTTACTGGTTTCTAAGTGCCTTATAAACTTTTAAAAATCATAAAAATTAATAGACCATACAACACTCCTAAAAGTCACTTTGTAATTTCCTATCACAACAGAAACATTGTTTATGAAAGGTTGGCGCTTATTTTGCAATATTGATTAAAACATTAAATATTTTCGTATATATTATATACTTTAAATAAATATGTATATAAATAAATAAATCATGGAATATGTTTGTTGTTTATTTATTACTGTCAAAAATTTGTTCACTTCTTTGGTTATAAAATATAAGTTCTCTGTTTGCCCATATGCTTGATATCATTATACAGGTTATCTATTAACAAACTACTTTCAAGAATGGTAGATCAGTTATAGAGTGGTTCTTATTCTCAATTCTTAAAACTTAGAAATAATTGAAAAGGATATTTTGAATCATTAAAATGTGAAAACAAATTAAAAAGAAAGACATAATTTCAGTATTTTTATGAAAATTTAACATTGCGAGAACACCATAAGTAGTATAAATATGTGATAGTAAGTGATCAAGCTGTTGTAACATTCACTACCAAAAGTTCAATAAATAATCAGAGAATTACAGTTTAATTTTTTTTGTAATATCTCCCATACGGACAAACCAATTCAAACAGAAAAATTTTATATCCTATTTATGATTCTTTAAAAAAGTATCTGAGACACAGATAATCGTAAATAACAAAGAGTCATAATTTTGTATAAAAACAAAAAGCATAAAACAATAGAAATGCAGTAGAAAAAGACCATTGCGAAGCCTACCGTCATCTTAGAGATGAAGACAAATAACTCACAATATTAGACAAATTAAGTTAATGCAATATCCATGTATGATAAATTTTTAAGAATATAGTAATAAAAAGACAAAAGAAATATTCTTCGTGCAAAATATTTTGACAAAAGGTAATATTGGATGTTTTAACAAATAAAAAAAACACGTATAATTAAAAACATATTTTTTTACAAGTTACAACATTGCATAAAATCATTTGGGAAGGTAAGGTTATAGACAAATCATACTATCTGTATAAGAGTTTGCATATTAAATATTTTGAGACATTTTAGGGGCATCTATAGGGTTAAGCGGAAATAGAAACAATTTTTTTTTAAATTTTCTATTTGAACAGCACATAAAAACTCTTAGACCAACTGGAATCTAGGCTGCATTTTGTTTCAATTGAATATTCTCTAACATACTTTAAATTCAATTAGTAGAGCTAAAGTGGGAAGAACCAAGTGTGCAAGCTCATGAACTAATGACTAGAAATTATCAGGATTATCACAGCATTTCAGCTTAGAAACACAACTTATCCCGATCAAGTTTAAAATACAAACACTAGTAAAATACTACAGAAAAACTATGCTCCATTAATCAACAATTTTCACGAAGGTAGTCACAGACAAATACTTGCATTGTGTAAGGTAAAAAATATCACTTATTACTGTTTTACTTCAATATTAAACAATAAGTTAGGCAGGTAATAAATTACAATTAACAATGGGTAATTACCCTTCAATTACACTTCAATAAAACAGAAAATGTTTAACTATTTTTTGTCTCTAAACAATGGCACCTAATATTTTTGGAATTTTAAAATTGTTGACTATTTAAATTTAGAAAGGAAATGTAGGCAGCATTTAGAATTACAATCAAAGCTGGGAAATATTGATCTACTGTAAAATTAGAAAAACAAAAGCTTTAAAATTAAAGTGAATGAAGTTTTATTATATAAATGCGTTAAGTTTATTTTTTATGTAATGTTAGATGTATAAAAATATCAGCTAGCAACAGATAAACAGAACTGATAATTTCGCTTTTACTACTGTTGTTATATCCATGTCTTTGATATGAAATCAATAAAAGCCTAAGTGTCCAAGGACATTTGTTAAAATGTTTTTTTTAATACAAATAATTTCGTTTGGTTTTCCATGCTATTTTCAAATAATTACTATATTTTTCCCTAAATAGCTTAGTCAACGACAGTTGAATAGTAGTTCATTAATAAACTGATAATTTTGCCACATATGACTCATACCATAATCTTATTTCAGCGGATTTTTTTTTTAAATTAAAATCTGACATTCTTTAACAAAAAACTTTAAAACACAATACCTTTTTCAAATGTCTTAAATTCACATTCTTTAGTATCGGCGTCATTCTTCCTGCTTGATGAGTATTTTTTATCTAAACTTGTGTAATAATAAATGCACGTATTGCGTAACAAATCATTTCCATACTTAAAGCGATTAACACTGGTGACCGAATATGATTTTCTCCATCCATTAAATCCTGTTGAAAATATAAAAACAAATAAATTTTCTAATTACCACAAAATTTTAGGTTACTGCACATATAAATTCAACAACCTACTGAAAGTTTCAAATGGGTGTACTAAATTGATAATGGGTGATTTATAATGGTGTTTCAATGTATATCTTATCCTAGAGCCGCAGCTAAATAACCTTATATTAAATACTTTCAAAGACATGTTGTTATTTATTTACATTTTAAAATTCCCCCTAACCACTTCTTTTTAAATTAGGTTGTCAGTTTTGACAGCTTGTCTTCATGATTTCTTGAGGTAGAGAGGTTTATTATAATTTTTTCAACTCTGAATAATATATAGGAAGGGTAATATGGCCATATTTTTGGAATCAGTTTCGAGCTTAAAATTAAAGGCACATTAGTGCTTTAATTATGAAATTTATATTTAATCATCTTTACACACTGAGATTTTTTGTAACTATAAAAATGATTGTTTATGAAATATAAATTAAATGGTAAAACTATTCCATTGGCTCTCTTATCTGATCTGCACAGATAAGTTGTCCACTCAACCTAGAATAAGTGGTCGGTACTGTAGCAGCTTGTTTGGCTACATATTGATCAAGGAGTTAGCTGAAAAATAATGTTCTTTTAAATACTTCATTTTGTTCGTAATTTATTTTCTAACGTAAGCCAAAAATGAAGGAAGCACGATGAACGGCTATATTTTCGCATTACGAAGTGGAAATACATTAATTTAGTAATTTTATGCCAAAATACGCACTGAACTCATATATGTATACCTTAATGTGTAACATCTTAATATTTAGATGACCATTTAATCTAGTCGCACTGATGATGTCGCCAAATATTAAAATTTAGCGTCATTTACCAATTTGTATCTCATATGAGTTTACATTACTGGTATTTAATATAAACTCGTATGCATTTGATAGAACAATTCACAATTCGATTACATTTAATAGAAACAGAAAAATTCACAATTCTCAAAACTAAAAACACCATAGGCCTTATTATTATGAATAATTAAAATGATCTGAGACCCAAATTCCTTTAAAAATCATTATTTTGTTATTTTTAGCAAAACACGAGATATGTAATAGCTAGCATTTTTTGGCCATCTTATCGGACTAGTTATATGCCCTGAGATAACCGGAATTGCCCTAAAATGTACTATGATAAAAAAATTGCGGTGAAAGAAACGCTTTAGTAATTAAATCAGAATATAACTATTATAGTGAAATTACAAACAACCAGTTATATTAAATGTTTAAAAAATCAGATTAAATTTAATTTGGATATAGATTCGTTTTAAATATTAATGCAACTGTAATTATTAATATTTTGTAAATAAATCAGAATATAACTATTATAGTGAAATTACAAACAACCAGTTATATTAAATGTTTAAAAAATCAGATTAAATTTAATTTGGATATAGATTCGGTTTTAAATATTAATGCTTCTGTAATTATTAATATAATAGTAGATATAATAATAAAATTATGTTGCTTTGTGTATTTAAGGTAGGAAGGTGAACTTACCTTTAAATAAATATCACGTGGTTTTATTTATTTTATTACTGTTTATTACAATTATTTCACTAAAATATAGTATGCAGATATATATATCTAACCTAAGTTTATTTTGTTTATTGTTTTGGGCAGAGATCGCAATATTTATTAATTAATTTTTTAGTAGTTACATCGTTTAAAAAAATTTAAGAGACTTTATAGGCTTTTCAAAATGATAAAAGTTGTAATACACTTTAATTTTAAACATGAAATTTATCATATAAAAATTTCAACGCCATTGAAGATTGTCAGATTATGAAATAAATTTGAAATCATTTTTACTACCTGCCACATTTATTCCGAAATGGGTCATCCCATTTGCAAATTTGGGGGTTACCTTGTACTTGACGTCCTTATATCAAATGAAGGTGACGACCATGAAACGAAGGTAACGGCCTCGAAGCAAGGACACAACCTTAAACCCGAGGCCGTGACCTTAGCGGGAGAAAATCAACCCTCTACACGCAATGACACAATGAAGGGCACCTAAAAATCGCTTACACGTGCCAGCCTTGACCTTGTAAAAAATATACGTAAAAATTGTTTGCCGAGTAAAAATGTATTAACATTTTTTTTTAAACTAAATACGTGATTTATTTCAGATATGTACATATTATTATAACAAAATTAATAATAAAATTATATTTTTAATTAAACGCCATCTATAATTTAAGAAATAATCTACGTCTATGAATTTCTGGAACGCATCTTCTTAGATAATGCTTCTTACAATGGGTAGATGGCACTTTAAGATGAATTATAGAATTTGTCTGGACTTATTTAGAACGTTTATTCGTTAGGTGGCAATGTATTTCACAATGTACTTAGTTTCATAGAATCATAATGAGATTATTTACAAATAAAGTATCTAAAATGTTTTTGATACTTTGTGTATAAGAAATCTCACAATCAAAATTAATATAGTATTGATTTGGTATACCATTAATAACCATATAATAATAATGGAATAACTTAAATATAAGTGCTTGTTTAATTATTTTTGTGTAATAGGCAACTAGGACAAAATAAATAAAGGAATAGTAGTGGTCTATGTAGGTATTTATTTATTTATTACAAGTAAAGTTTATTTATGAAATTCTTACCGTCACATTATAAATTAGCAATGCGTTGCGATAAAAAACAAGTAATAATTGAAGAAAGAGACAAAAACAATAAAATTTATTTATGGCATTAAAAATTTTTGTATAATAATCTTTGAAATCAATATCATTCATCCCAAATGTATCTTATTCAGTTGTGAGTTAATAGCACATGAGTAAGTATGTGATCAGTTTATATTCGTAAGCTCTTTAATATTCACCTACGAAAAATACTTTAGAAAACGATGGTTTATCATAATAATAACAAAAAATAGGAAAGAGAAAAAAGTGTAATCATATTGTCTCGAAAAGATACTTAGAACTATTTTAAGCTCGATACATATTGGTGATGCAATATTTCTTTGTAGGCACTTAGAAGCAAAACAGTAGGCGAAAAATAATTTCGATGAAATTTAACGACACTAGATGGCGCTTCTGAATAGAATCGTCAAAATGCTACTTTTATCGCAATAACCCGAAATAAACTGGTTGTTGTTTCATCCCGATATAAAATCTGGAATTTGAGTAATAGAGGAAAAACTGTTTGCTCACTAAATGGTATTTTATTAGCATAACGCAAAAATTACATACATAATCATAAAATGATTCGTGTCGCGTCCCGCCCAATGAAGCAATATATATTTATTACATAATTAACAATACAACATTCCTTATTTAAAGTTTATCGATTGAAATTAGAATATTACAATTAAAAGTACAACTGTAAAACTATGTGCCATTGTCATTGGTTAGATGACCGACTTGTCAGTTGTTTGGGTACCGCTTGTTGGCTCCTTTACTGATGACTTGTCTGTGTTCTGATAGGTAACTCGCTTTATCTGGTGGTTATTCAGTCATTGCTCCTTCGTAATCTGCCCTTATCTGCAGTTGTTGCGACTTGATAATGGAATTCACGGATGTGGTAACTTGCATCTGTTATAAAGAGTAAATCGAAAGGCTTAGTAGAGATTCAGGTGTAAAGAAATCACAAAATAGTAACTAGTGATGTTGCGAACATAAGCTGAAATATACATACAATAACAAAAAATCTAGTGGTATGAAGCCTGCATATTAAAGATATTTAAATAAATGCAAGGTCAGTTTTTGTAAGTAGTTAGTTTTTGGAGTAAAAGTGAAACAAAGAATCCCAAAATTGACCTTGTCGTTTTCTATAAAGACTTTTTACAAATCGTCCGTCTCAAAGACCCGTATAGACTATGACACTAATTGCGACAAATGTCTGATACTAGCGTTTGGCCGTTCACATATTAGGCGGTTTCAGCGTCGCGACACTAAACCAAGTGTCGTAATAAATATTGCAAGGGCAGACAATGGTGTCCACACGCAGACACTCAATGTATACGCTGAGTGTGTACACTAAAGTGTCGTAGCCTAAGTGCAGATTTACAGTTTCTTCAATTTGAAACACACAGTTTCTATTTAATTTATAAAGTTGAGCATTCGAAAGTTGAAACGCAGCGCCACCTACCGCAACGTTTCAACTTTCGAATGCTCAACTTTAATGGTAAAATATTTATTATTTTTACTCTGTCAGAGGTCGCTGAGCAAAATTTTTCTGTGGTTCAAGTACATGACTTTGGAAAGATTAAAATTATTGTAATTATATGTATATAATAAACATTATTCACTTGTAGAATTTTTTAAATATTATAAAAATAGTTGGTTGTTGTATCGATTGAGCGCCATCTAATATAGTTTAGTGCAACATTTTAGGGTTATCTACATCTTTTTCATTTCTGTGCTGTTAGATGTCACTAAACTACATTCTCCGTGATTTATAATTCATATACTTTTTTTTTGCCTTATTCAGATGATATACCTATCACAATCATCAGACACTCATACATAAAACATAAATGACACTTATCATTACAATATTTACATTAAATTAATTGTTGAATATATTTGGCGGTAATTTTGTAGAAATTCATTATTCACAATTAAATGAAACTACGTGATATAGTATTATTTCTACTTTCTTTAAGTTCTTTACCACGACCTAGGTTTCGTTGTATTACAACATCTTCAGGTGGGCTATTAGCAAAGATAACTTTGCTAATAGCCCACCTGAAGGTACCACCTGAATAGACCAAATAAATATAATTTTACTTGCAAATTTTGGGCTTTATACTTTTTCAAGTATACACTTCATATGGGTATCTCAATTAATATGTAGTATTATAAATCCGAAAGTGTGTTTGTTTGTCTTTCTTTCACGTCACTATAGAACAACGGATCGACGTGATTTTTGTGAGGATATAGTCAGTGGATAAGGATGTCACATAAGCTATTTTTTATTCTATAAAATCTTATTTCTTTGGGTAAATTTTCTCGAAAACATAATAAAGGAGCAACCTCGCAACGCAGCAATGGATCAACGGAATTTTTTGAAACTCTACATATGATATATAAAGGAGCAACAGAATATCTGCTCTTAATCCATAATTTAAAGGGAAATACTTTTGTTTTCATTGTGATTTGTATTACGAAGTCACAAAAGTAACGACTTAGTATTTACTTTTCCTTAATCATTCTATATGACGTTGCGCCTTTTAATGTGTCCTAATAGGTTTGTAACTCTAATGACACGAGTGACGACGCTGATAAAAGCTATTTCAGTATTTGATTGGGCAGGACTTAAAAATGAAATTAAAACCTCATTAACCATTTTTAGTTTTATGTAGCCAAATCGTAAAAAACAAAACCCTTACAATTTCATCGTATTCTTTCATCTGCCGGTCCATCGTTTCTCTCACCGAGTTGGATATCATTGGATAGATCTTTTAAAATTAAATTCACTTTTATTTTACCATTTTTAATTATTAACAAAACATTAAACTTCAAAAACGTGTAATGTGTCCATCCTCTAATTTTTCAACATCCTCAAATATTTTTAGATACTGCCATTTTTTTTTGTTGGACTTTCAAGTAATTTCAGGAGATATAAACGACTAAGGAATCTTGCTTAGTACTTGTTCCGACACATATTTGGTCGTTTTATTGGAGATAATAAATATTATTTCATAAACGGCCAATAATTCCCTTCCGTCTTTCTCTTACAAAAATAAATAGTTGACGTACTTTCTGGTCATTTCCTTTTATAATAATGATATACAAGTCGGAAACCTGTCACTGAATACAATTAAATCACTTTATTTCCACTAGTCTTAGATCAAATATATATTAATCTAAGCCACTAGTATTGCGTATGCTGCAATTGTGATAGGAGCCATAGAGAACGAAAGCAAAATGGCGGGAATGCAATGAAATAAAATGACAGCCTCTGCAAATCAATGGCGCTCACGATCAGCTGTTTTCGATATTTTGTAATTGGTCTTAAAACATCATTTATGAGTTTCAATCATAAAACTTTTTAATTAAATCTACAATTTAAATCCATCTTACTGAAATGATGAAAAGTAGACCAAAGTAATACAATTTTACCTGCAAATTTTTGGAGGTTGTCCTGTGTTTATCAGTTTGTTTATTGGCTTGGTGAGAACTAGAGATGTGTAACTCATGAGTGAGAGATATAAAAAATACAGCTCATATGTTACGATCATATCTATCACTCGCTCACTTGAAATCAAAATGTATAAGTATATCACTAACTCAAGAGTCTTTTTCGTTTCACCAAATCAATCATTTCACTCACTCGTCGCGTCGTGAAGATAAATATAAAAGTATATGTTTTGACGTTACATGAAAGAGAAAGAAAAGGTCGAATGTTTGAAACATTCGTGAAAGTAGTGAAAACAAATTTTAATAACTATTTTCATTTTAAATTGATACCACATATTTAACAAACATATAAATATGAATGATGATCGAATGATAATAATAAGAGAAAACGTTAAATAAGAGATAAATAACAATTTACAAAATGTTAAAAAAATGACGTCTATCTCACTTAATATTAACATAAACATTAAATTCTACCAATCTTAAAAAATTATTATTAAATCTTTAGGCATGATTTTTTTTCCAAATATGATGCGATAGTTATTGTACATTAAAATAATTCAAGAAATAACAAATTATAAGTTTACAGATTGCTATAATATGCATTCCTTCTGACATTGTTTGTGGTCGAAGTGCTATAATATAGGTAATAATATATTTATTATTTTACTCATTTTATTGAGCTGAAACTATATATTCTGGGTACAGACAACTAAAATCTTGTTGTATACTACATTACAATAAATAACAAGACAAACAATATAATATAATTTAACATGATTTTATTGAAACCACGAATAACACTTACTTTTCTTTTGTTACCCATTTATTTTGTTATTTCGTTGCCTCCATTAAAAAAGTGCAACGAGCAAAAAATTGATGAGTTTACTCCTCGTCAGTGAAGAGTTCTCGCCAACACCTTCCGGCTCCATCATTATACCCTGACTACGTTCATCCAAACTCAACCACGGTACCTGTGATGTCCATTGTTGAGGAATACTATAGCGCATCATCAAATTTCATGGCCACATTTTAACGACTTTTCGAGGATACTACCAATTCTGATGATATTATATAAGCCAAAGGCTTCTGATATAACAAACGTTATCAAAATTGGTAGATCAATGCCAGAGGTGTGAGTTAATATACCCACAATAATATATAGATCAAAAACCTTTATAAATTTAATGGTTTTATTATACAATCGATGATGGACTAAAATATCAAATACATTTGTGGATTGTGGATCATCTATATAGAATTTCCTCACATTAAAATAAAATCGTGGTGCGTATTTAGTAAAAAACTCCTTTTTTTGGAGCGTGATGGTCATGTCTGGCTTTTTAATATCGTCGCCAACTTATTTTGTATAACCTAAAATAATTTAATGATTTAAAATTTCTTGTGCTCCACAGTTTTATTTTAATTTGATCAAAATCCAACAACGACGAAATAAAATTATTTTCAAACTTTTTGTACATTATCGAATGAAAATTTAAACCGTTTGGAACAAATGATACGTAGTTAGGATCACAGTATAAAGATAACAATTAATATAAATGACAGTTGATGTCTTTAGATATTTTTATATTATTCACGTAAACATTTATTAGAGGCGTTAATTCGAAGCGTACAAATAAAATTAAAGCGCCTATAAAGCTGCGGACTAGGCGGCGCTGATGTCACGCACCTAGTCAATATGCGGGTTGAGAAAAGTTACTACACGTATTTAAATAACACCGTTATATCTCACATATTTTTATAGATGCGATGAGATATTGGAAAATTGAGGTATAATGTCTGTTTGTTTTCGCATCACGTATAAACGACTAATATGTATTTCATTTGTATATATGTATGTATGAGTATATATTTATATATGTATGTATTAATATATATGTATATGTATATATTAATAGGTGCTAGCTGTAAACCGGCCGTGTCGGTTTTGCTTATAGCTAAACCGACACGGCCGGTTTACAGCTAGCACCTATAACGTTTTAACTGCACAAGCCGAGCTAGTCACCTTTTTATGGATGAAATATTAAAAAATTTAAGGTTAAGGCGTGTAACTTAATTTTTAACTTTAATTATATCATTAGCCCTAAGAAAATTGTACATGTCTATTACCTTTTGTATTTTATGTCCACTAATAAATGATATTATTATTAATATTATAAATAAATTCAGTTAAGGTTTTCACTGTTGTGTCGCTTAGATAAAACGATTATCAAACCAGCAATTTTATGAGGCATGAAAACATAACTTATGTAAAAGGATGAAAGTTTACTGATCAATGGTAGAGAAATATTTATGGTACAACTTATGAAACTGAATTTTGGAGGATAAGAAGTAACATTAAATATTACAACTTCTATGATTATATTTCAATAGCGATGGACATCAAGACCCGAGGGCTCAAATGGTCGAGTCATACATAATATATGATACCAATGAATGAGAAACCAATGGATACCTAAAATTATGCCCAATTACAAAACAGAAAAACAACAGCTCAGTGAGACGAACAAAAATGCGTTGGCTCAATGAACTAGAAACCGGCTTACGAAGAATTGCAGCATCCACAGACAATTTGAGAAGCAAAATGATCAGCAAGACCTGCCTTCCATGTATTGTAACTATAGAAGTACAACCGTATCGTTGGCTTACTATGGAGTGGAGACGCCATCGAAAATAACTTACATGGATGCCCAAAATATAAAAGTATAGACAATAATACGTAGGTGAAACTAGCGGGAAGTAGAAAAGATATTCGTCTGTTTCGCTCTCGATCGTTCTATTTGCACGTGTGTGAATAAGAGAAAAGCTGAAACAAGAATTTAGAGGATTTGAATTTCAAATTATTTGAATTCCATATAAAGAAGTGATAAAAAGTATCACTTTCGCTGCCCGCCATGACAGTCAGCGGAAAAGTACGTATTGCTCCAAGTATAGAAAACTTAAGGGGGAATGCCTATTGGGAATAGAAAAAATGGCTATAATTGTTTTTGTTAATATTTTGATTTTTCTGTAATAAACCGTAGTTACATTCAATAACGCCTATTTTTAATAATTTTATTGAAAAGTATTGAATTATAATGGTGCCTACTGTGGTCGCTAGTCCACTTGGCTAGATTGCGTCCCACACTGCTCTTCAGTTCGTGGTCTCCATTCGAGAACTCATCTTCCCCAACGGTTGTCGATTCTTCGGTAAATATGACCTTCTCATTGCCACTGCCTTTTCCTCCGTCAGATTTCCTTATTTTGAATTATAACAATCAAAGATACTCCGCGCATAGCTCTGTCCATCGCTCGCCAGGAGCCCAAAATTTATAGATTAGGTCGACCCTGAGTGTTCATGTTTCAGCGCTGTAGGTCACTAAGGGCAGAACGTCCTGTGATAAAAAAGTGTGGGGCAGAAAAAACCCTTCGACCAACAATAAAATTTAAACCTCTTAAAAATTTGAAAAATAAATCGCGGCCACCTGTTAGGGAAATGACATTTGAAGAAAAACACGATCAAAGTCCGGAGACGAGCTTTTTTTTTGTTTATTAAATTAGGTATGCACTTACAATGGATGACGACACGTCAAGCTGATTCAGGCAGGTGAAACGGGACGATAATAGTTATGCGTACAAGCGCCACTCAACCGCGTTTATCTGCTCTGAGAGCTGTCACGAGCAGGGTACACATTTATAGCAGAATTAACTTTCGAGATGTTTTACTTAAAGAAAATTAAATTTAAACGAAAACATTTTTTCAAAATCACATTTCGTGAAAAACTTTTATTTGTTGGAGCTTAGAAATCATGTTTAGGTTTATATGGTCTTTTTCGACCTTAACAATTGTATTGTTATGAAATCTTCTGAAATAATATAGCATAACAAAGATTTATATACCTACCTATAAATGCGGCCCACAATTTTATTTTCGTCTCATCAAAGCCCCATACTAGTGACACAGTTTGTAAGTACACCATCGTCTGTACAATAATACCGCTTAATTCAAAAAGTTTTTTCACCTCTACTTTATTTTATATAATATTGTCTTTCTTGTTTGAATTCCGTAGTGAAACGAGAAACTCATATTTTCGTTTGTATACGTGTGTCTGCAATTTGCAAGTAAATGTTTCATCTGGATATCTTAACCAATGCGTTGTGAATGAATACGCTCTTTTTTGAGCATATAATCGAGTGAGCATCTTCGCTAATATTAGAACCTCGCATTTTATTCAAAATCGAATATCGAATCGATATTCGAATTTATAATTCGAATATCGAATTCTAGGCAACTTTTATCGCGTAAAATTCAAAATATGACCGAAATGGGGTAAATGTGTTTTTGTAGATTTAATAATTTTATCCACATCAGAACATACGGCCGTAACAATGAATGCGCACCAAAATTCTGTTCAATTTAAACGAACAACTTTTTTTATTCAGTAAATAGACAAGAATAAAAAAGCTAAAAAAAATAAAATAAAAGGAAATTAAAAAAGAAAAAAGAAACATACGGTGAGAAAATTAGATAAAAGTCTATGCAATAAAATACAATATTTGGCAGTCTTAAACTTACTTATAAGATAACAACTTGCCACATTTTAAGACTTCGAGAGATTTCATATCATTTTTAAGACTTTGAAAGCTTCTCAGAAAACATAAATATCAGCCAATTTTACCTGAGTACATATTTGAAGGTTTCCGTGCCAAAATGGTAAAAAGGAAACCATTACGGCGGGATTTCGTTGTCTGACCGTCTGTCGTGTTAAGAAAAATATCCATGGTACACAAACAGATAGTGAATGATGGACATTTATCTCAAAATTTTGAAAATTAGCATATTTATGTAAGTGGCTTACCCTCACCTAGTTCCAATTTAAAATTTTCAAATATATTTATTCTCTTTCTTTGGTCTCAAAAATAAAATTTATTCCATTCTTTAAGGTCATCCTTACTAAATTCTAAAACTAATTTTATTTCAAATTTAGCTTGAATAGTTTTTTGTTTGTTTGCAAAAATGTACGCAAAAAGTACCTGAAATTATTTACGTAAATACATAATACTTAGTTTAAAGAGCGCAAGATAAATAAAACGATGCACTTGAAACTAAGAGTTTCGAAGAAAAAAATAAACCTTACAAAAAATTTGACAAACTTCATAATCATAAATAACCATTTTATTTATGGTAAGCCACAAAATAAATTTAGCAAATTAATTGTCTATGCTACGGAACTCTCTATCGGTTTGGAGTGCGACTCGCACATTGCTGGTATATTGGAGGTTGAATTCTCACTATTGTTATTTCAAAATTCCTCCTTCCAATCTATATAAAACAATTCATCGCTCCAATTTCCTAAAATAATCCACAAATCTAAATACCGCGGATACGAGGACATTAGACATTAGGCGGGGAAGCGTTCTCAAAGCGCCCGGACATTTTCCAAGCGGCCGCTCCGTTTGACAGTCCGTCGGCCATATTCCGCATTGTCCATTGCTCACTAGACGTCTAGTAATTGCTTTGTATGACTCGACCGGTGGTAATAAATGGAATACAGCGTGTCCCCATAGATAGGCGCTTATTAAGTGCACTGATTAATGATAACTTATTTCGTATAAGTTTTGCGGACATATTTGTTTTACTTGTAATATTGAGCTCAAGTTATTATACCGTAATACGTCTGTCAAACTTTGACTTTGGTATCTTTTTGTGTAACTACGTCAGCATGAATTCATTTGATATTTTAATTAAAGGTATGGCGCCTCCTCGCCCACTTTTTCGTATACGAACTATGGATGTCATCAAATAATCTAAAAGAAATTACAATTATTCTAACAAGTGCCATTAATATACGAGTACTGTAACGTTCATCTTCTAAGCAAATTGTTGGCTTAGAAGGAATCCCACACATTATACGATACTGTGATCCCTTTTTAGGTTTCCGTACCTCAAAGGGGAGAAACTGAACCCTCATAAGATCACGCCTGTGTCCGTCTGTCACAGCCGATTTTCTCAGAAACCATGCTACATAAAAACTTCAAATTTGACAATGTAATACATTTTATTAACCTACATATTTTGCACTAGCTAACTTTTTAAAATATTCATATATGTAGACCATTTTTTTTTAACTTTATGTATCATCCCGGATATGATTTGAAAGGGCTTCTTATGAGGAATATAAAAATATAATATTTTATCTATAATTTCAAATTGCTTATTTAAGAAGATATTCTAAAAATATGTGGAAATGTAGCATTCTCAAAACTACAGAATCAAAAATTATGAAAAAGACAATTGGTAAAATTTTACTAGAAGATTACAGGAAAACAACAGATCTTATGATATAAATACTATGTAATTCTGAATATAAATGATTTGATGAAGCCAAAGACATAAATATGTATCATATGAATAGCTTAATATGCGTTTTTTAAACTTACTTTATGTTTTCGTTTAACAATTAACTATTGCATATTTGGTTTATAAATCTGTTTATTAAAAGTCTTTAATAACAACTATCACATACTTGTTTAACTGAGTATTTTTCCGGAACAAATAGCCAGTTAATAACCTAATTCACATGTACACACACACACACACATATATATATATATATATATATATATATATATATATATATATATATATATATATATATACGATAATACGCAAATCTGTAGGGCTTATGTAATTTTCGACTTTACATTAATTTATTAAAAATGAAACTAAAATTCACGTCATAATCTTTTCTAGATTATTTTAATGAAATTAATCGAAAAATAGATATATTCCTATCAATGTGAACGTTATATGGTATGTTTTCCAAAGCCATCATAGATGAAGAGAAAAAAATATGAAACCATGTTTAAATCATTAATTAAAACATACTAGTAAAATGTGTAAAAGTTTAGTAAAGTTTACCGAAAACTATAACGATATATATATTCACCATATTTCTAGATATATAATATATTTACGTAGATATGTACATTATGTATCACAGAGGTATGCGTAATGTTGCCTACATCATTTTGTATAATATTAAACACATTTGAGTCACTTTTATATCACCTCTGTCTATATGGACAAACAGTACGACAATAGGCGCACAAAGCATAATTTGATAATATCAATGTAGGTACTCACCATTGACACAAAGTGCCTACAATTAAGCAACGGTTTAACGCTACAGCACGTCAGATTCGATTTACCATAGACTAAGCGAAGCGCAAAGACAAACGAATTTTTTTTAAGCGTATAAACAAAGATAAATGCACAAATGGCTTTATGTTCTTTTTGATATGCACTGATGTGACATTTTCTTGAATAAATTGGTTTTGTAGGATACAACCATGTTAGTATATTTTGATAATGGTACCATAGCTAAAACGAGCTTCGAATGTGTAACAATTTCCTTCTTTCGTCTTTCTTTCCAAGCTTTCTATTCTTTCTCGACTTTGACAATTCTGAATTTCTTTTTTGAATAAAGTGACTTTATAATAAAGTATAATACTTTTATTAATAGTATTTATATTATTTGTGGCCACGCAGACTTTAATACAATAAGATCTTTTTCCTCACATCTTCATTATCGAAGCTTTACTTGAAGTGCCTTGCCAGAGGAGTGGATCAACTGCTCCCATGTTTCCATGTATATTTTCCACTTATTTTAGGGCGGCAGTGATCAAAAGGCCCGCGATGATCTTTTCTAATCAGACCAGCGACTACTATATTGACCGCAATGATTTATGCCTTCTATTGACCCTACTATAAATTCAGTAAATTTCAGTCGGATCAGACACCAAAAGACAGTACTTGTACGCCATATTGGTGGCGCCATTTTTTATAACAAAAATATTATGTTTTATTGTCATGGCAACTACATGTATGCAAAATTTAAGCGCGATCTGTTGATAAGAAGTAGATTAAAATCTTGAGTATACATTTTGATAGACATACGAAACAAGTTAAATAAAGTCTTGTAAAAACACGTCTGTATCTGAAACACATACAATAACAAGCCCGTATTTTGTATTTTTATTTTTTCTCACATTTTGTCATCAGAATCTTCCATTCAATACAGTATTCAATATAAATTTGTAATTTATAAAGAAAACAATATATTCGATATTAAATAATATTGTTAACCCATTCGCTTCACGCACTTTTTTGTCCTGATGTAAAATATTCCTTTTTACTGTCAAGACTCTATATCTCTAAAGTACCGATTAATCCTTTTAATGTATCCGGCCTTCACATAAGCGCATCTTAAAAACGACATAGACCTAATACAAAATATTAAAAACTGAATCAACGATGTTAAAAGACCCAAGAAAGCTTTCTCCATAATGTATATTACAAAATAGTAGTAAATGTTTAAATAAGTTCATGGCTTGGTCTCCTACGCAAATTGCCTTCCGGGTCAATTATTCATGGAACACGCCAAATGTTAAAACTTCTAACTCCGTTTCCAAAAACATAAGATTTTCTTTTTATTTTAGTTACTTTTGTTCTGAAGTTGGAATATATATTTTATAATATGAAAAAAAATTTAAAACCATGTCTGTTTAAAAGACAATTAAAAGCCAAAAAATATTTGATGAATCAGTGTTTCAATTATTATTTCTTTAACTACGCTTATGTTTCATATCATAAATTGTTTTTTTTTTAAATCAACAATAGATT
This sequence comes from Druceiella hillmani, assembly GCA_039881145.1. Classification (NCBI taxonomy): domain Eukaryota; kingdom Metazoa; phylum Arthropoda; class Insecta; order Lepidoptera; family Hepialidae; genus Druceiella; species Druceiella hillmani. Next base: position 11,252,197 of record JAYKKI010000010.1, on the reverse strand, counting down.
GAACAGAGCATTGAATGATTAAATTCTTAGCTGACAATCTCAAGTAAAAACGAGTAGCATCGTTATATCTTCAGCCGAGAATACACCCTCAAGCGTCTCCATTATTTTCTAACGTGAAAATTGAAACGAAAGATTACGTTATATTATACATACCTTCCATTATATTCATACATACGGATGTTAGTGAAAATTTAAACGAAAGATCCGTTATATTCATACATACCTTCCGTTATATTCATACACAAGGAAGTCAGTGAAAATTTAAATGTAAGAGTACGATATATTCATACATACTTTCCATTATATTCAAATATACGGAATTTAGTGAAAAATTAAACGAAAAATTCCATTATATTCATACATCCCTTCCGTTATATTTATATATACGGAAGTTAGTGAAAATTTAAACGAAAGATTCCGTTATATTCATACATACAGAAGTTAGTGAAAATTTAAACGAAAGATTCCGTTATATTCACACATACCTTCCTTTATATTCATAGATACGGAAATTAGTGAAAATTTAAACGAAAGATTTCGTTATATTCATAAAAGTGTGTTAAAAACCTATTTTTACTCATCTTTTATATAATTTACACTGTTGTCACTTGTGTTTTGTACTGTTGTCAAATCAAGTTATTTTTTATACACTTTAAACATTCACAGACCACGATATCCTTTATCAATTTTTGCAGGATATATTTTAACCTAAATGCGAAAGAAGAAGATATATGAAGACTGGTGAAAGCATTCGTTTACAAGAATTCAGTAATTACACATAAAAGCTTCAATTGTTACCTAAAAACAATTTACGTCTGTCAAAATTTTACTTTAATTTCGAACTTTTTCTTGATGTTCCGAATGAAATAGATTATAATAATGCTCTGTTTATCCTTATGCATGAAAATATCATTTAACCTTAGTGGAAAAGTGCAACAGATAAAATAACCTAAGTATTATTTCCACTGGACCTTAATGGCCAGTGGAAAATGTGTTCTTTTTTCCCAAGGACTTTTTAGAAGGACTTTAATATAAAAAAAACCTAAGTATTTATTTTAAAGGGGTCATCTAGTCTAGCGCCAGGTGTTTAAGGTGTTTCAGGAGTTTATTAGAATACCGTATTTTTTTTAATATGCACATTTTTAGCACTTTTTTATTGGGCTTAAAACAATTTATAAAAATGATTTCTTTAACCACAACCAAACAAATTATTGTATAAAATTGTATAGTTCTTTCTTTATATTTTAGCAAATAAATTCGAAATAAATGTCGTAAATTCCTGGAGCTGGATTAGAAAGCTAAATATTAGATTAATGTTGATGTAGTGTTAACTTCTAAAATTTTAAAATAAAAAAGTTATGCGCTCGGAAAAAATTGGCCTATGTTACATATCTCAAAAAGTGTCTTGGAGTTCAAAAGATAGTACGGATAAAGTGTAAACATAAATACATTATTAAATTTAAAAATTTAATAAAATGAAAAAAAAAACGTCATTAAGAAGGATCGAAAACATATTCGCTTTCAGTTATTGCGATTAAATATTTTTAAAAAGCTTTAACCGAGAAAATCATTGTTACTAGAGAAAATAACTTTATAATTAGAGATGTCCATGGTGTCACGAAGTGATCTCGGTATTGTATACCACTAATATTATAATCGGTTTGTTACCTGATAATTTTGCAACTGAATAACGAAGCCCTACTAAATTTAGCGTGCGTACATTTGGTGCAGCTAAGTATAGAATACCGAGAAAATTGTGTAACTCTCAATCATGGCTAAATGGCCCGTTATTTTTAAATCATTACTCAAACTAACATATCGGTTGGTTACTTTTAACCCGAGAGATAGCATTATTCCTGTAAGCTGAAAATAGGTATTTTTGTTCAAATATATCATTTTAGTTCTACAACATATCAATATATAGCGCAATGTATACATATGAAGGATTTAATATTTTTTTAGATAGATATTACTATGGTCAATGTTGTGATTGTGTTAGATCATAGATTTAGTATATTTTCCATATATACGCAATGTGTAAACGGATTACAATGGTTCTTTCGAATATTAGAAAAAGACAGAACGAAACGTTGTAAATGAGACCACACACGTATTTGCTAACAGCATGTAGCGGTCTGCCTTCTTGACGTTTGCGGTTTGTTTATAATTACAACCAAATTGCCTGACAATTCAGTGCAAATTGAATTGTTTACATAATGGTAACATGTGCAATACCTAATTTTATCTCTTCCCATAATAAAAACACTCCGGATTACACTTTTCATCGGCAGATACATATGTAAAAATAATTTTCTGTTGTTTGTTTGACTATGATGATGAAACGAACGCGATTTTTCAGAAATTCATAAAGCTGGGCATTCATTAATGCATTTAAATAACAATTTATTTAAAAAAATATATGAAATAATTGTTAAACCAACCATAATTGTCATATATGTGTATACATATATATGGTGTCCGGTGTCCGGGAATAAGTGTCACATACATTAGATACAAATCTCATGGTCCACGCGAGACACCGTGAGCCAAAGCTTAATACATATTTCTAAGTTATGTCACATGAAGGTCCCTTCTTAGTACAAAAATTAAACCAAAAATATTTTTTTTTGTTATAAAAAGTAAGCTCGTGTAACAACAAAAAAATTTATTTGAAAAAAATCTTTCAAATATTCCATTACGATAATAGAAAGAAATTTATTTACTCATCCCAACCGCCATCTATTGGACAATTAAAAATGAATATCCCATGTTTTAACGTCCTGCGACTACGATAGTTATTTGTAACTGAGACAGATGTCGCTATTAAATCACTAGTTGTAAATAGTAATTTATTTTAACTGCTCAACACCTGTGGTTCGACATTCAGGTTTTGATCAAGCCCAATAAAGTATAAATCCGTAGTCTCATGACAGCCAATAGTTTTGTACGTATAGTAATCATTTTATTCTTTCTATTTTTGGGGCTCTGTACCTAAAAAGGAAAAAAAGAACGCTTATAAAATCGCTCATTTGTCACAACGGTTATTCTTAGAATCCGCTGGACGTAGGAACTTAAAATTTGGCATTGTAACACATTAACTTGCACATACATCAAGAGTTAACATTAAAAAATATGGATATTTTTTAGATTTTGCGGAAATCAAGTATTTGAAGAGAAAATTTTCGTCTGTAGTGTGGGGTATTGAAAGGCACTGAAGATTTTTCATAGTTTTAAGTATTTTATTTCAAGAGATATACCGAAAAATATGAAAAAATATGTACTCAATCTAAAATTATGAAAAAATAAAGTTTTCAGAAGCCTTTGGAAAGATTGTCGAAAATCTATAGTGATAATTTTGGATCTTATATTTATTAAGTATGTGCTATGTTTTTACGCCTATGAATGATACGGTAACGCAATATATTTGTGTTGTGAAACATTAATAATTGTAAATGGTTTAACAAAAATACTGTGTATTATCCTTGCATGTTTATAAGTACCTAAATGTGTATGGAATCCTCGAACTGTGTCACCGATTTCTCAAAACTATCGGTAAACGTCTATAGATACTATTTTTTTTTAAATGTTAACTTATAATTGTGGAAATGGTTCTTGAGACCAATTGCTTTATATTAATAGACACATTATTGTATTTACGCTTATATGTTTATAAGTACCTAAATGTGTACGCGAATCCTCACACTGTGATTTCTATTGGTGTTTGACAGGTTTTATTATATTATATGTGCAGAAATTGTTTAACAGGATATAGCATTATTTTCACAGCGTACAACATATTGCCTAGTGCGTCTTTCACAGGCGTAAAATGTCATTAATTTCTCAAAACTAGATCCGTTAGTCACAGTTTTGTGACAAACGTTTGACAAACGTCTATTGACACTATTTTTTTAAAATGTTAACTTTATAAACGAGGAAATGGTTCTTGAAACCAGCGGCTTTATATCGATAGCCACATTATTGCACTTACTTTTACATATTTATAAGTACATAAATGTGTATGGAATCCTTGTACTGTGATTTCTATTGGTGTTTGACAGGTTTTATTATATTATATGTCCAGAAACAATACCATAATTTTTCACCGCGTCAATACGTATATTGCCTAGTGCGTCTTTCACAGGTGTAAAACTTCAGTAGTTTCTTAAAAACTCCACCGTTAATTATAGTTTTCTGATGGACATTAGGCAAACGTCTACTAACAATTTTTTTTTCAAAATGTTGATTTTTCACTTGAGGAAATGGTTCTCGAGACCAATGGCCTCATATTAAATACACAAATTGTTCATCGAACTCCAAACGTTTTCTTTATAAAACTTAACCTCGGAGAGGCAAAGAAAATATTTTAAGGCGCTAATTATTTTATGTTCTCTTATCGTGCCAATTTTTTACATCAAACGTTTCCTAAGAAAAACGATGATAACCGGAAACTTGACACAGCCGTACAGTTTTAATCACATGTGCGACAGTTGGAAAGCATTGAAATTAAAAAACGAATTGCAGAAAAACTTAATTATTAATATGCAATGAATTTAAAACAGATTGTCTTAAAATGTTGTTGGAATTACCTACTTCGGCATATGCTAATTTTATTGACGATAAAATTTACTACGATTTATATGATTTTTAAAGGGGAGCTAATTTGACTAGTCCGTGCAATTTATCTTCTCTAATAATTTTCTTAAAACTATAAACAATAATAGTACTGTAAGACAAATCAATACAGTGGAAATAATCAACAAAATAATTCGAAAATCGAACTCGGTACCGATCTCGGATTTCACAGTTGCACGTGCACGACCTTGTAGCAATAACCAAACTACCAATTCTATCGTAACAGGACTAACGTAAGCAGTAGCAAATACACACTGGTAAAACCGGTAGCAGCAGTCGTCAATAGGGAGGTGAGCCCTAATTAGCGGCAGGCGGCGGCACGGCGGGACGCGACCGACCCACTGTAAAGAATCTGCGGGGGGCCCTTACTAGAGATGTGCTCTGGTGAATATCGATATTCTACATCGCTATCGATATTCTACGTACTACATGATTAACGTACGAATGAACGTAATTCAATTGAAAATAACTATGAGTAAATAGCTATTATGACCGTTACTCGTTTAAAAATATGTTTAAGTTATTGTTTTTAAATGTTTTTTATATATAAATAATTTACTACATTTATTAGTATTGAAAATATTTGGCGTTAATTTTTTAGAAATTCATTATTTACAACTAAATGAAAAATTATATTATTTCTACTCTAGTATTATTATTAATATTATTTCTACTCTAGTATTATTTCTATTTAGAAAGTAGAAATAATACTACATCACGTAGTGTCATTTAATTGTGGATATTTATTAGTAGTATAATTCAAATTAACATCATTTATAATCAGCAGGATGTGCAACGATAAATGATATGATAGAATTTGGCATTAAATGATTGCGATTTTTAAAAGTAAGATTTGTTTAATAATTCGTTTTCATTTAATTTTGCAATTCCATACATCGAAACGAAAAACGGGATCCTTATCAGATCTCTCATGTGTCTATACTTCTGCCACAATATTTAAAAAAAAAAAAATTAAACATAGAAACCTGGCATTTGGAAGACTGATAAAGCTTATTAACCCGCGTGCATACCAATATTTAATACTCACAAAGATTTATATGGATATTATAGAAGGTGCTAATTAAGTACTTGAAAAATTTAATTTTAATTTCATGTATCATATAAGTTATTGCATAAATTTATAGCAGCGATTCTCATATCAATGTAGTGAAAAATAAATCAATATTAGTAAATAGTTTATTAGAAATACTATGTACATTTAAATTATTAAATTTACATAAGCACTAAGCATGTATAGAACCCTCGTAGTGCTAGCTCTTCTCGTACATAACATATTTTCATTTAATTATTTTTAAGAGAACGGTTTTTTAAAACCTATTACTAAGAAAGATACGCAATTTTTTTTAATTTGTTGAGAAATAATTTGTGGTAGTCAATTATAAATTCTGTCTTTGTTTTTGTGGCAAGAGCTACTTTGCTATGAATTTTATGTTTATTATTAAACATGTGTGGTTCGGAGTGAAAATTAACAACGTTGCTAAATTGTATACTACTATAATTTTAATTGACACTTCCTGGAGTGACTACAGATGTGTATCTTTAAATTTGGAAAAGGAATTGTCAACGGAAAGGATCGGCTTAGATTTGAGGCGAGCGTTTATTTTTCGTATTTCAGTTGCAAAAAATATTGAAAGGGTTACAGGTTTTCAATAATATATTAAACAAATTAACAATGAAATTTAATAAATTTTAGTTTTTTAACGTGAATTAGAAGTGATTTGTAGAAACGATATTTATTTTCCTACCCGATGTATTTGTCACCTATATTTAGTTGATATGTACACACAGACGTATGAAAGTTTCACTTTTACCCTGTGTCTCGGACACACCACTTTTTCAATTATTACAGTATTTGCTTACTTGCCATGGCCATGGCTATTGTCACATAAATCTCAATTACCTACTGTGATAACTAGTCACATTAAATTCTTAGAGTCAATAAGCATACAAAATTCATTAGTAGTAAATATTGTGTTAACATCAAAATGCCGCAAATAAGACACTTCGATACAAACCGACCGACGGGTAAGTTTTTGAAGTAAAACTTCTTTACGCACGCTTGACTTGAGGAGTAAGCTGGTGAATGCGTGACGAGAGCGTTACGAAAAGTGTGATTGGGCGAGGCGAACGGAAGTTGAGAGGGAGATATAAGTTAGTGAAGACAGAAAGGGAGAGAGAGAGAGAGAGTTACGTTTCGTATATTACTGTAGGGATAAGAGAGAGAGGTGCGAGCACACATTTTCTTTCTCTCTTTCTCTCATAGCCAGTTATGTTTCGTATATCTAAGACACAGTGCAAGCCTATTGTCTGTATCACACTGTAGGAGCAAGAGAGAGAGAGCAGTGCGCCCGCACATTTTCTTTCTCTCTTCCTCTCATAGCCAGTGCATGAAATATATATATATATATATATATATATATCTCAGTCGGTAGTTCGTTTGCTAGTTTGCTAGCGATACGCGAACGGTGATTTTTTTATTATTTTGTAATTTCATTTCGTTCTTGAACAATTTTATAAATTATTATTTTGTTCAATACATTAAATATTCTACGTTTAAAGTGAATCAAATTGTAAATTCATTTTAAAGTTCAGATTTTGTGAATTTGAAGTTTTACTTCAGTTGTGTGGTCTAAAGCACACTCATTTTTTTTGAACGTGTATCGTAAATGTTTCGCACACGACACTAAAAAATTGTTACATAATTTGTTGCGTCGTACTTTGCAACTGGTCTACTTAATACCAGGCAAAACATAATTTTATATGAAAAAAATATCGATATCGCTTAGACATATAAAACAATAGCCCATCACGAAACACCGGAGACAACTCAATAATATTGGCAACAATAGCTGACGACAGCGGCAGACGACCGCCCGTCGCGCCGGACACGACCGAGAGCCGTCGGAGATTGCCGAACGCTGACGGGTGCAGAGGAGCGTGCGTGAATAGCATTGAGACGCGCCATCTTTGTTTCGGACGTGCCACTTCTTGCGTTGATGTGGGTTTGATTTAATTTAATTTGTCGAGGATTGATCGTGAGGGTCGACCGTTAATTGTTTGTTCTGGCTATTTTCCGATATTGGTTTATTCTGTGAATGTTTGCTTTTTTAGTTTGCGATATATAATGTTATTTTGGTCTTATAAAAAGTTAAAATTTTGACCTTGTCCTTTCTTTAATTGAAATGATATTGGATATTTACAGAAGTATCCAAATCTAAAAGTATCCAAGTATGTTATTAAGAAAACATATAAAAGTATACACTTTTTGTGGTTTATTAATGTTTAATATTTACTAATTTGTATACAATACAATACGTTTAGTGAGAAAAGTACATGTGAGTTAAGTCAAAATAATTAACACAAATAACTTGTTAGGTAAACTTAAATTATAAGGAAAACCTTGCGTTTTATACACTTATGATATAGGATATTTATTCCAATTAAATAAAGAAACAGTCAAAAAAGGCTTTTTTGGTAAAGTCAATGAGTTTATCTTATTGATAGCCATTTTTAAAAAGAGTTTTTATTTTATTTTCACATTAACAAACAAAATGACTTGTGCGAAGGTGCGCCATCTATGTTTCCATCGCAGCATTTCTTGCACTTAAGTGGGATTAACTTTTTTATTAAATTTGGCGAGTCTAATCTGTTCAATTGTTGATTATAAGTTGACTGTTCTATTAAGTGGTTATTTCGTAAATATTTTGTTTTTAGTTTTCTTCTATTAGGAAAGTTAAAAAAAACTATTTTTAGTGAAACTCGTTAACTGGTAAAGAGTTAAATCATAATATGTTAAGTAACGCATATCGGTTTATAAATAAAAGGTGTAAATTCATAGTCAGGGAAAAATTACATCATGTTTACAAGATAATTTAATCAAATAACGCGAAAATATTTCGAAATACACAGAACACTCAATAGTTTTTAAATAAATATCAAAGTTTACATTATATTTACATTTTTGATAATAAAATAAGACTGCCGGACTTAGTTATAATCGCTGATTTAAATAATATGGATAGACCCTGAGCGTATAAAAACTATACCAAATGAAACATTAATTTATTATTTTTATGTAAAAATACGCGTTCATTCAAAGTTGCGATCCATTTTGAGGTTACGTTATCGGTAGGCAAATACATATAACAAAAACGGGAAAATTTCATAATTCTCAAAACTAAAAACACCATCGTTGCCGTGGTGTGATTACGATGGCTTACGGTTTTTGACGTATGGCGCACCACGGAGTCCCGGGTTCCTGACCACTCGCTGAGCGAGTATTCTATTTGACAATAAGCAATAACTCCGATATGTGTATCAATTGTATATATTAAAGTCCGTAAATAAATGAAAACCCGACAGCCTGATTACTTATTCATTAAAATCTGGGATCGGTTCAAATTGTAGAGTAAACCCTTATATTTAACAACGATGTTTTAAAACTTGTTATTTTGTTATTTAAAAAAAATGCAGCATCTTGTATGCACTGGCAGTTCTTATTCTGTGGAATCATTCGTCTCGTTTACCATTATTAACTAGACATGTAGTGAAAAAACGTTGAAATATTTCTATTGGCTAACTTGTCGGACTTGCCGTATGTTTATTTACGAAATGTGTTTTTTTTATTTCGTATTTTATTTTTAAACGCTTAAGAGCCGATTAATCACTTTGATGCATTTAAAAAAAAAATTGTAAGTACTCGTTACTTTGATGTTTACCTGGTAAACGTTTTCTCGCGAAAAATAAAATTTTTCAAAGGAATGATAAATTTCCGAAAAAGAATAAAGTGCGAATCGAATTAGACGTGCATATTTTGTAATCGGAAGGAAAATAAATAATACCATCTATCGGCATATAATATAACTAAAAATTATTGAAGTATCTACTCCTTTGTTAATTTTTTTATAAATGATGGGTTTATTTTTTAATTTTATGTTAAAATGAATCCGTTTTAAAACGTATCAAAACCTATCTAATTTTTATTCCATAACGATATTAATCACACTTTGTTGTTTGCAAAAATCATTGCCCCAAACAAATTCTCTGACCTAAATTTTTTTAATGAATATTTCTATTTATGTACCCGAGTTTTTTATATCAATATTTTAATTTAATATCTTTTCTTTCATTTAATGTCTTCAGTACAGTTAAAATAATTCAAAATCAATTCGTATAAAATTAAACGTTGTTATCTAACGCGACAAGTTATTCGATAATTTGTAGATCGAGGTAAAATGGCGGCGCACGAGCCACAATTCATTCTATATTTGTTTTTGAAATCGGTTCAGTGGACACAAAAAAAGTTATGTAAATATACATTACTAGATTCTTAATCACACAACAATCCTTTCATCTTTTTTCAACCATTTCTATTTTATTTATGTTTCAAAGCTCTTTTATTCAAATACAATAACTTGTCAATAAAAATAAATTTATCTACCAGAAAGAAAATAAATATAACTACGTCTTGTCTGTTCTAATTTATGGTTGTGTTGTTGCCAGCCGTATTTGTTTATACATATCGAAACGTACTTTCATGTACTTGCATATAATAAATCCAACGGAAGACGTTTATAATTTCTAGATATGTTTAAACGTAGGTGCTTTGACAATTGCAATTTTTGACGGATTCAAATGTATTTTTATTGTCTTTCCGAATAATCGGAGTAAAAATTACTGAATCTTATTATGATAGTGCTTTTCTCTGTTTGCGACTAATGCATAATATATTTAAATCTTTAGAAAGATTAAAAAATAAGGCAATATATTAGTACATCATAAAATTATAGAAATGTCGAACCACATATCATTTTACCAACGTGTTTGTAATATGCTTCAACAGATGGCGCTAGGATTCGCTACGCCTTTTGTTTTGATTAAATTTTATAGGTCAAATGAAGCAAGTTTCCTATTACAATAAAATAATTTATATTTTAAAACTAATTTTTTATTTATTTAGAATTAGGTTCGTAAAAATAAAAAAAATGAAGAGATACTAATATTGCAATTTTATACGCAAATCATAGATGACGCTGATAGTACTTATACATAGTGTTAAGTAAATCATTTTATTATGCATAAATACTTTTCACTGCCAATCATAAAGTGCCATCAGAAGGGTCTTAACTGACTCGACTGAACAGCGAGTGATGATATGGGATATGATTCTCTGATTACACTTCGCTCGTTCGTAGTTCGTCTATCGCAGAGCTACGGATTGAAGAACTGACGCTGTTTTATGGCCAAATTATTTTATAACTTTTAAAAGTCTAATTTACATAACAAACGTTAAGTGGTTATCAGAAATGGAAATAACTGTTATTTCCCCATACCTATTATAATGAAATGTTGCATGAAATTAGTTTTCCTTCTGCGTGTGCATACAAAATACGTATAGTACATGCGTACTATAATAGCTACCTATATTAAATACTACTGGAGAAACACTAGTTCAATTTTAATTTGGTTTTTGATAGAATATAGGTATTTTTTTGTGGACGATTCCAATCTACATTTGATTAAATTATGTTAAAAGAAAGCCAAAAAAAAATTACATTTCTTACCATATAGTATTTTCCTAGTTCGATAATTTAAACAATAACGCATAGAAATTGCAGTTAGTTAGCGATCAACAGTAAATTCTGAATAAATATAACATAAACAAAATTCAAATAACAAGTATAGATTGGACATTGTAGTAATTAATTGTTTATTATCATTCGGTAAAAATTTCATGTCATTCGGTAATGTTCCATCAATACGAAACAAAAAAATAAAAGCATAAAACAAATAATATATAAAACAATTAAGAAAAGAAACGCGCTATTTCTTGCTCTTTTTATTCAGACGACGAATGACATACGCTCCTTCACAATAACGCAATACAATATTTTAACATGTTACCAAGCGTAATGTTCGTAATAACATAATGAGTTCTTCCAATCAGTAATAGGTATGGATCACATAACGGGTATGAATTTAAGAACGTTCTAATAACAGATTATTAATCTTTCGGTAAAGTTCGGTGTCATTCGGTGATGCTCGGTAAATATGAAATGAAGGCAAGACGAAAAGAAACGTGCTGTCTCGCTCTCACTTTATTCAGCGAGTGACGGCCATTGTACGGGCGCTGTTTGACAATACGTAACATAATAATATTTTAACATGTTAGCCAAGCGTATCGTTATTTAATAACATAGTATCTGTAAATCGCAATAACATAATATATTAATTTCCATTAATATTATGTTATTCATACCTGTTACGTTATAATTCTGTCATCGCTAGTCAGTACAATTTTGTTCTGTCTTTATCGCGCTGTCTGTTATTGTTGTGGATTGTTGCTTTTATGATTTATTTAGGAATTCTCTGGATGATTATAGTCTATTCTTTCCCTTTCGTGGTTTTATTTATCTTTATATTGTTATTGCGTTTTATGGCGTTAACCTTTTTTGTCCTTTAATCGTTTGATTTCAATCTTAGTTTATTTGAATTGTTTTGATTGGTTGCTTTAACCGATGACTAACAACAAGTCATCAGTTAATCGAGTTTGATCATTCGTCTCGGGGAATTATCTTTGTTTTGTTAGGTATTCCTACTTTTAGCGCGGTAATCTTGTATTTTTTTTATTATTTGGTTTATTTTTTAAGATAACTCTGTATGATTATGATCCTTTACTTCTTTTTGGTCTGTAATATCTATAATAATAATTATTTTCGCAGTTATATGTTTGTATTATATTTTTACGCCGTTAATTTTTATTGTTCTCTTTTTTATTTATATTGTTTCTTTATATTGATTCTCTCTTTATATTGTTTAATATAAAAGAATGAACTTTCAAACGCGTCTCATAATGTCATTCTTAACCCTGGGAAAGTACGAAGGAAAGTTAATTTTTAAACTCGTTAAAAAATTAATAATAACTTTGTATTTAATTCTACTAATTTGTAATTACGAATATAAATAAAGTCAAACCAAATAATATTATCTAATGGCTTTCCGCTCGCGTCTATCGTCAGGTCACGATACTGCTTACGCATTTAAATTTGTTCAGAATTTGACATAACGCAAAACCACTTGCGTTTAAAGGAAACACTTTTGTTCACTGACTTACTTTGGTAAACGCAAACGGAAAGCGCCGTTTACAAAATAAAGCTATATGCCCACCTCTAATAAGTAGTATCGAAAGAGTACCCGTTACAGTCTAACAGTCAAAACTTCGGAACTATCTGTATCGATACTTAGGGATAACACGATACCGCCAAGGTATCATACTTTTAATCTTTACGTGTATGGAAAGAAAGTATCGATAATTATTCGATCAAAAAGTATCGATACCTACTTTTATCGGTTAATTTTAGTATGAGGCTTTGGAAACAAATAAAAACATGATATTTTAATAAGGATATTAATTGATAAACATGACACTTATAAAAAGAAATCTGTCTTTGTCAGAAATCAAAATAAAATCACCCAAAAATAAAAATTTTCGAGGTGTCCTTCCTAGATAATCCGTTCCTTGTATTGGTGATTATTGTACACCAGCCTTAGAGAATAATTTCATATACCTTCTGGTCTGCTTGTATTTAAGAGGAAACACAATTTTAAGTCATCCTATTCTTTCAATGGGTTTAATGTAATTAAGAACGCTGAATTTTAAAAATAAACAATATTTTTTCTCCAATTCTGCTCATGAGCTCTTTACGGGGTTGCCAAAATTTATAATTCTTCTTTGATAAACACTCTTCCCTTTCACTGCTCGGATTAGACATACTTTTTTAGATCAGGGTTCTTAGTTTCTGGATGGTCTTGTTACTACAGTTAGTTTCTGGGTGGCCTACGTGAAGTAGGATATTGGAAATGTAGATTTTTAAATCGGGGTTAGTTTCTGGATAGCCTACGTGGAGTAGGATTTTGGAAAAGTAGATTTTTAAATCGGGGTTAGGTTCTGGGTGGCCTACGTGAAGTAGGATATTGGAAATGTAGATTTTTAAATCGGGGTTAGTTTCTGGATAGCCTACGTGGAGTAGGATTTTGGAAAAGTAGATTTTTAAATCGGGGTTAGTTTCTGGGTGGCCTACGTGAAGTAGGATATTGGAAATGTAGATTTTTAAATCGGGGTTAGTTTCTGGATAGCCTACGTGGAGTAGGATTTTGGAAAAGTAAATTTTTAAATCGGGGTTAGCTTCTGGGTGGCCTACGTGAAGTAGGATATTGGAAATGTAGATTTTGAAATCGGGGTTAGTTTCTGGATAGCCTACGTGGAGTAGGATTTTGGAAAAGTAGATTTTTAAATCGGGGTTAGGTTCTGGGTGGCCTACGTGAAGTAGGATATTGGAAATGTAGATTTTTAAATCGGGGTTAGTTTCTGGATAGCCTACGTGGAGTAGGATTTTGGAAAAGTAGATTTTTAAATCGGGGTTAGTTTCTGGGTGGCCTACGTGAAGTAGGATATTGGAAATGTAGATTTTTAAATCGGGGTTAGTTTCTGGATAGCCTACGTGGAGTAGGATTTTGGAAAAGTAAATTTTTAAATCGGGGTTAGCTTCTGGGTGGCCTACGTGAAGTAGGATATTGGAAATGTAGATTTTTAAATCGGGGTTAGTTTCTGGATAGCCTACGTGGAGTAGGATTTTGGAAAAGTAGATTTTTAAATCGGGGTTAGTTTCTGGATGGCCTACGTGCAGTAGGATTTTAGAAATGTAGATTTTTAAATTGGGGATTAGTTTCTGGATGGCTTACTAGAGTAGGATTTTGGAAAAGTAGATTTTTAAATCGGAGATTAGTTTCTGGATGGCCTACGTGCAGTAGGATTTTGGAAATGTAGATTTTTATAGCGGGATTAGTTTCTTATGTGGTGTAGGATTTTGGAAATGTAGGTTTTTCAAAGCAGGGATCAAAAAGAGTTCCAGTGTGTGCGTGTGTGCTAAATTTAATATTGCCAAATATTATTTGTATGTGTGATAAAAGTGGTTCCTAATTCAATAACTGGATTCGCCTTTGACGTAATTTTCCGCACTTGCACTGTAAAACAATTAACGATCGGAATTATCATAGAAAGAGCGACATAATTATGTCCATATTTCAAGTGGTTCCAGCAACCCCACAATTTGCCTCACCATTTTAATTTCGTTGTCAGTCAAAACGACCGGACCATCTGGCGAATTAAGCAAGAGTTTAAAAGCAATCTTTGACATTTTCAAGAATCAATTTAACATCAAACTTCACTGGATTTTGAAAGTGATATAATTTTTTTAAGACTTTTTTCAAGAACTCAACTATCAGTATGTAGTCTTCTGAGTTTATTTAAAATTATCAGATTATTCTTGACCCATTTTTTTATATTTCTGGTCTTTGTTATTAGCCTATTAATTGAAGCAAAGTTTAATGAAGAGTCAACTACTAAATTAAATGTGTGGCCAAAACATGGCAAATGCTGGTTTCGCCTATTTTTTCTTTCACAGCTACAACTATATTTGCACCATTATCAGTAGCTGCTCTCATTCTGGACACGGCAATGTTCCATTCTCATAGAATGTAGCCCAAGAAAACTTTTTGTCATTAAGTGTTTTTGTGCACGAAACAAGGTATACATTGTATTAATTGTTTTTGTGTATGAAACAAGGTATACATAGTATTAATTGTTTACGTGCATGAAACAAGGTATACATTGTATTAATTGTTTATGTGCATGAAACAAGGTATACATTGTATTAATTGTTTATGTGCATGAAACAAGGTATACATTGTATTAATTGTTTATGTGCATGAAACAAGGTATACATTGTATTAATTGTTTATGTGCATGAAATAAGGTATACATTCTATTAATTGTTTTTTTTCCTGTAATATATTAATGTATTTTGTTTTTTTTACTTTAATGTATATTTTGTGTTTGAGGTTCATTGTGCTATGATAATTGTACTCTAGTGTATTTCTTTCTATGTTAATTGTTGTTATTTGCATAGGTAGATGTACCTATGCATCAAATTCCTTTTGCATTCTTCTAAAATATAAGTGATTATTGATATTATATTAACGAAATAAAATACGTTTTAGGCTCAAGAAATTTAGATTAAGGATAAAGGGCTTCTTTTAGAATAACAATTGTTAACTCTAAATTTTTGAAACTGATTTATAAATCTGCGTTTCTCTTGCTTTCAAAACTTATTCGTTGTTAAAAAGTTATTTATTTTATGATTGTATAAATTTGAATACATACGAATCAGTCAAAACTGTTAATAAATCCAATTGTACAGGTAACCCCAAAATGCCTAAAAATATGCTTGAGACCTTATTAGAGTATACTAACATTAGAAATGTAGTACACAGAACCGGCTCAATCACGTGTCAACTCTAATATCTACCAGACACCTTTTACAAAAAAAAATTAGTTTGACTCATTATTTCAATGAATAGAACGCGAGTATGACGAAGCGCTGAGTGCGACGAGTATGAGTATTATAAAATATTGATGACAGATATCGGTGACAGAATACTTGACGAGTATGGGCGGCATAATTATTTTGTGAGAGGTCTATATTACAAATCTTACGGTCTTAGTGTCACAAGAGATATGCAATAAGTCTTAATTGCTACTTTTTATCAAGGGTTCAATACTCGTATCCTTTATTTTTTACAGCTAATTTTTTTAGAAATTCCTACAATTTTCAGGGAGACATTTTTTAATAAAATACAATATTTAGTTTTTCCTTCATATTACCATAAATATTTATGGTTCCAGGCTTAGGACTGGTAACTACATGCATTTGAGATTTCTTTCATTTTTTTATCTATAGCCTGATGGTTACTACATGCATTTGAGATTTCTTTCATTTTTTTTGTTATCTATAGCCTGGTGGTAACTACATGACGTCTACGTCTACAGTACCACTCCGTAGACGATATTAATTTCAACTTGATAACACACTTTAAAGGGCCACATTTTTTTGTCGCGTGCAACAAAAATTGTAATTTTTACAACAACTTAAAGCGATACATCTCCGTTGACGATATTAATTTCAACTTGATAATACACTTTAAAGGGCCACATCTTTTTGTCGCGTGCAACAAAAATTGTAATTTTTATAACAACTTAAAGCGATACATCTCCGCTGACGATATTAATTTCAATTTGATAATACACTTTAAAGGGCCACATCTTTTTGTCGCGTGCAACAAAAATTGTAATTTTTACAACAACTTAAAGCGATACATCTCCGTAGACGATATTAATTTCAACTTGATAATACACTTTAAAGGGTCACATCTTTTTATCGCGTGCAACAAAAATTGTAATTTTTACAACAACTTAAAGCGATACATCTCCGTAGACGATATCAATTTCAACTTGATAATACACTTTAAAGGGCCACATCTTTTAGTCGCGTGCAACAAATATTGTAATTTTTGCAACAATGTAAAGCGATACATCTCCGCATACGATATTAATTTCAACTTGATATCTCAAGCCATTTCTGAGAATAAGGGCTTTGACAGAGGTAGACGATCGGGCAACCAAGTTATCCTATAAGGGTTTCCTGTTTTTATTTTGAGAGACGGTAGGATTGTCGACTGGTTTGACAATCGTTCCATAAAGGCTTCCATGAGGCTGTTCAGAAAAAGGAAAACGTCTAAGGGTACACCTCGAGTCGAAGAAAGTTAATACCGATTACCATTCGGAATATTCACTCATTGTAACCTGATAGTTGCACTGCGGTGTTTTTTTTCCTGTAATATATTAACGTATTTTGTTTTTTTTACATTAATGTATATTTTGTGTTTGAGGTTCATTGTGCTATGATAATTGTACTCTAGTGTATTTCTTTCTGTGAAATATACTGTATTTTGTTTCAAAAAAATTATTTTAGTGTTTATTAAAAAATCATTACTAGTATATTTAGAAAGTAACATATTCTTTTTAGAATGCTAGATTATATACTAGAAAGATTAATTATAGTTGACGAAAGTTAGCCAAGCGTATTTTACTATTAGGTATTTGTCTACCAAGATCTTTTTAAATATGCTACTTTTTAAGGCTACCAGTCTCAAGCCTGAAAAAAATACTAAAGGAAATTTGTTGTTATTATTATAAGCTTTTTTAAGATAACATATATATTTGTAAGTGTGTATACTTGTTATGCTGTATATTATTATAAGCTTTTTTAAGCGTGTATATTATTATAAGCTTTTTTAAGGTAACATATATATTTGTAAGTGTGTATATATGTTATGCTCTATATTATTATAAGCTTTTTTAAGGTAACATATATCTGTAAGTGTGTATATAAGTTATGCTCTATATTATTATAAGCATTTTAAAGGTAACATATATTTGTAAGTGTGTATACATGTTATGCTGTATATTATTATAAGCTTTTTTAAGGTAACATATATATTTGCAAGTGTGTATACTTGTTATGCAGGGAAGGTTTGGCTGGATAGTCACAAGACCACTTGGACCTTCCACGTCGATGTGGTGGACAGACTAGACCAAATCTGCTGTAGGCGTTTACCTATATGAGTGCATCAAGGTGACGAAAAATACGGAGAGATGGAGAGGCATCGTGAGAGGAGTAACAACGGCCGCCCATAAAAGTACTGCATGCTGACCATGACCGTTCTGTCAAGAGCGAAATGACGGATAAGATACAGTGTAAATATGTATACCAATGTAAACATTATAGGTACCTATTTATTATTCAGATATATCAAATCAATCCATATTAAATTACGAACATAAGTATAAGAAAAAGGTTTACAATACCTGAACTTATAAACAATCTTTTTTTCAAGTGGAATGGAATATAGGTACATTTGAAAATTTAAATATTATAGGTTACATAATATTTCTATTGATTTAATGTATAAATAAAAATATCATTTTTAATCATGCAAATATAATAGTACCTATATATTTCACAGGCGTAAAAAAATTTAATTTCTGAAAGAAATTGACATTTAGTTCAGTCATCGTTAAAATTTTGCTTAGGTACATATGCAAATTTAAACCGTTTACGTTACATAATATTTCTTTTAAATCATGTATAAATACAAATATTATTTTTCATTATGTAAATATATTGCTAAGTATATAATTCATAGGCGCAAAATAAGGTGAATTTCCCCAAAAAACTATGACAGCTAGAGTCATCGCTATAGTTTTGCAGTCAACTTTGCAGATAACTCACTTAGGTAGGGGGAGTCACTCGAGTAACGGACGCCCAAAGATGTTAGAAGACGCGCGCGGCCCACTCTCTACTAGATATTCCATGTCTGTTCAAACATCGTGTCACGGAATTGTGCAAATGCACACTTCAAGCGAGAAAGTGTGAGCGTACATGCACTGGATATTTACGCACACGACCATGCGTCATTTTGTGAGTAGGTTAAAACTTTGTGTACCGTTTATATTGCTTGGTGTGCGTGCACCCAAATGACACGCGGGGTATCATACATATGGCATATCTAGTTAGAACGGGCCGCGCATGTCTTTCAACGTTTTTGCTGACGCTTTTAAGGTTTTCGATGAAAAAAAGTATTAATAGTCATGTTTTATTAAGACACTTAACATTTTGAGACACAAAATTATAATAGACCAAGACTTTTGAAGATTCGTTTCTTGGGCTGTCATTACCGCATTAAAACAGTTTTTTTTCTTTAATTCGAAGTTGTAAAGTAAGGTTTCACAGCACAAGTAGCCTGTAAAAGATATAATAAGCAATATAATTTAGTTTTAAAAAATTAAAATTTTGTAAATAATATCTATTAAACAATAGGAATATTATGTACCATTAAATGTTTATAAACGTCTAAATGTGTACGGAACCCTCGTAGTACGAGTTCCACCTATGCTTGACAGGTTTTTTCATATTTTTTTCGCAACATGTTTCTCGTGTTATTTTTATATTCGACTCAAAGCAAACTGTCTAACAAAAAAGCACATCTGACAATTGGTAATAAAAATATTTTCATTAAATATCTGTAAGTTACGGCCAATTCATTCCAAATTATCTTTATATAAAATTATTAAGACAATTCTTGAAAACAGTCAGCCATCTTACTCTTAAAGCTATAGCAAGCATAATTAAAAAATAAAAAAGTAGATGATTAGACCTATATATATCGAAAATTATTAGAAGCATATACGTTAAATTAATTTAAATTATGGTACGGAATAATTATCATGCGAATGCCATTGACATCTAACGGCTTTATTTTTAAAGAAAAATAAAATAAATAATATTTTGTTAAAAATTGCAAAGCAAAAAAACGAAACACTTATAGGATCACTCGCATGTCTGCATGCCTGCCTTTCTATCACAGCCGTCTGTGATAGAAAGAAAGACAGACGGACATGCGAGTGATCTTATAAGAGTTTCCAGAGAATACAGCATTCGATAGGAACTTGAAATTTGGCATACTTGTATCTTAATAGTGGTCTGATACACTCTTGGATATATTTAGAGGAACGCAAAAAAGGCGGAAAATTGGCATAAAAACAGATTTATTCGTGTTGAATGAGCTTATAATTATCGAATTTAATCAATTAATTAATATTTATGAATATAAAAAAAATTAAACTTAATGAAAAAAAAAAATAAATCAGAGGCAGTAATCTAAGTACCTACCTTAATTACAAGGAGTTTTGACCTATCATAGTGGAAATTTAATATGGCGTGAGGTGACATTTTTCCATTAGGGCACCTTTGGGGTCCCTTAAGTTTGCTGGTGCCGGATTTCTTTGCTTAATTTATTTTCCCAGCTTATCGGAAACATGTTCTATCGGATTATGGTATGGTGAGCGTGCTGGTCACCACAAAACTCCAATTCCGACTTCAGTAAGATATTTTGAAATGACCGCTGCTGTGTGAGGTCGAGCATCATCATGTATTAAAAGAAAATCATCAAAGAAAATTTCCAATATCTGTCTTGCTGCAGTCAGGAATCCGTTTTCTTTGATGTTTAGCTCTGTACGTGGTCATAATAAAAATTCGTCACATACCATTACTGACCTCCACCATAAGGATCTTTCCCAACAACGTTATACTGAGTGTATCTTACTCCGGGTGATGTCCGTACTTTACACCTTCCATCATCTGACTTAAGACAAAATTTGGACTCTGGACTCATCAGTAAAGGGTATCTTTGCCCAAGTACCTATCATCATCCCAGTTTCAGTGCGAACGAGTAAAGTTGGACTGAGCTACTCGATAAGCTGCGATGAGTAAAGGTCTCTAGCAGGCAAGTATGCCCCTATTCCAACCACTTTAAGTCTTATTTTAGTGGTTTTGGTGCTAACTGTCAATTGTTGAACTTCCTGAAACTTGGTTCTCAACTCGGAAGAAGACGAAGTGCGGTGTTTCAAGACACTGCTTACAATACATCTGTCTTTCCTCTCTGTTCTTACTCTTTTGCGACCTTGCGCTTTAAGTCTTGCATACTGTCCAGTCTGCCGGTAGTATTTAACATTGCGCAAAATCACATACTTAGAAACTTATAATGTTACTTCATTGTAAGTGTAAGCATTTTCAATAAAGTTACGGCTCTCGACACTTGAGTAATACTGAGATTCGGTATTATCTATCACTTAAATTCATTAAATAATGTTCCCTTAACGCAATGATAACAAATTTATGAGAAAAAGAACAAAAATAAAGTGTTTGTTGCAAAATTTCTTACCTTATTCGATACTGAATATTGTACGTAACAAAGAAATTAACAGTAAACAAAAAAAAAGTGAGCCGTCACGGGACGCCTGGCAGATGTGAAACATCGTGTTCGTACAAGTGATATGCATAAAAGACAAGATTATTACAGGAACTAAATATAGCATAATGAAAAAAAAGAAATGAGCCGTCACGGGACGCATGGCAGATGTGAAACATCGTGTTCGTACAAGTGATATGCATAAAAGACAAGATTATTACAGGAACTAAATATAGCATAATGAAAAAAAAGAATTGAGCCGTCACGGGACGCCTGGCAGATGTGAAACATCGTGTTCGTACAAGTAATATGCATAAAAGACAAGATTATTACATGAACTAAATATAGCATAATGAAAAAAAAGAAATGAGCCGTCACGGGACGCCTGGCAGATGTGAAACATCGTGTTCGTACAAGTAATATGCATAAAAGACAAGATTATTACAGGAACTAAATATAGCATAATGAAAAAAAAGAAATGAGCCGTCACGGGACGCCTGGCAGATGTGAAACATCGTGTTCGTACAAGTAATATGCATAAAAGACAAGATTATTACAGGAACTAAATATAGCATAATGAAAAAATAAAGTATTACGAATTTCTTACAGAAAATGTGACTTTATTTAATAAACATTTATTTTCAAAAATTAATACAATAATAATAAAGCACAGGTTATGTGTATCGTAGTAAACAACAGCGTCGAATTGAGTGAGGAGGGGGGTCGCGTAGTCGGTTGCGCATGGCGACACGTCGCCCTACTGTACACTCTACTACATATAGACTATATATATACCTTAGTATAGCGTGGCGACCCGTCGCCACGGCAAGCATCGCCACGCCAACGATCCGGTTTATACCTGCGCCTATAGATGTTTTACATCAAAAACGTGGTGCGAATAATTTGCACCGCGTAAATATAATACTAATTTCAATTGTGAAAATAATTTACATGTTGAAAAATAATACTAATTTATATAGCGAAAATAACTTGCATGGTGAAAAATAATATTATTTTATACGGCGAAAATAATTTGCGTAGTGAAAAATGATAATATTTTATATGGCAAAAATAATTTTCACGGTGAAATATAATTCTAATTCATATGGTGAAAATAATGTTAATTTAGATACGTGGCGAAAATAATTAACATGTTGAAAAGTAATATTAATTTGTATGGTGACAATAATTTACATGGAGAAACTAATTTACACGGCGTAAAATAATATTAATTTATATGGTGATAATAGTTTATGAATATGGGGAAAATAATACTATTTTACATAGTGAAAATAACTTACATGGTGAAAAATAATACTATTTTATATGGCTATAATAATTTGCATGGTTGAAAATAATTCTAATTTATATGGTGAAAATAATTTAAGAATATGGGGAAAATAATGCTAATTTAGATACATGGCGAAAATAATTAACATGTTGAAAAATAATACTAATTTGCATGGTGACAATAATTTACATAGTAAAAACAATTTACCAGGTGAAAAATAATTCTAATTTACATATTGAAAGTAATGTACATAGTGAAAATAATCCACACGGCGATAAATAATATTAATTTATTGTAATTTATGTGGTGAAAAATAATACTAGCATTTCTAAATATTTTAATAAAAATACTATGTTATATGTATCCAAATGTTTACGGAGTCCTCGCAGTATGAGTCCCAGTCATACTTATAGGTTTGTAAACCTAAAATTTATGTTATACTGATATTTTATATTTTATTACTTAAAGACAACTCGTAGATGTGAATATACAATATATTTTAAAAGTACGATTTAATTCGTATAAATTATAACAATATTATAACAATATTGAGTATAATCGAAAAAGCAATAAATGTCGTCCACAATTTTCTTAAACTTTCTCTTAAATCAATAGAAAGACAAACAAAAAAAATTAAGGAAATACGTTATGGTATCTATATTTATCGAAAATATCAGAGCCTCTTCATATATACAATTAATATTAATTATGTTACGGAATTGTAATCACTGGAGTTCAAATTTTTTTACTGTTTGTAAAAATAATATATTAAACTTGACCGTACGCTATACTTAATTTTTTTATTTTTTCTTACAATATATACAGAATAGATTGTTTCGAACATTTAGAAAATTCCCCAAAGTCTGTTATCATAGACCAAATAGAATAGCCCTTAAATGAAACGGAGAAGATTATATATCACGATAAATTATTCTTAAAGATAGATATATTTTTTCTATCAAATTTGGAAGGAGGGAACGTTAAGTCGATCAATATACCAGTCTATTATCTGTGGATATTCTACCTAACTGAAATTGACGTAATCTAGATATATACGTACATACATAGTCGCTCTGTGAATAGAGTAATTGTCAACGTAACCATTTTAGACAACTGTTCGCTTTGACATGTCAAAGCCAACTGAGTTCTGTCAACGGGACACTATTAACGTCTGACTAGAGACGTTAAGCCCCGCCCCCCCAACCACAGTTCAATACAGCATCGGATTCAGCCAATCGGAGCAAAGATCGAAACGTATAAACCAATAGGATTAGTGCCGTTGTGCCCCTTACACTCGGGCGAGATTGTATAGGTTTGTCTCTCTCTGATTTAAGGGTGGCGGTGGATTTTAGCCATGTCACCCCCCAACTTTTTAGCAGTTCCCCGGGTTTATTGGATTGGATTTTGTGAATTTTGGCCTTAAGCTTTTTGGGGTGCTGGAATCGATTATGGGCGAAGATGGTGATGGCTATTTTTGTAGCTATTTTTCTCGACGGCAGATGGCGGCGTCGGTAGATAATATTAAAATATTCATATATTAATTGTAAAGTGTAGACGAACCCTTTCGTGTTTAAGTTTAGAGTTATCTATTTTAGAATAGCTCATTGATGACTTGAAATCGAAGATTAGTACAATAAACACTTATAACGATTTAATTAATTTTTTTATATGGGTTATTATCGAAATTATTAATTTTTACTTCTATAAGGTAACATCCTTTATTGCACAGATAGAAAAAATTAAAACCCGGAAATAACGTTTTTTTTATCTCATTACAGATACCATATTCCGATTTATTTTATCCTTAAAGTATATTGATAGTAATTGTAATAAAAAGAAATAGCTCAGACTCCTTTGTTATAAGATAAAATATAGATAATTATAGTAATAAAATATAGATAAATAAAGAATAATTATATAATAAAAAGTAGATAAATTTGTTGTCTCTATTTGAAACATTTTAATTTTAATAGATACTCGTAGTATTTAATAATTTGTAATTGAAAATCTAATGTTTTGGTTTTATACTATTCATAATAAGTTACTATTAAAATTAAATACAATTATAAAGTGTTTTCACATATTGGTATTATTGTCTGATACCAAACTACGTAACGGATTTTGACAGGGTATTGATTAATTGACAGTGTTGATATTTTGACAGAGTATTGACTTTATAATCCATAGGTATATTAATATCCCTGCCTTAATATACCTATGGATTATAGAGTCAATACTCTGTCAAAGTCTCAATACCCTGTCAAATAACTGTTAGTAATAATTAACGCGGGACGCAATGAGCTTATTTTATTTAATACGATGTTAATTTGTAATTTAAAATTAACGGAGTTTATTACATTAAGTCAATTTTTTATTTTATGAGTCAGGTCTGTTAAATTCAAAAGGTAAAATTCGTGTTATTACGCTGCATTAACTAGGGGTAGAGTAGAAAAAGAAATAGGTTTGATACATTACTACTTTGAGTGAGCGCTAGACAAAAAATTTGCTAAACTGATTTTGAACTTAGAGTAAAATGTGACTTATCTGTAATCTTAAAAAGGGTTTGGGCAGGATAGTAAAATTTTATTTATTTTAAATGTTATTATTATCTATGTATTAAAACATTAGCTTCGATATCATTTAAAAATTTTATCAAGGCTTACATATTTACATAAATTATAAAGGCTGATTGATACCTAACTAAATACAAGTATATTACGCTAAATTAGTGAGAACGTGAATGTAAGATGTTGTGAGTGTATACAAAATATTATTTTTCGATACTTAGTTTGAGTGATTACCAATAGGTGGCGCTATGTGTATTCTATATCGTACTGGAAATTTAATATGCGTCCATCTATATCTACCTAGGATCACGATTACCGCGTTGTTACAAAAAACGTAACTCAGACAAATTTTGAACATAAAAATGTTATAGAGAATTTACGTGATGACTTCGATCATTTATGAGTTTGATTGCAGATTTTCAAAAACCAAAACGGTGGGTCCAAAATGTAACATGGGTTTGCGAAAAAAACAACGATAATTTATGAGAAAGTTAATTATGAAAAATTTTAGAACTTATGGCACGATATTTTTAAACAAACGCATGAGTAAATAAGGGTCCAATTATTTATTAAGTAGGTAAATTAAATGGACCGACGAAATTGATAGAAAACGCGAAGTTTTAAAGGCCATTGATTACTTTGCTTCCGAATTATTTTAATTTCTAACTGGCATTTACTTCAACTGTGCTATCTATTAAAAAAACTTTATCAACGTGATTAGGAGCGGGATGATTAGAAAAGTCGGAAAGGTTTTTCTTTAGAATAGATTAAAAGCTCTGTCTTTAAAATATTAAAAATGTTTATAGATTAAAAGCTCTGTCTTTAAAATATTAAAAATGTTTCTTAGATCTTAGGTCTTTCGGTTAATCTTTAAGTAACGTCAGTTGGCGTTGCCATGACAACCCTGTTGAGCCATAGAGAATATGGAATAGAGTATTTTCTAAAATATTCAGCACTGATGAAGCATTTTAATTGAATCAGACATTTGTTTTTGTTATAATGTTTTCATATTAAAAAAAGTGTTGTTTGTTATTTAGTTTTCAAATTAAAAAAAAAGTTCCTTTAATTAAACTTATAGATTTTGGAACTGAAATAAAAGTGATTTAACGCGAGTCGAAAATTTTATTTCAAAATTGTTTTTACACGAATGAATTATAAAAAAAAATATTTAAACGTTTTTTTATTTGGTTCTCATTTTGGCATACCAACATGAGAATGAAATAAATAATATTTTCTTTAGAAAAACTTGTACTTAAATAATTCTATACTTAAATAATTGAAGTAAAAAAAAACCTAAAGTAAAATTTTAGAATTTTCTTTAAGCATAGGTAAATAATATTTTTTTCAGACAGGTTTTTATTTAAATAACGAAGTTGGTGTTAAGAAAAACCTAAAGCTAAATTTACACGACTGCCCATTATTTTCTTTCGAATAATTTGCTTTTAAAAATTTTCAATATTATATTTTAAAAATATGTTATTAGGAATAAAATGAATATTACCAAAAGATGGGACGGTTTTCGCCAAACAAAACGACATTAAACGATTGGTCGATCTTTACACCAATGGCGTCGCGATATTTCCTCTCTGACGCTTGACTTTTGAGGGGTGTACTCCTGACTCCACCCTTATGTACAAATCTGGCATTTGTTTCGTTTAACCATACATATAATGACACGGCCGTCATAGAATATACCCACGGAGATACGAGGCTGAATTTAATTTGTGGGACATATGAAAAACATCACAACGAAATATGCTATAGCATATTTCTCTTTTTTTATAATATATATCTATTGTAACGCGTAGGATTTACGAGCGTTACATACCTATCTATAAATAAAAATAATATCTGTTTACGATTTTGAGGGGGCTCATTTTCACATCACATCTTTCTCGAAAATTTATTCTATTTCCCGTCAGTTTTCATTATAATCTGTAGATATAGTAGCCTTTTTGCATAATTATTTATGATTCTATTCTTATTATTGCTTATCTATCTTGTTAAGCTATAGAATTGCCGTTTTTGACAGAATTCTAAGTGCAGTTTTGTCAGGTCAACGCTTTAATTCGATCACAATTTTATCCGGACTAAACTTTAATTAGATTAGAGTTTTATCAGGACTAAGCTTTAATTCGATCAGAGTTTTATCAGGACTAAGCTTTAATTCGATCAGAGTTTTATCAGGACTAAGCTTTAATTCGATCAGAGTTTTACGAGGTCTAAGCTTTAATTCGATCAGAGTTTTATCAGGACTAAGCTTTAATTTGATCAGAGTTTTATCAGGACTAAACTTTAATTCGATCAGAGTTTTATCAGGACTAAGCTTTAATTCGATCAGAGTTTTATCAGGACTAAGCTTTCATTCGATCAGAGTTTTATCAGGTCTAAGCTTTAATTAGATCAAAGTTTTATCAGGTCTAAGCTTTAATTCGATCAGATTTTATCAGATCTAAGCTTTAATTCTATCAGTCTTATCAGGACTAAGCTTTAATTCGATCAGAGTTTTACCAGGTCTAAGCTTTAATTCAATCAGAGTTTTATCAGGACTAAGCTTTAATTCGATCATAGCTTTTTCAGGACTAAGCTCTAATTCGATCATATTTTATCAGGTCTAAACTTTAATTTGATCAGAGTTTTATCATTTCTAAGCTTTAATTCGGTTAGAGTTTTACCATTACTTTTAATTTGTTTAGATATGGATGGAAAACCACACACTTTATTTTTTGTTATTTTAATTCAGTCCGTAAAGAACTGAGTAGATCTAACGATTTTTTTTCTAGTGCTGCGTTAGTCAATATTTATTGAACCCAATTAATGATTTAGATTTTTTTATAGAATGTCTAAAGGGTCAGTTAGGTTAAATAAAAGAGCTTGTTAGATGCTTTAAAATAGTTGGAAATTTAACATATCTAGCTATAGCTATATGAAACCTCCATAAGGCAATTTTGTAAAAAATTAAATTCTTAATATTTTTATTTAATACCTATTGCGAATATATCATTACAATGGTATCTACCTAATAACCTGTCCGTTATATCTACTAAATATTCAAATCAACATTGTACCAACAGTCGACGTGAGGAATACCAACTTAACGGTAGGTTAACAACATTATTAGTATCATTATAGAGCGTCATTGTACAAAAAAGTCATTGTACAATTTATGCAGACCAAAGCGTTTAATAAGAGGTAAATCTGTGAACGTATTACAGCTGTAGATTGAGATAGAGACAAAAAACCATCCAAGTTCGAGTCAGAATCGCGCATGAAGGGTTCAGTGCAACGTTTCTAGCACTAAACAACATTAAACTTATATGTCTATACTTCTCAATGACACTGTGAAAAACATAGTTGCTGCAGCGGTTGGTACCGTACCTAATGTATCTCATATCTCAAAAATTAGACAAATATCTCATTCAAATTAATTTTCTTTGAAAGTTTTTCTTTTAAATTCTACTAGCTTAATATTTGTTCAGAACATTATACAACTTGATTGAAAAGTTAGTGGGAAGGGGGAAAGACACTTTTTAAGATTTTAGAAGCGCACATTCCATCAACTATTGACTAAAATAAAAAGTTATTTTGGAAACTCTATCTCATTTTTTAAGGTCTATCTAACGAAATCCTACACCCCTATATGCACTTTATTTTTTTCTCATCCCTCAGTTACATGTATGGAGTGACACCCTTAATATTATTTCTTTCATAGCTCCACTATTTCATCGTAGACAGAAAGACGGCTCACAGAAGACACCTACCATTCGTTTTATCTATCTCTATATTCTTATCAATAGTCTCCGAATAAAATGGCTGTAACATACGGATAGACAGACGGACGGACAGGACGAAATTATAGTTCCTTTTTGCCTTTTGGATACGGAACCCTAAAAAGGTGTGAGCCTCACTCATAGAAGCTCACGGATGATCTTTATCGGTTCATATCAGTTAATTATTTATTTTCATTGTATTTTATCTAGATTATCTACGTTATCAAGTTTGGAATAAAGGCATGTCTATTGGAGGAAAGCGAAAAAAAATGACTGTGAACCGGGCTGAACAAAACAAAACGAACATTTATAATAGGTATTGCCAACTGTAAAGTTGTTCAGAGTTACATATACTTCGGATCAAATATATCCAAAACGGGCCGCTGGGAGCAAGAAATCAAGAGAAGATGCGCCATTACACGATCTGCGCTTGAAAAGTTCAATAAGATTTGGAATGATAGGAGGATAATAAAAAAATACTAAGCTCCGAATCATGAAATGTCTTGTCTTCCCAATCTTTTTCTATGGAGCTGAAACTTGGTCCCTGCGCTTACAGGATCGCTGAAAAATCGACGCCTTGGAGATGTGGTGTTGGAGGCGTATGCTGAAGATCCCTTGGACCGCTTTCCGCACTAACAACTCTATCTTGAAGGAACTCAAGGTCAAGGAACGACTTTCATCTACTTATGCAACTGCGAATATTAAAATTCTTTGGCCACATATCCAGGAACGAACATTCGATCGAAAGATTGGTGATGCGAGGCAAGAGAGCTAGAGGCCGATCACATACTCAATGGACGGACCAAATTAAATCAGTAACGCAAACTACAGTGACTGAGTGCTCTCGCAGCGTAGCGAACGGGTAGAAATGGAGAGACATAGTCTCCTTAGGCAGTTCAGACCAGGAAGACCGAATGAAGAATAGTACAAGCACCCTCAACCTAGTACCTAAGTCTCAGAGCAACCACGATCACTCTGTCAAGAGTGAACGACTGAGAAGAAGAAGTATCTAAAAGTACCTAGGTATGTTCTTTTTTATATTTACTTTAATTCAATTTATATTTTCATGGATGCTAACTTTCACCCCAAGTTATTGAATAAATGCTAATGTTATATTGACCTAAAATTTGCGCATTATACCGTAAATACAAGACTAAAAGCGCGAAAATCGACAGATTAGCGTTTGAATAAACTTCTTGATATTTTGTACGTCATATGTGCATGACCAAAGGCGCCAAATCGGTGGCAATCTGCCGAATCATTAACAGATTAGCGTTTGAATAAACTTATTGTACGCCATGTTGTTAGCAGGTTCCGCCGCCGTTCGGATGTGTTCGGCATTTGTCTTGCGTTACACAATTTTAACGTGACAGAATGACTTAGATATTGCTGAGGAAATTTCATTAAAATGATAGAAGTGAGTGATAGAACAATTAATATTATAAAATAGTCTAATATAAATACTATGTCCCTTTAAATGTTTATATGTGTCTATATGTGTGTGTGAAACACTTGTAAAGTGCGTGTAATAATCGCACTTTACAGATTTACTTTTTTTTTCAATTTACTTCGCTGTGGAATTGGATAGGTTGTTTCTGGATAATTATTTTAAATTAAGTTTCCAGAGATAATTTTTAATTTTTTTCTACTTAGTAAGCTTCAAAGGTGAACAAATGGAAACTGATTGCTCAATTAGCATACCTATTAGTGAAAATAATTGCTTAGTTAGCATATTAGTGAAAATAATTGCTCAGTTAGCATATAAGTGAAAATAATTGCTTAGTTAGTATATTAGTGAAAATAATTGCCCAGTTAGCATATTAGTGAAAATAATTGCTTAGTTAGCATATTAGTAAAAATAATTGCTCAGTTAGCATATTAGTGAAAATAATTGCTTACTTAGCATATTAGTGAAAATAATTGCTTAGTTAGAATATTAGTGAATCTAATTGGTTTGTTAGCATATTGATGAAAATAATTTCTTAGTTAGCATATTAGTGAACGTAATTGCTTAGTTAATTTTGTGGAGTTACTACGGAATGCCATGTAGATATTTATGTATGTTTTATCTTAGGCTTTGCAAATAAATAAAACAGTAATTGCAGCACCTACGGGCTACTTTATTTGCAGTTCGCAGACCCTGCTATTTTGTATAGATGTAGAACCATTTGAAGACCGGCATACCCTACGCTATATTTATATATATAGGCTGAACGTCAATCCATCAAAAATACTCTGTCTGTAAGAAAAAGAAAATCCACAAAAAATCGAGCACCATAAACGAATCCCAAACCAGCTCCTCACCACTGCGCCGCCCCCAACCTGGACGAAACCTTTATGCGAAACCTAAAACGTGAAATTCCACAGCAGAAGTAAAACGTGGGCGGGGACTGCGTCATTGGGGGCGTGGCCTACCCCAACCCCTTACTCTACTCCCTACCCCCACGGACCTCAGACATCACGTTCACTTCATACGAACAGCAGTTAGCCCCGCGATACCGAAGGGCGCCGTCGCCGCAGCCCGCCCTTTCGGAACGAAGTTGATTAAAATTAATTTCTAATTAGGATATCGTTAATTAAATTTGTATTAAAATTCAATGATTATTATTTAATTTAACCGTGAGTTGGTTGGGGAATATAATGGGATTTTGATACCGAAGATTAGGTATGTATGGAAGTGAAGTAGATATTGTGTATGGGAAGGATGACAAGAAGAAATAATAAACGCGATAGAAATAAGATACCAAAATAATATATTTTACTTAAACTTTAAGAAATAGAACAATAACTGAGGGCATAAGAAAGAAATGTTGAGTCAAAAGTGACGTAATACGAAAACCGGCTAAGTGCCAAGCGGACTCGCGCTACGAAGGTTCCGTGCCTACATTATTTAAAGCACATTCATATGAATGTGTTTTTTTTACTGAAAGAGCTAATGTGGCTGAAATATTTAGTTATTTACACGTTTTTAAACAATATCCTAGAGGATGGTCGGAAGTGAAAGAAAAATATTTTTTATCAGCAGATGACTAAAAAACTATTATGATTAAACTTACATACAGAGTATTTGCATTACATCTGGACTGGGAATTCCAGGATACTTGTCAAGATGGGGCTAGTAAAAAAATGGTTTAATTTGAGCAATTTTGCAGGCCTCCCGTGTCGTTATTTTCGTAAAAAAATCAAAGATGATAAGATCAAAAATAAAAAAATCAGATGAATTTGAATTGAACTCAAATTTTTATGAAATCAAAAAAATACAGTTGCACTTTGTTTAAACAGCTTTTTAGCCGTGTCAAGTGTAGGTAGGTCAAGTCAAGTGTAGGTTTTTGACAAGTTTAGGCACAACTATTTTCTTGCTCCCCCCAACGCCCTTATTTTTAGGGTTTTTACCTCAAAAGAATCTGGCATTGCCAGGTTATAAAGAAATGATAACTTAAGAATATATTATACTAAAACTAAGCCGTTAAATAAGCGACAATACCATCAATTGTCCCCTTCTTAAGTGAAAGATTTATTTCTTTATTTACGGATAAAAAAATATTATAAATTGTACAAATAAGTGTTACAACAACAATAAAAGGACTGATCTTATGAAGGACGCAACAGTTTATAAATTGTGTGAAATACATTTTAATATATATATTTTGTTTTCTTTATTTTTCGATACAATACCCTTTCTAGAGCCCTTGTCTTCTTTGGTATTTTTATCATTGTTTTCTGCCTAGTTGTCTTTCTTTTCCCATTTGAAATTCCTCGTTTTCCAAGATCATTTTTCATCTGGTATTTCCATCAAGCATTGCGTATTCTTCTCGGCCGTGATCCTATTGGATTTTTATCGTTAACTCATACCTGTTATATTATTTTTCATTCTTTCCACATGTCCTAGCCATTGGATTCTTATTCTTTATATTTCGATATTTATGTCTGTTTCTTTGTATTCATTAAAAAAAAGATTTATTTTTTGCATTATCTATTAATCATTCTCACAGATTGTTCCAACACTTGTTTTCACTATTTTTTGTTACCCGAATTTTTGGGGTCCTCAAAAGGAAGAACAGAACCTTCAAGTTTTTGTCTATCACATCCGCTTTTCTCAGAATACGACTTGACGTAGAAACTTTAAATTGGGCATAGTAATCAAATATATTTCAACAGTTACTACTCAAAAATATCTACATGAAAATTTTAGGGAGGGTGGGAGGGGAGAGGTGAAATTAAATACGAAAATTCAATATAGTGTGGGGTGTTGTTTGATAAGGCTGATAATCAGGACTTCAAAAATATTTTTTTAAATAATTTTAGGTATATACCGCGGTAGATACTTAAAAATAGGTTTCTATTCTTTATTTTGGAAAGTACTCAATCTAAAATTATAAAAAAGGATTTTTAGAAATCTACGTAAAGGACGCTGGAAAATAAAAGCTATTTTGGACCTGGATCTTATAATTTTTTAACATACGCCATGTTTTTACTCCTATGAAAGACATAGAAGACAACATATTTACGCTGTGAAAAAATTATATTTTTAAATATTTTAATAGGAGTAGGTACTGAGTACCCTTAAATGTTTGTAAGTTCTTAAATGTGTACATAAATCTTGTAATGCGAGTTCTGTTCGTGCATTATTTAAATGCATGAGTTGCCCCAGAATGAAATCATAGAACATTTTAAATGTTTAGAAATTATAGAACATTTAAAAATATTTCGTGGTTAGTTTTAGCCAAAATAATATACGTATAATGCTTATAAATTAGAAGCCTATATAGCTATAATGCCATTTAAAACCTAAAAATATGTGGCAAAGAAACAGAGGGATAGATAATTCCATTCGACCCTTTGGATACGGAAACGTCAAAAAAATTACTAAGAATATCCGTCTGTTATTCGTATTAGAAGTATCTAAGCAATTATCCTCAACAGTGGATAACTGCTAAAATATATGTAAACAAAGAATACATGGAAAATTATAGATTTTGCACAGACTCTGAGCTGATTACATTAACGACTCAGAGTCTGAGCAGAATTTTAAGCAGTGATGTAATGATGCAATAACGCCATGAACATTAATAACAGGTGTTACTTGTATCGCTTTGTTATCGATCTGTACACGAGTTCAGTATGTTATTACTAAGAATATCCGTCTGTTATTCGTATTAGAAGTATCTAAGCAATTATCCTCAACAGTGGATAAACGCTAAAAATATATGTAAACAAAGAATACACGGAAAATTATAGATTATGCACAGACTCTGAGCTGATTACATTAAGTATTAAGTATTAACGCCATGAACATTAATACAGGTGTTATTTATATCGCTTTGTTTTCGATCTGTACACGAGTTCACCATGATATAAGTTTAGATAGATTACGGTACAATTTTTGCTTTATTAAAAACAATATTCAATAAACAAATAAAGTTTAAAAACAATATTCAATAAAAAGATTTCTACTTTAAGTTGTCGTAAATCAATTGCTTAGAAATTACTTAATGTTTGGACAATAATTAGCAGTTATTAATGGAATTGTTTATTGCATTAATTTTATAAATTGGAGTTTTTTTTATTCGTTTTTCACGATTTAGCTCATATGCAGTTACTTATTCGATATGAAACCTTCACCATCATATAGTTTATAGTATCAAAATGTATACAGGGTAGATAATATATTGTTACAACAAGTGGGTAACGAGTGATGATTCATGTGAAGATAGCCAAAGGGTACATTTTTGAGTTGAGCTTCTGAATTATTATAGCTACATTAAAATAATGTGTGTATAAATATATTATGGAAAATATGATATCAAGTATGTATAAATATATTATATATAATATGAAGTTCTGAAAAATAGATTAACGGTAAATCTTTATAATTATTTTACTTCGTCAAATGAAGGTAGTCAAAGGGTATATTTTTGAGTTAAGCTTCTGAACTATTATAGCTACATTAAAATAATGTGTGTATAAATATATTGCGGAAAATATGATATCCAGTATGTACAAATATATTATATATAATATGAAGTTCTGAAAAATAGATTAACGGTAAATCTTTATAATTATTTTACTTTGTCAAATGAAGGTATTCAAAGGGGCACATTTTTGAGTTAAGCTTCTGAACTATTATAGCTACATTAAAACAATATATGTATAAATAAATTGCGGAAAATATGATATCCAGTATGTATAAATATATTATATATAATATGAATATCTATAAAAAAGATTAATGGTATTTTTTTAAAATTATTTTACTTTGTTGAATCATTAATTTTGTAGAAGTTTATTATTCACAATTAAATGAAACTACGTGATGTAGTATTATTTCTACTTTACTTAAATTCTTTACCACGACCTAGGTTTCGTTGTATTACAACATCTTCAGGTGGGATATTAGCAAAGATCTTTGGACCTTTCACCTAATTGTGAATATTTTACTGTGTTTTTGCAAGCGTTTTTATGTTTTAAGTTACAATTCTGTGCTTGACTAAAGGTTTGAACAAAAAAGTATTAGATTGAAAATATCGTTAATAAATCAACCGTAAATATAATATAAAAACCGATTAAACAAAAGGCGGGCATGATCCCTTGTTGCTCGGGCCAGGTAGGGTCAGTACACGCAATTTACTTCAGTATAAAACGGCGCGAAGATGCAACGGAAGAAACAGATCTCATAAGAATCAGATACTTGCACGTAAAAATAAAAAAAAACCTAGTATACCTTATTTGCGTGTAAATATATGCAAAAATATCTCATTACTCGGTGCAACTATGCATTTGTTATGTGGTTACCAGTAAGTTTGAAATTAGTGCAATTAATGGGGAACGCTCATGCCAATATGGGACACTGTATCTTATCTAAACTAGTTGTGCCTCAATGAAAACTTATTTTATCGTATTCAATATATACATCAAAATAAAAAAGAAATTTCTAGTGTAAAACTTAGGGATAATTAAATATTGACGATTCAAGTTGAAAAATGTTATTGACACTCTATCATAATTTTTTTTCAATATTGTGTATAATATCATGTAGTGTAAACGTTAAATTAAAAACAAGTTGAAAAACAATTATATATAATATTATACACAACACTAACGTTGTTTTTAGACGTTTGTTTTTGATGACATTCTTGATTGGGCCTTTTATTACACCAGACTTTTAATCGTACCGGAGGTACACCGGTTAATTAAATATTGACGATTGAGGTTGCACAATAATATTGACAGTCCATCAAAATTGTTTAAAATATCATGTAGCGTAAAGATTACATTAAAAATAAGTATAAACAACTATGTATATCTCATATTATACATAACAATAACGATGTTTTTAGACGTATGTTTTTGATGACATTCTTGATTGGGCCTTTTTTACACCACACTTTTAATCGTACCGGGGTACCAAGGGATAACTAAATATTGATGATTGAGGTTGCACAATAATATTGACACTCCATCACAATTGTTTTTCAATATTGTTTAAAATATCATGTAGCGTAAACGTTACGTTAAAAATAAGTTGAAAAACAACTATATATAATATTATACACAATACTAACGTTGTTTTTAGACGTGTATTTTTGATGACATTCTTGATTGGAACTTTTTTTTCACTACACTTTTAATAGTACAGGGTTCGTACAATAACAACTACACTTTTTAATAATGATACTAAATAGGATTTATTGCAACATATTAAAAAAAATCAAAAGCAAGAAAACAATTATAAAAAACAATATCCACAACGCGACCTATCGACACATATATTTCAATGACCCTTCAGCCATCTTGTGCCGCGCTATTTAGGATGATTGTATTTATCCATTTGGCGACTTTTATCCTTTTATTAAATTCGATTCTTATTTTTTTATTAATATGTAATAATATTGTGGGCTAAGTTATAATAAATAAAAATATTATTTTTGACATTTATTTGGTGAACGCATTATTTAAAACTAACCCATACCAAAGGTGGGCATTTACCTTTGGGCGCATGTATAATATTAATGAAATTTCAAAGTTTTCCATCTTCAAACGTTAAAAAAATACAACCCTGCTATAGATCTTTTACGGAAAATTAATAATAAATATGTAACGCCGAAGGGTTTAATGAACTTACTTTGATTTACAGTTTTAATGGTTTACTTTAGTGTACTATACATAACGTTTAATTTAGTTTACTTTAGTCTACAGTTTTAATAACTTGTTCAGTTCATTGTTTTTACAATATATATTTGAGTATTTAAGTTGGCCTCTAAGATTTGAAATAGTCAAAATATTGTCTGGATTTGTTTGGAATTTATAACATAATAGGTGAATAAATAAAGTTACTTTATTTTAAACTGACTACACTCCTGTTTGATATAATGTAGACATATTCAATTTTTCATATAACGTAGGCAAAATTTATTTCTAGTTATTCTTTTTTTAAAAAACCTTATTTATTAGTTTTTAAGTAATAAAAAAAAACAAAGAACAGTATAGGCAGATAATTAAAAAATACAAAATCCTTGCAGACCTTCAAATAACATATTCTAAACATTTTTCATAAATATTTTTAATGTATAGACATAGTCCGGTTACTTTTTTGATAGTATAGATCATAGTAATTACGTTTGTTTATATAGTTAATCTTGAGGTTTGTGTTATTTTGGAAGTTATTTATAGAGAAAATATATTATATGAAATATGTATATGGGCGTGAATGGAAAGATGTTGCGAGTTGCAAAAATATAGATGTTATGTAGTAAGTTAGGTATGGTATATAGTCAACATCCACCTATAAGTAAGACTTTAGTGGATCGGAAATATTTTCATAATATTACTCAACTAAAGGTATAAAAGTCGTAAAAATATTTAAAAAATATTTGAATTATTATTTAAAAATCAAAGAAAAATTTATGACTTTAGTTTTAGTTACCCACTCATCTCGTGTTAAGTTCCAAAAAAATTTAAGAAAATCTTCAATAATGAAGTAATATTGTTTGTTTTTATCCAAAAAAAGTGATTCCAATCTTAGGTTTCAGTAGTGTAACAAAAGTTGATTCCAACTTATGTTTCAGTAGTGTGACAAAGCAGATTACAATCTTAGGTTTCAGTAGTGTAACAAAAGCTGATTCCAATCTTAGGTTTCAGTAGTTTAACAAAAGTTGATTCCAACTTATGTTTCAGTAGTGTGACAAAAGGAGATGCCAATCTCAGGTTTCAGTAGTGTAACAAAAGGTGATTCCAATGTTAGGTTTCAGTAGTGTAACCGAAGCTGAATCCAATCTTAGGTTTCAGTAGTGTAACAAAATCTGATTCCAATCTTAGATTTCAGTAGTGTAACAAAAGCTGATTCCACTCTTAGGTTTCAGTAATGTAACAAAAGCTGATTCCACTCTTAGGTTTCAGTAATGTAACAAAAGCTGATTCCAATCTTAGGTTTCAGTAGTGTAACAAATAGCTCACAAGTGACTTCATATGCAGATTTAAATTATATCCATTTATTTCACGTTATTTCGCGATATCAGTGAATAGTTTTTTCTAATTTAATTCAGGTTACTATTTTCATTTACCAATTTAGGGTTCCGTAGCCATACTTGGAACCCATATAGTTTTGTCATGTCTGCCTTTCGGTCCGTCTGTCTATATGACACATCCGCTTTTTAAAAAACTCATAGTGTTACAAAGCTAACACTTGGTATGATTATACGTATTTATAAAGTTTACGAAGTTATGAAATAAAATCTTTTAAAAAGGTTTTTAGGGTTTATCTCCTACATATATGTAAAATGGGAATTATTGTTTTTCCGTATACCCCATTGTGTAAGGTAGTGTTGAATAGTTTTTTGACAAATATTGGAGAATCAACATGAACACCTTTTTGGTACCGAGGACTGGTTACGTTTACAGAATATTAATCGTCATTTTTGTTAATCTTTACTTGTTCTCACACTCCATTGATTAAACCATTACTTATGAATATCTGAAAAATATTCTATGGAATTAAAAGAAAAATTATCCCAGATAAGTAGGCTTTACCAGTTTACGAGTATCTAATGGTAGATCAACGTATGATATGTAGTCTTTAAAAAGCTCTTCAAAACTTATTATATGTCAATCGAATTCGTAGCTTTTGCGTGATTCTCTGAAAAATAAATACATAATATTCCTGTTTATTATATTAGAAGGGTTAGTGTTCAATAGGTTTGTCGCTGCCCGCACACGTCTGTATGTCAGATTCCTTGTACCAACACATTCTAGTATCTGAATCCAGAAAAATCTCATAATTCGTTATAACTTAATTTCTTTTTCATAAACTAAAAAAAACCATAGTGATTGACAAAAAAATGTTAAAGTAAAAAAGAGCGTTGGGTGCTTTCGACTTACATTTTTATAACTTTTTTTAGTTTATTGAAAAAAATTAAGTTATAATGACTTGTGATAAATCCTTTCGCTCTAGAGTAAAAGTTTTATATTTAAAGATTATTTTTTTAGTTTATATAACAACAAAAGTGTTTTTTTATTAGTTTTTTTTTAACCTCTAATTTTATTTTCTAAATTTGTAGTTATAAAATGGTAGTATGGCTATCGGTTCTTGATCATAAGCAAAATTTCTAATAATTCGGATATATGAAAGTGGGTGATGAAAATTTAATTGAAAGATTCCGTTACATTCATACATACCTATATACACACAAGTGTAGTTAATACAAAACGTGTTAGAATACATTTATTTGGTTGGGCTGTACTTCCTCACCCATCTTGCTTTCCCGACTTTCCGATTGTCATATCCTTTTTTCACTGTCTAATTATTCATGCGATAAAAATGTATTGTGGTGATCTTCTTAAGTTTGGATATATCCAATTATTCACTTTGAATTCCAAAAATATTGCGAACGGTGATGGAAGGTTTATTCTTTAGCGACCAACAATTCATTTAATAGCCCAAGAAACATTGTGAACTTTGATGCCGGGTTTATTAATTAGTGACCAACAATTCCTTTAAAAGCCCAAGAAAAATCGTAAACTGTACTGACGGGTTTATTACTTAGCTATCTACAATTCATTTAATAGCCCAAGAATCATTGCGAACTATGCTGGCGGGTTTATTACTTAGCGACCAACAATTCATTTAATAGCCCCAGAAATATTGTGAAATGTGCTGGGGGGTTTATTACTTAGCTACCTGCAATTCATTTAATGACCAAAGAAACATTGTGAACTGTGATGGCGGGCTATCACTTTGCGACCAACAATTCATTTAAAAGCCCAAGAATCATTGTGAACTATGCTGGCGGGTTTCTTACTTAGCGACTAACAATTAATTTAATAGCGCTAGAAATATTGTGAAATATGCTGGGGTGTTTATTACTTAGCTACCTACAATTCATTTAATAGCCCAAGAAACATTATGAACTCTGATGCCGGTTTTATTACTTTGCCATCAACAATTTATTCAAAATCCCAAGAATCATTGTGAACTATGCTGGGGGGTTTATTAATTAGCTATCTACAATTCATTTAATAGCCCAAGAAACATTGTGAACTGTGATGCTGGGTTTATTACTTTGCGACCAAAAATTCATTTAAAAGCCCAAGAATCGTTGTAAACTATACTGGCGGATTTATTACTTAGCGACCACAATTAATTTAATAGCACCAGAAACATTATGAAATATGCTGGGGGGTTTATTACTTAGCTACATACAATTTATTTAAGAACCCAAGAAGCATTGTGAAATATGCTGGCTGATTTATGACTTAGCGACCAGCAATTCATTTAAAAGCTCAAGAATATTGTTAACTGTGC
Organism: Druceiella hillmani; assembly: GCA_039881145.1. Classification (NCBI taxonomy): domain Eukaryota; kingdom Metazoa; phylum Arthropoda; class Insecta; order Lepidoptera; family Hepialidae; genus Druceiella; species Druceiella hillmani. The sequence continues at coordinate 11,211,412 of JAYKKI010000010.1, read as the reverse complement.
TGGCGGGTTTATTACTTTGGGACCAACAATTCATTCAAAAGCTCAAGAAACATTGTGAAATATGCTGGTATATTTATTACTTAGTGACCAACAATTCATTTAAAAGCCCAAAAACATTGTGAAGTGTACTGGCGGGTTTATAACTTTGCGACCAACAATTCATTTAAAATCATAAAACACATTGTGAACTGCGCTGGCGAGTTTATTATTTAATGACCAACAATTCATTTGAAAGCCAAATAAACATTGTAAACAGTAACGTCGGATTTATTACTCACTTCATGTGATGTATATATAAAGTGATATACATCACATCATACTTAAGAACGTTAAGTATGATGTGATGTAAATCACTTTATATATACTTCACTTCATACTTAACGTTCTTATTTACTTTTAATAAAAGTGTTTTTAAGGACAATTTGGACCAGTGTTTAATTATGTTTAAGTATTTAAATTTTATTTGCCAGAACCAAGGGAATATTTCTTTTAATTAAATTTTTCATACCTAAAAGGTTTTTTGATTAAGATGCTAGAACGTGTTCGGTTCTAAAAAAATAGTTTCGTACAAAACAATCTGATACACCCGCATTTATGGACAGCGATCAAAGCTCCTAGTGAACACAAACCCTACTAATAAACAAGTAGAAAAATTTAATTTCTTTATTTTTTAGAGATTGACGCAAAAGCTACTAATTTGATTGATATAAAACTTTTACAAAATTATAGCTTATGTTTTTAAATTGCTATAGGCTATACGATATGTAAATATGTTGTAAAATTTTGGAAGCGTAATTAAAAATCTCGACGTTTTCGTAGAAAAAGTGGCTCGACTAGGCGTTTTCGTGACGAACGCTGACAAAATTAATACAAAAACACACTATTAAGTATGGGAGCATTGTAGGTTTTTAAAACATTCAAAGAAAAGACTGTGATAGTATTTATCTACTTTTCCTAGATAAATAAAAAAATAGGCGAGACAAAAGTGGATATGTTCAGGGAAATTTATTAATATCCATTAAATTAAATATCATAGCCAAATGAAGCGTTTTCGATGGATAAACATCGAGCATTTATATTTTATAATTAGGAATAAATGAAAGGTCTTTAAAAAATTCAAAGAAAATATTGCGACAGCATTTTTCTACTTTTAGTAGATATATAAAAGAGCAAGCGAGATAAAAGTGGCTATGTTTAAGTCAATTTATTAATATCCATTAAAATAGATATCATAGCCAAATGAAGCGTTTTAGCGGAGAAACATTGAGACTTTATATTTTATAATTAGGAATAAATGAAAGGTCTTTAAAAGATTTAAAGCAAAGACCGCGACAGTATTTATCTACCTTTCGTAGATAAATAAAATAGTAGGCGAGACAAAAGTGGCTATATTCAGGGAAATTTATTACTATCCATTAAATTAAATATCATAGCCAAATGAAGCGTTTTTGGCGGAGAAACATTGAGCCTTTATATTTTATAATTAGGAATATATGAAAAGATTTTTGAAAGTAAATAAAAATAGAAATGCACATTTTTTATATATTGTAGTGATCTTGATTTTATATATTGTAGTGAATTTTTTGACATTTTTTATATATTGTAGTGATCTTGATTTTATATATTGTAGTGAATTTTTTGACATTTTTTATATATTGTAGTGAATTTTGAGTACGAGAGAATATCTTTTGGTTAACAATAAAGTTATGTTAAAAAGGTACCTACTATATAAACTAATACTGTAAATACTACAACGAAAGTGTTTGTCTGTTGGTTTCTTTATGTTTTATTTTCTATATTTCATTGTTCGTTTCTTTGTTTTTCACGTTTCACGCAAAAACTACTTATCCGATTGCGATGAAATTTTCACTAAGTATTTTTCTAGGGACAGTTTTGGCACTTGGGTGGAAAACATATAACTTTTTTTATATATGAAAGAAAATTTTATACATTATCTTTTCTTACCTAAAAATGTACCTATAAAAAGCCAGCGTGGACCGCTAGTAATTTAACTAAGTTAAGGCATTGAATTTTGAGTACGAGAGGATATCTTTTTGTTAACAATAAAATTATGCTATAAAGATATCTACTATATATAAACTAATATTGTAAATACAACAACGAAAGTGTTTGTCTGTTGGTTTCTTTATTTTTTATTTTCCATATTTCATTGTTCGTTTCTTTATTTCTCACGTTACACGCAAAATATACTTATCCGATTGCTACGTAATTTTCACTACGTATTTTTTCTTTTTTTAAATTTTCACCAGCGTTCAAATTGGTTAATCTGAATGCTGTAACTTATTGAAAATGTTGTTAAACGCATACAAGTATTAATTGGAAAATAAGAATATCATATTATTCTTATATACAAATATGGACACAAATTTGGGATCATTAAATTGATTTTAATGAAATAAAAATTATAATTTGAAAAGATAACATAGTTTTATGCAAAAATGACATAATAAGGAAACAGATGGATGAGAAGTTATAGAAGTACATATATGAAGACAAACAGGTAGGGAGACATCACCATTTGTCGTAACTTTTTTAGAAATTACATATTATTTTAGAATTTATGTGTTTTGGCGGTTTGGCATTACAAACGGCGTATCCGACTGACATGAATCTTTTGCTATCGCATTGATTATAGTATCTTGATGGACACGGGGTATGTAGGCTACCATACTACGTCTAATATTTTTCTAGGTTCTGTGGATAATAAACAATAATGATTTAAGGAAGTCAGAGAATGCGAAACTATTTTTTGAATTATAAGTGTTTCAACCGTTATAGTTACACCGAAATGATATTTAGAGATATAAAAAATTATGGCAGACTATTTGTTGTAACCGTTTTCGCGGTACAAAATTGAAACATACAGATTTATACTGGATTAAAATACAGAATGAATAGTTAAATCACCGAAAATACTGGTAATAACTAAATCGATTACGATTATATTAAAAACATAACAAAATTCTAGCATCAATTACCTTTTTGCTACGATAAATCCGGGACGAAAATTTACATACAAAACAAAATTTGATATTGGCATTATTAGCAATATTCTTTGTATATGAATACAAATACAATATCTACTAAAGCAACTGTTCCGAATAAATAGCCCATATAATTATCGTAACTAGTATAAAATGGTTTGTGTAAGTCTTTATATATAATTGTGAGCACTTAGCGGACTTATGTTCGTACTTTGTTTCGTATGCGTTCATTATAATCAAAAGTAAGCTTAGTTTATTACACATTTTTTTTATATAATTAATAAAACTTTTCCTATGCCGTTAGGTCCTATTTCTCTTGGGGTCAGCTCTCCTAATCTTATTTCTCCACTTTGAACGTAGTTGTGTCAGTTCTGGTTGGAGTCCTCTAGTCCTCATATAATTCTTAATTTTCCCCATCCAGGTCGTTGGCGGGCTCCCAAGCTCCTTTTTGGTTCAACGATTTCCATATATGATCATCTGCTCTACGCATAACATGGCCATACCAGTGCAGGCGGTTCTTCTGCAATTTGTCTGTTATATTGGCAACTTTGAACGAACCCCTAATGTAGTTTCTGACCTTGTCTTTTAGGGTCACTTCCCCATACCAGCGTAACATTTTCACCTCGGTTACATTAAGTCTCTGTCCGTCTGATTTGCGCAACCCCCAGAATTCTGACCCATATATAAGAGCCGGTCTTGCTGTTCTTTTATAGACGTCCCCTTTGATCTCAATGGGCTTTCTCACGTCATAGAGGATCCAAGTCAACGCTCTCTATGTCAGCCACGCTGTTGTAATTCAGCTTTCGATATCAGCATCGGTTGTACCTTTTGACGAAATTACTGAATAAAGGTCTTTAAACTGGTTTACTTTGTTCAGGTGAGTTCCGCCTATGGTTACTGTTGGAGCTGTGTTATTATTAGTGCCTGAAAAGTTACAGTGCATGTATTCGGTCTTGAGCCTGCTGAAACTTATACCTCTGTTCTCCAGCGCTGTGCATCATGCGTTAAGTTGCGACTGTTCTTCTTCTGCCGTTTCAGTGACTAGTACTAAATAATTAATAAAACCATATATAATATTTAAATATATATATATATATATATATATATATATATATATATATATATATATATAAATAATATGTTGATTCAAAAAGAAAGAAAGTGAGGGTTATGACTTGAAATAAATAACCATGCAATACTTGTATTACCTTTGTGCTATTTCTAATTGAGTCGGGGTTTGTTGTAATCTCGAGGAAACTGCTTTACATATTGAAGAGCACCCTGTCACATTTCGGACACATAACATTTATAAAACCTATTTCAGAAATAATCCTGGCCTGGTTGTGTACAGACGTGTAATTTAGATATTTAATTTTAATTTTTTAAATGTTAGAACTAATTTTCTTTTAAATGTTAAGCGTATTGCGTCAATGCAATCTTTCAAGAATACAATCTTTTTTAGGGTAAAGTTTGTATAGTTCTATATAATTTTTTGAAATAAATCTCTATTTATAAAGTGTTACGTGAACTTGAAAGAATACTTATTATGTTTATTTAATAACAAAATTTTATTTAAAACAAAATATAATTGGCTGTAGAATATTTTGTAAATATTGTTAATTTAATATTTTGTAAATTTTGTTGTTAATCTTTTCAACATTCATTGAGTTTTAAATATTAACAAAGTTTTTCCCAGTTTTTCATGATTATTTTATATTAAAAAAATATTCTTAGGTTTTCAAGATTATTGGATTACATTTCATTACTATTCATGTCCAGGTCATTGTAAATTGAATGACATTTAAACATCAACAATTGTTAAACATGTATACTGACATCGAGCGAGTAAGTGAATTAGGAAGTTCAGAATGAGGAAATGATGAATGGCATTATAAATTTCAACTTTGGTCTGTATATTATGGTTATGACGAATGGGATGTCAAAGAGAATATTGACAAATTTGTAAATTCTAACTTCTATTAGTATATTCGTTATGGCGAATGGGATAACGAATATAACGGTTATGGCGAATGGGATAACGTTTATGACGAATGGAATGTTGACAAATTTGTAAATTTCAACTTCTGTGCATATTCGGTTATAACCGAATATATAGATAGGAGTTAGAATTTATAAATTGGAATGGGGAGACGAATGGAATATCGACACATTTGTAAATTCCAACACTTGTCTGTATATTCGGTCATGGCGAATGGAATAACGAAAGCAATATCGACAAATGCATAAATTCCAACTTCTGTCTGTATATTCGGTTATTACGAACAGGATGATGAATGGAATATTGACAAATTCGTAAATTCCAACTTGTGTCTGCATATTGGGTTATGGCAAATGGGGTAAGGAATAAAATATCGACAAATGAATAAATTTCAACCCGGTCTGTATATTTGGTTATAACTAATGGAGTAGCGAATGGAATATTGACAAATTTGTAAATTCCAACTTGTGTCTGTATATTCAGTTATGAAGAATGGGGTAAGGAATGGAATATCAATAAATGTATAAATTTCAACTCCTATATATGTATTCGGTTATGAAATATAAATTTTGACTCCTTTTTGTATATTCGGTTACGATGGATAGGATGACGAACAGAATATTGACTAATTCGTAAATTCCAACTCCTTTTTGTATATTCGGTCATGATGGATAAGATGACGAATAGAATATTGACAAATTTGTAAATTCCAACTCCTTTTTGTATGTTCGGTTACGATGGATAGGATGACGAATAGAATATTGACTAATTCGTAAATTCCAACTGCTTTTTGTATATTCGGTTACGATGGTTAGGATGACGAATAGAATATTGATTAATTCGTTAATTCCCACTCCTTTTTGTATATTCGGTTACGATGGATAGGATGACGAATAGAATATTGACAAATTTGTAAATTCCAACTCCTTTTTGTACATTCAGTTACGATGGATAGGATGACGAATAGAATATTCACTAATTTATAAATTCCAACTCCTTTTTGTATATTCGGTTACGATGGATAGGATGACGAATAGAATATTGATTAATTCGTAAATTCCAACTCCTTTTTGTATATTCGGTTACGATGGTTAGGATGACTAATAGAATATTGACTAATTCGTAAATTCCAACTCCTTTTTGTATATTCGGTTACGATGGTTAGGATGACGAATAGAATATTGATTAATTCGTAAATTTCAACTCCTTTTTGTATATTCGGTTACGATGGATAGGATGACGAATAGAATATTGACAAATTTGTAAATTCCAACTCCTTTTTGTACATTCGGTTACGATGGATAGGATGACGAATAGAATATTGACTAATTCATAAATTCCAACTCCTTTTTGTATATTCGGTTACAATGGATAGGATGACGAATATAATATTGACTAATTCGTAAATTCCAACTCCTTTTTGTATATTCGGTTACGATGGATAGGATGACGAATAGAATATTGGCAAATTTGTAAATTCCAACTCTTTTTTGTACATTCGGTTACGATGGATAGGATGAATAGAATATTTACTAATTCATAAATTCCAACTCCTTTTTGTATATTCGGTTACGATGGATAGGATGACGAATAGAATATTGACTAATTCGTAAATTCCAACTCTTTTTTGTATATTCGGTGACAATGGTTAGGATGACGAATAGAATATTGACTAATTCGTAAATTCCAACTGTTTTTTGTATATTCGGTTACGATGGATAGGATGACGAATAGAATATTGACTAATTCATAAATTCCAACTCCTTTTTGTATATTCGGTTACAATGGATAGGATGACGAATAGAATATTCACTAATTCATAAATTCCAACTCCTTTTTGTATATTCGGTTACGATGGATAGGATGACGAATAGAATATTGACTAATTCGTAAATTCCAACTCTTTTTTGTATATTCGGTTACGATGGATAGGATGACGAATAGAATATTGACAAATTTGTAAATTCCAACTCCTTTTTGTACATTCGGTTACGATGGATAGGATGACGAATAGAATATTGACTAATTCATAAATTCCAACTCCTTTTTGTATATTCGGTTACAATGGATAGGATGACGAATATAATATTGACTAATTTGTAAATTCCAACTCCTTTTTGTATATTCGGTTACGATGGATAGGATGACGAATAGAATATTGGCAAATTTGTAAATTCCAACTCTTTTTTGTACATTCGGTTACGATGGATAGGATGACGAATAGAATATTCACTAATTCATAAATTCCAACTCCTTTTTGTATATTCAGTTACAATGGATAGGATGACGAATAGAATATTGACCAATTCGTAAATTCCAACTCCTTTTTGTATATTCGGTTACGATGGATAGGATGACGAATAGAATATTGACAAATTTTTAAATTCTAACTCCTTTTTGTATATTCAGTTGCGATGGATAGGATGACGAATAGAATATTGACTAATTCGTAAATTCCAACTCTTTTTGTATATTCGGTTACGATGGATAGGATGACGAATAGAATATTGACTAATTCGTAAATTCCAACTCCTGTCTTTATATTCGGTCATAATGTATTTGACGAATATTTGGTTATAGTTAGGGACTAATGAAAGATAATTTATTTCATTTTCTTTCTCTTTATGGATGAAGAAAAATGATGGGATACATACGAATCACCAAATTATTTTGTCATTTGCGATTATTCTCATATATAGCTATAAAATATATATCCTTAATGAAATATGTGATTGGATTTTGAAACGCATCAAAATACTTAAAAACAGTGGTTTTTGGTACCAACTTAATACCAGGCTACTGACACATTAGCCGTATAACCGTCGGTATGCTGAATTTTTCATGTCTATTTTTGGTTAAAATAAGCTTATTGGAGATTCACGAACTTTTAGACTCAACAATGAACAGTAAATTAGGCATAATTGCTAGACCTGCGTATTACTTGATCAATGGATATTAGTATACGTTTAACATAATCAGATCTATAGAATAAGAAAAAAATAACCGACAAGCGTTTTGGAAGAAGAAATATGAGAAGTGAAAAGTAACAGATCATGGAAAGCAAAAACTCACGTCAAGTTAAAGTTATTGTTACTGTCCATTGAATTAAATATTAATTAAAAATATGGGTCACTTCCAAGTAGACTTCAGTTTTTATCCTATGTAATTAATTTTCAGTATAAATATTTACTGAACGGTTTTAATTTTATGTTTCATGTACTAAGTCTTTCATGTATTAAGTATTTCATGTATTAAGTCATACAGGTAGTGAATGTCGATGTTTAAAAAGCGTTTATTAAGTTTGTGTCAGCTGAATCAAACATTTTTTATGCAATATAAGTGTTGAATATATTTGGCGTTAATTCTGTAGAAATTCGTTATTCACAATTAAATGAAACTACATGATGTAGTATTATTTCTACTTTCTTTGAGTTCTTTACCACGACCTAGGTTTCGTTGTATTACAATATCTTCAAGTGGGCAATTAGCAAAGATTATATTTGCTAATAGTACACCTGAAGATGTTGTAATACAACGAAACCTAGGTGGCGGTAAAGAATTTAAAGAAAGTAGAAATAATACTACATCACGTAGTTTTATTTAATTGTGAAATATAAGGGTATTAAAGTAGGGACTTCAAAAATAACCTGCGTGAATTTGTATTCCGATCCGTTCAATTGAAGCTGAGAAGACAAGCTGGTACTTGAATAGTGCGAATACATAAACACAAGTCTAATCATTCGGTTAACACCTTACATTGACAGATAAATTATGTACGAAAGAGTTTTTTTGTTATTATATTTAAGATATGTTAGGGTATGTTTTATTTTATATTAAAACATACACCTTCTTTAGAGGCCGTTATCTTTTAATTAAAAAAGAAGCGATATCTGATCTTTTACTAAAAAGAAGCGATATCCGATCTTTTACTAAAAAGAGGCGATACCCGATCTTTTACTAAAAAGAAGCGATATCCGATCTTTTACTAAAAAGAAGCGATATCCGATCTTTTACTAAAAAGAAGCGATATCCGATCTTTTACTAAAAAGAAGCGATATCCGTATCCGATCTTTTAATTAAAAAAGAAGCGATATCTTTATATCTTAATTATATTTTTCTTTATAGGTATTTAGATGCTTATCATGTTAGGCTAAAGTATGTATGTACAAACATTGAAAGAGAGACTTATAAGGTTCGATTAAATATTGAAAACATATAAATATAGAATTTTTATTACCCGACATTTTATTAAGTTTAATTACGAGTCATTTTATTAATATTAGGTATTTTTATACTTTTTTTTAAATTCTGTCACTAATTACGTAACTTTTATTTTCACAAATCGATAGCTTTTTTGTTTCATTGTTTCACTGGCATTTTTAAAAATTGAGTTTATGCATGTAGTATGAGTCTCTCGTCCCAGTGTGATACGTTTATGAAATTCGAGACGCGACTCTAGACTACAGTTCGCCGTGGATCGTAGTCAACTCTGGTTGCCTAAGTAGGACTAAATATAGCCATTGACGAGGATTCGAGAAGGCGTGGTGTCGTTTGTTATTTGTAGGCAATAATTAGGTAGGTCCTAAAGACGTATATCAATAAAATCACGCAGTAGCGAAGTTAGACATTTTCCCTTTAATTGTTTTCGTGTTTGAACCTAACTTATTCCACATATATTATATTTTATGACTTAAAGAGAACTCTTCGATCCACATTATTATAAATAAATTTTACATCACTACTTAATCGACAAATATTTCAAAAATATTCTGAAAAATGTCGCAAACCTCGTGAGTCTGTTTTATTTTTTATAATACAACACTATTTACATCGTTTATCAATCAGTTACGGAGTGCCGAAAACACTGGGGTAAGTCGTAAAGAAATAAACTAAATTCAAATAATTTGAAAGCGTATACGAGCTATCGTTAAATGAATATAGAACAGTGGCTTCTATATGTTCCTGAAAACAAAGTAAGGCGATTATGATCATAATTTTTTTTCGTTTCTAATGCCATTCTCAAAATACAACATTTTAATGTTAATTCGAGGGTTAAGCGTTGTATTGTGCACGCACACCGGGCGACGCGTTGCTTTATCGAAGCTATATACGACGAGACGCATCTAACTCCTTATTCGCCCTCTAGTGGTGAGCGATACGTATATTATTTCGTAGAAAAAAAATGGTTCAGTGCTTTTCTTAACTTTTTTTAAGAGGGTTCTGGTTATATTAATCAAACGATTAAGTTTATTTATTATTAACTATGATTTAATCAAGTTATGAAATTAAAATATACATTTACAATATCATGCAAGCGTATCGAATTTGAGAACAATATTAATAAGTATTTATTAACCCAGGCTTTGCCTGTATGAAAAAGGTCAAAAATGGACCGATACTGCGTTTTGATTTAATATATTTTTTTAAAAGAATTGTTAATTGATGTTAAATTATTAGCGATTTTTGTAACGGTTTATTTATTTATTGTGTTCTTTATTCGAGTGCAGAACTTTACGGCCCAGTTCTGTAACATCAAAGCGATCGTAACAAACAATCAGCTCTATTTTGTGTCATATTAGTTTATGACACGTAAACGTTAATTTGTAATAACGTTACGTTGATAACGTAAAAGTTATGGAGTTATTAGCTATTAAGCAGACGTCCGCACGTTGTATCATTATGAGACCTTTATTTGCATAGATACATCCTTTAAAATAACGCATAATTTCACTTTAGGTAGCTAAAACGGTCGACATCGTGGTTGAGTTTATTGTGTATTTAAATATTTCTTTCGGTAATTTAGTAATTTTACTAATATAATTCAAGAAAATTAAAAGGTAAAATGACTCATTTTTATAGTGACCTCAGAAAAATTAATACTTTTTAAGTTAGATACCAGCAAACGTCTTAATATGCTTCACCATATAAAAAGTATTTTTTTGCTTTTGCAGAAACTTTTATAAAATTCGTGCTCGAGAATTTATTAATTTACTTTACCAAATAGTATTTTTGATTATCTAAAAAAATAACAAAAATTTACTAGCAACAAAATAAAATAACCTAATGTAAAATGCATCTCCTGTTATAGATCGTCACACGAAATAGCTCTGTCCTTTTTTGTGAAATAATGTGATGCTATTATTTTCTTTTAATTAATAGCGTTATATAGCATTGAACTTTAACGAATGATAAAGGTTAGGATAACGCCAGTGCGATACAACATGCCGATTTTTAAAGCAAACATTAAAGCAGCCGTTATTGTCATGTATTAGCTATCGTTTTGTCGACAATAGCTTCGTACGTTATTTTAATTCAACAGACACCTTTCAATTTCCTTTAGGGTATCAGCATAACTGTTTTCTGTATGCTCTAAAATTAGAGTATATACCTTTAGGGTATCAGCATAACTGTTTTATGTATGCTCTAAAATTAGAGTATATACCTTTAGGGTATCAGCATAACTGTTTTCTGTATGCTCTAAAATTAGAGTATATACCTTTAGAGTATCAGCATAACTGTTTTCTGTATGCTCTAAAATTAGAGTATATACCTTTAGGGTATCAGCATAACTGTTTTCTGTATGCTCTAAAATTAGAGTATATACCTTTAGGGTATCAGCATAACGGTTTTCTGTATGCTCTAAAATTAGAGTATATACCTTTAGGGTATCAGCATAACTGTTTTCTGTATGCTCTAAAATTAGAGTATATACCTTTAGGGTATCAGCATAACTGTTTTATGTATGCTCTAAAATTAGAGTATATACCTTTAGGGTATCAGCATAACTGTTTTCTGTATGCTCTAAAATTAGAGTATATACCTTTAGGGTATCAGCATAACTGTTTTCTGTATGCTCTAAAATTAGAGTATATACCCTATGGATATACAATAAACTATAAGATGGTGAAATTTTCTTTTTAAATTGAATATACTTCTTTATGCCAAACTCTAAAAAAGAATTAAACAAACTTTTCTCCTTTGTGGTTTTTGTATTATAAATTATGGCACTCACAGTTAAATTTCTAAACCTGCTCTGTATTATTAATTTTCAAACGCTTTCTCATCAATAAATTATTCTTGTTTGCCTTACTTCCTTATTACACTGGCAACGTGTAAAAAGAAATACGGCAGCGACTAGACAAACAGACGAGCGTGTAGAGTCGAATCTTGTTTGGGCAGGTGAAAATCAACAATGAAAAATTGGGTTATGTTAACTCCCCGTTAAGTTAACGAACTGCATTCGTTAAACCGCCGTTAGCCGCAATTACAGTAGTTAGTTCACGTTTATATTTCGTTTCGTTAACAATCGGCGCGTAAGTTTGTAAGTTGAGTATTGTATTATCAATAATTTTAATTTTTTTATTTTATTATTTATTTGTATCCTGTACTTTGGTACGTATGTGGAGAATTATTGGTTCTAGATTATTCTATATTGATCGATCGTAATATTTTAATGAGGATATATGTGCTTGTTGTATGGAAACTGTAACAAATATAGTAAACGGTTAAAGTTACATTAGCTATGTTTCTGTGGAGGTATATGTGTATATTATAATCTCTGTTTCGATGTCTCCCTCCACATAAGTATAGTAAGCAGTATTTTTGGGAAGCTGTAATCTACTATTATGACATATTTTTTTACCTTTAAATATCTTCGTATGTGGCTTCGTAGATAATCTTATTTGTATGACTTTTAGATACTCCGCAATACGATCTTTCCACGTTCTCTTATTTTTTCTCAATTCATTCGTTCCATTATTACTCAATACACCGTCTGTGGTGGCTACATCATTTATGTATCTCCATAATCATATCATAAATGTCTAGATTTACTCTAAACGTTGAACAAGTGCAAGCATTAAAAAAACTAATGTTTAACAACTGTAGTACAAACAATAACAGATAAGATAGAAGATGGGCAGCATTTTAAATGAATATCGTTCTAACTAATGATTAATTGTGAACTACCAAGCGACTCCATAACCGTATCCCTGAAGTGGTAATCAAGCAGAAACAAATATCTAGACTGGGCGTATCTAGCCATAGTGCGTTGTTATATAGTAGATGCGAGAGCACGATGGATCGAAAAGTTTCGGTTTTCTCCTTTTTAAATTTCGATTTTCTTCTTTTTAAGTTTTGAATTTATCCTTTTTAAGTATTGGGTTTCTCATTCTTAAGTCTCGGTTTTGTTCTTTATAAGTTTCGGTTTTCTCAATTTCAAGTTTCGTTTTTCTCCTTATTAAGTGTCGATTTTCACCTTATTAAGTTTCGGTTTTCTCCTTTTAAAATTTCGGTTTTCTCCTTTTTCATTATGTGTCCCGATGATAAGTGACCGGGTCACGCACACTGCACATTGGTTACGAATCTAAAAATACGTAAGAAGTTGCACTTCAAAATTAAAAAAAAGAATATTTTTTATAGTAATTTTCAATATATAAAATTTATAAAGACCGCATAAAGGTTTGTCCCCTAGATTTATCTCCAAAAGCACCAATGATACAATTATAAAAATTAATTATATAAACATCTGTAACGAAGATGTCTACAGGGAAATTTCGTACCGTTTGTTCTCTGTAGTCGACTTACACTTTTTTTCATTTTATCACAAGCAAATATAATACTTCCAAAAATATTTTAGATCATTAAATGTTGAATATAAACGTCCCATATAAAAGAAAACTGTGGCTGCAAACCATATATTAACTTAGTTAAATTTTCCGTTTTACTGTTATTTACTTGTTTTATTTATTTTAATATACACGACTAAGTACATAGAATGAAATTATTACTTTGACGGTAATTTCTCCCAGTTAACCAAACGAAGATAAATTTCAATAATTAACGCGACGCAAGGAGTAAACTCCAGTGGCGCGTCGGAACTGACATGCACAGTGTTTTATCTCATACTTTTGGATCGCTTTTGGATTTTTATCTTTGCAATTGCAAAAGATTGCGGGCGCGATACAAAAGTACGAGAAAAAAAAACACTGTGCGTGTCAGCTTCGACACGCCACTGAGTGTACTTCTTATTTACGATTGTCTTGGAATATATAAAATTGGTAACACTGTATATAAATATTAATATCAATATCATCTATCAATATATCTCTTACCGTTAAAACAGCGTTCGTAAGAAACGCATTTGCACGACTGTTTTTTCGTTGATTTACATTGCAAAATTGGTTTCCGTGAAATTTCCATGAAATTTCCATTAAAGGAATAATATACAACCTCTGTCCATCTTGAAGGTTATTTCTAAATATTGGTGAAAGAATTTTTGAAATCGGATAAGTAGTTTCGGAGATTACCTCCTATATCCAAATTTACAAACTGTTACATTTTTTTTAACGCTCTGAACTTCTGATTTTACTCCTCAAAAAACTTCATATCGGGCTCTATATATGAAAATCGATTCTTAAAGAGTAAACTCCAATAAATATATAAAGAGGCAAGCGGAAAAATATATAATGATAATAACAAATTAATAAATTTATTGTGTTCATAAATATTTATATGCAGGTACTTTTTATGTTAACGGTATCGATATTGAAAATTTTTTTTCACAGAACGATAATCATGTAATTTAAGGCGCATTTGCTAATTAATTTTTACTTAAATTAATTATCTATTTAATTACAAATATAAATTAAACTAACTAAATGATATATTCACTATGACTAAGAATGTACGTAGATATTCATCTCCATGATCTTAGATTTTTAATTACATAAATGCTCAAACTTTCTTTAGTGATGTGATTATTTTGTTATACATGCGCTTAAAATCTTAATTACGTATTCGTTTAACTTTTTTTTATTTTCCGCACCATATTGAAAGAATACTTATGCAATTCTGTCTGTCCGTCCGTGTTTTCCTTATATTCTCTTTCTCAAAGACCATGCGGCGTAAAGAAGATAATTTTGGCATAGTTATGCTTAGGATTAATTGAAACGTAGAAATAGAGTAAACAACATCGTTTTTTTAAGCCCATCAAGTGTCAAATGAAATCTGTCAAAATAGACAATCTAAATATATTTGGTACAATATTAAACAAAAATTCGCCTTCTTCAAAAATAATTTTATCTCTTAAAGTAAGACAATTTTTAAAAATCAATTTGAATCATGAAACTTAATATTTATAGCGAGTGTTTTTCTTGCGTCATCACTGATTCTCGTTAAAGTTGAAAACATTCAATAAAACTAGTCTGACAGTAGAAAATGAATAGAAAAGCATATCTCTCCAAAGTTTGAGAGGCAAGTGTATTCATTATATGCGCCAAATTCATCTCAAAAAACTATTTTCATTATTTGTATTAAACGTTTTATTTTTTATACCCTTTGCATCATCCCTTTATAACATCCAATGGTAGGTAAGAAGTTATAAAGGTAAAACACGGTAAACAACCGAAGGTGAAAGAATGTTTTATCACATTATTGTTAACTGAGAAATTTTCATTACACTGCCACTGTGTTTGATTTGCTGTTTACTCTGCTGTATTATTTTTATTAAACGTTTTATTTCTCTATCGTACCTAAAAGACTGTTTGATCATATTACTCTTAACTGAAAAGTTTTGATTTCGCTGCCACTGTGTTTGATTTGTTGTCTACTCCGCTGTATTTTAGGATAAGCTAATGATGTTGACTAATCTATTTCTCTACTTTGTTTGATTTAGAGTTGACGCCGATGTATTTACAAATAATATAACGATATAGACTCATGTATTTCTTTGCAATGTTCGATTTGATGTTCACTTCGATGGATTTTGGAATAAAATAATTATATATTTATGATGTTTTTTTTTCAAGTTATTCATGATTCACTTCCCTATATTATGATCGGTAACAAAATTCCATTATGTATTTTCGTCTGAGCATTTTTATTTTGCGATAACGTCATTGACATCTTGTACTTCATATTTTTAAAATATTTTATAACTCCCGTGGATTTTCCGGAATGACTTCATTAAATGATTATTGTGTTGTATTCACACAAATTTTAACCATTTCTTTAGGTTACACTAATTTATTTATAATGTAATAAGACGAAAGACAAACGAAAACAAATCGTCGAAGCAAGTTACAAATCAATACGTACATAAAAAAAAGAAAAACTGAGACAGTGAAATGAAAAATTAGTGAAAAAACTAGTGAGAAAAACTGTGAGTGTAAAACGGAAAATCGCAACCGATTATGAGAAAGCTGCGCTTGTAGCCGTTCGTACGTGAGTTGAAGGACTTGAATTACGTTCAAAAAGTCTCATCGAATTGGGAAAGCGGTAGGAAAATGGAAGTCGCTCAAGCGCCTCTACAGTTGACGCAGGATCCTCAAGACAAATGCACAGGTAAGTCTTGTGTATTTTTAGAGAATATCGTACAAAATCATCCAGGTTTTGCCACAAATGACTGAGAACTGTTTCACTAGTTTGAGACTATTAAACTCTGTAATTAGATATAATAAAAAAATTCTGGTGTGTGCTTATGACCACACAAATGAAGTATACATGTATATATATATATATATATATATATATATATATATATATATATATATATATATAATTACATTGATGTTATATGAAGGATATTAGTTCGGAGAATCAGGAAAAATGCGAGTTGATTATTTTTAAATACAATAAAATATATATTTTAAAACATACGGGTTTTATATTAAATTAATTGTATACAATAACATACGCGAATTAAAATTAATTATCCTCAAATAAAATATTAATCGAAAAGTGCATGTCAAAGGCTAAAAAGTTGTTTACTTGATATAAAAAAAATAAAATGGAGGCGTCATGGGACGCCTAGCAGATGTGAAAAATCTAAATTTTATGAATATTTACTAGATTCAAATAAACCCGATAAACCGTAGTGCAAGCATAGATTCGAACCATGTATTCTATCGAAAAATATTTCCAAAAATGTTTTATAATTAATGTTTTATACTTATACTTAAAAATAATTTTATTTAAAAAAAATAAGGTTAGCCATATTTATCTAAATTTCAAGAACCACAACATTGACTCGTTGGTCTAGAGGTATGATTTTCGCTTTGGTTGCGAGAGCTCACGGGTTCAAATCCCGGACGAACTCAACTATATTTATGTAACGTTTTAAGACAATTTACTGCAATACACCGATATAAATGAGCTGGTTGAATTAACTCAGACAGAGCCAACAATACAACGAAGCTAACCGTGTGGAGAATTAGTCGGAAAGAGCTGACAATACACGAAGCTGCCCGAAGGTCAGACCGGTTGAGTTTCCGGAAAATTTGGCGTGTCAAAAAGAAAACCGTTTACATTTTTACTATAAACATAAGGCCAAAAGGGGGTAAACTATTTTGTTATTCTCGAATGAATCCTTTCGGTTTTATTGATTTTAATCATTACTCGAGTGTTATCGGTTATCATGCTGACTTCACTTTACTACGACTTGGTGGCGTGTAACAAAATGCGTTACGTCACGTAACGCTGAACTTAACATAAATAAAAACAGTGCCACGAGTATTCCTTATCTGTGCAAAATATGCAACTATAAATTTTCAGCTTACTATTTGCTACTTAACTTGTTAGTTGTAATAACTATCATAAGCTAAATTGAGTACAAAAAAACTTTCTAGGTAGGAGAATTGATGAAAAGCTCGTGATCTGTATCTCAGGTGCCTTCGTTAACGCAGAATATATATATACAAAGATTAAAATTATAAATTTTCAGCTTACTATAAATTTTCAGCTTACTATAAATTTTCAGCTTACTATTTGCTACTTAACTTGTTAGTTGTAATAACTATCATAAGCTAAATTGAGTACAAAAAAACTTTCTAGGTAGGAGAATTGATGAAAAGCTCGTGATCTGTATCTCAGGTGCCTTCGTTAACGCAGAATATATACATACAAAGATTAAAATTATAAATTTTCAGCTTACTATAAATTTTCAGCTTACTATTTGCTACTTAACTTGTTAGTTGTAATAACTATCATAAGCTAAATTGAGTACAAAAAAACTTTCTAGGTAGGAGAAGTGATGAAATGCTCGTGATCTGTATCTCAGGTGCCTTCGTTAACGCAGAATATATACATACAAAGATTAAAATTCCTATTGGTGTTAAATTGTATTTGTTCCGGTCTAAAGAATTTAACAAATTCTGATAAAAGGCATTATAGCAGAATGTTTCGGGAAATTGTTTATCAATTATTTCTATTAACGCAGAACTTGTTTGCAGTGATCTTAAGAGTATCTCTTTAATTTACAATATAACATAATTTGCGTTAACTTGTGCGCTTATGTGGTTTTGTATTTGGCCTTCGGCCATCGAAAATAAATTAGAGGGAAAATTAAGTACAAAATTGGCAAGAATTAGATTATTGAGAGCTTTGATGAGCATACTTTTTGTAATAATATATCATAAAATAAATATACTTCACGTGATATACATACATATATGTATAAGTGTATGTATATATATATATATATATATATATATATATATATATATATATATACACGTAATTTTTTTTATCTTTTTTTAACTCAATGGATGAAAGTTAACTTAGTGTTTCAACGACTGATACTTTAAAATAATTTCATACAAAACAGAGACATCATCCGTCTCTCAATGTTGTGCTCTTTCTTTTTTTACTGTTTTTCTGACAGATTTTTTTTAAGATTATGAGGGGGAGTTGTGTTAGAAGAGAAATTACTCAACACGATGTTATTGCAAAAATGTGTCTCCCCCTATCTCCCCATATAACTGTCCTCTAAAATAGAAGTTGTACTGTTTGTATATAGCATATATCATTAGGTCCCTATTTTCTAAATTATTTTAAATTTAAGTTTTTTATGTTAAATTGTCTCCAGAAAAAATGCCTGTGACAAACACCTACTTCTATAATTAATTACATAAGTGTTCCGTTTTGTTAATTATATCATAAAATATAAAAAAAAATTAAAATTTAACAACTCTTGCAAAAAAGCTACTGGAAGAATAAAAAAAAGTTAAAAAATCAACAAGTTTTCTTATATTACAAAGTGATTTTTCACAGCAATAAATTTTACCGATATTACACACACATACAAACGAACGAGTTATTTTACTTTTAAATAATGATATAGGTATTTCAATTATTTTTCAAGAAGTTGAAGGATAAACTCTTCTACTTTCTACAACTTTCAAAGAGAAAAATAATAGAATTAATATGATTTATATACTTATAACTAAATTGCATTGCATAGGTGAAACGAAGTGAAAATTATATTGTGATAATATTTAGCATAATGCACTTTTCAATCAATTTCCTCCATGGGTTATAAAATTGTGCTAAAAATTTCACAAATATAAAATTTCTTGATAAACATTTAGCTCTTGCTTTTACGCATATTTTGTAGAATTACTAAACATATTGAAGCGCAGATTTAACCATTGAATAAATTGTTCTTTTGAAAAGGTTTAGATTTTAATAATATGTATCCGGCTTTGTCGAAGCAAAATGAGATCATGATTGCATTTTGTCTTATTCGCTTTTTTGTACAGCCCTGTGTCAGTGGTTCAACTGAAAGACCGACGAAGTGAGGACCTCCTAAGCGATAAATCTAAAGCAAAACATCACCAAACAATTGAAAAAATAGCTATGACCATATTTTTTGTGTTTAGCCATTTTTAGTGGCCATAGTGAAAAAAAGTAATGTAATGTTTTATATATGAGATTTACATCCGCGTTTTATGACAAACTAGGCAAGGCATCAACAAAAAAGCATTGTGAAAACTGTTATCAAGAAAAATAAAAAGATTATATAAAGCTTTGATATCATTACCATGCTCGATTGATGATACATCCAGCAGCGAAAAGAATGCGCTATAATACAAAAGTGAAGTAAATTAAGAAAGCAGTTTTGGTCTTCAAAAGTTCTACAAGAAAGTCTATAACTGCATAAGTAAATATCCTACACGAACAGGATATACACCTTTTGCGCACTAGGTTTCCGAGTTTTTGGAAATGTTTTTCTTCAAGTCTGAATCGATAACAGTTTTAATTTCAATTTACTTAGACATTTCTTATGACTTACATATCCCACCACTTTACTTTGTTGCACTCTATATAGTTATATAGAATGCAACAGGATATACTTAAAATCACTTCCTAGAAAAAAAAAGAAACTAAAAAAACCCTCACTATTTTAATGCCAACCGAATGGATAATAAATTAATATGGGTAAATAACAAGTTACTGAAATAACAAAAAATTTAGTAACGTTATAAGCATATATGGCACGCGTTAAATATAATATTGGTATTTTTGTTATTTACCATATTCAATTATTACCTATTGCATTGGTAAGAAAGCAATGAGCCTTTCTTTTTTGAGTATCTATTTTTTCTAGGATGTGATCTAACTATACAGAATAAAGTGGTGGTAAATTATATAAATACCTATATATTAACTGCTGCGGACCGTTCCGGTATTTACTAGAACATGGAAGTGCCAAGAGAGCAATAGGTTCATTTAGAACACTCAGCAGCTTGAGATCTTCGAAATACACGTAATGCAGAAGATGACGCGGTCTCTGATGAACGCAAGACGGTTTCAGAATTTCAGAAATGGAGATTATGATTTAAAAGATTTTCCCTTGGCGGTCAGCCAGTGGAAGTAAACATAGAGCTTTTTAAAAATTAATTAAAGAAGATTTCCATCTCTTACCTCACATTGCTTGGCAGCAGAATTTAGGTGCAGTCATATGCAGGTATTGAAACAATTACATCAACTGGATACAGTGTGTAAGCTCTGGGTGTAGATTCCAAATACCCTGGTCACCGCTCAGTTAAACCAGCGTGTCAATATATATATATGAATCTTCTTTCCCTGAAACGCACCCAACACTCGTTTGACCAATTGGTAACGGGAGACGAAAAGTGGATTCTGTACGTAAAACGTACGTAGAAAGCGCTAATGGCTAAGTTCACATGAAAAGTTGATATCGACTCCAAAAACTGAGCTTCATCAAAAGAAACTTCTTCTCTGTTTGGTGAATGAAAAAGGAATTTTGTATTAAGAGCTACTACCAGAAAATGCCACAGTAAACTCAACAATATATTGCAATCAACTTGACGGACTTCGTACAGAAATAAAAAACAATTTTAATGAATTCTTAAAAGTGTATTTCTTAGTGATAACGCACGGCCCCACTTCGTCTGCCAGAATTTAATGCATTTTCACTAGGAGATTTTACCACATCCACCATATTTCACTATCTTAGTACCAACAGATTTTTATTTATTTCAGTCTTTAAATAATCATATCCATGATAAAAAGTTTGATGATGTTTGACCAATTGGTAATGTCACAGTTATCAAATTTCCTTAATATGTTTTTACGCAGAAGGAATCCACTCTTTAACTGCACGTTGGAAATGGGTTATATTTTGTATAACAATGGTGCTTACTATGCACAAGAGAAACTCACAATGAATCTTTCAAAATAATGTTTGCAATCATAACGTTCAATACTTTTCTACCAACCCTAGTTCAATTAATAAATGTATTTTTATAATGCATTTTTGAGACTATCTTTGAAATGATTTATAGTTTACCAATACTAGTCCAATTGCTAAATTAATTTTTATAGGTAACGCATTTTTGTGACAATCTTTGAATCGATTTATAGCTTACCAACACTAGTGCAATTGCTAAATTAACTTTTATAAGTAACGCATTTTTGTGACCAATTTTGAATCGATTTATAGCTTACCAACACTAGCCCAATAGCTAAATTAATTTTTATAATGCATTTTTTGACCATCTTTGAATTGATTTACAGCTTACCAATACTAGTCCAATTGCTAAATTCATTTTTATAACCCATTTTTGTGACTATCTTTGAATCGATTTACAGCTTATCAACCCTAGTCCAATTGCTAAATCAATTTTTATAGGTAACACATTTTTGTGACCATCTTTGAATCGATTTACAGCTTACCAACCCTAGTCCAATTGCTAAATGAATTTTCATAATGTATTTTTGTGACCATATTTGAATCGATTTACAGCTTACCAACACTAGTCCAATTGCTGAATTAATTTTTATAACGTATTTTTGTAACTATCTTTGAATCGATTTGCAGTCTATTACGTGATACTAAATTTCCATTGAAAAACAAATATGATGCTGTTATGATTGAAAAAACTGCAACGTAAATTATGAAACAATTCCGTGTAATCAAAATTAAAGAGATTAATAACTCTAGATCGCACGTTTCATATATATAAATATACATATATATATATATATATATATATATATATATATATATATGTAAATATATATATATGTATATATATATATATATATATATATATATATATATATATATATTTAAGTTCAATTCGTGTCTTGGAACACCACTCAAAAGATCACTTTCAGATTCTTTGAGTGAATACTCCCTCACTCGAATCTCTGTCATCCGAAAATAACACCATTTAAAGCTGAAAGTCGCCTTTAAAATTAAAAGTTAAGATTTCATAATTTATTTACTTCGAGAGAGGAGTCAAAATATGTTTTGAATATTAGTGGTAAGTGTCATTAAAGGATCAGTTGAAAAATATTTCGTTTATAGATTTTTTAACGAAATTTTTAAAAATCCCGAAACCTCACGACTTTGATTGGAAAAAATGGTCATGTTGCTTGTTTTTATGACAAGCGGCTATTAACTTTGTAACGCATAGAGGAAACCGAAACCTTCTTGGACCAGATTTTTTATAACTACTGCTATCTAATGACAACTGCTGGCACTGACGTTTTAACGTGCCTTCCGAAATACGGAGGAGTTCATAAGAATATTTTTGATACATGTGATTGATCGTCACCCATTCAATCGGTTATCAGTGCTTGCGTGGCATAACCGCGTTGATTGAGAGAAACCAACCAGTATAACTCTGTTATGAACCCTCTTAATTATTAGGTTTGATATAATACAGGAAATAAACTGGACAAATGCGATACGGACTTGTTTACAGGTAGTTAGTACCGTGGATTATTAACAAAAATTGAATCTCGTTCATAGTGATTAAAATTTGCAAAAATAGTTGTCCAGTTGTCGGAAACTGTGTCATATGTACAATTTTATGTTTCCTTTTGTTGTAGTTGTAATATGTTCATAATTAACTTTCATGTGACTTCCTTCTTGACCCGTTTAAAGAAAATAAAATGTCTCGGCGCCCTATTTTTGACTCCCAGAAAAAGAAAAAAAATATATACATTTGATATTTTTGTATCGGCCAATGTATGGGCAAGCATTTAATATAATTATGTTAATTTTCAAACCGATATATAGCATGTGTACTTAAGAAAAATAACACGGAAATGAAGCCTCGTAAGGGTTCTCGTTCACCAATTTGGCACGAAACCCTGAAAATTACTGCTTTGTACATATCAACCCCACGTGTATGTACATGCAGTTCTGATGAAGGCAATAAACCTATGGATGTTTCGCTACTGCAATAAATACGTACGCCTATATATATTTATTTATATACACTTCACAAATCTCAACTTGATCAAAGGCCACCTCCTCTCGAAGTTGCCACCCCCGCGGGCTCGTTTGAATACGGCGGACCCCACTTCGCATTGCTATTCCACGTCCGTCGCCGCGACACATCATCTGACCCGGTAAAGTGCTAAATCATCAGCTGAAAATTTACTGGCGAACACTCGCCGTCTGAATACGAAATAGGATTCGCACGGAGGCACCCTTCTGCGTACCTGCCGGGTATATAATGCTCGGCGCAGCTAACTTAGGGTTGTTTCGGTTCGGGCGGCTAGAGCTAATGATACGTTATACTTTTGAAGTGAAAGTGGTAAGAACGTAACTAGTTTTCAATTTGGGCGTATTTTATAATCTGTACTCACATGTAAACACTTAAGATTTGTTTATTTGTTTGTATATAAACACTAACTGCAGGAATTTCAAATAGACCTGTTTTAACGACACAAATATGTTATATACTAGCGTGACCCGTGCGAAGTCTTCGCATTATTTATTCCATTATGAAGCTCAGATGACAGATCAAACAAATATTTTACTAAAATTGACATATAGAGGCGCAAGTATCCAAAGCATTGAGCTAAAGCGCCACTTTATTTATACGTGAGTGGATTTGAAATTAAACAAAAATTTTACCGACCGTCAATCATATTGACGTCGAGCCGTTAGATGGCAGCATTGCTGTTTTGTGTATATAATTTTAATAATTAATTCATTTGCAAAAACAATAGCAATAATAAATTTTTTAGTTGTGGATGCCGGTAGAGCAAGCAATTATCTATAAAATGATATATAATTTATGTGGATTAGTTGTGAGGTTTTTTTCTAAAAAGGGAGAGTAACATCTTAACCTTAGCGTATTAATATATATGATGATGATGTAAAAAACCATCACAAGTATGTAAAAACCATCACAAATATGTTATATTTAAAAAAAATATATATATCATTATTGATATGTGATAAGAGAGGTGAACTGGGAGAGTTGACATGAAAAAAAATCTAGTGTTAAATACACTTAAGTTATTACGCGTTGTTCAAAATATAAACATATGAGGATATAGTCAGAGAATATAATCAGAGAGAAATTTGAGAGGTAAATTGTTTAATTAAGAAAACAAAAACGAGTGTGCTTTAGACCACACGACTGAAGTAAAACTTCAAATTCACAAAATATGAACTTTAAAATGAATTTACAATTTCATTCACTTTAAACGTAGAATATGTAGTGTATTGAACAAAATAATAATTTATAAAATTGTTCAAGAACGAAATGAAATTACAAAATAATGAAAATATCACCGTTTGCGTAACGCTAGCAAACTCGCATATATATATATATATATATATATATATCATGCACTGGCTATGAGAGGAAGAGAGAAACAAAATGTGCGCGCGCACTGCTCTCTCTTGCTCCTACAGTGTGATACAGACAATAGGCTTGCACTGTGTCTTAGATATACGAAACATAACTGGCTATGAGAGAAAGAGAGAAAGAAAATGTGTCCTCGCACCTCTCTCTCTTGTCCCTACAGTAATATACGAAACGTAACTCTCTCTCTTTCTGTCTTCATTAACTTATATCTCCCTCTCAACTTCCGTTCGCCTCGCCCGATCACACTTTTCGTAACGCTCTCGTCACGCATTCACCAGCTTACTCCCCAAGTCAAGGGTGCGTAAAGAAGTTTTACTTCAAAAACCATTGTCATTATTGAAATGAAATTTCCTTGAGCCATGATTGGATAAGTTATTGTCTTCCGATATGACGCGTATCTTGTAACGTGTAAATGGCATTAATTCGATGCAGAATCAAATTTATTTTAATCACCTTAAGCCAAATTGGTATAACATGTGATGCAACATTTAACATGTTAAATTGTATTTCCGAAGTAACAGGTTACCTGATAGAATGAAGTACATGCATGAAAACTTTACTCTACTTTGGCCCATATAACGTGGCAGAAATTGTTTAACAATGATTAGAAAACAAAATATTAACTTTTAATTGTAATTATTTCTTTTAACAATGATAAAGGATGAACAAATTTGAAAAATAACAATTGACTTAATAAAAACACTTATTTATTTATAACAAACGCACACGAATAAGAAGCTTCGTCATGTTTATCCTCTTCTCCAAAGCAAGAGCAATATGCCCAAAGATTGCACTCTTTGAATTTTATTCAAACCTCAGTCGATTGAAACCCCAACTGACCACAATAGATGCATTCGGGATTTTCATCATTTGAAGACTTCTCTGCATTTTTAATTTTTTTGTTGATTATAATATTTTTCTTCTTTTGTTTTATAGAAGCTAAGTCTTTAGGTTTATGGTCTTTCTTTTTCGTTCTTTGTTTTCCTTGGCATCTTTCAGTGCAAGAAGCTAATTTCTATAAGGGATTTAGTGAGAATACCTGTTTTTCCTCTTCGTCTTGTCACCATTTGAATTGTTCTTTTTTATGGTCAAGTAAGTTAGTGATTTATTACCTATCCAGGAACATCCAGGTTGAGGAGTGATTTCGCTTGATCTTGAAGTCGTTTTCTGTATTTCTTGGCAGCTTGTGTTTGATTCTGTCGGTTGTGGTGTCTTGGTGCCGACAGATAGAATGACTTGAAGAGCATTTTGTGATTTATTAGTTGAGAAATCAGTAGGGCAAGAATATTTGTCTGAATTTTCAGCTGGTGCAAAAGCATCAGTAAAAATATTTCGATTAATATGCATTATCGCAGCTGCCACCATGACAATTGCGATGAATTTGCATACATTTGTCGCAGTTGTCATAGTGGTTGCAGCTACAGAAGTTAATCTAAATAATGTTGCAGTCTAATATTGCGTGACCATGCGACTTTGAGTGACTTAGTAGCCATTTTTTTATTTCATTTCCATAGTAAGTGTTAAGTGGCTTACGTCTAAAGGTTGAATAAAATGAGGTGGGAAACCAACAAAACCACTTCATTTTCGCGAGTTATGTTGATCACCCCAACAGATTTCACATGTATCGCACGTAGTACGTAAAAGGACTGTATCATCTTTGATGGCATGTGATCATTCTATAAATCTCTTTAACTAGAGTAAAAAAAGGTGATTCTTGTATCCAACCCGATTCGTGACATACTCCCTACAATTCAGCTAGAGCTCCATCAAGCAACGCTTTCTCGGAATACTAAACATTGGTGGCATATAATTTTCAGCTGCACTGAAGCGAACAATCGCATGCAATAATATACCTCGTTCTGCTAATATCACTGTTCCTACTTACCGTTTACCACAAGATACAAGAATTTCGGAACGGGTTTTGGGGACCGTCGAACTCCTGTTTCTGCACATTGAATATGCGGTGTGAACTCAGTATATGTTTGTCAGAAACCTTCTTCAGTAGATCGAAAAAAAATCCAACAGTAACTCGGTTGAATCCCATACTCCATGAAGCGGAGGAGTAGAAATAGTTGTGAAAAAACATTTCTCATTGAACCGTTTAAAAGACTGAGAGAGTGAAATTGAGGATATTTGGTTTAGTGTTACTGTTCCTGACAATAGAACTTTTATTATTTTTCTGTTATTAACCATATAGATTTAGTACAGCTTTATTCTAATTGTCAGAGAAGAATGTGAAATGCAAAATTCAATTACGACTTTGTTTGTATCGGTGATTTTAATACGCCCAATATATATTGAACCAAGAGTCCCAATACTACTTGTATATTACTTGCCTCAGCACATGATCTGACATTTAAATTTGAAAATAATGTCTTTCTGCATTACACAGTTCAACAATATACCCAATAAAAATAATTTATTTCTATATATTATTTTATCTACACTTCCTTGTTTATATATATATATTTATATATATATATATATATATATATATATATATATATATATATATATATATTATATATATGGTACTGCTCCGTTAAGCTGTGTAGACGAATATCATACCCCACTACTTATAAATATTAAATTTTCAGACCAATCTCCTCATTTCATTAAACCTAACAATCATAAGAGACCCAATTTTAATAAATATAACTTCGACGTTTTTGGAGCGGACTAAGCTCTGTCTATTCGGAACAACTTTTGAAGCATCCGGATATTTATATTGCTATTCAATTATTTAATTATTTTATGACAAATTAAATGCCACAGCAGGCTTCCTGTAACTAATATCTGGATGCCTTTCAAGAAACCTTTAAGCCAGTCTGTTCATGTAAAACAATTTTGTGAAGTTAATCGTGTGTATTTTGTGAAGTGAATATTTTTTTCTGCTAACGAATAAACAATTTTTCTAAATTCGTGAGATGTTAAACTGTAAAACATTTGTTCCCTCATCTTAATGCATTCTATTAATTTCTTTTCTTGATCAGGAGAAAATACAGTTATAAAATGGCCTAAGTTCTTTTGAAACACCGTGTTTTCTGGATTAGTTCGAGTTCAGTTTGTGGAACACCCTGAGATTGTGCAGCTTTTTTATAACCCATTTGTCCTAACAGAATACTCTCAACTACTTTTCCCATGGCTTACATAGTTCAAGAATGCTGATTTGCTTTTTGTTTATATGTTCGAACCGTTTTTTCTGAAACAAACAAAAAATACAATTTAATTAACTAAGGCAAAAAAAAGAACTATGCCTCGTCACCAATCTGCATGCAAGATAAAACATAAATACTGTCATATTACCTTTATTTAAGATGAATCCTACTTTTATTTTGTAATCCAACTTGTAAACCACACCAAAACGTAGTATAAATTTTATAAACCACACCAAAACGTAGTATAAATTTTATAAACCACACCAAAACGTAGTATAAATATAAACCACACCAAAACGTAGTATGAATCCAACTTATAAACCACACCAAAACTTAGTATAAATTCTACTTTTATTTTGTAATCCAACTTATAAACCACATCAAAACGTAGTATAAATTTTATAAACCACACCAAAACGTAGTATAAATATAAACCACACCAAAACGTAGTATAAATCCTACTTTTATTTTGTAATCCAACTTATAAACCACACCAGAACGTAGTATAATTTTTATAAACCACACCAAAAAGTAATATAAATATAAACCACACCAAAACGTAGTATAAATCCAATTTATAAACCACACCAAAACCTAGTACAAAACCTACTTTTATTTTGTAGTTCAACTTATAAACCACACCAAAATATAGTATAAATTTTACCACAAAAATATCAATGAAACATACAATAAATTTTACATCAACTTTGATAACAATTTGAACAAATACGTAGTTTTTGTTATTATTTCTCACGACTCAGTAGCTGGCGACCTGATTACCTTTTACCGCTAGCGGAGGTTACGTGACGACTAAACATCAATGGCAGCTCGCTATTTGGATTGCCTTGTGACGGTTGATTCAGAAAATTTAATTGCTACCCCACTATGCCCCACTACACCCCTATATCCCCTATTCATATTTACATTTAAGTAACTGGAATATCATTATTGCCTGTAAGACTCCAGGACACCATCCTGAATGAACCTCAGGGGGAAATGTTTGAAGATCTAAAAACATGTAAAATAATACAACTTTTTTGCGCAAAGGCCTGCAAATTGCCCTTCTGATTTTACAAAAAAAAATGATTACATGAAATTACAGAAATCTGCGAAAGAATAATTTTTGAAATTGTTTAGTTGACCAATTATTAAAATAAAATAAGTATGCAGCAAAAGTTACTAAGATGCATTGTTTCTGTGCTATTACCCCTTCGAGTATTTACACAGATTCAGTGTTTCTGTGCTATTACTCCTTCGAGTATTACACAGATTCAGTGTTTCTGTACTATTTCCTCTTCGAGTATTTACACAGATATAGTGTTTCTGTGCTATTAACCCTTCGAGTATTTACACAGATTCAGTGTTTCTGTACTATTTCCTCTTCAAGTATTTACACAGATATAGTGTTTCTGTGCTATTATCCTTCGAGTATTTACCCAGATTCAGTGTTTCTGTACTATTTCCTCTTCGAGTATTGACACAGATTCAATGTTTCAAATTAAATTACTCCTTCGAGTATTTACACAGATTCAGAGTTTTTGTGCTATTACCCTTTCGAGTATTGACACATATTCAATGTGTCTGTGCTATTACTCCTTCGAGTATTGGCATAGATGCAGTGTTTCTGTGTTATTACACCTTCTAGTATTGGCACAGATTCAATGTTTCTGTGCTTTTACCACTTCGAGTATTGGCACAGATTCAGTGTTTCTGTGCTATTACCCCTTCGAGTATTGTCAGCACCCAAGTCTGTTCATAAATTCGAATTTTGCTTTTATAAAAACACAAGTGAATTGCATGACATTAATTTAATTTCACGTCTTTCAACTCCTATCGCTTCCGAGTAATGAACCACTATCTTTGTATTTATTTAACGAATCACAAGTGGTATAAATTTAATTCTATTAAACTTATTTTTTGTTCGAAAAAGTTCGAAGCAAATATTAAAACCAAAATATATGTCATATTCCTATAGGCTTTAGGAAAAGTTATAAATTTAAATTTATTTTTTTTTGTTTATGAATCAAGAGAAATACATATTTGTCAGTTTAAAATTTATGACAAAACTGGCAAGAATTAAGATACCCAGGTAACTTAGTTTTAAAGAATTAGTAAACATGTTTGCCTACATTCATCTATTTGATATATAATCAAGATCTAAGTAACTTAAAATATTTCTTCTTATGTTTTATATATTTAATTTAAAAACTTTGGCAATGTATTTGATTCATAATTTAGAGGAAAAAGTAGGTCACTTGGAACAAGTGTTTTGAATGAAGGAATATAAAATAAAAAAACGACATGTCCCAAAAAATAGGGTTATTTATCATAAAAATTTTTTTTGTAAAAAATTGCTCACAAGTGACACCGAATATATTTTGTACCGCTAACATTCTTTCACTATTTCAAAATAAATTTATAATTAGCTACGAAACATTCAACAAACGTGAATATAAATATTTATAATAAAAGTTAACTAAGTGAATAATATATTAAGCTTATTAACAAGAGGAAAAACTTAAACCCGACTACGGAAGAAATAAGTGAAAATTACGAAATAAATACGTAATCTGTCAAAGTCATAACGTTGTACAATCTAAGACACTATGGATTAAGATGAATCTAAGGACACCTCATTTCTTAAAATCACTTTAGTAGTTTAGTTTGTACGAGTGAACAAAATTATTCACATACATACATACGTACATACATAGCCTGTGTAATTCATAACTTTATATACTCTAGGGCACTCTCAGGATCAAGACAAAATTTAAGAACATTTCATTTGTTGAAATCACTTTAGTAGTTTAGTATGTACGAGGGAACAAAATTATTCACCAATATACATACATACATACATACATAGCCTGTGTAATTAATAACGTTATATATCCTAGGGCACTCTCAGAATCAAGACAAATTTAAGAACATCTCATTTCCTAAAATCACTTTAGTAGTTTAGTTTGTACGAGGGAACAAAATTATTCACATACATACATACATAGCCTGTGTAATTCATAACGTTATATACTCTAGGGCACTCTCAGGATGAAGACAAATTTAAGAACTTCTCATTTGTTGAAATCACTTTAGTGGTTTAGCCTGTGCGAGGGACCAAACTTACCCAAATACTTACGTACATACATAGTCTGTGAAATTCAAGACGTTACATAACTTAGGACACTCTTTGGATCAAAATGAATCTAAGGACAACTCTTTTGTTGAAATCACTTTAATAGTTTAGTCTGTATGAAGGAGTAGACTAACTCACAAACATACATACATAGCATGTGAAATTGAAAACGTAAGGACACTCTCTGGATCAAAACGAATTTAAAGACAACTCATTTGTTGAAATCACTTTAATAGTTTAGTCTGTATGAAGGAACAAACTAACTCACAAACACACATACATAGCACGTGAAATTCAAAACGTAAGGACACTCTCTGGATCAAAACGAATTTAAAGACAACTCATTTGTTGAAATCACTTTAATAGTTTAGTCTGCATGAAGGAACAGACTAACTCACACATATACATACGCAGCCTGTGAAATTCAAAACGTTAGGGCATTCTCTGGATCTAAACGAATTTAAAGACACCTTATTTGTTGAAATCACTTTAATAGTTTAGTCTGTATGAAGGAACAAACTAACTCACACACATACATACGCAGCCTGTGAAATTCATAATCCTTCTGCCGTAGTCGGGTAAAAAGATGACTTCTTTTTAATTCATAATAAATTCTTATTTATTCGCTTAATATCGACAAAACCACTCAATTCTGCCAAACTTCACAATTGATTTTTAAATCTTTATTTCATGGTATTTTTTCAAAATACAAATTATTAATTGAGAATAAATATATTTTAGACACAATGAAAATTTCACAGTTTATTAACCCAAAAAATGTAAAATTTGAATGAGTAAAAATGATTTCAAAATGTTTTTTTCTGTATTTATAATTTCATATTTGTACGTGAATACAAAATTTAAAAAAAAACAAAAATAAAAAATCTAAAAGCTGAAATAAATAAAAGTGATTGAAAACACCAACATTTCTAATTAGGTTTATATCGTAACTTAAAGATTTAATAACAAATTTTTAAGAATCGAGTGTTTTTATTGATTATAAATGAGATAAGCATTAAAAGAGATAGACTTAATTACTTACCTTTTTAATACTTGGTAAATTTCGAATATATTTGGCGTTAATTTAGTAGAAATTCATACTTCACAATTAAATGAAACTACGTGATGTAGTATTATTTCTACTGTCTTTAATTTCTTTACCACAACCTAGGTTTCGTTGTATTACAACATCTTCAGGTGGGATATTAGCAAAGATAATTGAAACCTAGGTCGTGGTAAAGAAATTAAAGAAAGTAGAAATAATACTACATCACGTAGTTTCATTTAATTGGTAAATTCTTATTTTTTGCTCATATAACTTTTATTGTTAATATTTATATTTATAGGTTGGTTGTATATGAAGTATCGAATTATAAATTTAAAGTGAAGGTAGTAAAAAAGACTTTAGCAATAAAAAATGGAGGGTTTCATTTTAACTAATTTCTTAAAATATTTTTTTATAATTAAATAATCGCGACCGGGCCCTATATTTCGGAACTTTTCGTTTTTATCTATATTCCTTCATTTAAAACAAAACAGTAAAATTTTTCATGTATATTCTTTCTATTAAAAAGAAAACTGTTAAATTCACGTTTTAGTTAAATATACTCATACCGATTACTTAAATTATCTTTAAATATTTGGCTCTTTATTAACTAATAACACTTTCTCCTGACGTAATTTTATTATTATTTCTTTCTCTTGAAGTACCTTCATTGTTTTTTCTTTATATTCATGTACTTTGATTGTTTTTCTTTCTACTGACGTATTTTGATTATTTTTTTCTTTCTCCCGACATATTTTGTTTATTTTTTATTTCTTCTGACGTGCTTCGATTATTTTTTTTTCTTTTGACGTACTTCGATTATTTTTTCTTTGTTTTGACGTACTTTGATTATTTTTTTTTGTACTGACGTACTTTGATGATTTTTTCTTGCATCTGACGTGTTTTGATTATTTTTTCTTTTTTCTGACTTACTTTGATTATTTTTTCTTTCCTCTGACGTACTTTGATTATTTTCTCTTTCTTCCCACGTATTTTGATCTTAAAAAATACACACACCATCTCCTTATATAATTTCTGCTATATTTAATCTTAAAAATGTATTTCTTTTTGAGGTCCCGACCGTGACGCGGGCGACCTCAGGATCTGGGAAATGCTATGTGAGATACAAATTTTATATATTATTTAATTTAAGAATTTTACGTTACAACTATTTTATGTACCGTTCAGTCGCATGTCGTTGACGTGGTATTTATATGTAGGTAATGTATATAATGGTCAAGTATTGTCAGGGCAGAATTTTCTTTGAATTTGTAATGAAATAAAATTTCCGCCCACCGCTTGTTTGGGTAGAGACAAAAATTAGATAGAGAATAAATTAGTCGTATATGCTCGGTATGCCAGGATAAAATATTTTCTTTAGCTCTTCAATAATATTATAAACGAAAAAGTCTGTATGTTTGTCCTTCTTTCACGTCAAAACGGGTTAACGGATCTTTTTGCATAGAGATTGTTGGCGAACCGGGAAATTTCTTATTTGAAACCGATAAATTAAACAAAAGTAGTAACGAAGCAAAGTCTAAACGGAGCTACATATCGACGTGACTTTGAAAGGCTACATACGCAATGTAGACGAGCAACAGTATCACTTCCTTTAATCCGTAATTTAGAGCGAAATATTTTTGTTTGCATTTTCATTTGTATTTTAAAGTCACAAAAAATAAGAAATAGTGTTGTATTTCACTTTATCATTCTAGATGGCGTTGCATCTTTTAATTTCTCCCTATAGGTTTGTAACTATAACTACGCGAGCAAAGCGGCGGGTAATAGCTGATTGGTTCATATTTTATCTTAGTCGAATGAAAATAAAATTTATAATCCCTGGACTAGTAAATAGACGTACTTCGGTTTGCTTAAAGTTTACATTATTAATTTGCATTATA
Organism: Druceiella hillmani; assembly: GCA_039881145.1. Taxonomy (NCBI): domain Eukaryota; kingdom Metazoa; phylum Arthropoda; class Insecta; order Lepidoptera; family Hepialidae; genus Druceiella; species Druceiella hillmani. Next base: position 11,177,252 of record JAYKKI010000010.1, on the reverse strand, counting down.
TATTATAAGTTTCCTTTACTGTAATGTATATAATACTAGCTGCGTCTGTGACTCCGTTCGTGGGTAATTAGGAATAAAAATTGTTTTTTTTTTCTTTCTTATAATTAAATAAACACATAAAGGCAATCTTTATATTCCCAGAAGCATATTAAGCAATATGCTTCTGGGTATAAACTATTATCACACCAAATTTCATCAAAATTCGTCTAGTAGATTTTGTGTGATACCTGTACTTATAAGTTTGAATTACAGATTTATGTATTACTAGCTGTACCTACGACTTCGTTTGCGTATATTTAGAAATACAATTTTTTTTCTCTTTACATGTTGCTACTGGATATATACTATTACCATACCAAATTTCATCAGAATCCAGTCAGTAGATTTTGCGTGATACCTGTACAAATTAAAATACAGACAGAGAGACAAAAATTCTAAAATCTTTTTTTTTCTTCTATTATTCTATACGCTAAATCAATTATTTTCAATGTACCGAATTCACTCTGTAACAATTTTATTATACGTAAATATATATAAAGTAGTAATATAAACTACTTTATATTGTATTAGTACGCAACACGGTTTTTATGAAGGCTTGCAAAATTTTATTGGCGATGACAAACAAATACAATTTTGAATTTATAATATCCTATGTTTATACTGTGATGTTGCAGGTGAACGACAAAACAAAAATTTTTAAATAAGGCGCTTATATATATATATATATATATATATATATATATATATATATTCAACGATTTAAATGAAGTGATTTTTTTTTGTGACGCACTACCAATTTTCCCCTTAATTTTTTTTATTGTTGAGAAGTTGCAAACTCTTTTTTTAATATCTATAGATATTCGTTAACATCTGGGTTATACCTAATCTTTTTATTTTCCAATAAACCTATGCTCATAAATAATATTTCAAAATTATTCAATAGATTAATGTTTCAAAAACTTGCTGCGAACTAGATCTCATTGTTTCTTTACTAAGCGACGGTTGCTTTGTGTTATGATTGGTCGATTATTACTTTGCATCTAATTGTAATAGATATAATCGCAATTAAAAAAAATTATTTGGAAAAGATCGATTAATTGTTTGACAAGTCAATTAAAACAACAAAGTAATTACCTGCTTGTCGTATTTTTAAAAAGTAATCATTAATTTGTAATACCCATTATCATTATGTGTACTCCAAGTTATTTCATTATCAAAAAAATAACCTGTAATTATCACTTGTTATTATAAACATATGGTTTTACAGAAACTAAATATTTAATAATCAACATAGTAAGATTTATTTAATAATCATCATAGAAGATCAAAAGATTGACTTATAAGATTGAGTTATTATAAACATATGGTTTTACAGAAACTAAATATTTAATAATCAACATAGTTTTACATCAATTCATTTTTAGTGAGCGATTTAGATAAATTAATTGTAATATATATGTGTAGAAACATTAGAAAATTCCTATAACTTCCATTATACTCATAAAAACATTCTATCCAGTCGTGTCAACTCTTGGCAAGCAAACAGTAAACATAACAGAATTGTTTAATTTACTCTCAAGTGAAGAATGAAATCTGAAAACTGAAGTTTATTGCACATCTCTTAAATGAAAAACATAGAATGAGTTAGACTTTTCGTGAAGTTGCTTAAATTATGTCACCTACGGTGCTAAGATGAATAAACAATACTCTATTTATCGATATCGGTGCAAGAATTTGAATTCTATAATGGAGTAGATAAACATCAAAACACAGAACGAGTTAGACTTTTCGTGACGTAGCTTATATTATGTCACCTACGGTACTAAGATGAATAAACAATACTCGAGTAGATAAACATCAAAACACACATTTACAAATGATAAAAAGGTTACTTCCCTGTAGTCGCAAAAAGCCTACGAAACCCTTTTTTGATAAACGACAATACATATTCTGTAGTAATTAAAACTTACAGAGCAATGATTGTAAGTTTGGAAACAAGGAAGGGCCAAAAGTAGTCTAAGGAATACGTCACGGGAAAGTTAAAATGTTCATCATTTTCGAGACAATTTCTAAAGTTTTCAAAGCTAATGATAAGCAAAGCTAAAGCTTCCGTCATCTAGTGGTTCTGTTTAATGAGCATTCAATATGCATAAATACATAAATGCATGCACATAAAACTGTAAAGAGAATTTACGATAATTCTCAATCTTTTCTGAAAAAATCACTGTCAAAGTTGCTATTTGAAAAAAAAAGCTTTCTTTTACAAAAACACAGTACAAATATAATAAGTTTGATGCGTAGAATCACCTACACGAATAATAAACACGTTATTTATTACAGCCTGTATATTTAAATATTGAAAAATACGTATACCAATTTTATTTATATATACGTAGGCGTATAAGTATTTTCTAAACAACATTTATACGCCCAAAGTCTCCACTTCTTCCCGTTCTCCGCCCCAATAAATAACATTACAGTTTCCTCTTTTACATTCAATTCCGCCCACCGCCTGCTACGAATTCATATCGAATCAGCGCTCCGGCGTTGGAATATAAAGTTCATGAATCCAGTTGAAAGTTTCGCCCGGGTAATTGAATCAATCAAATTACCTTTAGAGATTGCCTTTATGTGTTTATTTAAAGCAAATTCCGGGGATTAGACGTACAGTTGTAAATATTTATGAATAGGTAATCGTATTTTATTGTCTTTTACGCGGAACAAAATTACGTTGCATAAGCCTTTGTACACTCGAGCGGGTAATATCTACTTTAATGATATTTACGTCAAACGAACGTAGAATGTGCCGCTCCGTGCCAAGGGAAACTTGTGTTGCGTTATTCGTTTTTAGATGTTCAAATATTTTCTCTTAGTTTGATTCAGGAAGCTGAACTATAGTCTAATAGACAGCAAAGATAATGCTGTTACTAATATTATTAATAAAAAAAATGGTCGCGTGTAACTCAATACACTTGAGAGAAGTGAAATTTCTTTGGAGATCCAAACTTCGATTTGTCAGTAAATATTAAGGGGTACGGCGACAGAGAGACAGAGAGAAAAAGAGGAAAATATTCTAAAAGACTCAAGAAACATTTTTTAAACCGAATACACATAAAATGGTATAAATTTAATATATAATACAGATTTTTCTCAAATATCATTAACATTACTTAAGTAATTCAATTATTCAAAAGATTGACTAATAAGTTTAATTTTTGTAACGTATATATATATATATATATATATATATATATATATATATATATATATATATACATATATAAATAGATAAATAAATCGATAAAATTTTGAGACTTTACTTTTGATGGAAGTAATTAATAAATTGATTGCTCAACCTCCATTGGGAATATAACATGATGATTTCCATTAAAGATGTTGGCAGAATGTAACACTGCAAAGTTTCATTAAACTTCGTTCAATTATTTTTGGACAATGCGCTAAATATACTAAAATGGGCTAAAATATAAATTACATTGAAAAATTTGTATTTAAATATTGACTTAGAATATTTAAGAGCCAAAAAATATTATATTTTTACTAAATTAGACAAAAAATGTCAAATCAACTTTAATATTTGCTGCCCTCTAAGTTAACTTAAAGTTATGACTTGAAGAATTATTTGTCAGATAAATAAAGGAATGATCTGTGCGCCATTTGACATAAGTTGCCACACAATTCACTTCGAAAAGAAGTTTCCATTCTACGTTCGTTTGACGTAAATTTAAGCTAACTTACTTTATGTTTCGTTATGAATTATATGTTTCGTTATGAATTAGCTTAAAGTTACCACGCTAAGCTTACAAAATGCCATTTTATATTTGTTAGTATGTTTATCACTTTATTACTCAAAAGATATCAAACAGATTTGACTGAAATATTTGTATAAAACTTGGTCATGAATATCAAATTAGAGATTGAAAATATAATAATAAAAATCATGTTCAGAGAAATGGTACATCACTAAATGTAATTTATAGTTGAAAATTGTATTGATCTCTTAGTTTGTTTCAATGTTCACAAAACTTTAAAAATTTCAGTGTTATTAAATTTAATAATTGTTTTACTTTGTCACAATAAGTTTATGTTATTGTTTATCTTGCTTTTGGTATTAAATACTCGTACGTTCGTATGTTATTATAAGGTTTCTCTTATTGCATACAAATAAATAAACAAGCATTTACCGTATAAGCATTTACCGTATTTTATTTATTACGTACGTATTTACATAAAACGTGATGACATAGATTGATGAATTTGTCTGTGATAGGACAAAAATTTATGGAGACCTCTTGGCTAATTGTGAACTTAAACGTTTGAAAACAACTTCGAAGACATAATGAAATGGACCAAATCTGGCTCGCTCATAGAGCATAGTTTGAAGCCAAATTATTTTCTCTATCATTAGTCAACAATAATAAGGATTTCCTAGCGCAATAAGTATTTAATAATATCTAACGTAATTTAACGTAGAGAAAATATATATATTATCATAAATATCCCAAGAACTACGAAATCTAGAATCTTTATAAGTTTTACTATAACTTTTTCATAGTATTCTAGAAACTCTGTTTTTAAAATTATTTTCTTTACCATTAGTAAACAATAGTCATGAATTTCCTAGTGCAATAAGTATTTAATAATATCTAACGTAATTTAGTAGGGAAAACACATATATTATCATAAATATCTCAAGAACTACGAAACCTAGAATATTTATTACAGTTTTATTGTATATTTTCATCGGCTTCTAGAACTCTGTTTCTTTTTATAATTTGAGAATTAATAGTTACTGAAATAAGGGTAATATATTTCTTAAAGTTATGCCTCTTTAAGCGCGTTATGAAAAAATGTTGAGAGTGAAATTTTACGAATACGACAAAAACTAGACTGAATGAAGTTGCTCACTGTGTAACAAAAATCTATAGGAAATCAACAGGATGAAGTTGCTCACTAAACACATATTTACATAGTTTATTTGACAGATGAGTAGTCCTCCATTTTATTTTTCTGAAGGCTTTCCATTGTAAGCAAATCATATGCCAGAATGTTTTTGTATACATGTGTTAATTTTAAATTGAATGCTGAGTATTCATGGAAATTTTTGAAAATAAATAAAGTTAATTTTATTAATATAATAAATAATTATACTAATTATTATTATTAATAATATTATATCAAATGATAATGATTGTAATTCTAGATAAAAAGATAAAAATTTTTATTACCGTGTATGAGAAAATAATAAAGTTGAAGCGCGATAATTTGGGAATGGTCTGGCAGATGATTGGCTTACAATAGAAAGCCAGCAGAAAAATGAAATATTGAACCACTCATCTATCAAATAAATTATGTAAATATATTTTTATTGAGTAACTTCATCCTGTTGATTTTCTATAGATATTTGTTGCATAATGAGCAACTATCATGAGTATGATAAATGTAGAAATGACAGAATGAAGTTGAATTTAGATTTTACCAACCGTATTTAAAGTCACGCTCCAGTCCTTTTATTATTTTATTTCCATGAATTATTTGCGTGCCAAATAAATTTATTATATAAGTACACACACAATTTTTTTGTATATTTATGACATATTATCTAAAATTATTAAAAAAATGTATTTATATTTACATTTTAATTTTTTTTTGGATTACTTAATTTGTCTTCTAAAATTTCCACATAACTATTTTTTAATGTTAGCTTGACTGAAATTTGTATGTGCTAATATTTTTTTTTATTGTGCTAAATATAACATTTTTAATCGGCTTCTAGAACTCTGTTTTTTTTATAATTTATTGTAATGTATTTTTTGAAATTATACTACCTTAGGCACGTTATGAAAAAATGCTGGGAGTAAAATTTTACGAATGCAATAAAAAATAAACGGAATGAAGTTGCTCATTACGTAACAGAAATTTATAGGAAATCAACAAGATGAAGTTATAAAGTAAGACGAAGTATAGAATTAGAATATTCTCCACATAGCTCATTCTTAAAGAAAGGCCGAAAAGGCCATTACATAATGAAATAGTACGCAGTGAAAAAAGTGTACATCTCGTCGGAAAAATAGTAACTTTATGCGAAATAAAGTGCAAAAGTACATTTTATAGATTATTCCATTCTTAAAGAAAGGTTGAAACTACATTTCATATGGATAGGAAAGTACGAAGTGAAGAAAAGTATAAATCTAGTCCGAACAATAGTAGCTTTTTGTGCGAAATAAAATACAAATATGCATTTCCTAAACTGACCCATTCTTAAAGAAAGGTCCAAATAGGTCAAAAACAAAAGTGCAGATCTAGTCGGAAAAATCGTAACTTTTTGTGTTAACTAAAGTACAAAAATACATTTATTCCATTCTTAAAGAAAGGTGGAAATAATCTTTATGTGGAGGGTCACAGTATACAGTGAATAAAAGTGTACACCTAGTCGGAAAAATAATTACTTTTTGTGCGAACTAAAATACATTTCCTAAACTGCCCCATTATTGAAGAAATGTTGAAATAATCTTTACATGGAGGGTCATAGTATGCAGTGAACAAAAGCGTGTACATCCCGTCGGAAAAATAGTAACTTTTGTGCGAAGTAAAATACAAAAATACATTTCTTAAACTGAAACCCATTCTTAAAGAAAGGTCGAAATAACCTTTACATAGACGGGGCAGTATGCAGTGAACAAAAGTGTACATTCCGTCTGGATAATAGTAACTTTTTGTGAGAACTAAAATACAAAAATGCATTTCCTAAACTGCCAACATTTCCAAACTAAAATGCAAATACATTTCCTAATCTGCTCCATTCTTAAAGAAAGGTTGAAATAACCTTTATATGAAGGGACAGTATGCAGTGAACAAAAGTGTACATCTAATCGTATACAACACACGTAATTATAGAACGAAGGAGGCCTACACATATGCAATAGGACATGGCTAAAGAATGAAAATTAAGTTTGAATCGATTATAGTACGTATGTTATTACACAAGTTACTAAGTGTTATTAACTAGTCACCGAATGGCGTTGATGTTATTTTGTAATGTCCCCGTATGACTAGGTTTCATTACTATTAGATTTAATTGTAATTAATAATTGTTTAACATTATAAACACACGTAATTATAGAACGAAGGAGCCTGCACCTATGCGATAGAACATGGCTAAAGAATGAAAACTAAGTTTGAATCGATTATAGTACGTATGTTATTACACAAATTACTAAGTGTTATTGACTAGTCACCGAATGGCGTTGATGTTATTTTGTAATGTCCCCGTATGACTAGGTTTCATTACTATTAGATTTAATTGTAATTAATAATTGTTTAACATTACATAACTCATGTAATTATAGAACGAAGGAGGCCTACACCTATGCAATAGGACATGGCTAAAGAATGAAAATTAAGTTTGAATCGATTATAGTACGTATATTATTACACAAGTTACTAAGTGTTATTGACTTGTCAGCGAACGGCGTTGATGTTATTTTGTAATGTCCCCGTATGACTAGGTTTCATTACTCTTAGATTTAATTGTAATTAATAATTGTTTAATATTAAATAACACGCGTAATTATAGAACGAAGGAGGCTTGCACCTATGCGATAGAACATGGCTAAAGAATGAAAACTAAGTTTGAATCGATTATAGTACGTATATTATTACACAAGTTACTAAGTGTTATTGACTTGTCACCGAACGGTGTTGATGTTATTTTGTAATGTCCCCGTATGACTAGGTTTCATTACTCTTAGATTTAATTGTAATTAATAATTGTTTAATATTAAATAACACGCGTAATTATAGAACGAAGGAGGCTTGCACCTATGCGATAGAACATGGCTAAAGAATGAAAACTAAGTTTGAATCGATTATAGTACGTATATTATTACACAAGTTACTAAGTGTTATTGACTTGTCACCGAACGGTGTTGATGTTATTTTGTAATATCCCCGTCTGGCTGCTGTTACTATTTTGTATTATTTTGTATTGTACTGTTTCATTACTATTAGATTTCATTACAATTAGATTTAATTGAAATTAATAATTATTTAACAAAGTAAGTATTTTTTTCCATATCATAGAAATAGAAACTAACAAGTTTTACATTAAATTTTTAAATAAATATCTTCAAGAAATTTCTTCAAATTTTCAATTAATTTTTTTTACAAAAAATGACATGGATTTTCTGATTTTATCACTGACATTTTTATTATTTATAATAAATAAAAGTTCGAATAAACATTTACCGGAACTGATCGTACAATAAGTACATACAATAAGGCGTCAACGTGTTCACCGTGCCGCAACGGCAAACACACCTTAGCCAGTTAAGGTTGTCATTATTTATAGTTCGATTACGACGTGTTGACATGTCAACAAGGCAATATTGATACTTAAGCTGCAATATTTGTTAATTTTATTTCTATCCCTGCTATGTATTCATTTTATACGGCACATGAACACAACTCCATCTAAACCCATCGATCGGTTACGGGCACATCTGGGGGATTAACGCGCGAGCGGTGAAAGAGCGACGCGTTGATTTACGGCGCGCGTGTCGCTGCGCGCGTTGATTGTTAAACAAGTGCACGTTGATTTTAAACAATTTGTGTTACGTACCTTTATTGCATGGTTTATTAGTATGTATAATATGATTACCAAAAATAAAATAAATTTTCATGGAATATTTTCATGATTTCAATTAAATCATTATAAAAACCTTGAAGTTGCTAATTGTCTGGATAAAGTAAGTCGATAACTTCACGCTCACAGTGAACGATGTTATAACGTCATAAGCCATACGTTATGACGTCATAAGCCATATGCCATTAATATTTTTGCTACCGTCAAAACTGTAAATAAGTAAAAATTAAACACTTACCGAGAAGTTTCAACATCAGTTCGTTTATTTGTCGTAGTTTTGGAAATTCATACATAAAGCATAAAAATGCACGATTAATAAAACCATGCTTTTTTATGACGAGCTTAATGATATTTATGCAATCTATGTATTGCATAAATATCATTAATCTCGATATTTATGCAATACATAGATTGCATAAATATCAATTAAGTCGAAAAGTGAAACGTGTTTAGCTTAATACACATATCCAAGTTTTCTTTATATTATGTAATAAATTATGTCTGGAATAATATAAATATAAGGATAAAAGCAGTTTAATGACAATAAAGAACTATAAATTTCTAAACTTAAATATTCAAATTTTAGTCTATCATAACACTTTTAATAAATATAATATTTACGAATTTTGTGTCACATTTCACTGTTACCAACCCACAACCATGAAGCCTGCGTTTGCGTAAGCCAATACGGTAAACTTGTATAAATTAGTAAAACGGAACTCGTTGGTCTGTTCGCCCGCATATCTGTCAGTCTCTGGTCTAAACAGTAGTATCAGGCTAAATTTTGATTTATATAATTATAAAGCTTATTAATTCGCGTAGTATCAGGTTAAATTTTGATTCACATAATTATAAAGTTTATTAGTTTGCGTAGTATTGGGTTAAATTTTGATTTATATAATTATAAAGCTTATTAGTTCGCGTAGTATCAGGTTAAATTTTGATTTATGTAATTATAAAGGTCATTAATTCGCTCAATTTCATTAATGTTGTTTATTTTTTATGGTCTGGAGCGAAAACTACTTTTCCGATTGAGATGAAACTTTAACCATTGTATAGTTTATATCAGTTTAGGACGCGTGCGTAATGAGCAGATTACATTTATGAGTTAAACTTTTAAACAATTATCGTTAAATATTTTAAAATAACGTATAAAGATATTGTAGGCAACATGAAATAAATTAATAACTCTATTAATAAATTATATCTATGGATAAAGCGTTTAGTAATTTCATGATTTTAATCATAACTTAGGCGAAACCTAGTTACGATGATTATAATTCCATGAGTTGTATCTACTTACTGCTATTATCAAATTGTTACTTTATTTTTATTATAATTAATAGGTGTAGTGTAATAAATAGTTAAATAAAGAAATTTACATGTGTACGTCTGAAATAAGGTCAGTCCGTCTATCCACCATAGCCATATGGTTCCAACAGTTTTAGACTTTTGTGAAAAAAATTTTGTGGGTAGGTACCTCAGGTGGAAATCTGAGTTAATATGTGCAATATTAAATAAAATTATGTACCTCCCCCTACATAAAATGGGGCGACGAGTGACGAGTGATAAGGTGTTTCGAAGTGAAGTTGACATTCTATTGTTTTTCGTTGTCTTTTTTGAGTTAAGCGCGTCTTCGGTTTTTATTTCACTTGTTTTTCTCATTGTTCAGTCTAGTTAAATAGACGTTATATTATATTTTGTTTTGTAATATCGCGTTTATGTAAATTCACATTCGGGATAATTTTCCACTTTTGTTAATAATAACATTTCAAAACCCGTCTAGTATGATTGTGACTCGGAGATGTCGCAACTACGTGTCCGCCAAACTGTGATAAGTATTTTTGTTTTGTATTATTGCGTTCATGTAATTTTACATACGGGATAATTATCCACTTTTGTAAATAATAACGTTTCACATCCCGTCCAGTATGATTGTGATTCGGAGACGTCGCTACTACATGTCCACCAAACTATGATAAGTTTGACAAGAAACAAATAGCCCGCTATTTGTATGTATTTGTCTCGTTAAATAAGGTTTGCAAGATTTTAGCAGTAAATACAAATCATTACTTTTTTGTTATTAATCTCAACTGCCCTAGACATATTACATCTACAATATCTCGACTAATAACTAATCACCTTAAAGGTATGAAGATCCATCCAGACAATTCCAGAACTTATATTCATTGCAAGAACTGTCCCGAAGTGCAGCTCTCCCCAATGCACATCTTTGAGTGCCAAGCCTTCGCAGCAAACATCCTAAAAGTGGGAATGTCTCCACTGAGCGATCTGCTGCAAGAAATCTTGTATAGCAACGAGGAACCGAAACTGGTTGAGGCAGTATTAAAAAGCTTTGACTCAATTCAATCGTCTTATTTTTTCTCCTTTTATTATTATTTATTTTACTATCTATGTGGAACACTGTGTGTTTGACTGTTTTTCATTCTGTCTCGAGAATGAAACATCTGTTTTAGTTCCATTGATCAGTTTCTCTGTTTACATAATTTTAGAACCGGTACTTTTGGAATGTTAAACTGATGTAGGACAACGTCTTCAAGAATCCTTATCCACTACATCTTGAAAGCGTCAGGTCTGAAGAACCCAAAAAATTACAGCAGATATTCGTTAAGTAGATTTTTGTTATTGTGGATTTACTTTTTCTTACAAGTTGGCACCCTGTAATTGTCAATCCTGGAATTAAAATTATAATTAAATTATAGCAGTGATAAAACATTTGCGATATAAGGGAAGATAATATATTTCTTAGCATATTTCTCAAGTTTTCAATGTATCCATATTTACACATAACTTACCATATTAGAAAAAAATGAGTGTGGAGAGCACGCAGAGAGATAAGTAGAAAACTTTAAAGAAATAGGTGCAAGGTTATTGCTAGGAAAATAGAGAATTGTGCTGATGATAAAAGTTTCTTGATAAATATACCCTCAAAATAGATTGCTGTAGCTGGAAGTCTGCTTCTGTTTGTTAATAAGACAGATATTTTTTCATTGGTATTACATACTTTTTTTTTAAATTACTGAACAAGAAAAAGAATTGTTATAGAGAAAATTATTTAAAAACTTCTAAGTAATAAATTTGACGTAATTCGCACGACGCCATCTTTGCATCTGACAGAATTCTATAAATATAAGTTGTCAAACTCAACGTGGATCATTCGAATGTGGCCGGGTGAATATGCCGGTCGTTCGCTTGTCTATAAAATTTTTCGTGAAAGAAAAATAAATCGTTTTTCCCTTTATTCGAATTAACTGTCTGTTTTCAATTTTCATGCGTATTTATCGATAAAGTTTACACGTGTAACGGGCAAAGGACGACAGAACTAACAATGGTCGATACCAGACTGCTCGTATACACGTATTGTATACGGTCTATTGCATATTGGTTATTGCTTTTATCGTGGTTAAATCCTGCGTTTATTGTGTGATTAGACTTTGGAAAACTTTTCATCCAAATTGCATTTTTATTATTAGTTACGTTATTTTTTACGGTAATCGATCGATCGAAATCGATCGCAATTTCCTTGCTTATGGAGAGTATAATGACATTTTTTTCGAGTTAAACACAGGTCATTCACCTTGATAATAATTTGGAAATTGCCGTCCATTTATAAAAACAAATGACAAATTCAAACAATATGCCTCAGTGGAGTTCTGTTTGCATATATTTTTTAATTATCATTATTACAAGTGGCCACTTCCATTTTGAGTGCTATTTACTATATCAAACAATTTATATTAATGGTCCATATATAGATTTGAAATCACTTATAGAATTTTACGTGTATGCTTTATGCGGATATATATACCTTATTTTAACATAGCAATAATGGTTTAAAACTAATTCAAAACTACACTGAGCATACTTTGATTTATTCTACGTCAATCTGCATTGTTAGTTATATATATATATACGTTTTAAAAAATGTTATACACACTGTGCTCATTGAAGTTAAATGGTGGTAAAAGTTTAATTTAGAAAAGCAGGAGATTTTTATGTCAAAACCTCTCAAGCTCGAGTTGAACCCGCCCTGCGAGAATTCTGTACACATTTAAGTGCTGATAAACATATGAGGTTGTATAGTACTTCTATTTGAACTATTTAAAAATATTCATAATATGAATATAAAATTTTCATAATATAAATATATTGCCTACTGCATGTTTTACAAGCGTTATAAGATTAATAAATTACAATTTTCCTATAAATTTTGCATAGGGTTCTCAAACATTATTTTTTTTATAATTTTAGGTTGAGTAGTTTTGGAAGTAAGGCGAAGGGTACATATTATTTTGCATATGTTTCATTATGTCTGTGAAGGTATACTATCTAAAATTATGAATAAATATTTTCGGGGCTTTTGCTATTAGCTCTTTCAAATTATACCCCACGCTGTATATAAATTTCGTGTTTTTAATTTGCCCGTATATAAATCTCTTATAAATATTTCTATATGCAGATTGATATATTTTAATGCCATGTTAAATTTCTACGTCAGGCTATTTCTGAGGAATGACTGTGACACGTGATTTTGTAAGATTTTCGTTTTTCTTCTGCAGTAACGAATCCTAAAAATAAACAAACGAAACTTTCCTCATTCATAATATAATGAGAAAAATTTCGTTATGTATAGTAATGTGATAATGGAAAATAGTTTTGATGATTTATTTGACAAATATGGAAAAATATTATCAATTGGAGGATTCGCAATATTTTTCTATATTTGTGATAATGTGTGAATTTACCGAAAGCTTTAGTTTGCATTGTGAGTTTGCGATTTACTTAAATAAATATAAAAAAAAATTTGCGAAACCTTATCCCAACTCCAATCTCCAATTTAATGGACTATCGCAGTCGCACGAAAATGGTTGCGTATGGCGGATTAAAGTGGTGCGGTGATACAGCGGTATGTAGATTTACGATCCCAAACGTGTCGGATACATGTAGAATAATAAAATACATCAGAAATACTTTCCAAACGCTTTAGTCTGCATTCTAATTTATAAAAGATTTTTCAATAAATATACAAAAAATATTAGCGAAACGTTACCCTAACTTGAATCTCCAGTTTAATGGATCGTCGCACGAAAACGTTTGGCTTTGTAACTGTGCGCATCTGGCGGATTAGAGCGGAGCGGTGACACAGCGGCACATTGATTTACGATCCCGTATGTGTCGGATATACGCTGAATAATAAAATATAGCATAAACATCACTTCCTGTCCTTGTTATTGCGAACGTGAGGAAATTAGCAAGGTTTTAAAATATCATCGAAGCAATGAGATATTTACTGTAATTCCCGAAAATCTCAGATGTTTTATTATATTTTAATTGTTCGTTTATTTATTTTAATATAAAACATTTCATAATAAATTATTTACGTTACGTTATATGCCAAGTAAAATGTGACAAGTATTATTTTAAGGCAAGGAAACCACATTTCCACACATTCGCAATACGCATAACATCTTGTTGGGAGTCGATTTCGTGATGTGAAAAATTTGTATTTATTATGGTTTCTCTAATGTTGGAAATTTTTGAAAATTTCACTATTTCTCCACCGATCATGAACGTAGCGAAATTTTTTATAAACATTTTGTATATATATGCATTTACTTATTTATATAGGGACAAAATTTCTGTAAACAGTAAATATTACAATTTTTGACCAATTTCTTTCAAACTTACGGTGGCTGCTATTTAAGGTGATAAAAAGCGGGAAAAGGAAAGTTTCAATTTTGCACTGCAAAGTTGCAAAAGATACATTCTTTCTCAAATATATAAAATCAGTTAAACTTGAAGAATATAATACAATTTTTTTTACCTGGTTTTAGCTCCTTACGACTAACGACTTTCGAAAAATCGACATCAAAACAGTGCGGCGATTTCGAAATAACGCGCACAAACGTTGTAAATTGGTGCACAATAAGATTGAGCTTGAAAAAAGTAGCACAACGTGCCGCCTTTTTCGGTTTGCATTATAACCGAAGAGCCCATAAAGATTACAATGTGTCCTAATGCTAAGAAAGCTTTGCTCGTTAATCTGTTAGGTGCTTCTAGCTTCTGAATGAGATTTATGTAATTCTTTGATCCAATACCGGAATTTCTTTTTCAATTTTATTTCACAGGAATGTCTATACGAGTAAATGCAAATACGGGGCGGGGGGGGCTGGAGGGGTCGTTAAAGTTTCTTTTCTATCCAGGTTTATAGCCTTGATAAGATTTCTTTACGTATAGTAAAAGAATACTTAAAAAAAATTCGTTAAAAGATAATAATGTAAACGTTTCTAAATTTACTAGGCATATTTAATACTTAGGTACAAGGAATTCTTGGCCAATATCCTGCGTGCATTTAAACAAAATCTATTAAGATTACGTTCAACTATTATAAATTTCATGTTATGGATAATATAAATGTATTTTTTTAGTTATCGTGGCCCTCTCTAGCATCAGTTTAAAATATAATGTAGATAGTTAAATATTGTATCCATATTACACTGTTTAAACTAAATAAAACATGTCTCTTTTTCCTTAATGTATATGACTTGAAATAATGTAGATACGGAAACATCATAGCGGGAGCCTAACTCCCTGTTTTTTAAATTTTGTACTAAACTAATTTGCTCAATTCCTCACATGGATGTGCCCATTCCAAATATGTTAAAGTTCCTGATAACGAACGGAGTAGGGATGTCACGCAATGTGTCAACTCGTGAAATTAATATCTATATATATTCATACATTATAACAATTGTACTTTTGACTCTGAGTATATATATGTATATATATATATATATATATATATATATATATATATATATATATATATATATATGTGTGTGTGTATATATATCCGTCTGCACCAGACGGATGTGATTTACATTTGTCAGATCACTTTGATTTAAACTGTGACAAACAGAAAATGCTATGTCATTACCTTCTTTAAAGTGCTCATTTTCAGTCCAGACATGAAAATCATTACAGAACCCACGAATCATCGCTAAGTGGTTGCTTTGGTCATAGATTTACATTCCTGCAGTAAGTCTTTAGGAGCTTTCTCTTTCATTAGTGTCGAAAATACAGTAAGATAATTTATATATATATATATATATATATATATGTGTGTATATATATATATATATATATATATATATATATATATGAGATGTATAGAATCAAAACCAGTTAAACGTTACGTTTTTTTACACTAGAATTGTTTAAAAATTACTTTCCATGTTTTGTAATTAAAAAAATATACATATCTCAGCGTTTAATTTTTATTTCGCCAAACACTACGAATGAATAACATTTTAATTACGAAGACGAATGTTCTCTTAAAGATCTTGGACAATAAAAAGCAGAAGTAGTAATAATATGTAATAAAAACAATTTCATCCGTAGTAACAAAAATTAAAAAAAAATCATATCTCTAAAACTATTAAGCCTAGGATATTAAAAATTATTGGTTCGTATTTGTAATAACTCCCTCTATCGCCGACATTTCGTTGGTCCAATCCTTACGGGATATCTGTATAAAGATTTACATAGTGAGAAATAATATTATTTAAACATCCAGTGTGCTTTTACGCCTTCGGAAGACACAGTAGGCATTTTATAATATTTATCTTGTGAAAAGTTAACGTTTGTAAGTTATAAGTGACAATGTTAACAAGTGACTAAATGTATGTGGAACATTTTTAGCGCGTAACTCGTAGTTCTACTCGTTCTAGGTTGGTGTTTCAACATTTTAATCAATTGGTATATGCCATTTGTACGAATACTTTATAATCGAAATTAGAAATAAAAAACAACTTTGTATCTTTCTCTCGAAAACTTACCAAAATTTATGTAATAACTTTATTTTAGTGACCATGACTGTACTAGAGTAAGACCAGCTGCGCTGAACTCGTAGTTCTTCTCGTTCTAAGCTGGTTTTTCAAAATTTTAATTAATGGATATATACCATTTGTACGAATACTTTATACTTGAAATTAGAAATAAAAAAAAAACAATTTAGTTATAGTACTTATTTCTCGAAAACTTACATAAAATTTATATAATAACTTTATTTTAGTGACCATGACTGTACCAGTGTAAGACCCGCTGCGCCGTACACTTAACGGCAGCAATTGAATGAGGTCAGGTCAGGTTTAACGAGTTAATAAAATAAATATAAGTGCAGTGAGGGTCGCACCCTCCCTCAATCAACTAATTGATTTGATCATTTAAAATCAAGATTCCAACCCTCTTGCACATACGCAGACTAATCTTACTTTGGTATTATTGCAGAAAGGAGTTTGTGTGTGCTACTTATATTATTACAATATTCGGTTAATGTAATATTTACCATTTGACATTCAAATAAATTATTGCACACAACAATTCATTAAATTTGTTTAAATGAGTTGTTGATAGTGTAACATTCTAACGTGATATTGAGAGTCTACTCGAAAAGATCTGTAGTCCTACCATTGTAAGTACATCAAAATTGGATAAAAAAATACTGTCAGTATATGTAGATTAAATGTAAAATTGGATAAAAAAATACTGTCATTATATATAGATTAAATGTAAAATTGGATAAAAAAATACTGTCATTATATATAGATTAAATGTAAAATTGGATAAAAAAATACTGTCATTATATATAGATTAAATGTAAAATTGGATAAAAAAATACTGTCATTATATATAGATTAAATGTAAAATTACATTAAGTTATTTATATTTTTGTATAATCAACCAGTTAACCAAATGATAACAATTATGTTGAGGAAACTATGTACAAAAAAACAACAAAAAATAAGATATCGAAATGAGATAAAATGTGCCGATGATAGCGTCATGTATTATCGCTTTTCTGTAAGTATCATGTCACTTATTGTTATTAAATGTTGTAGAAAGTTTTTGCACAAAATGACTAGTTCATTATTCTCTAAAATTCCTTTTGTTTTTAATTGTAAAATAGAAAAAAAGAACAATTACGAAATCCACTCGGTGTCTGTTTGTAACATATATTTTTCTTGTATACCATTGGAAGAGAAAGTTCGAAAATGTTGATGACGGAGTCTACATTGACTTAAAAACTATGAAACAGATACCGTACATATTTAGGTATTTATAAACATTTATGGTATATAATATTTGTAACAAATTACGTATAAATTTTTTATTTTTCAAAATATAGATAAATATATTGCCTGTTATAATCTTTCACAGGCGCACATTCCAAAAAATGTATAATTTCACATAGAATTAGAAATGATTGATTTTTGCATTTTATCTTTTACTTGTATTATAAGATCTCCCATTATCCGATTTTCAAGATTGTAGGTCCACCCGAAGTACCCTATAGGTTTTGATGGTAAGTAAGTCTATGGTAAAAATAAAGAAAAAAATGCACTTTAAAGGGCCATACCTTTTTGTTACGTGAACGGAGAACTTGAAATTTTCACAGCAATTTAGGGCTACAGGCATATGATATCAATTTTAACTCCACATCTTAAGCCGTTTCTGAAAAAAAGGTTTTGATAGACAGTTAGACGGACAGACGGACAACTAAGTAATCCTATAATTTTAGTAGAGTGCCATATGTACAGCTTTAACACAGAGGCACATGTACAGCTTTAACACAGAGACACATGTACAGCTTTAACACAGTGAGACATGTACAGCTTTAACACAGTGAGACATGTACAGCTTTAACACAGTGACACATGCATAGCTTTAACACAGTGAGACATGTACAGCTTTAACACAGTGAGACATGTACAGCTTTAACACAGTGAGACATGTACAGCTTTAATACAGTGAGACATGTACAGCTTTAACACAGTGAGACATGTACAGCTTTAACACAGTGAGACATGTACAGCTTTAACATAGAGACACATGTACAGCTTTAACACAGTGAGACATGTACAGCTTTAACACAGTGACACATGTACAGTTTTAACACAGTGACACATGTACAGCTTTAACACAGTGACACATGTACAGCTTTAACACAGTGAGACATGTACAGCTTTAACACAGTGAGACATGTACAGCTTTAACACAGAGACACATGTACAGCTTTAACACAGTGAGACATGTACAGCTTTAACACAGTGACACATGTACAGCTTTAACACAATGACACATGTACAGCTTTAACACAGTGACACATGTACAGCTTTAACACAGTGAGACATGTACAGCTTTAACACAGTGACACATGTACAGCTTTAACACAGTGACACATGCACAGCTTTAATACAGTGACACATGTACAGCTGTCACAGTGACAGGTGTACAGCTTTAATACAGTGACATATATACAGTTTGCGTCTCAGGAATAAAATGAGTGTCGCACTTTGATATAAAGTCGTTAAATTTAAATTAATATTTATTTTTGTGTTTGTTTATGCACAATGTTACATAAAAAATACTTAAGTCAGTTGTCACTTTTATTACTGCATTATTAACAATGAAGTAAATCAATTTAAGATACTTTTTTTATTATATTTACAATAATACATTCAAAACTTGAAATAGAGAAAAAAGGTGTTAGGTGTGTTTTTCTTGATATAGTGTTTTTTTGTTATTGTAGTTTTAGTTATGGTATACTGCGAGAAGTATAATTTTAGCAGAGCACGTTGTCGAGAACGTTGTCATATTTACAAAGTTCAGTTTGGTGCCATTCTGAATATCCTGAACAAAAGAAAATGAATTTTGCCGACAAAAAAATTAAAGTAGGTTTATTTCTTTATTAGTGGAAAAAATTAAAGTCCCAAGTGCCTCCAATAAAAAAAAAAGCAATATGATGCTGATGTTATTTTCGTAAAAAATACACTGTAGCACTATCATATTAATTTGAAAACAAATATAGCTTCGTAATAAAACAGCGGTTGCTGAAAATAAACAGCAATTGATATATTGGCTGGTGAATATAATGATTTATTGATTCTTTCATGTGCAAGAATGTCATCTAATTAAAAAAAAACTTATCAAATCAGGGCAAAGTTGAAAGAAAAATATATTCATCATAATGCTTTCAGAACAGTAAAAATCAGGCCTCATTGATTCGGGTAATATTACACTTTCGCTATTTCAGACTAGAAAAAAAAATCATTGCGTTTGTTAAAAAGGATAAAGTGAAAGACGAAGTATAAAGACTTAAAGGATTATCCTGAAGTCTTTAAATCACCAAAATGTTTATTAGAAATAATAATTTTAAATGGGATTCGCTTCCTTTTGAGCGTATATAACGATATTAATCTATAAAGGATAGTTACGTATTATTTATTTATAAAGGTTGCAAAACAAAAAAGCTTAAATATTTAATCTATTGCCACATTCAGCGTACTATAAAATAGACTTAATATCAATCCCGAAGAGTGAGGTTGGACATTTGTCAACGATACTTTGGAAACATTTTGAATACTTTTATATCCGCTCCTGATCAATTGCTCTATATCACATTTTGCAAGTGCATAAAAGGCAAGTATATAATATAATATGGCTGTAAAAAAGTTGTGCTTCGCTGTTCTGCAGCCTGGCGCGGGCAATCTTTTTTAAACTCCAAGATCGAGGAAATGGACCCAAACGTATTCTGAAACGAGGATAGATCCAGTTGTGTCTCAAATACTAGAAAACGATGTATTAGAAAATGAAGAATGAAATAATAAAATTACTGAGGAAAATAAGGATTCTCTTAACGAATCAGATGACGAAGAAAGATGAAATTATACAGTAAAAATTAATTAATAATATTTAATAAAAATTCGGTGTGCATAAGACTATAATATAAAAGTGAAAACACTGGCAACCGATATAACCATACTGACATACGCATATTGTATTAAATTTTACTTAAATAAAATATTATTCAAAATTAGAATGTAATTCTTGAAAGTATGCACTCTGAGTTAGGCAGTGCACCTGCTCGGCTAATGCCGAAAGGAGCCGAGTTTCGAGCAGTGCAGTACACATTTCATATTTTTTGAATTTGGAACTCTTTTGGCCGTTGCCGAAGTTAAGTCAACAACCCGAGCGTGACGGATCATTTTCTTTCACTGCTCAGAAAAAGTTCACTGAATCCTGCGGTACAATAAAATTTGAAAAATTAATAAGACTTATTGAGGCAGATTTCAAATTAAGGTAGCGTTATCTGGCAGAGCTATAAACAGTCGATTTATTCATTATAATTTCATAAATGTGATATAATTCCATAGAACTTCATGTTTTAGGGAAGAATTAAAAATATTTAGTTTGGTTACCAAATTACCTAACATCAATGAATTGACATTTAGTTGTTATTATATACATATTTTTGTGTGTATATATATATATATATATCTATGTATATATATATATATATATATATATATATATATATATATGTATATATACACATATATATATATATATATATATATATATATATATATACATATATATCTCACACACAGACACAAACATACAGTCAAAGTCATAGTTTTATTCCATATTGGTAAAGAAAGTACACTCAGTCACGACAATCTGTATATAATAAATCCCTAAAATGAATTACACCACCGACGAGTCAGGAACGAGCTAAAAGAAAAAGTAGTTACAACACATTTTTAACAATAATTCAATTAATACTAAAAATAAACATCAGTGCAAAGTATGTGTAAATTATCATGTATGATACCCACAAGTGTCGTCAAATGCAAAATATATTGTCAGTGAAAAAGAACACATCGTGACAATAATGACCATATTATTTTAAATATTAAATATCAACTAATAAAAGTACATTACTGTAATATAATAATAATACAAAAATATATTCACACACATACACACACACACACACACGCACGCACGCACACACATACACTCACACCCACCCACCTACACCAACATCCACACACACACGCACATACACTCACACGTATACACACAATTATATTTTTATTTGAATATAATATCAACCTAATTTGACGATAACAAAATATAGCTAGCCGAGCTGTTGATGTTAAAATGATAACACTCTGCTTTTAGACAAACACAAAACGAAAAATCTCACATGATTCTCTAATCAACCTATAGCTACGTAGGTATAGCTATATATCTTGTTTGTACACAAATCCACTGGTCCCAAAAGCGACCGCGCAAACATTTCCCAAATTCGTAGCCGTAAAATTTACCTAGCCGAGTTGTTGATATCAAAATAATAACGCCCGACTCTTAGATAAGCGCCATACGAAACATGACAAAAAAAGCCGCCCTGCCCCCCTAAAAGGGCCCAGACATCCCCCGTATAAGTAAATCCCGGCATTAGGGCGCGGTACAAATTAATTCTCAATCGGGAGCCCTTAATCCCGCACCCTTTTAACTGTTGCGAAGTGGACTTTGCTTCGTTAGTGTGCGAGTAACTTTGTTATCCTGGAGCGTGGAAGGGTGGCAGGGATGGGGAAGGATATCTGCATATATTGATTTTATAGGGTAAAAGAGGGCGATTTTGGAAATCGAGACAGGTCTTCTGAGACGGTTTGGTCAAGTATATTTACCATTTTATAATAGGTCAGTTGAGCCCAAATGCTCTCCTTTATGATATTGAACTGTAACACAATATAAGTAGCAAATAAAATATAATCGTTCTGGAAATAGAAAATCCATTTAGTTGCAAAGCTTATGACATACGTCATACGATAGATTTCGTAACATCATATACAATGAACAGATCATAAAGTCCCCATAATTTCCTATCGTAAATCAGTAAAAAACTGAAACAAGAAAACAGAAAAAAAAGTTTAAAGAAAAATAAATATTTCTACCAAAACAAAAATATACTTAAAATTTCATGTTAGATCAAAATGTTGAGAGATGTAACTCATACTAGTACGACATTAATGTAACTATAATGTCGAGGACGTTTGTTAATTGTGCAAGTTTTTTTCTGCCAGAAAAACATACAAGTGGCGGGCCTGCTGGAGACCCCATAGCTAATTATATGTATAGGTAACACGGATATATTCGATCTATAAATAAGTATAATATTTTTACGCTGATAGCTTTAACTGTTTGAAATAAATAGAGTCTGTTGAACAGACAAGCAGACAGATATATGAGATAGAGCCATGAACATTCCATTTCACCATTTTTGTTATGAAGTCCTAAAAAACATATAATGATATGAACTTATATTAAATTATCTGTCGTAAAATATAATATAAAGCTTAAGTAAAAGAAAGAGTGAAGAGCAGAACAAAGGTAAAATTATACTAGTTCGCCATCAGCTTCAGATAAAGACGCACGTCCTATCGTGTTTCATAATTGTTTGTATGAACATAACAAAAAAGTTAAAATTTTAGATACAAATATAGAAAATACCAATTTATATGATGGAGACGTCTTTTAAATTTCGTCATATTTTCAAAAAATAATTTAAATATACATTTAACACTACAACACTTTTAAGATTTTCCGCGCGGCTTCTGGGGTACTTCAATTCTTTAATTTTCAGTGGTATCCAGTTATGCGCTTGCCGAAATATGACCAAAATGAGAACTATCTTATATGAAATTTCTTAAAATTTTTTATTTATAAAAAAAAATGGAGCAATTAAAAAAGGGAAGACATATTAATAATAATTTTTTGTATGCGACAGTGTCGGGCGAGGCGTCCCCGCTGCGCTGGTCGCCACCCGGCGCTGCGCTCGTGGCTGCCGCCCTAGCTCCGCCCGCCCTCCGCCCCTGGTTGCCGGATGCTCCTAGCAAGAAAGCGCATCAGCTCGGTGAGTAGCACATTTTATCTATTTATGATGCGTTGCCGATTTTAGTGGGTCTTCTCTTGTGTGATCCCTTAGTTGTCGAACGCACGGTAAACTTTGAGTTGGCTTGAGAAAGGAATTGGACGAGGGAAGAGGTGTTTTCAACTATCCTTTATGTTTATTGATTAAACAGATATCAAATGGCCAAATTACTAGGTTATTTACATTTGCAAGTATGTTAAAGGAAAAAATATTTAGTTTTAACTATTATGGAACGAGATAATATGTTTTCATATGAATAATTTTATTTTTCTAAAGACGTTACACTCAATCATTGTCACTGCTCTCTGTTGCAGTTTCATACAGCTTTATCTAGCTTTGGTAAAGACGGCAATGTTGGTTCTTTAATGTTTCAAAGTTATTAAACTCTAAACATCATTTTCATCAACTTAGTTAGGGTGCATGACAGTGTACCTCCAAATACTGAGCCGCACTACTGCAATCTTTGACAAAATAATTTCGTAGTTTATTTACTCACGCACTTCCTAAGAGATCATTAAAACCCATAGATAATTTCAAAAAGTAAAGATTATGAAAAAGACGTAAAATTTTGTAATATAGAAGCATTTGAGTTCTTATAGATCTCTACTAGGGAAGTGTCGATGAGCGAGTTAGAACTTAGCGTCTAGACTTATTGAATGTTATGTATATCAAAACATTTAACTTGAATTTGTATCGGTATATGGTAATATGTATAACAATTTTGTTGTCAAAACCATAAATAATTTACGTTTGCCAAATGCAATGCTTCGATAGATCTAAAATTCTCTCTATGTAAAAGCTCTTATATACTTCTATATCAAAGCTCTCCAAGAACTTAGATGCTTCAATCCCACTAATTATACGAGTAACTTTTTAAAGAGTAACGTTGAGAATAATATTTTTAATGTGACATTCCTTGTCGAGTTATATTTAATATTTTATAGAATCATAGCTGTGGTTATAATATATATATATATATATATATATATATATATATATATATATATATATATATATATATATATAAATACATATATAAACATATATATATATATATATATATATATATATATATATATATATATACATATAAATATAGCTGTAGAAACCTACTACACAGATATGAAACTTAACAGGCACGCTAATAGAACTTTTGCTTTGTTTTTATCCAACAATATCCATATTAACAAAATATTTCTTAAACTACATACGTGTCAAATTTCATGTCACAATTTCCCTACTACCTTTTAGTGAGTGTGTGAATGGGTGAGTCAATAATTTATAAAATTGACGATTTTTGGTGTCAAATATCCGCATTTCGCCAGCAAAATCCTGCAAGAAATTGGCTGCATCACGCTATAATTTAAAGAGGAACTTAGCTATTTTTCCAGTCATGTTTTTTGGAATTTGTATATTTTATATTTTCAGAAAAGTGGTAAAAATACTTGCAAATTTATATTACATTTCTAAAAATCACAACTCGATCTTTAAGTTTTTTTTTTAAATTATCGTTTAAAATTTACTATTTTTTTACGAAAAGTCAGAATTTCAGTTTCCTATTTCAGAAGCCTTAATGTCACAAGTTTCGCGACGACCGATTGAATTAAACATTTCCCAGACAAAATAGTTTCTCCGGCTGTCCCCAGTGGGTTTGCCGTTGACGCGCCATCCGTAATGTTTGGTGTTTATCCGCGTTCAAGGACAAAACAAATATTAACAAAGCTCTGTGACTTGAGCTTTCGTACTAAAACAGTATTTTGCATAAAAGCTTTTATGGATAATTACTCTTTATAGTAATGAAAATTACATTAAATTCCATCTAGAAAAATTCAAGTTATGAGCGAACAGACAGACGAACGTTGCGTTTTATATTTGTATATAATGATAAGCTAAGTATCATAAGTATTATATTAAATTATTTTGCTGTTTTCTTTAAAAAATACGCACTTTTTCTCTTAATTTGCCTAAAGCTTAATTATTTTTTTTTAATAAAGATTCGATACATATTTTTCTTCAATGTTTCAAAACATATATTTTTGAAAAGAAAGGTCAATGCAACTTACGAAGTGACTTTTTCCAAGCCTCTTCGGGTTCTAATATTGAGATGAGAAAATTAAATGAAAGAATCATTTATTCAGTTCAATTTAAGTCAAGTATTCTGAAAATGTTTTTATTAACTTAACTCTTTCCACTTAACACTTGTGTTCGTGTTCGTGCGGTAATCTGTCTGCGTAACTAAATAAGTTTAAAATATTACCGGCATTCATAAACTTAAAAATAGATATGAAAAATTTATTTTAAGTATTTGTTTTTATACCACTAGAGATTTTCAAACAAACTGTATAACACCTGTTTTCCGTTATCAAAAGTGATCAAACTTTGCAACACATGTGAATATGATGGCCCCATTTCAAACGTCCAGCTGTATTTATTTATATATTTTTTTGCAATGATAGTAAATATGTCAAAATGTCATCAGGTCTGGTCTGCGTCGTGTGCGGGGACACAAGTTCCGGAAAACATTATGGCATTCTGGCTTGCAACGGTTGTAGCGGTTTCTTCAAGAGGTCAGTGCGGAGAAAACTCATATACAGGTTGGTAAAATTATAGCTAATTTGTATTTTAATGTCACTAATTTAAAAACTTTACGATGCAATTTTATTAGTAACTTTACTTGTTCAAATAATGAAATACTACTATGCAATGTATTTCAAAAAGTTTGTGTGAAATTTTAAATGATTCTGATATTAAAAAGAGTATTGAAATTTTAAAACTTGCCGAAATTAGCAAGTGTTTTTATGTTTTTCAGTTTGTTCTGATTCTTTAATTGAGTCTTCTTTAATCTGTAATCTTTTAATTACAAACCTTTAATTTTTTAATCATAAATCTTTAATTTGTAATCTTTTAATCACAAATTTATACGTAGGTATATAGGATCATCATGGTAATAAAGAAATGTTTTATGTGTTTTGTAAACGACAATTGACAATAGAATTCATTATATAAGAGGTTGAATGATAGTGAAAAGTATTGTTTCAGAATTTTTCAGCCTCAGAGCTGATTTAAAATATTTTTTTAAATATTCAGGTTTATTTCAATATTTGTTAAGATTCAATTATATGTATATACATATAAAACAGTAATTGTTTTTGAATTTCTAATTTCTCGCATAATAAGTCATTAAATTGAAGCAATTGTGATCTTTCAAACGGCTATATACACTTTTAAAGTTTTTACATACATCATGTATAACTGGCAGAGGGAAACGCCACTACAAGAAAAAAAACCTACCCAGCACGAGTAGAAATTACACGATGAGGATATTTAGGTACATGTAAACATTTAAGGGTACATAATATTTATATTAAACTATTTACAAATATTAACTTTTTTACAACGTAAATGTATTATTGGCTACTGCATCATTCACAGGCATGAAAACATGGTGAATGCTTAATAAATTATAAAATCTAGAATAACCGCTACAATTTTCCCATAATTTTTTATCAACTCTGTTTTTTGTTTAGTTTTTTTGAAAATAAGGAGGTAGAATGTCCTGTTTTCGTATATTTGTGAAATAAATTTTGTAAATATGAAATTCGAAAAATTATGAAAAAAATTTGTATCTCATGAGAAACCCTTTTATATAATAGACACCCTACAACACATATAAATTTAAAGAAAAGTTAAGACCTTTATTGATGCTTCTTAATTCTTATATTAATATGTTGAAGAAGTTTACTAGTGCAAAATATATGACTTAATAAGATATGCTAAAAAGCCAAATTCTACGTCGCAAGTTTCTACGTCGTATGACTCCATTTTCTCGGTAATCGTATGGTTTCCGGGAAAATCGGCTGTGAATGTAGGAATACGTAAATGTATTGGATATCAAAAATTAGGAAAAAATATTTCTGAAGTCCAAATAACTAGCCGTTTCAAACGATATCCCACACACACATATATGAAATTAGAGAAAATTCGAGTGTTTAAAATATTTAAAAAATATTAATTGGGAAATTTTAGAGAAGTATGCCACACATTTTTGTAAGCACCCCAAAAACTTTAACTATTGAGAAATGTACGGGGTAAGGAAACATGAATGTGATTTATTTGTAGTGAATAAGAATATATTTATAACATTCGAATGTATCATTCTGTTGGATTCATTGAAGGTACACCCAAAAAAATTGCAGGACAGTTAAAGTGGAAACTTCTTTAGGCGCACTATGTGCACTTTTTTAAGCAGTGAACGACACTGAGCCGTCTCACTCGGGACTGTGGCGCTGAATCGGTTAAATTCGGCTCCCTTCGGAATCGGCCAAGTGAGTTCACTGTTCGGGTAAACGCCGCTCCCTTCGACATAGGCCAAGAGAGTTACTGTCTAACACAGAGTGCATCGGTTCAAGAATTATGTTTTATTTTTTATTAATATTTTATTTTGAGTATAATTTATATAATACGTGTATGTTATTGTATACAATCAATAAAATATTTCAAGTGAATACAGTTATTACTTAATATTTTATTTATAATTTTTTTTGAGAAATGACTGAGAATTTCTGTACAGTCTTTTAACATTTTCCACTCAGTTTGATACTTCACGAGCATAGAAATAAAAAAAAATTATTTTAAGACTGTTACTGATTTGCCGCACTAATATGCATAAGACAACATCAATGTAATTATCGTTTTAAATAAATAAAAATATAAAAAAACACTGCAGTTTTCACTTCTATCGTGTGGTCATAAGTATTATCAGTATTTTTTTTATTATTCCAATATTTGACTTGATCATAATTTTTATTGTATTAATCGAGTTACAGACATTGTATCATTCATTTTATTGTATTAGTAGAGTTACAGTCCGTAGTAACAAATTGGACAGTAAGATCAAGTGAGGGCAAGTGTGAATTTCAATATTGCCAACAATATAAAGTTGATTTAATAATATTTTTCTTTTGTGAATAAATCACAATTATACTTTTTCCTTGTCTTTACTTAATCTTCGTTGAATCATTTTATCTTTCATTCAATATGTAATAACTATCAAAATCATTTACGAAATAGACCTCTGGTTTAAGTTCATTAACATATAGACCATTTATTAATCAAGGAAATATTATAATTAAAATGCGATGCTATCGAAAGCGTTGTTATTTATCTGTAACGAACGTAGACCAGATTTGTTTTTGTTTTGTCTTGCTAGTTATCTTACATTTTGACCACATGGTTAGATTCAGTCACAAAATCAGGGATTCAGTCACAGTATCTTAAAGTTTTTTTAAAATTTATTTCATTGTTTTTTTTTCACTAAGGAACGAAATATGCACTGAGACCGCAATTGATAAGTATTGTGGTAGAATCCCTGGTTGTAGTGCTAATAGCAATAGGCGCGTCGACTCTCGTTTAACTATTTTTATTACCGTATGAGTAGTCATAAATAGCAATCATGTTTTTGGTGACTGTCGTTTTGAGAAAACTATATAAACTAAAAAATGTGGGCGAAGAATACTAGGAGAAGGGAAATAAAAAATGTGGGCGAAGAATGTAAATTGTAATTTTTAACATATATTTATGAAAAAAAAAAATTAAAAATCACAAAATTATTTTAGAAACTTTCGCTAAAAGAAACTGTTTAGGTTGGTTCAGGTTTCTAGCGTATTTAGTAAATAAAAAAATGGGTTTAAAAGTACCTTCAAACTACACTTTTTTAATTAACACGAGTACCGTTTAAGGTCAAGGATTAAAAACTACAAGCATTGTCTTTTTATTACATATCCTAGTAAATAAAAACAATATTTTGAAAATATGTTTAGGGTCTATTTTGCTACGAATATCATGCTAGACTTTTTAAAACATTTTTGTCAAACGGTCTTTGAGAAAAATACCTGCACCAGAGAGACGGACAGGAAGACACATATATAAACAAAGATAATAATTTTCATAACTTAACACTGCACGCAATTTTAGATCTAATATACAGGTGCCTCGAGGCATTATTTTTGTACGCAGTTTAAAATATTTATCATAGATTATTCTAAGAAACTCTTAAGATAGAACGATTATCAATTTTCACTCTATTTATATGTAGTATTTTTATTATAGCTCTGTTTCCATTAGCAGTGGGCAATTACGTATGATTTTCATAATCGAATGATCTACTAATGAGATATAGTAATAATCGACTTTGAGTTTAGTAGCCCAATGATTCTCATAAAAGAATTATTAGTAACAGTAATTGCTAATCTTAAGTTTTAGTCAAGTATCCTTCATTTAATCAAACTACATTCATTCAACAGCTAAACATATGACTCAAAACTGTGAAGCGCTCGCTGAGTGCTTGTACAGAAAAATATTATTCATCTACTCATTCAGTGTTTAGTTAACTTCTGTTGGTAGCAAGTGTTCCATCTCCACTCAAGACCCCATCTACTTCAACGATTGTCGGTTCTTCATCAAATATGGCCTCCCCATCGCCTCTTAAGTTGGCTGATGTTAAGGATTACGTCGATTACTTTCGTTTTTTGTCGGACTTCCTCATTTCGGATTTTATCTTTCAAAGATACTCTAATTTCGCTGGGCGACATTAAATTTACGGAACAGGCTGACCATGCGTGTTCATGTTTCTGCTCCATAGGTCATTACGGACAGAATACATTGATTTGTCTTTGGCGATTGCGGAATCGGTAACGTGAAGATTCGACGCAATTTCCCATGCGTTGTCCAACCCAAATGATTTTTTCCGTCAGCTACTTTATCAAAGTTGTTTCTACCCAGGTGAATCATTTGTCACAGATAGAGATATATTCTTGAACAATTTAAATGCCAACATTTTCTGCGTTCACTGTTCTTGGTATGATCTGTGAATTAAACGTGATTTTTTCCTTATTTAGGTTCATATCGAGACCCACTAATCTGGAAAACTAATGAGCATTTTTACCAACTCCTGCAGCATGTTTGCTAGAATTAACAATGTCGTCAGCGAATCTCAGGTGTGAGATGAACTTGCTATTTATATTGTTACCGTTTCCGTAAACTTTCCAAACTAAAATCTTGAAGATATCTTCCAACGTGCTTGCGAACAACTTCGGAGATATAACATCTCTCTTTCTCACTCATCTGCGCAGTTGGAGATCGCTTGTCTCCTGAAATTCTTCATAATTGCCCATTATTCATTTTCTTCTATTAGATAATTAGTTAAAATAAATACTCTCCTAGAAGTAACTCAAACTAGAAATAATCTTTAAGAACGTTAAGGAGCACCGTTAGATAATTGTATATCTATAGTATAGTCTAATTCGTCATTATCAGACAAAAATATTCTCGGATGGTTCTAACACTAATAAACGAATATCACTTGTAAATTTAAATATACCGGTCTTGTCGGAATCACCTTACCCACCCTATCGGAACAGAGCCCGCCTCGTCTTTTCAAAAGACAATTGACACATTTGTTTCACAGAAGTTGATCCTTTTACTTATAAATTAAGCATTAATGGCACTAAGCAGTCCACTTATATTGACAGAAAGCTATCGAACGTTCGCTGTCGTTCAAAGATTGGTATTTGTATGTTACTAGTAAATTCTAACGATTGTAATCGAGATATCTTGGGATATTTCCATAATTGATGATTCCATTAGTATTAATCATAATCACCCGTCTCAAATTTCTATCTTCTTTTGGATATTTATTTAAAATAAATACTCTTCTACGTTCACTGTATTACACTGATTATTAATTTCTATATATCCTTATAAATATACTGATTATTAATGTTTTGCGATTTTAGTCGAGGTATCTATTGATATTTTCTTAATTGATGTTTCGGTTAATATTATTCATAATCACCTATAATTGGTTTCCATCTCCTTCTTTCGGATATTTATTTAAAATACATCATCGTCTACTAAGCAGTTCACTTATATTGATAGCAAGCTATCGAACGTTCGCTGTCGTTCAATGGTTAGTATTTGTACGTTACTGATTAGTAAATTCTAACGATTATAATCGAGATATCTTGGGATATTTTCATAATTGATGATTCCGTAAGTATTATTTATAATTGCCCGTCTCAAATTTCCATCTTCTTTTGAATATTTATTTAAAATAAATATTCGTCTACGTTCACTGTATTACACTGATTATTAATTTCTATATATCCTTATAAATATACTGATTATTAATGTTTTGCGATTTTAGTCGAGGTATCTATTGATATTTTCTTAATTGATGTTTCGGTTAATATTATTCATAATCACCTATAATTGGTTTCCATCTCCTTCTTTCGGATATTTATTTAAAATACATCATCGTCTACTAAGCAGTTCACTTATATTGATAGCAAGCTATCGAACGTTCGCTGTCGTTCAATGGTTAGTATTTGTACGTTACTGATTAGTAAATTCTAACGATTATAATCGAGATATCTTGGGATATTTTCATAATTGATGATTCCGTAAGTATTATTTATAATTGCCCGTCTCAAATTTCCATCTTCTTTTGAATATTTATTTAAAATAAATATTCGTCTACGTTCACTGTATTACACTGATTATTAATTTCTATATATCCTTATAAATATACTGATTATTAATGTTTTGCGATTTTAGTCGAGGTATCTATTGATATTTTCTTAATTGATGTTTCGGTTAATATTATTCATAATCACCTATAATTGGTTTCCATCTCCTTCTTTCGGATATTTATTTAAAATACATCATCGTCTACTAAGCAGTTCACTTATATTGATAGCAAGCTATCGAACGTTCGCTGTCGTTCAATGGTTAGTATTTGTACGTTACTGATTAGTAAATTCTAACGATTATAATCGAGATATCTTGGGATATTTTCATAATTGATGATTCCGTAAGTATTATTTATAATTGCCCGTCTCAAATTTCCATCTTCTTTTGAATATTTATTTAAAATAAATATTCGTCTACGTTCACTGTATTACACTGATTATTAATTTCTATATATCCTTATAAATATACTGATTATTAATGTTTTGCGATTTTAGTCGAGGTATCTATTGATATTTTCTTAATTGATGTTTCGGTTAATATTATTCATAATCACCTATAATTGGTTTCCATCTCCTTCTTTCGGATATTTATTTAAAATACATCATCGTCTACTAAGCAGTTCACTTATATTGATAGCAAGCTATCGAACGTTCGCTGTCGTTCAATGGTTAGTATTTGTACGTTACTGATTAGTAAATTCTAACGATTATAATCGAGATATCTTGGGATATTTTCATAATTGATGATTCCGTAAGTATTATTTATAATTGCCCGTCTCAAATTTCCATCTTCTTTTGAATATTTATT
Source organism: Druceiella hillmani (assembly GCA_039881145.1). Taxonomy (NCBI): domain Eukaryota; kingdom Metazoa; phylum Arthropoda; class Insecta; order Lepidoptera; family Hepialidae; genus Druceiella; species Druceiella hillmani. The sequence goes on along the minus strand of JAYKKI010000010.1, from coordinate 11,144,451 downwards.
TAAAATAAATATTCGTCTACGTTCACTGTATTACACTGATTATTAATTTCTATATATCCTTATAAATATACTGATTATTAATGTTTTGCGATTTTAGTCGAGGTATCTATTGATATTTTCTTAATTGATGTTTCGGTTAATATTATTCATAATCACCTATAATTGGTTTCCATCTCCTTCTTTCGGATATTTATTTAAAATACATACTCGTTTACTAAGCAGTTCGCTTATATTGGTAACATGTATATTTTATTGTTTACTGTCATTCAATCGTTCGCATTTGTATGTTGCGGATTAGTATTTTCTAATGATTGTATATTATATATATATATATATACACACACACATATATATATATATATATATATAATATATATATATATATATATATATATATTGGATATCTCGGGATATTTTTATAATTGAGGATACCATTAATATCATTTGCAATCACCCACCGCTAGTTTCCATTTTCTTCTTTTGGATGATAAAGCTTGTCTGCCAAGTAGTTCCGGCTAAAACAGTTTTTCAGAAAGTTAACGGGCATCGATTTTTTTCCGCTTTCGGACCGTTAGTGTATTTATATAATAAAAAGATATTATGAAGCGAGCGCCGGCCCGGCGGACTGGCGCTCGCTTTATAACATCTTTGATAAATACTCATGCAGAGGTAGAGATGAAAAAACTTGAAAAATAATATTTTTATGGTTATTTTCAAAGTGTTCCGTTTCAAGTAGATACAGCAATCGTTCTGGAGAAATTTCCTTTTGTTATTAAAGGTAACTGTTGCAGCAATAGATCCACCAGCTTTATACTTGCTTTTTATAACCACCAGACCTACTTAATTCCACGTGACACGGAAATGAACTACTTTTTGCCTTTATCCACATCGTACCGTAGTGTACGTGATGTGTGTACAGCCGCTCGCTTTTTGTCAGCCGTAGATTGTTTCTATACAATACGGATCAACACGACAGACAGTTGTTTTCAGTTAATGGTAAGATATGCGTCGAACTGTACAGTCAAGTATTGACAAATATATTTTTTTAAAACCTGATCAAACGGAAGCTACATTAGCAAAACGTTTGTGTCTATTTCGATTCACTTTAAATTTAGAATACATGTGTAAACTTTCTACTCAAGTCCGGAAGATTGTAAGTAAAGCCTTTAATTGTGAAGGCGGTAAAAGAAAAATTGTCGAAAATGTTTATTTGTTAAGTTAAGTATAAGGATTTATTTAAAGGTGTAATGAAGAACGTGTCTGCTATTCTAGATGGTGAAACTGCACATCAACATGTATATATATTGGTGTTAAGGTGTTTCTGCACAGAAATATAATTGTTTTCCGTTATTATTGCAATTTTGACAGTGACTTTTTTCAGAAACGGCTGAGAATTGTTATATTTTACTTAATATTTTCAATATTTTTACGGTTACTTAGTATTTTCCATTTAATTTGATATTCAGAATCACCTTTACGAATAATAAATACGTCCTTTGTTACGCGTAAATTGATTTTCACACTGCTCGACTCGATGAACATAAAATTAAAAAAAAAATTATTTAAACGTATGCCTACGTTACGACATTGATTGAATAAAAAAGTTAAATTTTGTGTAAAAAGAAAACGTGTGTTACTTGGAAAAAAATAGTTTTTCCCATAATCTGCCACAGTGTCTAAAATTTAGTAATATTATTTCACTTCAGAAAATTTTCACTGACTAAGTTTGTAATTGAAATTATAAGTTAGAAATAAATTTAAAGGTATACTGACATTTTCTTCCAACCCTACACACGTGGAAAGCGTGATGTTGAACTTTATGGTGGAGTGACTTCCACTATCGCATCCCAAGGGCGCCGCCTTTCGCCGTTCATAGAACTTTCTGTTTATTCGCATTCCCATAAATGTTAGTATAGCTTCATAAACTTCGATATTTACATTAGTATTCTTTATAGACAGACCTTCTGGAATAAACTATGTTAAAAACTATGTTATCACTTTTATCCTACTAATAACGCTAATAAATGGCGTGATCAATACGAATATCGTATAATATACCAATTTCGAGTGTGTTTTATATTTGTAATACTCATGTAAAAAGTATAAAGTACTACCATTACTGCTAGCTATATGTTGCTCGAGGGTATAAACCCTATTGATGAAATTTGGTATGGTAGTACCATACCAAATTTCATCAAAATCCATGCAGTATATTTGGCGTGATTGAAGAACAAATTAAAGCACAGCCAGCGGTAGTGGAGAATTAAGTTTTAAAAACTAATATTTAGAGTGGTAGTGCAGAATTAAATTTTTGGCACTAATATTTACAATGGTAGTGCAGAATTATTTTTTTGAGACTAATATTCACAATGGTAGTGCAGGATTAATTTTTCGAGACTAATATTTACAATGGTAGACCAGAATTAAGTTTTTACAGTAGTTGGGCAGAATTCGGTTTTTTAGGAGAATTGATAGAGCAGAATTAAGAACACAATGATAGAGCAGAATTAAGTTTTCATAACAGACAAAAATGTTATGAAAATTTCAACAATTAATGGTGGCCTCGATTAAAGTCGTGATTTGCAGCCAACGAGTTATGCATTTTTAAATTTTTTTTACTTATTAAACAATAAAATATATTTTGTTAGCTCAGCTGCAGCCTTAGTTTTCATTATCATCATCAGATTTATATTATCGGTTTGAATTATCCAGGTAACCACAGGTCTCACCCAAAACAATAACGTACCGTGAGTCTGTTTGTGATATTTGGTTTCTGCACCAAATTGTGTATTTCCTGCGTATTAAAAATAATGGGAATTTTTGGCTTAGGCGTAGTAAGATTTATGAGGAAACCCCAATAAAAATGAAACACAGATAGGTAAATATGTAATTAACGTTGAAAAAGTACATTACACATTTAATCACAATATATTCAAATTGGAAATGGTATCTCCAAATGGTTATACATAACCATTTTGTGTTTGGGTAATTTAAAAACTGTCTGTGTAAAGATGTGCTCACACTATCTGCAAAGTTTGTTGGAGTGTATATTTTAAAAATAATCATTAGCGTAATTAATGTCATATTATATTGCAAATATGGGGACATTGACATTTTATTACATTTCGATTTTGTGTCGAAGCTTTTCTTTTTATATCTACTAAAATCCAATTTACCATACTTGATCACAGGTACGAGATCTTTGGCACAAGTGATTCCGTCTAAAATTTAAAATAATTCAAACCAAAAGCGATTCTGTACTCTACAGCAATCTAACGAACTGTACCACCATCAAAGTTGCATACACACCACTGAACAAATAAGAGGTACAGTTGGCCTCAATGTGTTTGCGTAATCTTAACATATATCGACGGCATGCATGTTACTGTGCAAGCGTTTTGTTTCGCCACCGGCTTGAGAATACACCTGCGACAAATAGTAGTCAACATTCATTCACAATCGTTATTTTTAGGGTCACAGATTCTTGGTGCCTAATGTTTACATTACAATGTGATGAAATTTCACCAGAACCATATTCAGCATATAAAGCGTCATAGGTGTTAAAAGAAAAAACAAACCAATTTAAAATGTAACGATTAAGTAATAGAAGTGGATGAACATGTTTTGTAACAGTTGCAATAAATAGGCCACTGTATATAATTGATTATTAATCATATAATAACTCTGGAAAAGTGCTTCTAAGTCAATCAATGGGGCAGAAAATATATCAAGTATGAAATATAATAAAACCAAAGACGGATATATTTTCATCTTAGTTATATAATAAAATGCCATTGTCCATGGACAAGTTTGCGTGGTGTTTGAAATATGACCAACGATACTGAGTCTAATTTCTACTCCATAATTCTTATACACATCTTGTACACGTAATATAAATAGTGCCTCCATTTAAGCATATCCAGTCAATATTGAAGCTTGGATTATAGTGCTATACCAAGATTTAATTTGAAGGCTGATCATTTCAGTCTCAGAATAGATCTTGAGAATAACTCTAATATTATGAACCCAAAGGATATTTCATGCATTATTAAGAATATCTTTAACATGAATAGTGACTCTTTTTTAGTCAATTTTGCAGCCTCGGTAACATTGTAATATCAATATTTAATTTGTAGTCTGATAATTTCTCTCGTAAAGAAGACTTTGAGGAGAACTGAAATATTTTGAACTCAAAGAATATATAAGGTGCTATTAAGAATATACGTAATACAAATGGTGACTACTTTTTAACACTTCCGTATTACGGCTCCGGTAATATTGCCTTACCAATATTTAATTTGTAGTCTGATAATTAAGAATATATAAGGTGCTATTAAGAATATACGTAATACAAATGGTGACTACTTTTTAACACTTCCGTATTGCGGCTCCGGTAATATTGCCTTACCAATATTTAATTTGTAGTCTGATAATTAGGAATATATAAGGTGCTATTAAGAATATACGTAATACAAATGGTGACTACTTTTTAACACTTCCGTATTACGGCTCTGATAATATTGCTTTACCAATATTTAATTTGCAGTCTGATAATTTCCCCCGTAAAGAAGACTTCGAGGAGAACTGGAATCTTTTGAACTTCAAGAATATATAAGGTGCTATTAAGAATATATGTGATACAAATAGTGACTCCTTTTTAGCACTTCCGTATTAGAGCTCCGGTAATATTGCTTTACCAATATTTAATTTGCAGTCTGACAATTTCCCTCCTAAAGAAGACATCGAGGAGAACTGAAATCTGTTGAACTCAAAGAATATATAAGATGCTATTAAGAATATATGTGATACAAATAGTGACTCCTTTTTAGCACTTCCGTATTACGGCTCTGGTAATATTGCTTTATCAATATTTAATTTGTAGTCCGATAATTATCATTGCTAAGGAGATCTTGAATGGTAACTTAATGATAATTGTAAGTGTTTGAATAAAAAGACGTAAATTGAGTATATGTAATATGAACATTAACTTATTTTCAACAATGGGGGGTTGGATATAATTATCATCGCAAAAGAGATATTGAGGGATAACTGGAGGAGAATTGCATTTTTTTAACTCAAAGAGTATGATACCAGGTAGTATTAAGAATAGATGTAATGTGAATAGTAACTCCTTTTGATCACATCCGTTTATAGCAATTCCGATGTCATTACGAAGCGAAGATTTAATTCGTAGTCGGGTAATATTACAAAGTGTGGACGAATGTAGGTTACATAGTAACATAGGAGACACAAAAGTCAAACATCCTCCAAACCACGTTTCTCAGATCAGCGAGATATATGAAGTTATTAAACTTATAGAAAATTTTCGAAATTTATCCTACTTTTCATTCATTTAGGACTGTTATTGACTGGAATATGTTTCAAAGTTGGTTGCCCATAACTAGTAAATTAGACACACAAAAATATAGGGTATCTATCCATAAAAGGCACTGCGCGTATTTCAAATTGTTTAATGTCTATTGGGATATACTTTGTTGAAATGGCAGTGGCTGGCCACATTGGTGTGTTGCAATGTGGAGTGGTGCAGCAGGGGTAAGAGTTTAGGTAAGTATTCTGAACGTGGGCAGACACATGAGGTAGACATAAGACAACCCCAAACTAATCTATTATAACCGAACATAACCCAACACGACATAACCCGACCCAACATAACGTGACGTAACCCAACCCAACCCACCACAAAACAAATATAATCCAACCAAACACAACATAATGCAATACAACCTATTAAAACCCAACTCAACCCATCGTAATCCGATCCAATCCAACATAAACTAACATAACTCAACCCAAACCATAATCAAACATAACTCAACACGACCCTAATCAACCCAATATAAATCGACATATCCACTTTAACATAACCAAAACCAACGCAATATAACCCAACGAATCCCAACCCGACTCAACATAACACAATATAATCTAAAATAATCCAACTCAACTTAAGCCAATTGTCCCAAACCCAACATACCCAAAAATTTACCTATTTAACCAAAAAAACAGCTTATCATAACCCAAACCAACTGAGTATAACAAAACTTTTCCCAAACTAATCGGACCCAACTCAACATAACTCAACATGACGCAATATAACCCAACTAGACCAACTCAAACCAACATATCCCAAAACCAGCCCAACATAACTCAACCCAATCCAACACAACATAATCGAAAATAACGCAACCAAACATAATCCAACGTAACCCAACCAAACATAACCCAATCCACAACAGCGTAACGTAATCCAATATTATCCATCGAAATCCCAACATAATCAGGCATAATCTAACCTAAGCTAACATAATCCAACATAATTTAACCTAACATAACCCAATATCATTCAACTCAATCTAACATAACCCAATGTAACCAATCTCAACTCAAAGTAACCCAATCTAACCCAAGAAAACCCAATCCGACATATACCAACTCAATATAACCTAACCCAATCCGACATGCTCAATATCAAGCAAGGCAACTTAACAAAATCCAACATAACCTAATACAACTTAACCCAACCCAACTCAACACAACCAGATATAAGTCAACCCAAATCAATATGACCACAATGACATTTTCCACCTGGACATGCATTGGCGAAATGGGCGTTGGCCAGAGGTGAAGTGTAGAGTAATGCGGGAGGGGTACGTGTTTGAGTAAGCAAACCGAAAACGGGCAGACGCATGAGGGCCATCATTTCATTCAAGTAGTCTTCTGCACATAAAATGTTTCGAAATTTTATGTATTCGTTGCAAGCTTACTATGTTTCCTCAATTTGTTTAAAATTTCAATATGTCGTTAACATTTACAGTTTAATTATTTTGTTAATTTTAGTATTTATCTGTGTAAATTTGACTGTCTATACATATATTTATTATGTTATGGTAGATGTGGTGCAATGGAGTTATTTACGAAAACGATTATTTAGGCAAGCTTAACAAAAGTAATAGAACACAAAAATATTGTGTTTAAGTATTTCTCCGTTTGTCTGTCTATTTCTTCGCACATCACGCAAGAACAGCTGAAAGGATTTCGATGAATGTTTTGTCGGTGTATTTATCTTACCATAGAAATCTCTTCAGTTTTATTTGCCATTGAAATGTAAACAAATAATATGTAATTTGTATATAACTAGCGAATTAGGTAAACAATCTGTGTTAGACAATGCAACTTCACCGTGGTTATTTTTATTGACTATTTTTCTCAAAATGAAATCTCAATTTTTTTCAACGATCCTTTGCAAGCGCATTTGTTCAACATTAATTTTTTGCCCTCAACCTGCTGACCCCAATTGAAGAATAAAAAAGAGCCGTCCGCATACGCACATCTGCACCACTCAAATGTCATAAAGGAGACGAGTGGCGTTAAATTAATCGCATTTTTTCGTACATTTGGCGGCCGCGAACGACTCGAGCGTCTAATGCGCCCTAATGTGTAATTAATGTGAACACTCTGCGATGGGCGCCGCCCGCTTTTAATTCCATCTCTCCACCTTTTCGACAATATGGCGGTTGGTGGTAGCCAATGTTTGGCTGTGATTTGCCCAGATGTTGGTATGATTGGATTTTATGTTAAATTTTTTGAGGAGATGGTATAGGTGTATTGGCACATAATTCTCACACATTACTTATGCATTTAAATGAATGGTAAAATTTTAAATTTCATATTAGATTATTTTTGCGACAGTACATTTTTTTATTAGTCGAATAATAAAAACGGATTTTTTTATTAAAATTTCTTCATGTTTGTCTGTTAGTCAGTGTTTTCTATTCAAGACAGATCGTGATACATGATGAAAAGGGAATGCCCACAGAGGTGTCGGCTATTCCTTCTTATCCGTTTATCAGTCAGTTTTTTTTTCTGTTCAAGACAGATGGTCATACGTGGTGAAAGGAGAATGCCCACCGAGGTGTCGGATATTTCATCATGTCCGTCTGTCAGTCAGTTTGTTCTGTTCAAGATTAATCGTCATAGGTAATGAAAGGAGAATGTCCACCGAGGTTCGGTTATATCTTCATGTCCGTCTGTCAATTAGTTTTATCTATTCAAACTGATGATCAAACGTAATGAAAGGAGAATGCCCACCGAGATGACGGTTATTTCTTCATGTCTGTTCGCCAGTCAGTTTTTTCTTTTCAAGACTGATTGTCAGATATAATGAAAGGGAAATGCCCGCTGAGGTGTCGGTTATTTCTTCTTGTCCATCTGTCGGTAATTTTTTTTGTATTGAAGACCGTTTATCATACGTGAAGAAAGCCGGGTGCTCACCGAGGTGTCGGTTATTTCTTCATGTCCGTCTGTCAATTAGTTTTATCTATTCAAACTGATGATCAAACGTCATGAAAGGAGAATGCCCACCGAGATGAAGGTTATTTCTTCATGTCTGTTCGCCAGTCAGTTTTTTCTTTTCAAGACTGATTGTCAGACATGATGAAAGGGAAATGCCCGCTGAGGTGTCGGTTATTTCTTCTTGTCCATCTGTCGGTCATTTTTTTTCTATTCAAGACATTTTGTTATACATGAAGAAAGGGGAATGCTCACCGAGGTGTCGGTTATTTCTTCATGCACATCTAACAGTCAGTTTTTTTCTATCCAATGCAGATTTTTACATATGTTGAAAAAGGAATGTCTACCGAGGTGTTAGGTGTTTCTAAATTATATATAAATCAAATAAATATCGAAAATAATATTGAAAATAATTTACAACTTACCCCAGGTTATATAAATGAGACTTCTTGACCGAATTTTATAACAGAAAAAATATGGTAAGTATTGTTTGCAATTTTCTGTATTCAGAGATTTCGTCTTGGGACAATTAGGTCGAATGCGTTTAATGTTACTTTGAGCTTATCGTTTTTTTTTGTCGGAGTTACTATTGGTTATTTATAGCTTATGTATATAAATAATGTTTTTTTTAAATTGTTACTTACCCCACATTATTTAGATTAAATTCCGTGGGCGAATTTAATAAGAAAAAAAGGAAGTTGCGAAACGGATAAATAAAATAGCCTATTAAGTGGGTAGCAGTGATGACTGTAGTGGGTAGCAATGATGACTGTTAGTAGGTAGCATGATGACTGTAGTGGGTAGCAATGATGACTGTTAGTAGGTAGCATGATGACTGTAGTGTCACGGAAATACTTATATTGGTAGTTCGCTTTTTGAATATTGTTTTGACAATTGTTTTGTTGCTTTTGTTTTTAATTGTGTTTTAACTTAGATCAAGTTATTATATTTTAATATTATTATTAAAGTGTGAAGTCGTTATTATACGAAGCTTAACAGTATAGTCTGAAAAATAGACAAACGAGAACGGCAGCAAAAACAAACTACCAAAAATGTAAGGTTAATGTTGAGTATAGTATAATAAAAATATAATTTTTTTCAATTATATAACTGATAACTGAAATATGGTTATGGTAATTATATATATATATATATATATATATATGTATAAATATATGTATATATATATATATATGTATATATATATATATATATATATATATGTATATATATATGTATATATATATATATATATGTATATATATATATATATATATATATATACAAACATACCATATATATACTTATACTATATCTAAAAAAACTTCATCGAAATAGTTTCAGCTGTTATTGCGTGACATGTGATTAAAAAAAAAACCTAGGCAATCACGGAGACTGCCGAGAGAAGTGAAAACTTAAAACTATGAAATAACAGTGGTTTTATAACATTATATACTTGTGTGCTTTCACTGCTGGCCAAGCGCAACACGTTTTACTCATAACTACAAATATACTCTTAACATTAGCATGTCGGGGACGTGAACCTATAAGATTTTCTCCTACCAAACATCTCTTAACGCGCCTAAATAAGTTTTCACTTCTAATTTTCACAACAGACCCCCAGATAAATGGACAAAAACTTAAAGATATTTTTTGTGTCTTGTTACTTTTTTAAGTTCTCCTAAATAATTGTTTTCGTTCCCTAATTCTGCAGTAATATAATAAAGGTATGTACAGACAATCAAATTTACACAGACAAATACTAAAATTAACGTTAGGATTTTTAACAAATCATAAGACAACTTCGATCACGCTAGTTCCTCAAAATTTAACTTTAAAATTCTTGAAGTTGGAAGGAAGTTATATATAATTTGATATATTTTATCGTTATAAAAACATAAATGTGTGTTTGTGTTTGTTTCTTCATATTTACAGTAAAATAGATGAGTCAATTTCTAGTTAAAATTATATTATGGTTTGCTTCGTTTATTGTAAATAAGGCAAGATACACTTGTCGAATCTACAATGAGATGACCCCAGATAATTTATTATACACAAGTATCGCGAAAGCATGTCGATTGATTTCATTCAACAGATATGATACAAGGGTAGCTGCACTCTTCAACGATACGGCTCCAAGCACCCCATTATTGTAAAGCGTGCTTTGTTGCTGTTTCAAGTACGAATTTAATAGAGGTCCCTCGAATGGAAATTGTTTTGGCACCAACTGTTGGTAGATTATGGATGGGATTAAGAGTTTGGTGTCTGTGAATATAATACGGTATTGAATGGTGTCTATTTAATTACAATGGCAAAGCGACTGATAAGGGTGCATATAATTAAATATTACACCATAATTTCAAACGCTAATACCAAAGGTCATTATCCAGCCGCCTATCTTCTATTTATTTATTTTATTTTATTAAAAAAGCTACGCCAATGCTATTATATAAAGTTGTTGTCCCAAAAGTCTCCATTCAATACTCGTATTTTTATATTTTTCAGTGCGTTTCTTATTTATAGTTTCTTCAAAATCGGTATTTTTTTTTTATTAGGAAGTTTTATTTTTAATTTTTTGTGATTTTACGCGTATGCTGCCTAGAATGTTACAAAATGCTATTAATTCTATAATATCTCATTCATTTCAATCGAAACATATACATAATATACTCAGATACATTTATATACACCTACGTTTATACATCCATATATACATACGGTTATGTAAACCATTTTCTTCTTTGACTTCACCATAGTCAGTACTTTACGTCTTTGCATATATATTCCTGTACATACTTATCTAACTACCTATTAATATCCTAGTAATTTCATGTCTGTCTACATGTCGCAGGCAACTAGCTTAATTAGCCTCTCAATTAACAACCTATCCTTTTTACTAAATGACGCTCTTCAGCCAACAACCTGAATAATATTCAGCCTTTCGATCAGACAGCTAGGCAAATGACTTGGTTTGGTAACGTATAAAGACATACCTGGCTGATATATTAAAACTTAGTTCCATTTTCTGTCACCTGCCCCTGAAACCCAAACTGTCAATATAGCGTCGACAAGCGGCAATATTTCTTGTGTTTCTCAATATTTATATACGTTTAAGCAAGTAAATTGTCCTACGAAAGTGTGCTGACAAAGATATGTAGACGCAACTGTTACTGTTCTTGATCGATAATCTATTTTTTGTTTTGTGTAAATAATTTTATTATACTAGCTTTACAACAAAGGTGACTTATCTACTTTCCTTAGAGGCTATAAATGAAGAAAACAAAAGCTCAGGTGACCATGGGTTCTGGATAGTAAAGGACAGCTATGGATTTTTTACTGGATGAGCAAATACGATATCATGACAAGTGCCAGTGAAGACTATTTAATTTTTAAAAGACTATCACCCACTGCTCCTACAGTGCGTATTTTACCCAGCGAACAATATCTTGACGTCCTAGCAGAAATCCATAAATTATACGGACATGGTCGGCGAGATATAATGCTGTATAACATAAAAAAACAGATAGTATATTCCATAGAAAGCTATAACATTTTTTGTGTCTCTTTTCTCTATATGTGAAACAAAAAGAAACGTTCCAAGAAAAGGCATTGTGACGAAACCAATTGTCTCACGTGATTTTAATATAAGAGTCGGCCTTATGGATTTTCAGTCCTGTTTCGATGGATAGTTTAAATTATTAAGGCTTTTAAATTATTAAGATAACGCAACAACATTTCTAAATCGGCGCCCGCTTAAACCAACAAAAAAAGTGTTGCTCTTGAGCTGACGAACATTTTTTACTATTCGAGGCACCCAATATTTTACAATCAGACAATGACCGTGAGTTCACTGCATATATAATAAGAGACTTAGTTGCAATGTGGCCTAAGTATAAAATTATTCACGGAAGTCCCTGTCATCCTCAAACCCAAAGTGAGAGAAGTAACCAAGGTATAGAAAATATGCTCCGAACCTAGATGAACAAAAACAAATCAAGAAATCTGTCTGCCGGCTGCTTCTTCGCTTCTTGCAATATTTTAAAAATGTTTCATTCCATCGAATAATTGGAAGATTTCCATATAAAGCTTTATTCAAAAGTACACTAAAGCTGGTTTAAAGGTCGATATCCATACTTTCAACTATAGAAAGAGAAGATCAATTGAAAATTTTCAGCTGAAGTTATGTGCAGTGATAATTCCTACAACAATGATAATACATCGAGAACCGGAATTAAGAATATTAAAAACTTAGAATCAATATTCTGGTGTGCACATGTGTGAGTCCTGCAATAGTGTTGTGCATGTAATATGCGGAAAATTGTGTGTAAAGAGGGTCACGATTCCAAAGATTTATGTTTCGTACGTAAGGTTGAATAGGATATAAATATCGAGAGGAACAATGCACACAAAAGGCTTAAGCGTGCAGCTGAAAATACGATTGAAACCATCGTTAAAAATGTCTAATTTAGATATTAGTAATAGTATTTTGGTAAGCGAACCTAAAATGGATCAGGAACTAAAAATGATACTATTAAAAACTAGTTTTTACGGCAAGAGTCGCAATACTTAGAACAAACTATGGTGAAGAAATTACGGAAACTCCAATTACTTTGAGAAAAGCTATGGCAAGTCAGTGTTATTTCGGTAGCCAGGGATTCCAAAGATGTAGTTGTAAGTATGCTGTAAATAATATCGCAATAACAGATGTGCTTATTTTTAAAACACAGTCCTTTGCGGATACAAGTGTCATGGAAGTTTAATTTGGGTTAACAAATAATATTTTAATTATGTTCCTATATATATTGTTATTAAGTTACACTATTTGATCTCATGATTACCAAATAATAAATAACTAATTTAACTATCCTTACTAACACGTACTTTAATATTTTGTGACAGGCACTTAAAACTTTAATTATTTTAAACTTTTGAAGACTACGAATATTATTGTTGCAAATTCCTAGCTACATTTTGATATATTATTATATTGATTGTTAAAACATTATTATATATTTTGAAATAGTATACTTAAATAAACAATTCTCAATGTTAGATTTGTCATCTTTTTTTCATCACGTGGTCACCTATTCTATGAACACCCAAGCTGATATTAATCAGCCCGCTCATTAAATGTTGTATTAGACGTATTGGCTCAACGTTATTCAGGCCGCTGGTTGAACGACGCCTTTTAATAAAAAGGCTAAGTAGTTCTTTGAAAGGCTAATTAAGCTAGTTGGCAGCGATATAAATGTATACGATATTAACCTATGTGCCTACTAACATCCTATTTGCTTCACGTCTTTGAATATATCAGCATATATTTATTCATTTATTTATCAAACTTTACTGCAAGCTTAGAAAACCAAGTATACAGAGGCGGACTTATTGTTACAAGAGCAATCTCTTACAGACAACTACAATGAAATAAATGAGAACAATAAGTGCTGTGGCCGGCTGTAAGTGATTTTAAATGCTAATTAATAATTATACTTTCAACTTAAAGTATACAATAGTATATCGTAATAAAATAGCATTAAGTGAAAACAAAAGCAAGACAATACTTTAGCGGCAGGAGGGGGAGAGGGGTGTTAGGATGGGTTATAGAAGGGATTACGATCTGCCGATTGATGATAAATGTAATTTCAAGCAACTTTTGAATGCAGACAGCGAGGGTGCAATGTGTATATTAGTGGTCATTTCATTCTACATTTAAGTAGAATATACAGTGAAGAATTCTCCATAAAATTCACTTCCATGTTGAGGGATTAGAAAAGTGTACTTGTTTTCCGATCGTAATTTCAGGAAGTGGAATGACAGGTATTGGTATCTAGATCTGAGGTATGAAGATGTAACGGGATTATTGAGGATATTATGTACAAAATATAGAAGATAGAGGTTACGTCAGTTACGAAACTGTAACCGTTTTAGTCGTGACCGATGCTCGGATATATGGTCAATTTTTCAAGGCTTAAAATATATATATTATGCAGGTTTTGAAGTCGTTCTAATTTATTAAGTAAATGTTCGTTTATATTAGATTAATCAAGCTGGTTATTAATATTCCAGTTATTTTATGTCTTTGTATATGTCTATTCGTACTCTTACTTATCTACCAATCCTTATTTCTTTATGTCTTTAATGTACCTCTAACACTTTTATAATTAATTATTTCTTAATTTATTCTAATACTTTTATAATAAATTATGTCAAGACGAGTCAAGCTAGTCCAAACTCAATGACTTTATTTCTTACCAATGAGATTCTTATTATCACCTTCCATCTCCATCAACAGACCCTGGAAAACACTTATGGCCAAAGGATTCATCAGACAAGTCAAACTAATAGACGAATTTACTTCTCACTGTTGGAAAGTCCTATCTGAAGATAAGGCAATCCAAACGAATCGATACTCGGCAAATCTACTGCTCATCATTAAGAAGTGATTGTCGCCGCTTTACAGTGCAACCATCAAACTCTGAGCACAACTTGAGACACAAAAACTCATCAAGAAAAGTCAATCGAGGGAAAACGTGATTTACGTCCCATCGTTGAGAAGTTCCTGTTACCACCTATCAGTTCTATCACGAGACTTTGGTCATCTTTCGTGAACAAAGATCTATATAAGTTAAATGATCTATAACTAGATGAATTTACTTTTTATCATTGACGAGTTTTGTCATCATTTTTGAACACCGTCATTAGACCCTGGCTACTATCTGTATCTATAGCACTTATAAAGACCTATCTAATAAGTTCAAACGCGGTACCAAATTGCCCAAAGCGGACTTGTACTCTCATCCGTTGAGGATTTCATTAGAGGAACACAGCCTTTATGGAAATTGGTTAAAAAAAATTGTCGAAACTATCACTGTGATTCATTCCAAAGTTCAAGCTAAGATATAAGTTATTGTTATCCTGATCTACCTTCATAAAGTAGCCAACTCGTAATCATCCCTACAACAAGAGGAAAAACTGAAACCCGACTATGGAAAAAAGTAACTGAAAAGTGCGATATACATAGCCTGTGAAATTCATAACGTTATAAAAATTAAGACATTCTTCAGATCAAGACGTATCTAAGGACACATCAATTGTTCAAATTTCTTTAGTAGTTTAGTCTGTATGAGGGAAAAAACTAACTAACATACGTATATAACCCGCGAAATTCATAACCTTTCTCTATCGTAGTCGGGTGAAAACGTCATTAACTGATAACACAGTTAATTCGTTTATAACTTTGGTACGTAGAATGTATATAAAATTAAAATATAACTGAAAATAAGCAGGTTTGGAAACACTAAAATATACATAACCTCAATATATTCGTACAATAAAACAGTAGCGGAAACATTTCGGGTACTATACATAGACTATAGAGAAATATACTTTTTTTTATTTTTGTGTGTAATGATTACTTACTTTTGTATTCTATATGTTTATTTGTACATATTTGACGTAACAACTATATGGCGTATTTAGATAATCGTGAATATGATACACGTTTCGCTGCAATATGACGTTAGGACTTTAAGAAATAATGTCTATTAGTATATTTTCTTTTATTAGTATCATGTAAAACTATTAAATGATCATCATCATATATATTAATACGCTAAGGTAAGATGTTACTCTCCCTTTTTAGAAAAAACCTCACAACTAATCCATATAAATTATATATAATTTTATAGATAATTGCTTGCTCTACCGGCATCCGCAACTAAAAAATTTATTATTGCTATTGTTTTTGCAAATTAATTAATTATACACAAAACAGCAATGCTGCCATCTAACGGCTCAACGTCAATATGATTGACGGTCGGTAAAATTTTTGTTTAATTTCAAATCCACTCACGTATAAATAAAGTGGCGCTTTAGCTCAATGCTTTTGATACTTGCGCCTCTATATGTCAATTTTAGTAAAATATTTGTTTGATCTGTCATCTGAGCTTCATAATGGAATAAATAATGCGAAGACTTCACACGGGTCACGCTAGTAAATGTATATAAGTATTAAATTTTAATTATCCTTTTTCATAAAGTGTAGGAATTAAAATGTATTTTATCGTTTAGAAATAAAAAAAATGTCAATATATTCACGAAAATTGAATTACACTGAACTTTTTATATATTAGAAATGTTGTTTACAACGAAACTTTTGATTTTTCTCTCCGCCTACTTAAACATACTTTCTTTTGTTTGAATTTAGTTTTATGGTTTAGAAAATATCAGAAAAAAAACAAAAAAACTACAATCACTTAATAAAATCATAATTCTTCATAATTTTCGTTAAAGAATTAGCAAATTTTTATTCTTGTGTTTTCAGTATACTGTGCAGGTGTAATGTAAACAAGAATGAATTATTTACTTTTGTAATAACTAATTTCTTTCATCTCATTTTATGTTCATTTCGTATTTTTTATTTCGTTGTTTTTTCAATAAATAAAAAAAATAATTTGAAATGTAAATTCCTTATGTTTTTAATATAATTTTAGGTTATAATTTCAATTATTTTAGCGTTGTTAACAGACTGCCAGACTGCAATATATCAATTTTTAGGGTTTACAATCTCAAATGAAAAAAAGGATTATAAGATTATTCATAGGTCTATCTGTCACAGCCATTACCTCAGAAACCGCTTAACGTAGAAACTTGAAATTTGGCATAGTAATAAAGCATATTAAATCATACTTAACTTAATAGCTATATTCAAAAATATTCATATGGACATAAAGGGACGAGGGGAGGGGTCGCGTAAACTATATTTCCTTTTTCCCTCTATAGTTCGGCATATTATTTAAAAGGGCTAGTAACAAAGGTCTTGAAAATATATTTTCCACAAATTTAAGTATTATATCATAAGAGATATATTGAAAAGTACGCGAAGGAAAATATGTTTCTCCACCTCTTATTTCCGAAACTATTCAATCCAAAATGATGAAAAAATAGGGTGTTTATAAGTCTAAGGAAGGTGGTGGGAAAATTATAGCCATTTCCATAGATCCTTTAATTTTTGAAATATGCACCATGTTTCATTCTTGTGAAAAGTACAGCAAGCGATATATTTACGTTGCGAAAAATTAATATTTGTAAATTGTATAATAGGAATATATGTATCCTTCAATTTTTATGTGCCTAAATGCGTACAGAATTCTCGAAGTGCGAGTTTTTGACAGTTTTATTTATTAATTTTATTTTTAATATTACTACGAGTACTTAGTGAATAGCGAATATTAGCGAGCACACTCAGTATTTAGCTATCCGGCTAAATTACTGAGCGGGTCAGAATAGGGTTTAAATGCGGATTAAACACCTCCACTTCATACATTTTTATACAACAAATCAAGTCATAATAAGGGATAGCTTAAGCACCCCTTACACGGTGCGCCTTCTTCCGCCAATACAATGCTTGTTAGCCGAGTATATTGAGTTAACGCACAATGGCGCCGTGTCGCGGGCTCGAAACTCGCGCACTGCAACTTAACTGTGTGCAGTGCTGCAATCTATGGCGGAGTAGTGGATGGCCCGACAAAATATTAATTAAAAGTGAAATATTTGCAAAAGATGTTTAATTATTCGCATAAGGGACGCTAAATATATTACTACTGGAGTTTCCCATAATGGTGTATCTTTGGGTACTCGCTTTCTTTTTATAATATAATTTTCAAATTTGCCATCATAATGTAGAGTGAACTTTGTGAGGTTTTATTTATCAAACATAATATTTTATTTATTGATGTTTATACAAATTATGTTCCCTGACGAATAGTTTTGTATTTATACGATCATGCATATTTATATTAAATCATTTAGTAAAAATATTATTTAGTTAATTTTACTAATTAGTATTTAAAATATTTTGATAAAAAAAATCTATTGGAATTTTCATTATTTCTTAAGTTTATGGAAGTTCTTTGTATACTTTTAATGGTAGTATTTATATCAATAAATATTATTAATATAGTTTTTATATTTCTGTGAAAAAACTAAACAATCATGCAAATAATCATGAATAAAGTAAATAATGATAGCTTTCCACACAGTGACAAGGCTCTATATTTTAATATAACAACAAAACTTAATCCACCACAAACAAACAAAACGTAATCCACCACAAACAAAATGTAATCCACCACAAACAAACAAAACGTAAATCCACCATTCGCAATGTTTATGTTACTAACCTTAGCAAAACGGCAGAATTTTGTAAATCGATTCTTGGTGTACAGTTGACACACACCATATGTTATTTAAGGATTTATTTAATGTTAAACAGTCAAATCCACATGTCATATATATATATATATATATATATATATATATATATATATATATATATACCCATTTATCCACCAAATTTCAGGTGGGATTTCAAATCACTCTATCACGCTGTATATCAAGCTACGATTCACAGGGACAGAACAGTGATAACAAATGTAACAGACGTCACGGAACACTGCTTGAACGGTGCAAGTTAGAGAGAGATAGGTTATTTACTGACTGATCATTTCATTCCCGATATACTCACGACTGTGAAGACCGATATTGTTTGATGAAGGTAGAGGCGTTTAGTGATGGTGGATGGAAAAGTATTTCAGTGAGGTAGCAAGCCGCGCGACTCACTTGCGCGATCGGCATCCTGCGGAACGGACGTGTGTCTGTAAACATTTTTTAATACTATTAATTTCTGACTATTAACTTCGTATAGTATTTTTCAATTCCTATTTTTTATGTGTGTGAAATCGCGGAGGATAGCTAATAAAATTTTAATTTAATCTTCGTATACTAGAAGGAAAAAAACATTTATTGTTAAATTAGGTATTATTAAAAACATTTATTATTAAATATTATATACTATACAATTAAATAAATGTTAAAGTTATACACCTATACGTTTCAATAACGATATTTAGAAATAATTTTTTATTATACAGGGCAATTTATAAATTCTGCGACCCTGTAATATTGCCGACAACGAAACAATTCAATAAATTTAACCTAAACACTCTATTTTATATTTATATATGCAGATTTCCTTAATAAATTGTTAATAATACGTAATATAATTAAGTACGGGGACATATATATTATTGTAAACAACTCAAAAAATATGACATATAGAATCATCGTTATATATCGGTACCTTCTAAAACATCGTTTTTCCATAGTTTTAGGTTCGGTTATTTGTTTAGTTATCAGTAAATAATAAATAGTTATAAACAAAGTTCTACAGCTATAAACAGATAGACTTCAGACAGTTACACGTTTTAAAAAAGAATTTTCTAAGTAATGTAAAATTACAGAGCGAATGTATTCCTTGTTGCTTCTCAGTGCAATAATTGTTACAAGTAGCTTTTATGGAAAAGGCTAGGTACTTAAATAATGGTCGAAGAGAATAGTTGTAATAATCAACTTCGCAGTTAGTTTGTAATTTAATAGAATAGCCTGAATCCTTGGATCATTATTCACGAAGCTTTCGCCAAAATATATAATTCAGGAATTTTTTAATCATATACTCAAATTTATTAATTGTTTTTCAAGGTTATCATACTTCTACATATAAACTTTTTGATTAAATGCATAGATTTTGTCTTGGTTAATAATCTGGCTAATTTTTAAAAGCCATTAATATAGAAAATAATGGAAATACACGTTACAGAAACAAAACATGGAATGACAAACCCCCTCTGTTAGAGAAATCAGTTTAATTTTCACGGTGATTAGTGAAACTGATAATTTTTGTCACTTCTCTACCCGAAATAAAAATAATTCAAAATTCAAATAATTCTTGTGTTCTTTTTCTTATTCACACATTCACAAATGTAGTTATCGAAAGAAAACAGAAGATTATTTTTTCTGCTCCTTGTTAATTTCGCCTCCTTTCTAAGGTGCCCTCGTGATCGCGTCTCCAGTAAACCCGTTGTGGCGAGACGGTCGTACTTGTATGGAAGTTAACGTTACCTAAAGTATACGTTATTGTTTCATACAGAGGTATGTAATAACTTATTTGAAAGTTCATAAGGTCATAAATTACTTAAAAGTTTTCATATCTAGTGCATATATGATGTACCTGTAAAAAAGCTTTAGCTTTAAGACTTTTAGGTATTTTATGACCTTGCTTACTTTTTGTTCTATATTCCTGACGACACTGATTTTAAATTGATGACGTTAAATTTCATGGATGTAATATCTATGAGCCACCCGGTGTGATGCGGGTCACAGATGTGTTGGTGGCGCGCGCATTAAGAATATGTTTTGTGATGTAAAGCGGGTGCCGCTTCACTACAGCTTTTGTCGCTATACAGCGGTGTTCCAATCTCATTAATATTATTTATTAGTATTTTATATAATAAAAAGTAGTACGGTTTTGTAAATAATTGAGATCTTTATTTTAATAAATATATTTCTTAAATTAACATTGAAAGTTGTTCATAAGCTCTGTTTCTATTAATTTAAAAATGTATTAGTTAGTAATTGAGAAAAAAAAATAGTAATGTTGATATTTGCCATCACTATTTGGTATTAGTGGAAAAAAAATTAATGCATGGAGTGAATGTTTAAATGGTTCTTAAAGTGTTAATGTACGTATTTTTTTCCGTGAGAGATAAGGATAGCAACTTTGTAATTGCTGAACAGTTTGCAGAACGTATTATTGGCTACCAAACTTCCGATCACACGTTTTCGTTAATAATACATGAATTATTTCATAGATTTTATAAGTCATTTCGGAATTTCGTGCTTATAATAAGAAGGATATCGTAATTTTGAAAAATTTTGCTGGGATTAAAAAATAAAACCTGTCAATTATGACTAGAAGTCATACTATAAGATACATACGAGATCACATTTAGGGACATATATATATTCAGGGGTACATAATATTTCTATCAAACTATTGACAAACATTAATTTTTCACAACGTCTATGGAAACTTTTGTTATGGAATTGAATATAGCTTTAAAGCTATGAAAGCTTTCGCAATCGAAAAAACATGGTGCATATTTCAAAAATGTTTAGATCTAGGATAATTGCTATAGTTTTCCTGTAACTTTCTAATTATATTTTACCAACCCTGTTTTTACATGATTTTTGGTTTAGTAGTTTCAGAAAAAAGGGGAGGGAAAAAGCTCAATTTTATATATTTTTTGAATATATTTTTAAATATACAATTTAAAATTATATAGACTTTATTTACACATAAGAATGGGGATTAGATGAATATTTTAAAAACCTTAGATGTATAACTTGTGGGATAATAAGATATATAACCAAACTTAATTTAAAGTTTGTGATCTATGACAGTTATGTTAGTGAACTTGCAAGGTTTCTGTTTTCCATTTTGAGGTACGGAATCGTGAAAATGAGAATTAAACTCGTTACACATCTAATGAAAAAAGGATTCTATTGAAATATGTCTTGTTAAAATTTAATTTTTTTTAAATTTTGATCTCATATCAGTACGTTTGCACGACGCATTTTAGTAAAAGAAAAATTATTAATGGACCTAGATATACTGCTTGCGTCGCATGCGATTTGAACGAATTTCACACGCACGCTTCGATGCCTATTTACACGCATCCTTCGATATATTCGTAAAACGGTACGCAACACTAATTGCACAAGTTTGACTTGTACATGGTAGAATTTTAAATTGTACAACGTTAATTACTCGAACCTCCTTTTACAATTTTGAAACGATTCAAATAAAAAAATAAAACAATATAACGTAGTATAACTGCTATATACGTTTCAATTATCATGAAGATGAATTTTGATATCATGAATACAACTCGCACTTAACCTGTCATTTTGTCATTAACTAAAATTTAAACACAACAAAACCCTAAATTAAATATGAAAAAAATATAGTTTTTGATACCAATGAAAAATTTTTTTGACATCCCATCTATTTTTAATATCGGTTAATTTAAAGAAAAAAAATATAGATTTATTAAATAACGATGCTGATAAAATTGAGCAGTGAAAAAAACCATCCTATCTATTATTTACTGATAATATCGTTTATCTACGAAAGAGTCACTTCGTTTTTTAATAGACCTTGTTTTTTTTAAACATTCGAAAATAAATTCGTTTAAAACATAAATTTAGGTGATGCCTTTTATTTTTAACATAAAGGTATTTTTGTTTAGAATAGTACTTCCCGACCAGCGGGGCGGGCATTTCTTGGGGGCGTAAAGTAATCAGGGAGGGGGCGGGGGTCAATGTGTTCAGACATTCTAAAGAAAAAAATAGATTTTAAGTCTTAAATTTACTAAATAATTCATTCGGTCGCATGCAGCCGCAAACATCTCATTTTATTTAATTACATTTAATTATTTTTAGGAATGAATACCAAAGTTTTAATTTATTTGAGTATGCTTGTAATTAAGAAATTAATGTTGTGAAAATGATGGGTTTTTATTGTAACAATGAAAAAAATTGAAACGATGTATATAATAAAAAAAATAGACATGAATATATTTTTTAAAATCCGGGGAGGCCAAACGCAAAAAAGATTGGCAATGCCTGGTTTAGAATATACATATAAACGATACTAGCGTGACCCGTGCGAAGTCTTCGCATTATTATTTATTCCATTATGAAGGTCAGATGACAGATCGAACAAATATTTTACTAAAATTGACATATAGAGGCGCAAGTATCAAAAGCATTGAGCTAAAGCGCCACTTTATTTATACGTGAGTGGATTTGAAATGAAACAAAAATTTTATTGCTGTTTTGTGTATATAATTTTAATAATTAATTAATTTGCAAAAACAATAGCAATAATAATTTTTTTAGTTGTGGATGCCGGTAGAGCAAGCAATTATCTATAAAATGATATATAATTTATGTGGATTAGTTGTGAGGTTTTTTCTAAAAAGGGAGAGTAACATCTTAAAACCTTAGCGTATTAATATATATGATGATGATGATTAATTTTTATTTTAAATCAGCGGTATCTTCCGACTTTGTTCGTATAATATTCTGAAATGCAAATGCAGTATTTTAATGCATTTGTTTTATAGTCTTTTATCAGGTATAAATAATTAATTTAGTTCTTAGAATTAACTAAGTTAGAAAAAGAGCAATCCCGCGCGGGTCGAATTGCGCTTCTTCGTTTCGACGTATTCCTACGGCCTACCGATGCCAAACATTTTTTTATGGCAGAGATATACGTAACTTTATCATCATTATGTCTCTGGAACCATTTGAGATATTATAATGAAATTGATCCTACGGTTTTATCAACAATCTATGTAAAATTCATATCATAGCTTTAGTACTTTTCAAGTTAAATTCGTTCGTACAGACATGAAGATAGACAAACAAATTATTTTTAGCATTTAATTCGTTTTACTAATTAAATATGCAAAAGTAACAAGTATTTAAGGCCTGAAGATTTGAAAATCACAGCTATTTATATCAATATACGACGAAATCTTTATTTAGAACTTATATTTAAGCGGTATTATTTTAATTAACCATATCGTCAATGATAATTCCATTTACTATATATATATATATATATATATATATATATATATATATATATATATATGTATATTTATACAAAGCAAAAAAATGTCGAAGAAGTTAAAAACTACTTGCTACTCGTTTATATACTACATTGTAATAAAATGTTTCATCCCTTGTCATATGACGCCAATCTCCAAGTCACATCCTATATCACATATCGCCCCCTCCTCCGGCTCCATCCCTCGCTATTCTATTAATATTACAATAAATATTGTCTACTGCACCTCGTCCGGCCCTGGGGTCGGCCGCTACTTACCCCCGACCCAATCGCTCCTTCTCAAATTGCATTTGGAGCGACTTAATCACTTGAACCGGCATTAATCCCAGAATCGATTAAAAGACGCGCCTGTAAAAAGAATTCGAACATGCTGTCAGCTTTGAGCATGTGCGGTGGGATTAGGTCTATAATTTTTGAAATACACACTCGCTTTGAGTCTCACTAATCTTGCTCTGTTACTGTTGCAGACTTTTACTGATACCCATAGAGCTACCATCATTAGAGGACAATGTACGGTGGGCTTAATGAAGACTCAATCAATAATAATTTATAAGTAAAACGATGGTAGATTAAGTTAAGTAAAGTTAGCAAGAAGCGGAAAATATAATCGTCTATCTCGCTCTCGGTCATTGTATTTGTATATACGTAAATAAGAGAAAAATGGCAAAGAATTATTTGAATTTAGAATAACTTGTTTTTCGTATAAAAAATGATAAGAATTATAATTGTCGCTGCCCACCGTGAAAATCGTTTTGGCTTTTCAATTAGAGAGGGACTTGTAATAACATGCAGATACGAGTACATACGGCACCTTCAGAATGAAACATACTTAACTCAAAAAAAAGAAGAATTGAGTTAAGGGCATTCAAAGTTCCAAGAGAGCTTCTGTAACACGTAGTATGAATAATAAAATAGTATTACATATCTCGGTATCCAATGCTAACCTATGGGAGGTCATATATTTAATAGCGTACAGCGTAAATTTTGAAACTTTAAACGCTGTTTATCAGGAGTTGAGATTTTCCAGTTGAGTCACTTTCGTTCTGAAGTTGCGATATGTTCTAAACTTGTTTATTTAATTTTATAGCATCTTAAACTCATAGTTTTACGATATGCAGCTCAGTTGTTTTCTAGAAATTTATATCCCTGTAAAAAGAATATTTAACTATAAATTATATTTCATATATATATATATATATATACATACACAAATATGCATATTTATATATATATATATATATATATATATATATATATATATATATATATATATATAATCTAACTATCTGACTGATATATTAACTTCAAACTTTAATCAGATTTAGACAGTCCTAGAGATACCAATCGTTATTGCAAAAATTACACTACAGGAATTAATAAATCTTCATTATAAAAAGAGGTTTGCATCTGAAACTGAAAATTCGATTAGTTTCATTTGAAAAAAAATCGGTCCAATTATTAATATTCAAATTTATAATAACTTCGCATGAATTTTTTAATAACATGTGGGATCCTGATCTTGTAAAAACTACATTACATTAGTTATTAAGTTCAATATAACCATAGTATTGAGACTCAAACTACGTTACTTATTAAATTTAATATAACATTAATATTGAGACTCAAACTACATTAGTTATTAAGTTCAATATAACCATATCCCACCATAAATATACCATATCTAACCATATTGAGACTCAAACTACATTAGTTATTAAGTTCAATATAACCTTAGTATTGAGACTGAAACTACGTTACTTATTAAGTTTAATATAACATTACTATTGAGACCCAAACTACATTACTTATTAAGTTCAATATAATCTCAGTATTGAGACTCAAACTACATTAATTATTAAGTTCAATATAACCTTAGTATTGAGACTCAAACTACATTAGTTATTAAGTTCAATATAACCTAAGTATTGAGACTCAAAGCACATTAGTCATTAAGTTCAATATAACCTTAGTATTGAGACTCAAACTACATTAGTTATTAAGTTCAATATAACATTAGTATTGAGACTCAAAATACATTATTTATTTAGTTCAATATAACCTTAGTATTGAGACTGAAACTACGTTACTTATTAAGTTCAATATAAAAATTTAGTGCTTAAATGGAGAATAATTACAATGTCGACTAGAAAAACTTATATATTGAAGTATTACGACTTAGACGATCACCTAGATCGTTATACTCGTACTTCGACGTAAAATAGTTCTTTAAATATATTTTTAATATGCTCAAAAAGGCTATATCCTATGCGTCTAAGTAAAAAAACAGTTTTTTTTTCTGTAAATATAATGTATTTCCTTATAATCTTGAAATAACTATTATATATAATGTAACTAAAGGAACTATTATATAATGTAACTAAAGGAAAATGAGAATGAAAAACTGTTTATATTTTAGTCGATTAGCTTTTTCAGTCATTCAATAAATCTAATGCGGACGATATTATGAACAATCATAATGTACGATTTAGAGGATTGTAAATTTTTCAGTAACTTTGCCAAATGAACAAAGGTTTATTAGCAGAAAAAAGCTTTATTAATAGAAAAAAAGGCATTATTAAAAGAACTGTGTTTTTTTAATAACGCGTCGTACTTCAGGTATACATAAACTGAAATATCAGTCCCTAAAATATCACTGTCAGTAACCGTTGATCATAATTTAGAATTGAAATTTTTGTAAGATTAAATACATTTTTTCAGTTTTAGGTATATTTAAAAATAAAAATACTAGTAAACAATTTCTTGATGACACTTGTTCTAATATTGTTTTATCAACAGTAGCTAAACTTGTCTTCCATAAATTTAGATGATTATATGCGTTAAACTAATCTATGCGTTAAACTACATGCGCGTATTATATGCGTAAAACTAATCTCAAATAAAATATTAAA
The DNA here is from genome assembly GCA_039881145.1 of Druceiella hillmani. Classification (NCBI taxonomy): domain Eukaryota; kingdom Metazoa; phylum Arthropoda; class Insecta; order Lepidoptera; family Hepialidae; genus Druceiella; species Druceiella hillmani. The sequence goes on along the minus strand of JAYKKI010000010.1, from coordinate 11,117,697 downwards.
TAATTATTAATTGTATACACTTGAAATATAATTATATTTATATAAAATAAATATTAATTGTATACACTTGAATTATTTACTGATTATATACAATACCATTCGCGAATTATATTAAATTATACTCAAAAAATAAAATATTAATCGAAATAAAAGTACTTCGCTTGATATTTGTAAATATTGCCCTTCGTACGTTTAAAAAGTATAAGCTTCACAAAAGTAGTGAAACGGGTAAATTCGGCTCCATTGGCCGATGCCGAAGGGAACCGAGTTTACCCGTTTCAGCGTCATCGACCAGAATTTGACGGCTAAGCTTCGTTTACAGCTCGGAAATATTGCGCATGTGATAAGTTTTCCTTTCAAAAGTAAATTTTTTGTTTGAACAGATAATTTACTAAACAACAAAAAAAGATTTGAATACATTACAAAACTTTTTAATTTATTACAGTCTGTTATATTCTATTTCAACTTATGCTCATCGTTACTTACACAGTAGGTGCTGCCTTCTTACGTGGTCTCATTCTAGAACTTTTAAAAACATTTGTTCGAAATATAACTGCGATTCAAATGATATACAATCTGGTAAAAAAAAGGAAACATGACACGTAAAACCGAACGAAGACATGCTCTGGATACGTGAAGAGTAACCTGATAGCCAATGGTCTTGAAATTTTTGATGTAAGTTAAAGGAAATAATTTTAATTGAGCGTTTTAATGGGGCTAATCTAAGAATTCTTAGAAGGTAATAATATGGGGTTTTCTAAGAATTCTTAGAAGGTAATAATATAGGGTTTTCTAAGAATTTTTAGAAGATAATATGGGGTAATCTAAGAATTCTTAGAAGGTAATAGTGTGGGTTTTTGTAAGAATTCTTAGAGAGCAATAATATGGGTTAATTTAAGGATTCTTAGACGGTAACTAGTAACTTTATATTGAAAAATTTGAGGGAAATTGCAAGTCACTTTGAAATTTATATTTCTTGAACAGATCTTAAAAATGAAAAGTAGAAAAATGGAAAACCAATCTCACTTTGAAAGATCTATTCAATGAAACTATTATTGAAAAGAATAATTTTTCACCACCAATTTATGTACATAATTTCTTTTTAAACATTGTTCTAGACATTAATTAAAATCTCTACATTGAGCGATTCACCTACATAGGATTCATCTACCTATGGAAATGTGGGGCTGTGATAGACGGTCGGATGAACCTGACAAAATTATGAAGGTTTCTTTTTTCACTACCAAACCCGAAAGTGAGATTTTTTTAAATTTTAAAATCTTTTTTGCGAAATATTACTTTCCAAATTTGGCGCGGTATCGTCTTCTTCATCTAAGGCAAAAAATTATGAAAATAATTTTTAGTGTTGCTTGATAAGTAAATTCATTTTTTTTTATGTAAACTGATATATTCTTTTTTTAAAGGTCCGAACAATCTTACAGTATGAGACTATGATTTTAAATACGTTGTATAAGCGTCTATCTGTCAAAATTACCCGTATGCTTACAATTTAAATATATTATGTATTGACATTAGGCAAACTTAAAACTTGTATTAAAATATTGTATAATTTAATTCTACGGGAGCTCATTTCATTGAATTTAGTTAATACTTCTAAAAAAATGGAATTTATCAAATTTTGTTTTTTTTTGTAAGTGAACAGCTTGAAAAATAATCAGCCGACTTAAAACAAATGTTACATTATGCGGCAATGTATTTCTTCAAAAAATAAAACATGATGTATTTTTTATGCTATAAATCATCCAAATCTGAATACACAAATGGCCTTCTCAAGTTTTATTTATTTGTCTAAAAGTAGTTAAAGAAAAACATGAACACCATTTGGCCATCCATCATAATTTTATAAAATATTCTTATAAAAATGATAACCATTATACCACTCCTTTCTTTATCAACTGCTATATTATCATATTTTATTATAGATCACTCACATTAAGTCAAATAGCATTCGTTTACATGGGATCGTTTGCGTATTCAAGTCAGTTCTATAAGTTTTCATGAAACGGTTTCAGCGTAACGATTACAGCAGAAAACGTCCTCGATGTTGCGACTTGGTAATATGTCGGAACTTGAATTCAGTTCTAAAAATATTCCCTAAACCCAATAAAGGGTGGGAGGTTTCAAAGTAATATAATTTTGAACAAGGTAAGTGTGTAGACACGGTAAGGTATTTAGTCAGTTTTTCCGATAAGTATTTACATCAAAACCGTATTCCATTTTCAAAATTATCAAAGAACATTTCAGGGAAAAACTGAACGAAAATGAAATAAAACCTTTTTAAGTATAAGTATGTAATGTGATCAGGACGTCGTAGGCAGGGTTAATTTCCCGTTGACAGTGGAGATGTAATGTTATACTAGTTTTATTCTCGATTTGGTTCAAGTAAAAATTATGTCGAAGATATACTTAATAGCATACGTTGACATGAACAATTGAGAAAATATGAATAACAAACTTATATTAGCTTGATGAGTCTCAAATTGTACCTAGCGGGAAAGAAATTAGATTTCATTATGTTACAATGGAAATTTTCAAGAATATACTAATATGTGAATAGCCTTCTAGGCTATTCACATAAATGGATCTTATGGAAGATAAGTCAAGGAGTAAACCTATTAAAAATCTTTTTCCAAGTCTTCAAATTCTTCTTTCTTGTCAGATGTCAGGCTGGTACCGGACGCTGCGTCGTAGACAAGGCACACCGGAACCAGTGCCAGGCGTGCCGACTGAAGAAATGCCTCGCCATGGGTATGAACAAGGACGGTAAGTCACCATCCATATTCAATATGAAGCTGTAAATGGATTTTAATAATTTTAATCATACGTAAAACTTTTTTGCTAGATTCGCCTTGACTTATCATGTTTATCAACTGTACTTTTGTTAAATCTACCTCGTTTGAGAGAACAATGATGAAGTATTGAAAAGTGTAATTGAATGTTACGTAGATATTTTCTTATATAACGTAGATAGCATAAATTTAAGTTCTGCGGAAAAACCTAAACCCATTTTTCTCGAGAAAGCTAGTTATGAGCATGATTATTGTGCATGGTAAGTACTGATGAAGTGAAAAGTTTCATGAGAATCGTTTAATTACTTTTCGAGGGAAGCTATCAAACTAGATACATAGATAATATCGGACAACAAAATTAAACCTTAATATAGTTTCTACTGGGTGGTGTGTTATTTATACAATAAAACTAAATTTTATTAAAAAACTTATTAAGGCTATATTCGAAATCAACTAGATGAACCGGTACTATTTCGCGTAAATGCTGCATGTTTAGCTGAATCTAAAATATCTCACGGAACGAATTTTTTAAGTTTTGAAGTGAAAACCCCTGCGCACTTTTTTTGAGCAGTGAACGAAACTGAGTCATTATTCTCGGATCGGTGACGCTGAATCGGTTAAATTCGGTTCCCTTCGGCATCGGCCAAATTGAACTAATTTTTAGTTGCACCATGCGCACTTTTCTTAGATATCAAGTGAACTATTTTTCTTAGGCGCACCATACGCATTTTTTCTTAGATATCAAATGAACTACTTGTCTTAGGCGTACCATGTGCACTTTTTTTAGAAAATCAAGTGAACTAGTTTTCTTAGGGGTACCATGTACTCTTTTTCTTAGATATCAAGTGAACTACTTTTTTTAGGCGCATCATGTGCACTTTTTTTAGATATCAAGTGAACTACTTTTCTTAAGGGCACCATGTGCATTTTTTTTAGACATCAAGTGAACTACTTTTCTTAGGTGCACCATGTGCACTTTTTTTAGATATCAAGTGAACTACTTTTCTTAGGCGCATCATGTGCACTTTTTTTAGATATCAAGTAAATTACTTTTCTTAGGCGCACCAAGTGCACTTTTTTTAGATATCAAGTGAACTACTTTTCTTAGGCGCATCATGTGCACTTTTTTTAGATATCAAGTAAATTACTTTTCTTAGGCGCACCAAGTGCACTTTTTTTAGATATCAAGTGAACTACTTTTCTTAGGTGCACCAAGTGCACTTTTTTAGATATCAAGTGGACTACTTTTCTTAGGCGCATCATGTGCACTTTTTTTAGATATCAAGTGAACTACTTTTCTTAGGCGCACCAAGTGCACTGTTTTTAGATATCAAGTGAACTACTTTTCTTAGGCGCACCAAGTGCACTTTTTTAGATATCAAGTGAACTACTTTTCTTAGGCGTATCATGTGCACTTTTTGCAGATATGTGATTAAATTTGAATCTAATGTATTTACAAAATATTTCAGCTTCCATAAACATACCGTTTCATCCTTAGAATATGATAGCAATGAAGAAGGCCAGTCATAGCAAAATCCCACTGAATGATTAATTTACAAATATAATTATGTATTTTGTAACTAATATTATTTCATGATGTATTTCAATAAAAATAAATAATTGATTCTGATTCGCCAACTAATATCCATCATGTAACGTAAATGTAATTATACACACACACACATACATATATATATATATATATATATATATATATATATATATATTCTAAAATTAGAAATTTTCACTTCTATCGTGTGGTTATAAGCACACTCCAGAAAAGTTTGTTTATTGTTTGAATCCTGTATTTTGAAGTTAGAAAAAAGAATGAATAAAATCGGCCTTACCTAGTATATTTTTCAGTAATAACGTCCGCATTCCGAGACGAGAAATTTTCTGATATCAAAAATCTCATTTCACGAATTCAACCAGTAAAATTCTTATTGGATTTTAGAAATTGTACCTTATTCTACTCAATTTTGGGTCTATTAATCGTTTTCGGAAAAATTTCAAAGGGAACTCTATTGCAACTTTATTGCATCAATAAAACCCATTAACCAAGATTTGATCTCAAAACTCCCATACGGATTTTGTCAGCTAAAGGCCGGGCCACACGTCCACTAAGAGCTATCATCTATTAATCCTCCACCCGCTCACTAACTCACGTCAGGCAGCTAGATGTGCTAGTCGGAGTATGGTAATTGATTTGTTTAAACTGGCAAATAAAAAACGCTAAGTCACCGGCGATGAGCTCAGTAACCCGTTGCTTTTTAATGAGGGCGTGTTTGTAGCAGCCCTAAAGGGGTCGGTTTCTCAAACTTGAATCTATATGGACTTGGGAATAAATTTATAATTTATTTCATTTTTGTATTTACGGTGATGATCAAGAGATCTATCTGAATCTGTCTGGTTTTGCGTAAATAATCCATCAAGTCATATTGCACTTTAGCGTAAGATAATGTCAACCGTATTTTTATTATCAACCACTGTCATTTATCTATTCAATTTTTAGCATATTTCTAACTAGTGCTATAGTTAGAAAGTTTATATAAGTGTATATGTGTTTATATGTATATATGTGTGTGTGTTTATCTATGTGTGTATATCTGAAACTATCTGGTTTTGCGTAAATAATCCATCAAGTCATATTGCACTGTAGTGTAAGATAATGTCATACCGTTTATATGATTATCAAATACTATCATTTACCTATTCGATTTTGAGCAAATTTCTAACTAGTGCTATAGTTAGAAAGTTTATATAAGTGTATATGTGTTTATACGTATATATTTGTGTGTTTATCTATGTGTGTATATCTGAATCTATCTGGTTTTGTGTAAATAATCCATGACGTTATATTGCACTTCAGTATATGATAATGTAAAACCGTATGTTTATTATCAAACACTGTGTAGATTTTGAGCAAATTTCTAACTAGTGCTATAGTTAGAAAGTTTATTTAAGTGTATATGTGTTTATATGTATATATGTGTGTGTATGCAGTAGAATGTGTGTGTATATACTGGAAGTCACATTTATTCCCCTGATGTAATAAAACGTGGCATTAAAATAGTTTGGATCAAAATTTAGGTCAGTTTGTGCTAAGTTCCATCCCAATCGTAGATAAACCAAATAGTTTCAATACTTCCGAATTGGCAGCCATTCAACTGTAAATATATGTGTTTATATTTATATATATGTGTGCATGTATTAGAATGTGTGTGTGTATATATTGAAAGTCACATTTATTCTCCTGATGTAATAAAACGTGGCATTAAAATAGTTTGGATCAAAATTTAGGTCAGTTTGTGCTAAGTTCCATTCCAATCATAGATAAACCAAATAGTTTCAATACTTCTGAATTGGCGACCATTCAAATGTAAATAAAAAATGCTAAAAACGGATCTCGAATCAAAAGTACACAAATGATACATATTAAAAAAAAGAAACTTTCCAAATAATATACGCATTTTTAATTACGCGCAAAAGTATTTTTCATCATTTATTGGAAAAAGAAAAACGTTCTAAATTCTCTTTCAACCGACATCACAATACTTACGACATTTCAAATAATAGACCATAGTTTCTTTTTGATAAATATTTCTTGGAGGGTATTCCTTAACCAAACATTTCGCCCAATAATTAATTAAGTAGCGAAAATTTTGTGTGGTATAGCTAAGTTCGTCATTTAAACTATATACGTAAATAACGTCGTACAACAAAATTAAGTTTAAATCAAGTTTTTACTAAAAAGCAAATATCGCCGTATTATTTCGCAGAAGCATACTATAATGTGAATGTAAAATATTTGTTCCTTGTACACGGTTTCACATTATTATTTTTACCTTTACAATATAAACAATGAAATTCCTCATACTTACCGCCATTTGCCATCAGTTTTATTTATAGTTGAAAACGTTTATGGTCACATAGTGTACATAGAATAAAAATCCTTTAATCTAAATTTTAATCTTAAACATAGTCAATAATACCAAAAAATAAATTTTTTCCTTAAAAACTATTCAAGAAATTATTATTTTAGCATTATCGCATCCGATTAACTGTATTGTATTTGAAAAATCTGCAACATACTGGCAATAATATATAATTGCGATTGGTCTAATAACAACATTCGTTTCATCACTCAAAGAAAACTAACTAGATGGCGCTAGTGGTACAAGTATATGGCGTAAACAAAACCAGTAGAAATTTTAATATACTATCCAATGCGCGCTTTACTATTTTTTTTAAATTTTTTCTCAATCCGAATCTTAACAAAGTATAATTTTTTTGGAAGTTATTGTAATCTGTCTAGGATACAAGGATACTCAGCAATATTTGTATTATTTATGATGCATAATTAAGAACTCTTAACTTAGTGAGACCAGTATCTCAGCCATTGTGGTAAAGTAGGGATAACGGACTTGTTTAGCTTTAACAAAGTAAGCGACGTCGTCGAACATGCGATTGTAATATGCTACCATATTTGTATGGCAAAAGATACTTTTAATATTATTAAATAAATAAATGGAATTACTTATGTAATAGAGGTAATAGCGTATTCAGAATCCTCGTAGTGCTAGTTCTACTAGCCCTTAATAGGTTTATTTTAATTACATTAATCTGGAAATGAATGCCGTTGTATAACACTGATACGCGCTTTCCCTGAATTTAGTTTGATTTCAAGTTGACGTTTAATACAGTCTGAATTACTCCTGCTAAATTAAAACATGATTATATATTACGTAATGATGATCAAAAAAGTTTGAGAATCTTTACCCATCTCATCGCCCCGCACCTCACGCCGAGCGCTTCGCACGCGCCGGCCACGCGCGGCGACAAATTGCTTTGTGCGTGCCCGCTGCGCCGCGCACCGCTATGCAAATTGTTTTAATGGCCGGTGGGCAATAGCACGTCGCCTGTTGGCCCCGCCTGCGGTAGACGAGCCATTCTGTGTGAACGGAGATAACTGCAGGGACAGCGTTGCCCTATATCTGTCTACCTATGAAAGTGTATCGACGTTTATATAGGGCGCGATTGAAAGTGTATCGACGTTTATATAGGGCGCGGAACTAACTTGGGATTAGTGTTTGGATCAATTAGTTCATGTTTATAATTAGTCTGGACACGTATTTAGTAAAATGTTCCGAATTTAATCTAAAGTAGAATTTGAACATAGTGATAAAGGCAAAAGTTAGTTGAATTTAATATCATTTGTTTTATAAAGTCGTTTGTTATGTTTTAAAACTCCAATGTCATAATATATCTATAATAACTAGGGGCGGGGGATATATAATCTATATAAAAACAATATAAAGTAAAACTATATATCGATCTAAACTGAAACTATATATAGAATGAAACACTATGTTGCCCGACGTGACGCGTACTAGCACAGATTAGAGACGAGCGTTTTCACAATTATAATACCGATGCGAGCATCCGATGTCGACATCAGTTGCTAATTTGACAGATATCAAATGCGTGATGCTATCTATTGAATACTGATATTCAAAGGATGCCAACGATGTCGCGTAAATAAAATTAGGGGATATCGTATATATAATGCCATCTATTGTGAAAAATTAGTATTTATTATTTATGCCCTCTTCGCTCGCGGTGTCGGTTTTAGTTTCTAGGTTAAAGTCATATACAGTTTTTGGAGTGTAACTTCTTAGCCGGCGATTCGATAATCGATAAGTGGATGAGAATTGAGAGTAAAATTTCAAGGTCGCGTCACGTACAAGCACATTTCGTTACGTGAGAGAGAGAGGAAATATATGACATAGAGAGAAAGAGAGCTATATATTCCGATACCATGGAAGTGGAGCAAAAGAGAGCGACGTATACACAACGATACAAAGCGATTGAATAAGCGCATTGTAGATGTACGCCTCAGACGCTACATATGAATAGCTGAGGTAACACGCGTACGTTGTGTTATTAATATATAATTTTATTATTTAATTCGACGTATTTATCTTGTTCTCAAGCACGTTTGCAACTTTGAAGTGTACGCATGCGTATGTGTTTATACTTTTCAACAGTAAGTATTATGTATAGTAAATTTATATTTATTTCTCTCTCTCTCTCGCTGTTTCCCTCCGTTTTACCCTTTATTATATACTTATAATAAACTAGCACAGATATAATACAGTTTCACTTTTGTCACGTGTGCTGAGTTGCACGCGTTCCAATTTTTTTATGAATATTTTCTTACGCGATCATGCTAGTGGTTGAAATTATTCTGTGGTTTATTTTCAGTATTATTGCAAATTAATATATGCAGTGTAGTAAAAAAGTGAAATAAGATTATCATTGGTGATTTTTGAGACTCATAGGCAGGCTAGTTAATCCTTATTATTGGTTATAACATTTAGGCAGGATTTTAAAATCTAGTTATTACTGGATCTAAATACTGTTGGTCACTTAAAGTGATAAGTCGCACCGATTTGTGATTAAATAATTTAAACGAATTTAAGTTTCATTGGATATTTATTGAAACTCAAAGTTGTTGCCTTGAGTGTTGGTGACAGAATATATTTTTACGAATGACTTTAGCTCACAGGTAAACCTTGCTTTCTTAGATTCTAAAGTTCTATTGGTTTTTATATGTATCTTTGTGACGTAACACGTGAAGCACGTTATGCTACATGATACTCTTAATTACTTAATTAACAGTTACTCTAATAAACAGATGTAGATCCTTTTGTTGGCTTGCTCCTTTTATTTACAATTATGTTTAAATGTAATATTTGTGAAATTTAATTTTAGAGACAATGTTAAGTACATGAGATAATGATTGAACTATTTGTTTGGGAATAAACGGCTATAAAAATCTTATCTTAAAAATCCAGCTAATTGGGACAATACGTGTTACGAAAGTATTCTACTTCTCGTATACGTATTATAAATAGGTTTAAATGTGTTTAAATAATACAAAATGAATATTAAAAATGATACTGTAAAATACAAATTATTTGAATATAATACGAAGTTTAAACATTTAGATAGGAATTTCTATATATGTATACGTGTTTATTTTGTAACATATGTGTTGTGTTAGTGTTAAGATTGCATATTTAACGACCGTCAAACGCAACTATCAGGAAGCAATTTAGAGAAATTAATATTTTTAAGTATCCATTTGCAACTTACAAATAACATATACATATTAAAATAAATATTTTTTTCTGAGTTTCGTTGATTTATTAAGTTTATTAACTTCGATGCGATGCCCAATAAAGATGCCGATGACGAAGGACGATATTTATATTACGATGTGCATCGATTCCAAAAATATTCAAAACCGCCCAACTCTAACGCAAATAATACCGTATTAAATCTGGATATTTCGAGTATAATAAAGAGCGGAGCTGATATCGATATTGCCGAATCCGATACGATATGAGACAATACGGTACAAGCGAACAGCGACTATAGAATCGAACCGAGTGAATACCAGGCGTTGAATGAAATAGTAGCCATTCATTTCAGACTTATATAATTTGACTTTTGGTATTGAACTTTCCATCGAAGACATTTTAGCATTTGTTTGTACGAACAAATGCAAATATTTGCGTTCCCATTTATTGAATTGCTTAGTACATGTTGTTTTATTTTGGATTTCTGATGTAAATTAAAGAAAAAATGCTAGGAAAAAATTCTTTGTACGTTATTTAAATATAATTAGTGGGTGTCAATAAATAACTTTATTTATTAGATATAAATAAAGTGATAACACAAGCAATCATTAACGAGAGGGAAGTTATATCTAGGTACATACGTACCACTTACCAATATATGGTTTCAGAATATATATATATATATATATATATATATATATATATATATATATATATGAAAAGCTATATTACCCACCAGTAATAATAACAAGACTATACCGAAATACCTATTACACTAGGGTGATCGAGGACCAATGTCTCGGTATGGTATCGATTATAAATGTTTCAAGTAGAGGGTAGGCGTATGTCACTGGTAAAAATACTTGTTATCTCACGTCGAAATACGTACTTCGTATGCATAATCCAAAATATTTGGTATCTTAAATACTTGTGTGGTATAATCGACTGGACATTCCGACAATGGTTACTTTATGGTCTGCGGCATAACCTTACCCCTCTTTGTCTTGCTAGCTACGACTATTTCACTCACACATGTACACAGGTTTTCTCACTCTTTTGTATTTAAAACGTATATGAAATAAGGGACAAACCGAATATCTGAATACTCGTAAGTCATAATACTTTGTATAACATATATTTATTACTTTAAGTATTTAAATATTACTCTGCAGACAAATATTTATCGAATGCGGCGAGTACTAGTATTTTAAAATGAGTATTTTATGTACTGTGCTTTTTTCGCCAAATGAATTTTCGTTGTTCTATTGGAATAGTTGAGTCGTGTTTACTTACGAGATTTTAATTTCTTCAAGTTAAAATCTTGTAAGTAAATATGAAAAAAAAATTAAAATGATAAACAAAGAAAAAAAGAAATATATATATATATATATATATATATATATATATATATATATATATGGTGACGTCAAATATAACTGTGATAACATAAAAAAATTAATATAAAAAAAATTATTATTTATAACGTAATCGATTAAAAGGAATAGTCGATGAATTAAGACTTGTACTGTCTATTTATAACTTTTTTTTAAACTAGCCACCGTACTGAAGATATGAAAAAAATTATTTCGTATAACCATAACTCTTATGATAATAATATAAAGCAAAATATTAAAATTGTATTCCCTTATAAATAAATATATGTTTTTGATATTTTATTACAAACAATAATAGTAAATAAATTCATGAAATTAGCATATATGTTTATATTTATGAGTACAAAACCTAATCCCCCGTTTAATGCAGTAGGCAAGTGCGTGAGATAATAGAGCTAAGTTAAATTGCGTATACAGAACAAGTTCTTGGTATTATTTAGAAAATGACATAATTGGGTATAGGTTCATTCATACCACACGTGTAGAACCAACCTACCACGTGTAGAAAATGACAGGTATTGATTTTTGTCTGCGTTATCCATGGCTGCGCGCGCGTTGAATAAAAGATTAAGAACAAATAAAATCTATGGACACTTGCTAAGTATACAAATATAACATATTTAATTTGCTTTGGTTTATACTTTACTCACAGAATAACATGTACTTTCATTAATTTATTTTAAAATTAGCTCCGGAGGTGAGAAGAGGTTAAATTGAAACAGCGTCATCTGTTGGATTCCACAGAAAATTAAGCTAAAATTAATTTTTGTTCCGCAATTTATTTTTTGGTTTTTGTGGAGAATTTTCAGGCCAAATAACATGAAAACTAATCTTTTATCATAGAGGTTTCTTTGTAAATAACGTAATTAAATTTCATTTGATTTCGTATCGTGATTTTAGGATAGGTAGTAAAGAAATCTTTGCAATTATTGTGTATACTCAGAAAAAATTGCACAATAAAAAAGATTGCTCAGTTTAAAGTAAGCGTTAAGTTAGTCTAAAAATAGACTATACGTTTGCATAATTTGGTACATGTAACAAACAATCTGACAAACAAGCACACTTTCTTATCTGTTATGATGCGCTACAACGTAACGTAGTTTGACATGCAAAATTGAAAGTCTCAGATATAAGGAATAGTCCATCTTAATTTCTCGTTTTATTTAATCACAGATTCAGAAAAGATAAGGCGTTATTAAGTAAAACTTTTTAAGAAAAAATTGAACCAACTTCAAATAACTATCGAATAAAAATTGCACTTTAACTTGTAAAACAATGAAAATACGAGTATTTAGTTGAACCTTTTGCGGTACAATGTAGTTTCCGAACATAAACAAAATTATAAAATACTACTGCTAAAGATTGTTGGGGCCGGTGCCGAGTGGGCACTTTTCTTTTTCTCTTAGGTACATGCTCACCCATGTACGCACCTATGAGTGCTACATGCGACTGAGTTATTTGTGGCAATCAATGCCTTTATATATACATGTCTGAATTAGAGAGGCTTTTCTAAGTTTTAATAATTTTGACAATTGGCCTTCAAATTGAGTAAAATTTTGTTGATTACAATAATTTTAAAAGTTGTTTGCTTCTCATTTAAAACATTTAACATGTAATATTTTAGGAAATTTTTTTAAATATTCACAGGTCACACAGTCAAATATGTCAATTTTGTTACTAATCTAAAAGATGCATAACATAAGGATAATATAAACATATCAGTATTCTAGTCGAAAATGGTAATATATACAATAGTAATATATACAAGTAATAATGGTAATATATACAAGTTTAAAAATCTTAATATTTCTTTTTTTATATCTATTTAAGGCATAAAAAAAGATCTAAAATTAATTTTGGTAATCATTTGGAATTAATTTTTACATTAATTATATAAGGATGCGTGCGCGCTCACACACTACAAAAAAACTACAAAAAAACGATTACAAAAAAAACATTACGTCCAAATCTGATACTGTTTGTAAAAATTATGTAAATAAATATTTTAAATATTGAATACTACGTTATCACGTAAATATTGTGATACTCTATTATTGCTATCCTTCCACCCCTGTCAAAACAGAAAACAAATAAAAATATACTTCTCTTATTCTAAAACTTGCTAAAACTCAATGTCAATTTTTATGGGATTCATACAGCGTATTGTCACCGCGACCGATAAGGACGCGGTGACACCAGTTTTAATTGTGGCGCCCACGGTTTTGCACGACACCTACACCCTGCTTATTCACACTCCAATTGATAGTCACAGACGATTTAAATTTAAGGGCAGAAAGAGACATGTTTTGAAGCGGTTAATCCTAAATAAAGGGGTTTTAAACTAATTTCAGTGTTCTTATATATGTATTTGAATATTTTTCGAGTTCTACTACATCCATTAAAATTGATATTTTCACTATATATGAAAATATTTTTGTTTCGTTTTTTACTGATAAGTGAAATGTTGAGGGGTGATTTTACAGGTGTGTTATTTTATTGAGGTATTGTACTATCCTAAAGCTATAATATATAAAGGTAAATTCATTATAGCAAAAATATTTTCAAGCACTATTGTGTATAATAAAATATGGACGAATTCCGCGTATAGGCACTTTAAATGGCAACTATGAATGGTGATATGTCTTGCTACATCATGCAGATATAAAAAATGTAAATGGATCTACGAACTTTCCTCTGACGGAGAAGTCAAAGCGGCTTTCACGGTGGGTAATGAAAGTAATACTTTTTATCACTTCTCTGTACGAAGTACAAATAATTCAAAATTCAAATATTCTTTTATCAGTTTTTACTTTATTTACGCATGTTCAAATAGAAGGAGGGAGAGTGAGAAAGACGATTATCTTTTCCGCTGTCCGTTAACTTCTTCTTCTCTCCAATCGGCCCTCGTGGTATGATATCTCCGGTAAGCCCATCATACGCTAGTGAGACGTTTGTACCCTCTACAAACAATACACGGTAATATGTACAAACTATACACGGTAATATTTAAATAACTGCCCTTGGTTATTATAATTATAGTCTATCGTCATTACATTATTACTATTTAAGTTAGTGAATTTGGCGACATGGCTGTCAAGACGATACTGCCATAACGTTGATGTAAAAATATGACCAAAATGGTGTCCAACTGAATGTGTCAAGAATGTGCTTTTTAGTGCACATCAGTTTGGATCCAATCCTAGGTCTGGAGCATATCGTGATGGCCACAAAGTTATTTTTATTTCTTTCTCTTTCAATCGTTTGAATTAAATTTTTGGCCGATTTTTTTCGTATTTTAGTGGATTTAATTACGTTGGTTTCTTTATCTATTATATAAGGTATAAATTTTAATAATCTCTACTATGTTTAGATTTATCTTGAAACTGCCAAGAAAGTTTGTCAGCATTTTTCTTCGAAAAATGAAAGCGCATCACCATTTTTAGGGTTTCGTACCTCAAAAAGAAAAAAAAAATTACTCTTACTGTCGGTTTGTCAAGATCCCTTTTATCAGAAACGCGAGCAAGTATTAAGTTGAAATTAATATCAAATATTTAGATCCACGGTCTCTTGGAATTGTAAAAAAATCAAGCTTCTAGGTCAACGCATAGGAAGAATACTCAAAATACGGTCAATTATAACGCATATTTTGACATTCGAAATTAAATCAAAACCTATAGGATACTTTCCGTTGACCTACAACCATGAAATTTGGTAAGAAGCAAGGTTTCACTATACAAGTAAAGTAAAATATCCGAAAATCGTTAATTTGCAATTTGATTACATAAAAAAAATTATTTTAAATTATGAATTATATTATTAATTTAAATTATATTTTTGGAATATGTGCATCTGAAAGATATAGTAGGCATACCTTTCGATATATATTTTCGTTCTAAAAAATTTAAATTTTGTAAATAGTTTAATAGGAATATTATGTACCATTAAATGTTTATAAATGCCTAAATATGTACGGAAGCTTCGTAGTGTGAGTTCCATTTATACTTGACTGAGGTTTTTTAAAACGATGTCCATGTTTTTGAGGCGTAGGTCTCTACATAACTTATTAAGATTCTTTAAAGCAAGAGCTGTAGTTATTTTGCTTTAGAAAATAGGCAGAGAAGAAATAGAAATTTCAGATACTTACTATAAAACAACTGTCGGCTGCTCAAATTGTATGTTATGTTTCCAGTGTTGAGTGATTAATTGGACTGATTTAAGAGCTGAAATGAGTGAAGCTATTGCCTTTCACAAACTTGCATGAGTCTTGTTAATTACGGTTAATGAAGCGAAAAAAACCGTCGCAATAGTTTTGTTTTTGCTGTAGATTTCATGGAACAAACAATGTTATTTTTGTTGTTGTAAGTATGTGCTATTTTCACAAACTTAATTACGGTTAATGAAACAATAAAAATCGTCGCAATAGTTTTGTTTCCGCTGTAGAGTTAATGGAACAAACAATGTTATTTTTGTTGTATGTGCTATTTTCACAACCTTAATTGCGGTTAATGAAACAAAAAAAATCGTCGTAATAGTTCTGTTTTTGCTGTAGATTTAATGGAACAAACAATGTTATTTCTGTTGTCGTAAGCATATGTAGTTTGACGTAAATTGTAAATTTGTAGCTTGATGTAAATTGGATAATTTTACGGAAATATTAAGTTAAATGTATGACATGCATAAATGACGTATATTATTAAAAAAGAAGTTTTAACTTGTTAATTGTAGAATATATTCTTTAAATGTTAATATATACTTTATTACTTATCTTATTTACTTATCTATTTATCTATCCACCTAATATTTTCATGAACCATTAGCATAAAAATTAAAATAAAACTATGAAATTTAAAACCACATAATAATACCACATAAAACCATATATGTGATATGTTAAAGTAAGAATAGCGCTTCAATTAGTGCTAAAAAATAATGAAACTTTTATGAAATACGCCTCAAAATTGTGCAATTAATTCAAAACTTATGGCTCAACAAATAAACACACAAACCTCAACAAATATATAAGTAAATAAAAACGCAACAAATTTTTGATCTCCCCAAATGGATGTCTCCTTAGTTCCATTGAGGCTAAAAACAATGTATGAATATGTTCATATACATACATATCTACCAGTCTGTTATGACACACAACCCTTACAATTAACGCTAATGCGACTGTCTAGCGCGCTCATTGTGAAAGATTGTATTATTTCTAAATGCAATTTGCATTGTTGCGGTGACGCGCGGGTGGCGCCGCTAGTTAGCGCGAGACACGTGTCACGCGCGCGCTTGACGGCACGGCAACGTTGCGCCGAGCTCCAGGCGTATTTATAGATCGATGTAACGAATATTCTCATTCACAATCGTGAATATTCGCTTTTTTTTTAAATATTCGCATACGTATTCGCCAAAATAACGCGAAAATTTTGCGAATGTTATTTGAGTACATTTTAAGAGAGAAATATATTAAAAAAACCATAGTAATTTCAATTTCAAAAAATATATATTGCAAGGGAATATGGTATGTTATGTAAAGAAGAAGAAATTGTGTTTTTTTTAAATTGACACAAACTTTCTATTTACTAAAGCTTACCTTACTTATACAGACATTTAAAAAAAAATTAAATAATTCCTTCTTTAAAACCAAAAAAAACAGCTACGTACCCTTTATCACAATAGCAAATAATAACATTTATTAATTATTTAAAATTATCAACTTCTTACGATGATAACAAACAGTATTTTAACCATAAATGTAATTTTTCTTCTATAAAAATTAAATAACAGCTCTTTGGAAATATTATTTCATCTAAATATTAAAGAAAAAATAAAATATTTTTTAAAATAAAATAAAAATTTTTTTGGAGCAGCGGAATATTTAAAAAGACCGGCAAAGCAAATGTTAAAGGAGTAAAAATGACAATTTTGAATAAAGAAAATGAAAAAAATAAAACGCTTAACATTTTTTTTTTAATCGTTAATCAGACAAATGACGAAATCGTGTATTTTATTACGAAAGTCAGGTTATTTTGCAGAATAGTTTTTAAACGCTATTTGTACGGAACCCTTTTAATCTGCAAGACGAAATAAAGTTCAGATTGTTTCAATCTATACATACATATATACTCATCCATGAAACTTGCAGGCCCGACAGGATCATCGATAAAATCCACGTAAAAATAGAAAAAATAACACGCTTAAAAGTTTTTTTTAAATCGTTAATCAGACAAATGACGAAATCTTGTATTTTATTACGAAATCAGGTTATTTTGCACAATAGTTTTTAAACGCTATTTGTATGGAACACTTTTAAACTGTAAGATGAAATAAAGTTTAGATTGTTTCAGTGTATCCCCTATACTCACATGTAACATACTAATAGGATCATCGATAAATGCCACGTAAAAATAGAAAAAATAACATGCTTAAAAGTATTTTTTTAAATCGTTAATCAGACAAATGACAAAATCTTGTATTTTATTACGAAAGTCGGGTTATTTTTCACAATAGTTTGTAAACACTATTTCTACGGAACTCTTTTAACTTGCAAGATCAAATAAAGTTTAGATTGTTTCAACGTATCCCCTATATATATATGTAATATACTAATCTATGAAACTTGCAGGCCCGACAGGATTATCGCTACGTAAAAATAGAAAAGAGCGAAAAACACATTTTTATTCTTATCCTTTTCTTCTGTGGCAATTATTCTCTCCAGAGAGAACTTTTGCCAATGTGAAGTTTAGATTTGTTGGTTAGGCAACACTGACAAGATCACACTCCGAATATCTGTCACTATTGCTTGATAAGAAAAATAAACTAAAAAGCAAAACAAAAATCTTTATCTTTGATTATATGGCGTTCGTTCTTTCCACAGAGAACCTTTACCATTGTTAAGTGTGGAGAAAAGTCTATGTAACACTGATTACTTAACAAAAAATAAACTATAGAAAGAGATTAGGGAGGAATTTGAATCTTTGAAAGCTAATGATAAGAAGAGGTCGAGTCTTAGAAATGACTGAAGCATGGATCCCAGTTCACGGCTGCGAAAAGGGCTTTTGCGTTATCATTACCGACTATGTCGCAGTGACAAGAAATCCACGTAAGAGCGGCATCCGATCCTGATCTCTCTAAATCAAACGTAAGATGCTTGTTCAGGACAGTTAGGATGCTACAATTTATTTTATTATAATTGAAAAAGGATTGGTGTGAAACTACTTAAAGAGTCAAGATGATAAGAAGCTTGCGAACCTTTTTAAGCAGAGCATATCTCAACGCCTCTATAATAGCTCTATATTCTCCAGAAAATACCGAACAATTATTTGGGAGGCGAATATATGCCGAATGAGAGGTAGCCGGGCAATAAAAAAACACACCTGCATAGCCGTCTTTTGGGGGTTTGAATGCGTCTATGCACATTCGCGTCCAATCCACTCGTAAATTATTTAGGATGGAATTGAACGGTGAATTGACATTACTGGATTTTTATCAACTCCGAAACACAAATTTATGTTTGGCCTCTGAATTACCGAGTCATATGGAAAACTATAGATGAGCAGAGGGAAATTTTGATAAATTGTGTTTGAGAGGGATTTGATTTTTTGGAAGCTGACCGTGAGAAGAGGATGACGCTTGGAATGCCAAAAGGAATCATTATTAACAAATCTGAAAAGAAGGGTTAGTTTTGGGAATATGGGATGGGAGGAAAACCTAGCTACTTTTAAGAGAAATCGATCAGCTACGTATTGACGACGGAGGTATAGAGGACGATTAACACATTCTACTTATAGAGCATTTATGAGGCTGGGTTTCATCGCACCCGCCATGATACTCAGAGCTTGAGACTGATTACAATTCAATTTGGTGGTATTAGATTTGGAAATAGGATCAAGGAGGAATGAACAATAATCTAGATGACTGCGAATGAAAGAATTATACATAAGTTTTAGAGAGGTTGGGTGAGAGCCCCACCATAGTCCAGAAACAGCAAGAAAAATATTCTGGCCTCAGGTAATTACGTGCTCAATGTGAGTGTTTCAAGATTATTTCGAGTCCAGGAACATACCAAGGAATTTAGTACCGGAGAAGATAGGAATATTTGAAAAGTTGAAGAGGATAGAAACAGGTAGAATTATTCTTTTTCTAGTAAAGGTCATTACAGAACTCTTGGATGGCGAAAGATTCATATCGTGAGATCCATACCTCAAGTTAACGAAGGCAGAATTTAGAGCATTTTCTGCAACAACAATTGACTTGCCAGTGGTATTTAAAATTAAATCATCAACGTAATGAAGAATGAATTTTGTGTGAATATATCTTGAAGTGGATAGGACTTAGGACTGAGCCCTGAGAAAGGCCACGCCAGATCGATCTTGTTAAGATCCCGGGAGCTTGGACGACGATTGATCTGTCTAAGAGGAGGTTGAGGAGGAAATTATAATCCTATATATATATATATATATATATATATATATATATATATATATATATAATTTACAAAGATTGCAAATCTATTTATTCTCGAATATAATGTAAGAGGCATTGTTATAAATATTATATAATTCTTAAATATTTATATATGCGTAAGCGTCTATGGAATCTTCGTACTGAGAGCTTTATTCGTACTTTACAGGTATTTTTCATTAAAATTAATTAGGGCCATATTATTAAAAAAACAATAATACAAGCAATTCCAATGTTTAAATATCTCCCTGTTAATTTTTTTCACCATTAAAAATATATGTGCTTTCATTCATTTCACTTATGTCCGTCCACCATTACTCTTCAAACAAAAATACTAAGGTAAAAACCTGTCTAGTATGAGACCTACTCGGGTGACCAATATTTAAGGGTACATAGTATTTCTATTAAACTATTTATAAATATTAATTTTTGACAAAGTGTATATATTGTCTATTACATCTTTCACAGGTGTTGCACGGTACATATTTAAAATATTATGACATCTGGAATTATCGCCATAGGTTTGCTTACAATCTTTGCGTAGGCTTTTAAAAACTGTATATCTTTCATTCGGAAATAAGGCGAGGGGGAATATATTTTTTTGTATATTTCTCAGTATATCTCCGAAGATATATTATAATTAGGTCTTTCAAATGGCACTCCACATTATATACGTAACAAAAAAACCTTTTCGAGTACTTAAATTGCCCCAAAAATTTTCATACGAATATTTTTGTGTGTTGGCTATAGAGATATGTGTGGGTTTATATGTTTTGTTGTAATGCCAAATTTCAAACGGTTTCTAATAAAAAAAGGCTACATTCGACAGACAACCAATACGTGAGTAACTTTATAAAGATTCCCTTTTTCCTTTTCAGGTACGGAATCATGGAATATCAAATAAGACGTCGTGATAGTAATTTAGAGTTACAATTTTTTTGTACATTTTCAATTTTTTAAGTCAAGGAAAAGAGAACAAGTAGTAATTTTACAAAGAGAACAATTTTCTTTATTGTCACCAGTATCTCTTCAAGGTCGATAAGTAAATGTAGATCAATGTAGATAAAACTTGATACAAAGTTTCATAAGTTTAGTACAAACTTCAAGGCAAACGTACAAGCCTTTATTCTATTCCATTCCAAAAGACAATGAACAAACCAATTTGACAGTTAATGCATGGTTATCACAAATATACATTTAATTAATCGAGGACTACTTACAAAACTTTTTGTACTTCACCCACAATACTGCTTAAATATATAAAGTCCCAAAATTCACGCAAGATTTGAATTTTGCGCATTTTGCGCCATTTCTGCGGTAAAGTGTTGCCAACTAAAAAAAAATACAGCGTGACAGCTGACAGTTCAGGGTTATTAAAAATGGAGCGCTACACAAAAGAATAACGCATTTTTATTGTTGAGCAAAATTTACAATTTTTAATTATAAACCTGTGTTTTTTCTATTGCTTCTTCTTGCTTGAATTTTGGGACACCTATATTATAATCACTACATTAATGTAATAAACTGTCGCACTAAATAACATTATAAATATTAAATATTGCACCATTATTTTACTGATGTGAATTGTGAAATTTAATAGGACAAAATGAACAACCTTTGCTGTCGTAATAATATCAGAGCTGTCGTTCACATTTCAGAAAAACATTCGAAATTTCGGCGCATAAAAAGCCCAGACCCATATATGATTCTACTCATATACGTATCATCATCATCATATATATTAATACGCTAAGGTTAAGATGTTACTCTCCCTTTTTAGAAAAAACCTCACAACTAATCCACATAAATTATATATCATTTTATAGATAATTGCTTGCTCTACCGGCATCCACGACTAAAAAATTTATTATTGCTATTGTTTTTGCAAATTAATTAATTATTAAAATTATATACACAAAACAGCAATGCTGCCATCTAACGGCTCAACGTCAATATGATTGACGGTCGGTAAAATTTTTGTTTAATATCAAATCCACTCACGTATAAATAAAGTGGCGCTTTAGCTCAATGCTTTTGATACTTGCGCCTCTATATGTCAATTTTAGTAAAATATTTGTTTGATCTGTCATCTGAGCTTCATAATGGAATAAATAATGCGAAGACTTCGCACGGGTCACGCTAGTTTATTTTATAATACATTTTTTCACGTGATAGAGTGAGATAGCAACAGTGAGTCAGCTTCGATAGACATAGAACGAACGATCTTTGATTGTATTTATATAGAAAGGTACTTATACGTATACTTGGCGTAAATATAATGAAATAAAAAACATGGCGATTTTCTTTTCAAATAAATGTCAGTATTATTTTGCAGTGTAGAATAGATATTTTAAAGATACTTTACGGCAGTGTCTTTGTAACAGCTATGGTTTTACTCTTATCTGTCTCTGTATTTTCAATATTTGACATATTTATTTTAAAAAATAACAGAATTTTAAAAATAGCATATATAGCACTTCACCATTACACAATATTCCGACCTGTAGCGCAATGACTAATATGGCACTTCCTGACTAAATGGCCCCGAATTCGTTTCCCAGCTAGGTAATATAAAATAAAAAAAGCAATACTGAAAAAATACTTATATTTTTTAATCAGAAATACGAAATTAAATCCATATTATATTATTAACTCGTATTTAGAAGAAAAAGGTTTACAATATCTGTACCGTTAAATTGATTTGTTTACAAACATTCTCTTTTGAAATGAAATAGAGTATAGGATTACCTAATTTGATTTTGCAACTGGGACGACCGTTATCAACACTTTTATCTACGAGCTTATTTACGTTTTCTCAAGAAATATTTGTTGTGTGACAACACTGAAATTAAATTTACATAAATGAGTGTTCCTTATTAGCCAAAGTGATCTCAATACTAAAATAAATGATTTTCTTTCAGATTTATAAGAAAATGAAAAAAAAATACTGTATAAAAAGTCGAGTGCCAAAAATGTTTTCTTATTACGATTGTTTCAATAGTAACTAAATGTTAGAGGAGTATTCAGTCTTATAAATTAATACAGAACTAATTTAAAATAAGTGCAACGTAACAATATATACATATTTACATATATACATATATATATATAAATATATATATATATATATATATATATATATATATATATATATGTATATATATATGTATATATATACCTACATAAAAATTAAATGGAATATCAGCACGCCCGAACGACCTACATCTGAAGAGAACAGTTAGAATAAGTCACAATAGACTCGTTCAAATAACCGTTCACAGCATAAATGCAACACAAGAAAATAACATAAAACGACTCGCGAATAAATACTACAATTTCAAGTGAACAGGAAGCATGAAACCACAATTGCATAAAGTCAATACTGTAATAAAACATGATATAATTTTGTTTTCAGAAATATTTTTTTTCTATGCACCTGTAGTATAATCCATATCTACCTTGTAACTAACATAGTTTGATAACATTAAGAAAAATTTATATATTAAAGGTCCTTCAGAAGAAATGTGCCTGCCATTTTAAGAAATAAACGAGTCTTAACTATTGTGATCATTATTAGTATGTTTTCATTGCCGTGAACTGATAAATAAGATTTTATTGATAAGTAAAACTACAGTTTTACTAAGGAGATGCAATGGAGGGGGAAGCTAATGCGTTTGTTTCTGTAGTACAGCTGGTCACATGGGCAGTAGGAGCTTTTTCCACTTGTTTTATACGATTTTCAAAAATATTTTGTTAACTATTGTCACACCAGTCATTTTTGCGTGAGTTTTTGCCGAAAAGGATGTGCTCTTCGCTGTAATTGGGTATTTTACTAAATTTTTTTATTTCATTAAACATAATTTCAAGGCACAAGCTGATGAAGACTGAAATATTTTTTTATAATCTTAAAAATTGACCGAGTTATAAAGCTTTAAATTTAACCTCTAGAGAAGGACGGGAATACTGTGTTGTGAGGTCATTTTTAATATTGCACATGATATGCTACGAGAGGAAAAGAGGCAGGGATATACACAACTCTATCCGTATCTTCAAATTTAGAAGCCTACAACTGGCTTATTTTTCAATCAATTTTTGAATTTTTTTCAAGACTGCTTTTTAATTAACTTATATTTCACAATATTGTATGAAAAATATCAACATTTAGAATGAGTCAACTACTGTATTGCATGTTCGAAATCTTTATCTTGCTTAGGTCAATTTGTATTTAACAAATATCTACCGCGCTTTTATCGAGTTTATTACTTTTCTAGATCACAAATTTGAATAAATTTTCTACATGATTCCGCATAATTCATCAACTTTGAAGGCGACAAAATATTTTGACATTTTCGTATTATACAAATTTATAATGGCGGCTCAAAAATAGTGGCCAAATATTACGATTTATGACTAGCTGTTTCTTCGACTTCGTTCGTGTGTTGACCTTTAGGAAACATGACTAACTGTAAGAATAAAAGCGTAACGTGATCTATTATGTTAATTTAAAAAGCGAACATTTTTAAATTGGCGCGCTTTATATTGAAATATCAAGTTATCACATTTTCTTTTTAATTCATAGATCGCAATAAGATACATGCCTATATGTTACTTCAGTCTTAATAGAATCCACCCGAAAAAATAAATTGTCAAAACCCACTATTGTATGATGTGCGATCAAATAAACAAAGAGACAAAAATTAAAAAAATAAGTATTTTGTGTTTTATTACTTTTGTTATCTTCCCTAAATATATTTTTGTAAATACTTTCAGCGTACATATAAGCCAATTCTACAGTTTTATTATTATTTATATATGGACAATAATGTACGTAACAACCCAGTTTATGCTGACCAGTTTTAAACCTACCAAAGTAATTAAATGGCGAATGTTGATAGCAGATTCAAGTTTTAAAGATTTTGAGGAAACTAAGTTAGCTTACATCGAATGTCGAAAAATTTTATTTGGAGAAGGTTTATAACAACGATGCCCGACCTTATGCGTCTACCTATATTCGGATTGTTTATTCAAGCACATACTCGTACCACTCACGTTATCTCTGGCTGTGCCCAATTCGTCCATATATATAGAGATGAAAACTATCATTACGCCATTCAAAATACACGTACGACCATCTATTAGGTTGCTTACTCAAGCACCTTCTCGCAAAACTCCTCACTCCACCTTTGGACATGCACATTTCGTCAATGTATATCTGGATGAAAAACGTTATTGCGCGATTTAAAATACACGTGCCATCTATCGATGTATCTAGGTAAACAAATAGGATATTCAAAGTTTTATTATATATTATTATCATTTTTTTATTTGATTCGGTCATAAATCTACATTAAGTTCCAGTGAAATAATATTAATTTTGTATATTTATTTTAAATAACCATCAAAATTTAATTATATCACTGCTTGAGTAAAGTTAACGTTGCACAGTATTACTTTAAGCAGACCTTACAACGAATATAAATGTTATAATTAAAATTATATATGTATATAATACCTTTATTTTAAGCAGACCATACAACGAATATAAATGTTATAATTAAATAATTCACAATAAAGGATTTTCGATTCAACGTAAAATGCATTGCATCGAAATTCGTGCGTACGCGGATACATTTTTTTCCAATTAGCAGTTAAGCTAGCGAGTAACCACTTTCTATGTACTTACTTGGTTTCTTATGCAACGATTTTATGCAAGAACAGTCTAATTTATATCACTGCCTCACTAATTAGTATAAATATCAAATTTGTAAAAGCTTCTTGTATTTCTAGTTGGAATTGTTGGTCACGTAATAAAAAGTTAAATATAATTTAGGCGCACATAAATTTTAAACAAAACCTGCCAGCGAAATTGAAATGGATATACGTTCATTCATATTTATGATACGATTTCTTTTGCCGTGCTCCGTCCGAGTACATAGATTCGCCTGTGCTTACACATAGATCTGCGTTGCGTAACGACAAAGATGGGAAGGAATCCCATCCCAACGAGCTCATCCCGATCAAATATTCCTCAAATAACTCATGCTTACGAATTAAAATTATTCAAATGAGGCGAATACGTTTCTCCCGAGCGACAAAGCCATCGCAGGTAGGTCGAGGCTAAATGTAAAAAATGTTGAAAGTAAGACACAAAAGAACGCCTCTGAATTGTGTCTCTTATTGTTGAGACGGCGCCCATCCCGCAAGCCCAGTACAGGCGGCGACGAAATCCGGTTCCGGAAATGAGTTTCCGTTTTCGAGGTCGATTTTCAACGGTTACTTTATAAAAGCGGAAGTCAAAACCTTTATTGCGTGATTTATACAACAGAGTGAGAAATATGACTATTTTTTTTAGGAATTATCAGAAACGGAAATTACTTTTGAATGTGGCATTAAATGAAAATAATTTATAAAGGAGACCCGCGAAAATAGGTCTGTTGTTACAAAAATATAAAATAGTTTTTAAAAATATAGTATTTGTTTAAAATATAAAATGTCGGACAATTCATCGATTGGCAAAAATGAAAGAGCAAATAATACGCAAAATCTCAAAAGGCTACCTGCGCATGTATCATTTTTCTAAAATATCAAGAATTGTTGATAAGTAATAAAAAAAGCAATAACCTGTTTTTATTACTTATTACCAATTCTTAACTCTAATAACAATCTAAAGTATAAAGAACTTTTTAGTAATGATTATAAAAGTAACCCCATTGTTTTTTTTAAACTTGCCTTTTACCTAAATTAAAAATAAAGTGTTAACCGACATTGACATTCGTCTTGTTGTCAAAATGAAAGTTCTTCTAACTTAACATTGGCAAAGGTTCTCTTATATATAGTTGAGATAAAATGAATGCCTTTTTTGTTGTTTTTAAGTTTAACGTGGTTTTTTGACATCCCTATTGAAGCTGGTAGTTTCACAGCTTAGTGTATAAATCTGGCATAAAAGGATACACCGAGATATAATTAGCACTTTGTTTCATCTTGTTGATTTAAAGAGTTCCGTAGAGATAGCATTCAGAAATTATTATGAAATATAACCTGACTTCCGATAAAAAGAATAGAAAAAAAAGATGTGAGGTTTCGTGGGACAGACAGAAGGGAAGCTTCTTACGTATTGCATATAAAATTCAAATTTTAATCGTTAATTAATATAATCGAATGTCGATACAATAATAAATAATAGACATTTTTAGAAATATTAAAATTATATTTTTATTTTTATAATTAAAAATATTGGTTTATAATTACGGTATTTAATTATGTAAAGCTATAGAATAGACAAACACAAAGGAGATTTTACGTTTTTTGTTTTCTTATTATGAATATTACGATATAAACATTAATTCAATAGATTAATGTAAAAATCTAATACTTAGGCTTGTTTGTTTTTTTTTTATTAACACACAATAAAAATACATAAACAGGTAAGTATAACAAATTAACAAATGACTGTCTACGTGAGAGAATGATCCTTTTTCTTACTAGATCCTTTCGTTGGGACAACTATTTACATATATATATATATATATATATATATATATATATATATATATATATGTATATATATTCTCGTATATATTTAAAGAGATCGAAGATGACAGAGAAAGGTGGCATGGAATGGTGAAATGATAAAAAGAACGAAGAGTGCGGAGAAAAGGAAGATGAAGATAATGTGGGAGAGAAAATGATGAAGATAAAGTGGGAGAGATAAAGTTTATCTTTTTATGTCCTCAAAGATTTTACTTGGCAAGTAACACAATAACGCACAGCTCACTACATCTTTCGCTACCTACCTCTACACTTTCCGCGTTAATCTGTCACAGATTTTCGTGATGTTTTCTGAAGTAATTTACACCTCACCAAGTTACAAGTTTCACTTCGAAATACGTTATTTTTTAATGTGAAAAAGCATTTGCAAGAGTATTTGAGGTACCTCTAAACTTCTATGTGAAGTTATTAAAAAACGATTGCTAATTTTTTTTTAATTGTTCATGATTATCTTAATTTGTCTATCATTTTTTAGTCACATTTCTTTGTCGTGATAGTACAAGTCTAGGTTTTGTCATGGTGCAAGGACAAGTGAAACACGTTAGAAGTGGGTGAGTGATGGATATGGTTTCCCCCGCCACTATCGATCACTCAGCGCGTTGGAGAATAGGAGACAGCCAGTAAAATATGCCTAAATTTTCGTTAGTAAAAATGAAAATCTTTATGTATTAGTAATATTGAGACAATTACCAACAAATATTTCATTAATATTAGCGTATAACATGGATATTTCGGAAAAATAGTTTTTATTTCCATTTAGTCAATTTACTTGTTTTTATTTATCATTAACATTAGAACACGAACGACCGTTCGTGTTACTGATGAAGATACCTTTAATAATGACATATGGGATCGCGTTGAATGCTAAGAGGTTCCCCTCTTAGCTAAGGGGTAGTGGAAAAAAAAAGTACTTAGTTAAGGGGCGGTGGAAAAATTAAACGTCTGTTTCGCTCTCGATCGTTGGATTTGTACATGCATGAAAGAAACAAAAATGTGCACATTCTAATCAAGTTTTGAATTATTTTTACTAGGGCTAGTGTCGAATTACTGAAGTATTTTATTGAAATTTATCTGTGATCGTACTGCCCAGTTTATCGATGCGGTGTAGATAAATAGTATGATATTAATGTACAGATTTACTTTTTGTTTCGTGAACTTACGCATTAGGTTTGTCTAAATTCTGAATGTCATATTGTCAAAGTATCACCTAAACCAATCAATCATAATATTTAAAACGGAAATTAATTTGTTTCTCTTTAATTAACCGTACTTTATCCATTTTCTTCTTACTGTTTTTTTTGTTTTACAATTATGCTTTATGTTTTACAATTAACCTTTTTAATTTGTTCATAGCATATATCATTATTTGAAGGTTCAGGCGATGTTAACTGTGAAGTATCAGAGACATGACCCACCGCATTTGATATGAGGTGCCTTCACAGTTAGACGTGGTTCCCTTCCAACAATCTAAAAAAATAAATTGAGAATATTATAAACTGAATACTGTTTTAAAATGAATCTCCTTAGAATGGAAGATAATTCGTAATAAAAACACACAAACATTTTCTCTATAAATATAATCGTAAATTTGCACATACATGTTTCGTGGTAATAACGTAAATATTTTATGTATACGAGACGTAAATATGTTATACAACTTAAATACTTAATTGCGTAAATATTTTATACATCGGATATACTTAACTGCGTAAATATTTTATACATCGTATATATTGCTCGTGTGTGTGCTCATGTAGCAATAAGTCCGCCATATGTACTATACATAAAAGTTAATAAATAAATAGATAAATAAATATTTAATTGCGTAAATATTTTATACATCGTATAAACTTAATTGCGTTAATATTTTACACATCGTATATACTTAATTGCGTAAATATTTTATACATCGTATATACTTAATTGCGTAAATATTTTATACATCGTATATACTTAATTGCGTAAATATTTTATACATCGGATATACTTAACTGCGTAAATATTTCATACATCGTACATATTGCTCGTGTGTGTGCTCATGTAGCAATAAGTCCGCCATATGTACTATACATAAAAGTTAATAAATAAATAGATAAATAAATATTTAATTGCGTAAATATTTTATACATCATATATACTTAATTGCGTAAATATTTTATACATCGTATATACTTAATTGCGTAAATATTTTATACATCGTATATACTTAATTGCGTAAATATTTTATACATCGTATATACTTAATTGCGTAAATATTTTATACATCGTATATACTTAATTGCAGTGGTCATAAATTATATAAATAATTTTCTCTCCGGCATGACTTTCAGTTAAAAAAATAGTTCTAATCGTCTATTTAAATATTTTTTAATACTTAAATTGCATTTCATAAAATATTTGGAAAAATAAATTAAATACAGTATGTTATCAAATTTGCACATATGATGTTACAATAAACGGGTTATTGTAACACATTTCCATGAGATAAATTAGTGATTGATAGTTACAATAACACTTCAATAAAAGTAGAAATGGGAACACACCGTTCAGTAAGTGCTTTAGTGCCATTTTTGTATAGAATATATTGATACTGGGAAGTGCACTCAGATTAAAGAAGTAGGAGTCCAAGAGACATACCTGTTAATGGTTTTTACCCACTTTTGTCAACCTTTTTACAAAAGTAAGGAGTATGCCCACTTTGGAACACAGTACCGCGTTGGAAGTAGTGAAGCTTAATAAAATTTCTTTCATTTTGTTGCATTTAATCAAGATATTGAAATAAATTAAAACTTTGCTTGCGTAAATCTTGGGGATTATTAATTATTGGGGATAATTATTAATTGGGGATTATTATTAAGGGATTGTAAATTATAATGACGATTGATATTGATGCTCGACGTCTATTTATCAGTATTGTTCGAAATATTAAGCAGCGTAATCATTAAAAACATTGCTAAACATACCAACCTAACAACACTACACAGTGACAATAACTACAAGACGTCCAAATATTGAATAGCTCATACGACTTCGGTGCGTTTACTCAATTCGGGGCAAGCCGTTGCAAGGATTATTGTGATAGATGTGAGGAGTATTAGTAATATTGCAAGAAATAAAAACAATTACATATAATAGTTACCATAATCATATTTGATTCATGTGTTAAATAAACAATAATTAATATTTTAAGCACACTACACTCAACATTAATAATAGATTTTTTAGTGACGTATTTGATAGCGCCTGTCCCTTGTAACGGGTAAGCCGTTGTCTAGATCATTTTGATAGATGTGAGGAGTATTAGTAATATTGCAAGAAATAAAAACAATTACATATAATAGTTACCATAATCATATTTGATTCATGTGTTAAATAAACAATAATTAATATTTTAAGGACACTACACTCAACATTAATAATAGATTTTTTAGTGACGTATTTGATAGCGCCTGTCCCTTGTAACGGGTAAGCCGTTGTCTAGATCATTGTGATAGATGTGAGGAGTATTAGTAATATTTCAAGAGATAAAAACAATTACATATAATAGTTACCATAATCATATTTGATTCATGTGTTACATAAACAATAATAAATATTTTAAGGACACTACACTCAACATTAATAATAGATTTTTTAGTGACGTATTTGATAGCGCCTGTCCCTTGTAACGGGTAAGCCGTTGTCTAGATCATTGTGATAGATGTGAGGAGTATTAGTAATATTGCAAGAGATAAAAACAATTACATATAATAGTTACCATAATCATATTTGATTCATGTGTTAAATAAACAATAATTAATATTTTAAGCACACTACACTCAACATTAATAATAGATTTTTTAGTGAGGTATTTGATAGCGCCTGTCCCTTGTAACGGGTAAGCCGTTGTCTAGATCATTGTGATAGATGTGAGGAGTATTAGTAATATTGCAAGAGATAAAAACAATTACATATAATAGTTACCATAATCATATTTGATTCATGTGTTAAATAAACAATAATTAATATTTTAAGCACACTACACTCAACATTAATAATAGATTTTTTAGTGACGTATTTGATAGCGCCTGTCCCTTGTAACGGGTAAGCCGTTGTCTAGATCATTGTGATAGATGTGAGGAGTATTAGTAATATTGCAAGAGATAAAAACAATTACATATAATAGTTACCATAATCATATTTGATTCATGTGTTAAATAAACAATAATTAATATTTTAAGCACACTACACTCAACATTAATAATAGATTTTTTAGTGACGTATTTGATAGCGCCTGTCCCTTGTAACGGGTAAGCCGTTGTCTAGATCATTGTGATAGATGTGAGGAGTATTAGTAATATTGCAAGAGATAAAAATAATTACATATAATAGTTACCATAATCATATTTGATTCATGTGTTAAATAAACAATAATAAATATTTTAAGCATACTACACTCAACATTAATAATAGATTTTTTAGTGACGTATTTGATAGCGCCTGTCCCTTGTAACGGGTAAGCCGTTGTCTAGATCATTGTGATAGATGTGAGGAGTATTAGTAATATTGCAAGAGATAAAAATAATTACATATAATAGTTACCATAATCATATTTGATTCATGTGTTAAATAAACAATAATAAATATTTTAAGCATACTACACTCAACATTAATAATAGATTTTTTAGTGACGTATTTGATATCGCCTGTCCCTTGTAACGAGTAAGCTGTTGTCTAGATCATTGTGATAGATGTGAGGAATATTAGTATTAATACGAGAAATAAAAACAAATACATAGTTATAATAATTACCATAACCAAATTTTATTTACGACTTAAATAAACAACAATACATATTTTTAAGTATGCTACACTCAATATTAATGTTATACTTTTACGTTTGTTTTAGTGACGTATTGGATAGCATATATTCCTTGTAACGTGTTTTATATAATAAAATTAAAAATAATTTTTTAAATCAAATTAAAACACAATTATAAAGCAAGAAAACTTATATTTTCGTGAAATTATAGCTATCTTGCGCCGACTTTATTTATCCTGTGGCTAATTTTTTTCTGTCAATAAATTCTCCTGCAGAGTATAATATCCATAATATGAGTTAAGTTATATTAAGTAAAAACATGATTTTAGACATTTATTTGACGGATATATAATTTAAAAATAATCGTCACCACTAGTCGGCATTCCTCTCTACAAGTAGATATATATATATATATATATATATATATATATATATATATATATATATATATATATACATACTCGTACAAATTAATAATAATTTACAACAAAAATAAAAAAAAGTAGGGCAAAACATCGATAACATTTTGAAAACGACATAAGCTATATCCCCGTCAGTGAAATGAGTTTTACGCAAAAGAAATTTCCATACGTTTTTTAAAGTCGTTATTTTAATAATTTAAATATTTTTGGGGAAACAGTGACCTTAATTTTCCATTCTTTCTTATTACTATAGTTTTTATACAATTTTACTGCAGAATATACCATAACATCGCAGTTTCGAGCGATTACCACAACGTATTATGCTATGGTCAAATGACAAAACAGTAAAGTGATAAAAGTATCACTTTCGCTGCCCGAATTTTCCATTTGAGAGGGTTTGTAGCTCCATGTTTTTATTATATCATAATATGTTCTTATTTCATGTTTTAATTACATGATTAATATTTCTACTTCCTCCCTTCATAATAATAACTCACACAGAAATTTCGATTTCTAAGGGCACGTGGTGGACATGCACCCCTTTTTTGCATATTTATTTACGAAATCATTCTTAAATATTACCCCTCATTACTCAAAGCATCCGGAAAAAATTATTGTCACACATATAGCGCATAATGAGAGGGACAAATAATACAAGAAAACTGTTACAAGATGAAAGATTATTTTTATTTTATGATTAAAATAAAGTCATACATGATTAACGTCTTATTCGTTTTCGTGGTTCTTCTTTTACTTTTTAAATCCTGTTTATAATCGTTTTTTATATCCATTAAAAACTGAAAGTGACTGATAGCATCATTTACATTTTTTTTTATTAATTTTCATCGAAATTTTTTGACGATTAACGATGCTACGAATCGTAAAGGTACATTAAAACAACTGTGACAGAGAAGGAACGAAACAAAATATTTAAGAAACTTAGGGTTTATTATCAATAGCAATCGCATGAAATTACATTTCGGTTCATAATGCACACCACATGTTGACAAAAATACACATATAATTGTCCAGAGCTTCCTGCAAGCTACTCGTGCGCTCGACCGTACCGCCGCCCAGTAAGAGCTTCGGGAAAAAGCTCGCGTCTCATAATTGCGCCTGCCGCCCCCGCGCACCGCCCAACTCAACTCAACTCAATTAAGCTTTCCTTTTTCAAGTCGCCGCCGTCGCCCCGGGTCCTGCATAATAATAACGAGCAGTCCTCTGATCATTTACTTTGTTACTGAACGTTTCCATCTTGTCCGGACAGCGACTCAGGTATTCTTTGGCGTTTTTGTTCAGCGCAGTCCGTGAAGACGTTACGGTTTTACGGGTAATGTTTCTAATTTTGGGTTACTTTCATAAGTAGTTACATTACATTGATAATGAATAATTTTGTGTTCAGTTGGATTATAAAGCAGTTTTTGTTTTTATGTGGACTGTTTAATTTATTCCGTTGTTAGTGATTGTGTGACATGTAGTCAGTAGTTAACAATTCCGTAGCCGCCATTTTTTTATATTTTTCATCATCGTTGAGTTGTTTTGAAATAAAAATAGTTTAATTTATTAAACTGTACACTAAACCCTGCTTGAATCCGGCGTAAAACCCATCTCGCCGGCGCTTCGGTTGTTTCTCCGCATCCGATAAAGTAATGTATAACTTCGAAACTTGTTATTCGATTGGAATTATTTGTGTTAAGTATATAGAGAAAAAGTATATTTATAAAATAATCGAGGTTTCTGTACCATACTTAATTATTGAAACTTTTAAAAAATATTGAGTAACTAAAAATTCTCCGTTTTGGTAAGAAAAACATCTTTTAATACAATTTTCGTGATTATATATAAACTATAATTAAACGTAAAAGTAAATAAAAAATTATTTACACTAATAAAGAACTATGTTATATGATAATTGAAAGCAGCAAATGAAAGAGGGCACTGTAACCAAATGCAATGCTATAAAGTAACACAATTACTTTCATAATAATTCCAAGTCCTTTATGCAATTATGAATGGAAAAAAATACTATAACTTATTTGAAATACTTTAAAAACGTTCAAACGCAACAGCTATTGGAAGTGGAAAGTAGTAAGGGGTTGAAATTACGTGTCATGTTTATTTATGAATGAAACATTTCAAAAATATGTGTACGACCACTTTAAACTTGCATAAAACGACCTTTTCAATAATAATATAAAATAAATATGTTGCATAAAAAAAAATAATTGTTTTAATCATCATCATCATCATATATATTAATACGCTAAGGTTAAGATGTTACTCTCCCTTTTTAGAAAAAACCTCACAACTAATCCACATAAATTATATATCATTTTATAGATAATTGCTTGCTCTACCGGCATCCACAGCTAAAAAATGTATTATTGCTATTGTTTTTGCAAATTAATTATTTATTAAAATTATATACACAAAACAGCAATGCTGCCATCTAACGGCTCAACGTCAATATGATTGACGGTCGGTAAAATTTTTGTTTAATTTCAAATCTACTCACGTATAAATAAAGTGGCGCTTTAGCTCAATGCTTATGATACTTGCGCCTCTATATGTCAATTTTAGTAAAATGTTTGTTTGATCTGTCATCTGAGCTTCATAATGGAATAAATAATGCGAAGACTTCGCACGGGTCACGCTAGTATATCTAAAATAGGTAAAATTACATGGGAAAAGGCGGCACAATTTTGCATAGGTCAACTGAATATATAAAAAAATAGAAAATTACTGTTTGAAATGATAAAAATATATTCAACAGCTGACATAATTAAAATTTCAGTATTCAGGAAACCGTACTTATCCTGAGAAATAAGACTAAATTTTAAACTTAAATTCTACAAAAACTTGAGAAAAACATATTAGAATGGAGCTTGGTAAATTTCAGACCTATGGTTTTTGGTTAAAATTTAGATTAGATTGGCTGTAATCGGTGATTTTGTCACCGTAAACGTATTTATACTTACGCCTAGTGCGCTGCGATTTAGGATCGTATAGTATAACTACAGTATGCGGCGTGTGGTGATATTTTCACCGACAAACGTCGTCGTATTTCAACCAGTGAGTCTAAATGACTTCCCGATTTTATTATTATTTCAAATAAATGGATATCGTGGACAGGGTATTTTAATATAGATATTAGTTCTACGGATATTGTGACAATACGACTGTTAACTTTTGTTTAGGATTTTGTTAATTTCTAATATTTTTTAAAT
Organism: Druceiella hillmani; assembly: GCA_039881145.1. Taxonomy (NCBI): domain Eukaryota; kingdom Metazoa; phylum Arthropoda; class Insecta; order Lepidoptera; family Hepialidae; genus Druceiella; species Druceiella hillmani. The sequence goes on along the minus strand of JAYKKI010000010.1, from coordinate 11,081,890 downwards.
TTTTTAGATATTGGTTATAATAAAGAGATTTGGGATTCATTTGTACTAAGTGGGCATACATTGTCCAAAAAAATATTCATAATTGTTTTAAAGTTATATTATATAAAAAACAAATTTATTTGTATTTGTTTTTTTTTGTCGCGCTCAATCACAGAACGTAACTAATAAAAAATATTTTCATTTGCGTGATTGTTCCCTCCAAAATATATATTTTTTTAGATATATATGTACTTATAAATAAACACTCTATATCATATTATTTCAAACTCTTTCGCGTAAACGGCAATATATGTTTATGAAGGAAATGTATAGAAAATAATTCGTGATTGGTAAATCTAAACACCATTAGCAATGTTACTGACTTTAGCAAAACGGCAACGGCGCGCAGTTGTTGTTTGTAGTGGTACCCTTTGTCGCCATCATGGATAAGTTAACCACTGGATAGCGCATAAGAACACAGTTGTATGAAAACCAAGCTAGCCACTACTCATTAGGGTAAATATACCACGTGTCACCATTAGCCAATCAGTGTTTTGTCCCTTGGGGTAGCACAGAGATGTAGTTTGCTCGATACTTACGTATTTTCGTTATTTAAAAAGAAGAGTTTTATTATAATATAATCACTATATTAACTTAATAAACTGTTGCACTAAATAATATATATATATATATATATATATATATATATATATATCTATATATATATATATATATATATATATATAAATATATAAATATTTATTATTTGCTAATATGAATTGTGCAATTTACTGGAGAAAAAAGGAACTTCTTGTCGATTATACAAAACTCAGAGATATAAACAATACAAACAGTGCGGGCAGTTCGGAAACCTAAAATTATAAGTGTAATTTAAGTAAAATATAATATTTTATGCTTAGAAATCAATGAACTTATTTTACTTTTCAAAAAATATCTTATTTATAATTTTTTAGATTTTTAAGTAGTAACAAAAGTATCGATTTAGTTATCGATAACGGCGCGACCCATCTCTAGTGGCGAAAAATTCAACAATATGGCGGTATCGCTGCCGGCGATCTGACTGTAATATACGAAGATATACTTACTTAAATAATAGTTAAGAGTGTACTTACTTGTGAAAAGTAATTCCATTTTTCTCAAGTGTGATGTAATGGTTCTGTTTTGGTAATATTTTATAGCACAAGAAGGCATGGTTTATTTAATTTTGATTTAAAATTACGAGAAACTTTCGCTGTGACGTTCGTTTTCTTACTGAAGGCGCGTAAGCTCTTGGCCCGGAGCGGTGGCACAAATTGTGCCATCGCGTGGCTAGAGATTTTGTGTTGATGCGTCATCCAGTGGTTCACTTATCCATGGTCGCCATCGATAGCAAAGCAGCGCAGCGTGTTAGAAATTAAATATATCGTGTTTGAAATTAGGAACTTCTTAAAACTATTCTTGTGACTAAATTGCTGAAAAACATCATATGACATATGAAAATTCGTTTAATGTCGAACAGTTAAATCCATATTATATAAGTATTACAGCGTTAGTGCTTGAATTTTAATACTTATATATGTTATTTCTATGAATATTCATTTAATTAATTTAATGCACTTGATGGGACAGCATACAAATATCTTTTTGATTTTAGATCAGACTTTTTATACCGCAAAAAATATGAGGGTAAAATGTAGATTTTGTATGGTTTTTCTTAAACATTTTGTTTGCCATTTTTTTAATATATATATATAAATATATATATATATATATATATATATATATATATATATATAAATAAAATAAAACAAAATTTTGAACATCAATGCACTTCGATATTAATGTACAGAGTACAGGATATGTATACGTAAATTCTCCCAAAAACAATTTAACTGTGAGCCTATAATAGTTAATTAGATTACATTTTAATATCAACAAAGATTAAATCATATGAAGACGTAATAAATGCAATCTGTGTAATGTGCTGCACACGTGTACGTGGACATATTTTGGCCGTTTGGTCGATCGAAATCGAGTCGATTTAAAAACTTAAAATAAGTTGTATCAAACTAAAATTATATTATGTTACAAAATGTATACAATATAATAATATTATGGGACGATTTAAAATGTTTTTTAACGTAAATTGCAAGCAAAGAACGTTTTTTATCGATAGCAAATATAGTTAAGCAACAATCAAGTTAACCTCGACTCATTTGCGCCTGCGATATCGCAAGTCATAATTACGAGTATTAATAACTAGTAAATGGCTAATAAATTTACTTAATTAATCTAATATTTAAAATTACTTTTAATTTGTCTAATGTGAAATCAAAAGATATGACTTGCTGTCATAAAATTTCATATATTACCTTCAATATAGTGTACATAAGCAAAGTTAAACAGCCCAATATTGGCCCGCCCTTCTTTAACGATATATCTTCCGTTTCCGTAAAGTGTGAGCGATACGATTGGTATAGCATTTTCTCTGGGCCTCGTCCCATTTAAAACAAAAAACTCTATCGAAGGGGAACTTTGCATTTTCAGTATAAGTATTAGAGTCTCCCGCCCGGTTCCTTCGCATTTTCTTCCGCATTGAGGAGTCTTGCTTCATGCCGGGGTGCGCGGAGCTTAAGGATCCATTTATGTAGGCTTCAAAAGCTTTATATTAAAAGTCGTAAGAAATTGGAGTTCTTGTTTTTTGTTTCTTTTTTATTTTGTTTAGAGCAAAGAAATGTAAGTGGCTATGTATTAAGTTAGGTTGGGTTTTATTGTATGTGACTGGTTATGCAGTAATATACGATCGTATTGGCGCTTTGTATGCGGATTTTTAACGCTTGCATATATCTTAGTGAGAGTGTTATGAATTGAATCTGCCATTATCTTTCGAATACTAAAAACATAGGGACAAATTACATTTCCTTATGTTTCTAGTTTCTATATACATATATATATATATATATATATATATATATATATATATATATATATATATATATATACACACACATATATACGTGTATACCCAAACATAACTTTAGAAGAAAACAAAATAATAATTATTAGGGTTTCATAGCCAAACTAGGAACCATAATAGTATCGTAATTTCCCTCTGTCCGTCCGTTTATATGTCAGAACCGTTTTACTCATATACTATTAGTGCTATAACGCTGGTAATTTATAAAATTGGTATGGTTATGTGTATTTATAACGCCTATAAAGTTATGAACACTTTACAACACACAAACGATTTATAATATACATATTACTAACGTATACAAAATTATGAACACTCTTTAATACACATACACTTTATAATGTATATAATCATAATACCTGCAAAATTTTGATCACTTTATAATGCACATACACTTTATAATAGACAAAATTATGACGCCTGCAAAGTTTTGAACACTTTACAGTACACACACTTTATAAAATACATTTATAACGCCTACAATATTATGAACACATACACTTTACATTATATATATATATATATATATATATATATATATATAAATTTATAACGTCTAAAAAATTATGAACACCTGTAACACTTATACACTTTATAATATACATATTTATAATGTCTACCAAGTTATAAACACTATAATATGCATACACTATGTAATATACATAATCATAACACCTTCAAAATTTTGAACGCCTTTAAATAGACATAAAATTTCTAAAATACACATTTATAATGCCTACAAAGTTATGAACACTTTATAATAAACATACACTTTGTATTATATATAATTATAACGCCTGCAAAGCTTTCAATATTTTATAATAAAAATACTCTTTATAATGTACATAATTATAACACTTTCAAAGTTATGAAAACTTTATAATACACATAAGCTTCGTAATAAACATATTTATAACGCTTACAAAGTTATGAACACGATATATAAAAACAATTTTACATAAAAGCTTTAAGAGAGGCGAGGTGGTATAAAACCACTGGAAAGCCGCCTGTTTAAAATAGGGTTAATTTTTTTAACATACCTAATGTATAGGATATTGTTGAATAGGTCTTTCAAAAATATTGGGATTGGGAAACAAATTTCGATACACGGATCCGTTCATGATATATTAAGCTCCAAATAAGTCATTTATGTTAGAGTTACGTGTTTCCATCCCCTGCCAAGTAAACCACTACTTTTGAATATATGAAAATTATTCCACGTAATAGCATCGTAGTAATATATGTAAAAAATTCAAAGGAAAATTATCACAACTAAGCTGGTTCTACTGGCATACAATTAATAGTCGACCAACTTATGACATGTAGTTTCATCTGCAAGAAGTTCATAGAAATTCCATACAAGTTACTTCAATCTACCGTAAAAATAACGTTGTATTTTAAAACGTATATTTACTATGTATGTAAAAATATACTAGTTATATAATATAGTGTAAAATAGCAATATTTAAATAAACACAATGTCTTTACGCTTGTAAAATATTTAGTATTTACGTTGTGAATAACTAACATTTATAAATAGTTCAGTAGAAATGTTGTGTACACTTCTTTTTCTTCTTGGTCGTCTTCTTCATGTTTGAAGGTGGTATCCTTGTAAGGTATTTGTGACATTAGGTACAATCTACCTACACATTGTCCGGTTTTCAAGGCCAGTTATTACAAGAAGACCAGTGATAGTGGTTATTTGGTCACATCAATGGCTGGTTGATCGACGTGAGGTGTCGTTCCTTTCACCTTACCTACCACGCCCGATTTGTCGAGTTTATCTTCATGTAACTAAAGTAACTGAGAATCTTTTGGTAACAGATTGCTGAAAGTCTACTTTTGATGTTTAGCTTTCGCCCGCTTTCTTCTTGGTCAAGCCAGTGACAGTCAGAGATTGAGAAATTCGTTAACAATCTCTAGGTTCGAGAGTATTCCAGTCCTAGAGAGTGGATCGGTTCAGTCGACGATTCTGTCGATATGTATCCTTAATGTTTACATGTGTACGGAACCCTCATAGTGCATATCTTACTGGTTTTAAAATATTAACATGACAATTAAACCAAAGGGAACAAGTAAGAAGAAACAAGCGCTGGAAATTAAGATATACGAGATGAAGGAATTTTCCAGTCGAGCCTTGAAACTATTTATAAAGGAAAAATATTTAGCGTACGGATTCAGTGAAATTTTGTAGCTCAGATAAAGATTTTTTATGAAAAATTGTAGTGTTTGGATAAAACAAGATTAGGCATGTTTTATTTTGGCTACTACATCGCGATTAATACATAGCTCTCAAAGCAAATTGTTAAGTATTCTGGATTATACTGCAAATTGTCAAGTATTCTGGATTATACTATAGTGGACTATAATCGCGTAAGGCACAGAGTAAAATCAATATGGGATAGCAACTTTTTGTATTCCTTTGTGTCCTTATTAATTATATAGAAGCGTATAATTCAAGATTGTATACAGATTGTCAAATTTTTGTCTTACATCATCTCTCTGCATTTAGAACAGTTTTAAGTGCTCCTGAATTATTACGCACTACCTTATGCCCGAAATTTCGTTCACGTAGTTTATTAATATTCCAACCAATTTTGATAGCGAGAATTAACTTACATGTAGCTCCATCTATTAGGGACACTCGAAAGTTGTTTTAAAATATCATTGCGCTAATATTTTAATGGTTGTTTTTTACAATTTTCAATCACCTTTGTTGCAAAAAATAAAAAAAACAATAACAAATATTAAAAGGATAAATATTTTAGCATTGAAGAAATTACATTTTGTCTGTAGACTAACATCTTGTTTTTTTTATTTTACAATGAGCTTTGACCGACGACATCGCTTCCTTGAAAAGTTCCAAAATGGTAATGTAATTTATAAATAAAAGTTTTTATAAAAATAACATTGGGAATGGTTAAGTAATGTGATAGATATATACTTAGGTCCATGCTCCTTTTCCTAATGTGATTATTTTCTGACTAGAAAATTGACAAGTAGAATATAATCTCACCTGCAGGTGAGCTATAACTTGAGATGAGGTATAACCTGCAGGTGAGTCAACTTAATGATTTTTTATGAGTACAAAAAAAAGAATAAAACAGAAAATAGCATCACCACAATTATCTTTTTTTATTTAATTTTTTAAAATTTTTCTTTAACCAAATTGTGGTTATATGTATGAAATTTTAGTCTAACGAATTCTTTATTTTATTGCGCAGGTGTGCGTCTCGATGTACCTAGAGGTCGGAAGACAATGTTTAGGCGTAAGTCTTATAATAATTATCATCGCAAAATAAGTTATGATCAGGTCAAATAATCTTGTTTTGTTTTAGAGTTTTGTACTTTAAAAGGGTAAACATAATTCTTATAAGATGACTCAAATCCATCTGTCTATTTGTTGCAGGCGTTTTTCTCAGAAACTGCTTGATTCGAAAACTTGTAATTTAGTTCAGCAATAAAGCATATTAACCTACACATTATCAATTGCTAATATTAAAAAATATTCTTATAAAAATTTTATGGACGCAATATGAAATATTCGAAAAAAATTTCATTTTATATATATTGTGTAGCATCATTTGAAAGAATTTGTTATAATGGTCTCTCAAAAATGTTTTTTTTCATAATTTTGGGTATTACATCTTCAGATATATTCTGAGAAATATGAACAAATTTATTCTCCCTCCATTTTTGAGATAATGGAACATAAAATTATGAAAAAAAACTGTTTAGAAGCCTATGCAAAGGTTGTAGGAAACTATAGCGATAATTGTAGGAAACTATAGAAATAAATGAAAGATATATAGTAGGTATTATATTTACGTTGTGAAAAATTAATATTTTTAATTAGCTTAAGAGAAATGCTATGTACCCTTCAATGTTTATAAGTCCTTAATAGTTTGTGGAATCCTCGCAGTGCAAGTTCAACTCCTACTACTTTTCTTTAGATTTTCCCCTGAACATATTATGAAAGTAAATAATTTTTTCTTTTGTTTTTTATGGGAACTGTCGACAGAAGTGAAAACTTAAAACTATGATATAACGGTGGTTTTTATAAAGTTTTATAGAATTTTCAATTTTAAAATCCGAGAAAAAATATTATCGAACGACTAGAAATTTGTTTCAACACGCTAGTAAGATAACTATTAAGCTACTGTGAAATACTCAGTACTCACTGTTGTACTACGCTGTGATCCTAAAACTATACAATTAAAATAATAATCAAACTGAAACACAATTTATACCAAGCACACATTGAATTTTCCAAGTAGTCAATTAAACTTTACTTGTATAGATATACACAGCACTAATGTAGCACAACATATCCCCTTATAGCTATAGATATTTTGCTATTATAGCTTGTCAGTGGTGCGAACTCACAAGATTTTACCCATCCAAAAAGCGTCCAACGCACGTACAGTCGAGTATATACAATGTGTTGGTGTACATATATATATATATATATATATATATATATATATATATGTATATATATATATATATATGCTTCCACTGCCGGCCAAGCGCGACAGGTCATACTCATAGTTACAGATATAATGTTAACATTAGCATGTCGGTGACGTGACACATAAGATTTTCAACTATCAAAAATCGCTCAACGCGCCCAAAGAAGTTTTCACTTCAAAAATTATTTGAAAATTGCATTTGCTACTGATAAACGACTGTCAAGCCCTAATTACAAACTCACATTTTTACTTATTTAATTTTTTAGGTTTCTTTGAGTGTGTTTTATTTTTTACAAAATCATGTACGTACTTATAAATTCAGGGTAAAAACTGTATTTATTCCAAATTAATCTACACGACAAAAGCTACGACTAACATGCAAAATTTCACCAAGGTCACCTGAGTAATTGATACGTGAAAAATATACAAACAAACTTACTTTCAAATTGAAATATTAGTCATAGTTCGTTTCAGTTTCTACTTACCGACGTTATATTCAAATACGTGCCTTCTTTAATTTGTACTTCTATCAAAATTCATTTAGAGGTTTTTGTATGATACGCATACATATCAAAAATAACATATTTTTCTAAATTTCTCTTTCTTTAATGCATTAATTTTTAAAATTATTGGTTTAAGAGATTGTTGTATTATTTCTTATTGTATTTTAATTCAAAGGCTAGATACACGGTAACAAAAGGTTGACGTTTAAATGGCTATCACTAATGCTAGTCTGCTGTTTTATGACTAGATGGCGCTTGAATTTTGAAGTTGTATCATTTCTAAAAGTTTTCGGTACCGACTGTGATATAAAATAGAGGTATAATTATAACTTTGTATATCATGTAATATATTACGATATTTAAAAGTATTGCCAGTTAACATTTTCGGAAATAAAAGCATTAAAGCATAATACCAATTGTTAATAAAGTTTTTTACAGGCATTATTTTCAAGCGACAAATAAACATGGTCGAATGTAAATTAAATTCATGTACTTAAGGTTTAATATCACTTTTAGTTTTCCGTAATCAAACTATAAAATATGAAGCTTTATATCTTCGTCATGTTTGTCTATTGTCCGTATATTATAGCACCATAGTTCTTAAAGTTTAAGATCGATTGCAATGGAATTTTATGGGAAGTACCTAAATTCAAAAACCTACTACGTTACTGTGATAATATTACTTCAGAATGACATACTAGCACCAAAATAAAGTCGGACTGAGTTTTAAGTAGGATCGTCACGGCAAATGCTTTATTATAATACCATCATTTTACTTTCCAGGAATTTTAACATTTTGCTTTTTGAAACAAGGAAGACATATCATAATTTTTACCACACAGGGAGAGGGCAGAATTGCTCAAAAAAATTACAATTTTAACTGACAAAATCACGATTAATATATAGAGGAAAAGTTATCTGTTAGCTAGTTTGTAAATATTTTGGTTTAAAATTATTAACGTATTAGCTGTGTCCCATGGTTTCACTCGCATAAAATTCAGAACAACAAAAGTTTTGAATTTTTTTCTCTCATATGTTGTTCTTGCGTATAAACTATTATCATACTAAATTTAATCCAAATCCGTTCAGTAGATTTCGCGTGGTTGAAGAACAAATTAACATACGGACGGACAAACAAAAATTCAGAATTTCTACTCTAAACAAGTTTTTGACTTCTACTGTCATTCTTTGTGCTAAATCAATCACTCTTTTTAAAATATGTTTCATGCCTTTTTTTATTTCTGTATTATCGAGAGAAAAAGTATCTTATATATTGCTCGGTGGTATAAAATATTTTCGTACTAAATTTCATCAAACACTGTGTAGTAGATTTTGCGTGATTGAAGAACAAATTAACACACAGACAGACAGACGGATAGACTAAAATTTTAAAAACAGATGTTCTTATGTCTTCTGTCGTTTTATTTGCTAAATTGATATTCCCTCTGGTACAATTTTATTAATAGTGTAGATTACCCATTATTTCTAGAGTAAAACTAGTAGCGTAGCGGTAACGCTATATGTAACTTAAAAAGGTCATATTTGGAGTACTTCCACATACATTGAACTTCAGAATTAATTTCTTTCTTTAGCAGACCCCATTTTGTGGTGTGTCATTGAAGATACATTTTGAAATGGAATCGTATATTTTTAACATGGGACATCTCCTTTGTTTGATAGGAGTCCCCAAAGTATTCTGTAATATCCCACTCCTTCTTACATTTTACCATGAATGTCAAAAAACTGGAAAATCAGCATAAAGGTATTTGGGATCTTCGTTAATTCAAACTTTAATTAAATGAAAGGAATATAGGCAAATACTTTTTTCTTATACTTATGAAAGATGTACTAGGCCATATATATATACATATATATATATATATATATATATATATATATATATATATATATATATACATATATGTATGGCCTAGTACATCTTCTCACATTCTCTCAAAATATAAATTATCAAAACAAAATTCAATTCATGCCCGTACTTTCAGCTCATTTACTGAATATTCTGTCCCAGATTTGACTTCTTCGTTTTTCAAAAGAGCTATAGCTATTTTTAAAAACACCCACGCAACTAGAGAACACAACCGTATCACCGCCACTGGCGGCTCTTCTCTCCCGATTCACACGACTCGCATAAATTTATATATTTCGTAATCGAAAAACAAGATTCCGCCGATTTCAATTCGAGTACGTACTTTCAGCTCATTTTCTGAATATTCTGTCCCGGATTTGACTTCGTCGCTATTCAAAAGAGCTACAGCTATTTTAAAAAGCGCCCACGCAACGAGAGAACACAACCGTATCACCACCACTGGCGGTTCCCCTCTCCCGATTCACACGACTCGCATAAATTTATTTATTTCGTAATCGAAAAACAAAATCGGAAAGATCAGGTGCAAGCCCGCGCGGCCATCTGTATACCCCGCCCCTTCCTCCGCCCGCTCACGGGATTAAATCCCGAGCGCGGGATTAAAATCGCATTAATCAGCGTCCCGCTGATCCCGACGTCTCAGTTTTAACGCCAGGATAACAGTTAAGTGGTACGAGAATGCCCGGGGGGAGACGAACGGGCCTGGATCTACTTACCATCCGTGATTTACCTTCCTCGCTATCGCCAACGGGGCGAGGCGCAAAATTGTGTCGCATCCAAATATATACTTTGTATTTTAGTTCAGCAGACAAAGTATAATACTTTTGCTTATAAGTTTAGTAACATTTCAATAGTACAGCATATTTATTATTGTGTTATCGAACCAATTTTATAAAAAAAGAAAGCTTGGTTTGTTTTTATGATATCGGCATGGAAAAGGCTTAATGTACTATAATGATTAGGGTGTTGGAAATCATAATGTTTCTGGCTAATTTCGAGTTAAATTTTGAGTATTATATCTACGTGGCAGTTATGGGTAATTACAATATACAATATGATTTTTACGTTACAAGAGTTCTGTATTCAATCAAAGTAAATAGCTGTAAGGAGACAGGCAGCCATTAGCAATTATTTATGAAACAAATGGCGTTTATTTGAAATGTCGGAAGGAAGAAGGAAAAGTTTTTTTGTTGCAGTTTAAAATATTCCATAGATTTAAATAATTTAAATTCTTCAAGACGCTTTGTAGAGTAGATTTTGCTGCTGTTGTAATAAGTTGTAATATTTCAGTACATGAATCTGTTTCTGACCAAGTTCGGCCGGATATCTATGGATACTGGAGTGTACGGCAGAGTGGATAGCAAACGCGCAATCCACTCTACCATACTCTCCTGTTAGTTACATGAATACCGATAGCTGTCTTTAATACGTCACTATCGATGTCATCATATGATGACTGTGGAAACATAAAAAATCGTATGTTAAATTTTTAGCAATTCGTATTGTTCTGTAGATATCATTAATTAATCAAGATGCTTTGGAGAGTGGATTTTGTTATTGGTACAATAGGCTGTGATACTTCAATATCTAAATCTGGTTCTGACTTAGTTCGGTAGGATATCTATGGTTAATGGCAGAATGGATGGTACGCACACTATCTATTTTGCCATACTCTTCTATTTGTCGCACCAATTCGGACTGTTGTCTTTACCACCTTTACTGTCGATGTCATCATATGACGATTTTGAAAAATAAACAAAAGTACATTTTACATTGAACATTAGGGACGTTCAATTTTTAGCCATTCGTGTCACCTGTAGAGAGAATTAATTAATTTTAATTCTTCAGCATGTTTTGGAGAGTAGATTTTGCTGTTGGTACAATGCGCTGTAATACTTTAATATCTAAATCCGGTTCTGATCAAACTCGGCCGTATACTTATGGATACGGCAGACTATGGCAGAGTGGATGGCAAACGCAAAATCCACTCTGCGATATTTTACTGTTAGTCAACCAATGCGGACATCTGTCTTTAACACGTTCACTGTCGATGTCATCATATGAAGATTGTGGAAACATACAAAAATGTCTAATTTTTAATAATGCGTATTATTCTATGTTTGTGTAATACACATACGGGTAGGGTGAGCAATAATCAAAATTATAAGTATACGCATGCAAACTCGCAAGCACACACAAAACAGTGTATGCGTGCGGGTTGAATGTACGTCAACCCTGTTAGGGTACGTATCCGCATATTGGAAACGGCGGATACGTGGTACCACCATACGGCTTTTTTACGTTTTGTTAATTTTAGAATTTGTAATATTATTCACATATTAGGCGTTTGGTTTGTAAACGTGTCCACGTATTACTTCTTTCCTTATACTTGCTTCTCATTACCATTCTAGGTAACATGTCATGATTTTGGATTTGCGTTTCTTCATAGACGAGACTTTCTATGGGATTCCTCAATTAATTTATTATAGACTACACTACTACAAACTAATTAAAAAAGCAGTTAAATTATTTGGAGCTTACATGACAATAAATACATTTTGATGATAGGACGTGTACAAAATTCATTTTTCCGATATTTTCACATGGTACTACGGCATGGTTACTTTCTTCAGTATGGTTACTTTCGTTTTCCACTGATTTTTTCCAAGGTTATTGGCTATTTTGTAGCATAAAGGAAATCTTTCATTGATAAAATTTGTTTTTTAATTATCAAATGAGAAAAAATGTCTTATATTCTGGCAAGGTTTTCACTTTTCTTACATGATATCTTTCTGCGCTCGCATAATTTTCATATTTTTGGAATACTGGTATGTACAATGGAACTATATTGTTTCTATGATATATTGCTTATATCTAAATATATCTATATTTGTACTGATATACCGCTTATATCTGCATGATGTACACTTTTATGATATAGAATTGCTCAATTTTGCACCAGAGTATGATCTGGTTATGATGACCTTTAAAGATTCTACAGTTCCATAAGGATAAGAAATCGTAAAGTCAATGGTAGTTCCGCTGCAACATATTATCATTTACCAGTTCTGCTTTAACGAATAAATAAGCCTAATGCATAATAGCCACTATTTTTATTACTTATAACAATCTCACCCCTTCATTGTTTCATTAAGGCTGAGGATCTTTTTACTCTTATTCTGAATTCGACAATTTACTTAATATGCTTTACAGCGTTATTATGACTAATCGGACCCGTATGCAAAATGATATACTCCTTACTGTAAATACATACATTGTGTTTAAGAGCACATCAATTAATTTAGTGGCAGACATCATCTAATAGGTCTTTCGCTTATTCGCAACCGGGTAGCCGGAAACGCAAGGTACAAAGATGGCGTTCATGTATAAACGAAAGGAAAACTTCTTCCGTTTTATTTGCAAATATTTAAGATACATGCATTCGTAAATTGAGACTAGTTTGACGTAAATTATACAAGGGACATGTTGGGAATATTCAGTTACGTTCTCGTGGAAATATAAATATTAAACTGTATTAACTAAGAAAACTCATTTTAACGTTGTAACATAAATGTTTGCACCTTATAAGTATAATGATCTCATGATCCCATTTGGAAAATTGGAAACAAAGTTTGCAACTTATAAGCGACATCAGCGCCACCTAGTATATCTACATAGAGCATGACAAGTTTGGGATCCGCTTTTCCTTCTGTTATGCAGTTTTGGAATTTTCGCTGTTCCCTAATGTTTCTAGTCGCTAGATCACTAGATATAGAGAAAAACAACATTTTAACCAGGCACTCAGTCACTCACGTATGTGCAATGCTGTAAGTATATTAAGTGAACAACTATCAGTCCCCATCTCACTTCATCAATGTCAGCTCATGTGGTACCCAAACAAAACATTTTCACTTATTTCTCAAGACCGGAAGTTGCTTTCCTTTTGCAGTATGAAAACATAAGAACAACTATCAGATAATTCAAACTTATCGTTGGATAAGTTTCAATTAGGTCTTTTAATTTTTTTCAAATTTAATGTAAGAAGTCACTCTGTGTGATGATTATAGGAGAGATCGAAATTTCCTCTGAATGCTTGGAATTTAATTTTCAGTTATTTCTTAAGACATAAAGTTGCTTTTCTTTTGCAGTATGAAAACATAATAACAACTCTATCACATAATTCAAACTTAACGTTGGATAAGTTTCAATTAGGTCTTTTAATTTTTCCAAATTTAATGTCGGAAATCGCTCTGTGTGATGATTATAGGAGAGATCGAAATTTCTTCTGAATGCTTGGAATTTCATTTTCAGTTATTTCTTAAGACATAAAGTTGCTTTTCTTTTGCAGTATGAAAACATAAGAACAACTCTATCACATAATTCAAACTTAACGTTGGATAAGTTTCAATTAGGTCTTTTAATTTTTCCAAATTTAATGTCGGTAATCGCTCTGTGTGAGGATTATAGGAGAGATCGAAATTTCCTCTGAATGCTTGGAATCAATGTTTGGCTGTATCATAGGCCTTCTCCTATCTTTATGTATGCATTGCTAGTGGCTTAGCTCGCTTTTCGCCCTCAATAAAATTCATGGAGCGAGAGTAGCTACCTATGTACTATAAGTTCTTTTCGTGACATTTCCATATTTTGTTTGTTCCTTACTCACTAAGTCTCAGTTGCTAACTGAATGGAAAATCGGACTCCACGCTCTTTATATACGCTACCAGAGACGTTTATGAAATTTATCATTTTTTATATTTTTTTAAACGTTATTAACATTCCAGAAATTGACATATTGGAAAAAGTGGCAAATTTATTGGTTGCTAACTTAACCTTTGTTAATGGCTGTAAATTAAATAATTAAATGGAAGTTAGGCGTTGCACAATACACTTTTAAAAAGAATATATCCTATTTACGTAAGAGTTTAGTATTTATTTAAGGCTAGCTTTGACCTATTGTTTCGTTGGCATGAAAATACAAACGGCTAATCAGTTTAATGCGCCGATGATGGAAGAGATGGCGTGGAAATAAAGAAGCAATGTGAACTTACTATTTTTTGTAAAAGAAATAAAAAAATTCCTGAAAAATGTTTTATTGGAATTAGATTATTTGGAATAATATTGAAATAAACTTTTATCGTAAAAAAAAATATTTCGGAGTCGAATCATCTCCATGGCACAAGTTACAAAGTCGTATGTTTCCCAAATATATAAACGTCGAATTTCGAATTAAACACAGTATCTGAAGAGTTTCTTCTATCAATGAGGGGTGAGAATGATTCTTGTGGATTTTATCAGTAGATTCAAAGTTGTTCTCGTAGCGGTTTTCACCATGCTATTTTGCTAAGTGATTGAAAATGCTACGCCAATATATAAAATAGGTACTCTTTCAAAACCATTTTATTTAATATTTAATTAAGTAAATCTTGTAATCTATATAACATAGCCCGAAATTGTGAATTTGTTAAACCGATATTGTTTACTCTTTACCATTATTGTTTACTCTTATCCATTTAGTTTCTGTCTCTGTCTTTTTCTATAATTATATAACCGATATTGTTTACTAATATAACCGATATTTTTTACTCTTATCCATTTAGTTTCTGTCTCTGTCTTTTTCTATAATTTTATATTTTACTAGCCACCCGCCTTGACGGCTATATTTTAAGGTAGACCAATATAGTATCTAAAATACTTCCCTCTACCCTAAGTTGAGTTTCTTTTCTCCAGGTGCCAATAGACCCCCCTGGAGACATCGTGCGGGTACAAATAAGATATTTTATTAAGATTTGAAGATTTGTATTTTTTCTTTCCTGAAAATAGTTTTGCGCTTTATTTTAATTAATAAAAATATAATAATATACGGCGACATAATGCCCTTAAGTCCCAAAACTCAGTTCTGCATCACCATGTTGGAATATATCGCACCTGATGTCATTAAAAGGCACATTTCCTTTCAAAAACCTTTTCATTGGGGTTCCAAATGTACGCAAGCCTAATGAAAAAGCGCCAACGGAATCTGTTACTAAGCCTCTGTCGTTCGTCTGTCTGTATCTCATAAGACTATACTATTTGAACCGTGACGAGTAGACACTTGAAATTTCGCACCATACATGATAATATGACCTCTATCACGATAAATATATTAGATCCGAAATGTTAAATGACAATAAAAATGTCAGACCCGAAATATTGGTTCCTATACAACAAATCTTAAATACATTAATTTTTCGATACTTTTTGTTCCCGCGCCACACACAAGCACCAAACTTGGCTTGGTTTTGCGATGGTATGCAAACCTTCATGTTCTAGTCCGACCACAATTGGCTGCTTTTTCTCTTTTTGAACTACTAATTCAAATGATAAAGGGTGAAGGGTCAATTTTCATCTGTCGAAATGCTTAAAATTATATTTATTGTAATGCGGATTAATCAATTGATTACACCACTGAAACATTGTCACTCTTGCCCCATAAATTTTATTTACTTAAAGCTTACAACAAATGTTGTCACAATTACTCCATACATTTCATTAGTCATTATTTACCTACAATTACTCCTTATATTTCATTAGTCATTATTTGCCTACAATTACTCCATATATTTCATTAGCCATTATTTGCCTACAATTACTCCATACATTTCATTGGTGTATATGAAATAGTTTTGTTAGCGTTCGTCATGAAAACGCTCAGATCAACGACTTTTTCTCTGATTACGTTCACGTTGTCGACAATATATTAAAAATGATAATTAACTGCAGCTCAAAAATGATAAAATATACATATTTACATTCACTCATTATTCGCGCTCAACATGCATACGTACGTATACGTGCATAAGACATCATTATTCAGTTTCATCTTACGTACGTTTACGTGTATATGATAACTTATAGTTCCAGATTGTCATATGTATGTATACGTATATATGTTGTATAATGATACAACATATGTACGTATACGTGTATATGTTGTATAAAGATACAACATACGTACGTATACGTACATATGTTGTACAATGATACAACACACGTACGTTTACGTGCATATGACAATCTGGAAACTATAAGCTATTATTATACAGCGAAAGCTGTATGTTAATAATATTAGTATTTTTTATGAGAATACCTAAAAATAAACAAAAAAGTAAAGAAATGTTTCTTTTTTATTCTTTTAGTAGGATTTTGTTATATTAACAGAATTACTATGTGGATAGTGCGTAGAAAAACGTAAACAATTTTAATTTAATTTCCAAACGAAAACGTACCTAAACGTTACTCAGCCCTAATACATAACACAAGCAATATAAATACACAAACAATTTTATTTCCAGCGCAACGTACATAAAATTCGGCATTCCATCATAACAAGCCTTAAGATTAAACCGTTCGTTCGTTTTACGGCGGCCGTAAAAATGGAACACTCCGCCCGCACCGTAAATGAAGAACCGAGAATGGAATAACGTGAACACGGAATGAGAACGGAGACGCGGAAAGCGGGCACTCTATAGAGAGTTTGATGCGAAAACTTGTCCTGTAAAAGGCGCTGCGAATACGTATTGAGGTACAGTCGGTGGGAAAATAACTTTAATTAATTCGGGAGAGGCGTACAACGCTTCTTCAATATCAACATTAAGCAAATAGCACGAGTGTCATCGTTGAAGGCTTTTTATCAATAGCAGAGTCATTTTTTTTATATAATACTAGCTGTGTCCCACGGTTTCATGCTCGTGAAATTTTGAATAAGACAGTTATTACAATTTTTTTCTCCTATATGTCGCTCTTGGGTATAAACTATTACGATATCAAATTTCGTCAAAATCTGTTTAATAGATTTTGCGTGATTGACGAACAAATTTATATACAGAAAGACAAAAATTCTAAATACAGATTTTCTAGCTTCTATTGTCATATAATTCATGTAGAGAATTCACTCTGTTGCAATTTTACTAATAGTATGGACTAGGTTTTAGGTTTGCATACGTGGTCACGTTTTACTTGTTTCCCTACGACTTGTTTCTCATTCCTATTCTAGGAAATATGTCATATGTTGTGTAATTTCAAATTTTCCTTTTTCAATAGTCACTGGAATGTATGTCGAGGTAAAAAAGCATTTATTTAATATTTTGTGTAATATATATTTGTGTTTTATATATTAGTGAAATAAATAAATAGATACGTGTTGCAAAAGGAAAACTCTGTCAGCTTGCTTAATATACGCCTATTGCAAAATATATATTTTCTAACAATAATGCCAATTACCTACGTATTAATGTTTTCAACAAAGTGAGTAGGTAACGCAACAAAATTGAGTTGAAAAATTATGTTCTTACTTTCCAAGTGAGATCTTTTGAGTGAAGTTTTCCCTTGACTTATATAGATCAAATTTTCCTTTCATACCGTAAATTTCTCTTTATACCATTTTCAAATGAATAATTTGTAAAAGTTATTGATACAATCACTTTATAAAATCGGGACAATCTAAGATTAACATGAGGTTCATCAATACGAAAAAATCTATATCTAATCGTAATAAGCCGGAGTGGATTGCAAGTTCATAAATATATAGAACTTTAAACTACATCGGTAGGATTTAAAATTGTTTCTAAATTAACACTGTACGGTCCGATGACATCTCTTTGGTGTCTCGTAGAAAGTATCAGAGAAATGCCAGTGTCACGATCGGTGTCACATGAAAGCCATGAAAGTAACATCACATAATAACAAAAAATCTTACATTGATTACATATAATCTTCCAAAAGGAGCAAAAGTTCGTAAAAAGAAGGATTACAAACTATTGCGATTTTCCAGTTTCCCCAAACATTTGACGTCTTCCCTAAGGACGTCGGCGACAGACGGAAAGATTTACGAGAGATCTACGAGTTTCAAAAAAAAAATTGCAAGTGCGAGCATCGATTTATTAAACTGATCTTCTGACGTAAAGGTGGCAATTCTTCCGAAGACGAATGTTTCTGATGTAAGCAAGGCAATTCTGTTGAAGATGTGCGTACTGCTACGCATGATGCTACGAACTGCTAGTAATTATACGAATGATTATTCAAAGTAAAATGATTTCGCTACATCCTAAGGACACATTCTATTACGGATGTTTTCCATTTAAAACCAATCGCTGTTAATTGAATAAGTATATTAGAAAATTAGCCGTATATATATATATATATACACACACACACACCCACATAATCAAGGCTGTAATTAGCGTAGGGTAATTCAGTATGATATGGGCTGTCCGATGAAACGGTCAACTGAAAAATTTTACTGTCTTTGCTCTAGATGTCGTGAGCTAAGATTGGTGAGCGATTGCTACTCGAACACGTACAGTATATTTTTATTTATTGTTATTAAAATTTCTTAACAAAGTTCTTATCAACTTAATTCTGGAGAATTTCATGTTTTCTGCTTCATTATCCTATTAATTTATCACTTTCAATGACCGGAGGTCGAAAACAAAACTGTGTAAGCACATATAAAATGTGAACCAAAAATAAAACATTGAAGGTTACTACATCCATGTTTGCAGTACTGTATCATCTATTATTTTTCTAAATATAATGTTATAATGCTATTTATTGGAATTTCTGACTTACATCGGAATATATCTAGTTTAACACCAATGGAAATTTTACTGTTTATTGGTTATTAGATCAAAGTTTAAAAAAAAATTTTATAACAAAAAATTGATTTAAAAATATTTCCCATACAAAGGCGAATTTTTATAAAAAAATAACAAATTCAAAAATTTAAACAAACAAGAATGATTACGTAAAAAGGGATATAAATTTCAAGTTTGACAGCTCCTTCTTCATAGTGAAAACACATCCAAATTGATTTTTTTTTATTAAGATCATCAATAGCAGAATTCTTTTTATCATATACGTTTATATTTATTTTTATCATATACGTTTATATTTATTTTTATCATATACGTTTTTATCATATTTTCATGAATATCCTTTGGAAAAAAATATTGAAATTATCATTAAGGTTAGTACAACATTTTATTCACGGTCACATTCAATTCCCGGTTAACCGTAAATACTTATCGCGCATGAAAATGGCGTACATTTATTAGGAACTTGTAGTTTCAGAATTGGCTTCGGCTTACATTCACAGTTATATTGTTTCTTCTATAAAATATAAATTCTAAAATCATGTTTGGAAAGTATATGTAGCAACAAATATTCTTTTTGCGTTGACAATGCACAATCACAACAATAAACTAATAAAATAAATGCAAACAAGAAACAATAATTAATTTTGGTAAATGAAATTCATTGATAAACCATAATAGGTATATTTATGGAAAGGAAAACTAGCTATTTTTATCTTGTTTTTAGTTTGTTTACTCTCAATAACAGATGATCAGTTGATGACAGGACAAACAGTTATTATAACATACACAGTGATTTTGTTTGTCTTGCATATGATACTCTCGGAAAAATTAACAACATACGAAACTGTCTCATTCTGAACATAGCTATAAGCTGAAGACCGCTAGCTTACCTTCGTTCTACAAGGTGACTGAAATGAAGTAATTAATTTAATTTCTTATAGAAAACTTTTGCGACGCACATTTACTTATAGTTTCGTAGTTCTTGTGATAGGAATAAAGTTTCTGCGTTTCGTTTAAAAATCGCTCGTACTGGTAGCGTTCGTTTTGTTTGCTCGGATTACAGATCGTATATCAAACTGCCGACTTGAATATTATAAGCAAAATTTATTTAAATATTCATAAATTTGTGATGTATATATATCAGATGTTCAGCGTAAGCTACGAGTACCGTATAAAATTCAGCATTCTCTTGGTTTACATTTCTATCTTTCTCATTTATGTTTGTATAACTAAATACGATTCAAAATTCATTAAAATTTGTTTAAGGAATGTATGTTAGTGTTTTACTAGGATACTTATATCAACGAGGATAACGTATTAGGACTGTAGATGATGGACTCAATGAGTGGTCCTCTCCTCGCAGGATTTTCTTTAATATATAATCAAATAACTTATGTACATTTGAAAAAAATTACCATTCTATTAAAAAAAATGAAATATTAGTAAAAACCCAAAATAATATCTTATCTTTCTTCTGCAACAATTTACTTTTCAATGTAGACTTTGCCCAAAAAATATTCAACCCCATTTCTCCACTCGAATGTATTTCGCCCATTTTGCCGTCAAAAAATCCCTGCAGCAGTAACAGTTGCCATTGAATTATGGCCCCACCCTCTCCCGCCACCCAAATCCGACATCCTCCCGCGCCCACTCCGCCCCCTCGAGCCTCGACCAATGGGCGTGCAGGGCGCTTGGGGTGGAGGGCGCAGGGGCTTGTATTTGATTTTATTGCCATTTGCCCGTCGCTAGCTTGCGTTTGATATTCGCGTAGAGTATAGTCGGCGAGGGTCGGAATTCGATTTTCGACTCCATATTTTGCCATTTATTCATAAGTACAGAAAATGGTCAAAGTTGCGCTCAATAAAATAAACATCAGTCGCAATATTAAACAATGTACAGTTAACAAAATGTTCTATTTCAGATATTGTTTTCCAGTACAACATACAGATTAAAAATGGATAATATTAAATATTCAAAAATAAAATACAAATAAAAACACATTAGCTCAAATTATTGAACATAAGCGCTACTGATAACTTTTAGTAAACGTAGTCATAATTATATATATCATTTGCTTTTTTTTAAATTTTTTCTGGCTCTTACATCAAGATGCAGAGGGTTGGGAAAGCGATTTTCAATACTTTTTTAAAATTTTATTGAAAATTTCTTGGTATATCAATTACTTATACTTTACCATTTTATCTCATTCCATATCACACGGGATGGGATTGAAATAGTAACACATTTTAATCAGATTAAAGTGTTTGTTTCCTTTTTATCGAAACATATAGGTACTTTAAATTGTATAATTTAGTTTTGAATGATTTTCAAAAATCTAAAAAAATATATTTTTTGTATCCACAGACCAAATAGTTATTCCTAACATTTAAAAAAATACTTTTAGCATAGAATTAAACCTCCGTTAAATTTTATAATAGTATAAACCAATAGTTATTTCAAACATTAAATTTTCGTCCATAGGTATATTTTTTCTACTTACTTTCATCGATGGCCACTTGTAAACCGTTAATTAAAATAATGTTAATTTAAAGATTCGAATAAATGTCTAAATTCAGTCCTGAATATATATTCTGAAAGTTTTGAATAAATGTTCATTTTCAGATTTTTCAAACTCAGGGTTAAACAAAATAGAGTTGAAGGGAGGAATAGATTACATGTCAGCTTTGAAGTTTAACATTTCATAAAAAGGTTAAGTCCCTTATATACGAAAAATAATAAACGAAAAATATAAATGGAACTTCGTACAAGAAACGAAAAATATAAATGGAACTTCGTGCAAAAATAAATTTCACTTCCAATCTACATGTATTGTGGAATATGAACAAAAATGAGGATTTCAATTAATATTTTGTCGATTATTAATTGAAATCTCCATATTTTAATATTTCAACTATTTGTAAAATTGTATAAACACAAGTATACAACTGTTGAAGTTATCAGACTCTGGCAGATGGACGAACGGATGGGTGGATATCAAGAAATTATTTTGTATTTATTAATTGGGTTCCACATTTCACTATGAACGCTAAAAAGAGATAATGTGACTTGATTTAATATAAGAGATAACTTAAATGATTGCAAAAAGAAACGAAATTTATAATCCACTAATGCTTTTTCAAAAAGATTTGGTATCACTGTACGTTAAAATTCGATACATATAAATTTTCATACAGTTCAGTTGTAACAGTAACGTAACTAGAGTGTTAAGTGGAGAAATGAAATTCTATAGTATCCACCAATATTTAATATACACATATTTTTATTATTAATATATCCCTCATAAGTCATAGATAATTAAATATATAACATGATACTGTCTTTTGTTAATTTTTAAATATTACATATACTTATAAGTCTACATAAGGTACTTGATGCAAATAAGGTCTATGTTGTAATAAGACTTATATGCCCAAAAATTAAGAATATACCAAACTTCGAAAATAAGATACTTGATACAAATAAGCCCTATCTAATTTAGGTTTAAAATGATTTATTAATTTTGTTTGATAAAAGATTCTTTTTTCTTTAAAAGCGGCTCTTATATAGTCTAATTTGCTTAAATCTATAGACGTGATAACTTCGATTGATTAGGGATGAAGGTCAAAGATTTAGTAGTGCAAAGCATCAGAACCATGGTAATTTTATAAGCGTTCTCAGAAGACAACGATAAGTTTATAGTTCGAATTATTTACGAAATGAAATTTTGTATGTAGACATGTAGAGCAATATAAATTAACCTTTCACAGCCTTATGCAAAATATATACAATTTCAAGAATCTACAAAATATTTCCTTGTATGATAAATATTTTTTTATCGTCATTAGCAGCCATGTCTATCTATTTACTAGCGGGATTCCAGATTACGTTAAAATTTTTCATTGCAAGCCAGGTAGATAAATTATCGTGTAAAAAAATATCGACATTTAACGACTTCCGACAACAATCAATATAAATATCGATATTAACTATGTGAAGTCATTATTTGTTATTTTACTTAAGTTCATCTTTCCTGATTGAAAATAAGCATTCAACTTTTATGATTAAAAGTAATTTTGTACGTATTTAATTCGAACTTGCAAATGTATTTAAGAGGTTTTTCAAAAAGCCAAATATCTCTCACAACTGAGTTTTTAATATATGTTTTAATTACAATTTGCACATTTTATCTTAAATAAATAATTATTAATTGGTCAAAGTTAATATTTAAAATGTTTGTAGCTGCTAATTTTCATTTCATATTTTCCTCCTAGATATTTTCATATAACTGTTTCATTTTAAGCATACATTTTTATAGCTTAAATATGTCCTTAAAAACCTCTACTTTTATTTTTTTCGTTATTGACGGATTGTTAAAAATTTTTAGCATTTCAATTATTTTTACTCATAGAAATGATTGTATATAAAGTTTCATAAAACATAACTTATTCGGGGGCTAATATTGAGTTTTTTTAAAATATTATACATGTTTTCATCTTTATTTTTAACCGAAAAATGAACCTAGAAAAAAGAAAATTAATACTTCTATTTTTTATTCTATTGTTGGAAAATCCTGTTGACAATATCATACAAAACAATCTCCCAAATTGAATACCTCTCTTCCGGCGGACGGTTTCTGGCTGAGGCTTTGCGGGGACTTTTATGAGGTAAGTTTTCACATCAAAGTTTTTACGTGAAACATCTCTACGCCGTGCCGTAGTTATGTAGCCGCCCAGTCACGTTAAGCTCGCCGTTTTTCTTTTACGTTCTGTACTTTGTTAATTGTTTTGTTACTTCAGAGTATTTGTACTTATTTATTTATTTTTTAAGTACGTTTTAAATTAAACTTTGCTACAAATTTTGAAATCAAAAGTTTAACTGAAGGCAATTTTCCCTAACAATAATTTTTTACGTTTTAGATTACGCCAGGTATAACAGATTTTAAGTTTGTTTTCTCGCCATATCATAAATATAAAATAATCACTGTCTGTCTATCTATACATTTATATGATCCCTAAAGGTTCTCTATTGTTATATCAGACTTGAATGGGGTAGTTGACTCATCTTAAATTTTGATATTTTTCGTACCATATCGTGAAATATAAGTTAATTAAAAACCCGTAAAAAAAAATTCAAAAATTGATTGAAAAATAACCCAGATAGCGGCTTCTAAATTTGGAGTAGTGTAGAATATAACGTGCAATATTAAAAATGACCTCACAATGCAGTACTGCTGTCATTGTCTAAAGACTAAATTTAATGTTTTATAACTCGGTCACTTTTTAAGACAAGTAAAAAAAAATTCACTCTTCGTCAGCTTTATAATTAAAACGAACATAGTTGGGTATATCACTATCTCTTTCCTTCTTGTAAAATACAACGTACAATATTAAAAATGACCTCACAATGCAGTACTGCTGTCATTGTCTAAAGACTAAATTTAATGTTTTATAACTCGGTCATTTTTTAAGACAAGTAAAAAAAATTCACTCTTCGTCAGCTTTATAATTAAAACGAACATAGTTGGGTATATCACTATCTCTTTCCTTCTTGTAAAATACAACGTACAATATTAAAAATGACCTCACAATGCAGTACTGCTGTCATTGTCTAAAGACTAAATTTAATGTTTTATAAATCGGTCACTTTTTAAGACAAGTAAAAACAATTTTCACTCTGTCGGCTTGTACTTTGAAATTATAATTAACAAAATAAAAAAAATTTAGTTAAAACCCAATAATCAATGATACAAATGAGGTTAGGCGTTGTTATCAACTTCTATATACTTAATTATTTATTTAGCAACGACATCTTTCAGTTTAAAATAGAAAGAGTGTAAGTAACTATCACAAATCACAAACATGTTAAAAGTTACCTACAACAACGTACTAAGTACGTTAAAACGTAGTTTTATAATTCTCCCCTAGATGGCGTTATTTTTTTTCTCCTAGATAGCGTTATATATTTGATAAATATTTTTAATTTCTCTCTCATATTAGTGACGCTAATTATTGAATTCTAGGGGAGAAAATTTGAAGATTTAGAAATGAGTAACAATGCAAAATTATTCCCGTGCGAATATCGAGTAGAATTGGTAGTAATCTTTCATTAAGAATGTTACCTAATCATGCCGTAATTAGGTTAGATTTTTATTATTTTGTTTACACGAGACGTAAACATTATCATCAGTTGCGTCATCTTCTTAAAAGATCGTAGATATTTTTCAAGGATTGTTTGTTGATAACTCGTTTTTTATTCAAAAGTTATTTTAATTTGCTACCCGCAGTTCTTTTATTTGAATTTTATTTCTTTATATGTCAAAGATATATTATTAATGATCTTTCGTGTAATTACCTCCCATTATTTATCTAATAAATTCTTGATAAGTTAGAATCAAACCGGTTCAAACCAGTTCTATCCTGTACTACTCGTAGATGTGAAAGTTAATCGAATAAATAAAAAAAATGGATCCGTAGGAATTCTGCGTCAGAAATTGATCCAGTTTTTCTTTTTAAATTATAATCTAGTTTTAAACCTTATCACGTCTAAATTTGTATTATCTTTTTTCACATTTAACGGGATAAATATTTATTTATAGCCACGTATCGTTAAATAAAATATCCTTTTTATATGAATCAATTTTAGCTAGATATGTATTTAGAAACATACGAATAAAATTTTATCACCAATTTCTAAATTGTAGCACGTGTTGAAATAATTTTGCAATATCATTATGGATAGAGATTAAGCTCTCGTTTTTATATAATATTAAATAAATTAATAACAAGTAAATGCTATTCCTAGCGAGCTACGCTCAATATACACAAACAATTCATAAACAATCCGCCGCGCTCGTGCTGTATGAATAACTGCGCGACACTCGGCGCCCGACAATAATACCATAAAAATTATCATAAATAAATAAATATAAGATCGCTGGAGAACGCGCGACGGCCCCGCAATATAAGTAATAAGACGGGCAAATGCTTTTATAAAAATTGTCACTACGTGCGCGTTTATGTATGGCGTGCGGGAAAAGTCCGTTAGAATGTGCGGCGTAGCTGTATGCGCGCTACGAGGGTCTACGCGACGTAGAGCGTGCGGGAGTGTGTGTCGTAAAGGGACGTATTATCTGGAGAGTGTGCTGTCTGAAACGCGCTTCATCTTGTAGGGTTGGCACAATATGTGGAATGGGGACGCCTTTTTTAATTGTAACAATCTGAATGCATTTTGTTTTGACGTAGAGGCAGGATCTTTAAATCTAGTTACTGCTGGCATCACTCACGACACTCACTCGAAACTCAAATTAATGTGACACATTTATTCGTGATTAAATGATTTAAACGAATTTAAGTCACGTTTGATATTTATTGATACCCGAAAGTTTCACTTTGAATGTTGGTGACAGAATACTTTTACAAATTATTTTAGCGTATGGGTAAACCTTGCTTTCTTAGATTCTAAATTTCTTTTGGTTACGATTTTGCTATATGTATCGTGGTAGGGTGATCGTCTGGCTAAAACGTGAAGCATAACATGTGCTACATGATACTCTTAATTGTTTAATTGCACCTAATAAACCGGGTAGACTCCTTGGTTGGCTTGTCCCATTTTATTCCCATTTATATTTAAACGTTATATTTGTTAATTTTACAGAGAATATACTTTTAAGGATTTCACTCTTTGTTTGCGAATTAAGAGCTATACAAAAATGTTGTCTTTAAAATCCCGTAACTTAGAATAATACGTATTATGAATAATATTCTACAGATGTTCAGACTCCAAGATAAATATGTGTAATAAAATTATAGTTTTAAAGGTGTTTAACTAATACAAAATGAGTATTACGAATGATACTGCAAATACAAATTATTTGAATATAATATGAAGTTGAACCTTTAGATGGCAATTTCTATATATATGTGTTTACTTCGTAACACATTTAAATTTTAATAAGGTTCGTTAGTACAATAGATCAGTGGCAAAGTAGGAAAAACGGAATATTTTCGCAATCAAATCAGTCAGACATCTGTCTACTCAGTTCAGCACAGTTTCCTTTTTCTATGACATTTTGTTGACTTAAATAACTGTTATTGATTTGATTACGTATAATAATGGAACAGACATAGAAGTAAGATCTAAGAAAAATTAATTTTGTATTTCGGAAACAGTTTAGTTACAATTTTTTAATTCAATAGGAATCGGAAGTTTTTTGGGTAAAATTGCCCAAAAAACTTCCGATTTTGCAAATTCCTTATAAAACTCGAACCGTGCGTTCCTATAAAAATGGCACGCTTTAATAATAGAGTCACCGAATATAATTAACAAGTATTATGTATTCTTAATACAATAAGTCGTTGGCACTTTTGAATGATAATGTGTGCCACTACAATACTGTTTGATTACTGAATCATTTAACAGGGATTACCTATGAATATCTGGAATGCAATTAGTCATAAAAATTAGAAAATTGTTTTAATATACTTATATGAAAGCGATTTTCAACATCACTGGATAACTATCACCCTATTACATAAAACCTGCAAACCGCGTGGACTGTGGCTTTTGTATTAAAAAATTAATTGACACAACATTGTTTAATAGGTTGCACTTTAGCTCAAGTGAATAAGATCAGAGCTTTGCATGTAGGTTGCAACTAGAATAATTAGAAGTATATGATCTATATAATTTTCTAGTACTCAGGGTTTTTAGATATTTTAAACTCAGCCAAAATATATATTTTTTCAGGTTCAACAATTAAAATAAAGATTTGTTTGCTCATAGTTTCGGATTACACTCTAAAAAGTTACTCGTTTTCCTTAATTCCAAGCACATTACGGCCTTCTGAGGGGTTAAGTGTTAAGTTTGAAAGTCCTTTGCAGATATCCTACTCTTCCTAATTTTAAATTCGTCAACCTTCTCATCTCTTTAAACTGTTCGGTGGCAAAAGTGAAAAAACAGAATATTTGTGGAGTTTAAGTGCTTATACATTTGACAGAGTTAATTTATTCTGAGTCCATGTGGCAAAGAGAGCTGAATTTTGGTATAAGTATACTTAGTGAATTCGTCAAACTTCTCATCTTTTTAAACTGTTCTGTGACAAAACTGAAAAACAGAATAATTGTGAAGGCAACTGGGTATTTGTTTGAACGTTTGACAGAATTAATTTCTTCTGCGTCCAAGTGGCGTAGAGCGCTGAATTTTGACATAGCGTTATACTTAATTAATTCGTCAATCCTTCTAGCTCTTTAACTCATTTTGTAACCGAACTGGAATAACAGGATATTTTTTAGTCAACAGGGTATTTGCTGGTGCTTTTGGCGAATTAATTTATTCAGAGATCATGTGGCGTAGAGAAATGAATTTTGACCTAGAATCAATTATACTTAACTATTTTGAAATACACTTAAGAATCCAAATACGACTACAGGCATAAAATATACAAATTTTAATTGGCAATTTATTACGGATCAATTTTACGGATCAATTTTGCGTCTAATGAATCATCAATATATTTATAGGTTCCTTAGAATAACATGTACATAGGTCCTTATAATTTCGCCATGGGACATTTTTGGAATCAACAGGGTATTTGCTGGTGCTTTTAGCCGAGTTAATTTATTCAGAGACCATGTGGCGAAGAGAGATGAATTTTGACCCAGAATCAATTATAATTAATTGTTTTGAAATACACTTAAGAACTCAAATACGACTATAGGCGTAAACTTTAATTGGCAGTTTTGCTTCAAAAGATTCATCAATATTTTTATAGGGTTCCTTAGAAGAACATATACATAAGTCCTTATAATTTCACCATGTATACCTCTCCGTCCGTTTGTCGGTCTGTCACAGCTTCACACTTTCTATAGGTTTAAACTTAAGTGTAAGAAATTTTGCAAGTATTTTATATGGAGGTCTCAGTTAATACGTAGCAGAATATTCAATAAAAATATATTGTATTTTTCCTTATAGAGATTATTTACATCGCGTGCTCCATAAAGTAAACTTTATGTGAAATGCATACATTTTCAAATACACATTTAGGTCGATTTATTTCAGCAATTATGAGTGATATGGACAATTAACAACTTTATTCTTATTTTGACAGGCAATCACCTATTTTTTTCATTTTAATGATAGATTTTCATAAAAGTTAATGAAACAGAAAATACAAAGCATTATTTTATGAATGAAAAACGTTTGCTTTTCAAAATTGCCGAAAGAATGCCTACGTCCTATTTCTTAAAGCAATATCAGGAAAAATCTGAAAATAAATTGGTTATCTACATGACGAAGTTTACTATTAGCAGTGTTTATCGAAAATTGTTAGCTTTTCACAAATTTTCGTCGTGAAGCCCTTAATAAGTCCTGTTGTCACCGGGGTCTGCTGACTTAAATAATAGTACCAAATATATGTAAAAAATCATACACATTATGAAGTCTTCTATTACCAGGGTTTACCGAAGAATATCAACAATACATAAATTTTCGTCGTAAGTCCTGTTATCACCGTGGTCTGCTGACTTAAAGCAATAATACGAAAATTCTGAAATAAATCGATTACATACATGATGAAATCTACTATTAGCAGTATGTACCGAAAGTTATCAACTGTATATAAATATTCATCGTAAGTTCTGTACATAAGTCCTGTAATGACGGTGGTCTGCTCGTTTAAATCAATAGCACGAAAATCTGAAATAACTCGATCATATACATAATGTTGTCTACTTTTAGCAGTGTTTACCGAAAATTGTCAACTGTATATAAATATTCGTTGTAAGTCCTGTCGTCGTTGTAGTCTGCGGCTTAAAGCAAAGCATGAAACATTTTAAATAGAATCGGTCATATATGTACACGATAAAGTCTAGTATTAGCAGTGTTTACCGAAAATTAACAACAGTATATAAATATTCGTGATAAGTGTTGTACCTAAGCCGTACCGTCGCCGTGGTCTGCAGGTTTGATCACAGGCTTATGGCTTTTGACGACGCAGCCACCGCGGAGTCCCGGGTTCGATCCCTGGCCACTCGTCGAGAGGTGCTGGAAATGACTTTCTGTTTGGATGTAAGAAATTTCTGTCATAGCAATAAGTGCGTCATATATATATATATATATATATATATATATATATATATATATATATATATATATATATATAAAATGTGAATAAAATCTGTAAATAAATGAAGAAATACGCAAATCGTGTTAATTTAAATTACATTATGAAACATTTATCGAGTAAGTTCAACCAGTACCTAATTATATATTTTATTGATCCTTATTAACGTCAGTGTTACATACTTTAGTATATAACACTTACAAAATGATTTACATTAAATGAAAGTACTTGGAGAACCATAAACTGAAAATAGCTTCAACATATTTCTAATACCTATTTCTTTACGGCATCTCTTTATTTGATTCTAACTAAAAATAGCACATTTAATTACATCGCATAAAAATAAGGGCCATCCATTCAAAATGTAACTGTTCTTAATAATTTATGAGCAAAAGTGAATGGTAAGAGCGCGGGTTTTAATTCGAAGTGGGCTCATAATTAGTAGGCATTGAAAAAGTTTGCTTTCATTTGATGTTTATTTTTAAATATTTTTCCTATGTTAAATCGATTATGAAAGTAATTGGAGGCTAAGAATGAGTGGAGAAATAACTTTTTAAACATTACCAAATACTTAAAAGCATCTGTTTTGTCTGAGCCAAAAGTAAAACAATAACAGGAGGAGAAAACTTTTTTATGAAATGCAAATAGAAGCTTTTTCATGACAATACAAATTTTGCAACGCTCTTTTCTCTGGATAATTTCATTTGGATAATAAATAAATGTCAAAATTAATTTCTGTTAAAATTTGTATTCAATTACTAGAGTGTCTTCTTGTAAAATTGAACACAAAAAAATGATTGAAATCGATACATTATATAAAATTTTAAAAATGACGAAACGAAAAGCTTTATACGTTGACTAGAAAACATAATTTTTATAAGTTATTTGAAAAATGCTGTACTGAAATGAGTAAAATAACAATTCCTTTAAGAAAAATAAACATTTTAGTATGATAGTCTGACTTATTTGAAACCTGTATGGAAGCCAAATATGTTATATATTTGACTATTTCTACTATTCTACAACTAGTTAGCGTCTAATGCGTTTGGAGACAATTTTTTTATTGATTTTGATTATAAATTTTCATTCAACAGACTTCAAATTAATTCTATTTTCTAATCTCTTTAACTCTTAAGCTTCTGATGAACATTGAACTTTCTCTAAAAAATGTAATGTCTTAAAGTGCAAATCCTTGTAAATTGTAGAACATACAAATAAAATATATACAGTCAACGAGACGTCACAAAACTGTCAAAATAATACGAATTGACAAAAAAAAATGTGGATGGCACATTACGCTATAGTCGACAGTAAAAGAATGTATACAGATAGAGTCGTTACATGATTTTATTTGTGAAAAACTAGTTTTAACCCGCGCCGTCAGTCGCGTGGTATTAGAAAAAATATTTTCTTAAAAAAACTTTCTTGATTAGCTTTGTTATTACTAAACTCTAAATAATAAGTATATAATGTCAAAATAAGTATCTAAATACTTTTGGTGCTAATTACTTGTGAATAGGGAAATTTATTTACAAAAATTTTCATTACTTTTCATAATAAACGTCCATGAATGTGATGTTCAGCAATAATACTATGTGCAGCAAGAATATTGTTATTTACCGTTAAAATAATTATTGCGTGTTACTTATTGACGATAGATATATACCGTGAAAATATTTCCTATAGTTTATGCAGCGCATTCAGTTTCTCGTGCACGGCAATAATGTTTATTTAGCGTTAAAACAATTATTGCGTGTTACCTATTGACGATAGATATATGCCGTGAAAATATTTCCTATAGTTTATGCAGCGTATTCAGTTTCTCGTGTGCGGCAATACTTTTTATTTAGCATTAAAACAATTATTGCGTGTTACCTATTGACGATAAATACATGTGAAAATATTTCCTATAGTTTATGCAGCGCATTCAGTTTCTCGTGTGCGGCAATACTTTTTATTTAGCATTAAAACAATTATTGCGTGTTAGCTATTGACGATAGATATATGCCGTGAAAATATTTCCTATAGTTTATGCAGCGCATTCAGTTTCTCGTGGGCGGCAATAATTTTTATTTTGCGTTAAAACAATTATTGCTTGTTACCTATTGACGATAGATATATGCCGTGAAAACATTTCCTATAGTTTATGCAGCGCACTCAGTTTTTCGTGCGCGGCTATCATTTTCATTTAGAGCTTACGGTCACTGTTCTGTACCTATAAATGATAGGACAATTGCATATAATCTATACTTTTATCTAAAATTTACATTATTTATTTACAAAATTTCATTAAAATCAGTAAAAATGTTTAAGCGTGAAAGAAAAACGAACAAACAAATTAACAGGTCACGTTTCATTTTCATTTTATTAGCATGAATTTTTTTACGTTGACAACATAAACGGTTAATGGTAAATTAGTTTAAATAATATATCGAATATTGCTTATAATATTAAATAGAAATAAAAAAAGAAGATAAAATAAAATAAGACTATAAATATTGTTTATACTTATTTATCATTAAATATTTTCCATCTAAGTTGAGTAATGAGTGGGACCTGTAAAGTATGGAACCTTTATAAGTTTGTGATATCAGTCTGTTTGTTCATATTTCACAATGAATATTTTTTTAAATGTATAAAGAAATTTTGAAAAAATCATAAATATCTATTAATATTGTTATACAGCCTATTATCCGTAAAATATGAATCTCCAAATGATTCACAGTACCTCCCTCCATTTAACTTTTTAACCATGTACATGTGTAAACAGACAGAAAAATTTCGTACAACGACAATTATTAATTGCTTTAATGTAAACTTATGTTAGGAATTTGTATTAATAAGTTTAAATGATTAATAATAAAGTTATTTGTCTCACACCTGCTCAAGATGCACTATGCAGTATATTAACATAGTGACAAATAATATTATATAATAATATAATATCTATTATATAGCAATATAATATTATGGGAAATGCTACTCTCAAATTTTCTGGTCACTACGTATACCTAGGACAAACTGTCCAATGGGATAAATCCAACTTTGAGAAAGAGGTTAATTGCACAATCGAATTCGGTTCGGAAGCGTTAGGGAAATTTCACCATATCTTTTCGTCTAAAATGCCCCAGCGTTTGCAGACGAAAGAATCCAATCTGTCGTAATGATAAAACCCCTAGGAGAATTAAAGTTACCGACATAGCTCAGGTGAAAGGCAGATTGAAGTGGCAATGAGTAGATCATGTACCGCACAAAACTGGGTGAAAAAGGTTTTCGAATGACGACCACTTACTGGAAGACGTAGAGTGGAACGGCTCCATGCAAGGTGGACAGATAACCTGGGAAAACGGAAACGATCAGACCATGTAGCGCACAAAACTGATGACCATTGGGGAAGAAAGATTCTCGAATGCGACCACTTACCAGAAGATACATAGTGGGACGGACCCTGCTAGATGGGCAGATAACCTGGTAAAACAAAAACGGTCAGACCATGTAGGATGTAAAACTATAGACCATTGGGGAAGAAAGTTTATAGAATCGTGACCAATTATTGGAAAAGGTAGAGTGGGAAGATCCTCCTCCCCCCTCCCCGCCAGATGGAAAGATAATATGGTAAAATGGAAATGGGCAGACCGTATAGCGCACAAAACTGATGACCATTGGAAAATAAAGATTCTTGCCCGAAGATGCAGAGTGGATAGTCCCACCCACTGCTAGATGGTAAGATATCCTGGTAAGAGCAGCAGGAAGCCGTTAGATGCAGGCAGTACAGGACCCGTATGTTGTGGGAATCTATGGAAAAATCCTATTTTCAGCATTCGAGGTCTTCCAGTTGATGATAATATTTTAAATAGTTCAACAGAACACCTATGATCTTTTAAATGTTTAAATTTTCATTTCACAAGTTTTTTATAACTTATGTTTCACCTGTACTTGATAGATATCTTTTCATGCAGAATGAAATTAATGTATATAACCTAATAATAAAATTTAATGTCTTTATTAATGTCGTAGAGATGCTTAATATAATATAAAAGTATTTTAAAATAGACATTAAAGAAATTAAGTATGAAAATTATTTTCGTTGTTCATTTTCAGATAAAGGTTTGAATGGAGAATTGCGACCTTTACCTTCCCTATTTATTAATGATTTCCACTCGATTGTTCTCTTCAGCCACTCTTTTCATTCTGGACATGATGCCTGCTTTTCATCTGCGCGTTGTAGTTTATACCAGGTCACTGACTTTCAGCTTCCTATAATTTCTTTGGCATTCGCGTGG
This sequence comes from Druceiella hillmani, assembly GCA_039881145.1. NCBI lineage: Eukaryota > Metazoa > Arthropoda > Insecta > Lepidoptera > Hepialidae > Druceiella > Druceiella hillmani. Next base: position 11,047,040 of record JAYKKI010000010.1, on the reverse strand, counting down.
ATTGACACTGGTTAATTTCAAAGTTTTTTTATAATATAGTAGCATTCCGGGTTAATAATGTAAAGTTCAAACACTAGATATTTCTAAAAGATTATGAAACAGAAATAATATTTCGTTTCGAAAAACTACCCTAACTAACCTTGCTTCGTTTATTGTGAAGATGTGTGCTATTCAGACTTCAATGAAGATTGATTAAAAAGATTGAAACTATTTCAAAAATTTTGTATTTGCTATGTATTGGCCTCAATATATATGATAAAATTTAGATAAAACTACATGACTCAATATTTACATATTCTACACCTTTTTTGTACATATTTTCAAAAATCAACACAATTTTTTTTTAATTCTAGATTAAAGCCTTAGTTTATGTCTATGAATTCTGAATTTGTCCTGTTTACTGTACATGCTGCCAAACTCGGGAACAAACTTGATTCTGATATCCAAAACGCTTTTATCTTTTGAGAAATTTATGCCCATTTTGATTCTTTATCATAATTCCATCTCATCTTCCATTTTGATTCTTTATCATAATTCCATTTTGATTCTTTATCATAATTCCATCTCATTTTGATTCTTTATCATAATTCCATCTCATCTTCCATTTTGATTCTTTATCATAATTCCATTTTGATTCTTTATCATAATTCCATCTCATTTTGATTCTTTATCATAATTCCATCCCATTTTGATTCTTTATCATAATTCCATCCCATTTTGATTCTTTATCATAATTCTATCTCATCATCTCATCATCATCTTCCATCTCATATTCCCTTGCTAATCTACATTAATTTAATTTAAATAACAATTATTTCTTTTATTTTAAAATGTTGTTAGAAAATTAAAATATTTGACTATTTTAAGTTGACTGAAATAAACGACTCATGTAGTATAAAGTTCGCCAAATGTGTATACTTAGTTATAAATTAAAACCTATAATAAATACATATATGAAGAGTTATGTTAACTCTTTCAGCCGAAATAAGAAATTAGACTGGTTGCAGACGACTGAGGTGAGGCGAAACTGTACAATTACAAGTCAAATTACTAGTTCGAAATTATTCTATACATATCGTTATCTCATAAAGTAATATAGTGAACATTTTGAGACCCAATTTGAATTTAAGAAAGCAGTATTGGATCTAAGGCATAAAAAATCAAAACGAAATCCTAAAAAATAATTATTTATCCATTTAGTCCACCTCAATTTCATCATCACATCATCTATATAAAGCTTTGAAACTGGCCAGAAAATAGTTTGCACCTCTAGTGTCAAATTGCTCTTCGGTCACTGTCTTCAATTTATTCTTACTCTTAAATTTATCCACTTTAAAGTTTTTTCTAGTTTAGGAAATTAAAAGTAATTATTAAAAGCAAAATCAGGACTGTCAGTTGGATGGTTAATTTCTTCAAAGCTTGCCTTGCTCAAAGATTGCCAAAAACAAAATTCCTTAGCAAGTTTGCTTCTTTTTTTACCACAACGGCTTCACCTTCCCTCGAATGACCCTCGTAATAATCTCCATTCATCGTAGAGTTCATAAATAATTGGTTTACGTAAATAATCGGTTAAAATTATCGCCTGGAAATGTCAATAAACCGGATGTATGAACTTGGCAGTCGACTTTTCACTTTTATCTTTGTCTAGGGCTTTCTGGTTTTTTCGTCCATTGCATGGATTTCGCTTTTTGCTTTGGATTGTAGAATTTAGATATGGAGACGATTTAAAAAAAAAAGTTGTCCCCACTGTCCTTGCCCCTTTCCAAAAATCTCTTCACAATTCCATGCGATTCTGCTTGCTGAGTAATGTTAAAAGTTTTGGCATTCAGTGTACATTGATTTTTTTATACCCAAGTTGCTGTGAAAAATGTTTTAACTAGTTCTTGGTCAAAGTTTAATTTTTCTTCTATATATCTTGGTTATAAGATTAAACGTTACTACAATTTCGTTAACTTTGATTCGTATAAAGCACAATAGAATTGTTTAACTTGAGCAAATTAATGTATTTCATCCACTTAAAGCTTAAAATTAATATAGACTGAAGGAGCGCTATTTACACCACAAAGTTTTCGGGGAATATGGAAATTGACACTGGTATTTCATCGCCGATTCTTCATTCTTTCATCCTACATTCTTTTATTTTTTTTATTTCTCTAGTTTCTTTTACTTGCTTCTATCATTTAGATGCTATTTTTAGTTCACTATATAACTGTTTGGTTAACTTATATTGCTGCAATAAATAAAGAAATGTATTCCTTATCAATAAACCAGTATGGAAATGTATTTTGCAGTTTCGAGACACTAGACCTAATCAATGATATATTAAAAAGAAGAAAATTTGTGAAAAGAAACCTTTAAATATGCAATAGAAAAATTAACACACCGCTACAGTCATTGGGTCTACGCCAAAATGAGTCATTGAGCAATTTAATTCATTGAATAAATACAATGTTTTAAGGGTTGTTACTGAATTTAGCACAGGCCACCGATTTCGCAGCCCTTAGCTCGATCTATATAAACTAGCTAGCGTACCTCCATACGCACCACATAAATACACATCTATGTCTACCCCCACGTGTGTCTACAGCCGAATGAAATAAGGAAGAAACGCTTTGGGCGACATCAGGGTAATAGGATAAGGCATATATCAATTTATGGCCTCCAATACTCCGATACATGCTTCTTACATTGTACCGCGCTCTGCTTTTATACGCAGTTGTTTTATACATACATAATATACAGTATGTATGTAGGTACGTCGTAGATTGTGTAAGAAGCGAAAGTATGGGGTGTGTCGATTTGGGTTGGCATCAATCTTAAAATAATTGAGAATCGATTCAAAAAATGGTATAGTTAAAATAAAAAAAAACCACTTGGTAACAAAAACCAAAAATACCGATTGATAAGAAGCTGTATATAAAATATTATGGGATGTGACTTACATATCGTCCGCAACTTCGTGTACGTAACTGATAAATGATCCCTTAAAAATGTATCGAAATCTAAAAACTTGTAGTCATGAAAAAGACCAAAAAATTTTGTTATTTGAATAACTAGTTTTATTTAAAGCACTTCCTTGTGGACCAGATCTGTTGTCTTTTCACCGGGTGTTACAAAATCGATCATTGCAATTATCTTTTTGAGTAAGCCATTTTGCGGTTGATATTTTTTTTTACAAAACTTAAAGAATTTTTTAATTTTCATATAATAAAACGTGTTATATGTAAATATTTTTTTTAGTTGCTACATATTTATTTTAATTACATAATTTGCTACAGAATCGTAGAAGGTTGCATACCAAACAAGTGCTTGCCTTTTTCTTGAATTTTCATAAATTTACTATTTAAATTTTTTAAGATACATTTCTAATGCCCTTTTGGAAGTATACGTAAAGATATTACCAGCAAAATTTTCATTTAACAATAAATCATGTGCTTCCTGCGATTATTCAATTCGATGAAATAAATATGAAATGTATCTATTTTATCGTATTCATTTAAAACAAAGGAATCACTAAAAACATATTTATTATTGTTAAAACAATGAAAATTATTGAAATTTGTAGATTTTTATTAAAATTTTGAATACACATACTTCAAAAATCGAAACATACGAACACATTTTTTTTCAAACTACTGTATTCTATATTATTTGGCTTTATTTTTATATGAGTTATACTTTCCAGTCATATAAAACACCACGTCTTGAGAAAAATAATAATATTGGGAAACTACAATAGTCTGTCAGTAAAATCGTATACCTAACTACATATACACAGTATAATTGATTTAATAAATAATTTAATTATTAACTTAGATAAAGAAGTGGAAAATAATATCAGAATAAAAGAAGTAAGTATAAAGTAATAATAAGTACTCATGATATACATTGAAAATATTATATTTTCAAACAGCTTTTGAAAAAGTAAATCGACGATGCTTTTCAAATATCAGAACCCAGTTTTCTTCAGAGATAAAGCGAAGAAGTTCTCAGAGAAATTAGTACTACGTTCTCAAAGAGATCTATTAGATTTATTCAGAAGAAGGCATAGAATACGTGTATTACATCGTTTATGGATTTACATCGACTTGAGATATGTATAAAATAATTTTGTGTACATCTGAATCAGAGATATGACAGCCTTTGCTCTGTTACTATGTGCAGGTGTAACTTTTAACATTATATTATGTTAATGAATATAACATGTGGATTTTACTGTTATAAATACTTTAAAATAATAAAATAGAAAACTATGCCAATAATTAAAAAAAAATTAAAAAAATTAAATAGCGTTTTAATTTATATAATACGTAAACACTATGTGCAATGTTCATGTTACTGACCTTGGCAAAACGGCAACGACGCACAGTTGTTACTTTTGTCGGCAAAGCGGCTCGGGATATGAGGATTCATTTAATATCGGTATATTATATGAGGATTCTTTTAATATCGGTGTAGTATATGAGGATTAGTTTAATATCGGTATAGTATATGAGGATTCTTTTAATATCGGTGTAGTATATGAGGATTCATTTAATATCGGTATAGTATATGAGGATTCTTTTAATATCGGTGTAGTATATGAGGATTCATTTAATATCGGTATAGTATATGAGGATTCTTTTAATATCGGTGTAGTATATGAGGATTAATTTAATATCGGTATAGTATATGAGGATTCTTTTAATATCGGTGTAGTATATGAGGATTCATGTAATATCGGTATAGTATATGAGGATTCTTTTAATATCGGTGTAGTATATGAGGATTCATTTAAGATCGGTATAGTATATGAACATTCATTTAATTTGTGTTTGAGTTTTGACAGATGAAAAACGAACAATAAAGTTCAATCTTTACCTTTTGAATCAAAGTATTCGATTTCCTGTCATAATAATGGTAAAATAACTTGAATTTAAATTATTTCAAGAAGCTTTTCTATCGAAAGTTCCGGTTTTAAAGTGTAGTAGTACCTGCGTCGCTTTTACTTTCAACTTTTTTTCAAAGTTTTTTTTAAAGTGTATTCCGACGTATTGTAACGTTGAGTTGGTGATTTAGTATATTCCAATATTGCATTTTTGGAGTTCTCTAAGAAAAGAATAATTAATAGACAAACACGTTTACCTATTCTTTTAATTGTATAGTTTCTAGAAAAATATAGACCTAGTTAAACTGCAATTTAGCCCGTTTGCGTAAACACTAGCTCGCGGTATTGTCTTACTTTTTTTAATATGAAACATCCACTCTGACTGACTGGCAGCAAAGGAGGAACTTTTGTTTCACTTTTCGTTACGCTCTAATTTTTCAGCATACGAGTTTGTACTGCCCTGATGAAAGAAGTTGCACATAAAACATTGTTTATACATATTTTCATTGATTGATTATTTATGGTGTAATTGGGTTTAAAAGAGACATTTGTCAGCCACTTGCACTTAATTTTTTCATTAATTTGAAAAATTTAATTATATTTATAATAAGGTCTTGATCAAATAAATAGCCAAATAGAAGGGCCAGTCTGTAATTTTCCAATTTTCAGTTTCTAAATACTACTTCTCTTTGCATATCCGATTACTACAACGAATCTAATTTAAAAAAAATGTTTGTCGATCTGCTTGAATTACTAAAGCTACTGGCATAAGTTACACAAAGGTTATATTTTTTTGTAACCCTGAGATGAATTTAATTTTTTTCTTTCATTGTGATATCTCAGACGGGTTATGATATTGAAGATATGATATTGTTATGATATTGAAGAGGTCACGTAGAAAATCGATCGATATCTCCACCACGCGGATGGTGAACATCGGCGAGCCGTGTCAATACGCGAAACTGTGGAGGAAACGCAAGTCGATCCGCGCGGGTTTTAAATTGAACTAATAATATGTATCTTATCTAAAACATAAAATAAATAGCAAACATAGCACTTGCTTTAGGGAATACCACGCGGACGAACTCTTAAGGTACCGCTAGTATACAATAAATACATAAAATTACACTCTTTGTCGTAACTCTTATATCTAATTACGTTTTAACCATGATTTTTTGGATTATGTAGAATTCAAATTTAAAAAGAATCATTTCTATTTAAAATATTTGGAATATCTCCTTATATGTATTATTAAAGAGAGAAAAGACACTAAAGTTGAATCATACTGTAGACACCGTGGCATTAACTGTAGATATAAGTGATACTAATTCCAAAGCAATCTCCTAAACCGTGAGTGGAATATTCTTGATTTCTTTCTACGGCTTATACTTTGGGCGGGCGTAATCGAATGACCGAGCTACGTATGTAATGCCCGGTCATAAAGTCGGTATTTGGACGGGCGGAATTATGTGTGGGGCGGGAATTATTTGATGGGCAGCGCCTTATATCTATTGGTTGTGTTGATTGATTATATTTTGTTACAACCAAAATATAGGCGAGCTACTTGTCATAAACTTGAAATGATTTTATATACACTTTTCGATACTTTATTGGATTTACTTAAGATGTAATAATATATAATTGAATTTATTTTAAAATAAATGTTCGTTATATCTTCAAGAAAACTTATTTTTAGAAAAGTTTTGAAAATTTCGAAATAATCGGAAGAAAAATGTAAAATATTTGCAAATGTTAAGTCATAGATTTATTATAGAAAATATTAGATGAATATAATGAAGACATTTCCAAAATAATAACAAGGGAGTTTTCGTGAAATAAGCACTTTATTCATTTCCGTCTTTCTTGTTAATATTCTAATATATTATTATATTCTAATATTTTGAAAGCTCATTGTTACTCAAAGAGCGTTAGGAGTGAGCTACTAGAGATCTCCTTAAAGAACCTCAAGACAAATAAGTGGCTTCGGAGACAAAGCAATTTCGCTGACACTGTCAAGATGGTGGGGGAACTTAAGTAGCAGTGGACTGATCACGTCAGTTGAAAGTCGGACGCGTAGTGTAGAGTTCTCTTGAAGTGGTGATCCTGAGAGTGCAAAAGACAAGTTGGGTGACCGCAAATATTATGAAAAGTTGGTGGCGGATTCAGGCAGCCTGAAATAAAACTGAGTGGGGTAGTTTGAAGGAGGCCTTCACCAAAATGGTTGAAGATGGCTTAAGATGATTGTGATGATGAATATTTTATTTAAATTTCAAAACGTATTAAGAGTAAGTTTGCCAAACACGGACTGTTGATAAAATCATTTTTATGGATAAAAATCAAATCTGAATTGGATCCGTTTCGAAAAGGCTTTTTAATTTTTGTCAACCTTTTCATATTTCTTTTACCATCCTTCATATTTATTCATTGCAACTTTTTGTAACTTCTTTCGAAAATGGTAGATGAAAAAAAAAATTTTGGGGTAAAACTGTGATTTATTATAAAATTTATAATGTATAAAATATTCGTTAAATGAAGGCCTACATATAGATACGCGGCAAGGTGTTAATAAAATTCGAAAACGAAAGAAGGATCGATATGGACCGTGAGGAAATTTTGATACACGAGATATTCTAGGTTACTTCTAACTCCCATATAATTCAATTTTGACCTGAACAAAATACTATATTAAATTTTATAAAGGTAGTTAACCTGAGCAAAATACTTGATTGAGTTTTATAAAGGCAGTTGACCTGAACAAAATACTTGATTAAATTTTATAAAGGTAGTTGACCTGAACAAAATACTTGATTAAATTTTGTAAAGGTAGTTGACCTGAACAAAATACTTGATTAAATTTTATAAAGGTAGTTGACCTGAACAAAATACTTGATTAAATTTTATAAAGGTAGTAAATAGTATCAAGGTAGTAGAATAAAATTGATAAAGGTAGTTTGGATAATTCTTGACATACTGACGTCCAAATATTGCTACTACTACACTGACTTATCGGCTGTCTCATCAACGATCTAAACCATTATACCGGTAGACGTAGAAACTTGGGATGAAGTTAGGAACGGCCAATATTTAAAAGTATTGAAGATACACTTTATCGATAAATAGATAATGTATTAAAGATGTAGCAAATCTTGAAAGTGCTATGCACTCTAAATTTTCTCTGTACAAGAAAATGATTAAACTTTATAATTTTCTTCCGCCTAAATATTGTAGGGGAGAGTCGGTTATATCGTACCACTTTTCACTTTAACTCAAATATTTAGTTACTAATGAGATTTACAGTAATAATTGTATATGTTAAGTAATGTTTAACATTTTGGCTACCACGTACATCGAAATCAGTTCTATTTCTGTTCCTTAACAACCTATAAAACTACTTTTTTTGGAGGGCTGCCATTAGTACGATTTAGCTGACCAGTTGTTTTAATCGTACCGCTAGTACTTAAATCGTACATAGGTGTTTAAATCGTATCGTTGGATAAAATAACAAAAAAAAATCTTGAAGAAAGTATTTATTAAAGATACTTTAATGAACATTTTACAATTAATAAGAAAAACATGCTTAATAAAATACTAAATCAACAAAACAAAACCATCTTTAATAATAAACTTAGAAAACAGGAATAATATCTTTAACTAACAGTTATATTATATACTAAATGACAAGCAATAGGTATATCTTAATGCTTTGAGTTTGAGATCAATCAAATAAGTAGATAGGTACTTATAGGATTACCTATACCTACATTTACATTAACCAAATAAAAATCTAATAATGATAAGTGAAATATTTGTAATGACTGTCTCAAATAATTTATACAGTAACTTTATTGGAGACAACCATCACAAATATCTGGATTAGAGGTACATGTCTCATGAACCCACCTATGGCAGCGAACACATTGGATCCATTTCTACCTTTGGACCCTTTTTATCGTAATAAGAACGATTACACTTTGCACATATATTTTCAAGATCAGAATCAGTATCGGCATCGTCATCTGATTCCAGAATAATTTTATCATCGCTGTCGTCGCTGGTGGTTGTGGAAGATGATCGCTTCCTTTTACAACTTTTGTTTCGTCCTTTGGTCTTCTTTAATACCTTATTTTCTTTGTCTACTCTTTGGTCTTTCTTAGGTGTACAAATCTTTTCTTTTTTGACATTTATTTTCTTTTTCTTTGATGTCTTTTCTTCCAGTTGATTTTTATATGGACTTGATGTGATTTCGGCAGCTTTTTGAATAGTGGTCTTTCTCTTTAACGTATTTTTAGGTAGTGGTGACAACATTTTTATTGTTTTTGTTATAGGTGTAGTGTCCAATTCTGTATTTGTTTTTGACGTAGATGGTTTTACATGTATTTCAGCTGCGGTAGAAATGGAAGGTTTATTTTCGTCATTTGTCTTTTGTACAACAGATTTATTTTTTTGTTTGGGTTAATTTATTTTCTGTAAATTTTGCAACCCTGATACGCTGTCATTGCTAGAATTCAACGTATTAGCATTTAGTAAATTATCAGCTGCCTCAAATATATGCTCAGGAAAAGTGTGTCTATTAATTGGCCAAACTCCGCTTGTCTTGAACCCATTCACAATATTGCTGCCCTTTCATAAGCTTCACCAAACAATTTAGCCACTTGATATTGCCTTACTTGTCGCCCAGGATTTGTCCTTAACCATTTTTCTGTACTTTGGATATAATAAGTACTTAGCGGTTTGAAAAAGGAAACGTCGAGAGGTTGGAGTCGATTCGTAGTACGACCTGGAATTTGTAACATAATTATTCCGTGAGCTTTCACCAAATACAAAGCTTCAATATTTTTCGAATGCGTTGTATGGCCATCGAGAAGCAAAAGAACTTTGTTCTCCAGTGAGGGCTTTACAGTTTTTATAAAGTGCTTCAACCATTTGATGAAAAGAGTTGTATCGATGTAACCACTTTCAGACACAGTAACGATACTGTCAAAAGGAACACCATCTGCCAGTTCAGGATTTTGTCTCATTCTTTTAAATATAAGCATTGGTGGAACAAACTGGCCTGATACGCTAGCGCAGCATACAGAAGTGGCATTCACACCTCGTTCTCCACTAGTGGTCGCACCGATTTGCTTTTTTCCCTTTAACCCAACAATTTTTTGAGCTTTTTTTTGAACTGTGGAAAACCCACTTTCATCCACATTGAATATGTTAGTGGGTGCTATGTTATTTTCATCCACAATCTTTTCTAACAAATCAAAAAAATTAAAAACATTTTCTTTGTTAAATCCTTTTATTCTATTTAGTGATGTGTTCTCTGGTTGTCTAACACTAAGCTCTGGACGTCTTTTCATAAATTTGTAGAACCATCCCTTATCAGCTGTGCGCTTTTCTTTGTTAAAATTGTTCGGAATTTTGTGGATTTCCGCAATTTCGTATGCAAGATGACGAATGTTATTTATCGTGATTTCGTATGCAAGATGACGACCAAACATGTGTCTTTCTAGTTCTAGAATGTGTTGAGCTAACTTATTTTCAATATCAAGATCAAAAACGGCAGGTCTACCTTTTTGAATTGTATCGTCAACCGCAATCTTATTTCTTTTCTTAACGTGTCGCAAAATTGTGGGTTTTGGAATAGAATAAGTTTTTGAAATTTTGTTTAACCCCATTTCTCTTTTTTAGTATGCCACAAGAGCCCTTTCTAAATCTTCTTGACTCCACTGATATAGTAGTTCCTTTTGGCATTATGATCCGTCATCTAAAACAATAAAAAAAACTTTTCATTTTCAACGACTCGTATATAATTTTAGACAAGGTGACTAAGTTGGGTTCGGTAAATCGTACCAGTACGATTTACCGGTCTGCACGATTTAATGAATACAATAATTTAAGAAAAAAAAACATTACAATATAATCTCAAAACCAAGACACGCCAACCAAAAATAGGAATAATCGAACTTAGATTTGTAATCAAATAATGTAGACCATATAGTCTTAGCTTACCTTTATCATTAGTTATATCTTTACGAATTACCACGAAAAAATATTTTTTTTCGCTCACACACGCACTTTCCTACAGACACCATTTGCAACTGGCTGATGTTTACTTTTTAAATAATATTATTTTTCTTGAAGTATTAAGGAACTCAAATCAAACTTGGATTTCATTTAGATCTCAATTTTTTTATCGGTGAAGCCAACAAATATACTCGTTCTAATTACCGAACTTGACCCTTTTTTCCATATTTACGTTCTTGCAATTAATCTTATTAACCCACAAATTTTCATATAATATTCATTTAAGAATTAAAGAGAGTGTAATTAAGTATTCAATTTTTTCTAAATCTTATACAATCACTTGGAACATCATTGGAAAGGGCTTACTATGAAGAATACAACAATATTTTTTCATCATTTTAAATTGCATTTTTATTTTGTTCTAAAAAATATGCTAAAATATAGAATACCAATCAGATTTTACCAACCCTATTTTTTCATGATTTTTTATTCAATAGTTTCAGAAATAAAGGAAGGGGGCCTTATTTCTGAAACTATCATAAAAAACAGGAAATCTCAAAAATCATAAAAAACAGGGTTGGTAAAATCTGACTGAAAGATTACGAGAAAACTATAGCGATTATCCTAGATCTTGCAATTTTTTTTAAATATGCACTATGTTTTAACATCTGTGAAAGACATAGTAAACAATATGACGTTTGGAAAATTTAAATTTGTAAATAATACGTTGGAAATATTTATAGAATACAGAATAAAACGTTTGGAAAAATTTTAATTTGTGAATAATACGTTGGAAATATTTATAGAATTTAGAATAAAACGTTTGGAAAAATTTAAATTTGTAAATAATACGTTGGAAATATTCACAGAATATAGAATAAAACGTTTCGAAAAATTTAAATTGGTAAATAATACGTTGGAAATATTTATAAAATATAGAATAAAACGTTTGAAAAAATTTAAATTTGTAAATAATACGTTGGAAATATTTATAGAATATAGAATAAAACGTTTGGAAAAATTGAAATTGGTAAATAATACGTTGGAAATATTTATAAAATATGGAATAAAACGTTTGAAAAAATTTAAATTCGTAAATAATACGTTGGAAATATTTATAGAATATAGAATAAAACGTTTGGAAAAATTGAAATTGGTAAATAATACGTTGGAAATATTTATAAAATATAGAATAAAACGTTTGAAAAAATTTAAATTTGTAAATAATACGTTGGAAATATTTATAGAATATAGAATAAAACGTTTGGAAAAATTTAAATTGGTAAATAATACATTGGAAATATTTATAAAATATAGAATAAAACGTTTGAAAAAATTGAAATTCGTAAATAATACGTTGGAAATATTTATAGAATATAGAATAAAACGTTTGGAAAAATTGAAATTGGTAAATAATACGTTGGAAATATTTATAAAATATAGAATAAAACGTTTGAAAAAATTTAAGTTTGTAAATAATACGTTGGAAATATTTATAGAATATAGAATAAAACGTTTCGAAAAATTTAAATTGGTAAATAATACGTCGGAAATATTTATAAAATATAGAATAAAACGTTTGAAAAAATTTAAATTTGTAAATAATACGGTGGAAATATTCATAGAATATAGAATAAAACGTTTCGAAAAATTTAAATTGGTAAATAATACGTTGGAAATATTTATAAAATATAGAATAAAACGTTTGAAAAAATTTAAATTTGTAAATAATACGTTGGAAATATTTATAGAATATAGAATAAAACGTTTGAAAAAATTGAAATTGGTAAATAATACGTTGGAAATATTTATAAAATATAGAATAAAACGTTTGAAAAAATTTAAATTTGTAAATAATACGTTGGAAATATTCATAGAATATAGAATAAAACGTTTCGAAAAATTTAAATTGGTAAATAATACGTTGGAAATATTTATAAAATATAGAATAAAACGTTTGAAAAAATTTTAATTTGTAAATAATACGTTGGAAATATTTATAGAATATAGAATAAAACGTTTGGAAAAATTTAAATTTGTAAATAATACGTTGGAAATATTTATAGAATATAGAATAAAACGTTTGAAAAAATTGAAATTGGTAAATAATACGTTGGAAATATTTATAGAATGTAGAATAAAACGTTTGGAAAAATTTTAATTTGTAAATAATACGTTGGAAAGATTTATAGAATATAGAATATAACGGTTGGAAAAATTTTAATTTGTAAATAATTTTTGAAAATTTAATGAAAATACCATGCACCTTTAAATTTTATATGTACTTAAATGTTTACGGGACCTTTACAATGCTAATTCTGTTCCAACTTGACAGGTTTTATTTTATTTTATTTACTTTGAGATTACCATGAAATACTTGGCAAAATGGTGCAAGTAAACAGTACACTTCAATATTATGCGTATTGTCCTCTGCAGCCGTGCAAAATGAGAGGCAACCGCGGAACACAGCCACCATCAGGCCAGAGGCGCTACGCGACATGGACCAGGAGCGGGCGCTACGAGAAGCTGCGGTTGCAGTCGGCGTGTTTGGGTAAGCTATGTTTGTATTAATGAAAATTTAATTTTTGAACTGAAAAATGTTTGCTAACATTGTCCAATTTTTTTAAAGGGAAACATTTACTTATATTTAATATATATAATTATATCTTACTAGCCTGACCCGTGCGAAGTCTTCGTATTATTTATTCCATTATGAAGCTCAGATGACAGATCAAACAAATATTTTACTAAAATTGACATATAGAGGCGCAAGTATCAAAAGCATTGAGCTAAAGCGCCACTTTATTTATGCGTGAGTGGATTTGAAATTAAACAAAAATTTTACCGACCGTCAATCATATTGACGTTGAGCCGTTAGATGGCAGCATTGCTGTTTTGTGTATATTATTTTAATAATTAATTAATTTGCAAAAACAATAGCAATAATACATTGTTTAGTTGTGGATGCCGGTAGAGCAAGCAATTATCTATAAAATGATATATAATTTATGTGGATTAGTTGTGAGGTTTTTTCTAAAAAGGGAGAGTAACATCTTAACCTTAGCGTATTAATATATATTAATATATATGATGATGATGATAATTTTGTAAATTTATTTACAGTGAACAGTCATTCCATGAGTTTATTGCAAAACGAAAAAACGGCATGTAGAATTGCAGGAAAATGAGTAATATTTTTCCCGCGCAATCGTATCTGCAAACATGATATTCGGATATCGAAAGTAATGGATCTCTTGAGTTGCCGCACTTGGTTATCATGCACCGATTGTATGCCCATTTCTCGAAAACAGTTGGTTATAGCAAACTGGGATCGGCGGCAATCAATTTTGTATTTGAAAGTCTATTAAATTTATATTTTACTTTAAGGGTCCACGAAAGAAGGCCAAAGTTATGAACTTTTTGCGATTTTGCAGTACAAAATCAGATATTTGGAATTGCCAATAATACACAATAATCATTTTTTGGACAAGTGGTTAGGTTGTGTATATAGTATCAAAATTGTACGTAAAATCATTTCATCCTCTTCATAACTTATTAATATATTAAGAAATTTTTTACTTCATGTGATTATCACAATTTTCTGTATCTCACTTCGTACTTAATTGTTTATATTCCTTCTCCAATTTGACCCCGAGAGGTTGCTATTTTAGCAATAAGTTCGATTTATAAATAATTAATATTAATTTTAATAAATACATAAAATTATTATTATTTATCATATGTTTACGCCTCTCGATACGTAAATCCACTTCGACCACTCCCATTCCACCATATTTTGTTAGTCTTTCGCAGTCAATTCAAAGTAGTAATATTTCTTCGTTGTATCATAACCAACACTTATTCTAATGAAAATATAACTACATTTATACTAATGAAAAATATAATTCTTGATGTGAAAAATTCTTTTTGTCAGACTTCCTCAGTCAATTCAAATTTATACACTATTAGGCATTAGTAGCAATATTCCCTCTTTATACCAAAACCTACACTTATACTAATGAAAACATGGCCACGTTTATACTAATGAAAAATATAATTATTGACGTGAAAAATTATTTTTGTCAGACTTCCTCAGTCAATTCAAATTCAGACATTATTAGCCATTGGTAGTAATATTCCTTCGTTGTACCACAATCTACACTTGTACTAATAAAAACATAGCCACGTTTATACTAATGAAAAATATAATTATTGACGTGAAAAATTATTTTTGTCAGACTTCCTCAAAAAATTAAATTCAGACACTATTAGCCATTGGTAGTAATATTCCTTCGTTGTACCACAATCTACACTTGTACTAATAAAAATATAGCCACGTTTATACTAATGAAAAATATAATTATTGACGTGAAAAATTATTTTTGTCAGACTTCCTCAAAAAATTAAATTCAGACACTATTAGCCATTGGTAGTAATATTCCTTCGTTGTACCACAATCTACACTTGTACTGATAAAAATATAGCCACGTTTATACTAATGAAAAATATAATTATTGACGTGAAAAATTATTTTTGTCTGACTTCCTCAAAAAATTAAATTCAGACACTATTAGCCATTGATAGTAATAGTCCTTCGTTGTACCACAATCTACACTTGTACTAATAAAAATATAGCCACGTTTATACTAATGAAAAATATAATTATCGACGTGAAAAATTATTTTTGTCAGACTTCCTCAAAAAATTAAATTCAGACACTATTAGCCATTGGTAGTAATATTCCTTCGTTGTACCATAATCTACACTTGTACTAATAAAAATATAGCCACGTTTATACTAATGAAAAATATAATTATTGACGTGAAAAATTATTTTTATCAGACTTTTTCCGTCAATTCAATTTCAGTCACTATTAGCCATTAGTAGTAATATTCCTTCTTTATACCATAATCTACATTTCTATTGATGACACCATCTAAATGGTATTTGAAGGTATTTACCAATTTATAACTATAAATTCAAGGGAGGTCAAAAATCCTTAAGCAATGTCTCGCTTTAACTAGAAATTCCATATTTTGGAGTAAGGTCTTGTTTTAACTAGACATTCAAGGGAGCAATGACTTGTTTTAACTAGAAATTCCATATTTTTTTTAATTGAATTAGTTTTAACACCGGCGACAATCTGTTACGCTACTTAAAGGTGAGATGAGTCAAATATTATGGGAGTTTTTTTGGCAATATAGCTATTTTCTCCTATATACATATAGTCGGTCATTCACCGCCTTTATTCGCCTGGTTACCCTAACTCAACAATGGCGCCTACAGACATGTTTATCTCACAGCAGCGCTCCTCAAAGCGTGCTAAGTTGTACTCATATTGAAAGTTTGAAATTTGTTGGCCAGATCATAATTTATAATTCGATATTTGGTAGATGGAGAAAAAAATTATTCATAAAGCTGGAATTTGTATTGAAACCCGAGTTTCCGATATATTTCCGATATATATATACATATCCTCATTTGTCCATGGTATTTAAATTTTTATTCACCTAGCAGCTGTCAGGGCAAAGTATGTTTTATTGTCATGAGTAAAAATTTAGTTGTTAAAATGTGTAGTTGTGTATTATGACGGCATAAAATTAATAATGTTGTATCACATAATTTGTTCTTCTAACTTAAGTAATATTTAATAAATATATAATATATATCATTATATACATAAAACGCAACGTTTGTCTGTATGACTGCTTATGACGTTAGTTACGCTAGATATATTTTAATACGGTATTCACTACCATAAGGGTAATTATCCAGAAAGGGACGTATAAAAGGTTAGTGTAGATGTTTAGATTACGGAACTATGTTAATATTTATGACGGGTAACCTGGAACGCAATTAAGCATAAAGCGCTATGTATGACGCAATAATAGAGAAGTGATTTTGTCAGAAAGAGGTTCATCCTCAATCGTGGAAGTTGTGAACAATAACATTTCTACTCGATTAGGGCCACAAGAAAAGCTAGTAAATAGTGTAATGTCAATTATTATTCTGCAATATGTGTACCACTCGGGTTTCGTACCTCAAAAGGAAATAAAGGAACCTTTATAATATCAGTTATACTTCCGTATATGTGCCTGTTGCAACTGTTTTTTTAGAGATTTAACTTTTCTACAGTTTCTGAAAAAAAAAACCGTTGCAAAAGACACATATAGGTACGGAAACATAACTGATATTATAAAGTATTGAGATACGAAACCGGAGTGGTACACATATTGCAGAATAATAATTGACATTACACTATTAACTAGCTTATTAGTGTATTAAATATTTGTAATAGCAAATAAACTTAAAAAACGTGAAGATAAAATAAAGAGGAAAGCGAGACAAATAAGGATCGCATTTTTAAATTCTAAGGCGTGAAGTCTTTTAAAAAAATATGTAGAGATGGTTCAAAGCAAGAAACACTTATTAATGGCTGAACAAATGCACATATGGATGAAGTTAAATGTGTACTCATATCGCAGGAAATGGGGATATTTACTAAACCAATAATTCATAATCAGTGTGAGATGGTGTTTTATGACTTGAGAGTAACTTTATTACTAAAGTAACTCCTTCCAGGTTGATAACATCTCCAAAAAAAAAGTTGCACAACCACTGCCCTGTGAGAAAAGCACGTTCGAGTGTATACATTATAATATTCGTTCTCACTCTCTCCTGTAAAACAACGAGGTTTCGTCCGCACACGAGCAAATTGAATGTACAGATCGGATCCGCTGGACCATGTCTAAAGGAATCTTAGGAATTTTAAATTTGTATAAATGAAAGTATTTACGAAATACTTTCATTTATACAAATGAAAGTATTTCGTAAATAGTATGTTTTATTTTTAAAATTATGTTATCATTATTGTAAAATGTAGGCAAAATATAATTTCGTATATTACCGCAATTATATTTTGCCTACATTTTAAAATTGCGATAACATAATTTGCCGATAACATAAAATACGATAACATAATTTGCCGCAGCGAAATTCAGCTGTGAATTCGATGAATATTTATTGAATTTATTGATATTTTTATTAAAAAAAATTAAAGTCTCCACAGGTTAATTTTAGTTAGAATTTGCCTAGATTTTATAATATGACAAAGTTTAATTAAATTAGATTATTAAATCATATTAAATCAGAAGATATAAATAATTTTATATAATTTACGTCACTGACTCTAATAAGCCAATTTTGAATCACTTCCTATTTTGAATTACGGAAAAAGATGCATAATTATAAGTAAATATTAGAATAATACTGTATTACATGCGTACTTGATAAATATGTCGACATAGTGTTAATGTTTAAAATTAATACTCCAATCAGCTTCATTAAATATAATACTGCCGAAGCATTTTATATGATTAAAAAATAGCAATCAAATTAGCCTTCACGTTTTAGAGTAGTCGGTGAGTATTTTTCTGTAAATTATTGGTTACCTGACGAAAAGGAGCAAATAATAATTTTATATGATTAATTTATTGATGCTAACAAACCCAGAACTTCGTATTTAATTAAATTTTAAAAGAGACTTTAATATAAATCAAATAATATGTTTATTTGATAAATAAACCGTTTTATTGTTTTGTTAAATGTAAAAAACCTAGACACTAAAATTCGCTATTTTAAATATAACAAAATTACTGTAGAAGTATAGTGTATATTTAAAAAAAAATTAATTAAATTAACCTTTACGTTTTTAAGTAGTTGTCGAGTATTTTACATGACGAAAAGGAACAAACTATAATTTTATATAATTTAGTTTATTGACACTAAAAAACCTAGAACTTCGTATTTAAATAAATATTAGAACAATATTATACATCTATTTTAGAAATGAGTCGTTTTATAGTTTTGTTAAATATGAAAAACCTAAAGATTAAAATTTGCTATTTTTACACTATAACAAAAATTACTGCGAAAATGTCTTTTATAATATTTTCAAAAAATATGTCCAAATTACGCTAAAGTTATGCCGAAAATAATACGGTCCCTTAAACCCCTCTCTCCTGTTTAATATTTGATTATAACTATATAAATAGATGTTTAAAAATGTATATGTACCTCTTGCTTAGTTCTAATATTTAACTCTAAGAAGCTCGTTAGCCATTTTTTGGGTATTGCTCTTAGAAATTTAAATAACACTTTATATTTAGTCCTAAACCTGAAAGTTATTAATAAGAAATTAACATTAAGTATATAATTTGAAATTACAAATAACTTTCTTTTAGAACCACTAATAAAAATCAAGCAAATCAGGAATTATGGAAAATGTCGTACATGTATTTTGTATATTGAAAAATAATGTAGACCTTAGAATATTTTTAAAACAATGAAAGTAAAATTTAAAATTATAATTTATTGAATTATATTTATTTATTTTTAATTTTAAAAATAACTTTCACAATATCCTTAATGTCATAAAAAACTTGATAAAATGAATTGACTTCTGCTCCCGATGGTGCTGGAGAACACTACTTCTGAATTTTTTCACATTCACAGAAACTGAAAATGAAAATAGATATGTATTTTTTTGAAAATGAATGCAGAATTTGTAATCTTAAAGGAGGCTGGAATAGACAGACTTACTATGATTAAAAATATATTTGTAGATTTATCTTCGGTAAAAAGGTAGCGATGTAGATTAATAACTTTAGCTACAGAGTTTACTCGCCGTTTCCCTCGCGTAGATATTTGATTGGTGAATGGAGTTTTTCTCCAGTAATAATTGAAGAATGTTGGATAAAAGCTAAATATATCTCAGCTTGTATTTTAATTTTGATTGTCTTGATAAATTTCATGTCATTTTTTTTCGGTTATTACTTGTATTTCATATTTCGGGTATTTCTGTGGGTTATTACTGCGCGAGCAGTAATCATTAAATTCCAAATTCTTAAGAGATATAGGATCAAAACAAAAGGATACTTTGATGATTTTGATACGAACTACAAGAAATATTTCAATGAAAATTTGGTAGTTTTTTTGTGTTACTTTAATAAAAACAAAGAGACAAGCAGAAACTAAATAAAACAGAAGTAGTTTTGAGTTTGATTTGATCCCAGAGACTCGCCGGAAAAAAATGGTTGGGAAGTATTCAGTGCATGGCCTCATCCCCCACTGAACGATTTAAATACAATCAATTATTATTGATTATTTCATTACATAAACCACTCTAACTTGGTCATTTTTTTAAAAATAGATGAAATCAGGATTATGTAAATTTATTTTAAACAAAAATACAATATCTTTGCCAATAAACTTTTAGAGCTGAGAAAAAAGTAGACAGTTTTCATTTAATTTGCTAACAAACAGATATTAGCATTCGTAAATTATAAATTAATAAATTTCATTATCCAAGTTTCCATTCTATGTAAATAGTTCGTATATATGCCACTTTATATGCCACTACACTGTATTCCAAAGATTTAAGATATTATGTACCTTATTCCCAAATCATGAAGTAAATTTCTCACTAAACATTTTTGGCCCGAGACAGACCCGATCTGTCGACCGCTGTGCCCTAATAAACCGGTCTCCAATCGATAACGCCTCACCTCTCGGGTTCAACCATCCGCGCGGACATGATCAAAGGTTGCCTCGTCTCTTGCTCTCTGGGGCGCGCGTCGCGTGAAGATTGTGGTAAAGGACTTCTAACGCATCGATTCACATTGTGGCCCTTGATCCGGGATGTTTAAAGATATATTTAGCATTCACATATTTAGATACGTACATCGATAATATATCCCACCGTTGTATGTAAAGCTTTACGTTGTGTATAGATTTTGTCCAAGTAATTTTAGTAGACAGTATGGTCGATAATACGAACAGTGTAGATGTTATGAGTTGACCGTGAAATTTCATAATAATTTGAATGTGACCAAATACTTGTCTGATACTTTTCATTACATATATTTTGTTCACATCATACTTAATAAAAACAGTGCGTGGTGCACAAGGCGAAAATAAAACGTCTACTCTTAGATTAAAACAAAAAAGGGAAGATACAATACATTTTTACTTTATGTAAAAACAAAACGGGCATAGGTACAATTGCACCTATACAAACTCTACAGTTGCAATCACAAATTGCCTACATGTAAAATTAATCGAATGAGACAAAGCGATGCATTGGGACTGTAGCGTGAGCGAATCAAGATATTACAGCAAATTGACAATTTGCACCGAACGCACTGCTAGTCCCGTAGCTTCTCACGGTGCGGCGCTTGCGCATACTGCTGTCATTCAAACATGTAATGTACAGGTAATGAAAGAAAATATTTTGTTAAAAACTTATAACATTGTTATATAATTAATTAAGCATGAAAAGTAACTCCACGTACCCTGTTTTTGTTTTGTGAATGGTTAATGCATGTGGTAAAACACTAGAAGGACTTTTTGGATTGATTTCACTGAAAATATTGGCAATTTTCATTTCAAGAACCCCATGTCTATGCGAACCGCCGATCTGCGTACAACTGAATTGAAAAAAACACAACCAGGTCCATTGGACCTGGTTCACGCGGCGGCGCACTATTAAAGCGTACCGTATCTTCATTTTTTTGTTTTAACCTAAGCTTCTAATATTGTTTTATATCGTTTGAATAAACGTAATAAAAACATCAATTAAGATCAACGTGCAGTGATGAATTTCATGATTTTATGTAATCGTTATACGCAACACAGATAGATGTTTGTAAGTCGACTGTCGATAATTGGTGAATTTTGTTAAACAAAGTCAGTAGCCGACTCTATTGAGTCGGCTACCGACGTTACCTACAAAAAATATTTGCCTGTGCTGCACGCACCGCCGACTAAATGTCTCCTTCAGTGTATGTTTAGTCCTATGATCTATCCCTTTCTCCATTAGCGCATTTTCTGTTAGCACGTCTAATCTTTTAATATTCTCTCGAAATAACTAACTTAATGGAGACCTTCTCTTGTACAACTACACATATACAAACTCTCTAAAAAGTATACATGGGTCATCGTTAAAGTTACATATTTTTAACACAAATTGTTGCAGATACGCTAAATCACAAATTGTTGCAGATATTCTAAGTCACAAATGGTTGCAGAGACGCTAAATCACAAATTGTTGCAGATACGTTAATATACAAATGGTTGCAGATACGCTAAGATACAAATGGTTGCAAATACTCCAAATCACAAATTGTTGCAGAGACGCTAAATCACAAATTGTTGCAGATACGCTAATTCACAAATTGTCGCAGATACGCGAAGTCACAAATTGTCGCAGATACGCTAAGTCACAAATGGTTGCAGATACGCTAAGTCACAAATGGTTGCAAATACACCAAACCACAAATTGTTGCAGAGACGCTAAATCACAAATTGTTGCAAAGACGCTAATTCACAAATTGTCGCAGATACGCTAAGTCACAAATTGTTGCAGATACGCTAAGTCACAAACTTTTACAGATACACAATGCAAAATTGTCCCACATCGTTGTATCTATCTGTAGATTTTGCTCAAGTATTTTATTTATTACATGATATTGAATCCTTCAGTAAGAAAATTTAAAATACAATGAAACAAATGCACGATACAAATGAAAAGTCAAAACACTGCGCAGCTAAAATACCGAATCAAATCAGCCACGGCATTTAAAAGCCATATCGAATAACCAAATAGGCGACATGTGGTTTTAAACAAGCGGTATTAAGGCAGTAAGCCCCTCCATAAATGTGAATAAGGATTTAAATACGAATGACATTAAAATAAACATGAAAGGGCGCGCGGGGTTGGGGAGAAAGGGTAGTTTAGATGTGTGGGGTGAAAATAATAAATGCTGTACGTTTTAAAATGCAATATTTGCGAATGGCGCGAATTTTAGCCGTGGGGGTTTGGTGTGATGAATCTAATTGTTTATTTATTGGTTAAGAGCATTTCTGGTGAATGGGAGCTTGTTAATTTAATAAGAAAGTTTATTTAAAAGTTTTTGGAAAATGTGAAGAGTTTTCTATTTCAATATATATTTTTATTTAAGGGAAATTTATTTTCACGTGATAGATAAAATGACAAAATTTAATTCCACAGTATTTAAAATATTCCATGGCGCATCATAATACGCTAACCTGTCGGTCTATTTATAAAGAATTTTCAAAATTTCAAAAACTAATGATAATGCGCACAATGTGTTTCCGAGTGTACACCGAATATTGTTGAGCATAACATGTTTCAAGTATGCATCGAATATTACGGCGCACGACATGTTTTACGTCTATATTGACTATTATCGTAACAATTTCTAGTGTACACCGATATTACGTGCACAACATGTTTCAAGCGTACACTGAATATTACCGTAAGATATTTCGAGTATAAATCGAATATTATCATGCATAATAATGTTTCGAATGCACACTGAATCTTACCGTGGCTATTATGTTTCGAATTTACATAGAATATGACCGTAACTAGTCTCGAGTGTACATCGAATACTACCGTAACAAATTTCGAGTGTACACCGAATGTTACCGTGCATAACATGTTTCCAGTGTACACTGAATATGACCGTAACATGTTTTGAATGAACACTGATTATTACCGTAACATATCTCAAATGCACAGCGAATAATATTATCGTGCATAACATACATGTTTCGAGTGTACATCAAATATTACACTCTATAACACTTTTCGTCGGTACACTCTTTAAAGTGTCCCTTTCACTATCCTACATGCACTCTATTATGCCGATCACCAAGACAGTGCACGTAGAAATAGCCCGAAACATACCCATAGTACGCTCAGACGAGAACGCTCAGGACGATAGCCACATCCTGTCCGAGTCCTACCGCAGACTGACACATTCTGCAACATCCTGCAAGACGTCCTGCAACTTTCATGGCATCCTGTCAGACTTAAAACTACTAAGGTTGGAAAATAGACGGAGAAAGTGTATAGACTGGTCTTTCAGCTCTACGGCTTGCATGCAGAATAGTGAGTAGGGCCTTTACATGAGGACGACGATTTGTACCATTTTTTGAAATATATACAGAATATTTAAATAGCTGTCCCTATTACTGATACTGTCTAGTAACTGTCCTAATAACTGCCACTGTTTAATGAAATTATAATTTATTGCTCTCTCTTTATACGAGGACGACGATTTGTAACATTTTTGAAATATATGCAAAATATTTAAATAACTGTCCCTATTACTGATACTGTCTAGTAACTGTCCTAATAACTGCCACTGTTTAATGAAATTATAATTTATTGCTCTGTCTTTGCGTGAGGACGACGATTTGTAACATTTTTTGAAATATATGCAGAATATTTAAATAACTTTCCCTATTACTGATACTGTCTAGTAACTGTCCTAATAACTGCCACTGTTTAATGAAATTATAATTTATTGCTCTGTATTTATACGAGGACGACGATTTGTAACATTTTTTGAAATATATGCAGAATATTTAAATAACTGTCCCTATTACTGATACTGTCTAGTAACTGTCCTAATAACTGCCACTGTTTAATGAAATTATAATTTATTGCCCTGTCTTTGCATGAGGACGACGATTTGTAACATTTTTTGAAATATATGCAGAATATTTAAATAACTGTCCCTATTACTGATACTGTCTAGTAATTGTCCTAATAACTGCCACTGTTTAATGAAATTATAATTTATTGCTCTGTATTTATACGAGGACGACGATTTGTAACATTTTTTGAAATATATGCAGAATATTTAAATAACTGTCCCTATTACTGATACTGTCTAGTAACTGTCCTAATAACTGCCACTGTTTAATGAAATTATAATTTATTGCCCTGTCTTTGCATGAGGACGACGATTTGTAACATTTTTTGAAATATATGCAGAATATTTAAATAACTTTCCCTATTACTGATACTGTCTAGTAACTGTCCTAATAACTGCCACTGTTTAATGAAATTATAATTTATTGCTCTGTATTTATACGAGGACGACGATTTGTAACATTTTTTGAAATATATGCAGAATATTTAAATAACTGTCCCTATTACTGATACTGTCTAGTAACTGTCCTAATAACTGCCACTGTTTAATGAAATTATAATTTATTGCCCTGTCTTTGCATGAGGACGACGATTTGTAACATTTTTTGAAATATATGCAGAATATTTAAATAACTGTCCCTATTACTGATACTGTCTAGTAACTGTCCTAATAACTGCCACTGTTTAATGAAATTATAATTTATTGCTCTGTATTTATACGAGGACGACGATTTGTAACATTTTTGAAATATATGCAAAATATTTAAATAACTGTCCCTATTACTGATACTGTCTAGTAACTGTCCTAATAACTGCCACTGTTTAATGAAATTATAATTTAATGCCACAACAGTACGTACACCACTGGAATTCGTAACGTTCTTTTCCAGGGCATAGTGAAAAGCATGCTTATAGAAAAAGCTCATTATACAGTGAGAATGCAATTATTTTTATTGTTAATTCTGCAATTATCATTGGTTTCATTAATGTGACTTTTCAAATTTGACATTTTGTGTTATTATAATTATTATTTGGTCTCTTTTTCTAGCAACACGGGATTAAATTTTGATCAGGGACAGGGAATAAAAGTCGTATTTGAAAAAAAAGGGTGTGTGTACTGTACGCGCGTGAGAAGTTATACTTCTTTGGCATCATTAAATAATACATACGGATAGATAACCTCAATTATATTGGAGCACTTGAAAAAGTCTATAAACACAATTTTTTCACTAATATTTACGAATAGTAAATATAATAATCAAAATATTGAATTTAAATCACTACTGAATATAATTTATCAGCATATATATAAATCGCACTTATATGAAACTAAAACACGTGTGTGAATGTAGACACTAGAAACATATGGATAAATACAATGAATATGAAAACAGTGAACAGAGGCGACGATGGTGCCAATAGCTTTTGTTTTGAGACTGCAACCGCTGCAACTTCATGCTGTAACTTTTGTGTGACGAATCTTAAAATTTCACTCTCATCATTTTTTCATAACGCGCCTAAAGAAGTATAACTTCAAAAAGTTATTGAAATAAAAAAAATTACACAAAGTAATCTTTTCTTAATTATTGTTCATTAATTATAAGATATGGGACAATCGCTATAATTTTTCAACAATTTTCTATTCAGATTTTATCAACTTTTTTTTCATGATTATTGGTTCAGTAATTTCGGAAGTATGGGTGGGAATTCCTGTTTTGTATAC
Source organism: Druceiella hillmani (assembly GCA_039881145.1). Taxonomy (NCBI): domain Eukaryota; kingdom Metazoa; phylum Arthropoda; class Insecta; order Lepidoptera; family Hepialidae; genus Druceiella; species Druceiella hillmani. Next base: position 11,020,913 of record JAYKKI010000010.1, on the reverse strand, counting down.
GGGAAATTTGTACATTTTTTAGAATATCTTTTTAAATATGCGGTATACACGCTTGTACACGGCGGCACAAAAAATTATAAAGAAATGACGTTTTTATTAAAGTTTAGTATTAAAAAAAGAATCTGTTGTACATTTAATTAACTAATGGACGTTTGTTTGTACATACTACGTATATCTTTGCGCAGGCCTCCAGTGTCCCTGGCGATGGCGCTTTCGCCTGCCCGCTACCCGTTGCTGTCACCGCAGTATACGCCGCACGCGCCCCTAGCGCCCCACACCGCCCCTGACTCCGCCTCCAAGGATGGAGCCACCCTTGGTGGCACCAGCCTGCCACCCAGCGAAAGCGACGGTAATTTCACCATCTAAATCGTGTTCGAAACTATTGTTGATCTCGCCTCCAGCAAAGATACTTCTATTTTCATCTTGAGAAACATACAAAACAAATATACTTTTATTTTCATCTTGAGAAACATACAAAACAAATATCCTTTTATTTTCATCTTGAGAAACATACAAAACAAATATGTTTTTATTTTCATTTTGAGAAACATATAAAACAAACATACTTTTATTTTCATCTTGAGAAAAATACAAAACAAATATATTTTTATTTTCATCTTGAGAAAAATACAAAACAAGTAGGTATACTTTTATTTTCATCTTGAGAAACATACAAAACAAATATACTTTTATTTTCATCTTGAGAAACATACAAAACAAATATACGGTTTTTGTCTCTATATGTTTGGTTTGAATTTCATTATCGACGTAGCCTTCTGATCATATAATTTTATGAAGTATTGAATTTGGTTTCATTCTAAACACCAGAACGTTAGGATGCTCCCTCACCGGGAGCATTCGCCTGTAATGTAACATTCCAAATTCGATTTTGAGCATTACGTTACAAAGCTGCCTTCCTGATTGAAGAGCATTCGCCTGTAATGTAACATTTCAGATTCGATTTTGACTATTACGTTACAATGTTGCCTCACTGAATGACAAGCATTCGCACAAGTTGTATCAAAATATTACAGATTGTATCATTACAGGTTGCGCACTGTAATGGTCGGTTCTTACTGATGTAATGGTAAAGAATTTAAATAAAGTAGAAATAATACTACATCACGTAGTTTCATCTAATTGTGTATAATGAATTTCTACAAAATTAATGCCAAAAATTTTCAATTTCTTTTATTATATTGTATGTTAAAACAGACGTGAAAATACTTTATTATACTGTAGGAATGCATTTGATGAATATTTTCAAAAAATAAGTTCATGACAACAAACAGTGACGCCTAACGTCCATATGCACCACACACGGTCAAGACTGCCGGTCGGACTTACTGACAGTTAAAAACGAATTTCTGTTTCTCCTTAACTGTCAGTCGAGTTGGAACAAGAGTCTACTTTACCGACCATGCCCTATTGCACCGTCCAATTCCTAAAGTATCCAAACAAAATAGGCTTTTAACTATCAATAAATCCGACTGAGAGTTCTGACCGTGTGTGGTGCATACGGGCATAAGTAAGTTTAGGACAGGTTATCTAATTTTTGGACTATCTACTATTTTAGAACGCTAATAACACGTCTATGTATACACAGCTTTATTATTTTTATAGGTATAAATTTTAAATGGATCACTTTCTTCTTAGTATATTACGCTAATAAAAACTTATATTATGCTAGTAAAAAACAAATACGATAATTTAACTCTATTACGACTATAATTTTCGCTTTACGTCATGTTTAAGCCGCAAAGCCGTCATTATTACGACTATAATTTTCGATTTACGTCATGCTTAAGACGCAAAGCCGTCATTATTACGACTGTAATTTTCGCTTTACGTCATGTTTAAGACGTAAGGCCGTCACTACTGTCATTCTTTTCTTGGAGTGACTCAGCGTATTTATGGACCTTCGCGTCTATACAGAATAAAACTATAGGTTATGTGGATGGTATTACCAGTACCAAATGGTAATCAATTTGAGACGTTTGGTTACATTTGCCGTCATTTTTTCGTGCGAAGTCAACATGGCGTACGTATTTTAATTGATCATAGTTATTTAGTTATCGAATTTCGTATTTATCACAACATAATTTCTTTATATTCAATGGCGTTTACTATTATCGGTGTGATAAAATATTACGCTGATTGATTATCAAAAGTTTGTAACCAAAAGTTCTCATTTCTATCGTTTTCAAGCGACCTCTGTGTTTCTTGCAAAGTACCAATACATCTATAATGCATTTAGGCATTTTACTTTTCCGATTTTATTTTCCTTCAGTAAAATATTGCATAATGGCCGGGTTGCTATTTTTTTGATCAAACTTTTTTAGTTTGAGAAAAAAGCTATTTTTTTAAGATAAATAAAAAATACGTAGGTACTGTCTACAGTACCTACGTATTTTTACGAAACTCTAGTTTCATAGAATCATGAGGCTTGATTCTATTTTTACAAGAATTTCCTTTTGTGATTGCTTTTGATACTAATATTCTCAATAAAATACTTATTTATTTTAGTTTCAATAAATAGTATAATTTAATACTATCAATTTTCATTCGACGTTTACGTTAATTAAATAAAACGATTATTTTAACTACATTGCTATTGAAAAATTTTACATTGCGCCATTTTACAGACGACAGCATAGACGTGACAAACGAAGAAGAAGATTGTTCATACTCTCCGGCACCGCCCGTGCCGCCGCCCTACACACCGCCATGCTTCCCCTGCAGGTACATGATAATTGATTTCCTATTAAATATTATAATTTAATTAAGATCAAATAGACGGGCTAAGAATTTCCATGAGGACATAGAAAACCGAGTTGTTAATCGTGCCGCGTCACAGCCACCAACTGTCGCTGTGTATATACACGCGCACCTTCACATTAGTATTGCACGATACTGTCACAACAGCTGCCATGACGGTAATTGTTGCACGAAATCACTGCCACTAACTGTCGCTGTTTATATACACGCGAACTTTCACATTAGTATTGCACGACACTATCACAACTGCTACCACGACGGTAATTGTGGCACGAAATCACTGCCACTAACTGTCCTGTGTATATACAAGCGAACTTTCACATTAGTATTGCACGTTACTGTCACAACAGCTACCACGACGGTAATTGTCGCACGAAATCACTGCCACTAACTGTCCTGTGTATATACAAGCGAACTTTCACATTAGTATTGCACGATACTGTCACAACAACTGCCATGACGGTAATTGTTGCACGAAATCACAACCACTAACTGTCGCTATGTATATACATGCGAACTTTCACATTAGTATTGCACGTTACTGTCACAACAGCTGCCATGACAGTAATTGTTGCACGAAAGCACAGCCACTAACTGTCGCTGTGTATATACACGCGAACTTTCACATTAGTATTGCACGATACTGTCACAACTGCTACCACGACGGTAATTGTCGCACGAAATCACTGCCACTAACTGTCGCTGTGTATATACACGCGAACTTTCACATTAGTATTGACAGTATTGTCACGATGGTAATTGTCGCATGAACTGTCAACAGCGTGTAAACATCGCTTTACACACGATAATAAGATGACAGTGAGTAAGAAGACTATAACGATATGTCATCTATTATGTAACAAGCAAACCGCCATTTTTGTTTGTTTTCGCAATTTTTATATTCGCGAAAACAAACAAAATTGGCGTTCAAAAAGAAGTTTCACTTGTGTCACGTGTAAGTACTGAGTTGCGAATTGTTGAGTACGCGATTTTTTTTAAAATCTAAACATGTTTGCGACCTATTGTTATCTCATTTTTTCGATATAAGTAGTACTCATTATATAAATATGAGGAAAAGATCACGTATTTGTGAAGAATAACTTTTTTGTGTACGGATCAAACATATCTCGTTTTAAAGATCTCTTTAGAATAAAATAGTATAGCTATATTTAATATGACGATAAAGTCACATAGTATGAAAGAGTGGAGTCATAAAACGAAAATATACGCATTTGGAGGGTTTAAAAGAAACAAATACATATCGAGGAAAACATTTCATTTTTTGTTATGTAAAGAAATAAAATAAAAATATAGTGTTGTATTTTTTTTCTATCTCAACGCTTCCATATTTAATTGTCAATTCCTTATAATGCATTCTTTTTATACTAGAGATATTTATAAAAAAAATAGTAAAACTATTATACAATTGGTGAACTTTTCGGACATATTTAATTGTTAATTCCTCATAATAATATTTATAAAAAAATTATCTAAACTATTACACAATTGTTGAACTTTTTGTACATACTTAATTGTTAATTCCTCATAATACATTCTTTTTATACTAGAGATATTTATAAATAAATTAGTAAGACTATTACAAAATCGGTGAACTTTTTGTACATACTTAATTGTTAATTCCTCATAATACATTGATTTTATACTAGAGATATTTATAAAAAAAATAGTAAAACTATCACAAAATTGGTGAACTTTTTATACAAACTTAATTGTTAATTCTTCATAATACATTCTTTTTATACTAGAGATATTTATAAAAAAATTAGTAAAACTATTACAAAATTGGTGAACTTTTTGTACATACTTAATTGTTAATTTCTCATAATACTTTTTTTTTATACTAGAGATATATATATAAAAAAATTAGTAAAACTATTACAAAATTGGTGAACTTTTTGTACATACTTAATTGTTAATTACTCATAATACATTCTTTTTATACTAGAGATATTTATAAAAAAATTAGTAAAACTATTACAAAATTGGTGAACTTTTTGTACATACTTAATTGTTAATTTCTCATAATACTTTTTTTTTATACTAGAGATATTTATAAAAAAAATAGTAAAACTATTACAAAATTGGTGAACTTTTTGTACATACTTAATTGATAATTCCTCATAATACATTCTTTTTATATTAGAGATATTTATAAAAAATTAGTAAAACTATTACGAAATTGGTGAAATATTTGTAAATGAACATATTCAATATATACACTGGTTATTTATGGTTATTATAACATTCCCAAACAAAGAATAAACCTAATATTATTCCTTTGAGAGTGTTTTGTTTGTAAGATCGAGGAATGTAAAATGAAAGCAGACGATCAAGGGAACTTTCACCTTTCAAACAGTTGTAATCAATCATGCGGAAGGTGAAAACAGTGAGAAATCAATAAAGTTAATATTTATAGATTGAATAAAATCTTAAAACATCGAATTACATACAAAAAACAATAAAAAAGTGGTTATTAAAAATAAATATAGGTAATTTTCCAAAAAGTAACAATAAAGAAACAAATTTTACAAATACTGTTAAAATTTGTTTACACAATGATTTATAGGCAAGATTCAACAATGAATTGTTAATTTGTTACTTGCAATTGGATTTCGCCCAAACTTTTCAGTGGAAACTTTCAAGTCACTTTTGCAAATACCTATATAAGTCCATTCGAGGAATATGTTTTTTTTATATCATTAAGCTATACATAAGTAAAAGTACTAAACACTGTATTCCTACATGTGCAACCGCAGTGGGTCTGCACTGTGTCGTATCGCATTTACGGCTCCGAAGTGCCTGCTACATTATTTTTCAAGTTATGTCATAGGAAAATTCATGAAGTTAAGATTTATATATATATATATACACACACACACACACATATATATATATATATATATATATATATATATATATACAATGGTTTTTTTATACTAAGCTGCCAATTTTTAAATATTCGTTTTTATTTTTAAAGAAACTATAAGTAAACATTTGCCTATATTATGCACAAATAATCTCAGTCTAGGTAAGTGCAAAAATAGCCTTTCCTAGAGAAAAACTACCGGCAAAAGCAAATTAAATAAGATAACAAAGATGAAAGTACAAAATATTAAAGTTTTGTTCTGATGGAAAACAGTTTTGATGATTTTAACTCGGAAAATATAAAATAACTGAAAACTTAATAAAAAACTTTATTTTAAATTAATATTGATTATTTGATATGTGTTTTATTATTCTCAGTAATAATTAAATGTAAATAAGTATACATAAGTGACGGTTAGTTTACATAATATGGAACTGGATACATTAAGAAAAATGATAGCATAAGGGATACTGCATTAAATTCTAAGTAAATATAAATCCGTTTTTGGAAAGTAAATAACGTTTTGTTCGAAGAAAAACCATAGATAACATATTTTTAAATAATTTTATACAACTCCCAAGCTCAATGAAATTTTATTATGTTACCGTTACGTAAATTTATTCAAACAAATGAAATTATAATACATTTAGTGAAATTCATGAAATTAAGATTTATCTAACAACAATTCACTTATTGGAAATATTATTATATTTTTATTATATTATTTTTTTTATTTTATAATATTTTTTTAAGTATTTCTCTCCTTATGAATTGATAATCGATACTATGCAAGTTTCTACATCAAATACTTTTTGAGAATAATAGTTGTAATAGATACATGAACGGCTACTCCAGTGACCTTATAAGGGTTCTATTTTTTAATTTTGAGGGAAAGAACCCTAAAAATTAAAGAAAAGTTGTTTTAAGTATTTTTATGTTTATAAATATTTTTAAGTATTAAAACTTTCATTCATTCATTCATCAGTGGCACGACAGTTCTTCATGGATCCTGGACTTCTCAAGCAGACTGTTCCAAGCCGTCCTTTGTTTTCCTTTGTTCTGTTGAGATCGCCGAAAACACTTTGTAGGTCGTCTGCCGACCTCAATTTGGATCTTCCTCTTCCTCTTAATCCAGTTGGTTTGGCGAGAAAAATTTGTTTTGTTGTTCTATCTTCTTTCATTCTAATTACACGGCCGACCCACTTCATTCGTTGAATTTTTATAAATTTTTTTGTATAAATTTTAAATAAGCGATAAAGTTCGGCATTAGTTCTCCTTCTCCAAAATCCATTGTCAAAGAACCCACCAAAGATGGATCCGAGGATTTTTCATTAAAAAATTGCAAGGGTTTTTTCATCTCTCATTATGAAATATCAAATTTTAAAACTTTATTGTTTATGTAAACATGCCGCATTTTGGGAATTTTGTTAAATTAATTTCAAAGTTTCAGAGAAATGACAAAGTCCCTCCCTCTTACAGACCTCTGACTGGAGTGACAGAAAGTGCCCATGAGACTGCAGCCCGTCTGCTCTTTATGGCAGTGAAGTGGGCTAAGAACCTACCATCCTTCGCCAGCCTCGCCTTCCGAGACCAGGTAACTAAACAAAGTTAAGAAACTAACTAGTTTCAAAATTAGACTAACCAAAATTTTGGATTACTTGGTAATTGTTTTTTTTTGTTACTGATTAGAAAGTTGGTGGTCCTGTTACAAAAATTAGTCATAAGTATCTATCAAAGTATTGTTGCTTCGTTTGCCTGGCTAAGTGAAGATTTATTGACATTACTTCAATTAGCAAATTGACTGTGCGCAGTAATCAAGTAATGAGAATTTTATATATATTATGTAAATTAACTAAAGGGTTCCACTTAAAACTGTAACAGTGTATAATGGGTAGGTTGCAATACATCTAATTTTTTTTTAATCATACCCATTTTTTTAAATTAGAAAATTGTTGATGCATTTTCCATGTTTGGCAATTTTCAAATTTAAAAAAAATAGTTGTATTGCAATCTACCCATGACTATTACAGACTGAAATAGTACCCTTTAGTTAATTTACATACTGTATAGAAAATATAAACGTGGATTTGTCTACGAGTGTATAAGTCAAACACAGAGATTATATAATTTTGATAGCAATGAATAAAAAATCTAAAGATGTTATTATTTTGATGACAGAAAATTGTAGTTTTTCAACATTTATACCATTTTGAAATAGTTCATTTTAATAAAAATTATACGGCTATTACTTAAAAAATTTTTTTTACTTTGAAACAGTTAATTTTAATAAAAATTATATGGCTATTACATAAATTTCTTGCTCTTCCCAAACTTTCATCCTTACTAAAATTTAAGCAAAAATATAAAGATTTTTATTAATTAATTTAAGTAATTACTTTTTTGTTCCTAAATTTTTTTTAAATAATTTACTACTTTATTACTACTATTTTATTTTTAATAATTTACTTGACAAGATTTTAAAGTATTTTTTATTCACTCATTTAATATACTTAATGACAGGCAAATATAATTCTTTTAAATACATACTACACATCTGTATACCTAAGAATACACAACTTTTAATTTAACAAAGGGAGAAAAAGCGGATGAATGGATGATATTCAAAATTCCTATTTCTGTGACTGTTACCTCCAAACAATGCTTACTTGAGTATTTGTCATTTTGCATTTAGACAGCCTCAGAATATGAATACTTTTTACTGTATGAATGGATGATATTCAAAATTATTATTTATGTGACTGTTCCTTCCAAACAATGCTTACTTGAGTATTTGTCATTTTCCATTTAGACAGCCTCAGAATATAAATACTTTTTACTGTATGAATGGATGATATTCAAAATTCCTATTTCTGTGACTGTTACTTCCAAACAATGCTTACTTGAGTATTTGTCATTTTGCATTTAGACAGCCTCAGAATATGGATACTTTTTACTGTATGAATGGATGATATTCAAAATTATTATTTATGTGACTGTTCCTTCCAAACAATGCTTACTTGGGAATTTGTCATTTTCCATTTAGACAGCCTCAGAATACGGATACTTTTTACTGTATGAATGGATGATATTCAAAATTCCTATTTCTGTGACTGTTACTTCCAAACAATGCTTACTTGAGTATTTGTCATTTTGCATTTAGACAGCCTCAGAAAATGGATACTTTTTACTGTACGAATGGATGATATTCAAAATTCCTATTTCTGTGACTGTTGCTGCCAAACAATTCTTACTTGATTATTTGTCATTTTGCATTTAGGCAGCCTCAGAATATGGATACTTTTTACTGTACTTATTTGTCATTTTGCATTTAGGCAGCCTCAGAATATGGATACTTTTTACTGTACTTATTTGTCATTTTGCATTTAGACAGCCTCAGAATATGGATACTTTTTACTGTACGAATGGATGATATTCAAAATCCCTATTTCTGTGACTGTTACCTCCAAACAATGCTTACTTGATTATTTGTCATTTTGCATTTAGACAGCCTCAGAATATGGATACTTTTTAGTGTAAGAATGGATGATATTCAAAATTCCTATTTCTGTGACTGTTACTGCCAAACAATGCTTACTTGAGTATTTGTCATTTTGCATTTAGACAGCCTCAGAAAATGGATACTTTTTACTGTACGAATGGATGATATTCAAAATTCCTATTTCTGTGACTGTTGCTGCCAAACAATTCTTACTTGATTATTTGTCATTTTGCATTTAGGCAGCCTCAGAATATGGATACTTTTTACTGTACTTATTTGTCATTTTGCATTTAGGCAGCCTCAGAATATGGATACTTTTTACTGTACTTATTTGTCATTTTGCATTTAGACAGCCTCAGAATATGGATACTTTTTACTGTACGAATGGATGATATTCAAAATCCCTATTTCTGTGACTGTTACCTCCAAACAATGCTTACTTGATTATTTGTCATTTTGCATTTAGACAGCCTCAGAATATGGATACTTTTTAGTGTAAGAATGGATGATATTCAAAATTCCTATTTCTGTGACTGTTACTGCCAAACAATGCTTACTTGAGTATTTGTCATTTTGCATTTAGACAGCCTCAGAAAATGGATACTTTTTACTGTACGAATGGATGATATTCAAAATTCCTATTTCTGTGACTGTTGCTGCCAAACAATTCTTACTTGATTATTTGTCATTTTGCATTTAGGCAGCCTCAGAATATGGATACTTTTTACTGTACTTATTTGTCATTTTGCATTTAGGCAGCCTCAGAATATGGATACTTTTTACTGTACTTATTTGTCATTTTGCATTTAGACAGCCTCAGAATATGGATACTTTTTACTGTACGAATGGATGATATTCAAAATTCCTATTTCTGTGACTGTTACTTCCAAACAATGCTTACTTGAGTATTTGTCATTTTGCATTTAGACAGCCTCAGAAAATGGATACTTTTTACTGTACGAATGGATGATATTCAAAATTCCTATTTCTGTGACTGTTGCTGCCAAACAATTCTTACTTGATTATTTGTCATTTTGCATTTAGGCAGCCTCAGAATATGGATACTTTTTACTGTACTTATTTGTCATTTTGCATTTAGGCAGCCTCAGAATATGGATACTTTTTACTGTACTTATTTGTCATTTTGCATTTAGACAGCCTCAGAATATGGATACTTTTTACTGTACGAATGGATGATATTCAAAATCCCTATTTCTGTGACTGTTACCTCCAAACAATGCTTACTTGATTATTTGTCATTTTGCATTTAGACAGCCTCAGAATATGGATACTTTTTAGTGTAAGAATGGATGATATTCAAAATTCCTATTTCTGTGACTGTTACTGCCAAACAATGCTTACTTGAGTATTTGTCATTTTGCATTTAGACAGCCTCAGAAAATGAATACTTTTTACTGTACGAATGGATGATATTCAAAATTCCTATTTCTGTGACTGTTGCTGCCAAACAATTCTTACTTGATTATTTGTCATTTTGCATTTAGGCAGCCTCAGAATATGGATACTTTTTACTGTACTTATTTGTCATTTTGCATTTAGGCAGCCTCAGAATATGGATACTTTTTACTGTACTTATTTGTCATTTTGCATTTAGACAGCCTCAGAATATGGATACTTTTTACTGTACGAATGGATGATATTCAAAATCCCTATTTCTGTGACTGTTACCTCCAAACAATGCTTACTTGATTATTTGTCATTTTGCATTTAGACAGCCTCAGAATATGGATACTTTTTAGTGTAAGAATGGATGATATTCAAAATTCCTATTTCTGTGACTGTTGCTGCCAAACAATTCTTACTTGATTATTTGTCATTTTGCATTTAGGCAGCCTCAGAATATGGATACTTTTTACTGTACTTATTTGTCATTTTGCATTTAGACAGCCTCAGAATATGGATACTTTTTACTGTACGAATGGATGATATTCAAAATCCCTATTTCTGTGACTGTTACCTCCAAACAATGCTTACTTGATTATTTGTCATTTTGCATTTAGACAGCCTCAGAATATGGATACTTTTTAGTGTAAGAATGGATGATATTCAAAATTCCTATTTCTGTGACTGTTACTTCCAAACAATGCTTACTTGAGTATTCGTGAATATGAATACTTTTTACTATCTCGTAGCTATACACCTCTATTCTTTCTTACATGGCAATTGAATATCACAATTTTGATTATTATTATTTCCAGCTGTTCTCCATTTAAAATCGCAAAACAAAATCATCTTCACAGGTTATTCTGCTAGAAGAAGCATGGAGTGAGTTATTCTTACTGAACGCAATACAGTGGTGCCTGCCGCTGGATGCAGCGGGCATTGCTCTCTTTGGCTCCGACAATATCCAAGACAGTGGTGAGTTTGTTAATGCTTCTATAACTAGGGTACATTTCTACTAATAATCCTTAAATTTTAATTAACATTTAATTTGTTTTAAGATATCTAAAGCATAGTGTCCACTAACATTTGAGTGTCCGCCCCATATGAGTATGGATGCACAACATAACATGTCGTCGTTGTTAATGGATATACCATATTTAATTCAAGGTACTAATTTACAGTATCCCTTCTAAGTGTTATTACCGCCTATGTGTAAGTGTGATGGGTACTATTCTGCTACTCTGACAAATAAGCACAATATTATCAAAAGATAAGTTTTATTATCGACTCTCGCAACATTAAAAGTTCGTACATAGACACGTTTTACTAATTAATTCCAGAATCGTCAATGCAGAATGCGATTGAATTCCGCAAATTGCGTGACACTTTGGCGCGGTACCGCGCTGTCATGGTCGACCCAGCCGAATTTGCTTGTATGAAGGCTATTGTGCTATTCAAATCTGGTACGTATTATTTTGTAATAAACAAGTTTTGGCCACAATTTCACCAGAAAATATATACGCGTACATTAATGACTTCATTGACTATAATCCTAGTAATGGCTAGGCAGCTGAAATTAAACTTTTCGTCTAGTTTTTCTTAGAAATGAACTACAATTTGTATTTGTAATATTCCATTGGAAATAGCGCATTTGTTAGAATTTTTTTCTGAATTCATTGGATTGTTGTTTTTTGAAGATAAAAATGGTAGAAAGTTGTTATTGTACTATGAAAACTAACCCTTTTCAAAATTTTGCCACTTAATGTTTTAGATTTTCAATGTTGTAGACATTAAATAATAGATTGTTTTTGTTAATTGTACATTAAAGTGTTAAAATATGCAACAATTTAATCTTTAATTAGTCAGGAATAGTCGACTTCCAGAACCTTTTTCGAAACAAAAAAACCAAATTATCATTATCTTGAAACCTGTAAGGTACCGTAAGTATTAAGTTTTATATGGCTTTCATGAATATAAATTTCGTCTCCTCTCACAATAGGAAAAGGATGTATTGCCCGGCTAAGCATGATGGATATAGCAATTATTAATTTGCTATTCTGTGATGTACAGACATGGAACAACTCAAACAATTATAACAGCATTACGACTCTTTGAAGGAGAGATACAAAATAGAAAATAAACAAAGGAAGCAGAAGTGGTATCGAGTTTTGGAAGGTTTATATTTGACGACAACAGTCGAATATGTGTATCATTTTGTGTATGAAGATCTGAGTTATTACAAAACTTACAGCATAAATTATGTGTGTGCTTACGGAAGTTTTTTAAGTTTGAGAATTGGTGGAGCGAGAAGGATAAAGAAATCATAACAGCCTGTTAATAGTGTTTCCACATATTTCATTTTCAGAGACACGAGGTCTCAAAGAACCGGCCCAAATTGAGCACCTACAAGACCAGGCTCAGCTGATGCTAGCTCAGCATGCTCGGGCTCAACACGGATCGGCTCCAACACGTTTCGGCAGATTACTTCTCCTCCTTCCACTATTGAGAGCAGTGCCAGCCGGCCGATTGGAGGCAGCTTTTTTCAGACGAACCATAGGTCACACGCCGATGGAGAAAGTGCTGTGCGATATGTACAAGAATTGACTCTGTTAGGTGCACACTGTGGATGGGGATTATAACCTATATGAAAGACTATTTATTGTTGTGGTAAGATTCTACTTAGTTTTAGTTTGAAATAAACAGAGTATTTATAAAAACAATTCTATACCAAAAGTGAATATTTCGAAAGTCAATTTGTAGTAATTACATTTGTAAAATTCAATGAATAATAATGAAAAAACATTCTTTTGATTTGATCTTGTTTTAGTCAATTCCAGAAATAATTTAGAAAGTTTAATTACTATGATTTGAATAAAACTTTGTATAATTTCATCGATAAGCCATTAAGTTAATTTTTAGTTATTATCTTCGCAGTTGTTCGTTATCCACTATAAGAAGGAAAGTATAATCTTACTACAGCTGAGTTAACTGTGAACTTTTTAAGAAATATTTTAGTCGTAACCTTTTTATAGTGTCCTCAAACTATGTATAGAAAATTTATATTAACCGATGTGTATGATAAAATATTAAAGAAATATTCAGAACATATTTGTACTCACATGTGATATTCATGTTTACTTATTAACAAAATTAAAATAAAAAAGATATATGTTTCATTAGGCGGATCCAGATATTAGGCAGCAAATGGCTGAGGTAATCTCGCAAGGTTGCCTCGGCCATTTGCCATGCATCAATTGCCACACAAGGCTACCACGGTTCAAAGTGATATGTATGTGACACTATCGCATTTAGTCTAGCCGAGCTAATTCATTAACAAAAATTAAATAAAAAGATATATAGTTCGTTAGGCAGACCCCGATATTATTTGGCAAATGGCTGAGGTAATCTCGCAAGGTTGCCTCGCCATTTGCCATGCATCAATTGCCACACAAGGCTACCATGGTTCAAAACGGTTTGTACGCAACACATTTGATTATGGCCGAGCTATGATTTTCTTGTATCAAGTCAGTTGAGCGTTGAGTCCATGTGGCGACACATGTATGAACTATCATGGCAAGTGCTACTTTTAAATCTCCATATAATTTTGAGAAAAAAGAAACAAAGCCAAAAAAAAAATGAAATTCTATCAAAAAAAAATAGATTTTACTATGGCAAGTAACTGTACCAAGACTTGGTTGAAGATGGTGACGAAAACAACTTTTGATGCCTCGATTTTGACTGATTGTGTTTACTGTTGAATACCTGAATACGAAAGGATGATACAAAATACCGTGTGGAATGTGCACGAAAGTTCATTAATAAAATTAAGATTTTTAGCGATAAAAGATTCTTTACAAAAAAATACTGTTTTTTGTATACCGAAACAATCAATTTGAAAGATTAGTGACGTTCGTGAAACTAAGATTTATTTAAGGTTTAGATTTATTTATTTTTATCCAACATGAAAGCGAAGCCTACTAACTTGATTTATAAGTTTGTGATGCTCCGTCGAACTTTTTAAAAGATTTCATAAAGGCGAATGAAAAAAAATTATTTCAACAATTATCATACTTTAATATTAAAAACAATACAACATTGTACTCCATTTTTGTAACCAAACAAACCTTATTCTTCTTTATCGGTATAAATAATGAATGGCGATTTTGGAGGTGGAGGTAATAGTGCAGAAATGAGTGAGGGAAGAGGCAGTAACAATTGGGAAAGGGAGGCATGAGTGACGAAGGAAGCATTGCATTCTAAGAAGAAGATGAACCACTAGATCTACCAGGATGTCAATAATCATACGTCTAAGTTTAATATCCACTTTACTGATGTCTTCCGGTATTGGCTTGAAAATAATTCCACATATATATATGGCATTTTTAATGCAGCCACATCATTGGACCATATTTTCTTAATTGTTCGCTACAAAATGTCCAAAAGCAGTGTACAAGTCATTGGTTGTCTGTGGCTCTGTATGTTGCTGCAAGAATCAAGAGCTTCTAAAATTGTTTCGTCTTTAATATCATCTATTTCTTGTACAGGTCATTTTCTAGTCTGTTTTTTAGATCTTTGCTCTTGTTTTTGATTTCCACCATGTTGTATTATTGCTGATTTGTTGATTGTTGTCGATCTTCTTTAGATTGTATGTTACTGACAGCTTCGTTATCTACTTTGCTCATAATTTGTGCAATATGTTCATTAGCATTAGTTTCATCGTGTAAAATTACAAAAAATATACATTTTTTTAGTTTTTAAATGCCATCAAATGAAATACAATGGCTTGCAATTTTATATAAATTTGAAAATAAATTAAATTTTCCATATGTTTTAGGGGTGATGGACGGCAAGCTTGTTGTTTTAGAATCACTCATAAATAGTGGTAATGACAATGAATTATATTATACTACAAATTATTTCTGAGTATAGTTTTGCTTCTATTAGTAAATGAAATAACTGGAGACTCAAGTGACTACACAACTGAAGTGTAATTTAATCAACTGGAGATCAATTTATACAACTGATGTATCACTTTTATATTTTTATTTATGTACTTTAATGTATCTAACTGATACTTATTGCTACAAGAGCAATATCTTACAGCCAACTATACTAGGAAATAAAGCTTTTTAGCTCAATGAATTCACAATGAAACTTTACAAGGGTACTAAAAAGAGAGGCTCAATGGAAAGAATTTACAATTATAGACTTTCGTGAGCACGAAGAGTTGTAGAAAATGCTTTCAGGTTATTATGTTCTGTATATAGTTGTGCGAAAACCTATGCTGTTGAAACCGGAGCAAGCTACATAGATAGTCTTGGCAACAATTTTGTTATATAAATAGCTATTTATAAAAAAGTTCTGTTGTAAGTCAATGCTTCATACAACAAAGAACTTTTAATATGACAAAAGATGATGGGGAGATAACGGATAAGGAAGTTCGCGAAATTATTAAAAATCAACATCACTGTCACTAATGACAGCCACACCACAAAGAGGAACAAATTAAGCTAAGTAAGTCTTAGTTTCTAGCTAGCAAGGTACTTTATGACAAATGGAGCAATTGCTAAGCAGAATAATTATCAATAAACTCAAACTCACGTTTAGTGATAAAATTTACACACGTCCTGGCTTATTTTTATCCAATATGAAAGCGAAGCCATCGCATGTATACCAATTTGATATATAAACATTTAAGATGTTTATGAATTAGACCATAGATAACAATATAAAACATGACTGGAATCCAGTCATGTTTAAACAAATAATTCTTTCATACAATAATAACATGCTGTATAATTTAATGCAATAATTACATTGTATAATAAATGCATTTGTTTTACGTACCTGATAAGACTTCTTTTATAATAAGGCTTTCTTCAGCTTTTTTCTTTACGGCTATTCGCACCAGTAAGATCCCAACTATGAAACTATTTTTATATTATTTCCAAAATAGCTCATATTTGCCCAAAAATCTTCAGCCCTGAGCCATTTGTTTGTGTAATTGGACTACTGAGTTCCATAGCCATCTGCTTTCGTCATATAGTCATATTAATTTGTGACATTGATCTTTCTCCATTCTAACGAGGTGAGAACAAAAGAAACAACCATTCAGAGTGTATTTTGCAATCATATTGAAGCATATTTGAGCATTGCCGAAAACTAACAATGCTCTGCTCGGCAGTGCTAGGACGAGACTGCAATCAAAAGGGTGGATTATTTAGGTGCTATTTAATTAAATTTGCACAATTTTTAAAAATTGTTTAATGTTTTTATTAAATGTTGCAGTAAGTGACAAACCTGAAACATCTATAGAAATAAAAAGAACCATTGGCAGACCTGGTGCTAAAATCTATTTTGTTTGTTTTTTATTGAGAAAATGATTTATGCATATTATTTTTACTTATTTAACAACAATATCATAGTTTAAATTATTGCATATAGCTCATCACATGACAGGTATTAAAATATGAAAATTTAATTGTTATTAATAAGCTAATGACGCTATGTGCAAAGATGTGATTTGAGAGCCAATAACAATGAAATAAAAAAAGAGACCACCCGATGATATGCTCATTTTTTATACTGGCACCTTGATATATATATATATATATATATATATATATATATATATATACACCTATATAAAGAATTTTCATTCATTCTTCAATATTACCCATGCAAAAGTGAATACTAGAAGATCTTATTCGAAGTATGTCAGAAAAATAGAAGAAAAGTATTTATATTATATTAAATTTCTGAGTTTCGTAGATAATAATATTAAAAATGACTGTCTTAATAAAAAAAAAAGTAAGGTTTGCATAATTTTTAAATTCCTGAAACTTTATTATTAACATTCATAATTAAGTTTGTATACACTGTAATTTAAAAAAAAATCAATTTAGCAGTACTAATTCATTAAATGTATTTGAATATTATACTTTTTGAAATATATAAAGTATATACTTAAATGGCATTATATAATTATTACATGTAAATATATATTAAAATAATACATAAGATTATACATTGTTGCATTCTCTAGGTGTCATGTAAAGCTTTTTGAGTCAGTGTTCAACATTTGATAATTACTCGATAAGATTAATTGTAACTATTAAAATTAATAAGTGATTTTAAATATAAGTTGTACATTATATTAAGAAATACAGTCTGCAAAATTTATTTCGTTAGTTTATAAGCTTTGTACTAAAAATATGAAAGAAAGGTTTACGGACAGTAAAACCCCAATTTATATTAATGAAGCTGTAATTTATGTTAATTCCTGTAGTTTGAAACTGGCCAGATCAGCATTACTAAAAAAATTATATTACATGTTTTAACAACTGCCAAGTAAGGGTATCCAACCATAGCCACAATAAATGGGCTTTGACCACAGCTACAACAACCTACATCCATAGCTACAACAATGACAAGTTTTTCACTATTGTCTATATGTGCTGCATTCTGTTTCTGTAGATAATATAGGTAAATATAATTTATATAAAATAGTTTAATGATACTTGAAGGAATATTAAGCTTAGTGACAGCATGTTTTTGTTTATAAGTAAGCCATTCTTTAAAAAAAAAAGAAAATATTCATTTTTAAAGTTGAAAATAGAATTATGTTTTGCAAATAGGTTAAGATATAACGCATAAGTAGGTAAAGAGTTGAGACTTGCCAAAGAATTACTAATAAGTAACAAAGAATTTAAATAAAAAGTTTATACATTGGACTGAGTTTTTTAAAACATATAATAAGCCATTATTTGAACATGTTTAATAATAAACAATATAATTTAATAAACTAATTCTCCCTTTTGACTGAACTACATACCAAAGAAAACCAAACATTCCATATGTGCACACATATGTAGGTGGTTTATTTTAATCATATTTACTATAACCATAAAGTTACTAATTTAAGCAAGTATAAAATTTGCTTAAATTTTCAATAGCTCAGTCGAAAATATTTTTAGGAAGTTTTTGCAAAAAGTACACTAACAAAATTATTGTAAAAATAAAAAATATCAACCTTATTTTTTATTTTATAATTAAATGTCAAATCAGTTCTGTCAGTTTGTTAGTTTTAATGATTGCAAATAGTGTAACTTGAAAAATTTACTTGCAAATGTTGTAAGTTTTGAAAATTTATGAAACTTATTATCTCAAATTTAATAGAAACAGAAAGATAATTTACAATTGAAAAAAAATTTTAGAGTTTGTAAAGCATAGAAATTGGAAAGTGATTATTTTTATCTTCTTGTAGAATAAAATTTCATAATTGCCAGCGGTATAATAGTTTAAATAGATGAGAAAATCATAAATATTTGAACTCAATCAGTTTAGCAGTTGTGACATAAGAATAAACATCTGAACTATTCAAACATTCACTCTTTTATTTATATATATATATATATATATATATATATATATATATTATATTATTACATAGGTTTATGTCTATTCATCATTATAATAAACTATAATTCACGAAAAACACCTAAATAACAGTATAAAATTAAAGTGAAGTGAAATTCAACCATATAAAAACTATTTAAATAAAAAACCAACAGGTTTGGCGATAAAAGCAGTAGTTACATAATTTTTATTATGCACTTTATTATTTGGCATTAAAATTAATAAAAGAAATAATTGAAATTCGTGACACATCTTGTCATACAGTTTTATTCAAATAGTTTTGAATAAATCACTGCTATTGTTTTATTTAATTTCTACTATAGATATTAGAAGTGGACGAGTATTTGTTCAAGAAAATATTTAAGTTGATACGATGCTTTGGTTATAAACAATGATTAAGAATGTGTTCGCAAGTGTATTGTTACACATATAATCGAAAGTCGACACATATAATAAAAAAATATATTACAAAGAACAAAGATTTAAATACAGATTTTTCATCAATCTATGACATAAGAATACATAAAGAATAAAACTTATTTTTTAATAACGAATAATTAAGTTCTCTTCTTTCCTCAAATTCCTACATTTGGCATAAAGAATTAAAACATTTTTTAAATAATATATTTTGGTGCACCAAATTTTATATAAATTCTTTTTGAAAAGTCCATAAACATTATTTGTTTGTTTTAATCCTTTTTGTCATTCCTCTTTAGAATTCGCAACCAAATATTTCTACTTTTGTGAAATGAAAAGTGTAAATAAATTTTTTAGGACTTCTAAATTTCTTCTTCCTTTAAAATTATTTGATATTATATTCATTTTCCATAAATTATTTAAAAGAAGCCTTAAAAATACTGAATTATAAAAACTCAAAGTTTTAAAAAGTTATGTCTACCTATCTCATCAATTCAAATAATTAAACTAAATCTGATTCGATATTCCCTGCCCATTATTCCTAGCATTTTTAAAGTATTTTGACTTATAGTTGTACTATATATTTGTATGTTTAGTATTATATGGTATTATAACAAATTGATGGAGATTAATAGTAAAATTAAAATGTGTATGTTATGTCATACAGAATCGAATTAAATGAATGTTTAAAATATAT
The DNA here is from genome assembly GCA_039881145.1 of Druceiella hillmani. Taxonomy (NCBI): domain Eukaryota; kingdom Metazoa; phylum Arthropoda; class Insecta; order Lepidoptera; family Hepialidae; genus Druceiella; species Druceiella hillmani. Next base: position 11,000,813 of record JAYKKI010000010.1, on the reverse strand, counting down.
AAAATATGAACTAGTTTTATTTTTCAATTAGTTACTCCTGGTATCTGGCATATTCTATCCTATATATATATATATATATATATATATATATATATATATATATATATACATATATATATATACATATATATATATATGTATATATATATATATATATATATATATATATATATATATATATATATATATATATATATATCTGAATGGTAGCTGGCATATTCTTAATGAAATTAGTTCATTATGAATTAATATCGGTGGACATGTTTGAGACAAGGAGCTCCCAGATTTACAGCCAGCTTGATCTGTAACTTTGGACTAGACTTCACACAGAAAGTACAGGATACGGGAGGAGAGTAAGTGTGGATGAGCCCTTTTCGCATATAATATCTCACTGTAGCTTTTTTGTTTGAATATTGACTTAAGATTGCTTTAGAATATGTAAATGTTTTCACAAGATTTTTCTAGATCCTTTTCAGATATTGAGACTCAATGGAGATTATATTAAAATTTTTAATAATAATTCTACTATTTTGAAAAATTACATACAAACTGCCGAACAACTGTTGCGCTCAAGGATAAGCAGTACTCCGGACAGCTCGCCGAAATTGGATAATTTTAAACAATTTTAATTAATATTATTAATATGTGTTTGACGTATTGTTTATTGTGTAATTAGACCGACTTAAAAATGTATTTCTTTTTTAACTTTAGAACTTAGGTCCTAGTGTTTCTTTGGACAACAATTGAAACCCAAATTTTGTTCTAGAAAATTATTTCACAAGACAAAGTTATGAGAAGGAAAGTTGGAGGGCAAGCCAGCCAGGGCAACAGTATATCTTATCAGAAGCCGAAGAAGCGTCTTTTATCCAGCATGTAACAGAAATGTGTAACCTCGATCTCCCTATAACAATTTTCAATCTCAGATAAATTTTGGAAATGAATTTAGATAAAAAAGGACGCAAAATTAACTAATGCCAAAATAACTTACTTGGCAAAACCTGAGCAAGCATTTTCTTAAAAAGGTACAAAAAAGGACTATCCCAAAGGTGTAGTAGTAATATAAAGAGAGCAAGGGCCAATTGAAGACGAGGGATCACCTAACCTTACATACAATTTTGAAGAAGTAAATCTCATTGATGACCCTGGCAAGAAAAAGGTTTTAACAAAACGTGGAATGAGTGAGACTGAAAGTGACAATTATAATAATCAGAATGATAGGGAAGTTGGAAAAATATTACAGTGTACTTCCAAAAAAAAGGCAAAGCGGTTATGCAAATTACGTGATGAATGGTTAGAAAATTATTTATTGGTAGCCAAGGCTAGTTAAGTTTTTCATACACGAAGCAAGATGTGTAATAAAGATTTTTCCATATTTCACGGTGAATTAAGGGACATTAAACATACCGGAAATGGTAATGAACATAAAAAGAAACAGCTATCGGATGCTAAAAAGAATTAAATTGCGACTTTTTTCCAAAATCGAATTCAGCAGAATTAATATGATAAACCTTGCTGAATTAGCAGAAGCATATCACTGTGTTAAACATAATTTGTCACATTCATCCACAGACTGTAGTATGAAATTGCTACCGCAAATACTACCCGATTCGGCTATTTCGTAAAAAAAACTTTCCTTCGGCAGAACTAAATCTGAAAGTTTAGTCAAAGACGTATTCGGGCCTAAATCTGAAGAAATTGCGGTCACAGCTTTGAAAACTTCTGTTCTCTTAAAACCTAAGAGATCCATCAAGGATCTCCTAAGGTTTCTTTTCAGTGTCGCTACGCATACGTAAAGGAAACAGAAAAATGTATTCTATTTGCATTCAATATTTTTCACGGTGTCAACAAAATTATTAGGTTCTTTTGAGTGTCCATTCGAAACAGCTGATACTATAAGCGATGCTATTTTAACCAATCATTCAAAATTTCAATTAGATATCGAATGTGTTTCGGGGTTTAGTGCAGATAATCTTAATGCTAATTTTGGAAAAAATAGGTCGCCGTTTAATTTACTACAGAATAAAAATCTAAATATAATTAAAGCATGATGCCTAGCTCACGTTTTGAATTTTACATTCAAATATGCTATGAACAATTTAAATCTCGATGTGGAAACTGTCACATTAAAAATTTACAGCCACTCTTCATCTTCTGCATTAAGGAGGGAAAATTTGAAAGAAAAAAGAAGCCTTTGCGGAACTGAAGTGGACTGAGCTCAATAAAAACGTAACAACAAGGTGGCTTTCATTGGGCACTACAATACAAACGATTTTGAAGGTTTATCCAGCCATTATCTCTTACTTCGTATTCATAGGCAATGAGTGCCTTAAAGAACATAAAGACATTGCTTTGTATAACAACATACGATGAAAGCGGCATAGAATCGCATATGTTCAGCAAGACGTGTTACATTTTTGTGCCAGTATTTGAGAAGGCAAGCTTGATGTTACAAAATACGTCAACAAGTTCGACCCAACAATACAAAATTTTAGCAGATGTTGCAAAAAGTCTACCAGACGATGAAAGCGACATAGAAATGTTCAGCAAGACGTGTTTGTATTTACATTTTTGTGCCAATATTTGCACAGTGTTTGAGGTAATCTTGATGTTACAAAATACGTCAATTAGTTCGATCCAAAAATACAAAATTTTGGTAGATGTCGCAGAAAGTCTACAGACAAGAATTAACGAAATTTTTTTTGGATCCCATTTTCATATTACCCGAAACTGCGCAGTTTATCAAGAATGTATATCAGATTTCAAAGAATTTTACCAAAATGCACTCGATTATCTTCAAACCCACTTTGATTTCGATGAATCGAATCGATTGAAAAAATTGGAATCATCAGTATTGACTGGTGATTTAAATTTTACAGAACTTTGTGATGCTGCTTCTACTTTGAAGCAGAAGAAGGATTTTCAACTGATGAATTATTTGAAGATTACACTGTAGTAAAGAATATACTACCAAAGCTCGATAAAAATGAAAGTGTTGATAAAAAATGGGTACTTGTATTTAAAACTGGGAAGGAGAAGAAGTTGAATGCATTATTTGGTCTTGTATTTCATGCTTTGAGCATAGCCCCTTCAAATGCTTTATGTTGAGCGCGTATTTTCACTAATAAAAATGAAATGGTCTAATATCAGAAATCGTTGCTCGGTAGATTTTATAAAAGCAGATTTGCAAATTTCGCTAAACAGACATGTCTTGTTTGGAGTTCATAAATAAATATAAAAATGACGCGGAATTAATGAACGCGGCCCGTAGCAATAAGAAATATGCATGAAAAAATAATTTTAAAAAATAAATACAAAAAAAAACTTTTTTATTGTTTCTTGTAGTCTTTCTGATGACCTAAATTAGATCGAAATCCGATCGTCTCTGATGACCGTCCGATTGTCCCGATTTTTTTTCCAAAAGTGGCAACCCGAGTCCCGAGTATGATTTATAGTTTGGTATATGGTTGTCACACGGCGTGTTGACACACGGCGTGCAACAATGGTTCAATTTTAATTAAAAAAAATAGGTAACGAAATAGTGCTTATTCTATATTTTGAGTGTTCATTTACTATATCCTACTTTATCTAAAACCATTAATAGGTACTAAATATATAAATCAATTAATTTGTGGAAAATGCACAAATTTGAAACCGCAGTTGGATTATTTTGCGATACTCCGTCGTAACCGCTTGGACTTTTTGTTAACCGTCTTTATTATCTATGCGATTTGATAAATATACGTGTATGAACGAATCATCATCATCATCATATATATTAATACGCTAAGGTTAAGATGTTACTCTCCCTTTTTAGAAAAAACCTCACAACTAATCCACATAAATTATATATCATTTTATAGATAATTTCTTGCTCTACCGGCATCCACAACTAAAAAATTTATTATTGCTATTGTTTTTGCAAATTAATTAATTATTAAAATTATATACACAAAACAGCAATGCTGCCATCTAACGGCTCAACGTCAATATGATTGACGGTCGGTCAAATTTTTGTTTAATTTCAAATCCACTCACGTATAAATAAAGTGGCGCTTTAGCTCAATGCTTTTGATACTTGCGCCTCTATATGTCAATTTTAGTAAAACATTTGTTTGATCTGTCATCTGAGCTTCATAATGGAATAAAAACGTAATAAGCAGTGTGCAAAATTAGAAATGAATTGAATACCTGCAATCAATTTTGATTTATTAAATTGAGTTGAATAATTTATAATGCGAAGACTTCGCACGGGTCACGCTAGTAATAGGTAATAAAAATAAATTTATAATAATTTTGTAAACTATTATTACAAAATAATGTAAATATTGCAAACTAGTCTTCCTATTATGTCAACACGATGTAATCAATGAAATTTACACCTACAGTTGCGATAAAATATCACTGTATGATTCAATACTACGACATGTACAATGAGCAAGGAGCGCTGAAAAAAACGATAATGCTTCCACCTCTGACATCATGGTTGAATGAGAAACAAATGAATTCTGAGCGCATATATTTTCATAAGGAATATGCATCCAACCCCATACATTTTATACAGAAATTTCGCACAGAAAATGAATACATTTTTCAAAAAGTTTACGTCGATGGCGGAAAAAATCAATGCAATATTCATAAAAAAATGCATTTCCGATTTTTTTTTTAAATTTTTATTAAGTGAAAACTTGGAGAATATCTAAATAATTTAAGAATAATATGCCCGTACTCTTACGGGTAGTTAGAGTGCGCGCGCACTGCTACAGTAATATACGAAACGTAACTCTCTCTCTTTCTGTCTTCACTAACTCATATCTCCCTCTCAACTTCCGTTCGCCTCGCCCGATCACACTTTTTTCGTAACACTCTCGTCTCGCATTCACCAGCTTACTCCCCAAGTCAAGCGTGCGTAAAGAAGTTTTACTTCAAAAAAGTGTTTGTTTACGCAAATATTTTGAGCGAACTAAAGTATACTTTATCACAGCGTACACATTCGATCGCGAATAGTTCGTCTACATAGATCCAGTTGCACATTTGACGAATTTTTATTTTTATGTATTGACATCACATGAAAGTGAGTGAAATGATTAATTTGGTGAAACGCCGATTATTCGCGAGCTAGTGATTTACTGAAACATTTTGATTTCAAGTGAGCGAGTGATAGATATGATCATAACATACGAGCTATATTTTTTATATCTCTCACTCATGAGTTACACATCTCTATAGCAAAGGTTATTATTGATGTGAAATATATTTTATAAATGAGTCTGAATAACAACCTAAATTTTGATGTCCTCTCCAATTGTGCTGGCTTGAATTTTATTCATACAATCATTCATGTTAATATTTATGTCAGTACCTAAGTGAAACATTGGAATGCAAACCTTAGTACAACACTAACATATACTTAAGAACGTGTTTAAATTTTTGACGAAAAATCTTCACCATATAATGGATTTTGATATGGAAAAATAGATTGACTTTCATCTATAATTCATATATATCACTGAATATTGGTTACATAAATTTATATCATGAAAATCGCTTTTTGATGTGAAACATCTATAGGCGCGGGTATAAACCGGATAGTTGGCGTGGCAACGCTTGCCGTGGCGACTGGTCGCCACGCTATACTAAGGTGTATATATAGTCTATATGTAGTAGAGTTTACGGTATGGCGACGTGTCGCCATGCGCAACCGACTACGCGACCCCCTCCTCACTCAGTTCGACGCTGTTGTTTACTACGGTACACATAGCCTGTGCTTTATTATTTTTGTATTAATTGTAACTAAATGTTTATTAAATAAAGTCACCATTTTCTGTAAGAAATTCGTAATATTTTATTTTTTCATTATGCTATATTTAGTTCCTGTAATAATCTTGTCTTTTATGCATATTACTTGTGCGAACACGATGTTTCACATCTGCCAGGTGTCCCGTGAGGGATCACTTTTTTTTTTATTAAAATTTCAAACTAACATGCCAAAATAATACTAATTTATTCAAAGTTCGTATAGAAAACGACTAAAAGAAGAACCCGTTTTATCTTTAAATACTGACTTTTATCTGCGGCCTCGCTCAGGTGGTTATAGTTAAAGACTTATATTGAGAAATTAATATGTGCAGTAGCATCTAGCATGATTAAAGGAAATTAAATGCTAAGCCTTTATTTTCGTGATTTTAATGCAAATCACCATGAAAATAAAAATATTTCCCTCTAAATTAGGGGTTAAAGGGAGATATTCTGTTGCTACCTTTATATTGCGTATGCAGCGTTTTGAAAAATCACGTCTGTCCGTGACTTCGTTGTTCGCATTGCCTAATTTTTTGTTTCAAATATGAATTTTCCCGAAGGAATGAGATTTCCCGAAATAAAAAGTAGTCTACGTCACACCCCGGCTCGCCAACTACCTCTTTGTGCACAAAATCACGTCGATATATTGTTCCGTTGCGACGTGAAAGAAGGACAAAGAAACACATTTCCGCATTTATAATATTATAGATAGACTTAAACTTAGTGATTCTGTTGCTCCTTTTTGTTGCGTATATAATGATGCAAAAATCACGTCGACGCGTTGCTCCGTTGCGACATTGATTCTTTATTCACTTTGTGTATTTTTCAGAATAACAAGAATTTTCAAAATTTAAATAAGAATTTTCCCTTAACAAAACTTATTATATATTATTTCTCGATATCCTAGTTATATTCGTATAAAAAATCACGCAAATCTCATGCTTTATTGCGACGTGAAAGAAGGACAAACAAACATATTTTGGATTAGGTTAGTTAGAATTATAAACTATAAAATTGGGTACTCTGTACGGTGAAGATATTCAAGTCGAAAATATTTACGATACAACAAAAGTAATAGAACAAAAAACCTTGTTTTCGAAATGTGTCTCTGAAAGCCTGTTTGTTTGTTCATGCACCACGCAAGAGTAGCTAAAAGAATTTCAATGAAGCTTTTACTAGTGGATTCTGTTGGATCTGAGGTAACATATAAGCTATGTTTTATCACAATCGATTAACTAAAAATAAGATATGGTAGTTTGACGTTTCAGTACAAATTATGCTTAAAAAAAGTTAGTTTTATAATTGAAGTAAAACTTTTTTACGCACGCTTGACTTGGGGAGTAAGCTGGTGAATGCGTGACGAGAGCGTTATGAATAGTGTGATCGGGTGAGACGAACGGAAGTTGAGAGGGAGATATAAGTTAGTAAAGACAGAAAGAGAGAGAGAGTTACGTTTCGTATATTACTGTAGGGACAAGAGAGAGAGGTGCGAGCACACATTTTCTTTCTCTCATAGCCAGTGCATGAAATATATATATATATATATATATATATATATATATATATATATATATATACACATATATACATACATATATATATATATATATATATATATATATATATATATATATATATATATATATGCGAGCTTGGTAGCTTTACGCGAACGGTGATTTTTTGATTATTTTGTAATTTCATTTCGTTCTTGAACAATTTTATAAATTATTATTTTGTTCAATACATTAAATAAACTTTTAAAGTGAATAAAATTGTAAATTAATTTTAAAGTTCATATTTTGTGAATTTGGAGTTTTACTTCAGTCGTGTGGTCTAAAGCACACTCGTTTATTTTATAGTATTGGGCATTACTTGTATTTATCCTAAATTTAACTTAATAATATTTTATAAAGAGAGCAAAGCTAGTTGGGAAATAATTTGTTGGCTGCTTATTTTATTTGCTAATCATTAAGTTCAAAGATTCGTGACTCGTTTTATTGTGGGCTAAAGCCCACAATAAAATAGTAAAGGGCTAAAGTAATAAATTACTTAAGATTAATTACTAAAGTATAATGATATTTTCTTACATTTGATATGTCACGCCTTATTATTTTGAAAATAGTCGAGAGGTGGGTTTAAGGCAGTATCCTCAAATGAAAGCAACAACTGTCAAATTTGTCGCCCCTACAATGTCGGTTTATTGAGATAGTTTATCACGATTCATTAAAAGGACATAATTATATACTAGGACATGTTAGTTTCCAACAACTGACTCAATAATTACTGGACCCTTAATTGTCATAATATTTATCATTTACATTAAATGAATCCTAAGTTGTTTACTTTTAGATAGTTTATCACGATTCATTTAAAGATACATAATTATATACTCGGACATGTTAGTTTCCAACAACTGACTCAATAATTACTGGACCCTTAATTGTCATAATATTTATCATTTACAGTAAATGAATCCTAAGTTGTTTACTTTTAGACTACATGCATTTTGGAAAGGATGGAGGAAGCAAGCACTTCAGCAGCTTTAGAAAGTATTAGAGAAGTCACTTTTTTGTATTTAAATCCTTATTCATGTAAAAATATGACATTTAGTGATTATATTTTTAAGGCGTATTTTAAGTTACAGGCAGAAACCATTAGACCAACCAAACTGTATGGAAAAACAGCAAAAGAATAATAGGCACTAATTAGTATTTACGATTTATTGTTGCCTCAATAAAGCCGCACGTGAAAAATAAAATCATGGTACACAGCTATTCTAGTTAGCTGGCCTGATCGATGGCTGAAATCCAATTAATTTTATAATAATACTAATATTTGTTATTGTTGTATCGAGGTAATTATAATTATACAAAATAAATAAAACTGGTTACCAACCAAATATTGAACACATATTGTTATTTTAGTTAAAATGTAGATGATCAAGATAATGCGAATAGGCTATAAATTTTTTGGATACCATAAGCGGCGTAAGCGGCTACGAATGTATTAGTGATTTTACGACTAGTAAATATCCGTTTTCGAGCCGCGAGATTTTGTAAATACATTCTTAGAGTGTGTCTTAACACTGCACTGAAATTATTTGAGGTTATTGGTTAGTGGTTTAAAACTATATATGCATTTTATATAATATAAATATACACTGTTTTACTGATTAAGGCCATGCCTGTGATGTTAAACTTTATAATATATCTACTACAATCAAATAAAATAACAAACAAATTTTATTTAAGCTACTATATCGTAATGGAAATACTTGCCATTTGTACTACGTTTTAATGGAAATACTTGCCATTTGTACTACATCTTAATGGAAATACTTGCTATTTGCCATTTGTATTTGATATGGGTAACACGGCGTGCAAAGATTCATGACTTGCAATACATTTTATATTCAATAATGTTTACAAAGATATTTACATGAATTGATAATAATAATCGGTAAAGTGCAAACTATATTTGTGCAAGTACTGTTCCGTGCCAACACCCCCAAACTAAAATTATTAGAACTAATGCTAAACTAATTGCTGTACTTTTCTCAATTTTGAATGCCAGCAAAATTGATAATCAGTACCCAAAGACGATGGCAGTGTTGCATGCAAATAGAGTGCGTGTTAATTTTAAAGTACACTGCTCCCCCGTTATTCACTATTCGACGAATGTCCGACTTCACTATTCGCGAATTCGATCATTCGCGAAAACTGTTTTACTGATCAAAGCTCGTTATCCGCGAACAAAAGACTCGCTTATTTGCGAATATAAACGCCGTGGCGCGGGGAACCCCCTAATTGTACCCGAGCGTCAAGTCATAACGGCTCGACTATGACTCATAACTAGTGGCGGATTAACACATTTGCCGCCAGTAGGCTGTTCAAATTTTGCCGCCCCTTGTGATCTCTGCATTTCGATACCCTACACGGAGAAAATAAGGTGGAAGAAAATGTCAAATTTTATAATTAAAAAACTAAAAAATGTTATATATTTTTATTGGACTTACAGTTTAAAACAATATTCCTATTAAATTATGTATTAAGAATCCGCTTGATGATGATAATAAAATCAATTAAAATATAAAAGTTTCAAATTACCTTTTTGCGCGATTTTATATTCGCAAAATCGTCAATTAAATCATCGTATGAAATATTGTTCATAAGTTCTGACTCTATGCACAAAAGAGCCCCCTGCGACCCGCCCGCGCCCTGTGCGGTGCGGTAACGAATGACATGACCATTCGCTGAGTGTCAGTGACACGCCCGCGCCCGCGACGTCATTTCGGCCAGACACTCAGCGAATGGTCATGCCATTCGTTACCGCACCGCAAATACGTAGTGTAAAAAAAGTATTAGCAGATTGACAAACGTCCAATACCCCACTTTGACAAATTAAGCAGTGAAACCTAATAACATTTAAGTAGGTATTTTTTTATTTCTGTAAGAAAAAAAAAATTTTGTGGCCGAATTTGCCGCCCCCTAAAATCCGCCGCCGCCCTAGGCTTCAGCCTACTCAGCCTGCTGGTAAATCCGCCACTGCTCATAACGTTCAATCAGTACTCTACTCAGTATGTTTCTTTTGTTTTTTCTTTCGAAGAGCATGTGTTGTTTGCAATATTACGTGCATCATGTTGTTTATTAAAAAATGGTCGAAAAAAGTGTTCGATTTGGAAACTAAATTAAAATTGATTTCTCGTCTTGAATTTGGGGAAAGTACGTCATCTGTAGGACGCATTCTGGATTAATAAGTCAACTGTGCGAAGTACAAAAGAACAGAAACTTGAAATAAAATAATCGATCCAGGAACGCACTTTTTTCATGAAAAGATCGTGAGAAAAGTGCGTGATCCAACAATCGAAAAGGTAGAAAAACTTCTTATGATTTGGATTGAAGACAGCAAATAAAAACGAATCGGAATTGATTTTGTAACTATTCGGACAAAAGCAAAACTTTTGTATATAAAAGAAGGTATAGCATCAACCAGCAGGGAGAGTTTTAATGCACGTAAGAGTTGACTTGATAGATTTAAGTAAAGATATGAACTTCATAATATAAAATTCACAGGACGAGCTGCAAGAGCTGATGAAAACGCAGCAAAATCATTTGTCGTCACATAAGAAACTATAGTTATACAGGGATTCACTCCGGACCAAATATTTAACGCTGAGGAGACAGGTCTGTATTGGAAACGCTTGCCTTCTCAAACGTTCATGTCGCAAGAAGAACGACGTGCTCCTGGTTTTAAAGCCATGAAAGACAGGTTTATTCTTCTTTTCTGCACCAATGCAAGCGGAGATTTCAGGTGTAAGCCTTTCATGATCTACAGTTCCGAGAATCCTCGATCTTTAAAAACGTAGGCAAGTCTGCTTTGCCTGTACATTGGAAGTTTAATAAAAGATTCTGGATGACAGCTGTATTGTTCGAAGATTGGTTTAAAAATTGCTTCTGCTCAGAGGTGACTCAATACCTTAAAAACAAAAATCTTATAAGAAAAGCTGTGCTTTTAATTGATAACACCCTGAGTCATCCTGTGAATCTATAATATCTTGACGAAGACATAAAGGTGATGTTTTTACTACCTAACACCACCTCTCACATTCAACTCCGCGACCAAGGTATCATTTCCAGATTTAAACTTTATTACTTTCATCTCACATTGAGGCAAATTGAGGCTTGATTACACTCAAAATAGCATTGCCGATCGTGAATTCATTTGTACCTTTGATATGTCGTATAACATTTTAAATGCAGTAGAAAGTACCAAAATGGCACGGGTCGAACTGAGAAATTCAACTTAAAATGATGCATGGCAAAAAATTTGGCCTGAAATGTTTAACTCTACCATGGCAACATCTGACCCACAGCCTGCTGTATTAGACGAGATCCTATAAAATTTCGAAGGTCATTGGGTGAAGAAGGTTTTGCTGACATGAATGTTAAGGATATAGAAGAAGTGATTTAGACACACAATGCTGAACTTTCAATCGAAGAATTGCATTCACAAGACGAAGAAAATTTATTAAAGACGACAGCGGCATCCAAAAACACAGATAAAATCAATGAAGGCAAATTAACGATTAAAAACCTTTCTATGATTATTGCAATGCCAAACCGGTTAATTGAAGAGATAAACAAAATTGACGATGACGGGGAACTTACTTCTAGCTTCAGAAGAGCTATGGATTGTTCGCTTGCACCATATAAAATTATGCTGGAAGATAAAAGAAAAGAAGCCAAACAGCCTAAGATATCACATTTTTCAAGCCAAAGAGCAACTAGCTTTTAAACATATCTAAGATATTATGACTAAGATACTGTAATTAACCTTAAAATAAAAGCTCGTATGTTAAATTGTTTTAATCAATGACCGAACGGAACCCTTTGATTTTTATGAAACTAGAACCCCGATATTCGCGAATTCAATATTTGCGAACTTCTTTCGGAACACATACCTCACGAATACTGGAGGAGCAGTACATTTGGAAAAACTTCTAAGGATAAAAGTTAACTGAGATATATTTATTAATACCAATGATTCACAGTTATAAGGAAATAGATGATTAAATGATTATAATCATACTAGAATTTTTAGGTAACTTAATTTAAATCCATAATTAATTCTCAATGTTCATGATTTTTTTTTATTTTGCTGACCGATCTTTTCGGTGATAAAGACAGCAATTTTTAAACATTTTTTCCAAAAAATGTTTTTTGTATATTAATTAACCCCAAGAATCAAAATTGAACTTTTTGTACTGGGCCACGATACTCTACATCTGTGCTAAATTTAAAATACTTACATGGAATATTTTCGAGTAAATTGCTTGTGACAGACAGCTGGAGGGACACGTGAATACTATTGTGATTCTACAAGTGTTTCGTTTTTACAATTTTCTTTGGAACATTAAAAAGAGTTAACACTATAAGTCAAGGCAACATTAGCTTTCACACTACTTTATGTCAAAAAGCAAAGCAAGTAGGTACGTGGACTAGTCATCACCTATCATTAATACCGGGCTCAAAGCAAATGTTTTTTTACTCAGTCTAGATTTACCTACACGCAATGTTTACAATAACAATTATTGTTTAACAGGACAGAAGGATAAGAATTCAATACATTTGGCACGTAGTCATTTTGGCTGATAAGTACTTTTCTATAAAATAAGAAATGCGCCATGTACTTGCATAGATAGCACCGAGCTACGTCTGACTGCATTGAATTCGTATTTTATGGTAAGTCTTAATATTTTATTGAATAAAACAAATATTCATATGTAAAAAACAAATATTTCAACTGAATATGTCATAAGTATTGAAAACAAACTTGTAACCCATTATGAAACAAAAAAATTACAGTAAATTGATAATGTGATTTGTGGGACGGGTTGATGAGCTAATATATCAACCATGAGTAGTATAGGTATTGATGATATCTTCAGAGATCATTTGCATTGAAAGGATTAAAAAAGCATTTAAAAACCACAATAATTTTTTTTTACCTTTCCATGGTGCTAAAATATATTTTATTATATATCAAGTATTCTTTGGTAAATATATCTTGGCGTATGTTTGAAAAATAACATTTCTATCTATGTTACATAGCACAAGAAGCACTGAATAGATAATTAATTTAGTGATGTATATTAGACAGCTTTAATAATAAGAATAAACAATAACAAAACAAAAAGAAAGAAGAAACGTAAAAAAAACATAATTACCATTTTCAACTAATTTCAAATTCCCCATTGCTAGTCATTAAAAATATTCAGCAAGAAAGATTCTCTAAAACTTTCCAATAGTTTATTAATCTAAAAACCAAAGAACGCTTCCGTTATTATCCTTTATGAAGATACATTTAATTTAGATCTTACAGAACCAATGAAAACTTTATTGATATAACAATTTTTTTATAACACTGTTTTATTTCTATTCTATATCTATGTATTTATATCTATTCAAGAGTTAAATTGAGGCATTCAAAATACCTAAGATACTCAAGAGTATATGTAAATTGAAACAGTGCTAAAAATTGCTTGTTTTCGCTTGTGGTGATATATATATGACTATTCTTTATGTTCTTTAGTTCTTGGTACAAAGCATGGAATATATGAGTACAAAGCACGGGATATACGCATTGCACAAGATTTTTGTGATTTAAAATTATTATGTAGACTTTTAACATATTTAGCTGTGCCAAATCTAACGGAATTATTAAATGACTTAAATTATTATTTCTATCTATGCCAGAAATAATACTTGTATTTTTCGAATAACTTCTTCCATTCAATACACAACTATAGAGAAACTGTGGCGGTAGAGAAAAAAATTACTCAACTTTTATTGTCACGGTATGTACAAATTACTGGTGTGAAAAAAAACCGAGAACAATCTATTCCCTTTTGTTAATGTAAAAAGTTTTAATTTGATATTCCATTATTTTCACCTTTTAATGGCAATGAAAATGATAAAATTTACATATATTTTAATAAAATTACAATTCTTAGTTTCTGCGGGAGATATATTATAAGCCACATGGAAAGTAAAACATTTAAATCATAATATACATAGAAGCTTTTTCACTCTTCTGTCCAACAAAGTTCATAGTACTTCTGATTACCAGGGTTATTTATGCATTATTGCATTATCAATAACAATATGTAATAGTAAAATGCATCCCATTTTTTGTTAAGTTAGTATGAATAGGTTATATAACAGATTTTAATTTTAATGTTATTTTTTTCTTACATCAAAAATATTGCACAGAAAATTTTATGCCCGAGCAACATTTCTGTTGATTTTTAATGTATACTATTGTGAACATTCTTATGTATAATAATGTAATATAAATCAGATCAGAAAATGTCTCAATAATGCGTGACAGAAGTAAGTAACAAAACGGGGGGGCATGCTACACTGTTCAAGTCAAGGGATAGTTTATAAACCTGTTAGGATTTCTGGTGGCATATTTTTCGTACTTTATAACTGAACAATACGCTATAATCAGTGTTCCTGAGTCTTATTAGAGTAAGTCTTGCAAAAAGTTATGTACATGTGAAATTATGCACATAATATATTGTACAGATGTTGCAGTGATTAGGGTTTTATTGTACAATCGTAAAAAATGTTATATACCTCACAATAAAACGTTATTATATTTCGCATTACGTACACGCATATATCTAAATCTATACATTTAAACTTTTTGTTATTTTTTTGGTTGTCTATCTGAGTAAATCTTAGAAATGTTTAAAGATTAAATTATTCTTGACATCTCATCAAGGTAAACAGGTAAACAATAATAACAACATGGGCTTTACTTTCCTTGAATATTTATTTGAAATAATCATTTTTATCATTAAATAATTTTAAATATTAGAGGTTGTTAAAAAAAATCTCTTACACACAAGTGGAAATCATATTAAAAAGATACCGTACCTGAAAACATTAAGTGTTTACTATTAAACAGACATTCGCAGGACAATGATAAAAACAAAATATAATGACTTCCTTAAAACTTTGTGAATTAGAATCGTTGCTATAGTTTTCTGGTAAACTTTAGATGAACTTCTAGTAATACTGTTTTTTCTTAATTTTTATTTTAGTAGGTTCGGAGACAGGAGGACATTTTTTATTTCTAAGAAAAATGGCTTCGATATTTTCAGCAATATCTCTAAAACTATTTTTCACAAAATTTGGTAAAAATATTCTTACTTTCCTTATACGAGGGGGCGGTTTTTAAGTTTGCAGAATGGAAAGGTAGGTCATTAGTAAAGGTGATTAACGGAATGATAGCTACTTAAGTAACTTGTTATTAGTATACATACCAAGTTTTATCATAATCGGATCATTAGCCTTTGAACTATCGTCGAACAAACAACTCAATCTGGAAGAAAGTCTGAACTATGGAAAAAATCAAGTACTGCGCTGTTATAGAGTTCCTTACCAATTAAGGAAAGTCTGTTCAAACCATACTGAAAGAGATGGCATCCATTTATGGGGACTCTTGCCCGGGTAAAACCATGGTTTACAAGTGGCATAGTCTCTTTAAACAGGGTAGAGACTCACTTGAAGATGACCCACGACCCGGTCGGCCGATCGAAATGACTATTCTGGAAATTATTGAAAAAGTTGAAAAATTAGTATTGAAAGATGCCAGACTAAAGAAGAAACAGCTTGCAGAGATGGTTGGAGTATCGGATACAACTATCTTTAAAATTCTCCATGATCATCTTGGCATGACAAAGGACAGGGCAAGATGGGTGCCGAGAATGCTCACACCGCCTAAAAAACAACGCCGCGTGGAGTGTTTTCGCTCGTTTTTGGACCTCTGTAGTGAAGACAAGGATGGACTATTGAGTTGAATTGTTACTGGAGACGAAGCTTGGGTTCATCATTAAGAACCTGAGTCCAAACAAGAGTCAATGTAGTGGCACAAAAAAGGCACACCACCACCCAAGAAGTTTAAGGTGTCACAGTCGGCTGGAAAAATCATGGCGACAGTCTTTCGGGATTCAGAAGGGATCCTGTTGACGGATTATAAAGACAAAGGTGTTTTCATAATCGGAGAATACTATGCGTCAATTTTAGAGAGGTTGAAAGAAACAATCAAAGAAAAAAGAAGGGAAAAATTGACCAAAGGTGTCCTGCTTTTGCACAACAACGCGCCCATTCACATGAGCCGCGTTGCGCCGGCCGCCCTGCACAAGGTGGGCTTCAATATTTTGGGACACCCACCCTACAGTCCTGACCTGGCTCCCAGTGATTATTATTTGTTCCCAAACCTTAAAAAAGAACTTCGTGGAAAGATGTTTTCAAGCAATGAAGAAGTGAAGGACGCAGTTCCAGCTTATTTTTCGGGCAAAGACGAAATATTTTTTAATGAAGGTATCTTTACACACTTATAAATATTTTTATGAAAGATCTGGAAAATGTATTAGGCTAGCAGGTTATTGAAAAAGAAAAATAATTTTGTATTTTTATTCTCAGTCCTTATCCTCCATTCCGTGAAATTAAAACCCCCCCTTGTAATTCACCTTTCAATAAGACATAAAATTGTATAAAACAAATTTTTCAAAATACAATTAGATCCCTGAATATATTTCAATATAAATATTTTTCAATGTTAAATATTGAAATGTACGAGGGTTAATACATTATGATTCCAAATCTCAAGTTTCTACCTAGGACAATTTCTGAGAAAAACTTCTGTGACTTGTAGGTAGAACATGTAAGTAATCTAGTAATCGTTCCGTTTTTTCCTTTTCCCTCAAAAGAAAGTCATAATTAAGGAGAATCTTTAAATATTCTCAATGAAGCAACGCTTGAATGACAGTGAGTTGCTGTATAGTGAAAGAATTAAACTACGCTCATACTTCCTCTGTTCTGACGCTACTCAATAAAAATAGACATTCCACACTAGACATTCTTAAAATTGCAATAATATTTTCTTATTTTTTTTTCAGATACAGTCTACAACTTCAAGTGTCAAGATGATAAAACACCTAGTACTTCCATTTTTTTTCATCATCATTTACATTTCTTCAGCATCAGCCACGCCAACATACGTTATAGACCAAGTACCCAAGTTGGTTTCGACTGTCATTTCTTTCGTAATTGATTTACTAGCGGCGTTAAATAATGAACCAGTAGAAGCAGCAGAAGCGGAAGAAATGGCTCAACGTAATGAATTGGCAAAGTTTCAATCAGAATGAATATTATCGAAATTTTCACATAATCCACTGGTTTATGTAAATTGCAATAAAGAATTACTTATATAAAACTTATTACAAATTATCAATCAAAATGTACAAAAAAATAGGGGTGTTATAAGTTACTGCTGATTATAATTATTTTACACATTTATATCCAGTTATTAATGGCAAATATATTATGTACAAAAACCTCACTAATTGTAATGATACTCTTTAAATTTGGTAGGATAAGTACTCAGTTTCTTATAGTTATACACTGTAAACTTCGCTTAAAAAACTATCCTTTCGTACTTTATTAGAATTACTTTGCGGTAAAACAATTTTCTACTGTTGATTATAGCTCTTGTTTTCATTGTCTAAAACTTTTAGTTATAGCATCTTGAAATAATTTTTTTCTGAACATTAGCGATGTCAATACCTTCTATGCCACTAATTTTCCTTTCTCTTTTCCAACAAAACTCATCTTATTAATTTAACAAATGTCAAATAAAAATTATTTTTTTTATATATAATATCACATTTCTTCAGTATTTTTAACAATCTAATATGATTTTAACATTTTTCATAATAATATTTTAAATTTTTTCTTTACTTGTGTGTTTATGACAGAATGAATAGAAGATTGTTTCCAAATGTTTTTTACGTTTAGTGCCACTATCACTGCTGAATTTGCATACAACGTTTTTTATTAATATTTTAAAACATATGAAACATAGTTCACTTTTAAAAGATACTTTAATTAATTTCCGCTTATTTGTGTAAAACCATTTAAAAAATAAAAAGATTATAGCATTGTATTTTTTTCTTATGTATTAATCGTTAGGTAATTATACTTATATTAATTGCAAAAGTGTAATTTAATTTCTATAAAAATTTGAAGATTGTTTGCATGTTTTGTGCCTTTTTGTGTAACCTTTACTTTTATTATATATTTCTCGGAGCTGCAAAAAGTGATTCTCTTCATCACCATGTGTAATTTTAAAAGACAATATAAATTTATTTACGTAAATTTCATATATCACTGTGTCAAAGTCAAATTGATAGATAAACGACTGCAACGACCCACTTTGTTACATGAGTTGGCATGGTCTCGAAGGGTTCGTGAACAATGACGTTTTGATCACGACTGCAACGACTGCGGTCGCCAAGTGGAACGATACAGTGAGCATTTTGAGCGTTGTGATCGCCTAGTGGAACGTACTCTTAGTGTATTCTGCGCATTGTTCTTTCGAAACCAAGCTTAGTTCACATTTTTTTGCGTTTTCGAATAACAAAATAAATCCATTTCTCCTCGCCAGTTATAAGTTGATGCAAAACCCATTTCCTCCGATGATTTTGTATTAATGTCATTAAACATTTTTTATATGTTTAACTTATTAAGGCAATTTGGCCCAAATAATTTTGCATTAAAGTACATACGAAACGCTAGTCTGCTGATTTTTGGGGGGAGATGTACAATGTTGATATTTTCAAAGATTGGCGCAACATGTATATGTGTATATAAAGGATTTTACATTATTTATAGATAGATGTTGCTACTGTGTCGTTAGATTAGATACAAATCAATGCGCTGCAAGCAAAGAGGGGTGATACATATTTTAAAGCTACATCACATTGGTGAGCATTAGTAAAACTATAGTTAGGCCTAAATATTTTTTCTTCTAGTCTACAATCAAAATATTTTTTTGCTCCACCTGAGTGTATATATACTACAAAATGCTTTGAAGATATATCTTGGGAAGAAGCTGCGCCAAAAGAGATTATTAGCAACTTTCGTTTGTATTTAACAATTAAAAACCTCTTCAACGACACACCACCAAACAGTGTCTATAAAAATTCATTTCCAAGTTCAATGTATACTTACGTCTATTAAGAAATTTAAAAGAAATTAATAATATATGTAATTGCGTTATGTAAATTTCCTGAGAAATATTAATATCAAATTTCATTGCTCAAAACATTTTCAGTTCTAGGCACAGTAAGTACCTATTTTGAATAGAAGAATGGAGACTGGATGTCTCCAGAAAATAGTTTTGCAATAATAATGGTACCAAGCAACACTTGAGTTGGTTCTCAGAACAAAACCCAGAGATATAAGGAAGAAGTCTTAATCTGTTGTTGTCAAAAATGGTAACCTTTTAAAAGCTGATTTACTTGTGTATGTGAGACATCTGGGACAGAAGATTATTTTCAATATTTTATATCTTTAGCACTCCTTTTTCTACAATAATAGAAAACAAAAAACTTTTACTACCATTTCTTTTAAATTTCATTTGTAAACAAAGTACTGTTGCAGCCAAAAATTATACTGCATGGATCGCTCCATAAATTAACCAAAGGTTTTTAGAATCATGTACACATTTATACTTTAAAGACTATCAAATTTACAAGGAAATCTTTACTAGAACATAATTAAAAAATAAATATAAGCGAAAAAGCACCTGATTAAACGTTTATCAAACAATCTACGGCACTAACTGATTCAAGCACTTCTGAGATCAGCAGCAGATATAATATTTTCCTAACTTTGATCTGGGTAACTGCGATGTACAACAAACAGCGACAACTCTTATGCAGAAGTAAATTCCAGATACACTTAGAGTATCCAATATCCTAATCAAGCCAACCAAATAATTACAACAATTAAAACACAGATCCCCTAATTAAGCAAATGGGTACCTTCATGGGATCCTTGTTGCTAAGCAAAATTACTTCTGTAAGCATCATAGCTATACCGAACATAAAGAATAAATGTATAATAAAATACATTTAACACATGTGAAATGGAAATGTTCATTAAAACTAATAAACCTTATGTTGCTTTGATATACAAATCTCACATTACAAAGGGAACTTGTATCAATAATTCCAGCATCAGTCACACTTGTTTCAAAAACATACTTGTACATTTCACATTTGTTTCAAAAACATACTTGTACATTCTACACTTATTTCAAAAACATTTCACACTCGTTTCAAAAACAATTCATACTTGTTTCAATAATATACTTGTACAATTCAGGCTTATTTCAAAAACATGGTCATAAAACTTCGGAAACACACGACTATTGGCAAGCGAAATTTATGTGTGGTATGTGTGAACAAGCCACGAGAACGAGGTGTCATAAAATGAAAAAGTTATGGAAAAATGAACTCCTGTATGCAAGACATAAAATGAAGCTGAAGTCGTCATTTCAATCATATATTACGCCAAAGACTAAGCACTGATGTAAAAAAACCATGATCAAATTTAAACCAATATATATGTTTTTATTTCAATTCAAATGTATTCAGTCCCTATTGAAGGACTTTTTTAAAATTTTTAATTTCTTTATGAAAAAAACTTTGGGAAAACTGGTTCTAATATCTACTTTAATTGCTTTTTTGTCAAACTAAAAAAAAATCATCCATGTTTATGTTATCTTTATTTATTTAATATATGTTTCATATCATAGGTTAAATAAGTAAAGATAACATAAACATGAATGATTTAGGTAATTTAATTTATGATTTCATACATCATAGGTAATTTAACCTATGATTTCATATCATAGGTTAAATTACAAAATAAAGTGAGTTATTAAAATAAGGGGAATTACATATTATATGTAACAATAACTGCATAAACATCAGCCTAATAAACACAATTTATTTTGCCTTTAAGAACACTTTTAAGGAAAGTTATCTCCTAACTATATTAATTAAAAAAATTATTTAAAATCTAATTTGATATTCCTTGCAAAGTATTCCTAGTATTTATAAAGTATTTTTAATTATTTATCTATTTAGACATTTCAATGTGTACAATTAACACATATGGTGGATTTATTGCTACAAGAGCAATCTTTTACAGCCTATGAGTACTCCAGTTCAGCTCCTCTCGATGAGCGGCTGGGAATTGAACCCAGGTTCCCGCGAGGCATTGAACAGTTAAAGGCCGTAACAGCTTGTCAGCAATCCATACACCACTGTGACAATTTATAACTGTACCATAAATGTTTTTAGAATTATATGATATTACGACAAATTGATGGAAATTAATAATAAAATTAGAATGTCTATATTATGGATAGACTTAATTTGTAGTATATTAAGTCTATGGTATTATGTAATAGATATTCGAATTAAATGAATGTTTAAAATGTATAAAATATGAACCTGTTTCATTTTTTAACTAGTCAGCACAGACTTCACCTGAATGCATATTTTTAATGACATTATATCATACTCAAAGTTTATTTAGTACTTTGTGAATTATTATAGCTGAACATCTTTGAGAGTAGAATTTACTGATTCCTACCATTCTGGACCTACTCAACTTGAAGTCTTTATAATATGAACTCTGTCTCCTCACAGAAGGTACGGGATGAGAGAGGAGAGTGATCATGCACATACCCTCTTGTGGTACTATGACTTGCTGACGCTTTGTTACTTGAATGTTGATTTTTAAATGCTCTAAGAAAATATAATCCTATTAAAAGATAATAAAAAAAACTATTAAAAATATCTAGGATCTTGTCAATTAAGAAAAATCATTAAAGGCGTAATTACATTTTTGACCTCATCTTATTCTAAATTTATTTCAAACTCTTGGAATGTATACTATCATGATTTTGATATAAAAAAATAGATAGACCTTCATCTATACTTCGTATCGATAACATTTCATTGATTTTATACATTTTCTTAATGAAAATTGACTTTTTGCAACTCATTCCTTGCCAAAATGATTAAAAAGGTGCAAATTTAGAGGATGTATCCTAAATAATTATGCTTTAATTCGAAAAAAAAGAAGTATAATACTCATTTCCTCATTTTAATTCCACGAGATTACAATTTTCCTCGACACAATAGTGAAACAGAAAAAGGAAAAAATTTATTAAAAAAAATATAGTTACAATTTCTACGTTGTAATAATTAAAAAATTTTTTGTAAAACGTGGAGAAGTAATATTCAGCAGTCACTAGTAATTGCATGTTGAGATTATGCTTTTTTCCCAAACGCTCTTACCTTAAAAATTGCAATCTCCACTACACTGTTGGTATGATTATAGTTAGGCTAACCATTCATAAGTGAACATAATAAATGATATATATGTACATTTATAAATATATGTATATATATATAATTTTTTAATTATATTATTACACGAAATCAATATTGTTAAGAAATTATTAACTTATTCTTCCTATTTAATTTAAATGTCACATTATTTTGGATTGTAAGTTACATATTCATTACTACCTTTTTATGTATTTTATGTAAATGCGTGTAAATGTTATAATTTTAAAGTGTTTCTGCTGCAATCATTATAGCCTTACATGGATTATTAAATTAGCCATCTGTTAGTTGATCTGTCCCTCTGTTGCGATACGAAAAAAGAAAAATAAATATACTTTTGCATTTATGATGTTAGTTGGGGTTATGATATTAGTTAGGGTAAGATTTCTCTGGAAAAAAGTAGCTATAAAAATATATCATTTCAAAGGCCGCCAACTATATCTATGCAAAAAATTAATTCAATCCATTGCTACATTGCAACGAGAAAGAAGGGTAAAAAAACACACTTTCACATTTTTAATATTAGTTAGGATTGCAATATTAATTAAGATGAGATCTTTTCGGTTGAAAAGCAGCCCATGTCATTTCCCGGCCCTCAAACTATCTCCACGTAAAAAATCCCACAGATCCATTGCTCCGTAATGACATAAAAGAAGGATAAATAAAAGCACTTTCACATTCATAGTAGTAGCTAGAATTATATTAATAGCCAGGGTGAAATTTTTTGGCATAAAAGTAGCATTGTTTTTTTCTGATAAGCCAACTATCTCTAGGCAAAAATTCATGTCATTCCATTGCTCAACTTCAACATGAAAGAAGGACAAACAAACACACTTTTACGTTTGTGATATTGTAGTTAGAACTCTAAACGAGAGATTAAACTGATTGATTGTGTTGTCCATTTGTACTGCGTGTTTTGTTTCAAAAAACTATGCGATGAAAATATTGTTCACTTTTTCAGCTTCAAATAAGAATTTGCACAAAGGAATGGATTTTTGGGATAAAAGTGGCTTATGTTATTTATAGGCCCTCCAAATAGCTTTTTGCAAAAAATCACATTGATCCATCACTCTGTTGGTACATGAAAAAATGACAAAAACATATTTTCACATTATGTTAGTTAGGATAATAAAACTATAGAATAGGTCTGTCTGTACACAAATATATTGTTTTTGGAATTTATATCCATTTATCTGTTTGTCTTTGTCAGTTCAGCGTATCAGAAAATATGCGAATATAATATTTTCAAAAGTGAATTCACATTGCATTAGGACAGTAATAAAAAGGAAATGCCCACCTACTCGATGCGTATTCATTTTACAAATGTGTGGTCTAATTATGTATATTAATAGTTGAGTTTTCCACACAGGCATACATCGCTGAATTCGGCATGGCTAAAGGTAGAGTGTGGAGTGGTGTCGAATGTATAGGTGCTTGAAATAGCAACCTAACTACGTTTATCACACATAAAATTTTTCAATATTCTCATTACACGCTTATTTGTTTTGTCAACTTGTTTAAAATTTGAATTCATTGTAAATATCCATAATTTAGTTACTTTATTGTCTATACATATAATAAAACTCTACAATTGACTTATCTGTTCATTAAAGGTATTTATGAAAAAATATTAAATGAGAACAGAAGGGTAAAATAACAAAGAACACAAAAATATTGTTTTTGGGATGTGTCTGTGAGCCTCTATATTTGTTTATGTATAACGCAAGAGCAGCTAAAAGGATTTCGATAAAGTTTTTGCTGACGAAAACATATAAGCTATGTTTTATTATATTTAACTGATTAAAAAGAAGATATGGTAATTTCACATTTCAAGACAAAGTATATGTGCTTAAAAAAGCTTACTTTTATAATTTTTATAATAGATGGCCTTATGTGTTACAGTTAAGTCAAGGACATTTTTAAAGAGGGCACGGCTAGTTAGGAAACAGATCATTATTCATTTTGAAGTAAAACATCTTTAGGCGCAACAAAAGGGTAATTCAGATTTTTTTGGACGAAAATAACATTCAGTAAAGTCTGTAGTTTGCTTATGCGGTTTCCTGTATTTGAAAGCAGCAACTGACTATAGAATTTTGTGAATATTGTGTTATATACACATATTAATACTAATAATATTGAAGGATTAAGTTTTTTTTTTTTTTAAAAAGATTTTTTTTGCTTGATGTATGCAAACGAGGTGTTCCCTTATAAATGGACAATTATCTGATTATGAAATTCCAAAAAGAAAAATTAAACTGCTTAATGGACAATAGTAAATCAACTGTGATTCAAGATATTTTCTACTGGTAGTTGTTACTTTGCAAGATAACTACACCATTGACTGGGTCAGGGTTTGATGATGAGTTCAGGAGATGAAAAATGGAACTCCTTAATGGACGGTAGTAAAAGGTTACTCGCACTCATTTCTTTTTTGTTTTATTTAGTACATATGTACAAGGAAATGGATATATTCTAAGGTTATATAAATATTTTATAGTACATTTTATTATTTAAGGCTAAATACTAAAATATAATGGTATTTTCTAATATGCCATATTATTTAAAAGATAGTCCAAAGGTGGCTTTAAGGCAATGTTTGTTATCCCTGCAATATCGGCTTATTGAGATAGTTTGTCACGGTTAAATAAAAGAACATATTTGTTTTCAGAAAAATGTTTAAGTTCAGAGTATACGCAATATCGAGAGGCGTGGTGGAAGCGAGTGTGTCAGCAACTTTGAAAAGTAATAGGAAAGTCACTTTTTTGTATTTACTAAGTTTTTATTCATATTTTAGTGGTCATATTTTTAATATTTTTACGCCATGTTTTTAGTTTTTAATTGACATGCAGAAACCTACGACACAAACCAAAGTGTACGTCAAAAGGCAAAAGAATAGCAGATATTAATTAGTAGTCATGAACTATTGCTACCTTGATAAAGTTGCTTGTGGAAGATATACTCATTCTACACAGCCATTCTGGTTAGCTGGCCTGGTCAATAGACAAAATCGAATTAAAACTGGAGCTATATTGATGTAATTTTTGATGAAATCGTCAATGTTATTTTAATAATATAAAATAAATAAAACTGGGTACAAAAAAATGTAGAACACATATTTTCATTTTAATTACAATATAATGCAAGGGATCAAGATAAGGTGCATGAATTTTAAAGCTGTGGCACACCAACAAACGGTATAAATACATGTGTATTAGTGAGTTTACAACTAGTAAATATCCATTCCCAAGCTGTCTTTTCTACTTTTCTAAATAACCGCAGTGTTTGAGTACCATGTAAAGAAGCAAATTGGTTTTGATACAGTTGTTTATTTCTAATTCATAGACAGACGCTTGAATTTTATTTATGTGTTCAATTTTCAAGTTTTTTTTATAAACAAAACTGTGGTTTAATTGTAATTCTACGATTCAGAATTAAATAAAAAATTATTCCAAAAGTAGTAAGTTTTGTTCATTTATTTCTTCAAAGCTATTCTCATAAAAAATAGAATATAACAAAGAGCACTATCAATATTGACATGAATTCTGTTTTACTAAGGAGTCTGAACAACAAGCAAAATTTTAATATCTCTAATTTGGATGAATAAAATTTATGCCAATACATGGCATAAATTTTATTCATCCAAATATTCGTATTAAGATTTATATCTAAACTGCTACACTGGAATACAAAATATAATACCACACTGACATATAGATTGTGCCTCGATATTGTGCTGAAATAGTATGAAGTTATTGGTCGGCATAGCACTGAGTTAACTTTCCTGCACTCGTTTAAAAAATATATGTAAAATATAAGATAAATATATGCAAAATATTTTTAAAGTATATTGCACTATATATCATCTCAATGACCACATAATATACAAGAGCTATATCTGTATTGGGGCCAACTTAATTGAATATTTTAGAAAATTTGTAAGTCATATTTTTTTCTAAACTGGAGTTTTTGCATCTTTATTTTCTTCTTAGATAATCTCATAAGTCAACGAGAAACTATATAAGGTTAAAATAAAAAGCAACATTTTTTGAATGACAAAGCAAAGTATGAGACAAAAGAAGAAAAGTTGTGAACGTAAAGTCTAAAAAGATTAGTGAAAAGGTAAAAGAGGTACAGACAATGTGTGGTATTTTCATTGGGTACATCTAAAACATAGATCAGCATATAGATCTGCTAAACATCATCTAAAACATAGATCAGCATATAGATCTGCTAAACATCATCTAAAACATAGATCAGCATATAGATCTGCTAAACATCATCTAAAACGTAAATAATATATGTCCAGGAAACCTTCTATTTAAGCAAGGTTAAGACTCTATTGAAGACGATATCCGCACAGGACAGCCGCTTGAGGCCACCACATCGGATATTATCAAAAAAGTCAAAAAACTTGTATTGGAAGATGCTCGCTTAAAGAAGAAACAACTTTCTGCGTTAGTTGGCGTATCAGATACAACAATTTTTAGAATTCTACACAACCATCTTAACCTGACTGAAATCAGTGCAAGATGAGTCCCAAGAATGCTTATGCCACTGCAAAAACATGTCGAAGCGTCTGTGATGAACCTACGCCGATTTTGGAAAGACTTATGATTAGAGATGATACTTGGGTGCAATAGCACAAAAGGGCAGTCCACCCCCCTAAGAAGTTTAAGGTCTCGGAATCGGCTGGAAAATTTTGTAACTGTTTTTTGGGATTGTGTATTTTATTGATCGACTATAAAGAAAAAGGCACCACTATCACTGGAGAGTAAAAAAAATGGAAAACCAGAAAAAAGAACTCCAAAGAAGAAAATTTAAGGATGACAGTGAAGTGAAGGAGGCAATTTATTAAATATATTTTGTACATTCAACCTCAAAGACAACAGTGTCACTTTTGTAGTATACCAAAGAATTAGGTGGAAAAGGATTAAATGCTGTATGTAAACTCAGTCAGTAAGTCTGTTTGTCAGATTTATACGAAGTATTAAATGCAATTATATTTCTGTGTGACTACCTGAAGTAAAACATGCAGTCTATGGAATATTTGCACATATTTTTGGATGGATGTTGTGATCAGATTCGAAAACACACTATGGTAGCATCTTGTCCAGCTTGGCGTCTTTGAAAATGTTTAAGGATATAAAGCAATATTTTTCAATACAAGGTCATTCCTTTCTCTCTTGTGATCAGATTTCGCAGCTTAAAATGGAAACAAAGATGAATTGATAGAATATATGCAGTAAAAGAAGTTGTATCTTATCGCGTGCAACAGCATCTAACAAGATACCAGAACTTTGCTATAAACTAAAGACTTTATTGATTTTAAACAATGATGGGAACACTATAAAAGAAATATGCTTTCAGTAGGTTCTATGGGAAAAAAAAGTTCCAAAAGGTAAAAGATCTCATTGAAAATAAGTCAATATTCTTTTTTTAATTTTAGTGATAATCAAGATTGGTTAAGATTAGACAGGTTAAGATAAGATTGGAACTCACTTAGGAGTGCATTTAGAGCTGCTTTAGTATTGGCCAAGAAGTCTGTATATATTGGAAAAAGACCAATAAACCAAAAATAGATGGATGATCAAGAAAATGAAAAGCATATCTGCCCTCAAGAAAGGATAGTCAAAACATTTTATGATAGGATATACAAGTAACCAGTTACTGATCACTAGTACATTGAGTCTTGATATAACAATCAAATAACATAATAACTACTATTTAAGCTGACAACAAATTAACGGAAATAGTACTTGCCCTTTACTTAATGAAATTTGTAGCGTTGGCACATTAAAGTAAGAAGACATATTTGAATTAACACACTGCCAACATATAAAAAGACACAGGGGGTTAATTCAAATGTGTTATAAATACATAACATAATTTTCAACTGTATTTCATTGTGCTCGTTACACGTGTAGAAACTGTGCAGGTGTTATTAATGACGTATGTAAATTATGAAGATCGTGCAAAAAGTTCACAATAATAAGAGACATTGTCTTAGTGGTTATATAAGAGGAGGTTGAAAAGTCCGCATAACAGAAGGGTTGCAAGTTAAATAAAATGATGAAACAATTTTTTTTTTAATATAATTAAAAAAAATATTTTTTGTCTTTGCCCTGAAAATGAGCTGAAATTGCCTCCTTCACTTCACTGTCATCCTTAAATTTTCTTCTTTGGAGTTCTTTTTTCTGGTTTTCCATTTTTTTTACTCTCCAGTGATAGTGGTGCCTTTTTCTTTATAGTCGATCAATAAAATACACAATCCCAAAAAACAGTTACAAAATTTTCCAGCCGATTCCGAGACCTTAAACTTCTTAGGGGGGTGGACTGCCCTTTTGTGCTATTGCACCCAAGTATCATCTCTAATCATAAGTCTTTCCAAAATCGGCGTAGGTTCATCACAGACGCTTCGACATGTTTTTGCAGTGGCATAAGCATTCTTGGGACTCATCTTGCACTGATTTCAGTCAGGTTAAGATGGTTGTGTAGAATTCTAAAAATTGTTGTATCTGATACGCCAACTAATGCAGAAAGTTGTTTCTTCTTTAAGCGAGCATCTTCCAATACAAGTTTTTTAACTTTTTTGATAATATCCGATGTGGTGGCCTCAAGCGGCTGTCCTGTGCGGATATCGTCTTCAATAGAGTCTTAACCTTGCTTAAATAGACCATGCCATTTGTAAACCACAGTTTTACCAAGACAACAAGCTTATAAACAACTCCCATCTCACTCATGATGGTTTGAAGAGTATTTCCTTGCTTGGTGAGGAATTTAATCACAGTGCATAGTTCGATTTGCTTCATGTTTGCAATTCACTACCAAATTTACTTTTTTAAGGGATGATTATACACATGGGTACATATTCTGTCTTTGAAATTTTCACAATGTTTAATAAGCACGCTACTTGTAACTAATTAAAATGAAATATTCTCATATAAACCAAATAATAAATGTCTAATTTGAAAATTATTTAAATTGTAAAATCCTATTGTGCACGGATTTTTATTTAAATTTCCAAAAGATTTAGGTTTGTCAGATGTATACGAAGTATTAAATGCAATTATGTTTTCTATTCCCTAACATAAATTTATCTTTTATTTCAGTTGAGGAGTTACTTAGGGGGATTTTGGTGCATTCTTTATATTTTGTAAAATATAAAGATATTGTATTTGATTGATGATTTATATTTTGTAAAATATAAGGTTTCGCTGCAAGTCACTGACTTATGAGTGATACATTTTTATAAAATATGTTGATGTAGCCGATGTAATTAAAAGAGTTGGCTCATTTGTGCTGTATAATGATGAATTTACAATTGTTTCATTTAACAATCTCACTTTTACGTACGGACTTTTCCGAAATTCATGTTGAATATAATGAATTCTTGAAAAACGCGGAGGATGTATTTGGCATTATAGGAAATTACTTTATACATGACTGTATTATCAGACAAATTTGTGCAAGTTCAAACATATCTAAATTGTAATTATGATCCAAAGAGATAAATAATATTGGATTATATATTAAGTGACCACTAATACAGTTTTTATAAAACTACACATTTTTAAACTGTCAGTTTCACTGTTGATTGATCTATAAACAAGTAAAAGTATGTACTTCTCTCACTAAAAATTAAAAACTATGTAGAAATCTTAAATTTATCTGATGCATTTTCCTGATATATCGCACTATTTTAATACCTTTTTCCTTGTGTCTTATAAATTTGTGTTTAGGGGAGTGGGTTATGTGGAGACTCACTGTATAGCATTTGCTCCTTTATAATATATGAAGTTTTTCAATATATTGAATTTACTATTAATTTCATGATAATTTTGTATGAAAATTTATTTCATTCCACAATTCTATCCGAATATGGAGTCATGTCCGTTTTGAGCAAAATACCGTAAGCCATTGTGGCATATTATTAATAAATGTAATTGTGGCATAAAGAATTACAAGAGGTAAAGCTTTAAAAAACCCTTAATAATCTAGTTTATTCAGAGAAGGGCTTTTCATAGAAAATGGTTTTACGTTTTGGGATAAAAGCTCTGAGCAGGTTTTTAAGGTCTAGCTCAGTCCTAGAGAAAACTAGTAATAAATTTGCTTCTAAGGTGTGGTGCGGTGGACAATCTTGATTGCTTAAAGTATTATAAAGAAGTGTATGTATATGTGAATAGTGTCTTTATATACTTCCGTCGATTTAAGCTGCTCCCTGAACTAAGAATTGCAATCATATTTTCTGAAACCAAAAACGTACTGAGATTTTCCAAACATTATAATTTTTCGAGACAAGTTTCAATAAGATGTATATAACTGGGCAGTCAAGTAAAGGCAGTAAAAGAGTTTGACAGAGCTGAGTTTTTGTTTCAATAAACAATAATAATAACAGAACAAAGGGTAAACTAGAAATGGCATGTGAGAATGACGAGCGTGTCATAAGTAAGCAGTGCTCTGCCTACTTTAAAGTAAGCATATCTCGTCTATATTAGTTTGCTGTTAGCAGTGATGCGAGAAAGTGCATGTTATTTTTGCTTTAAGAGAGAAAAATATGTCTTAGTGTGTCACTGAATTGAGTAAAAATAAGAATCATATACACAACCTTGCTAAAGGAGTTATTTCTCACCATAGTTGTAAAGAGTTATCAAAGTTATTTCGATATTAAAAAATTTAACCGAACCTTCATTTTTATATATCCAAAAATCGGACATTGTTTAATATGATTGTGAGCGCAAGTGGGGATGTGCAATGAAATGTAATTCAAGCATTCAAAACACAATTTGGTGACATCACTGCCACTTCCAACTTATTAAATTAAAGTTATGTTATTTATATTAATGTTGTTAGTACATAAAGACGAATATAATACACTCCACCATGACAAAAAGCATAAGTCTCCTTAAGTCCAATGTGTTTCATTTTTCATCTCAGTTCAATTTCTCCACATATAAACTTGCAATAGATTTCAGATTCAATAATGGAATTATGTTATAAATAAAAGGGTTATTCATTATAAAACAAAGTAATATTAGCTATTATGTCTAAAAACAAAGCAATTAGGTATGTGAGTAATCATCACCAGACCTAATACAGGGACATTATGAGTCAAGAATAAGAAATTAAGACCAAATGTAATCATATCAATCAATATATATAAATATATATATATACACATACATATATATATATATATATATATACACACATACATATATATATATATATATATATATATATATATATATATATATATTTATTTATATATTTATATATATATATATATATATATATATATATATATATATATATATATATATATATATAAATGGAAAGACTATAGAGTTGGATTCTTATACAATGTGCAGCAACAGATTTATAATATTTTGCACTGGCTCAATAAAAATAGACAAACTTGAAATTACAATAAAAGAACATTTTTTTTTGGACACAGACTGCAAGTGCAAGAGTCAAGACAATGAAATACTTAGTGCTTCCATTTATATTAATGGTTGTTTTCATTTTTTCAGCATCAGCCCAGCCATTATTTGGTATGGAACAAATGCCAGACATGATTTCGAGAGTTATTGATTCTATATTTGACTTGGTGAAGACGATAAATAACTCAAAGTCAATAAAGGTGGAAGCGATGGATTGTCAGAATAAACCAAAATTAATGTCATGTAAATTTGCACATAATTCGTTGTGTTTATGTAAATTACCATAAGAACAATAAAAATGTATATTATGTACTAATTGCTGTTTTAAAGTTGCACTGATGATTAATTATACTTATTTTACACAATCACATCCAGAGTTACTAATGGCATATATATTATGTGCAAAACCTTCGTGCATTTTAATGATACTCTTTAAATATGCCAGTTTTGGTAGGATGATTACTCAGTTTCTAATAGTCATAGTTAATGGTGTGCAATTATAAAGAACAGAACATACTACTGAAAAGACCAGAAACTTCTCTTAGAAAAACTACCATTTTATAAGGTAATGTACAGAAAGAGTTTATATAAATTTTATTATATTTGGAGTTTTGTACCCCAAAAGAAATAATGAAACTTTTATAAGAGCACTCACGCTAATGATTTTATATAAAAACTTGAGTTTTGGCACAAACTTGAGTTTTGGCACTGGTGTATACTTAAATATTTGACGCTCAATAATATTTATTTGGAAAGTTTAGAGTAGACAAATTCAATGCTGATCAGAATGTTTTCTAACTTTTTACGTTGTGTGAGGTATCAATTAAAAGAGCGAGTTACAGGGCTAACTAAACTAATATTTTTAGAACTTTTTCAAAGACACTTCTTGAAATATTGTGGTCAATATTTATGTCATTTATTTCAGAAATTGACGGACGATAAAATTTGGATATTGGCCTAATCACAAAGCGTACACGCATATGTGTTTGAATAGTTAAGGCACAAAGTTACTCATAGAAATTTTAGAGTAAAATGAAGTTACCGAAGAATAATTTTTTACAGTTACGTATCATGTGGACTAACAATTCAAAAATGAATGATTAAGGATTCAAAGATTATATCTTGTAGAATATTATGTAAAAATTTATTCATCTTGTATCTCCGAAACTATTAAAGTCAAAATTATGCATTTAACAGTGTTACTAGAGCGTTACCTGAATTTTACGGGAAAATTACAAAATTGATTCTAAATCTCACAGTCTCAAGAAACTTTATTAATAATTGGTATTATGCTTTCATGTTTTTATTTTAGAAAATGTTAACTGTACAAAGTTATAATTATGCAGATATGTTATAACACAGTCAATACCGAAAATTTTTAGAAATTATGAACAAAACTTCAAAATGTAAGCGCCATCTAGTGATAAAACAGCAGACTAGCATTAGTGATAGCCATTTAAACGTCAACCTTTTGTTATCGTGTATCTAGCCTTTGAATTAAAATACAATAAGAAATAATACAATCATCTTAAACCGATAATTTTAAAAATTAATGCATTAAAGAAAGAGAAATTCAGAAAAATATGTTATTTTTGATATGTATGCGTATCATACAAAAACCTCTAAATGAATTTTGATAGACGTACAAATTAAAGAAGGCGCGTATTTGAATATAACGTCGGTAACTAGAAACTGAAACGAACTATGACTAATATTTCAATTTGAAAGTAACTTTATTTGTTTTTATATTTTTCATGTATCAATTACTCAGGTGACCTTGGTGAAATTTTGCATGTTAGTCGTAACTTTTGTCGTGTAGATTAATTTGGGATAAATGCAGTTTTTACGCTGAATTACGTATATGAATTTGTAAACAATAAAACGCACTCAAAAAAACCTAAAAAATTAAATAAATAAATATTACTGCGTTAAATGTGAGTTTGAAACTGGGGCTTGACAGTCGTTAATCAGTAGTAAACGCAATTTTGAAATAATTTTTGAAGTGAAAACTTCTTTGGGCGCATTGAGCGATTTTTGGTACGGGAAAATCTTATGGGTAATGTTAATAGTATATCTTCAGCTATGAGTATGACGTGTTGCGCTTGGCCAGCAGTAAAAGCATATATATATATATATATATATATATATATATATATATATATATATACATATATATATATATATATATATATATATATATATATATATATATATATATATATGGATATGCATAAGCATGTCTAAAGTAAATGAGTGTACATGTGCATGGCTGTGTGTATGTGTATGCGCAAGCAACTGAAGATGCGATTGTATTAACATATAAATTTTATTCTGGTTTAACTTTCCATTATGTATCATTTCTGTATCCATGGTTTTTATGACAGCTGAAACAATCGTAGCTTTCTTTCTATACATAAAGCAATATCAATCACTGTTTTTTGATAACATGGGAAAACTATTTCATAGAGTTTTCAGCAAATTGTTTGTGACATGGATGACGTGTTTCAGTACTTTGAAGTTCACATGAGCTTATGAATGTATTTTCAGATTCTTCAGAATCACTTGACGATAAAACAATTATTTATTGTTGATTATGACTTTTGTTTTCATCTTCTTCAAACTTCAGGGGAAATTGAAATTTAGTCCTAGCAGTTTGAACTAATTTTTGCTTCAGATTAGAAATGTGAATATTCTCTACGCTCCTAATTTTCCTTCCTCTTTTCTAAAAAATCCTCATAAATTACTTTTTTACAAATACACTGTTGAATAATTTTCCTGTGGCAAAAACAGATGTTGAATAAAATTTTAGTTTTTCGTGTGATATAACTTTTTTCCAGTCTAACCAACAATTTGATGTGAATTTTATGTTGTTTATAAAACTTAGTTTGTAAAGACATGAAATGATGAAATTACTCCTGTATTTGATATGTCACATCTAGCAGACATGGATTAGGAATGTTTATTAAAACTAACAAACAGGATATTATTTTGATCGTCAAATCTCACATAACAACTGCTCCAGAGGAATAACGAGCCATCACTATTTCTAGTATCTGCTTTTCTATCCTAATACAATTGTAAACAGTTTATCAATAGTGACAAAGTATCTTTGATGACTGATTGCTACCATTTTAATTTGTTTTTTTATGCAAATTTTTTATTAGTTGAGTTAGTTAATGTTTTTTATTGAAATGAATCGCTATACAGTAAAATAGAATGTGAAAGTTATTAAATTGTTAAAATTTGTTAAAATTATTAACATTCCATTAAACAATGTAATTTTTAACGCTTAATGAGACACATGTCAATTAGATGCCGCCACATAATAAAAGTGCATAGTGAGACATGTTGAAGCCTATAAATCTCAAAAATTTCAAGGCAATAGCTGAAAATGTGAGTGAAACTTGAACTTATTAATGTTTGCAGTTAGTTATACTTTCTCCGATTTGAACTTGGTAAATTTTACCAAGAAGGCTTGGATTTATAGATTGAATAAAACTCAAATTCTAAATATAGATTGAATAAAACTTAAATTCTGTTAAATTCTCTCAAATCATTTACAGATCCAGATTTAGCTTTGTGGAGGCTACAAGACTAAATCTGGATCAGAAATGAATTTGGAACAACTTCAACTGACATTTACAAATAAAGCTTTATATTACACTGAAATACATGGGGATATTGATTGGGCTTCCATGCATATCACTAGGCTTATCCAAGTTGCTGTCCGGTTTAGTACCCTCAATTTAAAAGGTATGCAGTAAAATATTCTGCTTGAAATAGACCAAATTGCTGAAAAGCAAAACTAATGGAGAGTTTAACAACAAGAAAAGAATTAAATGACCTGCTTGAAGAAGCAGCTAACCTAACTGTTAGAGGAAATATGTCTTCAACAGACCCCATCAAAGAATGTCTTCAACAGACCTAATACACAACAGACCTAATAGACATAATAACAGACCTAATAAAGACACAAATGAATGTCTTCAACAGACCACAGCGAACATTCGTTTGGAAAGCAATGGAAAATATAGGACAAACTCAGTAGTGTTTTCCATCAATCAGAACAGGAATCTGATCAATTTGCTGTTGATATAGCTAATATACTCTGGTACATTCCTAACATTAAAAAATAATAACACTGATTAGGATACTGAGATACTAGTAATACTAGCCAAATGGCTAACAATGTCAATATTGAGATCCTTCACAAATTTCAGACTAAGATACCAAGAGCAATGTAAATATACTTCAATACATAAATAATGAATATATCTACCATGATGTGAAGATCAAAACCAGTAAAGCAAAGAAATTAAACAGTATAGTACAAATTATGGAAGAAAATTATCTATCCACAAATGAATTTGTTCAGAGGATCTGTAGGACCTCTGACATAAAGATCGAGGAGACACAACATTCCTAACATCGCCATGTGATTGGTTGAACATGGTACTAAGTTTGAATGAGTATTACCGCCTCCGCCATCCCAAGCGTCATAACACTTTGAACACTTAGTTCATTCGTTTTTAATTTTTCGTTTAGAATTTGTTCTGTAAAAGCCAGCAAATAGGTAAGTGCTTACAGAGATTGTAAACGACCAGTGTCTGTTGTTTGCCTAGTAGGTAGTTTGGATGAGTCACTTGTGAACGGGTGTTGATATTTTTAATTAAAGCAATTCAGAAGCTATTTATGAATTTTCTTCTATCTTCTATCTATTTTTAAGTGCTATGACACAGTAGCAACACCACATAATGTATTTTATTTTCTTGTTTCCACAGTGGTGCTCAACAAACCGAGTACATCTAAACTACAGGCATCTCGTACATTTTACCAAGAATGGGAGATGAAACATTTTTTTACCGAGAGCAAGGCACTGAAGCCTATATCTCTTATTTGATTTATTATAGTAGCCGTCGCCAAAAAAATTCAATCAAGACTACCAGAAGGGAAGCGCACTTAGAGCCGAATTTATGAAAAAAAAAATTATTTTACAACCAACATTTATTTGAAAAACAAAACAATGAACTTGAATTCATGGTGATCATACAAGATATCTTTACTTTTAATAAGAAACCAGAAGCCTTTTTTGGATGGGGAATTTGTGAGTTTTTATCGATTTTTACCCAGTACTGCAATGGTAGAAATGTGAAAACTAAAGCTGACAGTAGTTTATTTTCAAGAAACACTGTCATGAGGTGTGTGGAAGATATTTCAAATAATATTAGCAGCCAAATAATGGAAACAGTTCAGAAATGCAAATGCTTTTCGAGCACCTAATAAAATTTGCGATTTTACAAGCATGTTACAGCTAGCCGTCTTCCTGCGGTATGTTAATGAAAATTTCAACATATTTCAAGATTTATTGGAGTTCTGGCAGATTAAGATTACAAGTACTGGGATGAACATATTTTTGAGAATGAAGGAATATGTTGAGAGAAAGGTTTGCCTGTTGTCTATATGTTGAGAAAAAATGAATTCTGTTTGTTTTGATGGAGCGCCTGCAATGATAAGTAAAACTAATGGCTGTGTTACCTTGTTGAAAACATTTTTAGGATGGCGTTTGTTTTCATATCACTGTGTCATCCATCAGAAAGTGTTATGTGTCAAAGATATTAATTTTGATCAAGTTATTGACCCTGTAATATGCTGCATTAATGATATTTGAGCCAGAGCCCATCATCGAAGCTAATTCAGAGTTTTATTTGATGACAAAATAAATAAATACAGAGAATTACGTTTGTATTCTGCTGTCTGCTGGCTGTTCAAAGGTGAAATGTTGAAATATTTTCTTCTTTTGAGGGAAAAGGTCATGGATTTTTTGGAAGAAAAACAGACAAAAGATATGAAGTTTGATCAAGTTATCGACCCTGTAATATGCTGCATTAATTATATTTGAGCCAGAGCCCATCATCAAAGCGAATTCAGAGTTTTATTTGATGACAAAATAAATAAATACAGAGAATTACGTTTGTATTCTACTGTCTGCTGGCTGTTCAAAGGTGAAATGTTGAAATATTTTCTTCTTTTGAGGGAAAAGGACATGGATTTTTTGGAAGAAAAACAGACAATAAATACCTGCTGAAAGAAATTTGTTAAAAAATGAAGCGTGGCTCAACAAAAAGCTGCAGGGAGAGTATTCGCATGCAACATTCTAAACTAATGCTGTTTATGAATGTCGAAAGTGAATGCTAATTCCAAATATGATAATGAAAGTAAATTAATATCAAGCACTTTAGGTGAGCAATTTGCAAAGAGCAAATATGGTACAAGATTTATATGATTCAAAATGACCGAGGTAAAGATGTGAATTATTGGAAACAATTTTGTGGAAAATTGTGATATAATGATTGACAATCAAACTGTAAAGAGTGTATTAAATGAAGTTGACAGTGTTAAAAAGGAAGAAGAATGAATAAAAATAATACAGTTAAGTAGACACTGTTAGCAGATTTAACACTTAATTAAGGTTAAAGCAGACACTGTTAGCAGATTTAACACTTAATTAGGTAACACGTAAAGATTGTGATGAACTAAGGTTTTTGACAAGACATAATTACTAATTTTTTTTGCATTAAAGAATGATGCATCCATTAGTGTTAACATGCATTTTAACAACAATGTCTGATTGTCAAGATTGAATATATTTGACGTTACTTTTGTAGAAATTCATTATTCACAATTAAATGAAACTACGTGATGTAGTATTATTTCTACTTTCTTTAAGTTTTTACTATGACCTAGGTTTATTATAGGTTTGTTGATAGGATGCTTGTGACATAAGGAGGCCGGTCTAATTTAGTTTTAATAATGTAGAAAATGGTTTCTCCTATAATAATTACATTTATGCTTGAAGAGGATTAGATGGTGAAAATTTGACAGAAGATTAAAAGTTCAGTAGCTTGACACTTTAGCTGATTTCCATTTTCAATATTTACCGTATATAATGTATTTTCTTTTTCATTTAAACTTGCTAAGTACTTTTAGAAATACTTTGAAACTATTTATAAATTTTTTCATAAAATATTAATTTCCATTTGAAATAGTAAAAGTTTTCGTTTAAGTTTCACTTTTAATTAAAACTAAAATAAAAACTTTAGTTTAATTTTCTTCAAAAAACAATTTTATATGTCTTA
Source organism: Druceiella hillmani (assembly GCA_039881145.1). Lineage (NCBI taxonomy): Eukaryota > Metazoa > Arthropoda > Insecta > Lepidoptera > Hepialidae > Druceiella > Druceiella hillmani. Next base: position 10,961,661 of record JAYKKI010000010.1, on the reverse strand, counting down.
GCTATGTGACTCTATATATCTATGTGTTTCCTTTCTTCAAGAAGATGTCCAGCTCGTGCAACCCCATAGTCGTGCGGAGAGACGGATGGACGGTGAAAGAAGTAGCACAGGAAATGATGGAACAAGGACAGCAGGATGCCTTCTACATTTTTAACATTGACGATGTTGTGCACAAAGTGGAGCACTGGAACAAGATGATGCCAAGGGTTAAGATATATTATGGTACATCTTACATTTATTTTTTCCATAATTATAAAATGATATTGGTACGGTACATGTTACATTTATTTTTTCTATAATTATAAATTGATAAATGATAAATTTCCGTAATTATAAAATATTAGTGTCACCATTATTTAAAATCTTATGAATCAATCGCAACTTCAAAATACTACCATGGAAGAGAATGTAGAGTATGTAGGCCCTATTGTAATGGTGGTAATAGTGACGATTCCAAAAAATCTAGATTACCTATATAGAACCTGAAATTATTTAAAAAATAATTAATACAAATTGTGTTACAGGAAGTTACACTAATCAGTAAAAATTAACCCGTTTCTTTATATTTCCCGCATTGCAATATTAAGTGCAAGAAATGTTTGAAACAGTATATGTACAAGTCGTACAAACATACACATATTAAGGACGAGTAGAACTCACACTACAAAGGTTACATATGCTCCCTCACTCTCAGTATATACTTTCAATTTATAAGAAATTTAAATATTTAAGGGTATATGACGTTTTTATTGATCTATTTGTAAATATTATTTTATTTTTCATTATGTATATTGCTAATATGCCTTTCATAGGCTTTAATATATTGTGAATCTCTCAAAAGTGCTTTGGTTTTATTATTCATCATTATGAATTTAACTCTATTTAGAATTTACCATTTATGTATTTACATAATATTATATTTGTAATAAAATATGATGTAAATACATAAAGTTTAAATATAATATGATGTATTTACATTATATTATATTTGTAATTAGGTACATATGGAATCTGTAATTAGACCTATATTATATAAAATGGTAATTTTGATGGTCTACATAATAGTTGATTTTCAGTGAAAAGAAAAATAAGAAGAGATTCTCATCAAATAGCTCTTTGAGTGGAATACACTCTAAGAATTCTTTTCACTGATATCCCATATATCTATGCAGAAAAATAATTTCCCCTTAACATGTTCGGAAGCGCCCTAAAGATATAATATTTAGTCATTTAAATGACATTGTTGGTTTTGGGCTAAGGAATTACACATTATGTGTGAATTTCAAGTTTCTATCTTATTATGTTTAAAGGTTAGAAGCCATTGATAGACAGACAACTTAGCTGCAACAATAGGATTCTGTTCTAATAACCTATGAACAATATGATACTAATAATATTATTCATAGATTATTAAGTAATTAACATGATCATATAGTCATGTTGATTACTCAAATTCTGTGAATACTGAAATTTAGTGAAATTCAAACTTTGGGTTAAAACCTATAGCATAAAGTTGCAATAAAATAAAAATAAAAATGAAGTTTTTTTCTAAAACTAATAGTTTGTATCTGTCATTATTAAATGATTTTTTTTGTTTTTTCCACATTATTAATGTTTAAAATTAGGTAAACCAACACTTTATCTTTTAGGTAGAAAAAATTACTTCACTGAATTTATATTAGTTACAGTTTCTAAATCAATAACTATATTTTTATGATACTGAATATAAAATTGTTTTGATAGCCAGTTTACCATTTATATTTTAATAAATTGTTAACTTAATATAATATTTTTTTAAAAGAGGAATAGACAAAATAGTTTGAAATACCTTATTTTATTTTAATATACATTTGTATGCATACATAGGCTTGCCTTACTTGACGATCATAGTAATACCATTATCTGTACGTTTCCTTAGCACATTCTTTTTGCAGCTCTAAAGGCAAATTATCACGATCTCATGCTAAAAGTGGCTGCAGCACTGGGTTTAGGTTTCGACTGTGCTTCACAAGGAGAGATCGAGCAAGTGTTACGTTTTGGAGTTCATCCAGAGTAAGATAAACTAAATCTGTGTTTAGTTAAAATATGAGAGATTTCCAACAAAAAATGTTTAAAACTTCACTTAAACACATTAGCTATTTAAGTTACATATCTTTTGTCGTACTTACGATCACTGCTAAGATCTTTGTACATGTCATGTATTTGTATGCGTGATTTTTTTGTCTATGTAATAGCCTACGTCAAATGAAAGGATTAACTGCACTAGGAATGCAATGAATATTTATATTCGTAGTTGTTTTGATAAATATTCACCGCATTTGAAGTATTTGTATTTGTACTCCTATTTGCCATATTCACAAACACTCTTGAAATTCATTTGTAAATCTGACAAAAGTGATCACCAAACATATTATCCACTATATATACTAGAAAAAAGTCATATATATGACTAAATATCTATATATAAGGTACAAGTATATACAAGTATATATTTGTACATTATATAAAAACGTAACCAACTGAATGCATTCCCACTTAGATTGTTGCTTAATTAACATAATTAGAAACCTAATGTCTTCATACGGATGTACAGTCTAAATTCTCAGAGCCTTTGAACATAAATATGTTTTCAATAAAAAGTTGATTAAATTTCGTTGTTTACTTAGAAATCAATTGCATACTTAATTTTCAATTGAATTCTAAAAATATATAAAAGCTAAATATAACAATCTCTGTTGATATTCAAATAGCTATAATAATATTTGGTTGGCAAAAAAATAATTTTGGTTTTGATAAATAAATAGTGTTGTTTGTTTTAAAGTACCTTTTTTTTCTTTTGCCATTTGATAGATGTCACTAAATGGTGTCACTATAGTGCATAATTTGATTTGCTACTATTACTTTGGGGTAAATTTTTAGATGGAGTACAAAAATAAATATTTTTAATATATTCTTCTCTTTTATTTCCATAAAAGTAAGAAAGTTGACGAATTTCACAAAGAAACATATGAAGTTTATAGTGTCGAACGTTTAACAAAACACGTATGTCAGGATTGGTTTAAAACTTTCCATTCAAAGATTACCAACATTCTGGTCGATATACTGAAATTAATGATGACCAAAGCATAACCATGATTGAATTGTTCATCGTATTACTGTGTGAAAGATTGCAGAGATATAACAATACATAACAAGAGAGAGACATACAATAATTGACAATGACTCACAAAAATGTCTTGTTAAGTGCAATGTGTGGTTCAAACACAATGAAATATATCCTTTTTTGAAACCAATCATCACAGGTGATAAAAAATATTTAGTCTACAACAATATCAATTTAAAATTATTATGGTCTAACCTTGATTAACCAGCACTAACCATATCAAAAATTGAACTCCATCAAAAAAAACTCATGCTGTCAATTTGATGACATTGCAAAGGTATTGTAAATTTTGATTTGCTTCTAAAGAAAGAAACTATCAATTCAGATGCTTACTGGTAACAACTAAGGAAACAGGTGGAAACAATCAAAGAAAAACGGTCAGAATGGGCAAATCTGAAAGCAATCGTATTCCAGCATGATAATGAAAAACTTCAAACATGTTTGGTACCTACAAAAAATTATACGAGCCTGGTGGGGAAGTAATGTCTCCATATAGCCCCAACCTTGCACCATAAGATTACCATGTGATATGTCTATAAGAATGAATAGAGATCAAAAATAACGAGGTGTGGAGTATTTAATCTTCAAACTGTTTAACTTTGTATAGTTCGAGAAAAATTTTGAACATGAATATTGAAGATCAAATCTAATTAAATATAATAATACTGAATTCATAGATTCATATATAGGTTGCTGAGACATCCTGATTAAAATATCATGCGTGTGTGCGAGTGTGCGGGTGTGTGTGTATGCGTGTGTTCGTGAGTACGAATGTGTGTGAGCGTGTGCGTGCCCGTATGTGTGTGCGTGCGCGTGTTCGTATGCGCACGCGTATGTGCTTGGGCCGCGCATGGGTGCGCGCGTGGGTGCGCGCATGTGTGAGCGCGTGTGTGTGCGCGTGTGTGTGCGCATTTGTGTGTGCTTGCGCGCATGTTACATTATTTTGTCTTTGCTTTCCAGATTTCTCCAGAGATAGGAGTATGTCTAGACTGCTCTTGAAGTCATCAATTCGCGACGTTTTACAATTTCTTAGCCCAGATCCATAGTTTTCACATGTTTCACTATCTTCTGTGTATTTCTTTAAAGCTCGTGTAAGGTGACCCGACAAACTCCACATTCTTTTGCCAGTTTACACATATGTTCTCCTTTATCTAAGTTCTTCAAAATCTCCATTTTCTCTTTTAATGCTGAAGTTTTATGTCTCCGTTTGCTCAACATTGTTAACAAGACTATTATGATGGGCAAATCACTTATTACGTGTCATAGCGAGAATTAATGTGCAACGGTAAATACGTGATAATCAGAGCAAAACTTACCTCTTACTGATGAAAGAGCACGGGGGCTTATAGAGAGTGAGGAGGGAAATGCGCGGATGGATAGCACTGGTATAGGGTTCAGGACTACTGGACGTGCCGATGTGCTGAAGTGCCGGCTTATTGAAACACCACTGAATTTGCAATGTTATTCTAAATGATATATTAGACTTCATACAGAATAACATCCCATGGTTTTTTGAAAAAACTTATATCTTAAATCTTGAAGTTTGTAACTCCACATTGTAAAATTTTCCCTCACAACAAGTAGACAAAATTACTAGTTGTAAAAACAAGTTCAATAAAATAAAATAGTTTTTATTACTGTAAATTTTTATTATATATATATATATATATATATATATATATATATATATATATATATATATATATATATATATATAAATATGAGCAAATTTATTTTAATGCACTAAAATTTTACTATGAGTATCGCTATCATCATAGGTTTACGAGTTAGAATAAAAACAATTTAAATAACATTTTCCATTTTTAATCACCCTTTTTGGAAATATTCTTCTTTTGGGAATATATGGCAAAAAGATTTTGTTAGCACATGCCTTTTAAAATTTGTTTTAATTCTTTTGTTTCTTTAATAAAAAAAAAATAGTTTAATGTGATTCAACAGCAAGAAAATCTATTACATAAAAATAATATAACAAATTATATTAAGTTTTCTGTTAATTATTCTATTCATTATGAAATATTTAAAAAATTCTTATTATTAAAAGTGAATATGCAAACAAAAACAAATCATTTTTAACAAAACAAGAAAATCAAATCAAGAAAACCCATTGCATAAAATTAAGAAAAAAAACATACTAAAGTCTTTTGTTTATTATTCATATTATAAAACATTAAAAAAATCATATTAACACATGGACTGTCACTGTACTTTTTAATTTTCTGTTCATATAAGCCAACCTTTAATTTTTCTCCTCTTTCCTGAGGCCATAAATTCATATTTACATTGACATATTGCGAATGTATGTGTGAATATGCAATCAAAAACAAATCATTTTTGTTTCTAATAGACAACTAATTCGAAATCAGGTATCAAATCAAAATCAGGCATTAAGCGAACATAAAGCATCTGGGATCTTTAAAAAAATGTTCCGTGAATATTTCGACATCATTTTCAAATTAATATTTACTTCCAAAGACCCATTTTGTACATACTCTTAAGTTTCTATTCTTCTGCATTGATATTCATTATGTATACATATTCCATTTTATGTTACTATTTACAGAGAAAATAGAGTCAAAATCATTATGCTTGGTAAGGCCTATTTACTACAACTTACCTATCAAATTATAATTAGCAAGTTGCTGTCATAAAAATAAAAAAAATTTTACATATTTGTTTTAACAAAATTATACTTAGCCATTTGAAAAGGAATATTTATTTTTATAGTATGTAAAAAATGAAGAGAACATTTTCACTTCTGAAAAAAAAATAAATTTAATTTTCAGACGTATCATATATGCCAATCCAGCGAAAATACCAGCAAGCTTGCACTATGCTCATTCAGTCCATGTACACACAACCACATTCGATAGCGAGTATGAACTTATTAAAATCAAGGAAATGATGCCCAATGCCAGGTAAGTACAGTTCAAGTAGATATTTATACAATTTTACTCAAGACTTCACTTGAATGGTTTTCTGTATTTGTTAATAAAGATTTTGGCAGAGCTAAAACAAAATAGTTTTATAAAAACTAAGTGAAAGAGTTTTGTCTTTGGGAAAGTAGCTTTTATATTGTAAGGCTGTTGTTGCTAAGTTAAATCAATTCATTTGAATTCTAGCTGACAACCAAAAGTTTGATTTCTACATCTCAGCTTATTAGTAACAAGGTATGGTGATTAATATACATTATAATATCTACTTCTTCTTCCGTGCCTCTTCCCTTTATTTGGGGTCAGCCCTCCGTATATTCCGGCGCCAAATCAGACGATCTTGGGTTGTCCCTACATTTAAGTTTGCCCGCGCCAGATCATTGGCAACAGTTGTCCACCACGTGGCCTGTGGTCTTCCTCTACCCTTTTTTGTGTCCGGGATAGCCAGGGCAGTTTTTACGGCGTTACATTAGTCCCGTCTCATCAAATGCCCGTACCATCGCAAACGACTTTCCACCATCTTATCTACTATGGGTGCGACCTTGAAGGATCCCCTAATGTACTCGTTCCGTACTTTATCAAGTTTTGTGACTCCCGCTGCCCATCGTAGCATTTTCATTTCGTTTAGGTGTATTTTTTGTTCATGCTGTTTTTTGACGGCCCAACATTCTGCACCGATGTATGGTATGGTATGGATAGCTGGTCTTACTGCTCTTTTGTACATATTACCTTTTAGTTGTATTGGCATCTTTGGGTCGCAGAGTACGCCGGAGAGCATTCTCCATTTTTTCCAGGCAGCATTTACCCTATGGGTAACGTTCGCATCGACACTGGCATCCGCACTCAGCATTGACCCTGATATTTAAATTTGTTTACCTTCGGTAATGGTTCTCCGTTGATGTTTATGGAAGCATTAGACAGTGGTTGGTCAGAAAATTTGCAATGTAGATATTCGGTTTTGCTTCTGCTAATATGTAGGCCATTTTCCTCTAGTGCTTCCAGTCATGAAGGGTGTTTTGAATTGTTTCTGCGTATTTGTCGACCAACACAATGTCATCGGTACACATCATACACCAGGGAAAAGCAGCCTGGGCATGTTTGGTAAGATAGTCCATGGATAGATTAAACAAGAGAGGGCTTAGTGCCGAGACTTGATGTACTCCAACTTTGACTTCATGGTTCACTGGTTCCAGCTAGACTTCTTACTTGTGTGCTGATGTGCTCATATGTGCATCTTACCAGATTGATGTAATATCCTGGTATTCCTTGCACCCTCATAGCTTGCCAGACTAACCTGCGCGGTATCCTATCAAATGACTTGTCAAGGTCTATGAAAACCATGTGAAGATTTTCTTTGCTGGCCCTGTGCTTCTCCATGAGCACTCTTAGAGCTTGTATTGCATCTGTGGTGGCTCTACCTGGTGTGAAACCATATTGATTTTCTGATACTGATATAAGATGACTAAGACGGTTGTTTAAGATGCGCTCCCAAATTTTTAGCGTGTGAGACGTCAACTTGATACCCCTATAATTTCCACAGTCGCTTACTTCTTTCTTGTGCACAATAAAGCTACGTCGCCAAGATTCCGGGATTTTGCTGCTGATTAGAGTAGCATTGAAAAGTTTTGTCAGCCAGTGTATGGCAGCTGACTAGCACTTTCCAAAGATCTGCAGGTATGTTATCTGGACCTATTGCTTTATAGTTCTTCATCTTTTTGACTGCTTTCTCAACTTCGTCAACGCTTATTTTTGGAATGGGACCATTATCATAGGGGTATTTTCCAATGGTTTACTCGGAAACTCTTCATTAAGCAATTGCTGGTAGTATTGACCCCACCTCTCATTTATTTTGTTGTAGTCTGTTAGTGGGACTCCATATTCATCTTTAATATACTTATTGATCTTAATATCTAAACCGGTGTGATGTCTATTACTCGCAAGCTTGAATATTTCTTTGTCATTTTCAGCCTGCTCAAGTTTAGAGTAAAAGAGTTCCCGTGAATCAGACTGATGTTGCGCTAATTTACGCTTAGCCATCTTTTTTGCTGATTTGTATTGTATGCGATCTTCATCTAATTTTGATTCTTGCCATTGTTTAAAGTAGGCTTTTTTGGATTTTAAAGAGTCTTTCACTTCTGGGTTCCACCACGTGGGGTCTTCATTATCACTTAGCCTCTCTTTTGATATTCCAAGGGCTTCTTCGGCTTCTTTTTTTTATAATGTTTCAAAGTTCAACCACATATCATCAGCTGTGGTGGTGTTATCATTTTCCATATCTTCTATTAGTTTCTATTGGAGTTTGTTTATAAGTTCTTTCCCCTTTTCAGTGTGCAATAGGTGCCATTTTATTTTATGGATTTTGATTTTGTGGTGTTTTATACGTTTGGGTAATTTAATGCATCCCACTAAAATTCTATGCTGGGTAGTCAGGGCTTCGCCTGGTATCACCTTGCTGTCTTTAAATATCTTAAGGGATGTTCTATTAATGAGGATGAAATCTATCTTTGATTGCTTATTTCCGCTATTCTAAGTGATAAGGTGCTCTAATATACATTACAATATGAAACTATATAATAATAACCTGTCAAAATTAGTTACTTTTTCTTTTCTGTGATGTAAATCTAAACAAATAGGCAATAACATATATATATATATATATATATATATATATATGTATATATATGTGTGTGTGTGTGTGCGTGCGTGCGTGAGTGCGTGCGTGCGTGTGTGTGTGTGTGTGTGTGTATGTATTTATATACATATATGTTTTTTATATATTGATCAAAGAATATGTTTTTTTTGGATTTGCTCATTAAAATGATGTATCTATAGGCATATTTACATTTGACGTTTGGTCTTAACATAATTTATTGTAAACATTTTAAAACAATTATTTTTTCATAACTTTTTATTACTTTAGTCATGCAAATTTTCAACTAATTTATTAATGATTATGATAAAGCAAATCCTTATCATAACCAATATCATTTATAGAAAAGGTATGTAGATGACTATTGTGTTACCTTTTTTATCAAAATTATTTTTACTAAAAATAAAAGTGTGCAAGTGGAATAAATTGACTATTATATTGGCAGAAATATTGCCAGTAATACAATCAAAGACACAGAAAATATTAAAAGTAATATCACATAATGCAAATATGTAGAAGTCACCCAACGTCTTAAAAAAAGTCATGCTACATCAAGCATAAAACTAAATATAAAATAACATTCTCAACTTATACAGTAATATAACACATGTTGTCTGAGATTATATATGATAAATTAATAAATAAAAACAATTTTAAATGCTAATTTCAGGGTAATTTTAAGAATCAAGTGTGATGGAGAATCTTTTTATTCTATGGGTTCAAAGTATGGATGTGATCCAATTACGGAAGCTCCGAACCTAGTTAAAATGGCAATTGATATGTAGTTAAATGTAAGTGTCAATATTTTTATTTGTTTTCACTCTATTTGAATATGAGCGTGTCCAAAGTTTTTTGAAATGTTTTCATGACCATAGACGTAAAAGCCCAGTACATTTTCCAGAGCATGAGTTTTAAAGGGTTTTATATTAGACTCATACTTTTACTGTGGGTCTCCTTCCCTAGCTCTCTCCTGGATGGTCTCTGACTGGCAGATACCGTGGATGTGGTCATCTCAGACCAAATATTTGGGCTACTTTCCGTTCCAACCGTATATATAATCTAAACCTTGGTTTTCCATGTCTATATTTTTCTGAAGAACTACATTGGTGGTATCCCATACATGTTTGGGACTTTGTTCCCCGCCTTCTCATTTGGCTAAGTTAAGCATCAGGGAAAATTCAGTAACAGAAATAAAATAATTTTAGAAATAAAAAAAAATGCGGCTTTAAGATTCTATGTGTGTTGGACTTATTGCAAAATATCGCAAAACATATTTATGATAAAGTAAGTGAAGACTTAAAAACTGCAGATTAAGCTTGGTTTTTCATTCCATCACGGAAATTTCAACAGTTCTCGTTAGATACTGTACTAATCAGAACTTAATCATCGATGATTTTTTGAAATTTCTCACAATGAAAGGCCAGACCAAAGAAAAAGATTATCTTGGTATTATTTGTAATTTTTTAGAGCAGAACAAGATAGATTTAAAAAAGGAGTTTGTGTTTTTACCGATGGCTGTCCCCCTATTACTGGATTTGCAAATGGATTTATTTCCCTAATGAAAAAGAAGCATAACTTGATCAATCTAACAACATTTCATTGCATAATTCACCAGGAGAATTCAGTAGCATATGTTGCTCATTCAGAAATAAGTGAAGGTGATGAAAACAGTTATAAGTAAGCATAGTGAGTTTCATCAAAGCATGAGAACTGAACCACAGAAAATTTAAAATCCTTTTGGAGGAAGTGGGTAGTCAATATAGCAATGTTCTTTTACATACTTCTGTGCGTTGGCTTATCAGAGGAAAGATTTAAAAAAATGTTTTTATTAAAGTAAACAAATAAAATTTACAGCGAACTTCAAACTTAGCCATACCAGTTGATTCATTCAATCTATATTGTAGAAATTCAAGTAAAATCTTATAGTCAAATATCCTCTTTTTTTCAATGGCAAGTGTATGTTATCCAGCAGCTGGCAATGCACAGATATAGAAAATAACTGAGTGTCTACTTTCTAATATGCAGTGTACTTAAATAGTAAGCTATCAACCTGCCATACAATTAGATTCTGCCCATTCAGTTTTAAGTGCAGGAGGTTGTGTGACACCATTTTTTTCTGCGTCTTTCCACAAGCATCTAGAGTTTCCTTTTCAATTACTATCTGAGCATTAAATAATCAACAAATTTTAGGTTCTTAAAAACTTGCCTTGAATATGATCAAACTTAATTGTGTGTAATACTTCTGCTAATCTTAGCTTCAGTAACTTCAGTAACTTATGCTGGAAGATTTTATTACGAAAAAGGTGATTTTTGTGATCTCTAATCTAAGGTGAGTGGTTTAAACATTGTAATATGCTACTGTGTTTAATATAAATGAAAAACAATGTAATATTTTATCAAAAGGCAAAGTAGTGTCATAGTCTGTAATTAGCTAAAGTGACCTTGTGGACTTCTTTACCCGTTTTAGTACTAATTAGTTTATTAAATATAAATAATATTTTGTGTTGTTTTAGATATACCAAGTACATATAAATGGACATTGCAACAGCAGACATGGGACCCAGATGCGATAAAAAAAGTTATAAGAGATCTAAGAAATGAAGAAATGGGCTTTCCCAAGGCTAGCAATGAATTCAGATCTTCTGATCAACACTCAACCGACATGCAAAAGGAAAAAAACAAAGAAGCCATTGAAAATGAAAATGGGGTCTTCTTATCCAACTTTCAAGAAGAAAAGGAATTGGTGCGACACATTTGGAAATAAAATAAAAATATGCTCTGTCATTCTCAGCAAGAAAAAGAATTGGTGCAACACATTTTGGAAATAAAAAAGTGATTTTATGGATTAACTTTGCAGGATGAAGATTAGTCTCTCGTTGGCTGAACACAATAATATAGAACACAATTCTAACAAAGATACTCAAATGGCTGGAAAAGCATGGACTTCTGCTTTTAGAAAATGCCATTCAGAATTGACACTAAGAAGTCTAAAACCAACCTTTCTTGTTCATGTACAAGTTTCATTAAAGTTGGTGTCACAAAACTTTTTGACTTTGTCAAGAGGTGAGATTTGAAACAAACATTGTATTTTGAATATGGATGAGTCTGGTTTCACCACACTGCAGAGCAAAAGGTCTAAAATACTTGTAAAAAATGGAAAGAAGGAGGTGTGTGCTATCACCTCAGCGGAGGGAGGTTTATTAAGTACTATTTTGATATGTATGGCTGATGGTGGAAACTATAATCTCACTTTTATTATTTTTCCTTAGATTCCAATGGAGCACTGCTGGATACCGGATTTCCGTGTCATTTGTCAGGTTGGATGGAACTGGACATTTTTATGGACTGGTCAACATTATGGACATAATACACAAACCAAAAATTTGGATTTTACTGAATTGGCAAGAAAAAACCACATGGTTGTCTTATGTTTCCCCCCACTTTGCAGCCACAGGCTTGAACCACTGGATTTGTCTGTCAAGGAGCCTGTGAAATACTATTACATTCGTGCAGCTGAGAAGTATCTTCACAATAAGAGCAGTAAGTAACCAGTAAGAGCAATAACTGTATTTTAATTCAGCAGACTCCTTTGCGAAACCTTCAGCAAGGCAGCACAGCAGTCTATCACGGTCAATGGTTTTCGTAAATATAATAAAGAGCCAATAGATCACTATGTCTTCAAAAATCATAATTTTTTGGATGCAGGTGTGACAAATGTGTCTCTTGCTGAGACCAATAAAGAGAATGTGACCAATAAAGAAAATGTGATAAAAGAGAGTCTCATTTAGTTCTGTAAGATACCTTTGACGAAACACCAGCCGCAATGCTGGCAATGCTTGATCCACAATCAAGTACATTATTCACAGTAAAGACTAAATACTTATTTGCGATTCCCAAGGCATTGCCTAAAACAAAATAACTAAATAGAAAGAGAGGTTGTACAGCAGTCTTACTAGCAATCCATATATAAAAGAGTTGTAAGAAGAAAAAAGATAACAGGAGCAAAAGAAAGGATGAAAGAGAGTATCTAAGCTTGCTTTTGTTCCAAAGAAAACTGCCAAAAAATGTAAAACTAAAATGCATGCCAACACTGATGATGATATGGATGAAACCTCAATGCTTTTACTGCGAGGAAGTTTGATCTAAATGAAAACATGAAGATGGCTGAATATAGTCTTCTATTTGTAAACTATGGGCCCATGGAGCATGCTCAGGCTGTGCTGATAAAGATGATGAACTTCGTTGCGAATATTTTTCTTAAAAATAATATAGAAACTTTGAGTTCCTTAGGCACAATTAATAATTTACTGTATGAAATTTAAATAAGCCTTGAATTAATCTAACAGTAATTACATTTAATTCAGACTATGCCACTTCATCCGCTAGATTTTTGTGGAAGCCAATTTGCTCAAAGTAAGTAGGTAAAGAGGTCTATTTCCCATTTCATCTTTAAACTTAAAAATACTATTAAATATCTGGATTAAAATGAAAATAATAATGTAACATCAAAGCTATACTAGTTTGAGATAATAAATTAATAAAGCAATGTAAGAAATGCTGATATATATCCAAAAGGCAGTCGTTCAAGATTAAGGCAGGCCACTTTGCCTGAGCTTCCTCTACTAAAATAAAACTAAAACATGGCTGAATATTAAATAGAAATAATAGCAGTCTAATGGTAAAATTGTGATTTCAACCATTCACCTGATGAAAATGTTTTGCATGCAGCTGTCGCATTGAAAGAAAACATTTGACTTTTATATTCAAACTAATTTTTTTTTGCACTTTGAGTTTAGTGTTGTTAATTATTTGTATTCTTAAAAACTATCAATTTTAAATAAATATTGTAATTAAACTGTTACCCAATAAATGGTATTGCTTATTTTTGAAAAGAAAAAGCACGAGTCCATATGTGAACCTATGATTTGAAGAGGTCATTACACAAGTGCACATATATAGCAGTGGCCTAAAGAGGTCATTACTGGTAACAATAACACGTTTCGATAAATTTATTTTATTTGAATGTAAGCAAATAATGAATGCAATATAGAGTGAATACACCAGATGGTGTGTTCACTCTAAATTGTAAAAACAATCTAGCATTAGAAAATAGGTTAGGTCCATGAGAAAAAAAATAAGAAGTAACGGGAACATATGATGACCCAACATTGTAGAAATACCTTCCATAAAAACTTACACAGCTCTAGATGGATTTCGATGCACTCAGTTTTATGGGGATTAAATATGATAGAGCATATTTTTATTTTATTTTGACCTAAAGAATCATGCACCTCAAAAGTGACAAATTGGAAATTATTTTCATTACATAACATGAAACTAATTTTTTTGACTTAGTTTTGGTGTTTAGATTCTATATCATTCAGGCAATTCTAAATTTTTGCAGTTAATAGGTATCTCATTCCATGTTGGAACCTTGTGCAGAGAGGCAGCAGCGTACTCCCGGGGAATAGCCTTTGCAAGATCTCTTTTTAACCTCGCCGAGTCACTTGGTACAACGCTGACAATTTTAGATTTAGGCGGGGGATATCTGGGAGAAAGCTGCTCAGATCTCGATGAGGTATGTTGAATCAAACGCTAACCATTATTTTTAAATAAATTTGATTGATTGTAAAATGAATTCAGGGTTACAAAATCATTAGTTTTCCACTGGATTGTCTGGTTCCATGTGCTTTTTCCAAATCTTGCTCCCGATATACAACCGGACCAGAAAATATATGACTGAATTAAAATTATAAAGTTTTTAAGCAATATGTCCTCTGTGCATGTCTTTATTTTTACACAGATATAATCACAGAACACAGCATACAGAGTAGACACTACGCATACCAACTCATATAAAAAACGCATCACTCTTTGGATTCCCAGACGCTGTCAAAGTGACTCCCCTCTCTCCTAGATTCATCTCTCCTGACAAGTGAGCCATGTGTAATCATTAATAATTCTCCTAGATGGCGTAATGTCTTACTTTCTGTTACTCATAGATGGCATTATCGAAGAAAAAAAGTAATTTTTATTTTTAAATATTTATTAAAACTGTTATACCAAAAAAATTTCACAACAGACAAATGTTACTGTACAATTTAAGATATTAAAATAACATTATTATAAAAATATATTTCAAGAAAGTTTAAGTATATTTGAAAATACAATTTTAAATATCATTAGGATTCTGCAAATAACTTTTTGGCATCACTATATGGTAATTGCATATATGAATGTGGACAACTTGTACATCTGAAAACAAAAAAAATATACACAGAAACAGACACGATTTTAGAAATTTCAATTAGGGCATGAGGTATATTTTCTAACTTTTGTTGAAATCCCACATTTGGCCAACAACAAGTGATATTGCTCAAGACAAACCACTGCAAGGTGGTGTGTATCTTCTATGGTGGTGGGTATATTCTATTATTCGGGATTGGAAAGGAAGAGGTACTGGTTAGGTTAAGGAAATGGGATAAAATTTAGTAAAAACCTGACACAATAACACTACTCGTATATACTCACAACAGTATAGCCAGCATTTTTGTAGGGAGAGTTAGCAGGGGACAGCACAGCCAAAAAAATGATTTTGTTCACAATCATAATTTTTTACATTGACATATTATTAAAAAAATCATATAACACCATATATATGTTTTAATCATGCATCCATATCAATTTCGTGTCAGTATAACTTTAATTATTTTAGATAGATTTTTTTCTGGAGATTGTACCAAACACTGTGCCAATCCTGGCCAACACATTTAAAGAAAAATACTAAATCTGAATTGAAAATTATCTGATTTGGTCACTTTACATTTTCAAGTATAATAGATAAAGGAAATATTTTACTCTACTCGCAATTATATCACACAAAGGACTATATCTTTAACAAGTTTACACAAAATAAAATTTCGATTGATAAAATATTTAAATTGCGAACATAATGTAATCAAATTATTATTTTTCTATAGTAGAAAATCAGAATAAAAAATAAAGTAACAACAAAAACAAAAACAAAATAATAAAGTAAACATTTTAAGGCCAACTAATTAACAATGTTACAGAATAACCAAGTGTAGTTCCCATAACTGGGTCTATCAATAATTTCCAGCTCTAAAATAGTATTAAAAATTTTTAATATGAAGAATTTGTATTATGTGTTCAAATAAAGTATGCCATTCTTTTGATATGGTAAGTTTTAACATTTTGTTTAGTTTTATTAATTTTTGTACTTTCCAAATTTCCAAATTATCGCCGCGTGGGTTTCTGCAATCTCCTTAACTGCCTTCTGAGTTGCTGTATCTTCTTCTTCAGTAGATAAATCTTCCTTACGAGTTTGGACTTCCCCACCTTCCACACTCCGAGCCCCAAAGAATTTGCTTGTAATACATCTCTTCCTATAAGTAATAGCTGCATAAATTGATTTCTTCATCATCATGTTTAATTTTAAAGTACAATATAAATTTATCTACATAAATTTCATATATCAATGTGTCAAAATTAAATTGACACATAAACGACCCACGTTGATACATGAGTCGGCATGGGCTCAAAGCGGTCGTGAACAATGATGCCATCAATGACGTTTTGATCATAACCCCAACGATCGTGGTCGCCAAGTAGAACGATACAGTGAGCGTTTTGAGCACTGCTATCGCCTAGTGAAATGTACTCACAATTATACAATCATAACTGGACATCAGTTATGAATGTATAATTTACAATATATGACACAGTCAGTTGCGCAGGCAAAAAATTGGTGCATGAGGATATTGTGGTATTGTCATGTAAATAGTCCTTTTTTCTTTCTGGAAGAAATCTTACAATAAACAACATTTTGAATAACTATACATGCCGCTCGCAACAATATTTAGGAAAAAATTCAGTTTTCAAAAACTGTTTTATTGCTGGCGAATGCACCCAATAACAGTTTGAAATAATTTCGAGGGATTTTCCTACAGAAATATTTCATAACAAACATTGGTGTAAATAGGGATTTTTCCTAGGGTGAGCAGCCATCCGGCTGATCTTACCACAGTCATTTAACGAGAGACTATAAATTGATATTTATAAAAATTAAATTGAAAAGGTAAAAAACATGTTTATTACTTACGACATTAAATATGCAATATACCATTTGCCCATTTTTGGTATGAGCTTTAGCTTTTTATGTTTTTCGCTAAATCAGTTCCACACTGCGTCAGGAGTAATCGCATTCTTCACTATTTCATTTTCTATATGTGGCAAAGACATATTTGAAAAACTATTTTGGAGCATAGTTGTTCTTAGTCAGGTTCTTATTCGCCACATTGCAGAGAAACTCCTTTTGCAACCAGTGGAGCTCACTGGTAGCGCTATTGCTGCTTTAAGCAATTTGTATAAGTTTGGACAGTACTCTTTTCTGATATGAATTTTTAAATTTTCTACAATTTATTTGACAGTTCTTGAGTTGCGACATGTTCTTCCAAATCTAATTTTAGGAAAGCGTCATTCTGTATTTGTTAATGGCAGATTTTCAAAACGGCTTTTTAGGTTGACAATTATGTTATCAATTACTTGGCTATATATATTTATTCTCCAGTAGTCCTCTGGTCGAATATCAGTCGGCAAATCCAAAGTGTTGCTTTTGCTAACGGTTGTATTGAAATCCCTACTTCTTTTTTGATACTCTTAAAGGGAATTTCCATGATTTTCAGCAAATTGCTTGACATCTTTCCACATTTTAAATTTATTCCTAGATTTATGAAACGTTTGAATTGTACTTGCTATTAAATCATTAGTCTGAGACAGAGTTGCATTTTTGGATTGAAAATATTTGTTCAATACATGCACTGTGGCAAGAATTGAGTGAAATGTATGCAATGATATGATAAACTCTGCTTTTATTATCATCATTAGTAATACGAGTGCTTCTTTAGCATTTTTGTCATGATTCTCCTCAATCTAATTTAATAGCTTCATAATTGGTCAGTACTGCTTTGCAGTTTAAATAGCTGTAACATCAAATTTCCTATTTCACAACTGGTCTTTATTCTAAGAGACTCTTGTATCTTTCCAAGACTAGCATGATGACTGGGTTATGAAAAATGAATGTATAATGATTCAATTTCATTAAAAAAAGTCTTTGCTAACGGAATATTTGCACAGGAATCAACACTCACCAGATTTCTTTTACAAGGCCTGTAAGCAGCCTCTATTTTTCCTTGACAGGACACTGACACCGTCATATGATTGCGCAAGAGTCGGAAGATCGCTCAGTTGGTTTTTGTTCGGTACTTCCAATATAAGCTTCGCCATTCCTTGCGTGTCCCGAGATTTTGAACAATTGATGATACTTATAATTCTTTCTTCCATATTTAATTGGTTTGCATATCGAATGGCTATAGACAATTATTCTTCTTTATAGCACCATGCTTCGTCAACACTCGAGCAAAAAACTATATGCTTTTATTTCTTTTCTCTCTAACTGGACATGCTATTATTTCAATATCTGGACTGCTATAATTAAAATATTTTTCAAAGTGTGTGGAAAAATTTTTATAGTACTTCGAGGAAAGTTGAAATATTTCCAAAAAAATACCTTTATTCTTAGATGATGTGTTCTCTTGATGTCCTCTTAAAGGTAAACCCTGACGGAAAAGGGTCAGTATCACGTCGATTAGTTTCAATAAATATTCTCTATTTTGAAAAATATCTTGCTCCTGTTGCTTTAGAATTTCCTGATGGACTTCTCCAGTTTTTAGACATATTTGGTACGATACATACTTTTCTCCACATTCAACATGAAGCAAAGACTTTATGTTATTGTAAAACCTCACCAAGTTTCTTCCAATTGTTGTAACCGTTTTTTACAAATTTTTTGTGTTCACCACGAATTACTTCTTTAATGAAGTGCCTGCATACAAAACGGTAGACTTTATCTTCTTCAGTGTCATACTCCGAACAGCTGTGTTGTTGATAATATGTAGATATAAAAGATCTTAATTTGTTTCCAATTTTTGTTTTTTAAAAGTGTATATAGGGCTGTGACAGCACGGCTTGCAAGGTGCCCAACTTTCTTTTTCAGTACTAACAGCCTCTGAAGTTCCAAGCATAACTACTTCTGGTTTTGCATGTAAATTTGCTGTTTTTCCTGTGGTCTTCGACTGGGAACAGTTTTCACCAACTCCTCAGATTTTGGGTGATTTTCTTCAGACATATTTGTTGATGCTTTAGGTTGTATGGAAGAACTACAACTATTTGTATTTCCCATCTTTTCATTACCATGTACCACCGACGATTCGAGTTTTTTAAAAAATGTTCTGATATCTTGAAATTTTCCATGTTTTACCTTGAAAAAAAAAACAGAGTGTGTATCGAAACCTATAACTTAATGAAACAAAACATAGCCGAATAACGTAATTAAAAATATACTCTGTTATTAAATTTAGAGTTAGAATTTTAATCAGCAAGGATTTCCTGCCTGTCCTTCACGTTACTTAAATTTAAATGAAATTATTGTAATATTTGTAGAAACAATTTAAAGAAATCAATTTCATTTTTTGTTTACTATTTAAAATAAAACTAAAAATTATTAATAAACGATTATGTTAGGCACTCTGAAAACAACAGTCATTTATTACAACAATTACAAATTTTGTAAATTTTTTTGTTTTTGTTAATTATCTAAAAATTTACTAGACCGATTTTCATATAATTTTATGAGATCAACACACCCTATGGAACAAAAAAAGAATCATTGAAACTGTCAGCAAAGATATCAACGGAATATATACAAAAAAAAACATTGTAATTGAGAACATCCTCTTTTTTTGAAGTCAGTTAGTTAATGTACTACTACATGTAAGTACTAGATAATCTCACGGTAAAAACACGTCTGTTTTTACCTTGTAGGTTTTAAGAAAGTGACACCTACACTAAAAAAAGGGTACATCAACGAAGAAAAATTTTCTTGGCCCAAGAATATATTTTGCATTTTGGAAGAAAATTTTCACTTGAGATTTTTTTTAAATTTATTTAATTTGATTATAGACTTAATCAAAGAAAAAAATCTTTTATTCCTTTAGTATATATGTCTTTAATTAGGAAATATTTTCTAAAAGTGAGAAAAGTAATTTTTCACCTTAGAGTGAAATCAATTGTTTGGAAACTTAAAAATTCTCAATGTAATATAATTAATTTTAAATGAAAGTATGTATAGGAAAAACTTAATTCAAAAGTAAGCAGTATGTCCATTCAAATCCATTTTGTGTTGCAGCAAGTAAATTTATGTGTATTGAACCAATAGCAACTTATTCTCAGTTCAAAGCAAAAATATTCTTTAGTTAAATGACTGTACTATTATCAAGCAACGGTAGTATAAAGTCGGCCATTCTTTTTAGTTGAAAAAAAACAATTCTTCAAGAAGATATTTTATTGAATAAACAAATTTTATGTCTTCAATTGAATAAATATTGAAATTATTTAAGAAAAATTATTTCAGTAAATCAAAAATGTAATTTAGTTTACTCAACATTTTAATTTCTTGAGTTCAATAATACATTATTTTCAGTCAATAAAATAATTTCCTGAAAATAAGAATAAATATTCTTCCGCCATGCAAAAAAAGTTTTTGCGATAAGATGTTGAAATAGTTTGACACAAAATACAGCATTTATCAGTTTAGTCAGAAAAATCTTGTTCCTAAATTTTCTTTTACTTGGTTGAATACAATATAAACATGATTTAAGGTAAATATTCTAGAATCAAGGCTATTTCATTTCAGTTAAAACTTAATTGTTATTGGTTCAATATTTTTATTATATCAGTCGAAAAATTTTCTTGAGTTAAGAGACTGCTTTGCTCAAGAATATAAAAGGGAAGGCAAACGATATCTTGTGTCAAGTCAACCTTTCTTCTAGTGTACTTTTCAGTCGAGCTCAAACAAATAACAACACCTCTTAATGAGGTGAGGCGATCGATTCAATTTGATGGCAACATTCTCTTTTAATAAATACTTAGTAGTAACAAAAACATAATATATCTTGCGTCTTTTGGACTTACTTGTATTAATTATCTTTAATCCTTCACTGTAATCCAACATCTAACAGTGCACACAATGACAATAGCCAAAAAAGTGCACGCCGGTTTCTTCACTTTTCAAATTACTGGCGATTATTTGTGTGCTTGTTACCTATTGTTGCCACTATTTTCTAAGTAGTAGTGACTCCTTCGACCATCACGGTCATCGCTGTGTCGTAGTGGTGGGCATTCGTGTTCAATCGGGAGCATTTGGCTCTTCTTATTTCTTTTTTTTATGTGTGTTTGATGCATATCTAGCCATTTTTTTTTAATGTATAAATTTTTTTAATTATGTGAAGGAAGTTTTAAAAATTTTGAGGAACATGGAACTTTTAATGGGATAGAAGATAAAAAATGTGACCTTAGTTGAAAGAGGTCAGGTTCAATAGTAGCCTATTTCGTGTAAAATGTCCCATACATTGAAAAGAGAAAAGTGAAAAACAAACAAATTTTAAACATGTGAATTCTAAACGTTTTTTATATATAGCTGTTACTCATTTTCCTATTGCTATTTATATAAATATATGGTCATTGACATATTATAAATAAATATACCAAAAAATTCTGTGAATTGAGTATATAAATAAATTTATAAACAAAAATACATACTGACCAAGTAATTCTTCAAAGTAAATTTATTAACATACATATTTGTCTTAATGGGTGTGCATATGGGTTGATGCAACAATCTATAATAGGACCAAGCCCTGCTACTACAACTTCCTGATTAAGAAAATCATCGCTTACTAACATTTTTAATAATGAATTATGAAATTTTTGGAAATTTCTGGACCAATTTTGTGATAACTACTTCCTCTAAATTCATTTTTGAAAAGCATTAGAAAAAAAAAGTTAATATTCTCATCAAGTTTCCAAAAAATTTATTACATTTTACTAACAAAAACAGAAAATACGACTTTTGTGTTCATAAATTGGAAAAATAAATTGTTTTTTTATTATTATTGTTGCTAATAATTATAATTAATAAAGTGCGTAGCTAGTGTATTCGGGTGATTGTCCAGTCTGTTTCTGTACAATATCATAGAGTGTTTAATCTCATCTTTCACTGTTCTAATTTCAAGTTCCTTGTGTAGCTGTTGAGTAACTGTTAAGTACCAGTACTCTGCAGTATTTCTATATATGAGTCGGAGGCGGTTCCCCAGAGCTGAATTCCATAAGTCCAAATTGGTTTTAGGATACATTAGTATAACAGTACAGCTGTCATTTTTCATCGAGTAGCCAGCACATTTTTCTTAGTTGGATTGCCAGAGTTTTTGTAAATATATGCTTAATATGAAACTTCTGAATGTTTGCTTTTTCAAGGTGTAACGACGGTCCAAATAGAGTTCGAGGTATCTGGCTTCATTTGCTTGGGGCACTTGTACTCTACTAAGCGAAGAAGGGGACATGTTTCGCATCTCATGGCAAATGTCACCTGTACAGACTTAGTCTTGTTAGCTTTTATTCGCCGAGTATTTAGCTATTCCGTAATCTTGTCTAAGTAGAATGCATAATGCCACACAGAATTCACAATGAGATAGTTATATGCTGTTTTTAGTGTTAAGGATATAAGCATTGGTTATGCAGCTATCCAGTAAAAAATAAAAAATATGGAGCCACCACTTCTTGCTCCTTCTCCCAACAGTACATGTGCTTTTCAATTGAACTTCAATTTGAACCTTTTTACTGGCATTAGGTCTGCTGTTTCATTCACTCTGAAACCTGGATCGGAAGATCAGTAAAGATCTATGGAAGGTAAAATGTTGTAGCCCATCACTATTACAATACCTGAAAAGACTTTTAGCTCTTCAAGTTCAAGTAGAGTCCAAGATTAATTTTTTCCTTGGTGGGATATAAATTTGTTTGGTCTACTATATGAAAATACGCTTATTTTATAAAAATTTTTCAAAAAAACGGAACGGCATTGTTCTGTTAGTGACCCGAGGTTTTGGAGATAGTGGGATATCGTCAAAAATTTTAGTTGATAGCCCATGAGCCGTCCTTTTTACGTATCGGCGGATTAGTGAAAGTCGACGTTTTGTGTTCTTTGGTTACTTTCCAAAAGGAAGTCAGTGGAAGCCGTAGCATTTAGATTGCACAGGTGGTTCTGCAAACTTTCGTTCTTCTTAGCACTCAGCAGCCTTTTAAGTTTAGCCGTTAGGTAATTTAGTTGTGTTTTGTCTCCAGGAAATCCGGTAGTTTGCCAGGTTTTGCAAGCCTGTCTTTTTCAGTTATTAGTTCTCGAATAGATTTCGAGCAGTCAGGCTCAATGGGCTTCTGGGCGATAAGAGTGCTGTCCCAGGCAGCACTTTGGATACCTTCATTAAAGTGCTTGACCGTGATCGTAATGTTCTGTTCTGTTTTAAGAAGGAGTTTAGAATTTATTGTGGTTTCTACGATAGAGCGAAACATATTCCAGTTGGTTCTGCATCCATGTAGCCTTACTATAGGTTTTGCAAGTAAGAATTGTTGCGAAACTTCTATTAGTACGACACTATAGTTAGATGAGGAGTCTTGGCAAGAAGTACATTTAAAACAGTTAATCGGGACTCCCTTTATGACCCTGAAGTCTACTAAGTCTGGGATTTTTCTTGCATCGATGGGCCAATAAGTTGGTTCTCCATTTGATATTGGTGCCTATAGTTGTCATACTTAGTGGGTGGTAGACGTGAACCCCATTGAGTGTTTTTAGAATTATAATCTCTTACTGTTGTAAATCTTGGTTCCAGAGTTTCGAAGAAATTGACGTAATCTTCTTTTTTCACTGCTTTCGGGGAGAGTACAGAGCGGTAACTACAAGTGTTCCCGCCAATCTTTCACAACAATGCTTGTGGCTTGTATCTCAGAAGTTTTAAAAGGCTCTGTCTCGTGGTGTTTGATATTATTCTTTAAGAAAATTGCAGATCCCCGTGGGCCATACCATCCAGATGCGTTGTTTGGTAGAAGGTGTAATTTGGAATCGTAATATGTTTCAGATACCAGTAGGGTATCAATTATGTTCATTTGTAAAAATTTCTTTACTTCTAAAACATGGTGGGAGAGTCCATTGGCGTTCCACAGGGCTTTATTTAGTGAGCAGAATGAGCCAGTTTAGTCATGACTTCCACCATGAGATTTCTTAATGAGATTAACTGTTGCATTAGTTGAGTAATGGTTTTTGTAATTTCTTTCGTGTCATTTTTAGTTGTTTAGATTTGAGATAATTAATCTGCATTTTGCTTGTTGTTAGATACTTGGGAAGTTTTATTAAACATCATTGCTTCTCTACATGATGGTCGGTTGTGTTGCCTGGAGGCCTACCAATTTTGCTTTATGTGGAAGCGAAATTGCAGATTGCAGTGGTCATTTCCTACCACTTGCATCGTGATGAATCGAGCTAGTTAACCATCGCTTGAGACTCAAGGTTGACTTTTTACAGTTGATTTTTTTCTTCTCAACCAACCTTCCTCATTTCACACACAGGATTGGGAATGTCAATGGCGGAGTTATACATGTTTTTGAAAAACTAAATAACTGATCAATTTCGCTGCAAAACTAATTAGCTCTAAGTTATGTCAATATCCATCAATTCACACCAAAAGTAATTCAATTGTATAATTAGTTCGCAAGAAAATGGAGAAGAAAAATTTACTACATATACATATACATATGGACATACATACATTCATACATTTGCTTAAAAAGTGACTAGAATTATTCAGGACACCTAAAAAAATAACAATATCACGAAAATTTTGATTTCAAAAGTCAGAATGATCATCATAACTTCCTTGACCAGGAAGTTGAAAAAGCAACTGGACAGCTTAGTAATTCATCAACACTGTCGATTTTTCTAGGCTGGGCAAAGAAGTTTGCTACCCCCCCTAGCTACGCCCATGGTAACAAAACTGTTATTTGTGTGGTAAATGGTTTAAGATGTATTTTCTTTTAAATTATGTCATAACCGACACCTGTAACTGAAAAACTGTTTAGTTTAAGTTTTCTTTCAAATAATAGTAAAAAGTAATGGTTACATGCAATATTATTTTAAAACCATGTTATTTGAAAATATAAGGTTCTTCAAAATATGATAAAAGTTAATACTCATGTGTCAGTATTACTTTCCAACTATTAAGGATAACATTTTAATAATAAACATTTTTGCAACATCGCAAGAACTACCAAGTATGTTTAGCTTCATTAGTATATAAAATTCACATTAATCTTTGAACAACACAAATATAACGACACAATGGCTACTGCACCCTCTTATTTATTTAACATACAACATTTAGAATATTCAATATCTTAGATTTGATATATTTTTGTGCAATAAAGCTTTTCTGACAGTTGTTTGAGAGTAGGCTTGCTTAGCGTTGTGCGGTTTGGATCTGAGTATTGTAGGTGTAGTTGCATAGGCGCTTTGTTCATTGCAACACGTAGCTATACCCAGATGTTGCTGTATATATTTATATTCATCGCCATTTGGATTCACACACTGTCACAAATCTAAGACCAGTCAAATCGAATCCACCCCCTGGATATAATTTCACTTATACCAGCTGTTATATAATATCACTTATATGGTTTGTTATGTAATCATCCCCACATCCTTTATCTAACCTTCTATCTAATCTATGGATATGTAAAAGTTGACATAACCCTGATTGAATTTTCTATAAAACATATTTCAAAAAATGAAATTTTTTGACAGGACCGTGCAAGGAACGTAGGGGTTGCAAAAAAATATTCACAGTGTAATAAGTGATAGAAATAAAAATCTTTGGTACATGTTTCTTAAATATAAAAATTAAAACGTAAGAGTGAAATGAAGAAATTGCTTAAAATTAGCCATGTCATTAATGTGTTAGAATTTAATATTCAGATGGAAATTGCTATCCATAGCTATAAGTATGAATGATAAATGCCTTGTGAAAGTGAAGATGAAATCAGATGAAATGCCGAAAGGAAGTTATTAGAAATTAAGAAAACTACAAAAGAAATGATAAAACTTTTAAATTTTTACGAAATGGATTTTATTCTGAGAGTAAACAGCAATATTTACATTGAAATATGAATATGTGTGAATTGTATGTGTACGACAGAAAATAGTACACATCATTGAATTTAATGAGGTTATGTTAGGAGTGAATATTAGATTTTTGAAAAACTAAATATTGCATTCTTTTTATGAAATATTAAAATGCTTTTATACAGCACCTCGCACCATATTTAGACATTATAAATCATTTTGATTGAATATAATATGTACGTTACGGGGATTTTACATGGAAGAAATGGCATTACTGTAGCCAAGTATTCACCATTTATCATTACAGTATGTCGATGGCGTATTGCATATTCCTTCTTGTTCAAATATTGTATGCTCCATTCATAAATTTATATATTATGTAGAATGTTTGTAAAATTGTTGAATGAATGGTTTCCAAAAAAAATTTAATTGAACAATTTTCAAAGATGGACTTGTCTGATTGAAAAATAGATGGATTTGTATCAATAGTCTAATATTTCTACCCTTAATTTTTTCATTCTATTCGTATGAGAGTAGGAGTTTTCTTTTTTTTTGATAGCTTTGAAAACGTGGTGTATGTTTGAGTAGTTCATTGTCTCAAGTACTTTACCAATATAATAACACCAAAAGATGAATAAAATTTTTTGCATATTGCATGTATGTTACTCTGTTCATTTGTAGATAAAATCAATTATGGCAAAAGCAACTAATTATATGTCGATATCCATTAAGTTTGGATTCAGTAGCAGTTAATAGTTGCACAATTAAAAGTACTTAGTATAAAAACTATCATCTCAATTTTTTTTAAATTGCTTATACATTCAATTGAAATATAAAGGGGGAGCCACAATGGAAACAACTTTAGAAGAATATATTTGACAAATTATACAACTGAATAAAAAATGTTGTGGAACATAATTTATTACATTTATCTAAAGTTTTCCCACCCAATTTGGTATCCCACTTGATAAAAATTCCTCCAATTTAAATAACAAACTGAGGTGTTAAGCTAACATTTTTCTTCATAACTTAACAAATACATCTGTAAAATTTTATTTTAAAAGATTGAAAGCTGACCAAAGCCTGAGCCAGAGACAGGTGGATGAACCTAACCAAATTATAAATGTTTGTTACAGAACACTGAAAATGGTAGCATAAAATAAAATTTAATAACTCTTCAATATTTTGTTACATTTATTAATATTATATTTTGCTAATTTTGTGTGATACATTGGTGTTCGATATAACATCATTAAATATGTTACAGGTAGCGGAACTGGTGAATGCATCTTTAAGCAAGCATTTTCCAGATCCATCTGTTCAAGTAATTGCAGAACCTGGCCGATATCTGGTTGCTTCCGCCTTCACGCTTTTTGCTTGCATTCACTCCAAACGTGTGGTAACATAAAAACATTGACAACAACAACAGTATTAATATATTTAATTTTTATTATAATGATAAAATTTAAACCAACCTTTTGATAAAATATTTCTATTAGCAATATTATTTACAGAAAAACATTTGGATAAAATTGAAATCAGATTTACAATTACACTTAAAGAACTTAAAGAACAAAGGACTTTTTTAAAAGATAACGATGTTAACAAATACTTATGTATTTCACAATGCGGAGTATTAAAATTTAAAAAGATGTTTTAGATCTATCTTGTTCTGTTTAGGGAACAATTTTCAACCTGCTCTATAAAAGTATTGCCCAAAAATATTATCCGTGATTCAAATAGACACATGTTAACTCTCATTATGCAACATTGTTTTTTTTAAACTTAAAGACCACTTTGAGTATCAATACACGTCTTATGAGTTTTAGGAGTATAATAATTTCTACTTTAAATGATATATTTCTTTTTACAGAAAATTATTTTTGACTGTCATCCAAATGAAATAATTTTTTTTATTAATACGCTAAGGTTAAGATGTTACTCTCCCTTTTTAGAAAAAACCTCACAACTAATCCACATAAATTATATATAATTTTATGGATAATTGCTTGCTCTACCAGCATCCACAACTAAAAAATTTATTATTGCTATTGTTTTTGCAAATTAATTAATTATTAAAATTATATACACAAAACAGCAATGCTGCCATCTAACGGCTCAACGTCAATATAATTGACGGTCGGTAAAATTTTTGTTTAATTTCAAATCCACTCACGTATAAATAAAGTGGCGCTTTAGCTCAATGCTTTTGATACTTGCGCCTCTATATGTCAATTTTAGTAAAATATTTGTTTGATCTGTCATCTGAGCTTCATAATGGAATAAAAACGTAATAAGCAGTGTGCAAAATTAGAAATGAATTGAATACCTGCAATCAATTTTGATTTATTAAATTGAGTTGAATAATTTATAATGCGAAGACTTCGCACGGGTCACGCTAGTTTTTTTTATTTCATTATAGCAGATTAAATTATAAGTTTGATATTTGAAGAAAAACAGATCAATATCTTCAATTAAACAAACAAATTTTAATCTAATAAATGAACCATTATTTTTTATAGTCTTGCATCATCTACCTGGGAATTTCATAAAGCCATCCTTGAAGAATTAAAGAGGATTTTAGTGGAAGAAAATGTCTACATAATTTTTATATAATTTCTAGAAATTGAAATACTTAATAACTGGAACCATTTTGATGTGAAAGAAAAGTGTAATCTAAAGGACCAATATTTGGGAACATAAAGATGTCTTGAAACATACCAAGCAAACTAAGTTTTTGGAGTATGCTCAATGAGATATTGTGTGACAAATCAAAATTCATTTGATATTTTTCAAAATAAAATACATCTGATATTTTCCATGTAGAGAAATAACTTACTAAAACCTCTTATTAACATAGTGTAATAATATACATTTAATGGAACTTTAACCTAAGTTTAACCTTCGGTAAACTTTTCCACTTTTTTGGACACTTGTTAGACCGCATTGTCAAAATAGATATTAAAAAATCTGATGGTTTTCTACTTATCCATTTATTTTCACTAATCTTCTTGATTATTAGTTTAGCTCTGTTTCCGACCGACCGTTCTGTGACCGACATTGATATAATTGAATCTTAACTCATTACAGACATATGATACATCGGGCAAGAAATGTAACATGTTTTATATAAATGAAGGTGTATTTGGAGCCTTCAACAAAGTGGTGTACAATGAACCTGTGGACATGGTGCCTTTCAAGGTTTGCCAACATAAAATTGTAACACGGTTTATTTTAATTTTCTTCATAATAAATGTCATGTATTGCTAAGTAAATACTCACAACACTGTGAATATAGGAGGCACTTGGAAACTCTGCCTATTTTTTGGAGGAAACTAGTTCTTCCATGAAGTGGCTTTAATCCATTTCTCCTTTATAGACAGGTCTTCACTGCATCTAACAGCATGTATTTTAATGAGACAATCCATTTAGCTGAGACTTAAAATTGATGTAAGGGCCAAATTGGTAAATATTCACAATTGAAATGTTTAACCCTTTCTCGAATTGCCACGAGACATAAAACAAAGGTTGTCAAAGAAAAAGTCATACAAAACATTGAGATGACCACATCCCAATGTACACATGTATAATCATTAATTTTTTTTTAAAAAAGAACTTTTTCCATTAGTCATACATATTATACAAACAACGTATGGTTCAGAGTTTTGTCATTAATAATTGTATTTATTTTTTTAATCTATCTTATGAAGTAAATAAAAAACATATCAGTTGTTTATTTTCATATCATTATTATACTGTAGAATTATTATTTAAATTAAACTGCTTTAAACTGTGAAACTTTTATCTCATTAAGATAATAATCTCCAAACCTATACACGTTATTGATACTTAAGCGATAATGACATCAATTGTCTGTTCTAGTGTCGCGTAATGGAGGAATAACGTCGCTAATAATGTTTTTATTTAAAATCTAACAAAATGTATTCAAATTAACTTATCCATTATGGAAAATTCTGCAACTGGTTACATTCTTTCGTTGCTTTTATGTTTACAAGTATTTATGGTACAAAAGTGCATTTTTGGATCCTAATGAGCAATGAACGAAAGAGGTTTACCACTTATTGCTTTCGATCTTCGAGTGACGTGAATATGATTGTGTGGTGAATAACATATGATACACAATTTATATATGTGGCGCGTGTGCCATGCCTATTTACCATCTCTGGGTATATTTTCTGCTTTGCAATTAATGTGAGAGAATTTAATTATCAAACAGAGATTAAAATTTCTAGCCAACAATAAACGCATTTTTAAATTAATGTACTGAAACAAAGCACTAAAAATTATGACAAATGCAAAATAAATGTTAGTTATGTGATATTTCATGATAATGCGTTTAATCTGAATGAGGGCATTACGAGAGAATATGAGAACACATATTTTAATAACTAAATGCAGTATTAATGTAATGAATTACTTGATGTATTCAAATTTTGATGTACAATTGTTGCTCATCAAACTTAAAGTACTTGAAGTTTGATGAGCAACAATTGTATTTATAAATATTTTCTAATAGCGTTAACCCTAATTAATTTCACTTAATAGCATAATCCTTAAGCCATTTTGATTAAACTATTTCTGCTATGGATACTACACAAAATCATCTGTTTGACTTACCACCTGATTAATCAACAAAGTGATAATCCTTTATGCAATTGTAAATAAAGAATGTGTTATAGGGTATTTGGTTAATAGTTTTTATTTCATATATTATAACTTGTAAGTAAAATCTGAAATGTATTAAGGAATTAACATTTAATATTTTTTTAATTCATTAGCAAGAATATAAGAAAATCGTCGATAAGCCAACAGATTTACATTTTATAAAATTCTTTACAAATAAAGTATAATTTAAAACAAAAACACTTGCAGAAGTCAAGCGATCGTATGCACCTCTCCACTATATGGGGACCAACATGCCATAGTGAGGACTGCCTTCTCCGAAACATTTACCTCCCTGCAGATACAACCCTGGGAGATTGGCTTGAGTTTCCTTCCCTCGGCGCTTACTCTGTCAGCATCTCAACGGGCTTCAATGGATTCTCATGTTCAAAAATATATCCTGTAATTGGTCATATTTGGTGAGTTACTTCTTTTTTTACGAGTATTTACCAATGATGAGGCATACACAGATAATACATATTTCTTTCGTAAGCAACTATAAACAGAACTTTATGGGGATCCATGTAGTTTTGTCCATAGTTGCTTACGAAAGAAATATATATACATACAATTCTTTAATTGTAGACCTTGACAAAATTATCTAAATCCATATCTACAAATATAATAAAACAACAGAGTCGTAAAAGGTCTACATATTAAACAAATATTTTAAAAATATATTTGGGAACTGCAATGGGCTGTAGAGAAATAATTAATTTCCAATTGTCCTTGTGGTTATTCATTTGTTTGTTAATATCATGTAAAATCTACTGAAATGTTGGTTTATTTGTTTGGTTTATGTACTTAAAAATAACTATCCAAATTAATATATAAACTGAATTTACAGTTATATTCACTATTCTAGAAAAATCTTGACATAACATTAGAAAAGTGAGAAGTAAGGATAAAATCGTTAGGCACAACCATAACATAATGAGGAATATCGCTGGGTCCGTTAAATCACTTGAAACTTTATGACCATTTAGCCTAAATGTCTAGAAGTACACCTGTTTTTGTTTCATTTAAATCAAGCGAGTAGTTTTGAAGTTGCGATAATTTTAGTTTTCGCCTTATTCAAATACATGGTGCGGGCACGCATTGCACGCGTGATGTCATTTCATGTCACGCTGCTATTGTCATACTGTGTCACTTATTTATTACTATCATATGATCCCTAAGTTCGACCTCAATAATGTTACTAACTGAAGTTTTTTTTGTGAATCAGTGTTACAATAGTGCTACAAGTATAATGTTAGATATGAATGACCGTTTTGAAAAAGGACAATCTGATAACTTGTCTAAAATAGACGGATTAATGGTTGCCCACTATTTTTCAAATAAATTCGATTTCTTGGCCGCCAAGATGCAGGAAGTAAAAATGCAAAACTAAGTATAGCTTAATAAAATTGTAGTTTTTATCATAAATCTTCTGATCCCCTATACATATTTCTCATTAAGTACTAGTGTTTTAAAAATATAACTTGATACTCTTACCTGAAAAGAAAGAATGCCTATTTGTAACAGGGATGGACCTAGTAAAACTTCCATTACACAAGTACATAAGTACCTAGTTCCTACTATTTATGAGGCTAGACAATATCCAAATAGGTACTTAAAAAGTATACACTTATTCTCTAAAATACTGACTCTAGCTAAAAAAAACACCATAAAAATAGCTTGAAAGGGCAACCAAATGTCTACAACCTCTGACCCACATAACTTACAAAAAAATGTATCCTATATCAAATACAGTTATTTTTACCAAATAACTAAATATGTACTGCAATAACATGTACTTACATCAAAATGATCTTCGTAACAATAAACACAACTTTCGGCTTCGGGTGGATCAGCCCCCTTCATTAGATGCATCCATTTCAATCGACTTAAGTTAGAATGAAACAATAAAAAACAACTTTTCGGGTCATTGGTAGTTGTATTTAAACACTTTGGCACAATACACAATTTTCTCGTTTGTGGATTTGGCATTTCAATTAATTTTAATCGCAAACTTCAT
The DNA here is from genome assembly GCA_039881145.1 of Druceiella hillmani. NCBI lineage: Eukaryota > Metazoa > Arthropoda > Insecta > Lepidoptera > Hepialidae > Druceiella > Druceiella hillmani. The sequence continues at coordinate 10,929,117 of JAYKKI010000010.1, read as the reverse complement.
ACACACAGGTTGAGAGCGAAGCGAGCATTAAGCGACTGTTGTAAAGTGATGTCACAGTAGCAGCTGACGACACCGCGTCGCACACTTAGCTTAAAAATTACATATCTCAGAAATTATAAGATTTATCGAAAAAAAATTTTCTACTGTATTTTTTTGTTTTCAATAGAGTGTACTGTATTCCTCATTAATCATTGTTTATATATTTCATAGGAGTAAAAAGCAAAATTTGCGACAAAAGGCAACAATAGGTAAAATACTGATGGTATGATGTTCTAATGTTCCTGTTATAACGTTACCTTTAAAAAAAGGTGCACAATTTAGGAATGCAGAATATGATATTTTATCAATTTTTTATACGTTGACCCATGTCCTATGTCGCATTCACCAATGAAAATTTGTTTTTTTCACTTTGTTCTTTAGTAATCAGAAGAGATTGCATTTAATAGATAGATAAATAAAGCATCGGTGTCTTAAATACAGTACCGGTGATAAGTAGATGCAGTCTAGGAATCATGGAAGTGGTGAAATCGCATAGTAACACTCAACTACTTGGGAAGGTGGAGAGGACCATCGAGAGACACCTTGTTATTCTGTGTGTTCTTGTTCAAGCTACAGAGATGTTTGAGTATTCACATGGTATCCTAACATTTTGTTTACTTGTCTTCAGAGTGTTTGCAGCAACCTGAAATATCAGATCGGAAGTCCAGCATAGATGCATCCATTCGATACAATCTCTAAGCTTCTAAGTTCATGAACAATTGAACAATCTTAGCTTATGGCTCAATTATATAAAACAGTAATCCAAATTAAATTATGGGCATAACTTTTAAAAAAACATCAACTTGTGCTCAGCCAACCAAAAAATTTATTATACGTACAAGCACACAAGCCTAGGAAAAATAACTACTCCACTTCATACAAAACATGCTTGAGATCATGATATTGCATACGGTACTCGAACTGAGCATATTTCACTATACCGAGTGTAATATAAAATTAATTTTGTGTTTGTGTAATATAAATTTTTTTACATTGAAATACAACTTTGACAGTATTTTTACATTGAAATACAACTTTGACAGTATTTTTACATTGAAATACAACTTTGACAGTATTTTTTTCACAATTAAATGAAACTACGTGATGTAGTATTATTTCTACTTTCTTTAAGTCTATGCTAATAGCCCATATAAGAATCTTTGCTAATAACCCACCTCAAGATGTTGTAATACAACGAAACCTAGGTCATGGTGGAAAGAAAGTAAAAATAATACTACATCACATAGTTTCATTTAATTGTGAATAATGAATTTCTAGAAAATTAACGCCAAATATATTCAATAACAATAATTTTTTTGTGAACGGTTGGTAATTGTCATATAGTTCCCAAATTCTATTTGGTTTGATGCATAAAACCACCTGTATGAATAATATATATGTTGTAACAAAAACTATGAATGTATTTATTCACTCACACATGAATGTCAGCAGCAAATCAATATGTCGTGAGTCAGGTTGCAGTCACGCGCATGTTTGGTTAGGTATACCTAATGATTCCTGCCATTTTACATGCTACCTACCTACTAAGAGTTTGTCACCATCATTGAGTCACCATCACCTGAAAAAATTAATAAGAAGAGGTGTAATAAAACATTGATATGAAATATTTAACGCAGAACCGGTGTGGCGCTTCAATTAATGTAATTACTTAATAAAAGTCAGGCCTTGGATTCGATAATTTTATTATAAAAATTCATTTGAAATATGCTTGACAGTCAACTGACGGCAGTATATCATAGGAATGAAAATACTGCCGTCAGTTGACTGTCAAGCATAACATATACTTTTTTTGATAACATAATCACGACCAAGCCCTAATTTTTGTAAATACTTGGTTTTTTACCTATATTCTTCCTCTTTAAATAAAAAAACCGGAAATTTTGCCAAACTGAAATTATTCCAATGGATTTTACACACAGATAAGCAAATATATGGTAAGCAATTTATTTTTTCTTTTTTAAGTGAACTTTCACTTAAAAATTTCATGAGTCACTTTTGATACTAACCACTCACATTTTTCTTTTTCTTTTCTTCAAAATTAATGTGGAGTTTTGAGCAAAGAATCTCCCATACCTTCGCTTTTTCCATTCGATGGCTATAAGCATCAGTTGTGTAGTCCCAAAAGCATGGTAGGTTGGGAATTTCTCGTACAAACAATTCTGTGTCAAAAGGACCACTTTATTCGGTTATTTTTCCCTACAAAAACATCAAACGTACAATCGACACCTAACACAACAATGAAATTATGCATGCTGGCCGGGTCAGCTTAGGGATGTAAGGAGGCGAGAAGGAGGCTGTGAGTATGCGCAAGTATGCAGTTGTTGATTTGTGAATGATCTGTTGTCAGTGTGCCGCATGATTGTTGCACATGTGAGTGGCATTCTGTGACAATTTTACAGGCGATAATTGACCGTGATAATTATCACACCTTGTAACTATTGTCGAAACAGATTTTAGTGTATCAGGTGAGTGTATGCTATGACTCTTTTCCATACTAATATGCTACTCTCCACAGAAAATGGCTTTATGTAATTTTGATGTCGTTGAGAAGTGGTACATGTGAGTTAAGCCTAAGAGATTAATTAGGCAAATAAGGTTATAGATCATCATCATGACATTTTTGATCTCATCAAATAATATGAAAATATATTGTCCGTGTCTATTCCTTGATGACTGTTCTGCACTTAATGTATACAGACATATTTACTCATCATTTTATGATAGTTAGATATATTATATAAGAGTATTATTGAATTATTGTTTTTTTTTAGGTTTTCATACATTATACTGTGACACGTGTCAGAATTTATTTGATATAGAACTTCACATTTGGCACAGCTAAAAAGAATAAAAATATTTCAAAATTTAATACCCACTATTAACATTAATTATTTATAGAGAAATTCTAGAGGAGGCAAATGAAATAAACGAACAATTTTTTTTTTAAATTTCGTGCATGATGTCCAGTGTCAATTAAAAAACAATTAAAGGATTCCAAAACAATTTTTTAAGAATTTTATGTAAAAATATCTTTATGTTGCAAATGTACATAAAAAATGATCCAATCCTCAATCTCCAAAACTGTTGAAATGATGAATGAAACAATGTTACTAGAAGTTCAGGGAAAAACTGTACCAATAATACAATATTTATGAAAGATATACTGGACAACACATAAAAAATAATTTTTGTATTATAAATATAATACATAAATTACTTTTTAATAGAATTACTCTATACATTTACATATTTATATTACTTGCAATCTTTCTCTTTCATCTCATGCTAACCTGAAAAATATTTTTATTTTCCCAGGTTCTGGTTGAAAAATGAACTGCCAATGACAGAGAAAGAATTTTGTAATTTAGACACCCAAGGCTCAGGGAGCACAGAAATTTAACTGCGACTAATAAAGTTAAAGTATGAACAAATTTAGTTCATTTAATTTTTTTCCTAATAATCCACTAATATAGATACCATGACATATCCATGCTATTTCTATTTATCTAATAACAATGACATGTAAAATTCATTATCCTTATGCTTCAAAAATGAGCACAATAATTCTTCATCAACGTCGTATTTAAAATGTATTGACATATAGTTTTTTATATAATGAATAACTTACACATGCAAACAGCCAGTGCATGCTAGCATTTTGGAAAACCTTGCTTTTTAAATAGATTCAACTTTAGAAAACAGTTTAAAGTTTAAAAATAAATTGTAGGGGCAGCTGTAACTTGCAAAAAAAGAGAAAATTAAGAAAAACTAGCGTGACCCGTGCGAAGTCTTCGCATTATAAATTATTCAACTCAATTTAATAAATCAAAATTGATTGCAGGTATTCAATTCATTTCTAATTTTGCACACTGCTTATTACGTTTTTATTCCATTATGAAGCTCAGATGACAGATCAAACAAATATTTTACTAAAATTGACATATAGAGGCGCAAGTATCAAAAGCATTGAGCTAAAGCGCCACTTTATTTATACGTGAGTGGATTTGAAATTAAACAAAAATTTTACCGACCGTCAATCATTTTGACGTTGAGCCGTTAGATGGCAGCATTGCTGTTTTGTGTATATAATTTTAATAATTAATTAATTTGCAAAAACAATAGCAATAATAAATTTTTTAGTTGTGGATGCCGGTAGTGAAAGCAATTATCTATAAAATGATATATAATTTATGTGGATTAATTGTGAGGTTTTTTTTAAAAAGGGAGAGTAACATCTTAACCTTAACGTATTAATATATATGATGATGATGATGATATGAAACAGCCCACTCCCCTTTCATATGTAAGTAAAATGTCATTTTTTCCAACGGGGGTACATGTTATATACATATTATTATTACTCCTACGTAAATTCATTAGTTAATTTGAAAACATTAAATTAAATTTGTTCACCTTCGTATAAACTCCTCATGATGCAACCAATAGATTTTATTTCACATGTGAACCTTCACCAACTGTGTGCAGAATCTAATCCCTGTGATAGAGGAGGGATAGCTGTAGTGTATGAGTTACAGTCTTTTAAGTGGGAATATGTAGCATTACCGTTTTCAGTTGGCCATATAGCTCCGGTACCTGCTTTGTTTGAGAATATTGGTCTCCATTCTTTTGTTAAATTTCCTTTATGTTTAGTTATGTTACAAAATAGTCTTGTTAATTCTTTAGAAAGTTATAATTTATAAGAACGTTTTTATTAAACGAAATTACAACCATGCCATCGTCTATTGTGCTATTAACGGGCATGAAAAATTTAAAGTCTGTGAGAAAGTCAAAGATGAATGACTTTCTTATGGAGCTGAATTCATAAATTTAAATTGAGTAAAAAATTATTGTTGTTAATTAGTATTGGAATTTTTGTAATTTTAGTGGCTAGTGGTCTTTTCTTGAATGAAGAAAAAAATTTCAATTTTGCCAAAATATTAAATACAATCAATAACAAACAATAACAAAACGTACAATAAGTTTGTTTTAATACATGATATATGTAATAAAACAATAATATCATGAGAGATAATTATATTTTAAATCTGTCAAAATTCAACTAAAAATATACAAATGTAAGTTCTTTCATTAAAACTTATTTTGTCACCTTCAAAGTAATCCCCATTGTTTACAATACAACTGTGATGACACCAGACCCACTCTTTCATACACTTCTCATAGGCTGAAAGTGGTATAGCCTTTAATATCTGCTTGGTATATATCTCAGCCTTTAATCTCTGCTTGGACTTATACCAAAGTCTTTAATTCCATTTGATGTCTTCAATCAAGTCAAAATGGGTTGCTTGGGGTGGCAATTTCAGTTTTGGAAATAGGTAGACACGGGGCTAAATCTAGTGAATACAACTGTTGCTCTGTGAGAAGGCGCATTGTCATCATGCAAAATCCATGAATTGTCCTTCCTTAAATCTGGCCTCTTATGATGAACATTCTCACGCAAACCCCTCGAAACATTCAAGTTATTATTCACTTCCTCTGGAAGGAATTTAGAATGTACAATACCATGGCATGGTTTTGAGCGTTTTTTTTTAGATTAGGCTCATTTTCAAAGTGCTATTCGGTCGAATGTTAGCTCATTAATGTATCATATTCATAGACCCATGTCTCATCCCCTGTTATGACACATTTCACGAAGTCTACACTACGAGAAATAATGTCTTCAAAGACCTGCTTTCGATGGTCGTTTTACGAGAAATTAAGCTATTTTGGAACCAGTCTTGTGGCGACGTGTCTCATAATCAAAATATTGGTTAAAATTCCACGAACGGTCATTTTATTAATGTTCAACTTTCAAGCCAACTCTTTAATAGTAAAATGTCTATTTTCCAGCGCTAATTGTTTGATTTTTTTGATATTATCATCGGTTGTGGACTTTGAAAGCCATCTGGGACGAAGCAAATCTTCGACCAGTTCACGCCCCTCTTTGAATGATTTGTACCATTTGTGTGCCTGTGGTTTAGACATAGTCGAGTCACCATAGACCCTTTTTACTCCTCTTTTGACCCTCAAAAAAGTTTGTAACACAAAATTTAAGGCAAAACCTTTGTTCGACTAATTTATATATAATAAAATTCGCAGAGCAATTTTGAAGTTAACCTATTATGACAGATGCTGTAAACATACTAGTTGACAGATTGTGCTCAAGTTTGGCTTGGTAATTAAAAAAAGTTCTACCAACATAACAAAAAAAAATGAAAAATTTTTCTCCTTCCTTTTAAGTGATTCTTTAACGATTCTAGATAGTTTTTATACAGAAGGTATTATAATAAATTGATGGAGATTAATAATAAAATTAAAATGTGTGCGTTTGTGCATATAGAATCAAATTAAATGAATTTTTAATATACATAAGTTACGAACCTGTTTTATTTTTCAATTAGTCAGCCCTGACTTCACTTGAATGGCAGCTATATTTTTAATGAAATTATATGTTCCTCAAAATTTTTTGGTAAATTGTTAATTATTATTGCTGGATATGGCTGGAAGTAGAAGGTCGTACATTCTGATCCTACTCTACCTACAATCTTTATGACGTAAACTCTGTTTTCGCACAGAATGAGAGTATTTTATGTAAATGCGTAAAAGTGTTATAATTTTAAAGCACCTCTGCTATAGTCATTGTAGCCTTATATTGATAATTAAATTAATAATCTGCCAGTCGGTCTGTTGCCTTGTTGCAGCACAAAAGAAAGACAAACAAACACTTTTTCGCATTTATCATATTAGTTAGGGTAAGGTGTCCAGGGAAAAAAGTAGCTGATAGCATTTCACTATCCGCCAACTATGTTTGTGCAAAAAATCATCTTGATCTATTGCTTTGTTGCTATTTTTAAGAAGGACAAACGCATTTTGCATTTATTATATTGGTTAGAATTATGATATTAGCCAGGATGAGATTTCCTAGGATAAAAAGTGATGTCATTCCCGGTCCTCCATAAAACTATGAAATTGACCTGTTTGTATACTGAAGATATTTACGAAAAAACTACTTAGGAACACAAAACAAAAGTAAAGGGACACAAAAATATTGTTTTTGAAATTTTTATCTGTTTGTCTCTTTGTATATTTGTTTGAACAGGTGTTGCATAAATACAATGGACTTAATTCACATGGAGTTTTTGAATAAGATAGGAGTTGCCTTGACATAATCTTTAACTTTTATTTTATTAGAATCGGTTCACTCTATCAGAAGATATCCAAATTTAATATTTTCAAAAATTAATTTACATTACATTAGAACAATAAGAAAATAATGACAAGTTATTCGATGCATATTACACAAATTTATGGCCTAGTTATGTAAATCAATAGTTGGTTGCACTATGTGTATTTTATATGACACAATGAAGTTTTCCACACGGACAAATTCATTAATAAATAGGTTTAGCTAAAGATAAAGTGTGGAGTGGTGCAGGGGTTGTAGGTGTTTGAGTTAGCAACCCGAATACGTCTACCACACATTGATGTTGTGAACGAGGGTGAATCAAATATTAACCGGACTTTTCTTTTTAACGCTCCCTAGGTGAAGTGAGTAACATGACGTCTTAATATATGTTGAGTGGGGATGTAAAGTGGAGGGGAGTAAATCGATTTGGCTCACCAGAGCAGATTGGCTAATAGTAGCATCATGTCTGAGCAAGAGGTGCACCCGTCTGTTGAGCAACACATTATTATTAAATTTTTGTTGTGGGGGGGGTGCAAAACAATTTCCAAATGATTTAACGATACCTATTTAAGACGAAACAAAACACACAATTGTAGAGTACACACAATTGTATCCCTTATTCTATCAAGAAATAGACCTATTTTAGAGAATGGTCGTGCTCCTTGGCTGTCTAGGGGGTCTTTCGCCAACTTCAAGGAGGAAACAACCAGATTATTTTTCACCCATGTGTCCAAGCAGTTGAATAAAAACTGGCTCCTTAGTGATTATTACACATTACAGATTTTAACGGGACATGGCGCATACTTTGTGAACTTGTTTAGATCCATCCTTACAGATAATCTTTGAAGGTCTCCTTTTTTGTATAAGGAGGATGTTACGGATGTCAGGAGGGGCCTGAGACAACCCAAGTGGAATGGCGGGAATAGTGTTTTCAAACAGATGCTACAAATAAAAAAAATATTGGATTGTTTCCTTCAGTAGTGCAATTTTTTCGGTAAATAATGGGATCCGAAAAAAGCTATTAGATTTTTACGAAAATTCAAATGAATCTGCTGATGGTATGTTTGCAGCAATTAAGGAGTCCAAGGATTCTTACAACCTTTCATTCAATCAAATATCTGGATTGAGTGCAGACAATTGCAATACTAATTCACCGTTTTGTTTTATGTAAGTATCAAAAAAGAAACATCAAATCTAATAAGAGGCAACTCTCATGTGCATGTCGTCCATAATACAATGAAATATGCTATGGGTCACTTGATTTTTGACATAGAAAATATTGTTTTGTAAATTTACAGTAATTTTTCTGTGTCAGCTTGTATGAGAAAAGAATTAAAAAAAATTTTCTCAATGGTTGATGGTGAATTTCATGAAATGAAATGTCCTATCGCTACTCGTTGGTTATCTTTACGTGCAGCCATCGGCACATCTTTACTTAATTGGGCATCAAAATTAAAATATTTTGAATATGTAAGTGATGATTGTCCAATAATTATACGTAAATTATTAAAGTTAAATGACCAACAGGGTAATAAATTCATTGAAATTTATCCACGCTTCACAAACCATATGTAGAGGGTATTTAATAAAATAATAAAAAGCCAGGCAGGAGATTCTGTAACTATATTGGAGGTGTGTAATTTATGGATAATCTGGAAAACGATTTGGAAGAAAGAAAAATTTATAAGTACTTCGGATATGAATTAAGACAGATTACAAAGAATTGAAAAGTCATCACCCGAAATGGGCAATACAATTATCTATAATTATTTTTCATTCTATCACCACTGACAACAGCTGCAAAATGCTTAAGGTAACTAAATGATACACTTCGGAAATCATACGATGATATAGGATCTACTAACAATAGCTCCAATGATTAGGATTTACCAGGGCATAACGAATATCAACATTATCAGAAACTATTGGATGATTTGCGATTTAAACAAAGCAGCAATATAAATGAATATGTTACAAAAGTAACTGCTGTAAGATGCGCTGAATAAACCTTGCAACTAGCAGTCAGAGATGGTTGTTGAAAATGAAAGAACTATTTAACGAGGTTCATCGGACTGTAAGAGCGTTGTGTACTTCAAACATTGCAATCCAATAAAGAAACCATAACTTACTGCAAGCTTCGATAGATTGACCTACAAGTGGGATTCAACAGTGAACATGTAAGTTAACATGCGGTTATTGAGTTTCAAATATTTTTGTCAGCCCCATTCTGATATCCAACTTCATTTGACAGAAACTACTTGGTTCGATATTCAAGATTTTTTAAAACTTCAGCACCTTGTGGGGTATTATCGAAAATTTTACAGATCTAACGATATTTGGTGACATGTATGTAACAAGGCAGAAACAACTTTACATGAATTAACCTTTTTAAGCATTATCTGGACCTGCAAGTAAATGTTCTCGCGAAGGATCGGAGGCGATCGGGAGATCAGCTTATAATAGTAAGTAACCATTTGGGCATGACATTAAAGAGACTTGTGTAATTATTTCCAACTGTCACCAATACTCCAACAGTCCAAGATAATTAAAAGGTACTATTACTAGCAACTTAAGAGAGGTAGATTCCTTCATGCAAACATATTTTATGCAAAACCACCCAATTGTACCGGAAACATAGAGCCAAATTCAGTTGAAAAATAATTTGCTTGCCTTTTAAGTCAGTCATTGTTGCCTTACAGTGTCAATATTTTGGAGTTTTGGAGCACAAAAAAGTCATAGGCCCATAGCCAAACTTGTTATCTCATTTGGTTTTGTCCGCACCACCCACTCAGTCAAGTGTGGAAAGAATATTTACTGGCTTTAAAACTTGTGTTGAATAATTTAAGAATGTCGCTCAAACATTCTTTGATATAAGACATTCTAATTATAAGAAATAACCAGTTGTACCAGAAATAGAATGTTGCCATATCATTGAATAATCAATAATATTATAATTTTATGTTTTTAGCATATTTTTACTATAAATTAACACTCTAAAGAGAAATATATTCTAAATATATGATGTTCAATATGATGATATGATATTGTGTTTTATTATCACTTTTCAAACTAATTTGATAATTTGAATTTTTGATATTGGAATAAACCACACTATGTTTCATAAATTGAAGTTTATTGTTAATTTGTCATCGCCTGACCATTTAAAAAGTTTAACAATTCTTTAATAAGTGTCAACCGGCACAGGTTAACTGTTTACCACTCACGACTTATTCCTATATTTCCTTAACTCCCATTTTCCCAAAATCTTTTCTTAGCGGTTACCTACATCTCAAGAACTACCCATATTCTAAATTTTTGCTCAATATACCTAGCCATGTGGGCTTTGTGTTGACAGTTCAAATTCAATTATACATATATTCTTCTCAGTCGTGCACTCTTGACAGAGTAGTCGTGGTTGCTCCGATGACTTAGGTACTAGGTTGAGGGTGCTTGTACTATTCTTCATTCGGTCTTCCTGGTCTGAACTGCCTCCTTAGCAATGTCTCTCCATTTCTGTCAGTTTGCTGGGCTGCAAGATCATTCAATCACAGTAGTTTGCATTACTGATTTAATTGGGTTCATCCATAGAGAATATATATATATATATATATATATTTAAATCGTGAAGTATTTGTTGCGTCTTTTCATACTCGAACCCTCTTGTTACTTTTCCCCTATTCATATTCATTAGTCAACTTGTACTTTTAAATTCATAGTGGTACCAAATACTGCTTTTGTATATATTTATATTATAATGGTATCGAATTGGTATTTTAAGAGAATTCGAATGTTTTTCCATTTTGTTAAAGTTATTAATTCTATATAAACCTGAATTTCCCGGGAAAATAATTAAGGGTATTAAGTATGTATAATTGGGACATATCGTTCATGGGTTATTACAGGCACTTTATTAGATTTTTTGAATATTAATTAATTCTGGTTGGAAAATTTTAATATAAAATGTATTGGTTAAGTATATATAAAAATAATAGGATGTATTTATGCCAACTTAAATCCAGTAATAAAAAGGGAAATTTTACTGACTTTCGCCCAGAAAAATCTGACAAGTTAGTACGGTTGATCTACTCCATAATAATTTTTTCAAAGGTAAAATAATATATTCCTATTCTGACCTCTGATAATTATTTGCCTATATTTATTGTCTACATTAAAGTTAATGTTTCACATACCTATGTTCTCATAAAAATAAGCAGATCTAATCTTTCTCTCATAACTTCATCTCTTCTCACTCTCTCGTTATTAAACATACCTCTACTTTTATTATTATATAATAAAAATATAAGTCACAAGTATAAGTTAGAGATATATAAAATATAAGTCACAATAAGCTAAACAAATTTTTTAAAAATCAACAGTATTTGCGTCAACTAATATGTTAGTGAGTTTGTTTACATTGATACTTGTTAATTTTCTATAGGTATCAAAGAAACATTTCCTGACTGACTGGTACATCGGTGCAGTGGCAAAATGACTGGTTCTAAATACTTGTAATTTAAGGTAGCTAGAGACTTAAAATTTAAGAAGGTGATTAAAAGAACTGACTAAAAGAACTAGTCATGTCATGGCATCCTAACGTCTGGGGTACAGATGCTTAACGAAATATCTGTACCTTATCCGAAGACAGCCGTCAGCCAGGTGCCAAATCAGTATATAAAAAAACGAGTTATTTAATAGCGATAATTGGAGAAAGTTTGACTCTTTAAATAGGTAAGTAATAGTATGAACAGGTAAATTAACTAAATTGGCAACTGACCATTAAGTGATTCAGTTATTTATGTAAATTAGTAAATATGGAAGAAAAGTAGTTAAATTTAACTAAAAACAAAATATATAAGTTTATAGATACAGATAAACAAGGTATAACTCACGTCTATAAAGTAAAATTAAACTAAAATGGCTGCCGTAATCATGTAAATATCTCACATATCATTCCCCTCTTTACTCGCATATATGCGTACTGCATGTATAAAAATAAATAAGGATAAGAATAGGGTGATATTTGCAAATATTTACATAATATATTTAATAAAACTTAAATGCTATTGAAATAAAAATATTTCTAAACTTTTTTTTTACTATACGATCTGTCAGCTGAAATAAAAACAGTCATTTTAGATTCTTCCCTTAATGCTGTAAGTTATCGTTTTTTACTTTCTAAAAAACAAGAGTACTTTAGTGAATAATGGAGGTTTAACTTTTTTAACTTTATGAGTGATTAAAATAAAATATTTTATTATCTAAATATTTCAAGATTTATTTTTTTATCAAAGAAACCAGATAGAGAAGTAACAATAATATCAAATATAGTAATAGATAAATTCGTTGTTCATGTTAATCTTGAATTATTCTTATGTCCATTTCAACTGGTACAAAGTATTTTTTTTAATAATGTAAAATAAAAATTAATTGAAAAAGTTATGTAAAATACCGCTTGACATTAACATGAAAATAGTACACAGGCCATAAAGATCCATAAAATAAAGAACATAGATATTAGTTCAGATCATATTTAAGAAATAAAAAACATAAAAGTAAAGTCACTTACACCACATATGACGTATTCATTTTTGGCATGTTTATTTAGGAACATGAAAATCACTACTTTGGCTTATTCATTAAAAATATCTGACCTATCTGCACTTGTGGAAATTAAAATCATTTTCAAAAACTGTTAGATTCATAAAATAAAGAACATAGATATTAGTTCAGATCATATTTAAGAAATAAAAAACATAAAAGTAAAGTCACTTACACCACATATGACGTATTCATTTTTGGCATGTTTATTTAGGAACATAAAAATCACTACTTTGGCTTATTCATTAAAAATATCTGACCTATCTGCACTTGTGGAAATTAAAATCATTTTCAAAAACTGTTAGATCCATAAAATAAAGAACATAGATATTAGTTCAGATCATATTTAAGAAATAAAAAACATAAAAGTAAAGTCACTTACACCACATATGACGTATTCATTTTTGGCATGTTTATTTAGGAACATAAAAATCACTACTTTGGCTTATTCATTAAAAATATCTGACCTATCTGCACTTGTGGAAATTAAAATCATTTTCAAAAACTGTTAGATCCATAAAATAAAGAACATAGATATTAGTTCAGATCATATTTAAGAAATAAAAAACATAAAAGTAAAGTCACTTACACCACATATGACGTATTCATTTTTGGCATGTTTATTTAGGAACATAAAAATCACTACTTTGGCTTATTCATTAAAAACATCTGACCTATCTGCACTTGTGGAAATTAAAATCATTTTCATAAACTGTTAGATCCATAAAATAAAGAACATAGATATTAGTTCAGATCATATTTAAGAAATAAAAAACATAAAAGTAAAGTCACTTACACCACATATGACGTATTCATTTTTGGCATGTTTATTTAGGAACATAAAAATCACTACTTTGGCTTATTTATTAAAAACGTCTGACCTATCTGCACTTGTGGAAATTAAAATCATTTTCAAAAACGCAACTGAGTTACTCACACAACATTTGACAAATCACTTATTCATCAGTTAATAATAAAGTTTGTATAAACTTTATATTTAGAAAAAAAAAACATAAAAACACAAACAAAACAATATCCTTATAATAAATATGATTAGATTTTGCAATTAAAATAACTCAATCATAAATATAAATTTAACCAACTTGAACTGGCTTCCTTTAAAAATTGTTAGCTGCCAACATTGAAATAAATTCAAACAAACTTCATAAAATGAATTAAAGACTAAAAAACGAGAAAAATACCACAAATAATTTTTCTCGAAATTCATGTACTTTCTTTGTATATATATTTTGTATGAAAACTTTGATTTTGAGCCAGTCTTTATTACTTAGCAACTCGGAATGGTTCTCTTTCAGTTTTTCACATTTAAATTTTTTGGGTGGTTGATGATTTTTATGTGAAACTTGAAAAATTTTGGGACATGTTTTTTTGGTCTGCTGTCCAACGTACCAACTTCCTTTTTTTTCTTTCTTAATTTTACATTCTGTAGTTGACCGTGGTATAATTTTGTGATAAGAATGAGAAGAATTAAACTGTAAACATGATGGATCTGGCTGAGGTGAATCATTTTCGTGAAGTATATGTTGCACACAAGCACAATTTTCTATTTGTGTAGGCTCGAGATCGTGTTTTAGAAATTGATCATTTTCAAGCGTCCTTTCATCTAATTTCTCGTTTAAATCTAAATCAGTCTAGTCTATAAATTTTCCTTTATATGCATCTGCCTTTCCATATTCCGTAAGGAGAAGAAATTTCGAAACCTTAGCAGTTTAGTACATGTCATCTGGTAACCTGTATGCACTTCATTGGTATGGCCCATGAACATAGCTAATTGCTCCATATCATTTTCAGACGTATTCAAAATTTGGAACAATGTGGCCAAATGTTTCCTAAGCTTTGTAGAAAAAATAGCTTTTGAGTTTTTTGCCCCTGATAATCTTGTGCATCTTTCAAGTACTTTGTAGCCATAGGTATAGTTTTTAAAACCAGGATTTCCAAATAAAAGTGATTGGATATAGAAATAAATTGTTTTTTTAAGGAATGCAATAATTTAACATTTACCTAAACCTCTGTAATAAATAAAACCGGTACCCCAAATCCACGTTTGCCTCTGATAAGAAACCTTTTAAATTTTTTACCAACACCCTTTCGAAAGCAATTAGTGATCAATGAAACTTTACATACATATCAACAATATTATTTTCACTTTCTAAGTTGTCACTTAATTTGATTCTCTGAAGTTCTTCTCGTCTTCGTTTGTTTAGAAATAAAACTCTACAATACACCGTCTCCAATAATTGTATGTGCGAAGCGACATTATAACAACCGTCTTTAATTTGAATTGCAGCTTCGTTTGACTTTTTATTAAGGTATTCCTTAAGAATTTCGAGATCATTCCCCAAGGGCGCTATAGTAATTTTATTTCATTTATTTTTATTGAGATCTGTTGCAGCTTGCCTAGAAATATCACACTTCCAGTTTGTGTCTATGATCTGTATGAAGATTTATAGATCTGATTCTTTTTCAGCAGTATTAATTTCCATGTATGTTCCTTGCTTCTTTAATGCAAATAAAATTACTATGTTACAACATTGCTTGATGCTAGTAGAAATATTTATAGCAAAATATGGTCCTGAGATAGATAGGTGTTTTATACCTATCTATCTCAGAACCATATTTTCCTACAACTTTTGTTGCTTCTATTATAAGATCATAATTGGTTGGACTTAGTGTATCAATCATATTGTTTTTAGGTACTGGTATTCAAAAGCAAGGATGAGGATATCTGATTTAGCGACAAATGATATTTTATGTCATCACATGCGGGGAAATACATTCAGTTTAAGTTTTTCATATACTTTAAGGTGTCTCAACAATAAGTTTTGGGCTTTAGATTGTGCGTTTTTAGTTCTTTTACCACCAGTGCATTTTTTGTTATGTTTCCAAAAAAGTTTTTTGAATAAAATCCCAACCCTTTGATACACGATAAATAATCTGTCAATTTGTGTTTCCGCATGGATTTAACAACTTCTCCTGAATTCAGAATAAAGTTTCCTTTTTTATGCAGTGCCCTAATAAGTTCCTTCCTCTCAAAACTTTTGATGTGAAACATATATAGGATCGTTCGTGTGGCGGCGCTTGCCGTGGCGACGGGTCGCCACGCTATACTAAGGTATATATATATATAGTCTATATGTAGTAGAGTATACGGAATGGCGATGTGTCGCCATGCGCAACCGACTATGCGACCCCCTCCTCACTCAGTTCGACGCTGTTGTTTACTACGGTACACATAACCTGTGCTTTATTATTTTTGTATTAATTGTAAATATATGTTTATTAAATAAACTCACCATTTTCTGTAAGAAATTCGAAATACTTTATTTTTTCATTATGCTATATTTAGTTCCTGTAATAATCTTGTCTTTTATGCATATTACTTGTATGAACACGATGTTTCACATCTGCCAGGAGTCCCGTGACGGCTCACTGTTTTTTTTTGGTTTTGATAGAATTTTTCGTACATCAGTTTCATAAATATGATTTCGAAGTAAATGTCTAACAAAATTAAAAACTAACAAAACAAAAGTTTTTTCAAATAAAATCCCAGACATTTGGTACAAGGTAAATAATCTGTCAATTTGTGTTTCCGCATGGGTATAATAAATTATCCTGAATTAAGAATAAAGTTTCCTTTTTTCTCAGTATTATAATAAGTTCCTTCTTCTCACGACTTTTTTTGTTTTTGATAGAATTTTTTGTATATTTGTACTTTTAGATTGGGGCCTAGCGGCTATTACGAAATCTTGATTGGAACGGTCATTTTTTTGAGATTCATTATCAATGTTGACAGGTCATCAGCTTCCAAAGATAATTCTATTGCCTTATTTATTAATGAGGACATAGGTTTCAATGGCTTAATATCTATGGCGACGGTGCTGTAGGAGGAGTTATTTATATGACTTAAATCAATAGAATTTAAATTCTCCTATAGGTTTATTTGACAAAAGCATGCGGTGTAATGTAGTTGAATCCTTCTGGTAATATATTCATTGTAACACTGTGTAACTTCATTAAATATGCAAACTTAAGTTGATTCTCTGCACTCTTCATGGAAGAGACATCGGCACTAGATTGTAATAAGAGTAACATTTGTAAATATTATAATATGCCATCAATTATATATAACACAATTTTCACCTCAGTTTCACTGTGCTTGTTACCCGTACGCAGAGGAATGGCAGGTGTTATTAATGTAATATGTAAATTATGAAGGTTGTCCATAAGGTTCCCAATAATAAAACTGTTGTATATAGACAATGATATGAAACTTTAATGCTTGTATTGCCAATGGTGTATATTTTATTTTTGGAAATTTCACAATGTCTGATAAGCACATCGTTTGTAAATTGTTAAAAAGAAATATTCTCATGTAAACCATATAAAAATGTCTAGTTTAAAAATTATTAGAATAGTAGGCATCTATTTTGAAAGATACTTAAATTCAGAAAAAATTTTGTATACCTATATGTGTATACCTACTATTAAATGAAATTATAATTTCTATTCCCTAACATAATCCCATGTATAATTTCAGTTTAGGAGTTTGTAAAATATAAAGGTGCAACTTTTTGTATTCTGAAAACAGTATATAAATTGTCTTGTGGCACCACAAGTCACAAAGTTACTTGCAATAAGTTTTTATAAAAATGTTGATGTAGCCTATGCAATGAAATGTGACAAATGTCATAACGTGAAATGTAATTGGTGCATTCAAAACACAATTCGGTAATATCAGTGCCCGTACCATTTCACGAACATGCCAATTCTATTCTATTAATTATTCTGTGGTTTTAACAGTTATAAAATTTTGAAGATACTTGGGAAAGTGTATTCTACTGAAAATACAATGATCAGCGATATATGACACTTATCTGAAATGATAACAATGAAAATGTTTACACTGATTATCTTAATACTATCACTATATTAGTGTCATTATTATATTTTATTAATCTTTAATGACAATAATGAAAAAAGTCTTATGATTAACACAGGTTACTTATCACTAAATAAATGAAAAAATTACCTCAAAGGAGTTTTCTAAACCTTTCTCACGTGCAGAGTTATATACCTGTCAGTAGTATTCATTCTATGTTCTCGATCGAATTATGCTATTTTAATGACAAATTGATAAAAGAATCTTGTGGAATGAATAGGTTCCCCAAAATTTTTTTTTAAATTTTTGTGGTATAACTCGGTTCGAGGTTTAATCAGAATATAATCTGGATAAAATATGTTTTCTAATATTAGAATTATGAATTGATTATAAGAGTATAGTTAATAATATATTGCACTTACATTAATTTTGTAAAAAAATTCATTATTCCAATCAATGTGTATTTTTAAGTAAGAATGTTTAAATATGTAGTAATTGCACTAATATATTATACCAATTTTGCATGAGAATTTGTTACATTCAATTTAGTTTAACTAATTGGTAATCAGTTTACTCCTTATAATACGTAATATTCCTAAACTTAGTCCTAAAATATAACAAAAACATGAGCGAATTTTTCGAAGTGGCTAATAAAAGTAATACATTTATTATGCACATCATAAATATTTAAATAGGAGTCATTCCTTGACCACAATACTACATATAGATTGGCAGGTAAAAAACCATACCGCACTATGAGTAGATTACGCATAGCGACATCTATTGATGCTCACAGAAACTAAATAATACTAAAGTTAATATTTTCAATATATTTAAATCTTTTGTTCAGATACCTCTAGTACATGTATGTCGCCAGATATAATGCAATACCACTTCACTAATAAGAGTAGCCAATTTGATATTTTCCATTAGTACATTCTTGACACTGATAAACTTCTGATCAATTTACATGGTTTAGAACTCAGCCATAATTTTGCAGCAAAGTAATTTACCATATTTATTTGGCTATTGACATAGTGCATCTAAGGAATCGGTCAAGCAATCTTTGAAAGTATTGTTTAAAGACTTCTGGCTTGTAACCTTTATCTATTCATCATTTTACTCCTCGAAAAGTTTCATGATGTTATATTTTGTGCTGGTAACACAATCATAACCTGAACTTTACCAGCTACATGTTAAAAATGGAATTGCCAAAAATATACCATGTGGCAATAAAAAAATTATTTCCGAATATCATCTGAAAAATAAAGAAAATATAAGCAAATTTAAGCTAAAAAAGATAAATGTAATGTTGACTGTACCTATTGACCTGGTAATGTTTCAGAAGAAGGTTATCATGCAGATCTTTCAGGAAAAGATGTAGCTGCAAGCGAAAAGATCAGCTGAATTGGAAGCCATAAAACTATATCCATAACTGGAAGTTAATGCATTCTACTTTAAAACAAATCTTGTAGTACTAATTTTATAATCTACGATCTGGAGAATAACAATACTCACAGAACCTAAATAATATTAAAGTTAATGCTCTAATGAAACAGTGAGTTATTTAAAGACTAAAATTCTACTTACAAAGGCCAAAGATGTTGTGGACGTAGAGTCTTTGACTAGTTATGGAAGAGAATGCAGTCATCGCAAAAAACTTTTTAGAAAAAAATACACACACGGATAGATAAACTCGGTATATTCAGCAACTGACAGAAAATTTTTAAAATTTGAGAAATATTTTTACAGAGCATGCTTCAATTACAAAAAAAAAGAGTAAAACCTTGTTGCTATTATGTCGTTATGGTAGGTCACCCTTTCTTTAAAGATTACAAACAAAACCGAATCAATGACTCAATTGAGTCTAGTTGTTAAGCTGAA
Organism: Druceiella hillmani; assembly: GCA_039881145.1. NCBI lineage: Eukaryota > Metazoa > Arthropoda > Insecta > Lepidoptera > Hepialidae > Druceiella > Druceiella hillmani. The sequence goes on along the minus strand of JAYKKI010000010.1, from coordinate 10,909,492 downwards.
GAAAAATGCATAACTGATACTAGACTTTTGTTATACAAATCTCAATCATCAAAAATTAAGCTTAATTTTGTTTTAGTTTTGTCCAAAAAATATTACTGTCGACACTAAACCACTTTATATCTATATATGCACATACTTATAATTTTTTCCAATTAAAGAAATAACCATACTTTTTTACACAATTTAAGTATTACACTTAAATAAAAATAGCCGTTTTTAAATTTTTTTTCTTTCTATCTGCATAAATCTAAGAAATGGTTAAAGATTAATTAAGGATTTTTTACAGTCCCATAGAGGAGTAAAACTCACCCAAGAGGAGTAAAACTTTATAAGACCTATTTTTAAGCAGTCCTATATTACTTCAGGTATGAAACGTTTAATAAACCATTCTTTACAAAGCCGATGTTACCTACGCCTTTGGATTAGCCTTCCAAATAACTTGCAGAGTATTCTTGACATAATTTTTTAGAGCTCACAGATTTTCATACCTATAAACCAAAAGTGGTTTTAATTTCAGATCGCCTTCTTTAGCCACTTTAAAGCCAGGCATAGACAGCTGAGCAGCTACATGATTGGAATCACCAGCCTGTCCTTGCACTCTAATGTTATGCAGTGAATATCTCGTCTTAAAGCGTATGATCTGTTCACGGTTGGCAGAAAAAGTTTTTGTATCTTCATTGCTGATACTGAGTGCCTTATTTTGAATGATAGTGAGACTAAGAGGTAGCCATTGCTGAGTTTCGTCTTTCATGCAAGTGTGTTTCCGTCTCAAAAATTAAATCGTTTCTTTTATGTATGATACTTCTCTTTAGAGATTAGGAATATAAGGCTGTAAGAAGTTTATCTTTATCTTTCAATATCGTCTGTACAGTTGTATGCGATAAATTAATTTCACATCTAATTAATGAAGTGGATAAACTGTGATCTTTGAGTTTTAAAGTCTTGAATTTAACCTCCATTGTTATTATCTTTCTCATATCCACCTCCATTGTTATTGTTTTTCTGCTCTTCACTATTACTCCTTCATTTAGGTGAGATAGTAGTAACTAAATTTCAATAATTTAAAACAAATTTCAAACAAGGGAGAAACAGAAACCCTCAAAGAAGTAGAGATAGCAATAACACGTTTGATTGTCCGTCATATATCACAATGATATAGCGCGTACGCTCTTTGACACGGATGATTCAGATTCGGATTCGGATCTGAAAGAATTTCAGAACCAATACCCGAACCAAAAGAGTTTATATTGCTAGAACCTGACATGACTACAGCGTAAGGTTAATTGAATCAATTGCCACTGTTTCGAAGAACGTTTAAAGTTAAAATATTGTTTATTGTAACTAGTATGGAGCCCTAATTACATAGAAATCTTTAAATATTTTAAATGAAGCAACATTTGAATGGCAATGAGTTGCCGTATAGTAAAAATATCCAACTCCATTCATATTTCCTCTGTTCTGAAGCAGCCTTCATTTTAATAACCGTTTCCACTTCTTCAGCATTGGCCTACCCATTATTTGGCATGGGACAAATACATGATTTTGAGGGCCATTGATTCTATAATTTACATGATAAGAGCGATAAATAAATCAAAACCAATAGAAATGGAAGTGATGGACCATCATAATAACTTTGGCAAAAGTATCAATTGGAAAAAATATTATGTAAATTTTGTATTTATGTAAATTACCATAATAGACAACAAATTGTAATGATAATTTTTGAATATGCCAATTGTGTTAATGCTATATATATGTCAATAGCGCTACTAAATTTTTTGTAGTCATAGTTTGATGGTGCGTAGTTAGTATGATTATCAAGTTGTAAAGTGAACAGAACATACAACTGAAAACTTCAATTTAAAAAACTACCATTTTATAAGGTAATGTAGACATAGTTTATACCAATTTTACTATATTTTTGGGGTTCTCCACCTCAAAGGAACAACGGAATCTTTATAAGATCACTAATGTTAATGTTTTGACGTAGAAACTTGCGCTTCAGGATAAACTATATTAACCTGTTTATATCTAAGTAATCGCTCAAAAATATTAATATCAAAAACTTAGCAAGAACAAATTCCATACTGATAACAGAGAGTGACCTATGGGGATTCCAACACTAATATTTTTGGACCTTTTTGAAAGATAAGTTGTCAGTGTAATATGTCTACAAAAAATATATTTGCCCCATATCTCTAAAACTACTAAAGTGAAAATTATGCAATTAACAGTGTTAGTAGAGCGTTATCTAAAGGTTACTATGGAAAACTACGGTAATAATTCCAAATCTCGAAGTTTTAAAGATTTTTCACAATATTTTTAAAAAGTAGTACATACTTTTTAAGCCAACAATGGTTCCCAAACTTTTGAAATTCACGGAATTTTTTCACTGCATCCTCATTTTTAATATTACTACATTGACGTTAGCCAGGTAAGTAAATGAGTAAAAAAATAATACAGTTTAATACTTAAGCCCACATATGTAATTTCAATTGACAAAAAAAAAACAGAAATTGATTGAGAAAATTTTAAGTACAAATTACTGTGACGGTTTTTGAATCTGAGGAATAAGGCTTGATACAGCTACACTCATTCCTTGTTCCTTGATTTTTGATTTTTGTTCTATATTTGATTTTCATTACAGCAACAGTAGAAAATCCAGTTTCACATAGATATGATGTCGCAAAGACAATCAGGATCTTTAAAGCTTTTGTACTTAGAGTTGGATATTCATTTTTTATCAGAATCCAAAACTCCATTAAATTGGAACAAGCAAACACAGCTCAATTAGACTCTCTTCTTCTTGTGAAATGAATTCTGCTAGAGCTTGAGCACAAAAAGGATCTTGGATCTGTGCATCGTCTTCCGCAAATTATTTTGCGAACTAGGTAGTGAGCTATGAAAGATGTTCTATAAAAAGGGGTCTTGTGAAACAATGATTTCATTAGAGGTGCAATGTAGGAAAACAATCTTGACCACTATCCTCATTTATTTTTCTTATCCATAATTCCAACTCTTTTCTAAACGCTGAAATCTTTTCTACAAGTTTCAAGATGTGTATGTTATTGCCTTGCAGAGAAAGATTTAAGGCATTCAGTTTAAAAATATATCACACAAGCACACCAATTTCAGCAAAAAATCTGGTTTGGTAAAGTTACTAGCACTCACATGACCTTTTTCTTGCAGAAAAGTGTGGATTTCTTGATGCAATTCATATGCACATGATAATATGTTGCCATGTGAGAGCTATCATGAACTGCAATAGTACAGAAGTGCCGTGTGTTCAGCTTCCATATCCTTGAATAGTTTTTTGAAATATATTGGTTTCATTGGTCTAGTTTTTATATAGTTTACTACTGTTATGACACATTCTATTACTAGGTTCAATTAAGGACTCAGCAACTTCGATGCAAGTGCTTCCATGTGGACGATGCAATGGGTCCACAGAGCATGTGGCTCTTTGCTGCAAATAAGTGCCTGTAGTCCTCCATGACAACCCGCCATTGATCGAGCACCATCAGTATATATGCCGATGCACTTCTCCCAATCCAATTCATTCTCCACTATAAACTCATCAAGTATCTTGAATAAGTCTTAAGCCTCTTCGCTTCCAGTCATACTTTTACAAAACAGAAGATGGTCAATGATAACTGTACCATCCAGTAAGCGTACATAACACATAAGATATGCATCTTTGTTATTATCAGTTGCATCATCAAGTTGCAGACCAAATCCCTTTCCGATTTATTTTCTCTGTTAATTGATCATTGAGATCCTCAGCCATGTTTTGGATTTTTCAACTAATGATGATATTGGACAAAGATAGCTTAGATATGAGTTTAGCCGCTGATTCCCCGACTATAGTATTAACCATGTCAAGTACAGCCGGAAAATTTAAACTTTTTGCACTTCGTCACATGGTATACTATCTTGAAAGATGCTAATAATGTGTACAGACATTTGTTTAGTGAAGACACTTTTTTGCTTCGGTAAACCTTGAAACTCCCTACTAAAAAATTTGCGAGATTTATCGACCATGTCAGGATGATTGGTCTCAAGATGTCGGTTTAGCTTACTTGGGATAATGCTCTCGGGTGGTAGGATTTTTGAGCAGAGCATGCACTGTGGGATCTCATTGTTGTTTACTACTACTGAAATAAAACCAAAATCTAAATAGTCGTCATCATATTTAGGATATTACCTCTTCTCCTGTGCCACTTGTCGATACTTTGTCACTTAAACTTGAATATCGATTTGGTTGTTCATTAAGAATCTTTCCATTTTGTAAAATACCAGTAAGACAGATTTATCACAAAACTACTACTTTACTACATTGAACTACTACTACTATGCCAGGACCACTACTTTAGAAACAGATTTTACACACACGATAGAAATTGACTTCCCTTACACATCTTTGTTTCTTACTGACGGTAATAAGTAAAGAGTGTGTGGGCGCCACAGTCGAAGGGGGAGTGGGGTGTCTCTACAGAACACGCTTCGAGCTACGTACTGTACCATCATTGGGTACATACATGTGAATATACTATCAGAGCAAGGTATAGATAAAGCGCCTTGCGGCACCCCTGCCCTCTCCCCAAGTGCCTCAGGCCGCTGTGCACTTTTGGGAACCCTTGTACTAGGCAATATATTCCCAAATATTAAATAAGGTGCATAGAACCTTCGCAGTGTGAGTTATACTTATACTTGACATTTTTTAATATCATACTAATAAAAAAAATATATATATATATGTATATATTTATGTATTATATATAGATATGTGTATGTATATATATATTTATATATACATATATATATATATATATATATATATATATATATGTCTAAACATATATAAAGTAAATGATGCACATGCAAGTGACGATGCAATTGTTTTTGTCATGTAAATTTGTTTTAATTTAACTATAATGCACACATTATCGTAGTTGTAACGAGATCATAGTTGTTACGAGAATTGCAACAATCTCTCCATATAATATATCTGTGCTGCTAATTTTCCTTTCTCTTTCCCAATAATAACTCACTAATTTTTTAATAATTTAACATTTGCAAAAACAGATGTTGAATAAAACTCTACTTTTTTATATAATATCACTTTCTTTCAGTCCTGCCAACAATTTGATGTAATTTTTACCTTCTTTATAAACCTAATTTTTTTTACCTTATTTTTTAAAACTTGAATTGCTTATGTGTATGAGGCGTTGGGAACAGAATGTTGTTTCTAAAAGTTTTCTTACCCTTAGTGCCACTAATCCTTCAATATCGGAGAGCAAAATTTTTTATTACAATTTTTTTTTTCATTTTATTTCTGACCTAATTTCTGTTGCTGCCAAAATATGGAACATATGTATTATTCCAGATGTTTAAAAAAAGGTATATAGATACCGTATATCTTTATATTTTATAGACTGTAAAATTTAAAAGGAAATTTTTACTAGGAGAAAACTGAAAACTAAGTATAAGAGAAAAAGCACCCAATTACATTTTTTTCATTCATCCCAATACACCAACCATTCTACGATCTAACTGTGGTGTACGGACCAACAGGCACATAATTTAAGCACAAGTAACTTTAATTTAGAAATCTAATATCCAATATACTATTCAAATAAACCAACCAGTTTTTCACTCAGTAAAGAACTACAACAAAGTAAAAACACAGAACTCCTAATATAGCAAATAGGTAGGTACCCTCATTGGACTTTGTCTCCCAGCTAGAAAAATTACTTCCATAAGCTCAGCTACTTAAAATATAAATAATGTCACATCTAGTAAACATGGATTAAAAACGTTTATTAAAACTAACAAACAGGATGTTATTTTGATATTCAAATCTTACATGACAATAAGAAGTTGTTTCATTATTTTAGTAAACGCATTTCGCATTTTAAAAATGTTTATTAAAACTAAGAAATTGGATGTTATTTTGATATTCAAACCTTACATGACAACAAGAAGTTGTTTCATTATTTTAGTAACCGCATTTCGCATTTTAAAAACCTTTATTAAAACTAACAAATTGGATGTTATTTTGATATTCAAATCTTACATGACAACAAGAAGTTGTTTCATTATTTTAGTATCCACATTTCGATACTAATGCAATTAGGGTTTCTTTGATAGCTGATTGCTACCATTTTAATTTGTTTTTTTTAAAAACGTTTATTAAAACTAACAAACCAGATGTTATTTTGATATTCAAATCTTACATGAGAACAAGAAGTTGTTTCATTATTTTGGTATCCGCATTTCGATACTAATGCAATTAGGGTTTCTTTGATAGGTGATTGCTACCATTTTAATTTGTTTTTTTTAAAAACGTTTATTAAAACTAACAAACCAGATGTTATTTTGATATTAAAATCTTACATGACAACAAGAAGTTGTTTCATTATTTTAGTATCCGCATTTCGATAATGCAATTGGGGTTTCTTTGATAGCTGATTACTACCATTTTAATTTGTTTTTTCATGTAAATTTAAAAAAAAAATTTTTAATCTAACTCGAATTATGAGTTAGTTAAAGTTTGGCTTTTATTGAAATAAATTGTTACACAATCGAGCAGCATGTTTTACTTATTAAAACTTCTATTTTTACTATCAAATTATTAAAACTTGTTATTGTTCCATTAAACATTCCATGCATTATGAGAAACATGTGAATTATGGCAACATAATTGTCCTAAGGAAACCACTATTTGCCGTATAGTAAATATGAATAGTAAAGGATGCTCATGTGCCCCCTACCCGTCGTTGAAGGCTATGAAACCTTAAGAATATTAAGGCAGTAACTGAAATTGTGAGTAAAACTTGATCTTGTCAATTCCACAATATTTTCAACTAATCATACTTTCCCAGACATCAACTTGGTGAATGTCGCAAAAGGGCTAGGGCTTGGATCTAACCTTACAAAATTCAGCTGACCCAAGAATTAAAAACTAGTGAACATACTCACCACTGAAATTTCACTGATTGTTCTTTAGAGTGACTTCAAGTTGACTGCAAATTTCCAAAGACCAGTGCAACCTAAAATAGTAACAATTTGGCACAAATTCTGAAGCTGCCATAATCGGTTCTTATTTCTTTGAAAATAAGGCTGGTGTTGCTATCACTGTGAATTTCGTCTGATTAAAAGAAATTTTTTCTTCCGAAATCAAAAGTGATGGATTTGATGCCACATCTCATTCAACTAGTATCTAAACACATCACAAAATGTTGAAGGTCAGAAGACTAACATAACACATGTCACAAAATCTTATCTATATGACTGAAGTGCTTGAAGATTCAGTGTTCAGCCTTGTAATTTACAATATATACAAAATTGACCTACCCCACACACCTTGCAGATGCATTATTTGCCACTGCCATTGCAGACGCAACATTCCCCACTGACAGTACTTTCTAGTCATATAGAGATGACCCTCAGGAGACTAGCAGGACGACATTCGAACTTTGACATGTTAACTTGGGCTAGGATACACTTGCATAATCCACATTAAATACATGGGTTTTTAATTGAATCGTATATTCACTAGGAAAGACCACATAAAAAACTATCGAGATAACCTTAACAATGTGTTTAGAAATCAATTCTTGACTATGGAAGGTGATCCATCTTATCACTAGGTACAAAATAAGAGTAAACTTCTTAAGCATAAAGCTGATTTGACTTACGGTATTCAATGAACTGTGGTCTTCAACAACCAAATATAACACCTGTACCTCCAAAGAGCACAAAGTTGGTTAGTGTGTTGGGAAGAACAAGACTCATAATTACCTGGAAAGGCCCACAATCCAGGAAGAGGCCCAGTGCTCCTCTAATACATATAGGAAATGATTGTTAATCCATTTCAAGGGAGGTTTGGGGCGTGCCTGCAACCTCGCTCAAAGTTGGAACGATGTTCAAACAAAGCTGACAGAAGCCTAGCACAGTGTTCACAAGATCACACACCTGGAAAAAATTGAATGAAAATATAAATAACTTTCTATACCGAAAAGTAGTTTTAAAGACGTGTGATGTTATAAACATGTAAATTTTTAAAAAAGGTTATAATTTTACATATTGAAATGGAAATATGTATCAATATCCTATAATCCCATATTGGTTTGGGGCCATTCCTCCTTGTAATTAGCACCATAAAATCTCATTGTGGCTGTCTCCACGTTCACGTTTTTAATTTTTATATCATCTTGTATGATCAGGCTACATGCCTCAGGGAGTCTTTTACACGTCTTTTGGCTTATTGTAGATTTAATACCGTTTTGTTTTTTCCAATGGGACTTTTCTTCCTCTGTAAGTTATTCATGCTCTGATTGGTGGAAACCATTATTGAGGTTGTAGTGTGTTTTTATTGCTCTTTTTGCGTGATTAGTATATGTACTTCAGGGAGCCTTCCATGGTCCCTTTCCCCCTTGTAGATTTAATATTGCTTTGTTCACATGCTCGTTATCATGGAATATTGAATCTGGTTTTCTCTCATTTTGTTCACTCTGTTAGCAGTTTTGAAGGGGTACCTTATTATTAAGTAGTTTCTAATTCAATCAACTTTTGTCATTCCACAGGTTTTTAATGATTTATCAACGATTGTAAATAGTGTCACATTATTCATTGGCATTCCAGATAACTTGCAATGCAAATATGCAGTTCTTTTTTCTACTGATTCTGAGACTCTATTCCAGTGTTGATTTCAAAAATTCATCAATGAGGACTATATTATCAATGTAGAATAGGCATCATAGTCCAGGCTTTGGATATTTCCCCTGATATACCTATAATATCATGTAAAATATTAATATACTTTTCTGTGTTTATTTATTGTATTGCATTCGCAAATAACTTCATTCACATTTAAGTTCGAGAATGTTTACTAAATCCCTTTTTTTAGTGCTAGTGCACAACTTGCTTATGCTCTAAAAGGAACGTTCTACATAACCTACAAACACATGTATGCTAATCAACACCAGATTGTTGTATGTGCAGTGAAATTATAAATATGGACGAAAAGAATATCTATCTTCATAATTTTGTACTTTTTATATTAAAAAAGGCAAACGAGCTGTAGGAGTTTCTAAAGAAAATTGTAAGTTGTGTGTGTAGTAATGCTTTAACACAATATAATTTTTTAAAAGTTCTATTTCGAAGATTTTGACATTAATGACGCGTCCCACTTTGGTTCCCCAACTAAAATTGATTCAACTGTGTAGACGAATACCATCAACAAAAATCCGTCTCAAATGGTTAAGGCAGATTGACAGATTGCTGACAATATATCTCACACAAGTATAGGAAAACATTTGCACTTCCTGGAGTATATTTCGCAGCATTATTGTTTGGATGCGTTAATAGTTAATTGGTTAGTCTTCCACTCGTCAACAGCTAGTCTTCCTTCAAAACAATACCCAATCATTTACACTGCATTTCAATAGACTTGGCAATTATACTTTGCCTCACCTTTGAGTTGCCACAACTAGTAATGAATTTATTAGACCTGGTAACCTCCGATTACCATTTGTCATTTAGTCGCTAAAGAATTCTTTGAATGGACAACCTTCGCTAATAATGAATCCGTTAAAATAAAATTACACCCATTTTTATCAAAAACTCAGATTTTTATGAATGTAAAGTTGGTTAAGATAAATAACAAAGGTGATGGAGAAATGGCAAAAAGTCATACGTGATAACAACCAACACGTACTTGATTACTATATGTTTTGTTATATGAATGTATATCATATAAATAGTATTTTATACCAATTAAAAAAAGAATTAACTAATTTGTTCATCCAATGATTTATTACTAATATAGAAAAACTATTTCAAATCTATACACTACAGATGGAACAAATGATGTAACAGAGAGATGTGACATAATGGAAATAGAAACGGAAACATATGTTTAGTGAAAGTTATAACGGAATCAGAAGCAGAAGACAGTCAGTGCATACTAAAAGCGAAGTTATTTTTTATATCTTTCATTTCAAAATGAAAAGATATTCTACATGAGAAGTAAGTTGTCTCAACGTGTAGGTATTTATTTAATGTTACAAAAAATGTTGGAAAATTGTATTGTAAATGGAAAATTGTACTTAAAAATAAAATTTTAGCAGCCTCTCTCAGTCTAATCTACTCCTTTTTAAATCATAAATTGGAACTGCTTTGCTGAACATTTGTTCGCTTCCTGATTGCTAGATGGAGCTGATAAAAATCTCCGGACTAATGGTGGTAAAATAGAGTATTTGTTAGCCTTCATTTGCCACCACATCAAAGGATTTACCTTGAATAAAAGTTTTAGTCCTTGTAATTATGCAGCTTCGGTTTCATCATGCGAGTAGGTTCATCAGATCATCACCAACACTTAAAATAGATTCCAAATAAGTGTTGAATCTTACTCGTAGAAGGCTGAAGTTAGTGTGCGGTTTCAACAGCTTTATTGTTTTCCTTTCTCTTAAGCTGAGGAAAAGCACACAAAGTATCATTTTCTTTTGTAGATTGAATTAAAATTAAATTTATGAATTAAAATTCTAATTAATATTGTTTCAACCACGTGTTAGGTAATCTTTTTAAAAAATTTCGTTTTGTATTGTAAGTTCAAATATATGAAAACAGCACATAAGAAATTATTACCCAAATCACCAAATCTGGCATTCAGTTTGTCAATTAATTTTTGGGTTACTCTTTAAAAGGTATTTGATGAATCAATTTTAAAATCCTCTATTTGCAAAGTACTTACAATAACTTACAAATGGAATAAGGGCGAAATTGTAATACGAGAACTGCTTAATTCCCTCATATATTATTCAACAGGTCTCATTATGTTGACATACTTTTCAACCTTTAACTAATCTTCCGGAATTATGACACTAATATGACATTAAAATAAATTAAGTTCTTTCTTTACTGAGATATAAAAATATGAAGTTCCATCCATTGTAAACAGTTTAATTATGTAAAACACTAGATACAGACGAATTTTAGTAAACAATCTGTTGTCTTTAATTTATGCATAGGAAATAATAAATATTCAAAAGTAAAGTACATAAAAGATAAAGTTGACATAAAATTATATAAAATTACATAAAAGATAAAGTTGATAATTACATAAAAGATAAAGTTTACGATTACATAAAAATATACAATGTTGACAATTACACAAAAATATATAAAGTTGACAATTACATGAAAATATATGTGTAATGAAAATATATGTTCTTTTATATTGTTTTTTGTAGATTTTATTTAATTATTTTATTTGTGTAATATGGAATATGAATACCCGGCTTACCTACCTAGTTGGATAGTCTTGTACAGCACCTAATGGAAATTGACGGAGTGTCCATTTGCAATTTTTGTACCTTTTCTAATGCCATCAGAGAATCATTAAAACAAGCGGCAATTTTTTAAAATTTAAGTACAAGTTGCTCCAGCCATTCTGTCTGAGTACAAGTGCAAGTTTTAATACAGTGCTGATTTTTGTGTATGATGCAACCAATATTTTCAATACGTGATCAACGTAACTGCACTTTAATCATATTTGAATGTCTATCACATATTATTTGTTTTTATCACTTTTAATTTAAAAAATTTTTTTGTTGCCATACTCTTGAAAAAAATCTTGAAATTTGGCTATTTTTAATTTTTTTTTCAAGTAAGACTCTTAAAGTCTCTTTTTTGACACGTCACAATTTAATTTGTAATCATTATGATTAAACATCCTTATATCTGTATATCTACAAATAATCAATTAGTTCCTCTTAATGCACATTACATTTAACATTATATTTGTACACATTAATCACATCGACATATCCTTATTATTGCCATAGTCATTGCTGCACATATTTAACGTATGTGAAATTTAAAACAAATATTAAGCTCGTGCTTATTTCAAAAGCTTATTATATTATCATGCTGTGGAAATAAGCAAAATAAACTAACTTGTCATCTACTGTATCAGTCACTGTATCAGTCAGCTGCCTAAATTTTCTAACTACAAACTCAGCGGAACTTAATCTACTAGCTAGTGATTGTCTGGTATAGTGAAAATCTAAACAGCTCATTCCAACTTAGTATCCAGAATTATACCTAGAAAAGTATTTATATACATCTTTATTGTACTTTATTATTCAAAATTACACTGCTATTAACCTGGGGTATATTAGACGGTGAAAATTTAATACATTTTGTTTTCTTAGTATTTAAAGACAAGTTATTGCCTGAGAACCATGTACAATGCTTGTACATTTCATTTTTCAGGTTCTTTCCTATCCACTTCCCACTCTATCATGAATGGTAAGTCATTAATGTTGACAAGGAACAAAAATGGATCCAGTATAGAATCTTGAGACACTCCCAATTTCATAATAGATCCTTTCGAATCAGTACTATTAATTTAGACTCGTTGTTCCCAATTTGCTAAAAAGGACTTTAAAAGATCGATTGCCATTCCAATTACATTACATTCACAAATTACAAAATTACATTCCAATACCATAATAGCTTAGCTTATTGCTAAGTATATTATGATCCACGCAATCACAAGCCTTGGGGAGTTTACAGAATACCCCTATAGTATTCTGAGAATGGGAGAACCCATTCTGTTTAGATGACAAAGAAGTTCATTTAACATAAGTTTTTTAAAAAATTTTCTGAGAACAGGCCACTGAGATTGGATGATCATTCATAGGATTGCTCGTACAACCAGTCCTAAAAATAAGAACAATTTTACTGGGTTTCATCAAATCGGGAAACTTGCCTTTATCGATAGATACATTAAATAAAAGTGATAGTGTTGGAGCAATGTTTAGGATAATAAAGTCAATGGGTTTAACTGACAGCCACCATAAGTCTTTGGACTTTTTTACATTTAGCGATTTAAACATTTTTATAATATCTCTATATGTCACATGAGTGAAATTAAATTTAGACACATTCAGTTTAACATTCTGCTTTAAGAGGTTGTCAGCGACAAGGGGTCAGAAGCGGGACTTCTTACAATTTGAATAGGAACGTTCGAGAAAAAGTTCTCGTACTCAGTGTCTACTAATCTTTTATGTGAATCATTTTCAATGTAATTTTAGTTTTATTATGAGACAATTCAATTTTATTACTTACATATAAAGATTTTGCTTGTAAATATATCTGTTCAAATATCTCTGAATATATTTTTACATATTTATGGAAAGTTTTGTTGCTAGTAATTGATCGTTTATTATAGTGATCATACCAAACATCTACTTTTTCGTATTCCCTTCGTTGTCCAGACACGAAAACATAAATTATTTTGTTCAGTGATTTTCTTTTTTGTACATATTCTATCGAATTCACTACTCAACATTTTAAAAACAGAGTCATACACGACATTAGAGTCTCGTGAATCAACATTGAAGAAGCTTAATTTCTTTTCAATGTTGGAATTAAATTTATCTAACCTGTATTTAGTCAAAGGTTTGCACACAAAGATCTTCTTTATTGCTTGTTCCCTTTAGAGGGTAGTTTAATAAGAAGACATTTATGGTTAGATCTAACACACATTTTACTTTTTTACTAAATATTTTACAATTTGTCATTACATTGTCTATACAGATTGTAGATGTGGGAGTAACTCTGGTTGCTGCATTAAACACATAATACAAATTAAATGGCAAAACCAACTCACTGAACCTTTGTTTCTCAACAGAATCTAATAAAATATCAATATTAAAATCGCAACATACTATAACAGATTTATTACTTTTTAGTTTACTCAAGGTATATTCTAATATAGATAAAAAGTAAATAAAATTGAATGACGGTGGCCTATATACACATAAGATAATATATTCATACATTGCCACACAGGCAATCTCACACACATTCAATAGAACATTGCGTATTATTTCCTTCCTTTAAACTTTACTTTATTGTTATGTAATATTAATGAGCTCTCTCTTCAAATGACACTTCAAATGATTTGGTTAATAATCGTTTCTTATACATCTTTGTTGTTATTTATTGAAAAAATAGTGAATTCCAATGTTGTGACCTTGTAAGGACTTATTTTCAGATATTATTTTAATTTTTCTTTGCTTTACTTTTACAAAATATACTGGTGAGTACGTTGTCGGAAAAATTAGAGTGTGCCCATATAGGTAACGCATATAATTTTTAACAAAGCCTATACATGAGGGATACACATGTTTACACATATGTTGTGATTTTAATTATTGAGAGTAATGTCTATTATGTTGTAGATTATTAAAATAATTTAAAGTTCTTTTAGTTTAAATAGTGAAAAAAGGATTTCGCAGACTATTTAAGAAAATTTCGAGCATGCTATTGTATTCATGTAATTATATGTATATGTGTGTATGTGTGTGTGTGTGTGTGTGTGCAAGTGTGTGCGTGTGTGTGTGTGTGTGCGTGTGTGCATGCGTGTTTGTATGGGTGTGTGTGTGTGTGTATGTGTGTGTGTGTATGTGTGTGTGTGTGTGCATGCATGCTTGCGTGTATGTGTGCTCACGAAGACTTTTAATATAACAAATTTTTTAAACTACTGCTTTTCGTTAGAAAAGGGAATCGACAAATTTAAATAGTTGCTACCATTTAATAATTATACATATAATAATATTGTAATAGAGTGAATTCTGCACATGGAAAATATTTAAAAAAAAGTTATTGATTTAGCGTTAAGAAGCCAGAAAACCGTATTTTTTAGAATTTTTGTCTGTCTGTTATTTTGTGCGTTAGTTATGCAAAATCGACTTACTGGACGGATTTTGCTGAAATTTGGTATGGTAATATAGTACCCAAGAGCAACAAATGAGAGAAAAAGAAATTCTAATAACTTTTCTTACACCAAATTTTATGTGAACAAAGTTTTAGACACAGCTAGTTTGAAATATTTGCAAACAACTAGACATTGTCTTATCGCTCTCGGAAACCAATTTAAATTGATTGTGTCAAATATTTGGTTAATTTTTAAAGCAGGGAAAAGCAACAAGAAAGGGAATTTTTTGTGAAGGTAAATAAAACGGGAAAACATAAAAAATTTGAGATGATTTAATGATATTCGGTATAACATATGAATTGTATTGTAACAGAGTTGTTAAAAATTTGCATTTTCTTATGCAGTTTGTAAGAATTTAAATATGATCCTGAATGAGTTGGTATCATTCTATATTTCTTGCACATTACCAATTTTGCACTAAAGTAATAAACATATAGTTTAAACTAAAGTAATATAAAATACGAGAACAGGGTAAATAATTATCGAAAACATGCCGTACAAATGTATCTGTATGTACACGGAGAGTATTATAATATTATAATTTCTTTACGATAAATTTTACTTTTTTAAATCTTAACATATATATCGGTGTTTACATAATCGTCGCAGTATATATCGGTGTTTACATAATCGTCTTACCAACGCTGCCAACTATGACTACGCAACCTCCCGATACAGGGAATAAATTAAAACTGATTGGCACAGCATGAAATGGATATAATTAAGCCACCTTAATTTCGAATAATTCCTGACATATCTATGTAGTATAATGCCGTTGTATCTCCATATTATAATTGCCTTTTGTTATATATAAATAATTTTTTTCATTACTTTACATAAATTGCAAGTTATTTAAACATTGTCATATCAATTTACATGCATACAAATTAAAAACCATTTTTTTAAAAATATGATTACACCACGGCGACATTACGTTAAGGGTTGGAAACATTCGGCCGTGTGACTTACGAAGTAGTATCGTTTAATTGCAATAGATGTCGCATATGAATTGGTGTTATCATTTTCGATCTGGTTTATGTTCCTTTGGCCGTATCTTGATATTTAGATCAATGAAGAAAAGAAAGAAAAAAGATAAATTAGCTGCTTTATCTTATGAGTAAATGTGTTGACAACTGTCATGGTATTCATAATTTTCCCAATGCTTGTGACATTCGGAGGCCGGTCTTATTTAGCTTTTTTATTTTCCAAGTAAACCAGCTAGTGTTTGCTTAATGCAGAAAATTGTTACTTCTATAATAACTACATTAATTCTGGAAGAAGATTAGATGGTGGAAATTTGACAGAGGAGAAAAAGGACAGCAGCTTTATGCTTTAGCTGATTTCTATTTTCAATACTTACCAAAAGTTTTTCATTTTCATTTAAACTTGATAAGTAGGAAATGTAGGTTTGTTTTGAAACTGTTTATAAATTTTTTTATAAAATATAGCTTTCACTTCAAATAATAAAAGTCTTTGTTTAAATTTCTGTTTCATTTAAAAGTAAAATGGAAACTGTAGTTTAATTTTACTTTGAAAAACATTTTTATATCTCTTAGCTATTTGACTTTATCTATATGTTTTATTTTTTCAAAAGGATGTCCAGCTTGTGCAACCCTATAGTCGTGCGGAGAGATGGATGGACGGTGAAAGAAGTAGCACAGGAAATGATGGAACAGGGTCAACAGGATGCCTTCTACATTTTTAACATTGACGATGTTGTGCGCAAAGTGAATCACTGGAGGAAAATGATGCCGAGAGTTAAGATATATTACGGTATATGTTGCATTTTTTTTTTCTATAATTATAAAATGTTAGAACTTGCTTAATGATGAATTTCAGTAATTAGAAAACATTATTAACAGTTAGTAAACCGTTAATTAAAATTTTACAAATCAGTCACTGGAGGAAAATGATGCCGAGAGTTAAGATATATTACGGTATATGTTGCATTTTTTTTTTCTATAATTATAAAATGTTAGAACTTGCTTAATGATAAATTTTAGTAATTAGAAAACATTAGTGTCACCGTTATTTAAAATTTTATGAATCAGTCACTGGAGGAAAATGATGCCGAGAGTTAAGATATATTACGGTATATGTTGCATTTTTTTTTTCTATAATTATAAAATGTTAGAACTTGCTTAATGATAAATTTTAGTAATTAGAAAACATTAGTGTCACCATTATTTAAAATTTTATGAATCAGTCACTGGAGGTCAGTCACTATATATACATATATATACATACATATATATATATATATATATATATATATATATATATATGTATATATATGCAGAAAAGTAATTGCTCTTTAGACCGCACTTTACATGTTCAGAAGCCACCTACAGATATAATATTCAGTTATTTTAAATGCCATTGTTAGTTTTCATCATTATCATCAAAAACACAACAGCCTTCTGCAGGCCAAGGCTGACTCGCTGATCTTCCTCCATCTGACCCTGTCTGACGTGATGGCCCTCCAACGGTTGACTCCCATTAGTTGGAGGTCCTTTTCAATGTCATCTAGCCGTGTTGGTAGTAGTCCTTTTCGCCTGGTCTCCTCAATCTTTGCAAAAGTAATTTATTGGCAGGAAAAATATCAGCATATCTGTAAAGATGGTCAAGCTACCTAATACGTGATGCTTTCATGGTAGAATTACACATTATGTTGGAATTTCAAGTTTCTATCTTATTACGTTTAAAAGTTAGAAGCCATTGACATGCAGACAGACGGACAGATGACTGTGCTACGACAACAGGATTCTGCTCTAATATTAATATCATATCATACATGGATTATAAAGTAGACATATATTCATGTTTAGAAAATTATTAGCAATTACTGAAATTTACTGAAATTCAAACTTTGTTCAAAAACCTGATTATAACATTGACTTGCAACAAAGCAAAAATAACAATGAAGTTTTTCTTCGGAATTAAAAGTTTGTATCTGCCATTATTAAATTTTTTTATTGTGTTTCTTTATATTGTAATGGTAATTACTATTAAAAATTAGGTAAACGAATGCTTATCTTTTAGGTAGTATAAAATTACTTCACTGAATTTATACCAGTGATAGTTTTTAAATCATAAAGTATATTTTTATCGTACTGTGTATAAAATGCAATAGCCAGTTATTTATATCTGATTAAATTGTTTTATCAATATTGTATTTTTTTAAAAGAGGGATAAGTAATATAGTTTTAGACACCTTCTTTTACTTTGATTTACATATGTTATCAGCACATAGGCTTGCCTAACTTACTTGATTCATAGGGATACCATTGGTTGTTTATTTCCTTAGCATGTTTTTTTACAGCTTTAAAGGCAAATAATCATGAACTCATGCTAAAAGTGGCTGCAGCACTGGGTTTAGGTTTCGACTGCGCTTCACAAGCAGAGATCGAACAAGTATTACATTTTGGAGTTCGTCCAGGGTAAGATAAACTTAATCTACGTTTATTTTAAATATCAGAATTTTCAACAAAAAAATATTTAAAACTCAATAAAAACTTTTTAGCCTTTTAAGTTACACGTCTTTCGTTTCACTTAGACAATTACTGCTAAGATCCTTGTGATTGTCATGCATGTATAAGTGTGGTTTTTTTGCCTTACATGTGATAGCCTACATCAAATGAAAGGATGGACTGCACTAGGGGCATCCCTAGTGCAGTATTCATCCCTAGTGCAGTATTCATCATCTAGTGCATTATTATGAACATATGTATTCATAGTTGTTTCGATAAATATTCGCAAAATTCTAAACAAATGATCTCGAAATTCAATTGTGAATCTAACAAAAGTCCATTTATCCACTGTATATATAAACATCACAAACACATGCATACAATATTTAATTATATATCTTCTACTAGAAAAAATTAACCAAAAATAAATCCTTATACCTTATATAAAAACTTAACCAATATAAAACTTAACCACCAAAACACATGTTTAGATTGTTGCTTAATTAACATAATTGGAATACTAATGTTTTTATCCGGATATTCAGTCTAAATTTTTAGAATCTTTGACCATAAAGATCTTTTCAATAAAAGAAGTAATATTAAATATCAATGTTCATTTAGAAAACAGCTACACAGCATAACAAGCCTCGTTGATATTCAAATTGATATAATAATATTAGGTTGGCAAGAAAATAATTTTAGTTTTGTCACAGAGATAGCACTATGTTTGTTTTAAAGACATGATATCATGATGAACACTGTCACAATTATGCACAATTAAGTTTGCTGCTTTTTAACATATTGTATTTTTTTATTTCTATAAAAGGAATGAAGTTGCTGAGTTTCACGAAAAGTTATGTGAAATTTATGGTGTTGAATGTTCAACAAAACACACATGTCAGAATTGGTTGAAAACTTTCCATTCTTGGCTGAGTTGCCACCTGTTCCGATTCTGCCGGGAGAGTCCTGATTTTGATGATATTATCCCCGGTTCCAATGGCCATCAATTTTTCTCCAATTTTTTTATAACATGCGACGATCGTTCAATTCGTTCAGGCTCACAACACAGTACTCACATGGCTACCATTACAGTCTTCCGCACAGCGCACAGACAGTCGTGTCGAGCAAAGTAATTTATTGGTAGCTAAGAATAGTTCAGGTTGTCATGTATAATTTTTGTTTTTCATGCAAAATTTGCAATAAGGATTTTTTCATATATCATGGCAAATTTTGTGACATTAAATATTACACAAATGTTAATAAACATAAAAAGAAACAGCTATAAAGTATCAAACCAATCTTAATGACAACATTTTTCTAAAACCTAATTGGCTATTGCAAAAAAAAATTCCTGCAGCAAGCTTGGTTGGGAAGTAATGTCTCCATATAGCCCTGATGTTGCACCATAAGATTACCATGTGACATGTCTATAAGAATAAATAGATATATGCAAAATAATAATATTTAGAGTATTTGATTTTCAAACTATTCAAAGTTATATGGTTCAAGACAAATTATCAACATCAATATTGAACAAGGACTTTTTTATCTTAATCAATCTAAATATAATAATACTTAATTAATAGATCCACATGTAAATTGCTGAGACATCCTGATGAAAATATCATCGAAAACACCATTGATTAGTGATTGGAGTAAATCTAATGTCTGCCTCTTTATTTGTGGGCTTGTATGTATACTAGATTTGGTTGAAATTTCATATGAAAGTTACTGCGAACTTTAATAATACACACACACACACATATATATATATATATATATATATATATATATATATATATTCTTGTTACTTCAATTATTTGAATTCTGTATATATGAGGGGAGTTTAAAAAGTGTGCAGAATGAGGTAGAAGGGATGTCAAAAAATCAGTACTATATCCTCCCTTAACTCTAATATATTTCTCAGATCTGTCCATTATATATTCATACCCTCAAAAAAAGTGTTTACTCTTTACCTTCTGCGACGATGAAGAGGTTATGATGTCACAATGAAGAGGTCGCTGTATTTTTTCCAAAAAGCTCATTTATCATTTTTGGGAACAAATATTAGTTGAAATGGGCCAAGTCTGGACTATACCGTGAGTGTTGCAATATTTGGAAGCCACACTTGTAAAGGATAGCCATCACAACAAGACTCTTGTGTACAAACACATTGTCATGCAAAAGCAAAATGCTAAGTTCCCTTGCCTTTTCTTCTTCAGTGGTTCTGTAATTTGCTCCAGTAGACCAGCATAGTATCCTATTATAGAAACACCCTGGTCTACGAAGTTAATGTGCAGGATACCCTCTATGTCCCAGAAAACAATCGCCATGAATTTTCCGGTTGAGGCTTGAGTTGAGTTTAAAATGTTATCCTTAACACTCTTTCCACTTACTCTTTCCTCTCTAGAGAAATCCAAGAAGTTGCATGAATACTCGACATGTTGTTGCTTTTGCGGCGGTGTGAGGATTTTTCTATCTACTTTAATGTATCTAATTGATACATATAGCGAACTTATTGCTAAGAGAGCAATCTCTTACAGCCAACCATAATACAGTGTAGTTGAAGTTTGAAGAGATTATACCACTAGCAAATCATGGTTTTCTCGAGCAAGAGTCCCCAAAATAAATGACATGTTATTCAATATGACTTATGGGGTTTTTGTTTCCTTTGTCAGGAACTTGATGACAGCTCGAAACTCGATTTTCCTCATAGTCAATGATTTCTTCTAGAACAAGTTGCTTTATCAAGATAGCTCAAAGGTTAATGAATCAATTAAACGGACACTTGGTATATATATATATATATATATATATATATATATATATATATTTAGATAGAAATAATTTTTTTCAATAACTAATTTTTTTAAATTTTTTATAGGTTTATCTCTAACCGGCTTATTCTACATAATCAAATGTGTCAAAGGATAATTTTAAAATTTGCATGACTTTCCAATAAATATGGTTACTTAATTTGCTAGGAACATTTTAGACTCTCTTGTCATAATTCAATATTCGCTATCTTTTGACGAAAGTCCTTAACTAATTTATTGCTGCATCTCTGTAGTCTGTCCTTATATCTTTTGCAAATTCTGCTTACTTCTTTCCTGTTACCATTTCTACGTGATCATGAATTTCCCTATTCTTTGAAAACCATGGCCCTTCTGATATTGTCCTCAACGCATAGTTCTGGAATCTTTGGATTATCTCTATATTAGTGTTACTACCTGAATCTCAAAAGTTCTATGCCATAAAAATTCATGATCATTTTATATATCTATTTATCAATTATTATTAAATTTAAACTATTCGTAATCATAAACGTTCATGAACAACACATGTAAAGAAAACATTGAATTAATAGTATATTAGATTTTTTCCCCCTGTGAAATGATACTGATACAATTAAATATTCAAAGCCAACTAAGAAGTTGGCTAAGTTGCAAAAATCACTTGGATTAGGTCGCAGGGCACAGCAGGACGTTTATCCATTGCACTAATGTTGAAATAGCCTCTCTCGAGAGTAGGATAATGTAATATTTAATTGATCGTAATCATTGATTTTTGTTCTCGAAAACCCAAGGAACTCATTAACATCTGCTTGCTATATCAGTTTAGCAACAAAGTATATATATAACAACCCAGTATCTGTCTTTTTGTGTATGTTTGCACTATATTATCCTACTCCAAAGATAAACAGATTTAGTTGAAATTTAGCACAAAGTTGTGATGATCCAAGTAATGTCTCCCATTATTCAGAATGCAGAGGCACTTCCTTGGATACGCTCCATAGAGTTTAATATTAATTTGATTTTTGACAGTGATCTGAATACTCTATTTATGATGTAATATTTGCAATGTTTTTTTAAACAATTTATTAGACTTTACATCGAACAACATCCCTTCATTTATTGAAAAAATTTATATCTGAAATCTTGAAGAGTGTAACACTTTGTAAACTATTCCCTCACAACAAGTAGACAAAATTACGAGTTGGGAAAACATATTCAATATAATAAAGCAGCGAAATATTCAACAAACATGATCAACTAAGTTTTTATTACTCTAAATATCTATTGTAATAAACATGAGGACATTTTTTTTCATGCTCTAAATAATAACATCATAGGTTCGCAAACAAGTTAGGATAAAAATACTTTAATAACATTTTCCATTTTTAATAGCTGTTTTGGTAAGTATTTTTCAGTTATGAAAATATGGTAAAAATGTTTTATTAGCATGTATCTTTTATTATATTTTATTAATTCTTTTGTCTCAATTACCATATATGTACATATATAGTTCAATATAATTCAACCTTGAAAAAATCTAGTTAAAATTATAATGAAAAATGAAGCTAAGTCTTTTGTTAACTACTCATATAAAATTCATCATAAAATATTTAAAAACTTATTATTAAAAGTAAATATACAAACAAAGTGAATATAAAACACATAAAATAAAGCGAAAAAATATGCTAATTCTTGTGTCTAATTTCTCTTCTCTATATATTTTGTTCATTATTCATATTATAAAACATTGAAAAAATTATGTTCGTTTTTAAAAATGTTCGTATGTTCGTTTGAAAAAAGTACGTTTTTATTTTGTCTTCGTGTAAGTCGACCTTGAGTTTTTTCTCCTTTTCCTGGAGGCCATCTATTCATATTTACACATACATATTACAAATTTAATCATAGTTGTTAAATATGGCAAGTGAACAAACTATGACTTATTTCATATTTGGCGTCCTAGGCAGTATACAAGGCAAAATTGATACAAGGATACGATACAAAATCAATCGATACGATACAAATAATGCCAATTACAAGGCAAAATTGTAATAGGTAAATTGTACGTACTAATAAAAGTGAATATGCGATCAAAAACAAATCATTTTTGTTTCTAAGAGAAAATTAATTAAAGATCAGGTGTTGAATCAAAATCAGGTATCAAATGAACATAGAGTATCTCGGACCTTTCAAAAAAATATTCCATGAATCTTTCGACATCATTTCCAAATTAATGTTTATTTCCAAAGACCCATTTTGTGTATAGGTGCTCTAAGTCTCTTTTTCCTCCATTGATATTCATTATGTATGCATATTCCATTTTATGTTACAATTTACAGAGAATATTGAGTCAAATTCATTATGCTCAGTAAGGCCTATTTACTACAATTTACATATCAAATTATAATTAGCAAGATGCTGTGATAAAAATAAAAAAAATTTACATATTAGTTTTAACAAATCTATACTAAGACGTTTGAAAACGAATATTTGTTTTCATAGTATGTAAAAAATGAAGAGATTAACATTTTTATTTGTCCACAATTAAATGAAACTACGTGATGTAGTATTATTTCTACTATCTTTAATTTCTTTACCACAACCTAGGTTTCGTTGTATTACAACATCTTCAGGTGGGATATTAACAAAGATCTTTGCTAATATCCCACCTGAAGATGTTGTAATACAACGAAACCTAGGTCGTGGTAAAGAAATTAAAGATAGTAGAAATAATACTACATCACGTAGTTTCATTTAATTGTGAATAATGAATTTCTACAAAATTAACGCCAAATATATTCAATATTTTTATTTGTGAAAAAAAATAAAATTTAATTTTCAGACGTATCATATATGCCAATCCAGCGAAAATACCAGCAAGCTTGCACTATGCTCATTCAGTGCATGTACACACAACCACATTTGATAGCGAGTATGAACTTATTAAAATCAAGGAAATGATGCCCAATGCCAGGTAAGTGAATCTCAACTAGATATTTATATAATTTTGCCCAAAATTTCACTTATATGATTTTCTGTATTATTATTAAAGATTTTTGTAGAGCTAAAACGAAATTGTTCTATAAAAACTAAGTGAGAATGTTTTGTTTTTTGAGAAAGTAGCTGCGCAGTTTTTTTATATTGTACAGCTGTTGTTGCTAAGTTAAAACAATCCATTTCAGTTCTGGCTGACGATCAAAAGTTTCAGTTCTACAGCTCCTTAATAACACAATAGGATGATTAATACGTCATAATATGTAACTATGTAATAATGAAAGACATGTCACAATTTTTTCTTTTTTTTTTCTGTTATGTAAATCTAAATAGACAATATATGTAATCCATTTAGATGAAAAAGAAATTATTAAGAAAAATATAAATGAACGTTTTCTTTTCTACCTATTAATAATTATAGTTTAATTTGAAAAATGAAATATGAAAAATTAAAATATTTTAATAGACGTTTATTATTTATTGCTGTAAAATTATATAATATAAAAATATAATATATAATATAAAATTATATAATAATATATTATTTTTCCATTTGAAAACATTTTCATGTTATTTTAACAAGTGCTTAGAATCTCTTCTTATTAGTTTCATTATAATCTACTTCAAAATTTAATTCAAATTCAAAAACTATATTTACCATAGAAAAGCAAATTTGAAATATTCAGTCCAAAATTTTTGAACAATACAAATGTAATGAATTTTCACAGATTTTTGAGGCAGTTATTTTGAAGAAGAATATTATTCTAGTATTTTTGTATTCATCAGATATTCCTTTTTGAGTTAACTTCAAATTTAAAAGTCATTTTAAAATATAACACTGAAGTTCAACTCTGCATTTCTTTTTAATGTTAGTGAACTTTGTTATTATAGATGATAATACTGAATGTCATCTCTGAGTTAAAAACTAGAATACATCAAGAAATAGTATATTATGTATGTGTATATATTTATTTATATATATACATACATACATGCAGGTGTCCCAAAATTCAACTTCAAGCGGGGAACAAGGTATAAGCCAGTTCATGAATGGCTTTGATTTTTTTAATATTTTTTTTTCTGAATAGTTATGAACTGGCTTGCATCCTGTTCCCCGTTTCATATTGAATTTTGGGCCACCTGTATATATACATTACATACTTTATATAGTTGTATGTATGTTATATACATGCTTTTTATATATTGTCCAAAGAATGTGGTTTTTTAAAATTTGCTCATTAAAATCATCAAATTTGCTCATTTACATTTGACGTTTAGTCTTAAAATTATGATTTTTGGTAAAAATTTTAAAACGGGTATTGTTCATATTTTTTTTATTTTGGCCCTCTTTAGCCGGTCTTGCAAGTTTTTGGCTATTTTTGTTGATTATGATAAAGCAAATTCTTATCGTAATGAACAATATCTATGCCAATGTAGAAATAAATAAATCCTAAGGTATGTTGATGACTATTGCTTCAACTGTATTCAAAATTATTTCTACTAAAAGGAAAAGTCTGTAAGTAGAACAAATTGACTATGATACTGGCATAAATATTCCCAGTAATATACCCAAAAAATACTAAGAGTATTACAAATATATAGAAATCACCCAACGTCTTAAAAAAAGGTCTGTAACACGAAGCGTGGGACTAAATATAATAATAAATAAAGCAATTTTAAAATGCTAATTTCAGGGTAATTTTAAGAATCAAGTGTGACGGAAAAGCTTTTTATTCCTTGGGTCAAAAGTTTGGATGTGATCCAATTACAGAAGCTCCGAACTTAGTTAAAATGGCAATTGATATGCAGTTAAATGTAAGTGTTAATATTTTTATTTGTTATCCAATCAAATACATTGAAAATAATAGATGTGTTACTGTGATTACGGTTTCCTTAGAAAAACTTAGTAATTGGCAATGATAATACAATTATCCTAAAACAAATAGAATTTTTGGTTTATTAGAATTTTTAAACATAAAATAATATATGCAATAACACAAAATAATAGAAATTGCAAGATCACTCTATATGAATATGAGCACCTCTAAAGTTTTTTTAAAATCTTTTAATGATTATGGGCGCAAAAGCCCAGTACACCTTCCAGAGCCAGAATTTGCAAGGGTTCCATATGACTCATAATTTTATTGAGGATCTTCTTCCCGAGCCCACTCCTGGATAGTCTCTGACTGGCAGAAGGCGTGGAAGTTATCTTAAATCACAAGCACTGGCTACTTTCCTGTTCAACCGTCTATACAATATAAACTCTGTTTCCCATGTTTATATTTTCCAGAAGAGATACTTTGTTAGTGTCCCACATAAATTTAGGACTTTGCTCCCCGCCTTCTCATTTGGCTAAGTCAAGCATTAGAGACTCTCAAATCTGTGGTTGTGGAATGAGAGAGGGCGATCTCATATGCCCCTTAAATGATAATTTCCATCTGTTTGTATATAAATTGCTGAAATATAATATTAAATTCTCTACCAAGACGAGATACTTTTGTCAGTCTCCTATAAAACTATTTTAGAAGTTACCACATAAGAAACAATGGTAGTGAAATCTAGATTATTTAAATGAATGTGTCATACGTATGTATTAATATATGTGTGTGCATTCTTCTTTATGTGTTTACATTGATTGTAGCTGTTAATTAGGTAATGTCTCTAATTTTCAATTTTTGTTCCTTTTCTATGTTACTAAACAAACAAATTTCGAAGTAATGTAAAGTAGTAAAGTAATCCAGGCAACAGTGACCGATCGCTTCATCTTGACATTGGTTCTCTATTTGGTGAAAGTGTTATATTTAAAAAATACAATATCATTTGCTATTTTACCGTTAAACATTACAAAATTGTTCAATAGCACTGTTGCTCAGAGGGTGAAATTTGCTTTTTATGAAAAGTCATTGCAACAGCAACAAATTATCATATTGGTAGTAGCATCACAAGATACAGCCGTAACAGAGGGGCCTTATGAAATTTGCTGTGTACTCGGTAAACATTTGATACCTTTTACTGAAGCAAAAATTGTGAATGGGTGTTACGTAAATGCTTCCAATGTACTGGTTGAAAAATTCGGCAACAGAAATAAAATAATTTTAGAAATAAAAAAAAATGCAGCTCTAATGTATGTTATTCTATCTATGTTAGAAATATTGTAAAATATTGCAAAACATATTTATGATAAAGTAGTCACGGATATTTCCACAACATCACAATGCTCAGTTATTGTTAGATACTGTACTAATCACAACTCAATTCTGGAAGATTTTTTGAAATTTCTCACAATGAAAGGCCAGACTATGGAAAAAGATTATCTTGATATTATTTGTAATTTATGGAAAAAGATTATCTTGATATTATTTTAAAACGAGATAGATTTAAAAAAACTAGTTTCTGTGTTTACCGATAGCTGTCCTCCTATAACTGGTATTGTAAATGGATTTATTTCCCTAGTGAATAAGAAGCATAACTTGATTAATCTAATAACATTGCTTTGCATAAATCACGAGGAGAATCATTAGCACGTATTGCTCATTCAGAAATAGAATCTGTGATGAAAACAGTCATAAATAAGCATAGTGAATTTCATTAGAGCACAGAACACAGAACTGCCCCACAGAAAATTCACAAGCCTTTTGGAGGAAGTGGGTAGTCAAAACAGCGACATTCTTTGAAATACCTCGGCACGTTGGCTTAGCAGAGGAATGATTTTGGAAAATTTTTTTTAATATTATTTTTGAAGCAAAAAAATAAAATTTACAGTGAACTTAAAACTTAGCCATCGCAGTTATTACATGCAATCTGTATTGTAGAAATTCAAGTGTACCTTACAATCTAATATCCTCTTTTTTCAACAGCAAATTTATGTTATCCAACAGCTGACAATGCAGATATATAGAAAATAAGAGATATAGAAAATAACTAAGAACTACTGTCTACTGTCTACTTTTTAACATGCAGGGTACTTAACTAGTAGACTACAACCTAGCATATAAATTGATTCTGCCCATTCAGTTTTAAGTACAGGAGGTTGTGGGACATAATTTTTTTTCTACATATTTTCACCTGTATCTAGAGTTTCCTTCTCAATTAATACCTGCACATTAAATAATCAGCAAATTTTAGGCTCATAAAAGCCTGTCTCAAATACAATCAATGCTAATTGTGTGTAATTCTTTCTGCTAATAAATTCAATGCTACTTTTCTAATACAGCAGTTTTAGAAAAGTAGCAGTATAATTCTAGCCCAAATTCAGTAGTAGTATAATTCTAGCCCAAATTCAAATATATCTGAACAAGGGTCACAACAAACATTCATTTAAAATTTAAAAACGAGAAGTTCTCTTCCGATAAAGTGTTTCAAGTATAGGCAGTATGTATTGGTGAAATATGTATCGTTAATGAAATTATAGCATTTGTTCATTATTCAATCTGTGTTCTGACTGAGACAAACTTTGATATTTTCTCTAAACCTAGCCAATATTTGTCACAATTTATCACTATTCTGGCAAGCCACAAGTTATGCACAAAGAGGAAACAGAAATTGCGAAGGTTAACAAATCTATATCATTTCATTATTTGCCTTATATATAGAATATAAAGATATGTCTTCTAGTGGAAGGTTCGTTAAAGTGGCCCAGGTGGGTAAAATGGCCACCTTCATTTTAAGAATCAATCAATAAGCGCTGTATGTCAATAGTGTATGGAAATAATTCATTGGCTGATGCCATATCGCTCCAGTGTACACGGACACTGTTAGTTTATGCAGAAAGATTTTCTTACGAAAAAGGTGGTTGTTGTGATCTCTAATCTAAGATGACTGGTTTAAACATTGTAATAAGTTACATGGTTCAATATAAATGAAAAACCAATGTATTATTTTATCGGTTTAGGCCCTCTAATGAACTGTTTATTTGACAGCAAAGGAGGACAATATAACCTTGTTTGACATTTGAGTTGCTTTTTTGCATGTTTAGTTTCATGTAAAGTGGCCCAGTCTACAGGTAGCTAGAGTAACTTCATGGGCTATTTTACTGCTAATTATTCCATGAGTTATAACATAAGTATTGTTTTAGATATGCTAAGTACATATAAATGGTCATAGAAGCAGACATAGGACGGATGCGATGAAAAAAGCTATAAGAGCTGTAAGAAACAAAGAAATGTGCTTCGTCAAGGCTAGCAAAGAATTCAAATTCAAACTATGTGTAAAAGGAAAAACAAAGAAGCCGTTTGAAAATGAAAAGGTAATGGGGCTTAACCATCCAACTTTAAGTCCGGAAGAAGAATTGGTATGACACATTTTCGAAATGGAAAAGCGATTCTATGGATTAAGTTTTCAAGATGTAAGGAGACTAGTCTCTCTTTGGCTAGACGTAATAATATAGAAGACAATATTAACAAAGATATTCAAATGAATGGAAAAGCACAGATTTCAGCTTTTAGAAAAAATCATCTGAAATTGACACTAAGAAGCCCAGAAGCAACCTGCCTTGCTCAAGCACAAGGTTTCAATAAAGTTGGTGTCACAAAACTTTTTGACCGTCTCAAAGTATTAGAAGAGGAGAAGGCTACACGATGGGGTACTGCTGGGTGCAGTATTTGTTTGTTATTCATCAGGTTGGATGCAATTGGACATTTTACAGACTAGTTTAAGCATTTCTCTTAAATTCCCCAAGCCAACTCAAGACGATCCAGCTCTCCTGATTCTTAATGGACAAAACACATGTACCAAAAATTTGGATTTTCTTGAATTGGCAAGAAAAAACCACACGACCATCTTATGTTTGCCACCACACTGCAGCCAGGCTTCAACCACTGGATATGTATTTTATAGAGAATGTGAACAAGTATTACATTTGCACTCTTGAGAAGGATCTTCACAACAAAACACAAGTATTCTTCACAACAAGTAAAAGCAATAACTATATTCAAATTCGGAAGACCTTTTGGCGAACTCGTCAGTGAGACACCACAACAGTCTGTTACAGTCAATGGTTTTCGTAAATATGGAATAGAGCTAATAGATTACCATATCTTCAAAAATTATGATTTTTTGACAGACACAAGATATGTGGCTCTTGCTGAGACAAAAGGACAACAAAATGAGACCAACAAAGAAAATGTGACATCTGATAGAGGAAATTTCCATCATTCTGCATTCTGATACCTTGGACAAAATACCAGCCATGTTGCCGCCAATGTTGGTTGGATCCACAACCAAGCACATCATTCACAGTAAAGACCAAAGACTTATTTCCGATTTCCAATAATAAAAATGATCCCTTAAATTAAAATAATTAAATAGAAAGAGGCATATATATAGCAATCTTAACTTGCAGTTAATATGAAAAAGTTTTGTGAGAAGGAAAAGGACAACAGAAACCAAAATAAAGGACCAAAGAGAGGAGCTAAGCTTGCTATTGCTCCAATGAAAACTGCCAAAAAATTTAAAACAAAAATGCATGTCAACACTGATGATGATATGGATGACGACACTGAATGCTTTTACTGTGTGGAAGTTTGATCTAAATCAAAATATGAAGATGACTGGATAGAGTGTTTAATTTGTAAACTATAATTAAGAATAATACCCATACATTTTATAATATAAAAACCTATTAATCTTTTTGAATATTTTCTCCAGTATGAGGATATAAGTAGCTTCATACGAGGACCAGATAACTGCATTCGTTTCGAGTATACTACAGACTAATGAGTTAAATAGTGTAATGATACATTCAGTATTTTAGAAACCGTGGGAATTCTGTAGGACAAATCCTAGTAACTTGTAGGCGTTCTTACAGGTTTCCGCAATATAACTAAGAAATGTAAGATAATTGTCCATAATCACACTGAAATCCCCCATAGTTGGAACCCTTTTGAGTGTAGCTCCACCCAGATCATAACTATATAATTAAGCGGGGAGTATGTCATCATAGGACATTTGTTTACATTAAAATGTAACTTCTTGCTTAGACTCCATTGGAATACCGAGTCGATATCATGTTGGAATCGCTCGCTGTCGAACTGGCTATTAACACCTATGAAGAGTTTTAAATCATTGACGAAGAGAAGGCAAAGAGCAGTGCTGATAACTGAAGGCAAGTCATTTCTCATAATCAGAAACAGAAGTGAACCTAAATTACTACCTTGACTGACTCCAGATTATAATGCAGAGACTCTAAATTTCATGTCGAACGTATTCTTTACAATCCCAAAAGTAATTGGTGAAAAATTTTACTAGAGCGGGAGACATACCTGCCTCCAATAATTTGACTGGTACAATATCATTGTCGACTCAGTCAAATGTCTTTTTGGAATCCAAATAGGCTACATTAACTTGATGACCTCGATCCAATTCTCCAGCCACATAATGGATAAAAAATTAGTGAGATTAGTGACGGTGGAACGCTTTGTACGGAAACCGTGCTGGCAATCCGTTAACTGGGATTGGATATACATATAAATACGGTAACGCAAAACAGTTTTAAATACTTTGGCGAATGAAAATAAGACGATATATTTTTACATTCAGTCATTCAAGGGTTTGCCTGACTTTCGTCTACTAGAATAAATCTAAAACATGGCTGAATATTAAATAGAAATAATAACAATTTAATGGTAAAATTGTGATTTCAATCATTCACCTGATGAAAATGTTTCACATGCAGCTGTCGCAGTGGAAAAAAACAGTAAAAATTAATTTTTTCTTGCACATCAATTTTAGTCGTGTCAATTATTTGTATCCTTAATAACTATCAGTTTTACAGAGATATTGTAACAAAACTATCATCCAATAAATGGTATTGCTTACTTTTGAAAAGAACAAACGCAAGTCCACATGTGAACCCATGGTCTGAAGAAGGCATTACACAAGTGCACGTGTGTACTTGGAGTCTAAAGAGGCCATTATACAAATGCACATGTGTACCGATGATCTAAAGTGGTTACTACACAAGTGCACATATATACCAGTGGTTTAAAAAGGTCAATACACAAGTGCACATATTTATCAGTGGTCTAAAGAGGTCATTAGAAAAATGCAAATGTAAACCAATGGTCTAAAGTGATCATTACACAAGTGCACATATATACCAGTGGTCTAAAGAGGTCACTACACAAATGCATGTATGTATCAATGGTCTAAAAAGGTCACTACACAGGTGCATATATATACCAGTGGTCTAAAGAAGTCATTACACTAATGCACAAATTTACTAGTGGTCTAAAGAGGTCATTACCCAAATGCACATGTGAAGCATAGTGTAAAGAAGTCCTTACAGGTAACAATAACATGTTTCGATAAATTTATTTTATTTTATTGTAAACATCTGGTGTGTTTACTCTAGATTGTAAAAACAATCCAACATTAAAAATAGGTTAGGTCTATAAGAAAATATATTAGGAAAAAAAAAACCGACACATATGACGTCTCAATATTGTATAAATACCTTTCATAAACATCCACACGGCTCTAGATGGATTTTGGTGTAATCAGTTTCATGAGGACTAAATATTATGAGACAAAACCAGTCTTTTCAACTTAGTTTTAGTATTTAGATTTGATATCATTGATACAATTCCAAATTTTTGTAGTTAGTAGGTATCTCGTTCAATGTTGGAAGCAAATGCAGAGAGCCAGCAGCATACTCCCGGGGAATAGCTTTTGCAAAATCTCTCTTTAACCTCGCCGAGTCACTTGGTACAACGATGACAATCTTAGATTTGGGCGGTGGATATCTGGGAGAAAAATGCTCAGATCTCGACGAGGTAGGTTGAATCAAATGGTGACCATTATTTTTAAACAAATTTTATTACTAGTAAAATGAATTTAGGGTTACAAAACAGTCAGTTTTCGACTGGATTGTCTGGTTTTATGTGCTTTTTTCCAAAACTTGTTACAACTGGATCCGAAAATATACGACTGAACCAGAAAATACAACTGGACCAGGAAATATACAACTGAATCGAAATTATTAAGTTTTAAAGCAACATGTCCTCTGTGTATATCTTTATATTTATACAGATATTTTTTCACTTATACTAGTTGTTATATAATGTCACTTATGTGGTTTGCCATCTAACCATTCCTACACCCTATATCTAATCTTCTATTCAACATTCACAGCGCAATAAGTGATAGAAATAAGAACTTTCAGTTACATGTTTCTCAAATATAAAAATGAGAAAGTAAGACAAATAAAGAAATTACTTAAAATTAGCTGTGTCATTAATGCGCTAGAATTTAATATTCAAATAGAAATCACTAGTTTCAATGATAAGTTTCAATGATTAGTTTCCATTAGTTTCAATGATAAATATGTTGTGAAAATGAAAATGAATTCGGATGAAACGCGGAAAGGAGGTCATTACACATTATGAAAACTGTAAAACAAATAACAAAAATGTTAAATTTTGACTAAACTTATTTTACTCTGATAGTAAACAGCAATATATACACAGAAATATGGATTTGTATGTGTGAATTGTATGCGTACAACAGAAAATAGTACACATCATTGAATTTAATGAGGTTATATTAGGAGTGAATATTATATTTTTGAAAAATTAAATATTGTATTGTTCTATGAATTTTTTACAATACCCTGCACTATATATGGGCATTATAAATCATTTCAATTGAATGTAATATATACGCAATGGGGACTTTATACGAAAGGAATGGCACTACTGTAACCAAGTATTTACCATTTACCATTAGAAGGTGTCGATGGCATGTTGAATATTCCTTCTTGTGAAAATATTGTTTACTCCATTCATGAATTAATATATTATGTAGAATGTTTGTAAAATTGTTGAATGAATGGTTTCCAAAAAAAATTTAATTGAAAAATTTTCAAAGCTGGACTTGTCTAATTGAAAAATAGATGGATTTGTATCAATAGTCTAATATTTCGACCCTTAATTCTTTCAATCCAATGACATTAGGAGTTTTCTTTTTTCTTGTCGGTTTTGAAAAATTAACTGTGATGTTTGAAACAATATTTGAGTAGACACGTGTCTACTCAAATATTGTTTCAAGTACCTTTTACCAATAATAAAATCAAAAGTTTTTTGCTTATTGCATGTATGTTACTCTGTTCATTTGTAGAATGTAAATTATGAAACGAATCATGGCAAAAGCAACTAATTATATGTCAATCATCCATTAAATTTGGATTCAGCAGCAGTTAAAAGTTGCACAATTAAAATTCTGCCTATAACTGAGGATGATTCTTGTTCTACTCATGTATACATAAATTTATTTCATAGATTACCAAACATAATCATACTAATTTCAACTAAAAGTACTTAGTTTAAAAACTATTATCCCAATTTTTTTTAAATTTGCTTTTACATTTAATTGGCATATAAAGGGGAGCCACAATGTAAACAACTTTGGAAGAATATATTTGACGAATTATACAACTAAATAGAAAATGTTGAGGGACATAATTTATTACATTATCTGAGATTATCCCACCCAATTTGACATCCCCCTTAATAAAAACTCCTCCAATATAAATATTAAACTGAAGCAATAAGGAAACATTTTTCTTCAAATAAGTATAGCTGTAAAATTTCATCCTAAAAGATTGAACCATGACCAATACGTGAGCCAGAGACCAGTGGATGAACCTAACCAAAGTTATAAATGTTTTGTTACAGAACACTAAAAATGGTAGTATAAAATAAAATTTATTAACATTCTATTTTGCTAAATTTGTGTTGTATATAACATCATTGTGTTACAGGTAGCGGAAATGGTGAATGAATCTTTAAGCAAGCATTTTCCAGATCCATCTGTTCGAGTAATTGCAGAACCTGGCCGATATTTGGCTGCTTCGGCCTTCACGCTTTTTGCTTGCATTCATTCCAAACGTGAGGTAACATGAAAATGTTAACGACAACAGTATTAATATATTTTATTTTTGGAGATACACGAATTTTCAACATTCGACCAAACTTTTGATAAAATATTTCTATTAGCAATATTATTTACAGAAAAATATTTAGATAAAATTGAAATCATATTTACAATTACGCTTAAAGAACTTCAAGAACAAAAAACTTCTTTAAAAGACAATGATATTAACAAATACTTATGTATTTTGTTAAATAAACAAATTTTAATCTAAATAAACAAATTTTAATCTATTAACCATTAATTTCTATAACCTTACATTATCTATCTGGGAATTTCATAAAGCCATCCTTGAAGAATTAAGGAGGATTTTAGGGGAAGAAAATGTCTACATAATTTTTGTATAATTTCTAGAAATTGAAATACTTCACAACTGAAAACCATTCTGTAGTGAGCGAAAAACATAATATAAAGTAGCAATGTCTGGGAACATAAAGGTGACTTCAAACATACCAAGCAATCTAAAATGTTTGGAACATGCTCAATGAGCTATGAGATATTTGATATATAATGAGATATTTTTCATACAGAGAAATACCTTATTAAAACTTCTTATATAATATGATAATATACTCCATATTAAATTGAACTTTAACCGAACAATTAGGTAAACTTTTCCACTTTTTTGGACACTTGTTAGACCACATTGTGAAAATAAATATTTCAAAATCTGATGGTCTTCCACATATCTACTTATTTCCATTAATTTTCTAGATTATCAGCTCAGCTATGTTTCCCACCTCTAAACACTACGATAACCTGAATTTAAAAGTATGTCCAAATCAACTAATTTTGCTTACAATAAAATCATGACCAACATTAATATATTTGAATCTTAATTCATTACAGACATATGATGTATCGGGCAACAAATGCTATATGTTTTATATAAACGACGGTGTATTTGGAGCCTTCAACAAAGTGTTGCACAATGAACCTGTGGATATGGTGCCTTTCAAGGTTTGCCAACATAGAATCTTATGAGGGTTTATTTTAATTTTCATCGTAGTAAATGTCATGTCATGTATTGCTAAGTAAATTCTCACAACACTGTGAATATAGGAGGCACTTGAAAACGACAAATCTAAAAAGTGTACTGGTCATACTCTACCTACCCTTGTACGAAACTAGTTCTTCCATGCAGAGGCTTTATAGGGTCTGTAGTGTATCTAACAGCATGTATTTCTATGAGACAATCCGTTCAGTTCACACTTTAAATTGATGTATGGGCCAAAATGTTAAACATTCACAATTTAAATGTTTAGCTCTTTCTTAAATTGCCATGAGTCTTAAAACAAAGGTTGTTCATATAGATGTACACGTGTATAATCATTAATTCTTTTTAAAAAAGAACTTTTTCCATTAGTAATATCTTATTACTCAAACAATGTATAGTTCAGAATTTTGTCAATAATAAATGTATTCATTTTTTTAATCTATGTTATGAAGTAAGAAAAAACATATCAGTTGTTTATTTTCATATGATTATTAAATTGTTACTTATGCGATAATGACGTCAAGTGTCAGCTCTAATATCATGTAATGAAGCAATAACGTAGCCAATAACATTTTAATTAAAATCCAACAAAATGTATTCAAATTAACTTATCCATTATGGAAAATTCCGCAACTGGTTACATTCTTTGTTGCTTTTATTTTGCAAGCATTTATGGCACAAAAGTGCATTTTTGGACCCTAATGAGCAATGAACGATAGAGGTTTACCACTTGTCGCATTCAATCTGCGACTGACGTGAACGTGATTATGCCGAGAATAACATATGAACAAATTATATCCATGGCGCATGTGCCATGCCTACATACCATCTCTGGTTAAATTTTATGCCTTGTAATTAGTGGGAAAGAATTTAATTCTGGAACAAAGATTAAAATTTTTGGCCAACAATAAACACATTGTTAAATTAATGTACTGTAACAAAGCCACTGATAATTACAACAAATGTAAAATTAAAGTTAATTGTGTAATATTTCATGATAATTCGTTCAATCTGAATAACAATATGTAAACTACCCAAAACCACCCACTAATCTTACACCAGATTAATCATCAAACTGATAATCCACTATTTAAATATAAATAAAGAATATATTATGGGTATTCGATTAATGGTTTTTATTTCATACATAATAACTTGTAAGTAAAATCTGATGAAAAATAAGAAAATTTTTTAAATTTACTGTCATGAAGATATAAACTTGATATTTAGATACAGACAGTTATGCTGGCTTGTGATGTCATTTGCATGACTGGTGTCTTAGGAGTTTATTGTATGTGTATATGTTTGGAGTTTCGTAAATATTTAATTAGTAAATACATTTTGGAAATAATTTCCAATCAAAGATCGAAATAAAGAAAACATTTTAAAATGTATTAAGTAATTTCAAAATGTTTTTAATTTATTAACAAGAATATAAGAAAACCGTCAATGAGCCAATGGGATAATAAAATTCTTTAAAAATAAAGTATAATGTAAAACAATAACACTTGCAGAAGTCAGAGGATCAAATGCACCTTTCTTCTGTGTGGGGACCAACATGCCATAGCGGGGACTGTGTTCTCCGAAACATTTACCTCCCTGCAGATACAACCTTGGGAGACTGGCTCGAGTTTCCGTGTCACGGTGCTTACTCTGTCAGCATCTCAACTGGCTTCAATGGGTTCTCATGTTCAAAAATATATCCTGTAATTGGTCAAAATATTTGGTGAGTTATTTTCTTTTTTATTTACGAGTACTTACCACGGATGAGGCATGCACAAATAATACATGTTTTTTTTATAACCTTAATGGATAAAACTATATGGTGGGGAGGGGCAAATAATTTTGTTCACAGTTGCTTATAAAAGAAATGTACTTACATACAATTTTTTATTGTAGGCACTGACAAAATTATATAAACCCATACCTATAAGTATAATAAAACAAGAGTGTCAAAAATGTCCACATATTACTCTACTCTCTACTCTACTCTACTCTACTTACAAATGAGCTGTAGAGAAATAATCCACGTTAAATTATCCTTATCATTTGTTAATATCAAGTAAAATCTACTTGATGTATTTTGATGACAGTTTCACCCTAGTATTTCCTATAGTTTAATGAAAAATGTTAGATGTTGACCATTTTTCTGTGTTTCTTGGTTTATATATTTAAAAATAAATAAACAAATTTATAAATAAACTGAATTTACTACAATAATTTAATTTACTTTAATATTTAAATTTGTATATAAACTGATATTTATTTAAATTTATATATAACCCGAAATATCAGATTGGAAGTCCAGCATAGATCCATACAGTCGATACAATCTCTAAGCTTTTAGGTTCATAAACAATCGTAGCTTAGGACGCAGTTATATAAAACAGTAACCCAAATTAAATCATGGGAAATACTTTTAAAAAAATATCAATTTGTACTCAGCCCATGAACAATAGTGAAAAAATTTTTTTTTAATACATACAAGCCTAGGAAAAATAACTACTCCACTTCATACAAAAACATGCTTGACATTACAATAATGCAAACGGCACTCAAACTAAGTATATTTGAGTATACTGAGTGTAATGTAAAATTAATTGTGTTAGTGTAACATACATTTTTTTATATTGAAATTGTAATTTCCTGAATTGTATTTCCTGAATTGTATTTGATTTGATGCCCAGAACCACCTGTATGAATAATATATATGTTGTAACAAAAACTATGAATGTATTTATTCACTCACACATGAATGTCAGCAGCAAATCAATATGTTGTGAGTCAGATTGCTATCATGCGCATGTTTAGTTAGGTATACCTAATGATTCCTACCATTTCACACACAATCTGCTAGCATTTTGTCACCATCATCGGTCCACACCTGAAAAGATTAATAAGAAAAGGTGAAATGTGTTATTATTGAGTATGGTGGACTATTTCAATAAATCTAAAAAAAATTAGTTATTGAAAAATACATACATACATATATATATATATTCATATATATATATATATATATATATATATATATATATATATATATTTATATATATACATACTTACATATATATATATATATATATATATATTCAATAGATATGAAAGAGAAAGTTTGATAACGTTTGCACGTGAAACAACAGATTGATATAAATAATTTAAGGCAGAACTGGTGCGGCACTCTGGGTTACGTAATCCATACCATTCGTTAGTCTATAATCTGTGGCCCTAACTGTAAATTATACCGAGCAATTTATACCGAACTTAACTGTAAATTATACCGAGCTGTAATTTTTTGGCTTCATAATTATTAATATTCCTTTGGAATAAATTATTTCATATTGATTTAATGTGTTGTTGTTTGAAAAATGGAACAATATAATGTGCATCTTATGGAAAAACTGTGCAAAGACTTTAAATGTACTACTCAAATTAAAAGCAAAGGGCCCGCCACAGTCTAAAATTAAATTATCTCAACAATGTTGTACAAATAGCAGAAAACATACCCTTGTTTTTAAACTTGCACAATGTATCAAAACACCGCAGTTCACACATTGGGGGTATTGGCGGTAAATCTGCATGAACTGACGTAGGTATTGACGATTGTAGACTTTCTATATGCTAAGCATAGAAAAAGTTAATTAAAACTCCCTTTCCAAATTTCACAAAAAAGTGACGTATGATTCCTGTCATCAAAAAAATCTACAAATGGGTTAGTAAAAGCCTGGTTTGGCAAAAATGCAAATTTCCTGGTTTTTTAATTTAAATTGAAAAATATAAATAAAAAACGATTCATTTAAACAAATTAGGTCTCGGACTCGATTATTTTATTATAAAAAAATTATTTGAGATATGCTCTTCCTATGAAAAAACGGCTGTCAATTGACTGTCAAACATAACTATTCTGTGTCAACAAATTCACTTGCATCAGAAATAAAAACATCAAATATACAATCGACATGAAACACAATAAATGTATGCAAGCCAGCTGGGTTAGGTTAGGGGTGTAAGGAGGTGGGAGGGAGGCCGTGAGCATGCGCATGTGGCCATTGTTGGCTTGTGAAAAGTCTGTCATCAGTCTGACGCATGAGTTTTGCGCACACAATTGGCATTCTGCAAAAATTTTTCAGGCGATAACTGAATGTGATAATTACCACACATTGCTAGTGTTATCGAAACAGACTTTGGAGTGTCGGACGACTGCATGCTATGATGCTTTTCTATACTAAGATGCTACTCTCTATAGAAAATGGTTTTTTGTGATTTTGATGTCGTTGGGAAGTAGTAAATGTGAGTTCAGCCTAAGAGTCTTAATTAGGCAAATAAAGTAATAAATCATCATCATGACACTTTTGATCTCATCAAATAATATGAAAATATATTGTCCTTGTCTATTCCTTGATGACTGTTCTGCACTTAATGTATACATACATATTTACTCATCATTTTATGATAGTTAGACATATTATATGAGAATATTATTGAATTATTGTTTATTTTTAGGTTTTCATACATTACAGCTGTGCCAGATGTCAGAAATTATTTGATGTAGAACTTCACATTTGACACAGCAATAAAGGATAAAAGTATTTCGAAATTTAACATCCACTATTAACACTGTTTATGGAGAAATTTGGTGGAGTCAAATGAAATACACGAGCAATTTTTTTAATTTCATACATAGTGTCAAAAATGTCCACAAAAAATTATCCAATATCTAAATCTCCAAAATTGTTGAAATGTTGTTCATCATTTCAACAATGTTACTAGAAGTTTGCGGGAAACCTGTACCAATAATACTAAATTTATCGCCTTTGAGAACGTCACAATATTTATATGCCTTTAAAAGGTATACTTGCCAATTTGTTTCTGTATTGAAAAATAATTGTATTACGAATACAAAAATTAGTTTTTAACAAAATATTTTTAATAGAATTACATTATACACTTACATATTTATATATGCTAAATGTGTATAGAACCCTTGTGGCCTGGGTTGTGTTTGTACTTAATAGAATTTATTTTTTATAAGTTCTCTACCGCCTTGATGTAATAAAATGAGTAGGTAATTGACGCAGCAAATTCAACTGAGTGGATTGCTAGTTCATCTTAGGCTATAACATTGCCGTCTTAATTTTTTTACTCTGACTATGACCCCTTACCTGTAATCTTTCTCTTTCTTCTCACGCTAACCTGAAAACTATTTTTATTTTCCCAGGTTCTGGTTGAAAGATGAACTGCCAATGACAGAGAAAGATTTTTATAATGTAGGCAGCAAAACCTCAGAAATTGCTAAAATTTAACTGCGACTCTAATAAAGTTAATGTATCAATACATTTCATTTGTTTCATTTTCTTCCCAATAATCCACCAATATAAAGATATCATGACATTCTATTTCTATTTATCTAATAACAATGATATGTTGAATATATTTGGCGTTAATTTTGTAGAAATTCATTATTAACGATTAAATGAAGCTACGTGATGTAGTATTATTTCTACTTTCTTTAAGTCCTTTACCATGACCTAGGTCTCGTTGTATTACAACATCTTCAGGTAGGCTGTTAGCAAAGATTGCTAATAACCCACCTCAAAATGTTGTAATACCACGAAACCTAGGTCGTGGTAAAGAAGTTAAAGAAAGTAGAAATAATACTACATCACATAGTTTCATTTAATTATGAACAATGATATGCCAAATCCATTATCCTTATGCTTCAAAAATGAGCACAATAATTCTTCATCAATACAAGTTTTGCAAGAAATAAGTATTTAAAATAAACTGACATATGGTTTTTTAAATAATTAATGACTTACACATACAGACTGCCGGCCCACATAACCTCACTTTTTAAACAGATTCAACCTTAGAAATCAGTTTAAACTTTAAAAATTAATTATAAGGGCTACTACAGCTGTTACTTGCAAAAAAAAAGGAGAAATTAAGAAAAATATGAAACAGCCCACAACCCTTTCATACTTAAGTATAATATAATTTTAAAGGAACCCCCAACGTAGTACATGTTATATACAGTACGAAATAATAGAAAAGTCAGTCAAAATTTCATTCTAACACCTATGTAAATTCATTAGAGTTAATTTGAAAATAATCAATTAAATTTTTTCACCTTGCCATAAACCCTTCGTGATGCAACAAATAGATTTTATTTCACACGTGAACCCTCACCAATTGTGGTAGAGAAGGGACTACTGTAACTATGGTAGAGAAGGGACTACTGTAGTGTATGAGTTACAACGTTTTAAGTGAAAATATGTTGCATTATCGTTTTCAGTTGCCCACATAGTTACGGTATATAGCTACGGCCCATATAGCTACGGTGCTTTGTTTGAGAATATTGGTCTCCATTCTTTTATTAAATTTCCTTTATGTTGAGTTATAATACAAAATAGTCTTGTTAATACTTTAGAAAGTTACAATTTATAGGAACAACTTATAATAAGCCAGCAATGAAAGGCTTTCTTATGGAGCTGGATTCATAAATTTAAATTGAGTAAAGATACATATATCTTTATAGACAAAACACATATTAGCACTTTCAATCATGTTTCCCAAAATAACTTTCCAAACTGATTCGGTCAATTCCATGAGCTTTATTGATCTGATTTAAAATTTTTTTGTTATTAGAATTTTTGTAATCTCAGTAAACAACTAAGCAAAAACCACTTAAGGGAAAAGCACTTACACTCACATAAACTTAAAAAAGTTCAGTTTTTAAACTACGTTGGAGGTATTAGCCGTACTAATTAAATATTTTCTTTTTAAAGTTCCTGGTGCTCATTTCTTTAAAACATTATAATTTTTTCTAAAATTAGTACAAAATTACTTAAACATATCTACAATAATAAATAATTCTCCAGAACTTTCAGAAGATTTTTGGTGGTGTATGATGCAATGGAATGTTTTAATTTATTAGTTGCTTTAATCTTATTTAACTGTGCATATTATAATCTGGCCAAGACGTTGAATAAATAATTTTATTAATATAAATAAAATAATTGTGCCAAAATGCCATTTTCATCCATGGATGTGA
Organism: Druceiella hillmani; assembly: GCA_039881145.1. Lineage (NCBI taxonomy): Eukaryota > Metazoa > Arthropoda > Insecta > Lepidoptera > Hepialidae > Druceiella > Druceiella hillmani. The sequence goes on along the minus strand of JAYKKI010000010.1, from coordinate 10,866,468 downwards.
TGGAAATGTACAATTAAAGGTAAGGATATATATCATTAAAATGATAAATAAAAACACCTATTATGATATTAAAATTCGTAGTATTGTCAAACTTGAAGCTATACAGCCTTTTATTGTAGAGTCTGAAACATATTTACATTGGAATTCACACATACTGTCACGTAACATTTACTACTAACTTAGACTAATTAGACTAACGAGACCTGAAATGTCAATATAGCTCTGTTGTTTAAAATAATAAAAAAAATATTTGGAATGTCAAAGTGTAACATTAAATTAAATTTTGTCATACTTGGCACATAAGTATAATATATACTTCTCTTTCAATATTGTGTCTGATTTTTGTGATAAACTTAATTTAACTTTCTCTTGTTCGATTTTGCCAATACAATAATAAAAAATACAATCAGCTTGTTTTAATACATAAGATATTTTATAAAAAACAGTGTTATAATGCTATAAAAGTTAGTTATATTTTATATCAGTCAAAATTTGACAGCTGAAGATGCCATTTTGAACATTTTACTGAGAGCAAGAATTATTTCACCAAACTTTGAAATGTTTTTGAAATTAAATTTTTTAAAAATAGAAGTTAATTTTATTGTAACACATAGAAATTATTTGTAATAAAAAGTTTGTACATGTAAAATATTATTAATTTATAACTGGATTCACAACTTTAAATATGATTTACAATTGAAACATTTTTCTTGGAAGGTAGGCTTTATAAACGTAGAATAAGCAACAATTTTTTTAAAATTAATTTTGACTTCTAATTTATTATTCCGACATATTCTTCTTTCTAAGGTATTCTTTTAAAATTGTTTACTATTCAACATACCTTCTGCATAAAAACTACCTGGAATCGTTAAAAAAATACACAAATTTTAATTCATTCATCAAAACTTGTTTTGTCACTTTTAAAGTTGTTTGCAATACAATTGTTATGATACTGGACCCACTCTTCGATACACTTCTCACAGACCAAACATTGTATAGCCTTTAATTCCCACTGCGATTTCTATTTTATGTCTTCAACCGAATTTGACGCTATTCTATAGAGGATTCCACAGAGTGGCAATCTTAGTTTTCGAAACAGGCAGAAGTCACAGGCACTAAATCTGGTGAACACGATGGATGGTCGATGGTATTGATTGAGTTTTTGGCTCTGTACTCACGATTGTTGCTCCGTAAGTTGTCATGAAAAATCCATAAATTGTCCTTCCATAAATCTGGCCCCTTATGGTGAACATTCTCTTGCAAACGCCTCAAAACATTCAAATTATTATTCCCTGCAAGGATTTCAGAATGTAATCACAGTATCAAAGAAAACAGTCAGCCACACCTTCCTTTTGAATTTCAGTTTGAGTGGTTTTCTCAGATCAGGTTCGTTTTGAAAGCACCATTCGGTCGTTTATTAGCTCATTAATGTATCATATTCATAGACCCATGTCTCATCTCCAATTATGATATGTTACATGAAATCTGCGCCTTGAGAAATAATGTCCTCAAAGACCTGCTGTCGATTGTCTTTTTACAAGAAATTATGCTTTTTCGAAACCAGTCTTGTGGCGACGTGTCTCATATGCAAAACATTGGTTAAAATTTCATGAACAGTCACTAAAAATAATCCGTTGTGCTGACCGTGTTGGCCGCCATTACTCACAGCGCCATCTATGAAATGCATAAGTACATGGTCGCTGTTTACTGACAGGAGAACGCCGTACCAATTAAAGTAAAATATAGTTTCTTTCATATATATATATATATATATATATATATTTATATATATATATATATATTTATATATATATATATATATATTATATATATATATATATATATATATATATATATATATATATATATAGATTATTATAATTATATATTGTATTTATTCATTTTTGCAAATATGAAGGCCATTGATATCCAATAGTTATGGTTTTTTGGTACTACTTGTTATTACTTACCTTACTTTATTTTCTATTACTACCACATGTAGTACATGTTCTTCTTCTGTAAAAATGGATTAACTGTTCTATTGAGATATAATGATATGATCGTCTGAAAATTATATATTAGATATATATTTTTAAAATATCTATTTATGTTTATGTACCATTTTCTGTTTAGACGAATTAGAAATCATTCCTTGCTTCCTTTTTGTCTTACTCTTGCACAACGCTAAGATTTTTGTCTCCTTTCATATAAAAATGAGCCAGGAGTCCAGAAATATTAAACTAAAAAAATGGCTTGTCAGTGCCAGATTAAAAAAATTAAAAAATAATCAAAGTTCTACATAATTAAATACACATTAGAATAAGTTACAGAAATCCGCAAAGTTACATATATATATACATATATATATTTATATATATATATATATATACTAGCGGCCCGTCCCGGCTTCGCACGGGTGGACATTTATTTTTTAAACATTTTGGGATAAACATAGAGTAAATGCAGGACATACCTAAATAATATGTATTTAGTAATAGGGTCTCTCTGGCTCCTTATGGGTACGGGGCTTGATGATTGGAAAAATTGATTATAGGTCAACGAAAAGTAAAGTTGATTACCTAGGCAGACAGACAGAAGAACAGCAAAGTGATCCTATAATGATTCTGTTTTTCCTTTTTAGGTACAGAACCCTAACAATAAAGTCGTACTAAAAAAAATATTAATTACAAAATAAAATTGGTAACCCGTTAATGTCTTCTAGACAAAGGTTTTTGAAACAGAACTAAAGACATGAACGGGATATTTATAAAAACACTAGCAAACCCGGCGAACTCCGTTTCGCCACCAGATGGCTTCGTTTTTTGTAACATTTCGTTTGGGGATTAAAAGATGAAGAAAAATTTATTTTTTTTTTATATTTGAAGAGGAAAAATTTTATTTCATTTCACAACAGTAATGAATTCATTTCGATTACAAAAATGAAGTGTAATTTAGTTGAACTTCTCTAAGTAAAAAATGAAAGTGAATCCAAAGTAAATACTGAATCGAAGCGTTATACGTGTCCGCAAATTATCCGTTTCATTGAAGTGCTCTTTGGTAAACCACATTTTTTGTTTTTTGGTCTGACGTTAACACAAAACAGAGAGTATGGTTTCCCGACTCGTGAACACGCAACGTATAACTGCCCATGTGAAAAACAATGATTTTCTAAATTTATCCCGCAAACACTAAGCGATTGTCCTTGCGACTTGTTAATTGTCATTGCGAACGCAAGGTGTACCGGTAATTGCAATCGTTTGAAGTCAAACGGAAGATCAGTCGGAATCATTGGTATTCGAGGAATACATACATTTTCACCTGCGTACTTTCCGTTATTAATGGTTGCCTCAATCAAATTCGGCATAAGTCTTTTCACCGCAAGGATTCAAATTACGCAATATCATAATAACTGAACCAACTTTGAGTTGCAAGTTATGTGGTGGAAATCCTGGTAACTCCAGAGAGTTCAAAAACTCCGTTGGATAATTTACTATATCATCGGGATTTGTTATGGAATCAACGGATTTGTATGTCACCAAATCGCCAGCGATTTTTGATTGAATGGTGAAATTCAGTGCGTGTACATCATTATTCTTTGCGGCGAGAATTGCTCGTTGACATAACCAAGCATAATTCTGATAATTCTCACTAATGTTTGGGAAAACATTTACAATAAGAGCTAATTGAGACTCTACAAATCGGCAAAAGTCATTGGTAAGAGTAATTAATCCAGTTGTCGCATCAACTGGGACTTTTCCATTTCCAACAGCCAACAATTGTTTGGAAAATTGTGCAGCACTTTGATCATTTTGAAGTTGAACTCTCATATTAGTGGTTAGCGATAATATTTTTACGTTATTCCACAAAGGTGATGCCTTCAGGCAAGCATTCAATTCATCTGCAGGCGTTCCACGGGGAATTACTGGCAACGTCTGCCTGAAATCGCCTGCCAACAATATCATCAAGCCGCCAAAGATGTTATTTCGCCAAAGATCCTTCAGTGATCTGTAATTGCAAACAATCATTTGTTGAACAATACGGTGTGACTTCTGATCGTGTGATGGTGTAGTGTGTGGTGTATGTGTAGTTGTTATGTGTTGCAATTGATTGTGTTGGTGTGATTGATTGGTGTAAGTGATTGGTTGTGTGTGTTGTATCTTTTACCTTGCAAGTCGGCATGAAGCCGCCTTCTCGAATGATATTAGCTCCAAAGGAAGTCATGCGAAAGCAGTTGTTGTATTCAAGGATGCGTTGAAGAAAATGGTTGGAATCAGGATCACTTCCATCGAACAATGGTTTCAGTGGCTGTGGTGGTGTAAGTAATGGATCCAGTTTGACTTTTCCACTTGCGCAGCACAATCCAGCCATTTCTCTTTTGAACTTTAACGCATTGCAATATCGGCATACAGTCCTCATTGGTCCAATATCTAAATTGTCATCATCACTGTAGTTCGCAGTGGGATCATATTTGAATGCCAAGCGATTGTATAATGCCAATGATCTTCGTGTGCTCACGCGTTGTCTCAATCGGGCATTTTCTCTTATTATATTTTGTCTTTCTTCGCTTAAGTTCTGTGAATACACTTGTTGCTGGCTTGCACGTCTTGTGCGGCGGCTGATGTTCGCACGTCGTCCTCTAAGCATTTTGGGCTATGGACAGACTGGTGAATTTAACCTCAAATGCACGATCCACATAATTTACACAGTTGCAAAAAAATGACAAATGCCTGCTGTTGAAATTGACTAAAGATTTGCACAATACGCGTGATTGTTTTTATGGTTTCCAATTGAACTGTTAGGAAACAAATAACTTTAACCTCAATTTCACAATTTCACAGTGAACACAATACCGGTTTTAAGTTAGCGTTTGAAAGAATGTGCGCATAATAAATGTCACATGAAATTAACTGAGCAGAGTACAATGAGTAGCTGTCAAACAATGTATCACGCACCGGCGCTACCTACTTAAAATACTAGCGCCATCTGCTCCACAACCATGCAAAACCATATTGGTTTGTAGTATATGCTATGTATCAGAGATGGTGCTGTATGTGAAAAATGATTTTCCCTGTTTTCCTGCTTTTCTGTTGAAATTTTTCCTGAATTTTGTTTGCTATAAACCTCACGGAGTCCGAGACCTTTCCAACGATTGCAAAACCGTGGAAATCGGTTTGTGCGTTCTAGAGTTATAGCGTCAGGAAGGAAAACCCGACTTATTTTTATATTATAGATATATATATATATATATATATATCGTGCTATGAACATGATCAAATTTGTTTTATGTCTAAGGTGATAAAATGGTATGAGCACAAAGCAGTAGAAAAATACTTCTTATATACTTTAAGAACATATGTGATAAAACAAGAAACTCAAGATAATGCTTGATTAGTTCCCAATTATGAAGAAATACTATTTTTTCACATGAACAAGAAACAATATTAAAAACTTATATAAAAGAATGTGCATTCATGTTCTACGGAGTTATAGCTAAGGAAATGAGGCAATTAGCTTATGAAGTAGTAATTGATAACAAGTTAAAAGTTCCTCCTTCTTGGTTGTCTAACAAAATAGCAGGAGTTGATTGGTTATGTTCATTAAAAAAAAGGCAGAGTAAATTAAGCTCAAGAAAGCTCGCTTGGCGCATGCTACATCATTCAACAGAACGAATGCACAAACATTCTTTATTAAATTAAAAGAATCCTTTCGATGCTATCCAGGGTTTGGTGTCAGTACTCATCTTTACAACCTTGAAGAAACCTTGATTACCGCCGTCCAACAGCCTCAATAAGTCTTAGCACCAAAAAGAAACAATATTTGCTAAATCTCAAGTGATGAAAGGGACATATTAGTAACTACTTATTCTATTGTTTCCGCTACCGGACATAACTTGCCTCCCGCATTGATTTTTCTGAGACAAAACTTCGAATCTCACATGTTGCATGGTTCTTCATCCGGAACGATTGACTTAGCTATAACTGCAGGATGGATAACGGAGAGATATTTTTCAATGTGATGAAACATTTCATAAAGCACACCTATGCATCCAGGCAAAATACTGCACTTCTTATTATCCTAAAAGAGATAGGGTTGACATTTGTATACAAAAGAAATATTTAATTTATTCCTTTCGTCCATTCATAATATATATATATATATAAATATATATATATATATATATATATATATGTATATATATATATATATATATATATATATATGTAATATATCTAGATTAGGTTTGTAGCTGGGCTAAGTCAGTCTAATAGTTTCAAATTGGCAGAGATTCAGACAATAATTTTATTTATCAAAGGTCTTAAAACACTATACTATTTTTAAAAAAAAATTTTTCTGTCACAAAAAAAATTAAAATGACATAATTTGCACATTTGAGTACATATGGCAACCATGCTGCATAAAATTCACCTTACCGACCGGTAGCTGCCATCAATGTATTTCATTTCTGTTTTTTTAAAACTTAAGTGAACACTAAATGAACACGTTATTTAATGAGCACATCTTAATGAAAGCTGTCTCAAAAAATTATGATGTGAAAATCTGTGCATTCATTACATTTTGATTTCATATTGAAATATTTTTCTTGGTTTTTTACATTTTTTTTATTTGTTTTAAAAACAATTTTTATAGACTGGTTGATAATCATAATTTGAAAACCTATTTAGAAGCTGTAAACCTATTAGAAAGTACAAGTTCACAGAATTTTTTAGTAAACTTAATTTTTGCTAATTTGATATTTTGTTTAATGATTTTTATATTTACATTGAAAAAAACCAAGAAAATATAATTTTTTTCTATAATTTATTTTTGTTTCAGTAAAAGGAGTAAATTTACAAATTATTACAATGTTGGGAGATTAAAATTAACCTATTTTAATTTAATATTCTGTTTTTTCTTTCCTTTAATATTTGAATTGTAACAAAATTTTTTGGAATTAGATAAAGATGTAAGTGGAAAATATTTCAACAAATTTTAACCTCCTTAGTATCTGCAGGAAGTCAGTTACGGGCCACATACCAAGTCATGCATTTATATCATACATAAAAGATATTACATTTTTTCATTCTCCTGTAAAAGTAGGTACATGGCATTTATTACCAGTTATTGTCATGTGCCAGTATACTGTCCTCGATATGTAATTAAACACGAAATGCACCCCATTTTTTGTTGAATTAACATTTCTAGACTAAATAAAAGGCAGACTGTAACATCAATGTTATCTTTTTTATTACATCAAAATTGCATTGACAAATTTCTATATTATTTTTTCTATTACATCATAATTACATTGATAACCATTTATGACCTGAACAAAATTTCAATTAAGTTTTATTGTTAGTTTTTGTAAAAAAAACTTATGTGCGGTTGACTTACAAAATTAGTTCAAATAGTGTCACAAAAAAGTGTAACAAAAGTAAATAACAGAAGCGGGAATGCCATACTAAACTTCCTTCATGTGATAGTTTATAAATTTGTAAAGTAGGATTTCTAGTGGCATATAGTTAATAATTATTCATAATGAAACAATTTGCTATAATCAGTTTACCCGAGGAAAATTTTATTAAATCACATCTTGCATAAATCTATACACATATAAAATCATGCACATCCATATGAACATTGCAATGATTAGGGTTTAATGAACCCTAAAATATTTATAAATCCAACAATACAATTTTATTATACATACATATAATATTTTTTCTAATTAAATAAGTAACCGAACTCATTTGATCATTTGCACTATCAGTGTAACAGTACACGTCTATCAGTGTAAATATAAGAAATGGTTAAAGATTAATTAATGATTCTTTAAAGTCTCGTCAAGATAATGATTAGCAACAATATACCCTTAATTTTTTTAAATATTTGTTTGAAGTAATAAGCATTGCTACTAATTAATTTTAAATGTTAAAAATTCTAGAAAATAACCTTTCAAGTATGAAAAGAACTCATACCACAACATGTTAGCTTGTACACACCAATATTTACAGGTTAGCATTTTTACCAAACTATTAATATTGTTATTGTCCTTCATTGTGTAAATCTATTGCATAGTATTTCTTTAACAAGCATAAAAATAAAATGAATTCCATAAAACTCTTTGATATAGAGTCAATGTTATAGTTTTCTTGTAAACTTTAGATAAACTTACAGTACTACTATTTTTACGTAATTTTTGTTTTAGTAGATTCGGAGATAAGTTGCCTATTTTTTAATTCTATTATTTCAAGAACTATTTTAAATATAATACTCAAAAAATTATTTTAAAATCCTTATAATTCACCCTTTCAATACATAATTGGCATAAAACATGAAATTGAAAAAAAACAAATTTTCGGTACCATAATTTGATCCCTTATTATATATCCAAATAAGTAGTTTTGATTGTTAACAATTGAGGTATATGGGATTTAATATACTTCATAGCTATTTCAGACTTCTACATAGAACAGTTTCTGAGAAAAACTGCTGGGACACCAAAATGAACGGACTCATAAGTGATCTAATAATGGTACTGTTTTTTTTTTCTTTAAGGTATGGAACCTTAATTACATGAAAATTTTAAAGTATTCTAAATGAGGTAACATTTGAATGGCAATGAGTTGCTGTGTAGTGAAAGTATCTGCATATATAATTCCACTGTTCTAAAACAGCTCAATAAAAATAAATATTCAACCTACACATACTTGAAATTAAAACAACATCTTTTTATTTTTTTCAGACACAGTCTACAACTGCAATTGTCACGATGATAAAATACCTAGTGCTTCCAGTTATTTTAATGGTTCTTTTCACTTCTTCAGCATCTGCCCAGCCATTATTCGGCCTGGAACAAATACACCATACAATTTCTAGAGTCATTGATTCTATAATTGACGTGATAAAAACGATATATCAATCAAAACCAATAGAAGTTGAAGTTATGGATCATCATAATGAATTGGCAAAGTATAATCAATCAGAATGAATATTATGCAAATTTTTACATAATCCAATGTGTTTGTGTAAATTATCATAATAGACAATAAAAATGTACGAAAAGTAATTGATGTTGTAAGTTGCCACCGATTATAATTTATAATTATTTTAAACATTTATGTCCAAAGTTATGAATAGCAGATATATTATGTACAAAACCCTGACTAATTGTGGTGATAATTTCTAAATATAGCAATTGTGTTAGTTATATATATGCCAATTGTGCTACTCAATTTTTTGTAGTCGTAGTTTGATGGTGTTGTTAATACGACTATTAAGTCATAAAGTGAACAAAATATACCAATAAAAACTTCGATTTAAAAAAAACTACCATCTTATAAGGTAATGTACAGGTATGAACTATGTATACCAATTTTAATATTTTTGAGTGCTGTACTTTAAAAGTAAAAAATAAATCTTTGTTAACGTTTTTACGCCGAAACTTGCACTTCAGCATAAAGTATATTAACCTGTGTATATCTAAGTAAACGCTCAAAAATATTTATAGGGAAAGTTTAACAAAGACAAATTCCATACTGATATGAAAATTTTTTCTCACTTGTTGCATCCTGTGAAATATCCATTAAAAGAATGGGTTATAGAGATTCCAAAACTAATATTTTTCGAATTTTTTAGATGTTTGATGTAAAAATTTGAATTTTGTCCTAACCACATATATTTCAGTAGTTAACACTCAAAAATACTCATAGAAATTTTAGAACAAAGTGAAGTTATCAAAAAATAATTTTTTGTTGCCATATATCATGTGGAGTATCAATTCAAAAGTGAACAATTAACGATTCAAAGATTGTATCTTTTAGAATATTATGTAAAATAGTTTTAGAGATATTGTTGAAAATCTCTAGAAAAAATATTTACCCCGTATTTTCGAAACTACTAAAGTCAAAATTATGCATTTAAAAGTGTTATTAGAGCGTTTACCGGAAAACTATTTTAAATCTCATAGTTTTTGAGAGAGAGAGTGTTGTGTGGTTAGGATATGTGCCTCAGGGTATTTTTCACGGCCTCTTTCCTTCTTGTAGATTTAATATTGCTTTGGTCACAAGGTCGTCAATGTGGCATAGTGTTCATAGTGTATATAGTGTGGCATAGTGTAGTGTTTTTGTTCGCTATGTTGGCAGCATTGAAGGTATTCCTTATTAAGTAGTTTCTAATTCAATCAACTCTTGTCATTCCACAGGCTTTTAGTGATGTATCATTGATTGTAAGTAGTATCACATTATTGACTGGTGTTCCAGATAACTTGCAATGATTATAAACAGTTTCCTTTCTACTGATCCTGAGACCTCTCTATTCCAGTGCTGGTTTCCATATGTTAATACTGGATTAGTGTACAATTATATCGATAGTGTACAATTGGCATCATGGTACAGGTGTTTGAATATCTCATTTGGTATAGTATATAATATCATGTAAAATATCAATTTACTTTTCTGTGTTTATTGATTGTATTGGGTTCGCAAATAACTTCCTTCACATTTAGGTTCGAGAATGTTTCCTTAATCTGTTTTCTGCATTGCTATTGCACAACTTCCTTATGCTCTGGAAAGGATTATTTTACATAATCTATATATCAATGTATGCTAGTCAATACCAGATTATTGGGCGTGCAGTGACATTATAAATATGGACGAAAAGAATATCTGTCTTCATAATTTGTACTTTTTGTATTAAAAAAGGCAAACAAGTTGTGGGAAATTCTAAAAAAATTTGTAATAATGCTAATGTGAATAATGCTTTAACCGAATATATGTGTCAAAAAAGTCTTGCAAAAGTTCCATTTCAGAGATTTTGACATTAGCGATGCGTCCCGCTTTGGTTCCCCGACTAAAACTGATTCAACTGTGTACAAGAATACCATCAACAAAAATCCAACTCAAATAGTAAGGCAGATTAGCAATTGCTGAAACTTAATTTATTTCACACAAGTGTAGAAAACCATTTGCACTCCTTGGGAATTTCTCAGTAATATTGTTTGGATGCGTTAAAATTTTCCAAAATTCGCAAATGGGTTTTCTTCCACTCTTCAAGAGCTAGTCTTCCAAAACAATACCCATTCATTTATACCACAATTCAATAGACTTGGTTATTATACTTTGCCTCACCTTTGACTAGCCATATCTGGTAATGAATTTATGAGACTTGGTAAACTTCGAAACCATTTGTCATTTAGTTGTTAAAGAATTCTCTGAATGGATCAATCTTCGCTAATAATGAGTCCGTTAAAATACAATTGCACTAATTTTATCAAAAAAATCTCACATTTTTATGAAATTGAAATTGGTTGATAAAATTATAAAGGTGATGAAGAAATAGCAAAAAGTCATATAAGACATCAACCAACACATAATTGATTACTATATGTTTTGTTATATGAAGATATATCATATAAATAGTATTTTATACCAATTAAAAAAAGAATTATCTAAATCGTTCATTCAAATTTATACACATTCAAATCTATACATTCAATTTCAAATCTATACATTAGAGATGGAGCAAATGATGTAACCTACAGATATGATATAATGGAAGTAGAAACGGAAACGGAAAACAGTTAGTGCACACTAAAAGCAAAGTTATTTTTTTATATTTTTCATTTAAAAATGAAAAGATATTCCACATGGAAAGTAAGTTATCTCAACATGTAGATAGGTATTTATTTAATAAATATTACAAACAATATTAATATTAAAAATGGAAATGGAAAATTAAGCACTCCTTTTTTCCTCATAAATTAGAGCTACTCCGCTGACCAATTGGTTGCTCGTGATACTGCTAGGTGGCTCTGATGAAAAGCTACGGACTAATGGTAGTAAAATCGAGTATTTGTGAGTGTTCATTTACAAACATATCAAAGGATTTTCCTATAATGGAAGTCTTTTTCTTTGTTGTAATCATGCAGCGTCGGTTTCATCATGAGAGTAGGTTTTATTACCAGATAATCACCAACATCTTCACTACCAGAACTTAAAATAGATTCCAACAATCCCAATAAGTGTTGAATCTTACTCGTCGAAGGCTGATTTCGCTTTCGATGGCATTATTTTCTTCCGTTCCCTTAAGCTGAGGAAAAGTACACAAAGTGTAATTTTCTTTTGTAGATAAAATTCTAATTAATAATGTAGTGTTATTATAATGTAGTGTTGTTATAATCAGAATTTTAATATAGTGTTTCAACCTCGTGTTTGGAAATCTTATTAAAAAATTTTGATTTGTATCGTGGGTCCAAATATATAAAAACAGTACTTAAAAAACAAATTACTAAAACTGGCATTCAGTTCATCAACTAATTTTTTAGTTATATTTTTAAAAGTATTTGATGAGTCAAATTTAAATTCCTCCGTTTGCAAAATACTTATAATAACATGTACAAGTGGTATAAAGGACCATATTGTAATTTGAAAACTACTTAATTCACTCGTGACTTCTTCAAAAGGTCTCATTACATTGATGGATTTTTCAATGTTTAACTAATTTACCGGAGCGAGAATCATAAATTTTTCTTTACTGAGATATAATACGACGAAATCTTTAATTTTTTAAAAATGCGCCAACACATAAAATATGCAGTTCCACCCATGAATAATTACTGGTCATTATTCATCGTTAAGAGTTAATTATGTAAAAAACTAGTTACTGGAAAATTTCAGCAAACACTCTGTCATCTTTAATTTATGTGCTGAAAATAATAAATATTAAAAAGATAAAGTTAACCACGTGTAATAAAAATATATGTCCTTTATATTATTATTTTTTATAGATTTTCTAAAGGTAAACCAAAAAAATTTGAATTACAATAAAAGATATACAAATATCAAATGAATACGTGAATATAATTATTATATTTGTGTGGTCACCATATTATATTATATAATTATTATATATGTGGCAGTCATACTTCAGACTACCTGGATTACCTAACTAGTTGGATAATTTTGTACAGCATCTAATGGAGATTGACAGGTGTCCATTTACAATTTTTACACATTTTCTTATTTTATCAGGAAATTATTAAAATGAGTTGCAATTCTTTTAAATCTAAGTACAAGCTGCTTCAGCCATTCTTTTGTCTGAGTACAAGTTTTAACGCAGCCCTGAATTTTGTGTATGACGTTTTGTGTTTTTATCTCTGTAATTTTTTGAGTCCCTAATCTTGAAAAAAGCCTAAAATTTGGTTACTTTTTATTTTTACTTTTAAGTCATACTTAAATATTAAAGTCTCTTTTGTCATGGCACGATTTAAATCCTAATCACTATGATTAAACAACCTTATAGTCTATACATTTACAAATAATCAATTACTCCCTCTTAGCGAGGGTAAGAATATGCATTTTACACTATTATAAGCCTTTGAAATAATCATGCATTTAATTTGCGTTTTAAATTTCGCTATGAAATGGTTTATTATATTTTCAGGAATTTTATTAAAAAAGCAGACCCCATTACCAAGAAAAGTCTTATTAGTAATTTGTAACCTAAATTTAAAAAAAACTTTATCATTATGAACTTTATTTTTGTTTCTTGTATTAAGAATGTCGATATCAGACCCTTTAGCAAAGGAAATTAAATTATTTTTACCATACAATAGGATTTCATCGATATATAACGATGGCAAAGTCAGAATATTTGCCTCTTCAAATAGATATTTTACTGATTCTTGCGATTTTATATAATATATGGCTTGGACTGCTTTTTCGCAGAATAAAAATAGTTTTAATATCGGCAGCACTGCCCTACAGCATAATACCATACGACATAATGGTAGGGAAATAAGCAAAATAAACTAACCTGACCGTCGCTGCATTAGTCAGCTGACTAATTTTTCTAACTTTAAACACAGTAGAACTTAATCTACTAGCTAGTGAATTTATCTAAGCAGCTCATTGTAACTTAGTATCTAGGATTATATCTAGAAAAGTAGCAGTGGTTACTAATTCTAGTATTTTACTATTCAAATTTACACTGCTATTAACCTGGGGTTACATTAGGCGGTGAAAATTTAATACATTTTGTGTTCTTAGTATTTAAAAACAAGTGAGAACCAACTGAGAACCATTAATAAACATTATTTAAAGTTTCATTAATATTTGTCGGGTAAACTTTATGAAGTGTCACCGGCAAGAACAATATCACACATATCTCTTACCATGAATGGTAACTCATTTCTATAGACAAGGAACAAAAATGGATCCAGTATAGAGCCCTGAGGCACTCCCAATTTCATAATATATCCTTTTGAATTAGTACCATTAATTTTGACTCGTTATTCCCGATTTGACGAATAGAACTTTAAAAGATTGATTGCCATTCCCTCAATGTCATAATGACTTAGCTTATTTGCTAAGTATATTGTGATCCATGCAATCTAAACCTTGGGGAAGTTGCAGAATACCCCTATAGTATCCTGTGAATTCTCCCATTCCGTCATAATGAGATGAAATCCAGCATCTCGTGTGAATCTTTCTCTGGTAAATCCAAACTGTAAGTTATATAAAATCCTATGTTTATTAAAATGGCAGAGAAGTTGATTTAACATGAGGTTTTCAAAAATTTTACTGAGAGCAGACAACACCAAGATTGGATGATAATTCCAGGGTCGCTCGTACAATCCGTCTTATAAATAGGAAAAATTTTAACAAATTGCGAAATTTATCTTTATCGATATATAAATTAAATAAAACTAACTACCAATTTTTGATCTGAAAGTATCACATTATGTACTTTTAATATCAATGTTTTGTCAACATTTTTTATGTTGCTAGTTTCAGAATGGATTATTTTCCATGTAATTTTTTTCTTATGAGACAATTTAATTTTATTACTTATGTCGCCGCCGGGGTGTGTCAGGTTAATCACAAGGCATACAGCCTTTGACAGTCCGGCGCACCGCGGGAACCCAGGTTCGATTCGTGGCGGTTCATTACATACATTCTATATAGTTCACATAGTTCTGTATATCCATTAAAGTAGAAAAATAAATATATAAATAAATATAAAGATTTTGCTCATAAACATATTTATTTAAATATTTCTGAATATCTTTTAACGTAATTATGGAAGGTTTTCTTGCTAGTTATTGATCGTTTTGTCATAGAGATCATACAAAATCTTTCCCTCATCGTTCACAGACTAAAATATAAATTATTTTGTTTAGTAATTTTCTTTTTTTAAATATCCTGGGAGTGAGTTGAATTCACTACTCAACATTTTAAAAAAAGAAGCACACACAATATTTGGGTCTCGTGAATCAACAATGAAGAAGCTTAGTTTCTTTTCAATATTGGAATTAAATTTATCCAACCTGTATTTAGTCAAAGGTCTGCACACAAAGGTCCGTATTAATAGTTTGTTCTAACAATTCAAGACATTTATGGTCAGATCAAACACACATTTCACTTTTTTACTAAACATTTTACAATTTGTCATTATATTGTCTATAAAGATTTTGGATGTGGGAATAACTCCGGCTGGTTCAACAAATACATAATACAAATTAAATGGGAAAAACAAATCAATGAACCTAAGTTTTTCAACAGAATCTAATAAAGTATCAATATTAAAATCCTAATACTATCACAGGTTTATTACTTTTTAGTTTACTTAAGGTATATTCTAATATAGATAAAAAGTACATAAAATTGAATGATGGTGGCCTATATACACATAAGATAATATATTCATCCATTTCTGCACAGGCAACTCACATACTCGTTTAATAGAACATTACGTCATATATTTTCTTTCTTTAAACTTTAGTTTATTGTTATGTAATGTTAATGATACACATGACATTCTATTGAACGCACTGGCCATTGAAAAATTGTTTATATTAAAATTCATATTATCGACTTTAACCATGTTTCAGTGAAACATAATATGTTAGCTTTGTATCTTTTTATAAATAATTCAATGTGTAGAGTTTTGTTAGGGAATTATTACAATACTTCTCTGATGTCTTATTTAATGGCTTAAATTATTATCCACAATATTATTCCTATTAAATCTTATGTCATTATCATGTTATAAGACTTATAACTGAATCAATACAATAAGCTAGCAGTCTAGCAAATTAATTAAACATATTCTAGATCTGGACATAGTATAATAAATTAATTTAAAATTGTTAGTAATATTATTAATGTCAAAAAACAGAAATTTGTTACTATAATGACATGTTAAAATATGCATAATGATATTGAGAGAGTGAATATACTTATTTTGTTTTCTCAAAACAGAAATGGAATAAGGAGGACCATAAAGAGTGATATTATTAACGGCCATGTTAGAAAAAAAGTATTAATTATACATTATTAAAGCTATTAATTATGTCTGTTTTTCTTACTGATAAACTGTTACCTATTAACAAAACTGTATTGGTATTACAATTAAATGCGGAACTTGCTGTAATTTTTATTATTTGTCTATAAGTTGCAATAGGCAAACAACAGTTTGTAACCGAGCCATGTCTCAAGTTGTCATTTACTAAGGACCCAAGGACCTATCCTGTTCCGTCCAAGTATATAAGTGTTTTGTCAATAGGAAGATTGTAACGCAAGTCTGCATTCGGTCATTACATTTACATATATGATTATTAGTTGAAGACTAAAAAAGCTTTGTATTATATTTATACAATTCAACTAATTCACTAGTAGCCTTAATATGCTCCTTTGTGTTGTTTTGTTTCAATTTAATATCTTCGACTGTAGTCTCAGAATGTCAGCCTCGTATAATTTCCTATCTTCTTCCGTTTTTGATTCACATGTTTTCAATTCCTCTGTCAATATCATACATACGTTTCTTAAGTGAACTTTCATGTAAAAACACTTAGGTTTCTTGATTAATTTTTGAGTTTTTTTAATATATTTGTAATTTCTGCCAACTTCTTAAGTTTTTTGTAACTGTTAAAGCGGCACTATATCCTGTTCTTACAGAGTAATCTCATTTGTTAAGTCCATAGTATAATGGGCTCGGCAGAAACAAATTCTGGATTGCAAGCTACTAATTCTTTATTAATTCAATATAAACAATTTAAAAAATTATTATATTAAATTAGCTATTTCAAGTTCCATTTTTTTTAATTAACCACAGAGCACCTCAATCACATGCATGTCACGAATTGCTGAAATAGTTTCTCTTGTATAATGTTTTCTCATAACTTTGTGTTTAAAAATGACTGCATATTTAAAATTATTGTTTATCCCATGTGTGGTCAAACTAATTAAAAAAACACCTTCACTCATTAAGATGTCTCCTGTAAATGATATCTGATTTGAAGCCAGTGTAGGTATCTTATTCTGTTTGATGCTAAATTATACAAATAGTCACATATATATACATATATATATATATATATATACATATATATATATTCATATATATATATAATTAGCTGTTTTTTTTACTTTAGCCAATGAAGAAGACAAGTTTTACTTCTTTTTTCTTCCTACTGCATCATGAGATCCGCATTTCATTTTTCAAACTGCTCAGAGTCATCTAGATATCTGGATGCATACATTTTCCACAACTTTTCAATGTAGTAGTGTACTCTCTCTGGGAATGTTCCTTTTCGCATATTATACATTTTGTAGATTAATTTTTTTTCACGGTAAATCTCCAAACTGGTTTTGATTTTGGTTTTATTCTTATAAATATTGTATACCTAATAAACCCACAGTATGAAATAATTACATTAGTAACGTAACAACAGACTAAAAATAATTTAATATTTATAAAAGAAAGGAATCCATCAAAGAACATCTTACATAATGGGCAATTATTACGCACTGAATGAAAGAAATGAAAGAAAAAACCTCTCTCACTTTGGCCTTGACATCACATACTCTAATTCAAAATAAATCACTTGACAAGTGCAGTCTGTTGTCTTAATGCACCGTTAATAAACCCACAGTATGAAATAATTAATTATAATAAACCCACAGTATGAAATAATTACATTAGTAACGTAACAACAGACTAAAAATAATTTAATATTTATAAAAGAAAGGAATCGATCAAAGAACATCTTACATAATGGGCAATTATTACGCACTGAATGAAAGAAATGAAAGAAAAAACCTCTCTCCCTTTGGCCTTGACATCACATACCCTAATTCAAAATAAATCACTTGACAAGTGCAGTCTGTTGTCTTAATGCACCGTTCACGGCCCCGCACATCATGTAAAAATAAAAATAACTGCGCATTTATTGGAATAAATGCGCAGTTATTTTTATTTTTATTATTCTGTCACGGAACTTCCGCATTTTCTGAAGTGAAAGAGGAGTTCCGTTACACCACTACTATAAACACCGTTGAAGAAATGTCGAATATATATTGCCATTAATTTTTCAGGTTTCTGCAGGTGGGCTATTAGCAAAGATTCAATTAGAAGCAAAGATCTTTGCTAATAGCCCACCTGAAGATGTTGTAATACAACGAAACCTAGGTCGTGGTAAAGAACTTAAAGAAAGTAGAAATAATACTACATCACGTAGTTTCATTTAATGGTGTTATAGAAATGATCGGCGAACTAATATCCAATGTCATTTGAAAAATACTTTTCATGGAAAATGTGAAATGATATGACACTATCTTGCTTGCATTTCAGTGCAATCTCTAATAAATTATTTTCAAATAATATGTCATTTTAACAACACTTTATCTTAAATAAACATTAATCAAACTATCATTAATCATCCCAATTGAGGTAACAACTTTTATACGCTTATAACAAGAATTTACAAGCAAGTACTTATCTAAAATTTAATTGTGTATGAGAAAGAGTGATTGCTTATAAAGTAACCTCTACTAAGCAGACATAAGATTTAATTCCCTAAAGATAATAACAGAATATTAAAAAGGAAAGTTCAGAAGTTTTATGTGCAAACGAAATTGAAAAGAATGGAAGTCAACATTCCATAAAATTGGATTCCCAGGGTCAAGAATGTTAATCTGAAGCAGTAGTGTCAATAGAAGATAAAAGGGTCAAGTAGATGGCAATATAAATTGGGGGAGAGGAGTCCACCTAAAGGTCCACACTTGACAAAATGTTGCGAAAAGGACAGAATTTATATTTTATAAAGACACTCTTTCTTTGAGAACTTGATATAGAGCTTCTAGGTTTGGGTAATTATGGCACCTTGCGATCTTTGCATCATCTGATATGGTTCAAATCTACACTTTGATTCGGCAATTCTAGAACTTGTGTTTCTGATAATTGTCTTACTAAAAATATAATCCATCTGCATAGTATTTTCAGTATGACAACAAATTCTTGATAGATGATGATCAGATGGCATGTTCCCTTTTGCAAAAAGTACCATGTGTGTCTTAAATCTGCACCACCTCTGTGCACTAAAGAATAAAGAGACTATTGTATTTTTCTCGCAATATTTGACAAAAGTGTTTGATATCAAATGACATATTTTTATTATTGGGACATTTAGTATTAGAATGATTTATGTATTTGTGTCTGCTAGACAATGCTAAATTAGATTTGACTTCAACATTTCAGAATATTTCAGACCACTCAGAAACTGTTTAAAGTTTATGAGGGGTCGAAATACAATCCTTACCTTCTCTTGTTTGAAGATATAAGAGGCTTTTTTGTTAATAACCGGTCTAGCAATACAAAATCTTTTAGGCAGTCTTTCAAAATTAAACATTATTATTTATTTTATAATTAATTTATTATTATTGCTTTAACTTTCGAACATTAGTAGTAGGTGAGTAGTTTTTATTCCTTAACTGGAACTTGGTTAATTTTATTAAGATGACTACTTTGAATTTTGTTTCAGGAGATCTTTATATCATTGAAAACTTTGTGCCACACGTTGACTAGCCGGTAAGTAACCTTAAATTTATACGAATCTTCCTCTTGTTTTTGTGTTGTTACACTACTTTAAAGTTCATTGAATATTCTTTACCATATGCAATATATTCAAAGTTGTAGCAAATAAAAATTCAACATTATTACAATCACATCTTCCGATAATTCAAAACTTGTCAAAATACTTTTAGTGTAAGTTATTATATGTTTGACTACTCTTCGTAATTGCTCACATATTTGGAAACAGTATTTACATCAGACATTCATAAACTCACTCTGTGTTCCACGTCATAATTACTCACTCTGTGTCTTCCACAATTTCCAAATTACATAAGGAGCAATTATTTCTAGCATTCTACCAACACATACAACACTTCATATAAATTTACTTTTTTTCACGATATATGTAATACGGTTTTCTTTACGACTTTCAAAGGATAATTGCATTTGTTGCACAATTTTTACCACCTGAATGACATTTTTATCCATAGCTCTAACAGTGGATTTAGAAGAAAAAAGGATTGAAATGTGCCCATCATCATTTAGTAAATAGAGGATTTCGAAGGCCACTTCGGTACTTCTCAATTAATTCTAATAGTAAAAACAAATTGGTGAAAAAACTAGTCAGTCAATAAGTCTTTATTGATCCACATATTGTATTGGTTTTTAGACTTAACTGGAATGGAATTATTATTAACTCTCTGCAGTATTGACACTTTAACCAATAATTTCATTTTATGTAAAAATTGTAATACAAGATCTTTTAGGATACATTTTGTGTAAAATATATCAGTGTATTTTTAGGTAAAACTTTAAAAAAACAATCACTATACTCAAGATTGTAAATTTCACCTAAAGTTACATTTAGTCTACGCATTTTTTTAAAAAATTTTCTTTGATTTAATAAATTTGTCAAACTTTATCATTTTTAAAAGATTTATCTAAGCAAAAAATTGACTACATATGCAACTATAGTAAGTAGACAATACAATAAATACTAACATTTATAAAATTTCTATTCAGAAAGCCACATGTATAACATGAGGATATTAAATCAAGATGATTTGATTAAAACTGGAATAACTACTATAGTGACACTGACAAAAAATCAAACCCAATTGATCCATTTTAAGCAGGCACATGTGAAATATTTTAGATAATTACTGTTACATGCATTTACAAATTGTTAGACAATCAATATACAACCTGTAAAATTTAATGTGACGAAGTTGCGGAGAGTTAAATCTCTTCAATATATTGAAGAAAACAATAAAGACTTTTTTTAAAAATTCTGCATAAAGGAATAATTACGATTGTTTAAAAAACGGTTGTCTGCTTGAGGGTTAAGAACGTAATCATCAACTGGTTTATAAAATAGACAAAAGCAAATGTCCCATTCCAAATTTTATAATATGAAAATTAAAAAATGTGGAAAATATCATAATAATTTTGCACGAAATTTCAAATTTGCAAATAAATTTTCAAATAACTCCATAACAACCACAAATTTCGAAAAACAATTTCTACTGTTCTTTTTAGGACACTTTTAGGACATTTCTACTCTTCTATTCAGTTTAAAACAGAATTAAATGTTTCATAGAAAACAGATTCAGACATAGAAATAGATCAGAAAAAAATATCTCGTAATCCCATTTTACATTTTAAATTTATCTGAAATGTCTATTGTTCTCATCAAAGGATGTACAGACTACAAGGGAAAAATGGACCCTAAAAAATGCCTCATTGAAAAAAAATTCTCGTGATTTCGTCCTATACTTCAAATTTATTTGAAATGCGTGCTGGTTCTTATCGGAAAAAATGTCTCCTAATCTCGTTATATATTTTAAATTTATCTGATATTAGTGCTGGTTTCATTAATGTAGGATTGCTTTGTTTAACATTACAATAAATTTTAATATAAAACATAGCTAATTAGTTTTTGTTTTATTAATACACATTCATCTTTGTCGAAATGGAAAAAAAAGTTAGGTGTGTGGGAAAAGTGGTTCCACCTTTAACTATTAACACGCAGTCCCAAAGGTCCTATATCCCCCCTGCACGATATGCAAAACACTTCAATAGCTTCAAGTTTAATTGCTTTCCTATTGTCAAAAACAATGTTAATGACAGTCGGACCAAATTCAGAACGTATGATCTGTGTGAAAGTCTGGAACGGTTTTCTGGCAGCAGGTCACCGTTAATGTAATTTATTTATTTTTGTTTTCTTACTTTCACCATGTCCATCTATAAACAAAAAGCAAATTTAGTGTATTTGCTCGTCGAAGCGGTTGATAAGAGCATCAAATTTTAATTTTAAATCAGTGATGACCTCATAGCTCTAGTCAGAAGTGTCTAGTGAATATGAAATTGATGACATTGAAGATTACTTCATATCAGAACAGAGTAAGACTACTAACGCAAGTATATTGTAGTAATAGAATACTGATACAGGAGTCTCCGACTGGCGCTGGTGCTGTTACTCTACAACTTCATATTGAGGTGTAACAGCATCGACCATTTTCTGATGAAGCTAATGTTCCTCTATCACATCTTCAGTCATATTACGGAAAGAACAGATACAAATGGGCAAAAAATACATTCACAAGACATGTGTGGGCTCCCCAATATAATACTATTATTAGAGTCTAACAAACAATTATAAAAAAGATGTGATCTATCTTGGATAGAAATTTTTGATGATGAAACTTTGAAATAAATATTCAAATAAATATAAAATGAGATTATAAAAAGAAACCAGATCAGAATTATAAGATCTTAGATCTTATAGAAATGCAAGCTTTTTGAGACTTTTCATCTACATGGTTACTTTCAAATCGAACTACGAAAAATCCACTTTCATCAATTATGTCAATTAAAATCACATTCCTATTGCACTTCATTGCAATTAGTAATGCAAAGGAAGAAGACGGATAAATTAGCTGCTTCGTCTTATGAAAAAGTCCATTAACAATTATCAAGCTGTTTACTTTTATCATACTTTTATTATAGTTAGATTTATTCTAGAAGCGCATTAGATGGAGAAAAATTGACAGACGAGGAAAAGGACAGCAGCTTTAAACTTTTGCTGATTTCCACTTTCAAAATTTACCAACTCTTTTTCATTTAAACTTGAAAGTAACAAATGTACTTTTGATGAAAAGCTTATGACATTTAGAAACCAGTCTTATTTAGTTATTTATTTTCCAAGTAAACCTGCTAATTAAAGATTGAAGTTAAAGTGTTTGAATGATGCGGAAAATGGTTACTTTTATTATAGTTATATTATTCTGGAAGGGGATTAGATGGGGAAATTTGACAGAAGAAGAAAAGGACAGCAGCTTTACGCTTTTGCTGATTTCCGCTTCCAATATTTACTTTTTTTCATTTCAACTTGAAGTAACAAATCTAAATATAATTTGAAACAATTTTTAAATTTCTTAAAACAATATTTGCTTTAATTGCAAGTACTTAAAATCTTTGTTGCAATTTCAGTTATAACTAAAACTCAGAGGGAAACCATTGTTTAATTTTACAATGAAAAACAATTGTATATCTCTTAGCTATTTGTCCATATGTTTCATTTCTCCAAGAGGAGTTTAGCACAACATGTCTAGCTCGTGCAACCCTATAGTCGTGCGGAGAGACGGATGGACAGTGAAAGAAGTAGCACAGGAAATGATGGAACAGGGTCAGCAGGATGCCTTCTATATTTTTAATATTGACGATGTTGTGCAAAAAGTGAATCACTGGAGGAAAATGATGCCGAGAGTTAAGATGTATTACGGTATATGTCACATTTATTTTTTTATAATCAAATGTTAGAACATTCTTGATGACAATTTTCTATAATTTGAAAACATTAATGACATCATTGCTTGAAATTTTATGAATCAAGCTCTATTTAATTTAAATAAATGTCAACATGAATTTTATATTCAATAATACATTCTTCTTTAAAAGAATACTTTTATGAAATTTTCAAGCATTTAACCTTACAATTAGTAACAAATACTATTGAATCAATTATTTTAATATTACATTTTTACTGTACCACCATTGAAGAGAATTTTCTTAGGATAGACTACTTTCAATCAATTTGTATTCAATATATATTAAGTGCAAGAAATGTTTGAAACAATACATATACAAGACATACACTCATAAACCTATTAAGTACTAATAGAACTCACACTACAAGGTTTAGATATACAGTCAAGTCTATACAAAATTGAAATATTTAAGAGCGTATGACATTTTCACTAAACTATTTGTAAATATTAATTTTATTTTTCACTATATAATTTATATTCCCTAGTATGTCTTCCAAAGGCTTTAAAATATTGCAAATCTCTCAAAGGTGTTTTGGTTTCATTATTTAAAATTTTTTTACTATTACATTTAGCTCATTTTAGAATTTATTATTCGAATAAAGGATATTACAGCCTAATTACAAATTCCTACGTAATTTTTTAATAACTGTGTATAATTAATTCAGTGACAATAATTTAAAGTGATTATCATAAAAGAGCTCTTTAAGCACTAAGAGTTCTTTTCACTGATACGCCATATATCCATGCTGAAAAACAATTTACCTTTATATCCCCTTTTACATGGTCGGAAGTCCCCTAAAGATATAATATTCATTCATTTTAAACTCCATTGCTGGTTTTGGGCGAAGAAAGGAGTGTGAATTTCAAGTTTCAGTTTTATTTAGTTAAAAAGTTGGAAACCTTTTATAGACATACAAATGTACAGACAACTTTTCTACAACAATAGGATTCTGTTCAGATACTTCGGATACAGAACTCTAATATTAATATAATATTGTTCATAGATTATTAACCCTTATATTAATATAATGTTGTTCATAGATTATTGAACCCTAATATTAATATAATGTTGTTCATAGATTATTAACCCTAATATTAATATATTGTTGTTCATAGATTATTTGAATTATTAAAATATTTTCTTGTGTTCACATTATTACTATTAAAAATTAGGGTAAATGAAAATTTTCTTTTAGGTAGAAAAAATTTATTTCACTGTGTTATCGTATATATCAGAGACAGTTTCTAAATCATAAAGCATATTTTTATCATACTGTGTACAAAATTCCTTTTAACTTTTAATTACATCATATACACAGGTGTCGTATGAATACGAGTACATTTCCTTAACATATTTTTTTTACAGCTTTAAAGGCAAATCATCACGAACTCATGCTAAAAATGGCTGCAGCACTGGGTTTAGGTTTCGACTGTGCTTCACAAGGAGAAATCGAACAAGTATTACAGTTTGGAGTACATCCAGAGTAAGATACACTAAATGTACATTTAGTTGAAATATTAGTGTTTTTAAACAAAAAATTTTTAAAAATTCACTTAAAAGTTTTACCATTAAGTATTTAAGTCAAACATCTTTCGTCTTATTTAATGCAAATTTGTTGTGCCAAAAATCTAACAAACATGTTTACTGAACATGTTAGCAAAACATAGACGAAAAGTCAATTGGCAATGTTAGCTATTTTTTAATTTCACTTAAAATGAATTTGAAAAGAAAGATATACTTGAAATTATTTTTCAGACAAGAGAAAGAAACTGATATCACATTAGACCATATCTTCAGCAACATACTTTTAATATTTACAAAGAATTACAAGTGGAACCTCGATTTAGGTTAAACATTTTTTCAGGGCTTTGAACAACTTTTGTCAATGATATTACCAGATACACAGAAGCAAACTACATGACAAAGTTATATAATTTCATCTGAAATGAGACTGGGTGTTAATTTACGATTATGGGGCCCTTGAATATCAGATCAATAACAAACAATGTATTGTCTTTATTTCAATTCATATTATCTTTAAAACGCCATATGCAAATTTAAGTGTAAAAATTTCTCCAACCGACGATATAAACAAACATAACCAGTGACATGTACGATAATCGAAAGCTACGGTGGAATAAACATTTCCCTCCCTGCAGGCGAACGCAGGGATGTTATCCATTCGTCTCGGATAACATGTTTGCACGTTTTTGTTCCGTAAACATTTTGGCCACGCCCCTGCATTGTTAGTAAAATATATTAGGACTCATTTTTAACAACAATATGGTAATAGGAGACCCGGTTTTAGGTGATCACTGCTGAGATCGTTGTGTTTGTCATGCAGCTATAAGTGTCATATTCTTGCCTTTCATGGTAATAGCCTATGATAAATGAAAGATGGAGGGATATGGTATTTGTATTCGTAGTTATTTTGATAAATATTCGCCAACTTTCAAGTATTTGTATTTGTACTCATATTCGCCATATTCTAAACAAATACTCTTGAAATTCATTGTGGATCTGACAAAAGTGATCATCAAACATATTATCCATTATATCCATTATATATGCAAATATCACAAATATACATAAAATACAATAATTATATATATTCTACTAGAAAAAATATATGTATTTTTACCTTATGTAAATATTTAAACATCTGAATGCATTCCTATTTCCAAAATATATGTTCAGCATTATTCCTTAATTAATACAATTAGAATACTAAGGTCTTCATATGGCTATTTAGTCTAAATTCTCAGGACCTTTGAACATAAAGATGTTTTCAATAAAAATACTTTAAAAATCTATGTTTATTTAGAAATCAGTTATATACTTAATTTTAAATTGAACTCTGAAAATATAAAAAAGCTAATTATAACAAGCCTCATTGATATACAAATTGCTATAATAATATTAGATTGACAGGAAAGTAATTTTGATTAAATGGCACTGTTTGTTTTCAACAACTTCTGTGAATGTTACAATTTTTTATTATGAACATTTTCTGATTTAAGCGTTTATAATGGAGAAATAATTAATTTTTTACAAACATATTTTTTATTTTCAATATATTCTTAATTTTTTTTTAGTTTATCTGTAACCGGTTTATTCTAACCATGATCAAATGTGTTCTATAATCATTTTAATATTCGTGTGACCTTTCGATAAATATCATTCCATAAATAGTAGAAACATTTTAGGTTTTCTGGTCACAATTCAAAATTTATCACATTTTGGAGCATGTTAGATTTCCATTAGTATTAAATAAGTCCCTAGCTAATTAATTATTGTCTTTGTGTCTCTGTAGTCTGTCCATTTATCTTTTGCAATTCTGCTCATTTTTTCCTTTACCATCGCCATCTCGAGGTGATCATGAATTTCTAATTATTTGAAAATCATGGTGCTCCTGGTATTGTTCTCAACACAATGTTCTGGAATGTTAGGAGTATCTTGATATTAGGGCTACTAGCTGAATTCCAAAAGTTTTCCCTCATATGACTTGATGATCACTTTATATATGCATTTATCAATTATTATTAAATATAAACTATTCATTATCATAAACCTTTATGATAAACAAACTTAAAAAACATTGAATAACTAATATTTTATATTATTCCCCCGTGAAATATTCAAAGCCAATTAAAGAGTTCGCCATGTCGCTAAAAATCGCTTCGATGAGGCCACAGGGTATTCAGTCCGCACAGCGGAATGCTGCTCCGCAGACTGAACGCCCCACAAATAATATTTAATATTGAAATAGTGTATCTGGAGAAAGAGATAATGAAATATTTAATTATTTAATTAATCATAGTCATCTAATTATGTTCTCTCAAAAAACCCAAAGAACCTGACTTGCTATATCAATTTATCAACAAAGTATATATATATATATATATATATATATATATATATATATATATATATATTTATATATATATATATATATATATATGTATATATATAGCTTTGCGTAGAGGCAATATCGTCACCAATGAGGTTTATCCGAGGTGCGATTATTGCTAGTCGAAAACTTAACTCACATTTCAAAAAAACGTGATGAGTTAAACATTCGGCTTAGAAACCTTTCCTGGTTAATAGGCAGAAGATCACATGTCACCCGAAAAATTAAATACTTATATACAAAGCCATAATCAAGCCGATTTGAACATATGCCATAGCGTTGTGGGAAACAGCAAAGAATTCCAACGTGGAAATACTACAATGCTTCTATAATAAAGCACTCCGAATGATGTCTGATGCACCTCTTTTCATCACAAACAATGAATTACATAAGTACACAAAAAACCGTAAAGGAGGAAGTAGAACGCAGAGTACAATCCCATTTAAACCACATAAAAGCTCACACTAATACCCTGGCAACAGCACTAGATAATCCAATAAATAAACGACGACTTAAAAGACACCATGTATGGGATCTTGTTAAATAACAAATTTTTAAATAATTAAGAGACAGCTTCCTCACTGGAGGGCCAGTTCTCGCCTGCCAGATATCCTACAACAAATCTGTTAAGAGCTTGTTAAGCTGATTACAAGAAAATAAGAAAAATAGATATACATACATATATATTTATCTTACTTTTTGAGTATCTCCTGCTCCAAAGATAAACAGATTAAGATGAAATTTAGCACAAATATTGCTGAGGATCCAAGTAATGTCTCACATTATTTAGAATGAAGGGACATTTACACACAGCCTTTTATTTTTTTTGAAAATGTATCTCATAGCGAAACTTTTCCCTATTAAAGAGTAAACACAACAGAATTACTAGTTGTAATACCAAATATAGTACAATGTAAAATCAAAATATTGAACAAGCAGACCGACTACATTCTTTTATTCAAAATATCTAATATTATAAATATGACATAATTTTTTTTGATGCTTGAAAATTTTACTACGTAATGATAAGCGCATCATAGATTCGCAAATGAGTGGTAATAAAAACACTTTTATATCATTTTTCACTTTTAATCATCATTTTTAGGAATATCCTTCAGTTGTTAAAATATAATAAAACCATTTTATTAACCTGGGTCTTCTAATATTTTTTTACAAATTTTTCTTGTTTTCATTACGCTACATAAAGAGTTAATCACAATTCAATAGCAAGAAAACCCACAACGTAAAAATGAGAGGGAAAATTATACTTTTCTATTTTTTTCTCTCATTTTTATAAAATTATTTCTTTATATTTTCAATAAGTATTTTGTTAATTACTCCTATTATGAAACATTTAAAAAATCTTATGAATAAAAGTAAACATACCAACAACTTATTTTTGTTTCCAAGAGAGAAATTATGCAAAATAAGGTGTCAATTCCAAAATCAGGCATCAAGTGGATCCTCCGTGGATCTTCCAAACAAATGTTCAATAAATGATTGAACATCATTTTCAAATTAGTGTTTATTTTCAAAAACACTCTAAGATTTTTTTTCCATTGATCATCATGTGTATATGTTCCATTTTATTGATGATTCATCATGTGTATATGTTCCATTTTATTTTACTATTTACAGCGAAAATTGCGTCAAAATTGTTATGCTCCTTAACTGTTAGAGTGCCGGCGAGCACCATCGCGCTCGTACACATACTAAAAAAATGTGTCACGAGTGCGATGGCGCTCACGAAATCAGTTGCTGTTTGGCGTGCGGTAGGGGAGGTCGCTCACATGCATTGCTAATTTTTTATATTTCTATTTGTTACATAAAGTTCAAATTATAATATTATTAGTAATTACAATATAAATAGGATCCAGGAAAAGAAAATTTTTAACCCATAATGTCGGAATACGAATATAATTTAAGTGAAAATTATCGTTTTTCAAGTTGTGAAGAAAGTGATAGTGGGAGTGACATTATGGTGCGCTCTCATGATTTGGCGTAATGCAAATTTTGAGTGATAGTGATAATAGTGACGATAACAATTATTTTGCTGATACGGAGGATGTACCGGTCTGCGAAAATACGATGTGACCTTGATTTCAGTTTTTGTTATAATTTTTCTTCACAATATATATTACCATAATTTTCTTTGTATTTTATTATCCTTGTACAAGTTTTTATTAAGAAAATACCGAAAAAATTATTAAAATTGGATAATTTTTGGAAGAGATACATTTTTTTTTTCCAAACAAGGGTAAATGACATCAAAAACAAAAGATTCCCTTGGCATTTTTAAGTATATATGAGTAAAACCATGGCACTAAAACAGTTAACTACAAAAGCCAATGCCCTATTTACTTACTTATCAAATTACTAATAGCAAGTTGCTGTGATAAAAATAAAAAAATAATTCACATACTTGTTTCAACAAAACTATACTCAGCCATCTGAAAATTAATATGTGTTTTTATAGTAATAGAAATAATGAATTTTAAAAATGAATAGATGAACATTTCTACTTCTCTAACAATTTAACAACTTAATTTTCAGACGTATCATATATGCCAATCCAACAAAAGTACCAACAAGCATGCACTATGCTAATTTAGTCCGGGTAGTCACAACCACATTTGATAACAAGCATGAACTTATTAAAATCAAGGAAATAATGCCCAATGCCAGGTAAGTACAGTTCAAATAGATATTTATGCAGATCAAATATAGATTTTTACCAAAGGCTTCACTTGCATGGTTTTCTATATGTGTAATAAAGATTTTTGTGAATTACTTCAATTTATAAAAACTAAGTGAAAATGTTTTCTCTTGAGAAAATAGGTACACAACTTTGTATTGTAGTATAGTTCTATAGCTCAATCACCATACTGTACAGTCACCAAACCAACCATACAATACAGTGAATACGTTCCACTAGGCGACCACAACGCTCAAAAGGCTCACTGTATCGTTGGCGACCACTTGGCGTTATCCACTTGGCGACCACAGTCTTTGCGGTCATGATCAAAATGTCACACCGGTGAATATAGTGGATGATCGACAGCATTCATTGTGTTTTTGGCTTTGTACTCTCTCATAATTGTTGGTCTATGAGAAGGCGCATTATTGTCATAAAAAATCAGTGAGTTCCCCTTCCACAAACATGACCTCTTATGACAAACATACAACATGAAAATGCCTCAAAACATTTAAATACTACTCTTTATTCACTGTCTATTCCTCAGGAAGGAATTCAGAGTGTTTCACACCACAACAATCAAAGAAAACAAATCGAGTGGCTTTGCCGAAGTTACTTAGTTGTAAATAAGAAGTAGAAGTTACTTAGTTAAGTAAACTCAGTTGACTGATCGCACTCATGTTTGACTTAGTAATTAAAAGGTTCTAACAACTTAACAAAAAAATTGTACCGATTCCTTTTCAACAGTTCATTTAAATGACAATCTCGGATACTTTTTATACAGAAGGTGTGTATACATATATATATGTATATATGTGTGTGTGTGTGTGTGTATGTGTGTGTGTGTGTATGTGTGTGTGTGTGTGTGTGTGTGTGTGTGTGTGTATATATATATTAAAATCATAATATTTGTAATTATTTCATGTTTAGTTTTAACATTACGATTTTGTGCAAAGATTTTAAAACAGGTATGTTTTCATAATTTTTTTACTTTGACCCTTCTTCCTATCTTGCAAATTTTTAACTAATTTATTGTTGACTATGACAAATTCTTATCATAATCAACAAAAAATGGTATGCGACATGAAGCAAGAAACTAAATATAAAATAACATTCTCAACTTAGATAGTAATATAAAACATGTTATCTCAGATTATATATCATAAATTACTAAATAAAAATAATTTTAAATGCTAATTTCAGGGTAATTTTAAGAATCAAGTGTGAAGGAGAATCATTTTATCCCTTGGGCTCAAAATATGGATGTGATCCAATTACAGAAGCTCCGAACTTAGTTAAAATGGCAATTGATATGCAGTTAAATGTAAGAGCAAATATTTTTATTTATCATTTATTATCAATCAAATATGTTGAAATATATACTGGGTCTTTAGAAAGACTTCATAATTGGTTATGATAATATACGAGGTCTGTTCAAAAAGTATCGTGAATTTTGTGTTTTTTCAAAAATTATTTATTTATGCATGAATATCTACTTTGTCCCCTTCAATGTAATCCCCATCAGATATTATACACTTGTGCCAATGGTTTTTCCAATCCTCGAAGCATTTTAAAAAATCATTTTTTGTGATCTTGTTCAGCCCCTCCTTCGATGCCGTCTTTATCTACTTAATCGTAGCGTAGAGTCGTCCTTTCATGGGCCTCTTCAGTTTTGGAAACAAGAAAAAGTTACAGGGAGCCAGGTCAGGGAGCCAATACGGTGGCTTCGCCATCATTAGTGTGTTATTTTTGGCCAAAAATTGACACACAAGCAACGATGTGTGAGCAGGGGCGTTATCATGGTGCAAAAGCCAATTTTTGTTCTTCCACAAATTTCTGGCGGACTCAAATTGCGTGTAACTCGCACAAATTGCGTATAACTTGTAGGTAATATTCCTTATTAACCGTTCCACCCTGTGCAAAAAACTCATGATGTACCACGCCCCTACAACCAAAGAAAACTGTTAGCAAAACCTTCAAATTCAACTTAACTAGGTGCGCTTTTTTCGGTCTTAGCTTGTGCGGCAGCTTCCATTGGGATGATTGAGCTTCGGTTTCAACGTCATAACTATAAACATATGATTTGTCACCAGTTATGACCCTCTGGAACAAATTCGGGTCATCATGGACAGAGTTCAACAGCTCATTAGCAATGTTAATGCGATGCTGCTTTTAGTCGAAAATGAGCAATTTTGGTATGAATTTCGCGGCAACCCATCTCATGCCCAAATCATTGGTTAAATTCGAATGGCACTAGCCGATCAATATGTTTAGGTCCTCAGCAACTTCTCTGATGGTGATTCGAAGATTAGCCAATTTTATTTTCTACACTTCATCAATTTTTTCGTGTGTTGTTGACATACTCGGGCGTCCAGAACGCTCTTCATCACTCACATCTCCTCGGCTCTCTGAGAACATTTTGCACCACCGATAAACGTTGCTTTGGTCCAAGGTAGCTCCACCATATGCCACAGTGAACATTCAGAATGCGTCCGTGCACTTAATTTTGTTTTTCACACAAAATTTGATACAGATTCTTTGATTCATTTTTTGGAATAGGCGAAAATTGAAGATGAAACAAAACATGTCCAAAACAAAATTAACTGAAAATTCAAAATGGTCGAACTTATCAGCATAAGTGAGGGACATGAGTACCAACATAACATTACAAAAAAATCGAATATACATAGCCTGCGGAACTCCAAAATTCGCGATACTTCTTGAACAGACCTCGTACATCTTAAAATTTTCAGATTTTTGATTTACTAGAATTTTAGAGCTAAAATAATACCTGTAATAACAGAAAATAATAGGAATCGAGAGATCACTTTATTTGAATATGAGCACCACCAACGTTTTTTTGACTATGAACTAAAAAATAGTCGAAGCAAAAGCTCAATTCGCCACTGTGAACAGGGATGTTACACTCATAAATTTATTAAAGATCTCCTTCCCCTAACTTTTTCCTGGATGATCCCCAACTGGTAAAAGGCATGGAAGGGGTCATACTAGATCACATGGGCAGGCTACTTCCAGGTTCGACCAAATATCACATCTAAATCCTGGTTTTCAATATTTATATTTTTTCTTGTTGGTGTTTAGCACTTTGTTTCCCTCCTCATTTGACTAAGTTAAGCATAAAAAATTATCATGTCTGTGGTCGCGGATTGCTGGAGGGCCATCTCAAATATCTCATATTCGCATGCTCCGTAAAGGAATCATATAAATGAACCCTTAATGAAAATTCCATCTGTTTATGTATAAATTACTAAAATATAACATTTAATTCCCTACTAACATGATATCCCTTTTATCAGTCCCTAATAAACTTATTTTAGAAATTACCCTCAATACGTAAGAAGAAATGATATTGAAATCTAGATGATTTAAATGAATGGGTGCGTCATACTCATATATTAGTATATGTCTGTATGTGCATTATTGTTTATGTTTACATTGATTGTAGCAGGTATTTAGGTGATATCTCTAATTTTTAAATTTTATTGCTTTTTAAGTTGCCAAAATAAGATTATGAAGTAAAGTAATAGAGTAAGATAATATAAAATAGTAAATTAATCCCAGCAACAGTGGCAAATATCCAGAGAACAATTTAGTCTATGTAATCTAGCCACTTTAACTTGTCGTCGCCGTGGTGTGTTGGGTTGATCACAAGGCGTGCGGCCTTTGACGATGCAGTGTACCGCGGGGACCCGGGTTCGATTCCCGGCCTTTCTTCAAACGGGGCTGGACTGGTGTTGTGGTTGGCTGTAAGAGATTGCTCTTGTAGCAATAAGTCCGCCATATGTATCAATTAGATACATTACAGTGATAAATAAATAAATAAATATTAGCAAAGGTTCCTTCACTCAAAGAGAATGTATGCCATTTGGAAGGAGAAGAATAATCATGATTTTTGAAGAAAAATGTTACGATCTCTGTCATATAGACATATCTCAGTCATATCGACTGAAGAAAAATCTCTGTCATATAGACTTTGAAGAAAAATGTTATGATCTCTGTCATATAGACATATGTCAATCTCATTCTTATTGGTGAACAATATGTGTTTCAGTGTTTAACACTTTAGTGTTTAACAATTTTAGAACCCAATATTATTTTTTGTTGATAACAAATATTGAGTCAAAAT
Organism: Druceiella hillmani; assembly: GCA_039881145.1. Taxonomy (NCBI): domain Eukaryota; kingdom Metazoa; phylum Arthropoda; class Insecta; order Lepidoptera; family Hepialidae; genus Druceiella; species Druceiella hillmani. The sequence goes on along the minus strand of JAYKKI010000010.1, from coordinate 10,832,034 downwards.
ATTCCTATCCAATTTATTGCAGTTAAATATTGTTAATCATTATTCTTAACCTGAAAAGTTTGAAATAAATTTATAAGATATTTTTTTTATAATTGTTACCTATAACTGTTAACCTGTAAATACGCTGTGGGAAATATGTTATTCCAATTTTCCAAGACAATTATTTTGGCTTGCATAAGTATTTTATGAAAATATTATGATAGTATATGTGCACTAATTTATGAAATATTATAATAGTATATGTGCATTAATTTGTGAAGCTGAAATGACAAGTTAGACCTTGTTATTTAAATATTCTTCATAATAAAAAAAAATCTGATTCGGTTCTAAGCTTCCTTCCCTAGATAATTTTAATTATAGATGGTAATAGTGGTACTTTTGTTTATTTGTTAATATGTCGTTATAAAAATATGTCAATTAAAAATTAAAAATTAATTGCATTTTCAGTTTGCAAAAAGATAATGATTTGCCGTTTTTGTGTGTTCAATAGGCTTAAAATAAAACCTGACGGTATTTTGGTTATTTTATTATTATTTCTCTCATGTAAAAAACGAAGTGCGCAGATGTGTACTTGTACACCTAGTGTAACTTTAAGACCTCCACATTCAAACTGCGACCTGCGGAGTAATCGCAAGTAGTGAGCTACTTGTGACTACTCTATGTCCCGATCAGTATGTAAAACAATAATAATTAACAAGCCATACTCGTGGTTAAAATATTAAAGTTCACGAGTGATGGAATGATTTTTTTTTCTTTTCATGATTCATCTATAGCAACAATCATTCTGTGATTTTAGCATTTTTTAATCTCTCATAAGGCATGAGAAGTTAGCTTTTCAACAGCAATAAAAGATCATACAGTGCTATTATCACAAGACACAGCAATAATAAAGTGCGGAAATAAAAAATACAGCTCCCAGATTGTACCTATGTTAGACATATTGAAGTTCGCAAAACAAATTTATGATAACATAGTCAAAGACAAAAAAAAACTACAGATTTATTGGCTTGGGATTAGATTCCAGCACTTATATTTTATTAAAATCAGGATACTCAGTTTCTTTGATACTTTACTAATCAGAACTTAGTCCACGAAGATTTGTTTCAATTTCTCCCAATGAAAGGCCAAACCAAAAGTACAGATTATCTTGATATTGTTTGTAATTTTCTAGAGTAGAACAAGATAGATATAAAAATCTAGTTTGTGTGTGTACCATTATGTCTGGATCTGAAAATGGATTTATTTCCTTACTGAGAAGAAATATGGTAAGAACTGAACCCCAGAAAATTTAATAGCCTTTTGGAGGAAGCTGGTAGCCAATATAGCGATGTTCTTTTACATAGCTTGGTGCATTGGTTTTGGAAAGAATTTTTCCTTGCGAAAAGAAATAATATTTTTATAACGAAATAATCAATTTTATAGTAAACTACAAAATAATGGCTGATGGGTAATATTAGCTTTTTTTTGAAGCCTTATGGAAAAACTTAATAATCTCAACACTGACTTGCAGGGTGAAAATAAAATAATTTCACAGATAGCAAATAAAATATTTGCTTCTGAAGAAAAATTAAAATTTATTATGAAGAAATACAAAATAAAATGTTGTACAACTATGATGTGTAACTAAAGCTAAGTGGAATGGTATTGATATTTCTGCAGAAAACTATATGGTCGTGCCAAATTATTCATCATGCGAAGAATTTGAGCAAGATTTCAGAATGTAAGGAAAGGCAAGAATGATGTTGCTCATAGAAAATCCCTGGCACTTAGAACCCCCAATAATATTGGAAATTGGATGTGTTAGGATGCAACAGAATTATTTGACAAATTTATTAAAATGGAAAACGATACACATCTAGAAACTATTTTCAAAGAAAAGATGGGATAAATGGAGTATGGAGTCGAAATAATGTAAAACTGTACAGAAATGTGCACATTATTTGCTTATGTCGTTAGTATCGATACGTTTTTGTAAGCCATGCTATTCAAATGAAATATGGAAAGAATGTATATAGAAACGGGCTTACTGATTATCTTTTGGGTGATGTATTGAGAGTAGCATGTACGAGACAAAAGCCAGATATAAATACAATTCTTAAAAATATATTACAACTGAAAAGTTCTCATTAAAACCTATGTAGCACAACTCATTAAATATGTTTTTTTCGTTAATAAATAAATTCTTGATTAGCATCTTTTATATAACCTGATCCTGCAGCCCTTGTGAAATATTCACAATATTTAAATGGTCCAAGAAAGGAAAAAAAGTTGAGTATAGTTGCTTTAAATACAAGGCTTATTATTTGTAGATATAGTATTAAAAGATATGCTAGAAACATTAGTTTCAAAAAGTTATTTTTGAAATACACAAATAAACGTTACATATTATACAAATAGTAAAACAATGCAGAGAGTATTGCAGGTGACTACCCGTTTCTGGCAATTTTGTCATCCAGATATCATGCCAGATATCCAACTCTATCTACGTATAACGTAAGTTTGATAACAACATGACCGGCCTGTTTTTTGTTAAGTATTTAGACTTCACCATTGTCATAGGATGTTAATTGTCTGACGCATTATTTCTATTACTATAGCTTGGTTGTAAAAAAGAGAGCCAACTTTTTGTGCTACAAACATAGCCAATCCATTTGTACGTTCAATCTGTATTGTAGAAATTCAAGTACATCTTGCAGTCGAATATCCTTTTTTCTTCAATGGCAAGTGTATGTTATTCATCAGCTGACAATGCACAGATATAGAAAATAACTAAGTGCTCTCATTGTCTACTTTCTAATATGCAGTGTATTTAAATAATAGGCTGTCAATCGGCCATACAAATAGATTCTGCCCATACAGCGTTGTAATTATCAAGTATAGGAAGTTGTGTGAAGTATTTTTTTTCTGCATCTTCACACCTACATTTAGAAATACCTTCTGAATTCCTACCTACCTGTTAAATAATAAGCAAATTATAGACTCAAAAAAATCTATGTATAAATTAAACCAATGTGTGATATAACAGTTTTACAATTCTAGCTCCCAGCCCTAGTTCAACGATATTTGAACAAGTGTTAGAGCCAACATTACTTTCAAAGTTGAGAACGAGACATTCTCTTCCGATAAAAATAAAGCTTTCAAGTACGGACAGTACACATTGCTAAAATATGCATTATCTACAAAATTGTAGCATTTGTTCATTATTTAACATGTATTTCGACTGAGGCAAACTTTATATTTTTTTTAATGCAAGCAAAAAATTTTACGAGACTCGAAAAATCCATCTCGTTTAATAATTTGCCTCAAGAGTGGAATACATAGACACCTCTCCTAGCAGTCTTGCTTCTGGAAAATTTTGCTTGCCCAATATTATTATCATCTTCATCTGATCAGTAATTACTGAACTTAAGTACATGTGCCGAATACAAATTTGTCTGGTCTGTCACCAACTACCAAAAATTAAAATACGAATATTGAAGAAAAGAAAATAAACAGTTTTCATAACATCTTTCAGAAGTAAGTTTACGATATTTTTGGTACTTCATGAAAAAAAAACGCAATTTAAAAAAAAGAAACTAATATCCTGACATTTTTATAATGGAATATATAACTACTAAAATAAAACTAAAATATAAGAGAATATTATATAAAAATAATAATAATATTGAAGAAAAATTGTAACTTACATTATTAAAATATTTTTCACACGAGAGCGACATTAAAAGAAAATGGTTGTCTGTTAAATTCAAATTATTTTTTTTTATTCTTTGATTTTAATGATAGTGAATTGTTCATATCCTTAAAAACTGTCAGTATTACACAAATATTGTAATAAAACTGTTACCCTTAAAATGGCATGGTCTATTTTTAACAAAAAGGCACATATGAAATATGGTCTGAAGAATTCATGATAGGTAACAATAACATGTTTCGATAAAATTTTTTTCTTAGATCACCATGAATTACAAAAAAAATATAGAGGCAAAAAAGAGGTTAAGTTTATTAGAAAATATATGAGGGAAAAAACGAGACATAAGCAACTGACACGCATTACGTCTTAGTATTATAGAAAAACATTTCCTAAATACTCACTCATCTCGTGTATTCAGTTTTATGAGGACTAAATATTGTGGAGCATATTTTTATTTTACATTGCACTAATGAATTGTGTACCTAACAAAGCACACATTGGAAATCACTTATATTTTATAACATGAAACCAATCTATTTAACTTAGTTTTGGTACTTCGATTCTATACAATTCCAAATTCTTGCAGTTAGTAGGAATCTCGTTCCACGTCGGTAGCAATTGCAGAGAGGCAGCAGCGTACTCCCGTGGAATAGCCTTGGCAAGATATCTTTTCGACCTCGCTGAGTCGTTTGGTAAAACGATGACAATCATAGATTTAGGCGGTGGATATCCGGGAGAAAAATGTTCAGATCTCGATGAGGTAGGTTGCATCCAAAGCTAGCCATTATTTCCAAAAAAATTTGATTGTAAAATTAATTCAGGGTAATGAACCAGTCAGTTTTCAACTGGATTGTCTGGTTTGATGTGCTTTTTTCCAAATGTACTTTCCCATATAAGACTGGACCAGAAAATATATGATTAAATTGAAATTATTAAGTTTTTGCTCTGTACATAACTTTATATTTATACAGCTATATTTTCACTTACACTAGTTGTTATATATTGTCAGTTATATGGTCTGTGCTATTAAACATATTCCAAATAGTAAATTCTTCAGATGGGGGTGGTTCATGAAACGTAGAGGTTACATAAAATCATTTACAGCACAATAAATGATAGAAATAAGGTCTTTTGGCTATATGTTTCTCAAATACAAAAATGGAGAAGTAAGAGTGAAATAAAGAAACTACTTAAAGATAGCCATGTCATCGATTTGTTAGAATTTAATACTCAAATAGAAATCACTAGCCATAGCTGCTAGTGTCAATGATAAATGCCTCGTGAATATGAAGATGAAATGATAAAAGGGAGTCATTACAAATTATAAAAACTGTAAAACAAATGATCAAAATTTAAAATTTGACAAAATAATTTTCACTCTGAAAGAAAACAGCAATATTTACATTGAAATACAGACTTGGATGTATACGACAGAAAATAGTATATGTCATTGAATTTAACGAAGTTATGTTACAAGTGAATATTAGATTTGTGAAAAACTAAATATTGTATTGTTTTTATGAATTATTAAATTGCTTTTATACAGCATCCTGTACCCTACTTAGACATTATAAATAATTTTGATTGAATATAATATGTACGCTATGGGGACTTTACACGAAATTAATGGCGTTACTGCAAGAAAGTATTCACAATTTACCAACAAAGGTTTTGATGGCGTGTTGCATATTCTTTCCTGCGAAAATATTATTTGCTCTATTCATGAATTTATATATTATGTAGAATGTTTGCAAAATTTTTGAATGAATGGTTATCAATTCTATGGCTCATTGTCTCAACTACCTTTTACCAATATAATAAACTCAAAAGATTTTTTTTTTTTTTTTTTTTTATTTTTATAATTATTGCAATCTGTCATTTGAGACATTCAGCAATTGGTGCGTATGTTAGCTGGTCTTGTACTGAGTTCTTCCTTTTGAACTCATTTCATTTTGCCCCTATATAAGGTCTTGGGGAAGTTTTTTCTTAAGCCTTCTGGGTGCCGTTATTGGGTTCATCAGGTTTATAGCCAGTGGATTGGGATGATTAGCGATTCGGTCTCTGTATGTCTTTATCATCTCTGAGATTTCTTCTTGGACCAATTTTATGCCAAGCTCCAAATGGAGTCTGTTGTTTGTGACATACCAGGGTGCACCAGCTATCATTCTAAGCGTTTTTGATTGAAACCTTTGTAGTATTTCAATATTTGATTTTGCCGCGGTTCCCCACAGTTGTAGGCCTTAAGTCCATATAGGCTTGATCGTGCATTTATAAATTAATAGTTTATTTTCGAGCGACAATTGAGAGTTTTTGTTAAGGAGCCAGTACATGTTTCGCACTTTTTGGCCCGCTGCACATCGTTTGGTCAGGATGTGTTTGGACCATGTCAGACGTCTGCCGAGATACACGCCAAGGTATTTTGCGTAATCGGCTTGCGGTAACTGTACTCCATTTAGGTTTACTGCCGGACACGTATCTCGTTTGGTAGTAAAAGTAACTTGTATTGATTTGATTTCGTTAACTTTGATTCGCCAATCTTGCAGCCACTGTGATATTTGGTCAAGGCTTGTTTGGAGTTTTTGTGAGGCTATGTCTGGTCGGAGGTCTGCTGCGAGAATTGCTGTGTCATCAGCAAAAGTGCCCGTAACAAGACCTTCTGTGACTGGGAGGTCAGATGTGTAGAGCAGGTACAGTATTGGGCCCATAACGCTTCCCTGGGGAACTCCTGCTTGGATCGGATAGAGAGACCTAGTTTCAGTTCCCTGTTTAACGTAGAAGTGTCTGTTGTGTAGATATGATCTGATGAAGTTGTAGTAATTTATGGGTAGGTTCTTTTTAATTTTAAACAGCATTCCCTCGTGCCATACCCGATCAAATGCCTGGGATATGTCCAAGAAAGATGCAGAACTATATTGGTTTGACTCAAAGGCATTATGGATATTTTTGACCAATCGATGGACCTGCTCAATGGTTCCATGTCTCTGACGAAAGCCAAACTGGTGATCAGGCAGTAGATTATTATCATAGATATGTGGCATTAATCTTCGCAGAAATAAAATTTCCATAACCTTGGAAGTAATTGGTAGCAAGCTAATAGGTCTGTAAGATTTCACATCAACAGCATTATTGCCAGGCTTGAGGACCATTATTATTTGAGCCACTTTCCACTGGGGAGGAATCGAACACGTACGTACGATTGCATTGTACAGGATTGTGAGGAATGAAATTCCTTCCTCTGGGAGCTCTCTTAGAATTTTGGCAGTTATTAGGTCATAGCCAGGTGCCTTGTTGATATCAAGTGTATCAATAACAGCTTTTATTTCTCTCTTAGTGAAATTCGAAATAAGGGGATCGAGTTGGTGGCATTGATTCAGAAATGTTGACACTTCTTGCGTTTTGGGGGAATTTATTTCGGGGTTTGGTACAAAGACGCGTTTTAAGTGTTCGGCGAATGTAACTGCTTTTTCCGCTTCACTGGCTGCCCATTCATTGTTCTCTTTGCGTAGATGGGGTTGGTTTAAGACTGGATGTTTCATATTTTTTGTGACTTTCCACAGTGAGTAATCAGTAGCCGATGTCACGTCTAGACTTTTTAAGAAGGATTGTATTCCTTCGTTCTTGTTATCGCTAAGTGCTGATTTTAGCTTAGATTGCAAGTAGTTTAGATGTTTTTTATCTGATGCATGTCGAGACTGTTGCCATTTTTTCTAGCACTACGTTTTTCAGTCAGGAGTTCACGAATAGACAGAGGACATTCGAGTTTACGGTTTGTGTCTGTAAGTGTTGGGGTAGCAGCCCAGGCAGACCTTTGTACACAATAGTTGAGGTGTTCAACAGCTTCCATTATGTTCTCTTCGGTTTTCATAGGTAGTGACTCGTCCAGGCATTGAACCATTAATTGCCTAAAGAGATCCCAGTCAGTTTTGCGTGATGGACCTTTTGAGGGTCATTTCTACAGGTGAATGATCAGAAGACAAATCTAGGCTAGTTCTACTTGTGATAAAGCTGCTAGGGAATCCTTTGGTTATGAAGAAATCTATCACATCTGGTATTTTTCTTCTATCAGTGGGCCTGTAAGTGGGTTGCCCAGGCGAGACAACACTAAGATTTAGTTTGTCAATTGACATTTTTAGTTGCCGTCCCTTTGTTGTTACTGTACGCGAGCCCCAGTAATGATGTTTCGCATTATAATCTCCACCAGCAACGAATCGGTGGCCCAGTGTGGCGAGAAACCTTACATAATCTGCTTCCTTAAGTTTATGTTTCGGTGGGCTGTAGACAGCCGATATTACAAAAGATCCTATCCAGTCTTCGATTCGCACATTTATTGCTTGGATCTCTTCAGTACAATATTGTACTGTTTCGTAATGCTTAATTATTTTTTATAATTATTGCACTCCCCCCATGTGCAGTTCCATCAGGGTGCATTGTGTGGTAAGTCTTATAGTTTTGTATTTGGAAATAACTCTTTTTTGTAAAGTGGGTTTCAGAGACTAGCAAGATATCAATATTATGTGTCTGCAAATACGAATGAACCTCAAGGGTGTGTTGTGGCAGCCCATTGGCATTCCATAGAGCTATTTTTAAGCAATCTATTTTGAGAGATTCGTCGTGAGTGCTATTATTAGGTTTGTCAATGTAGTCAATTGCTGCATCACTTGTTTCATTAAGTCCATTATTTCATGCATATCATTTGTATGTATGTCGCTATTTTGTGGAAGTTGATGTCCTTTGGTTAATACGTCTCTATATGTTTGTCGTATGGTATTCTGAGAGTTCCCTTTATGAGCCGTTAGTGTTTCTTGTTCATGACTTTCTGTTTTATCAAACTGATTTTTATTCCTGGATCTACGATCTGGTGCTTTTGGGAATTTCAGATTTTGAAGCTCACGATAGACTCCATAGCCTTTGTAATTTGCAGGATGGTTACCATCGCAGAGTATACACTTGACTTGGTCGGACCTAGTTTTCCTTGGGCAGTCAATGGAGAGGTGGTCACCAGCGCATTTGATACACTTAGGTTGTCGGCGACAATAAGCTTTGGTATGTCCATATTGTTGACATTTCGCACACTGTGGGATTTCCCGTTTTGGTCGTGGAGGTTCAAAGGATACCATACACTGCATTAGGCTTTTAACTTCATATATCCGCTTGTTGTTGTCATTCGGTAATAATTCAATAATGAACATGGGCAATGGCTTCTTTGTGGTTCTTTGTTTGATATTCCAAACGTTTATGCAACTGTAGTCCATATCATTTAATGCTTCTTTGATGTCATGAGGGTTAGTAGATGGATGCATATTTTTAAGCACAGCTTTGAACGCTCGATCCTGTTTAGGCTTATAAGTAAAAAACTCAGTCTGTTTTTGTTCCAATTGTTTGACGATAATTCTGTATGTATCGGCAGATTTAGTCTGGATTTTGACTTGATCATTGTGGAGGACCTTCAAAGCGTACATATTTGGAGCATGTTCATTAAGCATGTTAAGTAGAGGTCGGACATTACCCACTTTGTCAACAAATATTGGAGGTGGTTTTGTTGTCTTTTCTACAGTAGTGGAGTTGTCTACTTGGGTTTCTTCTTCTGCTAGTTGAGTAAAACTATTTTTTGTTGGTATCGGTTGAGTTTGAGATAGCCAGTATGTATCCAGTTTTGTTTGTTTTTGTGTTCCAACATTTTCCGGGCTTGAGGTCTTTTCTTACCGGTGACTTCCTTCCAGTCATCTTCCTTATTTGTACTTGGTTCTTGGTCAGTAGTTTGTTTTGGGTAGGTTGTGGTTGGATAGTTACCCAGAGATTGTGTTCTAGGTTGACTTTCAAATATTACATTATGGCTTATCTGCTGTGGTTGGTTTTTAATAATCTTGGTGCAGTTTTCATTTTTATTATTATTATTTTTATTATTGATTGGATCACTCATTTTTGTTCCCACGAGTATAGGACGATAATACGGTCGCTACCTAGGGTGACACCTATTCCAGGTAGAGGGCTACATAGATCGACGAGTCGCCTGTTTTGTCGAGTTTGGTCGCTAGTGACTGATCTGTCCTTTCAGCCAAAGAGTCCTGTTGGCACGTACCACACCTTAGGATTTAGGGGTTTTTTATAGAGGTGGCCTTCCTCACGGTCCAAGTGGCGAAGCTCAGACCCCCGTTCCTGCGAGACATGACCACAGGATTACGGTCTGGGGCAGCTCGTTTGAGCTACACACTGGTTTTTAATTCAGGGTTGTCTCCCCTAGCTGTATACTAGGTTAAAGCGCCTAGGGCTCGCTTTCGCCCATCATACTTTGCTACTGCAGTCCGGGAGTAGATGGAATGTGCGGGGTCCTAAGGACTGTAGCATTGCCCAGGAGGGACGACTCACTGGTATAGTAGTGAGCCTACCCCCAGCCCGCCACGGCGGTCTGAGGGCAGCGTGGACGTGTATGATGAACTTGTTGGTGACACATAAAACCCAACTCCGCACACTTGGGTGTATGTTCCGGTTTTTGTTCAGCATTTTATAGGTGAGTGTCTTACAGCAAGACAAGCACCACCAAGACCTACACCAACCTCCCCTCCCAAAACTCAAAAGATGAATAAAGTTTTTTGCATATTGTATGACACAGTTATAAGCGTGTTCATTTGTAGAACTTAATTATAAGACACATCACGGCAAAAGAGATATATAAAAACTGGCCAATTTTGTGTCGGATATGTATTAGTTATTAATTCAAAAGCAGTTTCAGTCAAATTTACACATATTAGAATCCTGCCTATAAGGAATATTGATAACTAAATAAGGCTTATGTTAGTAATATAGTAATGAATTTGTCTCCTAAAATTAGGAGACAAATTCATTTATTTCGTCCAAGGTTTATTCCAAGGAAAAAATTCCCCTAAGGGAATAAACCGAACCAAAATTTTGTTTCATATTTTCAATTGATTTCTTTCTTTGGATTAATTAATTGTATACCTCTAAAATTACATATTAAAATATTGTGATATGACCGAGATGTAAGCCAGAGACCAGAGATGAACATAACGAAATTATAAGCGTTTTGCTATCGAACACTGAAAATAAAAGCATAAAGTAAAATTTAATAATTCTTTAATATTTTGTTACATTTATTAATGTTATATTTTGCTAATTTTGTATGATACATTGGTGTTGGATATAACATCATTAAATTTGTTGCAGATAGCGGAAGAAGTGAATCAATCTTTAAGCAAGCATTTTCCAGATTCATCTGTTCAAGTAATCGCAGAACCTGGCCGATATCTAGCTGCTTCAGCCTTCACGCTTTTCGCTTGCATTCACTCTAGACGTGAGGTAACCTAAAGGCACTGTAGTATTATTATTTTTCATTTTTGAAGAAACATGTATCCTCAAGATTCAATCAAAGTTTTGATAAAATACAGATCTCTAGCAATATTATTTACGGAAAAATAAAATTGAAATGAAATCAGACTTCTGTAAAAGGTAATGATATTCACAAATACATAGGTATTTCGCAATGCAGAGAATTAAAATTTAAAAAGATGTTTTATTTATTTTGTGTATCCACATGTAGTCTTAATTTATTTGAGTATCAAATATAGGAAAAATAATGTGCAGTTTTAATGTTATTAATTATTTTATATAAAAAAGGCAAAATCACCAGTGAATGACAGGAAATTTCGGTGAATGAACAGATTTTATTAAGTAATTGAATACACAATTTGTATTAATTAATCCTTTATCATTATTTTTCATATGTTTTACATCTGTTCCTTATTTAATAAGAAATTAGAAGGTATCTTAGTTACCCAACAGTGATCAGATATTATTTATGAGCTATATTTTTGTATTTGTTTTTTCGACATCTTCAGTCTTAACATAGTCTTTAAGTAAATCGGTCTTTGACTTAATATACCTGCCTAATATTTAAAATCTGCTACTGTATCAAATAAAGTTTCATCAAAAGATTAATATTCAAGACGTACCTAAACAAGTATGCATACCTGTTATAGACATAAGTGTCTATATAAACATTATTATAGTAATAGTATTATAACATGTACTTTCACTAATTAGAGAATATTAACCAACTTTTACAAGTAAACATTTGTATCAAGACTTAAACATTCATAAGAAAAAAAAAACAATATCTGGTTTTGTAATGGTAGGGGAGCCCAAAGGGGTTTAAATTTTGAATATGATATTCAGAGTATAAAACTTCATCAAAAAAAGACAAAACAATTTTTATATCACCATAATTATGCAGGTTTATGCATAAACACATTTGATTAAACCCCATTGGTAAAATTACTATAATTCTATAATCTTGGTAAAATTATCATAATAAAAGTTTAGACTTTCTTCTTTAGAAAACAATCTTAATTTTTTTTGTTTTCTTGGCCTGTAAAAATAACTTTTCCCAAGAAAAATCAGAGTTTTTTCAGTTTCAAATTTTACGACTACGTAGCTGTTATGGGTTTTCATCTTCAACCATTTTGTTACAACCGATATTTACTAATCCGATTTTCTTCATTTCTTTAGTACTTTTATCATCTCTCCATTAAATCTTCTAGTATATCATCTTTATTTATTTAATTGCAGTCTGTATTTTGCGATTGACAATTCTTGCCTCTTTTAGTGAGTTCACTTCTTCTCTTTTCTGTTATTTCATGGTCATTTACTTGTCGTGAAAAGTTCCCATCATCATTTTCTTTGTTACAGTCTTTATTTAGTCTATATCTTTATACTCATTCTCTTTTTCAGTGAATTTCTGTCTTCAATTACTTTGCCATCTTCATGTTTTGATTGAGTTTTCTTAGATCTTTTTACAGTCTTGATCTGTTTATTTTCTTTTTTATTTGCTTTTCCAACATTTTCCTTTTTTTTGGTTTGCTCAGCTTTTTCTTTCTTTATGGCCTTTTCTTCAACTAATCTCTGCTGCTCTTCTTCTTTCACCTGAAAATATTACTTAAATTTTCTATCTGTTAGGCCAAAAGGTTGTTTGTTTTCCTGTTTTGTGATATTTGTTTTCTTTTTTGATTCAATTATAGATAAAGTCAAACATTTATCAATAACGGTCAATGATCTACTGTCAGTATCAAATGAGTCCAAATTAATAGCTATCTGTAACTTTTTAAAGTGTAATGCACAAAAAAACCTTGACTTGATCATTCACTGGGGCCGTTCATGCATTGGAGTCCTAGTAGGTTAAATTAAAAGTTTGATATTTTGAGGAACACAGTTCAATATTTTTAATTAAACAAACATATTTTAATCAAATATATTCACCATTATGTTTTATAATGTTACACCCTCTATCTTATAATTTTGTGGAGGCTTCTGGTGGAAGAAACTGTCCACATCATTTTTTATAATTTCTAGAAATTCAAATGCTTGACAACTAAAATCAGCCTGCTGTCAACAAAAAAGATAATCTGAAGAAGCAACGTCCGGAACTATAAAGGTGGCAAACATACCGAGCAAACTCTATAAATATATTTGAAGTATGCTCAGTGATAAATGAGATATTGTCTTACAAATAAAATGAAATTCATGCAATATTTTTCAAACAGACAAATAACTTACCAATACCTCTCATTAACATAATGTGATAATGTACTCTATATTGACTTGAACTCTAACCTAACAATTGGGTAAACTTTTTCGCTTTTTGACCACATTATGAAAATACATATAAAAAATTCTGATGGTCTTATACTGATCACTTTTCAACTTGTTTTCAGTAAACTTCTAGAATAACAGCTCAGTTATGTTTCCCTCCTCGCAACACTACCACAACGTGAAATTTAAAATATATTTCAATCAGTTTAATTTTGCTTACAATAAAATCATGACAGACATTGACATACATAAATCTTAACTCATTACAGACATATGATGCATCGGGCAAGAAATGCTACATGTTTTATATAAACGATGGTCTATTTGGATCCTTCAACAAGGTGCGGTACAATGAACATGTGGATATGGTGCCTTTCAAGGTTTGCCCACATATATTCTTAACACTGGTTATTTTATTTTTCATTGCAGTAAATGTCAGGTGAACCATGCAAAAAATATAGGTGTCACTAAATAAAAATTCACACTATAGATAGCATGCAATAAATATAGAAGTTTAAAAACAACAGATATAATAATTTTAGCACAAATTCAGTTTAGTATAAATGTGAATTTTCCTTTTTTTTTAATAAAAGACAAAGATAAACACAATGTATTTACTAAAACTAGAGCTTGGTCGTGATTATTTTATGTAAAAAGTGTTTTGAAAAAAGTTCCCAAACAACAGTGAATTTTGTCAAAGAAGTAAAATAGGTTATTCAACTTAATTACCATTCTTAATAATACATTGAATTTATAAATAAAAACAGGAATTGATATATAAAAAACCCAAACAATCAATAATTAAAATATATAAATACGACTGTGTAAAGGGAGTTTATAAAATTTATGTTTGACAACCAACTGACAGACATTTCTTCATAGAAAGATCACATTTCAAATAATTTTTTTATAATAAATTAATAGAGTCCGAGCCTAATAAAACTTAAATATATATGTGACTATATATTTGTGTATATTCTTTCATTTCAACCAAAAAAAACGAGAATTAACATTTTTGCTAAAGAAACTTTACCAAATTTTTGGTTACATGTTAGTCAGTATTAATACAGTATTTGATCAACAGAAAGTAATAAATGCCATTGAAAGTAAAGAGGTCTTGTGGTTTAATACAAGTCAAAAAATGGATTAAAAGAATATTTTACAAGTTTTTGACTAATTTTTTTTAATTCATACATCACAACTTAATTAAATGGTGGCGAGGAATAAAAAAATGATTAATGAATTTGAAAAAATTACTGAGTGGTTTCAATTTAACAGTTATACTGAATTGTAAAGTCATTGACACAACAGATGTTTTACGAGTTTATTACATGTGTATATTTGGAGTTTCGTATCTATTCATTTAATAAATATGTTTTGAAAATAATTTCCAATAAAACATTTAAATAAACGAAACAATATGAAATGTATCAAGGAATTAAAATTTAATATTTCCTTTATTTATCAGCACAAATATAAGAAAACCGTCCATGAGCCAAGAGTTATATTTAATCAAATTCTTTACAAATAAAGTATAATTTGAATGAAAAACCATTGCAGACGTCCTTAGAACGTACACTCCTCTGCTCTGTATGGGGACCAACATACAATAGAATAGATTGCGTTGTCCAAAACATCTATCTCCCAGCAGATACGACTCTCGGAGATTGGCTCGAGTTTCCTAATCTCGGCGCTTACTCTGTCAGCATGACAACTGGATTCAGTGGGTTCCCACATTCACAAATATATCCTGTAGTTGGACATAATGTGTGGTGAGTTATTCTCTTTATTTTTTACGAATACATACCAATGATGTGGTATGCGCATACAATATATTTCTTTCTTAAGTAACTATGAACAAAACTATATGGATATTTATATACAAAATACAATTCTTTAATTGTATATACTAACTAAATTATTTAAAACCATGTCTACAAATATAATAAAACTATAGTATCAAAAATGACTACAATTAAACTAATATTTTCAAAATATATTTGGAAAACTACAAATGAGTAGTAGAGAAGTAATCCATTCTCATTTGCTTTATGGTCATTTGTCTATTTCTTTCTATTTGTCTACACTCTGTCTAATTGTCTACACTCAATGATTATAATGACAGTTTCACTATTGTATTTCTTATAGTTTGATGAAGAATGTGAGGTGTAGACAATTATTTTGTATGTTGTTTGTTGGTTTATATATGTAAAAATAACAAAACAAATTTATATGAAAACTGAATTTACAGTTGTCAGTTGTGACATTTAAAAAGTGAAGAGTAAGGAAAACATTCTTGACCACAATCATGACATTATTAACCATAGATTATATATTTCAGTAACAAAAAGTAAAATTTGCAGCAAAAACCAAAAATTTTGTAGCAAACACCTTTATGGTATCATGTTCTAATATTCACATCCACCAATGAAAATTCTTACTTTATTCTCTAGTAACCAGAAGTTAAATATTTTATAAAGAAACTATGACTAATCACGTTTTTAAAAAATAGGGACTACATTCAACAGATAGATAAATTTACTTATCATAAATAAAGTATCGGTGATAAGTAGAAGTAAGGGTGCTAAAAGTGGACTCTTATCCCCTAGGCCGACCCCAGTCTACGAAACACAGTAGTGGTGAAATCTCCCGGCTACAATGAACTACTTGGGGAAGGTGGAGGGGATGATCGGAAGACATCCTTGATATAATAAAACTATGATTCGTCCTTGCTTATCCATGTGTAATTTAGGCTACAGAGCTGTTTATGTATTCATATGGCGTCTTAAAATTTTGTTTACCTATCTTCCAAGTGATCGGAATTTCAGTATAGATCCATCCATTCAATACAATCTCTAAACTTCTCAATTCATAGCTTAAGGCCCAATTATATAAAACGGTCACCAACATTAAACAATAGACATTATTTTTACAAAAATATCAAATTGTGCGTGTAATGTAAATTGTTTGTGTTGGAATCATAACTTTGACAGATTACTTTTTGAAAGCGATTGAGAACTATCATATAGTCCCTCAATTCTATTTGGTTTGATGCACACAACCATCTGTATGAATAATAGACATGTAATAAAAACTATAAATGTATTAACTCATTCACACATAAATATCAACAGCAAATCAAAATGTTCTCACTCTAAAATCATGAAACTGGCCATGAACTTGAATTAAAGCATATTTTTCCATTTCATCCATTTTCAACTGACTGTTGAAAATGAGTATATGGAATAGCTTTACATTGATCATACAATGGCAGCAACAAGTCTAATCGCTATCAATATGAGTTACGTTTGCCTCCCACGTGTATTCTATTGATTTGATTATCCATCTTCATTTAATTCTCAGCCTTCGTTTGATTGACTGTCTTCATGGAGTATTTGACTGTTTTCATTAGTAAGCTCATTAATGAAGCTTTCTGGAACCCTTTTCTCTAGGCTAAAGCCTTCAAAAAGGATAAATTATTAAAGCACATATACTTTCTGCATTTAGATGACCCAGAGCCACTTTTCTGTTTATTATTTGTTCTTTATTGTTACAGTTTTTTAAGCTCTGCTATTTTCTTTGTGGTTCACTCAATTTATAAATTTAATTTTGCTGCAGACATCGTCAAGGCATGTTTTACATTAGATAACATAGTATGCAAATGAGATGGTTACAACAAAGTTGGTTACATGAAGATACTTCATCAATGACAGCAGATTTTATACCATTTGAAAATAATTTTGCATACCGTGTAGGCAGAACAGTAAACTCAGTAAGATATAAATTTGCTGATTCTTTTGTGCCGAGTGTGAATTACCATGACAGCAAAAAAACAAAAGAATCAAACTGTGAAAGATAAAAGCAAATAATATATATTAGGTATTACACTTTGTAAATGCAAGCGCAATGCATTTTGTATTCAAATTAGTTTTGCGTCTTCTTTACATATCTACTGATTTGAATAAATTTTTTTCAATTTATTTTTGCTCAAAATGTTTATATTTTTATTTATGACCGAAATTTTATCACCGGTCAAATGTACAATAGAAACATTATTATTATTACGCAAGGTAACTGATCAAATAGTAATCATATGTAATGCTAGGTAAATTATTTATTAAATAAATCATACTTTATACACATATTCTTTTCTTTCTTGTTCATTTCTTCAAATTGTCAAATTTTGAGCAAAGAAACACTCATATTTTTTCTATTTAGTTGCTATAAGCATCAGTTGTGTAGTCACAATCGCATTGTAAGTTGTAAAACAATAGGCTATATGTCAACATAAACAAAATATACCACAATTTGTGGTTATCCTATTAGACTATAACGTAAATAAGCATATTTCTCTTCACTTTCAAAAAAATAAGTTTATATTTTGTAAAAAAGCGTAAAGAAATGACAATATTTTTTTTTTAAATTAAATCAGCCTTGGCAAGGCTGATTTAATTTTCTTTTTTTCTTATTGGTTAAAAGTCAGATGATGTAACACGTAAGTAAACAAACCGATTGTAATTCACAAACTTGCTTTTGTTTCTGGTGTTATCTATCTACCTAAAATCTGTTGCACTTTGCTTTAACAACAAATCCGATTTCTTTGCTTTGGAACTTAAAAATGTAAAAACAACAATGTATTTGAAAATGTTTATAAAATCTCATTTTTTTTTCAAAAGTACTGACAAGAAATATCTTCAAATCTCTATATTCCCGGCCTATTTTTCACTAAATTCACAATGAACTTATCGTTAGACATTAACACACATAGACAAATGTAAATTAATGACATTTAATAAATTCAAAATAAATATTTAAGTTTCATAAACATAAAACAAAACAGTATCAATCATACCAACTTAATTTATTTCATTGTCTTAAATCTTTAATTTATGGTCCTTTTACTTTTTTAAACATTTATAACACAAATCACCATTTGTATTTACTATAAAAATTATTTAAAATATGTATTCATTACATACTATGCATTAAAAAGAAATACATTACAAGTGACATATTTAACTAAAATAATTTCCGATTGTAACTAATGTATTAAAAAAAAATATTTTAGAAATAATTTCCATGCAGTGTATTTCCCAAAAAAAATTGTTACAAAAATTTAGAATGAACAAGCAAAAAGACCTCACTTAATTTAATGCAAAATATCCTGAAAATGTGTGGAACCATATCATTAACAGAATGAATGTGTTTCTAGATCTTATTAATTTTCAATTATAACTTTTAAAATAAAAAGGATAAATTACATTATAAAAAAATGTAAAATACAATTAAATTACAATTAATTGTACAGTAAATTTATAAAGAAGACATTTAAATTAAAATAATCCACCATAAATATTATTAATATTAAATTTTTTATTATTAAGTAAATAAATAACAAAACTAAAAAAATGTTATATGAATTTAAAATGTAAATAAAAAATTAAGCGAACACAAAATTTTACACACATATATATATATATGTATATATATATATATATATATGTGTGTGTGTGTGTATGTATATATATATATATATATATATATATATACACATTTGTTACACCTGAAAAACAGAATGAAGGTTAATGAAAAATAACTAAAAAAGGTAACAACTATTTAATATTTAACTAACTTAACACCACACAAACGCACATAAACATATACGAACTCACTTAAGCATATATCAACACTATAATATTATTCAAAACATAAACCCTACACAAATAGACTATTATTTCCTGAATGTTGGTACCATATAAACAAAATGTAATTGTTAAAATTGACAAATTAAAAAATATTCAAAAATAATCAAATTTACTTATATTTTTAATATTAAAACTCAATAATTTATAAGAAATTATGCTTTTAATTGTGTGTAATAAGTGCTTATTGATAAAATAAAAAGTGAATTAGCCGGGAAAAAAAGATTAAAACATATTCCCTTGCATACAAAAGTATCAGGTATGAAATTTTACAAACTGATTTTTTTATAATAAATAATCACGAGTGCAGAATTTTTTTTAAAATGTTGTTTTTAATGTATATTACTACATACCATTTTAATATGGAAATAAATAATATCTCCCTTTAGCGGACAGGACTGTTGTTTATATTTACTGGTGTGTGCCATCATGTGTCAAGAGATTGCGTTTTTAGTGTGAGTTTGGTAATTTAAACTTTTAAAGTAATTTTATATCGGAAATGCGGCATATATCCTGGAAATATAAACATAATATACTTATAATGCAATGCAGAACGATTTAAAACAGTTTTATAATATAAGTCAAATAGCCTGTGTTCATTCTCATCTGCCAGTTTTCCCTGAAAAAACATTAAGTGGCAGAGGGCGGGAGAGAGACCGCAGTAGCTGTGACACTATTGGCATTTGGCTTGTGGATAGCCTATTGTCAGTGTGTCGCATGATTGTTGCATATTTGAGTAGCATTCAATTATCGCCTGCAAAATTGTCACCGCCGATAATTGAATGTGATGTCTACCATGAATTGCAACTGAAGTTCCGACTTCGGCTGAAGAACCGACTTCGGTTTCAACCGACTTCGGTGTGTCAGACGAGTGTGTGCTATGTCGCATTTCAATACTTATATGCTACTCTCCACAGATAACTTTTTTGTGGTTTTGATGTTATTGGGAAGCACTACGTGTGAGTTAAGTCTAAGAATTTTAATTTGGGAAGTAAGGCTCTAAATCACCAATGACTTTTTGTTCTCATCAAATTTTAAAATATATATTTTTTGTCTATTCCTTGATGACTGTTCCACACTTAATGTATGTTGACATATGTACACACCATTTTGTAATAATTAGACACATTACACAAGAATATTATTGAATTATTATTTATTTTTAGGTTTTTATACCTTAGACTAGCTATACTCAAAGTGTGCTCTGCGGATCCCTAAGGCTCTGCAAAGTCTCTGTGGGGGCTCCGTGAAAATACTAGCCATAATGGAATAAAATTACTAAAGGGGTTGAAAAAGGTTGCAGAGTAAAATAAAGTCAATCTAAAATTCTAAATATTCCTAACTATGGGAATAGTAGCGGAATGCATAATATCAGAGCGTGAGCGTGAGACAACACTGACTGACTCGAATGGTCGTGTCACGCTTCATTCGTGACATTTGACGACATTACGACCGATGAATTGTCCATGACTGTTCATGTTGTACGTGCAAGACGGTATGGTAAAATTATTCCTGTTCATCATATATTACAATTAAATTATTGATAAAGAAGAATGGAGCGTTGGCTTAAAGGCCTTAAGGGTTTTGCAACAAAATTTTTCACCAAAAATTCAAAAGTGGTACGCCCACCGCAATATGCAGCAATTCCCGATCAAGACGGTGATACGACGATGTCAAGCTCTATGGCTTCAAGTAAATAAATATGTAATGACACATTAAAGGCTAAAAAAGAAATGTGATGAATCATACATCAATCTCAGATTTGTTGATTCTAAGGGATCATCTATCTGTATGATATGCAATAAACTACTTCCTAATATTTCAACGGTACCTGCCAAGATGCGTCTACACTTAGAAACTGTACACCCCGAGGTTAAGGACAAATATGAAAAAAAATTTATACATAAAAAAGAACAATTATTGAAAAGCCAAAAAACTATGATGCATACGACCCAAACTATGAATGAAAAGGCCACAGAGGCATTATATTTAGTTAGCTAACACATTACACAAATGAGTGAAACGCACACTATTGCTCATAATTTGTTTATTCATAACACAATGTATGCTTGACGAAAAAACTGTAAAACATCTTTCTACAGTGCCACTTTCAAACAATACTGTTTCGCACCAAATTCATGATCTCGCAAGCTACGTCAAACAAGAACTAGTTGCATGTCTACAAAAAAACCAAATCGTCTGACAAATGGATGAGTCGACTGATGTTGCTGGCCTAACTATCTTGCTAGTAATTGTGCGATATCTATATAAACATTCTTTTGAAGAAGACATGCTTATATGCTCATCACTGCCTATAACACTACCGGAGAAGAACTTTTTAACAAATTCAATATATTTTTTGAAAAAAATCATCTCAATACGGATGATTGCATCAACATTTGTACGGATGGGGCCAAGGTAATGACATGTAAAACAGCAGAAGCAGTATTACGAATAAAAAGTAAAATGCCTAATTGTAGTTCCAGCCATTGTATCCTGCATAGACAGGCACTCACTATTAAGAAAATGCCGCCAAGTCTAAAATTGGTTTTGTTAAAGCAGCAAAAATAATAAATTTCGTCAAATCACATCCACTGTAATCTCGATTGTTTTCAATATTGTGTAAAGATTATGACAGTAAATATAAAACACTATTGCTGCGTACGGAAATGAGATTGTTATCTCAGGGTAAAACTTTACAAGGCTATTTGAACTTAGAGCGGAGTTACAAACTTTTTTACAGATAGTTATTTTAATTTGAAAGTCCGTTTATATGTTAGAACTTGGTTGTTCTGACCAAGTTTTATGGCCAATATGTTTCCAAAACTGTACGAACTATATTTGTCATTTCAAAGCAAACAGACAACAGCGCTCAACGCTGGTAACAAAATAACCGCTTTCAAAATAAAATTAGATTTTTGGATTATTTGTGTGAGAAATAGAAAGCTTTTCTTTGCTCAATGAGTTTGTTAGTGATTCGGAAATATTTCAAAATTATATGTTTGAAGAATTGGTCCAATATCTCAATGTTGTGCGTGCATCTTTTGAGACATTTTTTCCCGAAGAACAGAATAAAAAATTAAAATGAATTCATGGATTCAAAATCCTTTCGTCCTTGCAAGTTGGGTACAACTTGCAAAAGCCAAAAAATATACCAAAGTGGAGATTTATGAATCATTTTTAAAAAACGACATTAGACAAAAACATGGAATCGCTATTCAAAACAATACCTCCGACTGATTTTTGGTGCAGGATCTGCGATGAATATCCAGAACTTGCCACAAAGGTCCTGAATGTTCTTTTCCTATTACCAACAATGTACTTATGTTAAACAGGATTTTCAACCTATGCAGCTACAAAAACAAAATACCGCAGTAGACTCTAGTCTATTCTAGCTGAACCTGACATTCGACTTCAACTCTCTTCTATCAAACCTAATCAAACAATCAATGAAAAATAAAATGCAATTTCATGCCTCCCATTACTTGCAAATGTTAATGTAAATTGTAAAGTAATATGATTATAATTTATTAAAAATACACATAAAACCAGTTTTATGAGTATTTTAGGCTCCGTCAAATATTTGGTTTTCCAAACAAGGTTCATCGCCAAAAAAGTTTGAGAACCGCTGCCCTAGACTGTCAGAAATTATTTAAATATTTCAAATATATATATATATATATATATATAATGGACCAATTTTTTTTAATTTCATATATAGTGTTGGATGTCATTTAAAAATAAAGGATTCCAAAACAATTTTTTAAGAATATCTTTATGTTGATCTCCAAAATTGTTCAAATGATAAATGAAACAATTTTACTAGAAGTCTACTGGAAAACTGTACCAATGATACAACATTTTTCATCTTTGAGAACATCATAACATTTACTTGCCTATTAAAGATATACTGGCCAATATGTTTAAATGCTGAAAAATAATTTTTGTATTTGTAAATTGTTTAATAGAATTACTATGTACACTTAAATATTTATATACGTCTAAGTGTGTGTGGAACCCCTGTGGACAGAGTTCCAATCATACGTAACAGTTTTTATTTTTTATAAATGCTCCAAAGACTTTCCACTTTAAAATGATGAGTAAGTAATTAATGCAGAGAATTCAACCGAGTGGATTGCCAGTTCGTCATTTGGTTACAATACGACGGCAGTATCTTTACTTAATCTTTTTACTCTGGATCCCTATCTCCAATCTTTCTCTTTCGTCTCGCACTAATATTGTGAAACTTTTTTTATTTTCCCAGGCTCTGGTTGGAAAATAAACTGCCAATGAGGGAGAAACATTTTTAAATTAAGTCAGCAACGGCTTCTCAAGGAGCAATAAAGTTTAAATGCAAATTTAATAAAGTTTATGTATCAATGAATATGGTTTATTTAATTTTTTTCACGATAATCCACTAATATGAAGACACCATGACATTTCCCCACTATTTCTATTTATTTAACATCAATGACATGCCAAATCCATTATTGAGCACAGTAACTCTTTGTCAATCCAAGTTTTGTTTAACGATACAAATACAAATACGGAAAACAATTTTTTCTTCCACAAAATCTAGCAGACGCATTACGATGTGAATAAAAATTTCACAACTCTTACACGTGTTAAGTTAGGTACTTGTAATTTTTCAGGCAGATACCCTACTATGTCATAATAAAATTGTAGTAATCAAATTGAGAGCGACGACTTATATAAATTTCGAAAAAAAAATGTTTTTCTTGCACCAAACCTACTAGCAGACGCCTTATGAACTGATTTAATTTTTCAGGCAGATACTTTACTATGTTATAATATAATTATAATAGTTAAATTCGGAGCAATCGCTATGTAAATATTAAATAAATATATTTTATTGTACCAAAGCTAGCAGACGCCTCACAACTTGAGTTAAAATCTCACAAATCTTACATGCATGAAGCTAGGTGTTTGCCCGCATAAAGCTAGTTGTTTACCCGCATGAAACTAAATGTGTTAACATACCTTAGTGTGTATAATATAATAATAATAGTAAAATTTAGAGCAAAAGCCATTTAAATACTGAAATAAATAATTTATGTTATAATATAATTATAATAGTTAAATTGGGAGCAATCGCTATGTAAATATTAAAAAAAAATATTTTATTATACCAAAGCTAGCAGACGCCTCACAACTTGATTTAAAATCTCACTAATTTTACAGGCATGAATAAAGGTGTTTGCCCGCATAAAGCTAGGTGTTTACCCGCTTCGAGCTAAATGTCTTAACATACCTTAGTATGTATAATATAATAATAATAGTCAAATTTAGAGCAAAAGCTATTTAAATACTGAAATAAATTCTAATCTTTTACAACGCCCAGTGGTTTGTTCTGTTTATATATTAATAACTATACATTATCCTGTTACAAACATATAAATGAATTATAGTATAATTAGTCACAAATATAAATGAATTTTCAAAAGTCCCAGGCTGCAGTTTTAATATATACATGGAGCGCCAGATGTAGAGTCGACGTAACTTTTTTCTGCCTGCTTCAAAATTTTGTCTGCTAGTTTATCATACGATGGAAATGTACGATAAAAGGTAAGGGATATCATTAAAATTATAAATAAAATCACCTATTACGATAATAAAATTCCCAGTATTGTCAAACTTCAGGGGAAACAGCCTTTTATTGTAGAGTCTGAAATATATTTACATTCCAATTCGCAAATACAGTCGCATAACATCTACTGCTAACTTAGACTAATTAATGGCATAATTGCAGCCATTATGAGTAGATCAAGTTTCAATATGTCTCCGTTATTAAAAATATTTAAAAAAATATTTAGGATATCAAAGTGCCACATGAATTTAATGTTATCATATATACACCAAATATGTGTAATATATATTTTACTTTCAGTATTTTAAATGTTTTTGTGATAAACTTTATTTAACTTCCTTTAGCCCAATTTTGCCAAAATATTAAATACAATCATACAGTAACAAAACATACAATCAGCTTATTTTAATACGTAAGATATTTTATTAAAAAAATATTATAATGCTATGAAAGTTAGTAATATTTTATATCTTTCAAAATTTTACTGTTGAAGATGCCATTTTGAACATTTTACTAAGCGCAAGGTTTATTTCATCAAAACTTTGAGATATTTTTGAAATTATTTTTTTTAGGAATGGAGGTTCAATTTTTTAAAAATTTAATTTTATTTTATTTTAACAAATGGGAATTATCTGAAATAGAAAGTGTCTACATATAAAATATTAATTTACAACTTGATTCACAACTTCAAATTTGAATCACAATTGAAAAATTTTTCTTAGAAGATATGTTTTATAAAGGTGGAATAAGTAAAATTTTGTTTTAAATTAATTGGTTTAAAATTAATTAAATGTACTGATATATTCTTCTTTTCTACTAATTCTCTTATAATTTTTTTCTATTCAACCTTCTGTATAAAAACTACCCGGAATTGTTAAAAAACACACAAATTTATTGTTTGCAATACAACTGCGATAATGCTAGACTCATTCTTCGAAACACTTCTAATAGGCCAAAAGTGTCTATGAGAAGTGTAAGACCCATGTCTCGTCTCCGGTTATGATACATTTCATGAAGTCTCGGCTAGAGAAAGACCTGGTTTTGATGGTGTTTTTACAAGTAACTAAACTCTTTCCGAACCAGTCTTGTGGTGACGTGTCTCATGCACGTAACATTGGTTAAAATTCTATGAACGGTCATTTTATCAATGTTTAAGTTTCGAGCGAACACTCCTATACTAAAATGACAATTTTCCAGCACTAATTGTTTCTTCCACGTCCACTACCACTTCATGCCCCTCTTTGAATTATTTATACCACTTGTATGCCTGTGTTTTCGACATAGTCGAGTCACTGTAGGCCTTTTTAACATTTTTAATTATTCAGTACAAAAAAGTTTGTTTGAAACACATAATTTAAGGCAAACTCTTTATTCAACTAATTTATTCATAATAAAATTCGCAGAGCAACTTCGAAATCAAAAGAAGAAAAACTCATCCTTCATCGCTCTTCATTTATTCACGAGATATTGGATACGTTACTTGTTGTGTAAAAAATTTTGATAATAATGTACTTTGTTGAATAAATTTTAATTAATTTCAATAATAAAGTAATTTTAATTAGGTATTGAAACGTAGTACAATATAGAATAAAGGAAGACGACAAAGTACTTCTGCGGCCACTCTCAGTTGTAAAACTACTGTAATGTATTGTCTAAATACTTAAAAACTTTCCAATTCTTAGGAAAGTTTTGTGAAACTTACAATTAATAAATTTTAAACCATTTCAATAATGATGACACAATTTGCATGTTTTAGTTTGCGATCACACATTGTGTAAATTAACTAAATAAAATATTATTTTTTTCGTAAATATTAGATCAACAAAAAAGTGCTCGTTTCCGGTTTTAAATGAGTCAAAAACTACTACTCCTGATTACATTAAAATTTTCGCTTAAGAAATCTAGAGACAGGGGTGACAGGAGAGGAGGTCACTCCTTTTCCGTATATATTGCTATAGCTATAGCTCTAAAACAATCTTATTTTAAATTTGTAAAGCAGCCTTTTTAAACGATACCCCACACGACACAAGAAAAAAAATATTTGGGGCTGGGGTCTCTCGGTCTTTAATATTGTAAAATAATAATCTCATTGTAAAATAATGTTCCTGATTCGCTTAACAATATTCATCACATTTTATATCTTTCTCAATGTAATAATTATATATATGTAGAAATATATACATGTATTTATATATGTATATACATATGTATATATACATACATATATATATATATATAGTTATATATATATTTTAAAATTAGAAAATAATATAAGTTTTCACTTTCATCGTGTGGTCATAAGCACACATCAGATTTTTTTAAGTTTTCGCTAAAATACTAATACTGAAATTTAAATAATTCAAATAAAGTCTAAAAATATACTGATTAGTTGGTTAAATGGTGATTAAAACAGTTTATTATCATAAATATTAATAATTTTAATAACAGCAAATATTTTTAATGTAAAATAATATAGATACAAAATGCAACATGTAGCATTGTCTACATTGTCTACTTTTAAATATGCCAGCATTTCACTATATGTTGTTAAGCCTATCTGAAGTATATTATGAAAGAAATTTTTCAGACAAAAAAAGAATAATTCATATTAATAAATAGAATAGAAAGACGGCCGTGTACATATCGTGGGCAATATTTCCAAAGCACATTTTTCAGACAAAAAGAAAATAATTCATATTAATAAATAGAATAGAAAGGCGGCCGTGTACATATCGTGGGCAATATTTCCAAAGCACATTTTTCAGACAAAAAAAGAATAATTCATATTAATAAATAGAATAGAAAGTTGGTTGTGTACATATCGTGGGCAATATTTCCAAAGCACATTTTTCAGACAAAAAAAGAATAATTCATATTAATAAATAGAATAGAAAGTTGGTTGTGTACATATCGTGGGCAATATTTCCAAAGCACATTTTTCAGACAAAAAAAGAATAATTCATATTAATAAATAGAATAGAAAGATGGTTGTGTACATATCTTGGGCAATATTTCCAAAGCACTTGCATAGAAAATACATGCATAGAAATAAATGCGCAGCATTCTTTACTTTAAACTTGAAATTTTGTTTTGGTCTTGAAACCTGGTTTTGACTATGGTACTTTTTTAATAATCAATAATTGTAAATTTTGCAAGTACGACTCATCTCTACTACGTAGCACGCTCATACATACATACTAGGTGGTATTTCAGGACAGGTGTGTAGAACAGGTACGCCCACAATACCATACTAAGTGTACTTAGTATCAAAATTACCTAGTACAACCCATCTTTATTATAAACACACTAGCTGACAGTTCGCTCTCAAGTTTGGATTGTTAATTAAGAAAGGTTGTACCAACTTAAAAATATAACATTTTTCTCCTTCCCATTAAGTGGTTCATTTTTTTTTAACTATTCCAAATAGTTTTTCCACAGAAGGTATAACAAATTGACGGAGGTTAATATAAAGATTAAAATATGTGTGTTGTGCTCATAGAATCAAATTAAATGAATGTTTGAAATATATAAATTATGAAACTGTTTTAGTTTTCAATTAGTCAGCCCTGACTTCATTTAAATGGCATATTTTCCTCAAAATTTATCAGGTAAATTGTGAATTATTATCGCTGTATATCTGTGAGAGTGGAACCTGGCACATTCTGAACGCACTTGACCTGCCGTCTTTATGATGTAAACTCTGTCTCCTCACAGAATGACCAGAATAAAAGAGGAGAAAGAGTGTACACAAACTCAATAATAAAATTATTTACAGTGAATTTTATTGTATAAGGTACTTTAAAAATTTAATCAGCAATCGGTATTGACTCGATAAAGAGTTATGTAAATAATTTTTTACTTTATTAACATATATAATGTAATAAAATTAAAAAACAAGTTATATTTTACATGTGAGTTTAAAAACCAGTATTAATTGAATTACATAATTCAGATATTCAGAGTATTTTACGTACCCAACTCAGCTGCACACATCGTATGCAGTCTATATCATAACAATTACATTAACATTATAACGTCCAGTGTACCAGCTTGTTTAGAATACAGCAGCATCAAGTAGGCAATCCAGTAACAAAACAAGTGTCTTATGAGCAAGGCTTTACCCCTTGGATAATGTTTAAATGCAGCAGAGAAATTGGTACGAAAAATAGGACTTGATCTATTAAAAGAATTCCGATATGCATTTTCGTAACGGAGCTCGTAGTGATGTCATCAAATAGTGATAATAACTTTAAGAAATCTTTTACAAAATTAGCTTTCTTGTAATTTAAAAATTCTTCTTCTCAAATCCCTTAAATTTACCCCTCCTTAATTCCATCTTACTTCCTATTCCTAAACTATGCCCTCTCAATCTTTATAAATGATAATTATTTCTTTGTATTTGTTTTTTATATATTCTTTATATCATGTTCCTTATTTAAAGAGAAGTTGTAATTGAGTATATCCATAAATATATTTTACAGCTCTTCCCTTCACTTAATTCATACATTTTTAATCCTATAGAGTACATACTCAGTTATTGGTCTAAAAATTTAACAATTTTTGAAAAAGAATTGATCAATTTCCTAAACTTTTATATTAGTATTGAGTTCTCGCACTTTTAACTCTATAATCCCTAATCATAAAAAGCTTACAAATCATGGTTTATCCATAAATTGTTTTCTTCATCTATAAATTAATAAGTGAAGAGAAAACTCTGTACACCTTCTTAAGCATATTGCAATCGATGAAAATGGTTGAAAATTGTGATTGAAATTTGGCGTAGTTAAAGTTTATGTGGAAAAGGAGTGCAGAAAGCTAAAATTTATTTACGTGTTACAAATATATTAAATTATATTTGTTTACTTTCATACTGTCAATGTCAAACAAATAATAGTCAGTGGTTATACATATTTTTTTAAAGCTTGGTTCTGTGAAAGCATAGTAACTTGATAGATGTTATTTTTCCCAATTTAGAAAGATAAATTTTGAATTTGAAATACTTTATTATATTAAATAAATCCGCCGGTTCAAAAAAGAACATTAATAAGAACTGACAAAAAACTTAATGGCTTATTAATAAAATAAATATTTAATTATATTTTAATTTTGTTAAAGATTTTTAGTAGTCAATATCATGGTTACTTTCAACAGTTTAATTTTACTATATTATAAACAATGTTCAATATTAGCTCATTTTTTATTACGCTTACAATTTACCATCATAATTTAACATATTTGTATTGGAAAAACATAAATAATAAGCACCTTAGTAACACAAGAGTCAACTTTTTCAGTTTCTTTCAAACAATATCATACTGTGCAAAATTCTCCACTTGATGTATTATTATTGGAGAATCAAAAGTATATTAAGAAGCCATAAAATAATTTAAACACTGCAACCACACTGCATTGTTCTATATAGTATTATTAGAGAATCAAATTTAAAACAAATATAATTAAAAAAAATGTTCTGACATGTTATATAATTATTAGAGGATTGAAGTTATTTTAGGAACACATATAGTATAATTATTTATTATGTTAATATTATATTAAACATTGTGACCACACTGCATTATTTAATAGAGTATTATTAGAGATTCAAAAATATTACAAAAGAGACCTGTGAGTGTTACCAACTTACCTGATACATAATCATTAGTAAATTAAAGCTATTTTAAGAACAGATAGAGTAAAAGAATTAAACACTGTAACCTGTACTTGATACAATAACAGAATTAATAGTATTATAAAACAAAAATGTAGTTAAAATAATATTGGTATAATATATATATATTGGTTACAAGGTGGAAAATAACCTGGTTTTTTCCCCCATAAATATGGGAGAGGGCTACCTAGATTGCCAATGCGCACAATTAATCTTTAAAATAGATCTCTCTCTATCAATAAGGGATTCCTCTGTCAAAAATTCACAGTGCTATGGACCTGCATGGAAACTTTTGCTATGTTCTAAAACAAAATTTGCCACACGTTCGACGATTGCAAAGTCGGTGGGTAGAAGATCAGGCAAAATTGGCTACATATCCGTGGAACAGGTTCTGTGTGCTTTAGTCAGCGCCATAACGGTTCATGCTGTGACCTTAAACACAACTCACCTAACTTGCTGGACCCCAAATGCACCAAGGAGCCCAAATTGACGGTGCATAGGTACATTGCATACCTAGATATATTGCTGTGTACATCAGTTTGAGGGTAGAACTCTTCAGACCCCAGCTAGCACCTGCAAGTTGGGCCATGGAATATTGTGTTCTTCTTTGTTGGAACCCCAAATTAGGACGTCATCAATACGAAGTCATCACAATATCTAGGCCTTCAAAGGTCCGGTTTAGAGTCCCGTGGAACACCTCTGGGGCAGATGAGATATCAAAAGGAAGTCTTTTAAAACAGTTACGACCAAAAGGGGTATTGAAAGTGCATAATTTGGAGCCTTGCTCATCAAGCTTGATAGCTGGTATATTGGCCAATACACCAGCTATTTCTGCTCGTGTAGGAATAGTATAATATTCTCGCTCGACACACTTGTTTGCACTATCACTAAAGAACTCACCCAATCAGTCGGTTCTTCTATTTTTATTATGATATCCATCTCATACATACGATCCAATTCTGTTTTCAATTTTCCCTTAAGAACCTGTGGAATTCTGCGAGGATTTGTACAACTGGTATGCTGTCTGGTTTGAAGTAGATCTTATGTTCATTCCCACATTGGTTGTTTTGGGAATGAACATAAGATCTACTTCGATACCTTCAAACAAATCTTTGCACTTCTGTAGCACTTGAGATCTATACATATCATTTGTTTCCACAATTTGTATCTGAAGTTCATAGACAATTTGAACAATGCCAAGGGCCTCAGCAGATTTTAAACCAAGTATCGATTGCTTTCCACAGTCTACAACAACTAAATTTGTCCGTACAACATTATTTCAGAACAGATATTTGCTGCAAAAAATCAACGCACATGGAACGTGTGTTGATTTTTTTCCCATTATAAAATATTACACTGGGAATTTTTGATATTAAGTCAATTTCATTACACATACATTTGAATGTACCAAAATCTATTAAATCTGCTTGACTTCCAGTGTTGAATTTCATTGTTGATCTTCACAGCTACCAGCCAATAGGGTTATTCTCATTCTAGACGTCACTGATGATCAAGTGCTCCTCGGGTTTCTTCTCTCTTACCGTATTTACACTGCACCAGAATGTCCCAGTGTGAAAAATTTTCTTAGAACCAATAACAAAATAAAAATTAAGTTACACGTTTTAACTTCAACTTTATTCTGAATTTTATATGACACGGCCGGTTTACAGCTAGCACCTGTTAATAAAGACACGCACATACATACATACACACACACACACACACATATATATATATATATATATATATATATATATATATATATATATATATATATACATATATATATACTCGCATACAAAACAGACGATAATATTAATGATTATTTTTAATACAGGTATTATATACAGATATATAACTACCCGTTATACCTAAGGAAGAGACATGCATAAAGAAAAGAAGTGAAAACCAAAATTGGAAAAGCAAGAGAAAAAAGAAGATACTAATAAAAAATATAATTTAAATAAAATAATTTCGAGGTGCCGATATATTTTGTTTATTCTCTTAAAATATTTTTAATACAGTGAATATGCTATGGGTTAATTAGTTTCTGACATATTGTTTTGAAAATCTATAGTAATTTTTCGGTGTCAGCTTGTAGGATAGAAGAATTTTAAAAATTATCTCTATAGTTGATGGTGCATTTTATGAAATTAAATGACATATTGTACTCGTTAGTTATCTTTATTTCCAGTCATAGATACATTTTTACTTCATTGGGCGTACATAGAAATGTAAATGAATTGAATATTTAAGCGATGATTGTCCAATAATTATACAGGAATTATTAAAGTTCATTGACTAACAGAATCATAAAATCATTGAAATTTATTTACGTTTCACAAGCCATATGTAGAGTGTATATAATAAAATTATAAAACGTCTTGAAGGAAATTCTGTAATTATATCAGTTGTGTATAATTTATGTATAATTTGGAAAATGAATCAGAAGAAAGAAAATGTGGTAAGTACTTTGGATATGAATTAAGAATGATTGTGACAAAAAATTGAAAAGACGTCACCCAAAATGGGCAACACAATAATCTATAATTATTTTTCATTCTATCACCACTGACAATGGCTCCAAAATGTCAAGGCAACTAAATTTTGCATTTTGAGAATCATACAATGATATGGAATCTATTAACAATAGCACAGATGATCAGGATTTATCAGGGGAATGCGATTATCAACATTGTCCGGAACTATTGGATTATCTGCGATTTAAACAAAGCAGCAGTATAAATGAATATGTTCCAAAAGTAACTGCTGTTAGATGTACTGCACATACCTTGCAACTTGCAATTAGAGATGGTTTTCGAGAATAGGAGAAACCACTTAACAAGGTTTGCCTGATTGTAAGAGTCTTGTGTACTCCAACCATTGCAATCCAATAAAGAAAGCATAATTTACTGTAAACTTCGATAGAATGACCTACGAATGAGATACAACAGAGAACATGTTAGAGCGGTCATTAAGTTTCAAATATTTTTGTAAGTCCCATTCTGATGTCCAACTTCATTTGAGAGAAATTACTTAGTCAAATATATAAGATTCTTTTAACTCTTTAACACCTTATATGGAATTATCGAAAATTTTACAGATGAAACAACTAATGT
The DNA here is from genome assembly GCA_039881145.1 of Druceiella hillmani. Taxonomy (NCBI): domain Eukaryota; kingdom Metazoa; phylum Arthropoda; class Insecta; order Lepidoptera; family Hepialidae; genus Druceiella; species Druceiella hillmani. Next base: position 10,798,643 of record JAYKKI010000010.1, on the reverse strand, counting down.
TTGAGAGATTTTTATATTTCCTGGATGCAGTATGTTTTTGAGACGAAAAAATATTACTTCCTTTTCATTATATTCGGGAACTTGTATGAAACAAGGCAAGAATAACTTTTCACGAATGACTCTTTTTAAGGGCCTGTGACTAAACGTCATTCTGGCGAAGGATTGGAGGCGATCAAAAGATCAGCTTATTATGATGTGTGACAATTTGGGCATGAGATTAGAGATATTTGAGAGATTAATTAACCACAACTGCCAGCAGTACTCCGACAGTCGAAGATAATTCAAATGTACTATTACCCAGCGCCTCGAGAGAGCTAAATTCCTTCTTGAAAACATATTTTATGCAAAACTACCCAATTGTACTGGAAACAGAGAGCCAATTGACAAATAATTTGCTTGCCTTCTTAAATCAGCTGTTGTTGCCTTCCAGTGCCAATATTTTGGAGTTTTGGAGCACAAAAACATACTTATTATCTCATTTGCTTTTGTCCACACCACCCACTCAGGTAAGTGTGGAAAGAATATTTTCCAGCTGTGTGGAAAGAATATTTTCCAGCTTCAAAATACATGTTGAATAATTTAAGAATGTCGCTCAAAAATTTGTTGATTGAAGACATTCTGATTATAAGAAATAACCACTTGTACCAGAAATAGAATGTTGTGATATTAATAATCAATAATATTATAATTTTATTTTTTTAGCATATATTTATATGCTAAAAAATCAAATGGAATTCCATCTATTATATTATATGTTTGGGATTCCATCTATTACATATAACGCAATTTTCACCTCACTTTCACTCTGCTTATTGCAAGCATGCAGAGGAACGGTGAAGGTTGTGCGAAAGGTTTCCAATAGTAAAAGACATTGTTGTAGCTGTTATATATAGACAATTATTTGAAACTTTTATGATTGTATGTTTAACATTTAAATATAACTTGTATTTAAGGAAAACCTTTCATTACCCTTGAAAGGACTCAAAAGTTTTAAAAATAAATAGTCAATGATGTATACTCTGCCTTAGGAAATTTCACAATGTCTGATAAGCAAGCTGTTTTTAAATTATTAAAAAGAGATATTCTCATGTAAACCATATAAATTATTTTAATTGCAGCCATTTATTATATATCAAGGCTTTTTTCCCAAATTCAGAAAAAATGTTAGTTTGTTAGATCTGTACGTTGTATTAACTGCAATTATATTTTCTATTCCCTATCATAAACCTATGTTTCGTTTCAGTTCAGGAGTTTGTAAAGGTGCAAATTTTTGTAGTTTTTAAGTCACTAAGTTACGAGCAGCACATTTTTATAAAATATGTAAATGTAGTGCATAAAAATGAATTTACAAGTGTTAAATTTAACACTATGACTTTTATAGTTTGCGTTGAACATAGGGGCCTCTTTTACAACATGGAGGATATGTTTGATTAACTTACCTGACAAATTTATGCAACTTCAAACATGTCTCTAAGTTGTAACTGTGTTCAAAGAGATAAATAATGTTGAGCAAACACTAAATACCCACAATACACTTTTTGTAAAATTATATATTTTCAAAGTGTTAGTGGTGTAAAGGTGCTTCACTGTTGATTGATTATAAACAACAGAAAAATACATACTTTTTCTTCTCTAACCAAACATTTAAAAACTCTATATAAATGTTAAGTTTGTCAGGTAATTTTCTTGGACCGTTTATCACACTTATAATTACCAATCTAAATTTTTTTTATTATGTTATATAAATTTGTGTTTAGGGGAGTGTGTTATATGGAAATTCACTATTTTGCATCTGCTCATTTGTAATATACTAAGTTTTCCAATATATTGATTTTACCATTAATATGGTGATTATTTTACTTGAAAATCAGTTTCATTCTAAAATTCTATATAAACATTGGGGTGACGTCCATTTTGAACAACATACCGTAGGCCATTATGATATATTATTAATAAATGTAACTGTGGTTGTCATTTCCAGCATGCGTTAGATTTCCGATTTCTTGTTTTATTAATTTTATTATAATTGCAAAACTATTACTACTAGGCAAGGCTATGTTTATTCCTATGGGTATTTGGCCACAGTTGAAACAAATCAAAATGCAAGATACAGTGAGCGAATGAATATACTGAAGAAAATAAAATAAGAAAGTAATATACAAAGAAATTACGAATGTTAACATGGCATTTTTAACAAAATAGGAGGGAGATGGAATAAAAAGATACTAAACAGGTTTTTAAGTTGTAACCTAGAGCTTGAGAAAACAAGTAATCAATTTGCTTCGAAAATTTGTTGGACAATTTTGATTGCTTAAAATATTATAAAGAAGTGTATGTATATGTAGATAGTGTTGTTATGCGCTTCCATCCATTTAAGTTGTGCCCTGAACTTGAAGTTTTAGTCATATTTTCTGAAACTAAAAATATAATGAATGCACAGATTTTCAAAATATGATTTTTTGAGATAGCATTCAATAAGATGTAGGTAGTATACAACTGGGCAATCAAGTAAAGACAGTAAAAGAGTTTCACAGAGGTGAGTTTTTGCTTCAATCGCAGAACAAAGTGTAAACTAGAAATGGCATGTGGGAGTGACGAGCGTGTCGCAACTAAGCAGAGCTTTGCTTACTTTAAAGTAAAATCATCTTGTCTACATTAGTTTGCCGCCTGCAGTAATGTGCTCTGTTCTTTTTACTTAAAAGAAGAAAAATATGTCTTACAGTGTCACTGAATTTAGTAAAAATAAGAATCAAATACCCAACCTTGCCCAAGAAGTTATTTCTTCCCATACTTACAAAAATTTATCAAGGTTATTTTGGTATTAAAAAAAATTACCTAACCTTTATTTTTATGCATCTATTGTGCAACAGTTTGTGCGAGCAGGATAGACATATGCATAGCACAACAAGGTGGAAGAGAGATCCATCTACGAACATAGTTAAATATGATTGTGAGCGAAGATGGGGGTGTGCTATGAAATGTAATCGGCGCGTTCATAACACAATTCGGCGACATCAGTACCTACACCATTTCATGACCATTTATGCCACTTCTATTTTATTAATTGTTCTATGGTTTCAACAGTTGCAAAATTTTAAAGATACTTGGAAAAGTGTATTCTACTGAAAATATAATGAACAGCAAAAAAATACAGAATTTTGGACAAAAGACTAACTTGGCAAAAGCATATATTCACCAAATGGAAACAACTTGGTCTTCAGCTTAAAAAGTTCTATAGGCTCATCGGGAGTAAGTCCCAAATATCTCCCACTACTCTACAAAGCAACACTTAAATTAGTTTGTGACTACGGCATTCAGCTGTGGGGTACAGCTTCTCACTCCAATATTGAGATAATCTAAAGATACCAGAATAAAATACTGCAGATAATTATATATGCCTCATGGTGGTAATCAACCAACAATTGCATAAGGACCAAAGGATAGGTCGTCCTCCTAAACCTGTCCGAGTAACAACCAACAAACTCACCGCTCATTGTCTCAGTGTGGTGACAGATTGCAGTATAATTAAGACAAAAAAAATTTATCTTAACATTATTAATACATAATGATGAATACCATGATGTAAAGCATAACTCTACCATGACGTAAAGCATAACTCTCCTTTCATCCAATATGTTCATATATCATCTCAGTTCAATTTCTTCACATATGAACTTATAATACATTTCATATTTAATAATAGAATTGTATTGAAATAAACATTTACATGAATTACTAATAAAAAGGTTATTCATTATAAAACAAAGTGATATTAACTTTTACGTCAAAAAGCAAAGCAATTAAGTATATGGGCTAACCATCACCAGAACTAATATGAGGCTCAAAGTAAATGTTTTTTACTAAGTCTAGATTTAACTACACGCAATGTTTACAATATCAATTATTGTTCAACATGTTCGTTAGGATCATTTGAGTCAAGGATAAAAGGATAAGAATTCTAGACATTTGGCACGTAAAGTCAACTTGTCTGATAAATACATTTCTATAAAATTTGAAATGCGCCATATAGTTCTACAAATAGCACCGAGCTACACCTGACTGGACTGCGTGTTTGCATTTTATTGTAAGTCTTAATATTGTATTAAATAAACCAAAGAACTTCTCAGTTTCCACAACTTTTTGCTATAAACAGTTTCAAAAACTAGTATTTCAATTAAATTGTAAAATAACCTCATATTATAATTATTAAAAGTGAAATTTATATAAACATAATAAAGTTATTCAACTTCTAACCATTGTGAAAAACTTGAGAAATATCATATTTCCATTTAATTAAATGCATAGCTGGAAATTATTTAATGATTTTACATTAAATCAAATCATAAAATTGACCTATTCAATGTGGAGCGTGTATATTGCTCCCACAGCAACTATTCAGTCACTCATAAACCTCATTAGCTTATTAATGGTAACACTGCCGTTAAAGAACCCAATTTGTAAGATTGTTGAAAACATACTTATACTTAACCAAAAAAGATTGTAAAAGTGATAACGTAATAAGTAATAAAATAACGTGATTTGCAAAAAGGCACAAACCGTACCTAGGATATCGATGACGCTTTAAGATGTCATTCTTATTAAATGAGTTGAAAAAGTATTTAACAATCAACACTGTGAAAACTGTTTTGCTTTTTAAATGTATTAAATAATATTTTGTGAACACATGTAGTGTGTAAAAATGTTGTCCAAATATATGATTTTGTAAATTATTTGTAAAAAGGGATTTTCCAAGTTACATCTAGCAGACAAAAAGCTGAATAAATAGTTATTTTATTAATATATACAGAAGAGATAGTTTAAATAATGAGAATAAATAATAACAAAACTAAAAGTAAATAAAAAACAAAAACATAAACAGTTTTACTGAATAATATATAATCATACACAAAAAAACTGACAATTAAACAACAATTTGATTTCCCGCTGCCATTAATTTTAAATACATTCACTAAAACTTTTCAATGGTTTATTCCTTTTAAAACAAAGGTGCGCCTCTTTTATACATTTCGTTTTGATTATCCATTACAGAGGTGCATTTGATTTCTATCTTACACTATTGATATAACAATTTTTAGTACTCATTGAATAAATGAGGCATTGCCTTTCTATGTGCCCATTTATTTTTATAAATATATTTATAATAGTGCTCTGTCAGTGCAAAACCTTGAATATACAAGGGCACCTCGCACATGATTTTCGTTATTAATAGAGGTAACTTATCACTTAAAATACTTAGCTGTCCATGGTCTAACTGAATTATTAAACAAGTTAAATTAATATTTGCATCTATGCCAGACACAGTACCTTCAAAGTAACATCTTTCATTCAATTGTAACACTCAACACAATTTTAGTGCTACTTTTAGTTTACTACTACATAAAGCAAAAAATTGTTCAGTGTTTATTTTCATTTTACTAGTTACACTGTAAAAAACCAAGAAAAATATTTTTTTTTATTATGCTAGGAAAAGAAAAAAGGGACACAAACGGGGTGGGAACAATAGGACAAGTGTTGTCATTATTGTGGATAAACTTTTATCAAGGGTATTGGGTGATGTAATTATCCTTAATGCTTTTTTTTAAATATTTCACATATACAGTGTTATACATCTGTCAGCCATGTTTGTTTTATATTCTCAGTTGTATTATGATATTTTGACGACACGACAAATTAATAAAAGAATGTTGTGGAATGAATAGGTAACCGCAATTTTTTTTTGTTCTTGAAGTATAACTTGGTTCAAGGATTAATTAGAATATAATCTGTGTGAAAGATGTTTTCTAATATTAGAATTATGAATTGATTATAAAAGTATATTAATACTTTAATTAATTTTGCAAAAAAAGTCATTGTTCAAATCAAAGTTTATTTTTAAACAGTATTAAATAAAATAAAATATTAATTAACAATACTGATATATTATATTCGTTTTATACCAGAATTTCTCCGTACTAAATTTAGTTTAAATAATTATAAAATAATTACTTTACTCCTCACAACATGTAATATACATAAACTTATTACAAAATTGTTAAAAACCTATTACAACAAAAGCACAAGTGAATTTTTCAAAGTGGCTAATAACATTAGTACATTACATCACAATTATTTAAATATAAGCGATTCATTCGCCTTGGTACTACATAAAGATCAGCATATAAAAAAATACAATAGGAGTAGATTTCAGAAAGCGACGTCTATTGGTGATCAGAGACGCTAAATAACATTTTCAGTACGTTTAAATCTTCTGCTCAGCTACTAGTACACGTATATCGTCAGATGTAGCGTAATACCATGTAGCTAATAACAGGAGCCAGTTTGATATTTCTCACCAGTGCATTCCTGACACTGATCAGCTCCTGATTATGGTTTAGAATTCAGCCAATAGAGACCAGTAAATTTCGCACCAAAACAATACTCCATATTTTATTGATTGCTTACTTAGTGTGTCTAAATAGTCAATGAGGCGATATATGAAGTTATTGTTTAAAGACTTCCTGTTTGAGTCCCTTGACTTATCATCACATTACTGCTGGAAAACTATCATGAATTTATATATGGAGCTGGTAATACAATCAGAAACTGAAAATTACCAGCTACATGTTAAAAACGCAACCGAGGATCTCATCTAAAAATTAAAAAATATATGAGCAAACTCAAACTAAACAAATTAATGTAATGTTGACTGTGCCTATAGATCTGGTAACATTTCAGAAGAAGATTATCATAAAGACCTTTCACGAAAAGTTCAACTGATTTGGAAGTCGTAAAATTATATCTATAACTGGAAGTTAATGCATTCTACTTTAAAGCAAATCTTGTAGTACTTACTTTATAATCTACAATCTGGAGTGTAACAATTCCTTAGATTTTATTGGAGAATGGCAAATCCTTTAACCCTGCTTCATTGAACCTGTGAGTGATTTAAAGATGAATACTTTGACTTCTTTCTTTAACAACTAATAAACATTCTACTTACAAGGGCCAAAGATGTAGTTATTTTTACAGAAAGAACGCACACCATAAAAATGTTGTTTCAAATGTTATTCTTTGACGGTTACACACACATAAAGAGGTAGACTTGGTAAATTCAGCGATCGATAAACAATTTAATAAATTTGACAAATATTTTTACCCAAATGCTTCAACCATAAAAGCGTTAATGTCGTTATGATAAATCACCTTTTCTTTGAAGATTATAAACAAAACCGGATCTATGACTGGACTGAATCTGGTCACAAAACTGAGAAAAAATTAGTGTAATTGATATTAGAATTCTGCAGTCCTCACAACTCCATAGAATATATGCTTAATTTTTTGGATGAATCCATAGGTTTGCAAAGATGCCCAAAAATATTGCAGTTGGCACTAAACCACTTCATCAGTTCCGAAACTAAGTTCAATCTACAACAATTAAACAAATAATGCCGCACAATAATTACAAATTCGTTGAAACTTACTATTTAAAAAATTGATTTACTTTATTTGGTTTTTAAAAAAATATTGCTGAGTAATTTGATTGGCATAACTAATTATGCCACATAAAGAATATATTATCTGTGATTGTAGACAATTACTTACGTCGTTTAATGACGTAATACGTGTGATTAATGAGGGATCTTGAAAAACAGAATTCTCATTATCTTGCTGACTTCAAGTCTAATTAATATTTGTTATTCTAATATTGAAATATTTGAAAACTTATTTAAAAGATAAACTTATTAGAGGAGACAAGTTTGCAGAATTTTTGAGTAAACTAAATTTTTACCAATTTGGTATTCAATTTTGTTCAAGGAAACAAAAAAAATTTATATTTAACACAAGCTTTTTTTGTTTCAGTAAAATGATTAAATTTACAGATTATTATAATTTTGTTTAGGTGTGATTCAAATTAAACATTTTTAATTAGATATTCTGTTATTTCCTTCCTTTAATCGCTAGTTTTAATGCATTGAATATTTGAATCTTAACAAAATTTCTTGGAATTAGATAAAACAAAACCGTCTAAGTGGAAAATACTCCAGAATGACAAATATTTTAACAAATTTTAACCTCCTTATTATCTGAAGGAAGTCAATTACGGGTCACATACCAAGTCATGCATTTATATCACATCATACGTAGAAGATATTAAATTTTTTCGTTCTCCTATAAAAATAGGTACATGGCATTTATGCAATAATTACAAGTCATTGTCATGTGTCATTATGCTATCCTCAACGTGTAATTAAATACGAAATGCGTACTGTTTTTTGTTGAGTTAACATTTATAGAGTAAATAATAGGCAGACTGTAATTTCAATGTTTTTTTTATTACATCAAATTGCATTGACAAACATTTATGACGACCAAAATTTCAATTTATTTTTAATGTTAGCTTATATAAAAAAACTTATATGCTGTTGACTTATAAACTAGTTCAAATAGTGTCACAAAAAAGAGTAACAAAAGTTAATGACAGAAGTGAGACTGGCAGGCTACACTTCTTTCAAGTGATAGTTTATAAATTTGTAAAGTAAAATTTCTAGTGGCCTATTATTAATAATTTACAGTAATACAATTTGCTACAATCAACAATTTGCTATTGACATTGCAATGGATAAAGTTTAATGAACCCTAACGTATTTATAAATCCAACAATACAGTTTTATTATATATACATATAATGTTTTTTTCTAATTTACACAACTGTTTTTACATGTTTTTATCTATCTGTGTAAATATAAGAAATGGTTAAAGATTAATTAATGATTCTTTATAGTGTCATCAAGGTAATGATTAGAAACAACATGTACTTAATTTTTTTTAATATTCATTTGAAGTCATAAGCTTTGCTATAATTAATTTTGAATATTAAAGATTCTAGAAAATAATCTGTTAAGTATGAAAAGAAATCATACCACAAGGGTTCGTACACACAAATATTTACAGGTTAGCATTTCTATAAAACTATTAATATTGTTATTGTTTTTTATCGTGTAAATGTATTGCATAGTATTTCTTTAACAGGCATAGAAATATAATAAATTCCTTAAAACTATTTGGTATGGAGTCAATGTTATAGTTTTCTTGCAAACTTTGGATAAACTTAAAGTACTATTATTGTTACATAATTTTTATTTTCGTAGATTCGAAGATGGGATATTTTTATATGATTATTTTTTTATTCCAATACCTCATAAACTATTTTAAATGCAATTATCAAAAAATATTTTTAAAATCCTTATAATTCATCCTTTCAATACGTAATCAGTATAATCGGCACATAAGTGATCTAATAATGGTACTGTTTTTTTTCTTTTAAGGTATGGAACCCTAATTACATGAAAATTTTAAAATATTCTAAATGAAATCACATTTGAATGGCAGCGAATGCTACATAGCAAAAGTATCCACCTGCACTCATACTTCCTCTCTTCTGAAGCAGCTCATTAAAAATGAATATTTAAACTACACATACTTGCAATTAAAAATTTTTTTTATTTTTTTTCAGATTCTGTCTACAACCGCAATTGTCAAGAAATGATAAAATACCTAGTACTTCCAATTATTTTAATGGTTGTTTTCAGTTCTTCAGCATCGGCCCAGTCATTATTTGGCATGGAACAAACATACGACATGATTTCGAGGTTCATTGATTCTATAATTGACGTGATGAAGACGATAAATCAATCAAAACCAATAGAAGTGGTAGTGATGGATCATCATAATGAATTGACAAAGCATCTATCAGAATGAATATTATGTAAATTTTCGCATAATCCAATATATTTATGTAAATTACCATGATAAACAATAAAAATGTACAAAAAGTAATTAATATTGTAAATTGCCACTGATAATAATGTATAATTATTTTACCCATTTATGTCCAGAGTTATTAATGGCAGATATATCATGTAAAAGACCCTCACGAATCGTGGTGACAATTTCTAATTATGCCAATTATGTTAGTGCTATATATATGCCAATAACGCAACTCAATTTTTTGTAGTCATAGTTTGATGATGTGTAGTTAATACGACTATTAAGTCGTAAAGTGAACAGAACATACCACTGAAAACTTCAATTTAAAAACTACCATTTTATAAGGTAATGTACAGATATAATTCATTCCAATTTTACTATTTTTAGGGTTCTGCTCCTCAAAAGGAAATATGAAATCTTTATAAGATCACTCACGGTAACTTTTTGATGTCGAAACTTGTACTTCAGCACAAAATATATTAACCTGTATATAACTAAGTAGACGCTCAAAAATATTTATTTGGAAGAAATTTTTTCCAACTTGTGTTCTGTGAGATATCAATTAAAAGAATGAGTTATAAAGATTCCAAAATTAATATTTTTAGAACTTTTTTAAAGATATTTCTCTTGACAATATTCACGTTATTTATTTCAAAAACTGTTTTATGTAAAAATTTGAATTTTGTCCTAACCACATATATTTCAGTAGTTAACACTCAAAAATAATCATAGAAAATAAAATTATGGAAAAATAATTTTTTCCTGTCCAGTATCATGTGGAGTATCAGTTCAAAAGGAATGATATAAGGATTCAAGGATTATATCTTTTAGAATATTGTGTAGGATTCTAGAGATATTGTTAAAAATTTAAAAAAAAATATATTCTCCCCGTATTTCCGAAACTACTAAAGTCAAAATTATACATTTAACAGTGTTACTAGAGCGTTATCTAAATGATACCGGAAAACTATGGCAATAATTCTAAATCTCATAGTTTTTAAGAGTTTCATAATATTTTTAAAAAGTATGTGCTAGGCCAGCGATCACCAGGACCATAATAGGATTTTGTCTCCCAGCTGTAAAAATGACTTCTGTTCTGTAAGCTTAGCTACTTGAAATATAAATAATGTCACATCTAATAAACACAAATTAGAAATGTTTATTAAAACTAACAAACTGGATGTTATATTGCTATACAAGTCTTACATGACAACAAGAAATTGTAACACAATTTTTAATATCCGCACTTCTACCCTAATGCAATTGTAAAGGGTTTATCAATAGCAACGGGTTTCCTTGATAGCAATTTTGATTTGTTTTTCATATAAATGTTTGTTAGTTGTGTTAGTTAATATATGGCATTTATTTTAAAAAATTGAGCAGCATGTTTTACTTATTATCAAATTATCGTTCCATTAATTTGTTATCATTCCATTAAACGTTCCGTGCATTATGAGAAACATGTAAATTATGTCAACATAATTATCCTAAGGAAGACACTACTCATCGCATAGTAAATATTCATAGTGAAGCATAATCATGTGCCCTCTACCCGTCGTTGAAGGCTACGAAACGTCAAGAATATCGAGGCAATAGCTGAAATTGTGAGTGAAAGTTGAACTCGTAGATTTGACTATGCAAAATAGCTTGGATCTATAAACTACTTAACGTTTGTGCCTGTGCCTACTTCTGACGAATCAACAGCATCATCTCCTCTGTTGCAGCTCTCTCGCTAGTAGACCAGGTGATAATCCACTTAGGTTAATGCACCCATCTGAAACAGTTTGAATACGTCACAAAATCTTGGAATTTAGAAGACTAACATAACACATGTCATCAATGACATAGAGATGTCATAATATACAAATATTTCAAATGCAAAAAACAATTTACAAAAATTAATTTGCTTAGAGGACCTGTAGTAATAGAAGCCTCTGATATAAGATAGAGGAGACACAGAGTTCCTACCATTGTAAAATAATTCAAGAAAAGCACTCCATTTTTATAACAAAACTAAAATCGACACTAACTGTCAAGCAGATAAATGACTTATCATTCTCTAAACAGATTGCCATGATACAATAATTAAAAAAAAACTAGTCTAAAAACACATCTGCACAAGCTCCAGTTTCGATTTTGAAAACAAAAATTCATAATGAAAGAGGCAGTTTACCGCACAGTTAGATAATGCCTAAAAAAGAAAGAATACTGCTCGGTGATCTTTTTAGATTTCTAATGAGATTTTGACCGTTATAGTATAAAATTTAGTGCTGCAATCAATCTTCCTTCTAGTGATGTATCATCTATTGTAAGTAGTACCACAATTTAGATTGGTGCTCCAGATAACTTACAATGCACATATTCAGTTCTTTTCTCCATTCCAGTGTTGGTTTCCATGTGTTGAGACTGATTGGATTTCTAGAATGAATTCATCAATGAGGGCTATTGTCAGTATACAATTTGCATCCTGGTACAGACCTTTGGATATCTCGCCTAATATAGTAAATAATTTCATGAAAAATATTCATTTAATTTTCTGTGTTTATTTATTGTATTGGGTTCGCATTTAAGTTTGAAAATGTTTACTCTAACTTCATTCACATTTAGGTTTGAAAATGTTTACTCTATCTTTTTTCTGCATTACTATCGCACAACTTTCTTACGCACCGGAAAGGAACGTTCTACATAAGCTACATATAAATATATGCCAATCAATACTAGATTATTTTGAGTGCTGTGAAATTAAAAAATATCTGTTTTCATCATTTTGTACTTTTTATATTAAAAAAGGCAAACGAGCTGTGGAAGTTTATAAAAAAATTTGTAATAATGCTAATATGGATAATAATTTAACAGAATAAATTGTTGGCAAATGGGTTTGTCTTCCACTCTTCAATAGCTAGTCTTCCTCCAAAACAATTCCCATTCATTTATACCACATTTCAATACACTCGGCTATTATACTTTCCCTCACCTATGAGCTGCCACATCTGATAACGAATTTACCTGTTAACCTACGATTACCATTTGTCATCTAGTCGTTAAGAAATTGTCTGAATGGAACAACCTTCGCTAATAATGAATCTGTTAGAACACAACTGCGCCAGTTTTTATCAATAAATTTAAGATTTTTATGAATATGAAGTTGGTTGAGAAAATTACAAAGCTGGTGAGAAAATGGCAAAAAGTCAAATATTATAATAGCCAACACGTATTTGTTTTGGTATATAAATGTATATCATATAAATAGTATTTTATACCAATAAAAATAAAGAATTAACTAACTTGTTCTCTCAATGATTTGTTACTAACATAGAAAAGGTATTTCACTAGAAATGTAACAGATGATGTAACAGAGTGATGTGACATAACGGAAGTAGAAACGGAAACAGATGTTCAGTGAAAATTATGATCGCCGGTACCTATTTAAACGCCCATGTGCAGTACCGCTTATGCCGACCCCTGTTTAACTAAGACAACTGGGCTGAGATTGCCAGGAAGGCTCTTTAGTTATGTTGTATAAAATTGTGAAAAAAAGACATACTTTATGTAGAAAAAACATTTATTCTTCTTTCTTATAAAGAAATTTTTTTTCATTAAGTGTAATGCGTATGCTAGTTTATAGAAATTGAACTCTTCTCGCTTTTATGTTCGCAAAATCTGCTATTAATTCTATTATATCCAAGCTATGGTGCCTTACTGATCTTATATACTTTTTTATAATTTTCAATATAGAGAAAATCCAGATACAACCAAAACAATGTAAGTAATATCCTTAAAAATATCGCCGTGTTGGGAAGTGCTAAAATTAAGTCATAAGTAAACAGATATTGTAAAAGAGTCTGTGGATCATTAGACTGATTTTCTGGAAAATGCAACTTTGAAGCATTAGTTTCGTTAAACAAATCAATACCGTTAATGTCTTTTTCACCACTTGACTGGTCTTGAAAGCTTTAGATTTAAATATTTGCAATGTTTCATTAATTCATCTTTGGAGTAATTAAATGAATTATTGCTGAAAAAGTCAAATCGTTGGTAAACGTTTTTAACTCCTCGTGTGTACCTTTTAAAGAAATTGAAGTCTGATTTAGGATTCTGAGAAAAGTAAAAGTTTATTACTATCACTATATTCATATGCAAATTGTTTTGGCTTTTTTCTTGGACGAATTGTGTTTATTGGGAGGGAACTGCGTTCGTGAGCTACGTTATTAGCTTCTTCTAACACCCTTTCAAAGTGTTAGAAGCAGCTAATAATGTCACATCTTTACGATATTCTGCGAACTTATCGATCAACTTATTTAACAAATTTATGCAGATTTGTGTTTCATTGTGGGGCTTTGCACAATTTTACTCAGAGCATTCATTTCGTTTAAAATATCGAACCAAATTTCGAACGTGCAAATAAATTTATAATTTTGGATATTGTGTAAAAGTTGTACAACAATCCCATTCCGACAAATCATCAGATATTTCTAGCAATTAATCAAATATTTTATGGAGGTGATACCGTAATGGTTTAACTGCATCGATTCTGCTAAAACATCGCGTGGCACTTAATACCTTTTTGTAGACGATGAAAAAAAATGTAAATTAATTGAATTATATTAAACAAATTTACAATCTTGTGCGTAATGTTTGCTGCATCATTAACTACCACATTGAGACTATGAGCTGAGCATGGGACATAAAATGCACGTTTATTGATTTCCATAATTTTTTTTGCAAACCATTTTGTTTTCCACGCATATTAGAACCATTATCATAACCTTGATTGCATAAATTTTGAATTTTAAGATTTAATTGTGAAAATAAATTCTTAATTTAATAGACCTTCACCTATAGCTGGTATTCAGACAGAAACCAAAGAAATTTTTGCATATGGCAACAATTTTAGCATCATTATTTAAAAGAACATATCTGAATAGAATTGTTATTTGTTTTGTGTGACTCACATTTGGTGTGCAATCTAATATAATGGAGAAATAATTTAATTCTTTGACTTTGTCCAGTATATAATTTTTTATCGACGTGCCAAGTAAATCAATGATTTACTTGGTACGTCGAAATAATTATAGTAACTGCTTAATTCTTTAACAATAGTAACTAAGTAACAATAATAGCCCAAAAATAATCTACTTGGTAATTCAGAGCACAATTATATCGCATAAAATTTAAAAACAAGAAATAAATAAAACGTAGATACTTACCATAATTGTGATTTTATCGCACTTACACCTTGGGCTGATATATACTATTATTAACTATTATTCTATTATTTATATTTTTATACTATTATTAACAAAACAATTGCAAATATCATCATCATTATCATATATATTAATAAGCTAAGGTTTTAAGATGTTACACTCCCTTTTTAGAAAAAACCTCACAACTAATCCACATAAATTATATATCATTTTATAGATAATTGCTTGCTCTACCGGCATCCACAACTAAAAAATTTATTATTGCTATTGTTTTTGCAAATTAATTAATTATTAAAATTATATACACAAAACAGCAATGCTGCCATCTAACGGCTCAACGTCAATATGATTGACGGTCGGTGAAATTTTTGTTTAATTTCAAATCCACTCACGTATAAGTAAAGTGGCGCTTTAGCTCAATGCTTTTGATACTTGCGCCTCTATATGTCAATTTTAGTAAAATATTTGCTTGATCTGTCATCTGAGCTTCATAATGGAATAAATAATAATGCGAAGACTTCGCACGGGTCACGCTAGTTGCTATTTAATGTGGTGTGATAATACTATTCTTATGTGAACAAGTACAAACTCAGAGGGGGGAATCCCCAATTTCGCCAGTCCTGTTATAGAGTGTACTTGTCTCAGCTTTCGAGCACCTGCCACGCGACACCGCACTGGGCAATTCAATCTACCGACATACATTTTGCATCATGTCATACGTTCAATAGACGACAATAGATGGCGCTGTTATCGATATAATATAAAAGAAAATTAGAAATTGTGCGTCTGTCGCTCTTTTCTCTCCCTGTAGTGACTTTTCTAATGCTACATAGGTATCATGACAAAGACTTTGATCATTATATAATCGTACGATTTTCCGCCGCCTGGACCTGCCGCCCGTGTGCTGTGAATAGTTTGCACATATCCTTACGGTGGGTCTGCGGAAGAAGCAGAAGTGAAAACGGAAACAAAAGTGAAGTTATTTTTCCTTTTGTTCATTAAAAAATGAAAAGAAGTCCTACATAAGAAGTAGGTTACATCAACGTATATAGGTATTTATTTAATAAACATTAGAAAAAATAACAATGGTATAACGGACAAAATCGTAATTTGAAAATTGCTTAATTCCCTTGTGACTTCTTTCAAAGGTCTCACTATATTGACATATTTTTCAACTTTTAACTAATCTCCCGGAGCGAGAGTCATTATTTTTCTTTACTGAGGCATAATACAATGGAATCTTTAATTGTTAAAAAACACTCCATCACATTAAATATGGAGTTCCACCTGTGAATAAGTAATGTTCATTATTCATTGTTAACAATTTAATTATGTAAAAAACTAGTTACCGGAGAGTTTTAGTTAACAATCTGTAATTTTTAATTTATGCGCAAGAAATAATAAATATTAAGGAAATAAAGTTAACAATTACATAAAAAATATGTGCGTGTAATGAAAATATTTGTTCTTTTATATTGTTGTTTTTATAGATTTTGTAAATGTAAACCAAAAATATGTGAAACAAAATAAAAGATATACTAATATAATATGAATACGTAGACATAATTATTATATTTGTGCGATATGAAATATGAATACCTGGATTATCTACCTAGTAACCCAGGTATTAGGATAGTCTTGTACAACACCTAGTGGAGATTGACGGGTGTCCATTTGCAATTTTCGCACTTTTTCTTGTGCTATCAGGGAATCATTAAAATGAGTTGTAATTCCTTTAAATTTAAGTACAAGTTGCTTCAGCTATTCTTCAAACCTAACACAAGTATTAACGTAGAGCTGAATTTTGTGAATAGTGTAATCAAAATCTTCAATACGTGATCCACGTAACTACACTTTAATCATTTAACACCATATCTTTGCTAATAGCCCACGTGAAGATGTTGTAATACAAAGAAACCTAGGTTGTGGTAAAGAACTTAAAGAAAGTAGAAATAATACTACATCATGTAGTTTCATTTAATTGTGAATAATGAATTTCTACAAAATTAACGCCAAATATATTCAATATTTGAAAACAGCCGATTTGGCTACATTGGCGATATTATACTGTTGACTCCGAATTAAATTTCGGAAGACGATACAAAGCATTTGGTTAATATAACACTTGTTACGTATTATGTGTTTTTTATGTATTATGTATTTTAACACTTGTTATATATTATGTGTTTTTATCTCTTGAAAAGAAAGCCTGAAATTTGGCTACTTTTTATTCTTTCTTTCAAGTAGGATGATTAAAGTCTCTTTTAGCATGTTACGATTTAACTTCTTATTGCTATGATGAATATCCTTATAGTCTATACATCAACAAATAATCAATTAAATCCTCTTAATGAGGATCACAATATACATTTTACACTATACACTATAATAACATCCACACATCTTTATTCTCAAGTAATCCTTAACCTAGGAAAGACTTATTAGTAATTTGTAATCTAAATTTCTTATTATGAACTTTATTTTTGTTTCTTGTATTCAAAGTGTCGATATCAGACCCTTTGGCAAAGGAAATTAAATCCTTTTTACCATACAATAGGTTTTCATATATCTATAACGATGGTAAAGTCAGAATATTTGCCTCTTTAAATAGAACTGGTAATGATTCTCGAGATTTCATATTATATATGGCTCGGACTGCCCTCTTTCACAGAATAAAAATAGTTTTAATATCTGCAGCGCTGCCCCACAGCCTAATACCATATAACATAATGCTGTGGAAATAAGCAGAATAAGCTATCTTGGCCGCTGCTGCACCAGTCAGCTGCCTAATTTTTCTAACTGCAAACTCTGCTGAACTTAACCTACTGGCTACTGAATATATCTGAGTAGCTAATAGTAACTTCAGATCTAGAGTTGTACACAGAAAAGTAACAGCGGTTACTAATTCTAATATTTTGTTATTTAAATATACTCTACTGTTAACCTGAGGTTCATTAGGGGCGAAAATTTAATATGTTTTGTTTTCTTAGTATTTAAAAACAAGTCATTGATTGAGAACCATTAATAAACATTATTTAAAGTTTCATTAATTTGTCAGGTCTACTTCTTTCCTATCCACTTTGAAAATTATGGAGGTCTCATCGGCAAAAAAATTAAATTGCATATATTGCTTACCATAAATGGTAAGTCATTAATATAGACAAAGGAAAAAAATGGATCCAGTACTAAGCCCTGAGGCATTCCCAATTTCCTTTCGAATTAGTACCATTAATTTCGAGTCGCTGTTCAGGATTTCACAAATAAGACTTTAAAAGATTGATTGCGGTTCCCTCAATACTGTAATAGCTTAGCTTATTACTAAGTATTTTATAATCTACACATTCAAATGCATTTGAGAAGTCACAGAATACCCCTACTGTATCCTGTGAATTCTTCCAAGCTCTATAGGTAATCTTAATGGGATGAAATCCAACTTCTTGTGTGGATCTTCCTGTGGTAAATCCAGACTGTAAATGATATAAAATCCTATGGTTACCTTCTGATCAAAAAGTCTCCAGAATTCCCCATGCAAATGAACCACACTTGAGATATTGCCAACATTTTATTTTTTCTAGGCTGATACATCAGCCGTCTGGTGCTCAAATATCTTTTTGAACGTCAACTGTTGGAAGTTTGTGTGTGATAGCTTTGTAAACAAGTCAGTGTTAGTTGTATTCTGCGAATTTTACATTGTCAAATTTAGGTGAGTACAAAGTTTGCCTGAAATTTTGTGTTTCTAACAAAATATCATGTGCAGAAAATGTTAACAGTAACCTACGGGGACTTCACAATGTCGAAAACACCACTTGTGTTTTCGACATTGTGAGTGCTACAAAGAGTTAAAAGTTGGCCATACTCCAGTTGACGATTTGCCATGTTCCGTTCATCTATCCACCACTATCACAGATGAAAACATTGAAAAGTTAAGGAAATTATCCTCGCATATTGTCGTGTGAGCATCAGGGGATAACATGTTGGTATCTCATTTGGATCAGTGCAGAGAGTTATGTACGTTGTTTTGGACATGAGACGAGTTGAAGCGTAGCTTGTGCCGAGAGTTTTGATGTCGCTAAAGAAATGCTTTCTTCGGGCTAAAATCTCATCTATGACATCAAAACTAACCAACAATCATCGGAATGGGGCTTCTCAGGTGACCCAAAACCCAAAAAACCATGACATAGTCAATCCAAAAACAAGGCTTTGTTGACCGTTTTCTTTGATTGTCATGGTGTGGTCCACTCCAAATTCCTTTCGCCAGGCCAGACAGTACATAAGGAGTGTTACGTGAGTATACTAGCGTTTGAGTGAAAATGTTCAACGCAAGAAGCCATATTTGTGGAGAAACAACTCGCGGTTTCTTCACCACGACAATGCACCAGTTCACACATATCAACTTGTATGTGATTATTCGACCAAAACCAACATACATACTGTTCCGCAAGCTTGTATTCACTTAACATTGCACCCTGTGACTTTTTCCTATTCCCATGACTCTAGTTAACATATAGCGGAAAGCGTTTTGAGACGTTTGAGACGATAAAAGGGAATTCGCAGAACAAGCCGAAGGCGATTCCTAAATAAGTCTATGAAACGTGTTGTGAAGATTGGAGGAAGCATTAGAATATGTATATCGCTTGCAATGGAGATTACTATGAAGGGAGTACAATGAATATCGAATAATGATTGAACCGTGTTTGTTTTATTGAAAATTTCCAGTTACTTTTTGATCAGAAGTTATTAAAATGACAGAAAAGTTGATTTAACATGAGTTTTTCAAAAATTTTACTGAGAGCAGCCAACACTGAGATTGGATAATGATTTGTAGAGTCGCACGTACAACCAGCTTTAAAAATAGGAAAAATTTTACTGTGTTTCATCGGGAAACTTGCCTTTATCGATATATATATTAAATAAAAGTGCTAGCTTTGGAACAATGTTTAGGATAACAAAGCCAATGCCATCAACTAACAGCTCTCATAGGGCCTCAGACATTTAGCGATTTAAAAATTTTTCTAATATCTTTATCACTCTTCATTTATCTCCACATTTAGCGGTTTAAACATTTTTCTAATATCTCTACATGTCCCATGATTAAAATTAAATTTAGACACAATCGTTTAACATCCTGATTGAGTCTATCAGAGACAAGGGGATCAGAAGTGGAACTTCTTGAAGTTTGAATAGGAATGTTCGAGAAAAAGTTCTTGAACTCGGTAGCTACCAATTGTTGATCTGAAAATATCACGTTATTGTTGTTGTCAATATTTTATACCTTGCTAGTTTCAGAATGAATAATTTTCCATATAATTTTAATGTTGTTAAGAAACAATTTGATTTTACTTTAATTAAATTTTGCTTCTTAACATATTTGGTTAAATATCATTGAATATCTTTTAATATAATTATGGGAGTTTTCATTATTTTATTGATCATTTATCATAGAGATCAAACAAAATGTCTCTACTTTTTCTTATTCCCTTCGTTGCTCAGACACTAAAACATAAATTATTTTGTTCAGTGATTTTCTTTTTTGTACATATTTTATTGAATTCACTACTCAGCATTTTAAAAAAGAATCATAATCGATGTTTGTGTCTCGTGAATCAACATTGAAGAAGCTTAGTTTCTTTTCAATGTTGGAATTAAATTTATCCAACCTGTATTTAGTCAAAGGTCTGCCCACAAAGGTCCGCTTTCATTGTTTGTTCTGTTTAAAGGATAATTTAATAAGAAGAAATTTATGGTCAGATCTAACACACATTTTATTTTTTTATTTAACGTTTTTCAATTTGTCATTACATTGTCTACACAGGTTGCGGCTGTGGGAGTAACTCTGATTGGTGCATTAAATACATAATACAAATTAAATGAGACAAACAAGTCAATGAACCTCTGTTTCTCAACAGAATCTAATAAAATATCAATATTAAAATCGCCACATACTATAATAGATTTATTACTTTTTAGTTTACTTAAGGTATACACATAAGATAATATATTCCATTTCCGCACAGGCAATCTCACACTCATGTTCAATAGAACATTACGTCATATCTTTTCTTTCTTGAAACTTTTGTTTATCGTTATGTAATATTAATGATCCAACTACTTCACCTGACATTCTATTGTACGCCATTGAAAAATTGTCTATATTAAAATTCATATTATCAACTTTGAGCTATGTTTCAGTGAAATATAGTATACCAGCTTCGTATTATATTTTAGATAAGTGCATAGCAGCACTAATTAATTTAAAATTATTAATAATATTGTTGATGCTTCAAAAATAGAAATTTGTTGCTAGGATGACATGTCAAAGAGTACTTTCCACAAGGCGATCGCAACGCTCAAAACGCTCACTGTATCGTTCCACTTGGAGACCATGGTCGTTGCGGTCTTGATCAAAACATCATTGATGGTGTCATTGTTCACGCACGCGACTACCCGTGAAGTGGCGTGGGTCGTTGCGGTCGTTTATCTATCAAATTGACTATGAAGTTTACGTAAATAAATTTATATCATGTTTGAAAATTAAATATAATGACGGAGAGAATCACATTATCCAGTTTTGAAAAGTACCTAATAGAAATAAAGGTTACACCAAAAGACGCAAATGCAAATGCATTTATCAAACTTTTATAAAAATTAAATTGCACTTTTAGTTACTGTAAGTCTAAATTATTGTGCAACGATTAATACAGAGAAATTAAATTGCACTCCTACAATTACTATAAGTCAAAATTATTATCTAACATAATAAATATAATCCCTAATATAATAAAAAATATAATCTCTTGATTTTTGTCCAATACCCACCATTTACTCATAGTTACGAATACGCATTGTTTATAACCCATTCCACTTGGACTGATAGTTACAACGTTCACAAGCAAGTGGAATGGATATGTATGCGGTCGTGGGCGCGAGCGTTGCGAGCGGCTAGTGGAACGTACTCAAAATATGCATAATGATATTCAGAGAGTGAATGTACTTATTTTGTCTTTCTGACAGAGAAATGGAATGAGGAAAAGCACAAAGAATGATATTAACGCCCAGTTTAGATAAAGTGGCAAAGCTATTAATTATGACTCTTTTTCTTGCTCTGTTAACAAAATTGTATTACTATTGCAATTAAATGTGGAATATGCTATATTTTTTATTACTTGCCTATAAGTTGCACCAGGCGAACAACAGTTTGTAAACGAGCCATGTCTCAAGTTGTCATTTACTAATAATACAAGGTCCGTTCCTATTTCGTCCAAGTAAATAAGTGTTTATTTTGTCAATGAGAAGACTGTCACGCAAGACCACATACTGTAATGCTTCAGGCTGAAAGTCGATTCAGTTTGCATAGTCATTATATTTACATATGTGATTATTCGTTGGTGCTCCGTATTATATTTACACAATTCAACTAATTCATTAGTAGAATAAATATCTCCGACTGTAGTTGATGAGTATCAGCCTCATATAATTTACTATCTTCTTCTCTTTTAGATTGTTTACATGTTTTTTCACATGTTTTAAATTCCTCTGACAATATCACATGTACTTTTCTTAAGTGAACTTTCCTATAAAAACACTTTTGTTTCTTGATTAATTTTTGAATTTTTTTAATACATATCTTAATTTTTGCCAATTTCTTAACTTTTTTGTAACTGTTAAAGCAGCCACTATGTCCTGTTCTTACAAAATAATCTTCACTTTTTAAGTCGATGGTATGAATAGATTCAGTCAAACTCTGGATTGCAAGCTACTAATTCTTTACGATTCAACGAATTTTGTGTAGCTGATTACATCGTTCCAATACATCGACCAATTATGAATGGATCTCCGTTTTTAAGTCGAGAGTTTTTGTCCATAACACTCTTAACCTCCTCCTCACTATTTTCTCTTTCCTGTACAAGATGCTTACAAAAATCTTTAGTTTTCTCGAACTCTTTAATGTGAACCTCCAGAGCTGCCGATTTACGTATCGTCATAATGAGGCAGGGATAAGCATGTATTACATAACAATGAAAAAGGTTCAAGTCAGGTCTACTTGTACAGAAAGCGGAGTGCTAACTAGTATTGCCCCGCTCACAGGCAGTGCGCCTCCGCACAGACTGCTGCATTGCGACAGCAGCTGCATGAACGGTGAAAGCTGTAGTTGGTATAGGCGCAATATCAATATCGTTTCTGTTGGTCACTCTAGCGTCGCTTGTTTACAAACAGTCCTTTGTACTTTCACTTATGTCACTTATTTACCGGATGAATTTCATATCACCCACTTTTTTTGTCTTTAGCACAAAACAGCCTTAGACTTTGAGCAGTATTTTTAAAAATTTTATTTGAGTTTTACTGTTTTTAACACAAGTTTGCACTAATTCATTTAATACAATCAATATAAACAATTTAAAATACTTAATGTATTAAATTAGTTATTTCAAGTTACAGAGCAAAAAAGTAAGTCCCAGAGCAACTCAAATATGTGCATGCATGTCACGAATTGGATGAACGATCACGCTGCAATAGCTTCTCCTGTATGATGGTTTTTCATAATGAAGTTATGAACAACCATCATACAGGATTAATTAAAAAAATTACTGCATTTTCAAAATGACTGCATATCTCGTGTGCGGTCAAACTAAGTAAAGAAACACCTGCACTCCTTTCTGATCAGATATCACTTGTAAATGACATCTGATCAGAAATGAGTGCTGGTATCTTGTTCTATTGGATGCTAAATTGTGTAAATAGTCATACACATATTGTGTAAAAAACTGTCGGCCTTTTAATTTATACCCTGGCAAGACAATACTTATCATTCAGCATAAATCCACAAAGTTAAATGATAAATCCTGCAAGGTGATCATTTCGCCTATTAAATGATCCATTTCATTGTTTTTTGGTGTAATGTATCCCAAATTTCATTTTTGCATATATTTCTTGAATAGTTAACTGTTTCTTCTGCTTCAGCCAATGGATAAGGCAAGCTTTGCTTCTTTTTTTCTTTAAATTAAATGGTAAATCCTGCAAGGCGATTATTTCACCTATTAAATGATCCATTTCATTGTTTTTTTTGGTATAATGTATTTTTTATATTTTTGTATATTATATTACACATTCTCATACGAAAAATACTACTCATCTGGGTAGTTTTTCAGCATGATGATTATCAGAGTCACAAGTTCTTCATGGATGATAATTAGATGGAATGTTGCTTTTTGCAAAAGTCACCATGTGCGTCTTTAACCCATACCACCTCTGTGCACTAAACGACCATTGTATTATTCTCACTATATTTGACAAAGGTGTTTGATATCAAATGTCATATATTTTATTATTGAGACGTTTATTATTAGGATGTTTTATGTACTTATTTCTGCTAGACGATACTAAATTAAATTTGCTTTAACATTCCAAAATGTTTTAGACCACTCAGAAACATTTAAAGTTTACGAACGTTGAAAATGCAATTTATACCCTCTTGTTTTTAAAGATATAAGAGGCTTTTTTGTTAATAAATAGTCTAGCAATACAAGGTCTTTTAGGCAGTTTTTCAGAATTGAAATATGAATATTTATGTTATCATTTTCTTATAAATAATTTATTGGTATTACTTCAACTTTCGAACATTAGCAGTAGGTGAATAGTTTTTATTCGTGATTAGAAATTGGTTAATTTTATTAAGATGGCAACTTTGAATTTTGTTTTAGGAAATCTCCTTCTCATTGAACACTTCGTTCCACACTTTGTTCTAGAGTTTTGTTTGACCAGCTGGTGAGTCACTTTAAATTTACATGAAATTTCCTCTTGTTTTGTTACTTGTTTTAAACCTTATCTTGTTACACTCCTTTAAAGTCAATTCAATATTCTATATCCTTTATCGTGTTCAATATATTCCAAATTGCAACAAATAAAAATCCAACGATATAATAACAACACATTCCGCTAATTCGAAACTTGTCAAAATACTTTGAGTAAAAGTTATTATATGTTTGCCTACTCTTCGCAAATGCTCACCTATCATTATCATATTTAGAAACAGTATTTACATCCGATATTCATAAACTAACTATGTGTGTCACAATTACTCACTCTGTGTCTTCTACAATTTCTAAATTAGATAAAGAGTCATTTTTACTAGAATTCTGCCAACAACAACATATAACACTTCATACAAATGAATTTTTTTCACAATGTATGTGATGTGGTCTTCTTTACAATTTTCAAAAGACAATTGCAATTGTTACAAAATTTTTACCACCTGAATGACATTTTGATCTGTAGGCTCTAACAGTAGATTTAAAAGGAAGAAAGAGGACAGAAATGTGTCCATCGTCACTTAATAAATAGATAATTTTGGAGAAAGTTTTGATACTTCTAACAGTAAAAAAAATTGATGAAAAAACCAGTCAGTGAAAAAGTCTTTGTGAACATTGTCATACTTATGTTTGGTTTTATTAAACGTGTAAAATGTGTGGTACTTGTACTATAACTTATACCCACGGTTATATATACTACATATTCCGGTTATATATACTACATATACGGTTATATATACTACATATATATACTACACATTCCACATATAAATTAAATTGCAAATCAGCAGTGCTTTTTAATTTACCATGAAAAACTATTTTATGTCTCTTAGCTATTTGTCCATATGTTTCATTTTTAATTTCAAATACTTAAAGTCTTTGTTTAAAT
Source organism: Druceiella hillmani (assembly GCA_039881145.1). NCBI lineage: Eukaryota > Metazoa > Arthropoda > Insecta > Lepidoptera > Hepialidae > Druceiella > Druceiella hillmani. The sequence continues at coordinate 10,772,973 of JAYKKI010000010.1, read as the reverse complement.
AACTAAACTTCAAAGGGAAACTATAATTTAATTTTACCATGAAAAACTATTTTATGTCTCTTAGCTATTTGTCCATATGTTTCATTTTTAATTTCAAATACTTAAAGTCTTTGTTTAAATAACTAAACTTCAAAGGGAAACTATAATTTAATTTTACCATGAAAAACTATTTTATGTCTCTTAGCTATTTGTCCATATGTTGCATTTCTCCAAGAGGAATTTAGCACAACATGTCTGGCTCGTACAACTCTGTAGTAGTGCAGAGAGACGGATGGACGGTGAAAGAAGTAGCACAGGAAATGATGGAACAGGGTCAGCAGGATGCCTTCTACATTTTTAATATTGACGATGTTGTGCGCAAAGTGAATCACTGGAGGAAAATGATGCCGAGAGTTAAGATATATTACGGTATATGTCTCATTTAGTTTTTCTATTGTAAACAAACATTAGGATGTGGTCGATACCAATTTTCTGTAATTAGAAAACATTAGGGTCATCATTACTTAAAATTTTACAAATCAAGTTCTATTTAATTTATAAATTCCAACATGAATTTTATATTTAATGATACATTCTTCTTTAAAGGAATTCTTTTACGAAATTTTCAAATATTTAACCTCATAATTAGAAATATAAATACTATTGAATTAATTTAATATTGCATTTTTACTGTACCACTACCGAAGAGATTTTTTTAGAACAGGCTACTTTCAGTCAATTTGTATAGAATATATATCAAGTGCGAGAAATGTTTGAATCAATACATATACAAGTCATATAAGCATAAACCTATTAAATACGAGTAGAACTTGCACTATAAAAGTTAGATATACAGTCAAGTCTATATAAAATTGAAATATTTAATTGCATATGATTTCTCATTAAACTATTTGTAAATATTAGTTTTATTTTTCACTATATGTATGTATGTATGTCTTCCAAAAGCTTTAAAATATTGTGAATCTCTCAAAAGTGTTATAGTTTTATTATTCATAATTTTTTTACTACTATATTTAGCTCATTTTAAATTTATTTTTCGAATAAAGAATTTAGCCTAATTACAAAGTAATTTTTGGAATATCTATATATAATTAATACAATGAAATAAATTTAAAAAGACATTTTCATAAAAGAGCTCTGTGAGTGGAAAACACTCTAAGAGTTCTTTTCACTGATACGCCATATATCTATGCTGAAAAACAATTTCCTTTTAAGTCTCCCTTAACATGTTCGGAAGTCCCCTAAAGATATAACATTCAGTCGTTTTAAATGCCATTGTTAGTTTAGGGCGAAGGAAGGAGTATGAATTTCAAGTTTCCACCTTATTTAGTTAAAAAGTTGGAAGCCTTTTATAGACCGACAAATTTACAGACGACTGCTACAACAATAGAGTTCTGTTCAGAGGCTTCAGATACAGTACCTTAATTATATAATGTCGTTCATAGAATAATATAATGTTGTTCATAGATTATGAAGTAGACATATATGATGTAAACGTAAGATATGTTCATGTACAGCAAATTGTTAGTAATTGCTAAATATTTTGAAATTCAAACTTTGGGCAAAAACCTAACTTTAGCATGAATTTGCAATTGATAAAAATGAATTTTTTCTCTGAAAGTAACAGTTGAAATTTGTATGCCATTATTAAAATATTTTTTGTGCTTTTTCACATTATTACTATTAAAAATTAGGTAAACAAATGCTTTCTTTTAGGTAGAAAAAAATTATTTTTTGCACTCAATTAGAAAAAGGGCATGTTTTACGTTTTTATTAACGACAATTTATTCCTTTATAGCCAACGAAGAGCATCTTTCTTTGCCCGACATATTCCGATACCGTGTATAAAATTCCTCTGATAGCCAGTTATTTACATTTGAATATATTGTTTTGTGGATACGGTATCTTTTTAAAACAGGAATAAACAATACAGTTTGGATCACCTCTTTTCACTATTATTTACATAATATACATAGGTGTATTGGCTTGCCTTACTTCACAATCATAAGACTACGAGTATGTTTCCTAAACATGTTTTTTTTACAGCTCTAAAGGCAAATCATCATGATCTCATGCTGAAAGTGGCTGCAGCAATGGATTTAGGTTTCGACTGTGCTTCACAAGGAGAGATCGAACAAGTGCTACGTTATGGAGTTCATCCAGGGTATGATACAAAAAACCTACGTTTAGTTTAAATATGTGTGTTTTCAAACAAGAAATGTTTAAAACTTCACTTAAAAACTCATTAAAAACTCATATCTTTCATCTTGTTTAAAGCAGATCAGCTGCGCCAAAAATTTAACAAAACATGTTTACCGAACGTATTAGCAAAACATAATCATCTGCTGCGGCTTTATAAACAAAAAATCAACACATAATATCAGATAATTTTTCATTTCATCTAAAGTTAATTTGAATGAGAAAAACGTACTTGAAGTTCTTGAAGTTATTTTTCATACAAGAAAAAAAATGATATGACACTCGATCATATCTTCAGCGATGTACTCTTAATATTTACAGATAATTACAGGCGGAAGATCAAAAAAATTTTTCGGAAAAAATTTTTCCGATGATCAACAAGTGGCTTTGATGAACTTTTGTCAATGATATTGCCAGATATCCAGAAACAAACTATATGGTGAAGTGATGTATTTCCACCTGAAATGAGACTGGATGTTACTTTACGATTACGGGGTGCTTGCATGTCAGTTTAATAAAAAACTTGTCAACTTTATTCCAATTCATATTATCTTCCAAATGACACACACGTAAATTTAAATGTCAAAATTTCTCCGACCTTCGATATAAATAAACACAAGCGAGTGACATATGCTAGGTTCGAAAGTAATGGTGGAATAAATATTTCCCTCCCCCGCAGTTGAACACAGGAGTGTTATCCTTTCATTTCGGATAACATGTTTGCATGCTTTTGTATGACAAACACGTTAATCATGCCCCTATTTTGTTAGAAAAACATGTCAGGGCTCATTTCTAACAACAATATGGTCGAAGGAGAACCAGTTTTATGTGATCACAACTAAGACCTTTATAAATGTCATGCATCTATAAGTGTTCTTGTCTTGCCTTCCATGGTAATAGCCTATGACAAATGGAAGATGGAGGGGTACTCCGAATATTTGTATTCATGGTTGTTTTAATAAATATTCACCAACATTCAAGTATTTGTATTCGTATTCACCATATTCTAAACAAATGCTCTTGAAATTAAATTATGAAACTGACAAAAGTGATCATCAAACATATTATCCATTATTACCATTGTATTTACAAAGGTCACAAACATACTTACATACATACAACATACAATTATATATATTCTATTAGAAAAAAGTCACATAAAATATATATTTTTACTTTATATAAAAACTTAAACACCTGAATACATAACATATACCCAATTAAGTGAAACTACGTGATGTAGTATTATTTCTACTTTCTTTAATTTCTTTACCACGACCTAGGTTTCATTGTATTACAACATCTTCAGATGGGATTTTAGCAAAGATCTTTGCTACCAGATGAAAATTTATGTGTTTTTAAAGTATTAAATATAATGCATTTTAAAAATGGAGAGATTAACATTTTTACTTATAAAAAATTTAAAAATTTAATTTTCAGACGTATTATATATGCCAATCCCACAAAAACACCAACAAGCATGTACTATGCTAATTTAGTCCGTGTACACACAACCACATTCGATAACAAGCATGAACTTATTAAAATCAAGGAAATGATGCCCAATGCCAGGTAAGTACAGTTCAAATAGATATTTACATAGTTTTGCTCAAGACTTTACTTGTATGTTTGTCTGTATGTGTAATAAAGATTTTTGTGGAGCACTTTATTTTATAAAAACTAAGTGAAAGTGCTTTGTCTTGAGAAAATAGCTACACAATTTTGTATTATTCTAAAGTTGTTACTACTTAGCTAAAACAATCCATCTCATCTCCAGCTGATATCCAAAAGTTTTACTTCTCTTGTTTAATCACCGTACGGTGATTAAACTGCAAAAGCAAATATTCACCTTATTGCATAGTCACCATACAATGTAGTACGGTGACTATGTAATAATAAGAGACATGTCAAAATTTGTTCCTTTTCTTTTCTGTGATGCAAATCTAAAGAAACAGACAAAAAATATGAGAAATCTGGTAAGTACAAATAGAACTTGCACTAAGATGCTTCGTATGCAATTAAACTCATTTAAATAATGAAGGGCATCTTATATACATTGCCTAGCATAACTTTCAAAGGCTCATATTATATTTAACGAATTTCTCAAAAACTATGAGTTTTAGAATCATCACTATAATTTTTATTAAAATGGAAAGGAAATTATGATCAAAAATTTAAATGAATACTTTCTTTTCCATCTATTCAAAATGTAGTTCAATTTGAAGTATAAAATGTGAAAAAATAAAATAATTGAATAGACATTAATTGATGTAAAATTATACGAATCAAATTATTTGATGTATTTAGAATTAACTTAAAAATTTTTTTTTTCTCATTAAAAGCATCTATTTATTCATTTTCAAGCAATTTTAAAAATATATGTATAGAATCCCAATTAACTGATTATTTTCTGCTTTATAAATTCAAAATAATATAATTAAATATTTTGTATTTAGAAAAGCAAATTTCAAATATTCAATCTAAAATTTGGTAATAATGTAAATATAATGGACATTTAAATAATTTTGGGACAGTTATTTTTGTGGAAAACATTATTATAGTATTTTTATTCTTTAGATATTTCTCTTTGAGTTAACTTCGAAGAATAAAAAACCTCTTATTCAGAAATATAAAAATGTCATTTTAAAATTTAACACTGAAATTAAACTCTGCAATTCTTCGAAATATTTATCAATTATGTTATTATAAACAAAACTGGGGAACCTAATCTCTAAGCTGATTTAAGATTTAAAATATATCAAGAATACATATATTATGTACACCTTCAGTATAAAAAACACACAAATTAAAAGTTAATTCACCTTCAAATTAATCCCCATTGTTTAGAATACAACTGTAGCTTCATTATGTATCATATTTTTAGACCCATGTCTCTTCCCCAGTTATGATGCATTTCTTGAAATTTGCATCTTAAAAAATTATGTCTTCAGAGACTTGCTCTTTTTGCAAGAAATTAAGCTCTTTTGGAACTAGTCTTGTGGCAATACATCACATGCACAAAACATTGATTAAAATTCCGTGAATGGTCATTTTATCAATGTTCAACTCTCGAACCAACTTTCTAATACTGAAATGACGTATTTCAAGCTCTAATTGTTTGATTTTTTCAATGTTATTGTCAGTGGTAGACGTTGAAGACCATCCCGGACAAGTCAAGATTTGAACCACATGTATACCTGTATTTGCGACATAGTCGAGTCACCATATGCCTTTTTTATATTTTTTAATGATTTGGCACAAAAAATTTCGTTTGAAACACAAAATTAAAAACAAACTCTTTGTTCATCTAATTAATCCATAATAAAAGTCGCAGAGCAACTTTGAGGTTGACGTTTTATGACAGCTGCTGTAAACACACTAGTTGACAGATCGCGCTCAAATCTGACTTCGTAATTAAGGAAGGTTTTACAAAATTAACAAAAAAATTTGACCAATTCCTGTGACTATATTTATATATATATATATATATATATATATATATATATATATATATATATATATATATATATATATATGTATATATATATATATATATATATATACATATATGTACATATATATATATATATATATATATATATACATATATAGATACTGAATATACAGTAGTCTCTCGGTAATCTGGCACTTCACTGGTCCGGCCCTGCCAGTAGTCCGGCGTTTCATAAGAAGCTAGTAAATGCGCGGTAGTAGAGTTGAAAACCGGTTTCTGCACAGCTATTGTGAGTGGCCTTGGTGCTCTGTGTGTGCGCATCTGTCAGTCTAGCGCCAGTCTGCTACGTGATGCGGTTGCTCGCTAACGTGCTGTCCTTCATCAGTATAGTTTTGTATATTAGTAATGCTGTGAGTGAAACATGTCTCTACTAGTTAAACGTAAACTTAAAACATTATCGCTTGTGGATAAAAACAAGATTTTGAAACGTCTTGAACGAGTTGATACATAGTTAGTCTCGCTAAAGAGTTCGGAATTGGACGGGCCACAATCTATGACATACGGAAGAATAGTGAGAAGATAAAGAATTTCTGTGGAAAAAATGAAAATGTGAAAAGTTCACAGAAAACATTGAAGACAGGCAAGTTTCCTCAGGTCGAAGATAGCCTGTATTTGTGGTTTCTACAAGAACGCCTATTTCAGGAGAACTTTTGAAAGGAAAGGCTAGATTTTTCTACAAAAAGATCATGAATAACGATGACTTTCATGCCAGCGAAGGTTGGTTGGACAAATTTAAAAGACGATTTGGTATACGGATATTATGTATGACAGGTGAAAAACTGTCGTGTGACACTGACGCAGTTGAACCTTTCAAAGAGGAGTTCAAAAAAGCGATTGATGAAATGGGTTTAACTCCAGACCAAGTGTATAATATGGATGAGAGTGGGTTATTTTGGCGGCTTTTACCTAATAAAACCTACGTTCATCGAGTTGAAGCTAGTGCACCTGGATGCAAACTCGCAAAAGATAGAGTCACATTTATGCCCTGTTCAAACGCCAGTGGCACACACAAGATGAATATGTTAGTGTTTGGTAAAGTAAAAAAGCCTAGGGCTTTTAAGAATGTTCAACTTCCCGTTGATTATAACAAAATAAAGGATGGATGACCAAATCAGTGTTCGTGGAATGGTTTGAACAACTGTTTGTACCATCAGTGAAAAAATTCCTAAATAAACAGAAGCTTCCCCAAAAAGCATTGCTTATTTTGGACAACTGGCCTATTCATCCTCATGAAGAGGATCTGAACATAAAAGACAGTTTTATCCGTGTTATGTTTCTGCCTCCCAATGTAACACCCATTCTGCAACCTATGGACCAAAATGTGATACAGGCCATTAAAATGTAGTATAAAAAAAGCCTTCTGTACACAGTTTTGTCTAAAGATGACAGCGTGATTAAATCGCTAAACCAAGTTAACTTGACAGAGGTGGTTTTCTCACTTGCCAATGCTTGGGAAAATCGTAATAAAAAGTGATTGTTCGTGGGCAAACTTGTGGCCTAACATGGACCTTCTAGAGCAATATTAGAAAAAAATAAATGAAACAGCCAAACAGATAACAGTGACTTAAATCAGCTGAGAGACGTTTTCAATGAACACCTCATAGATACAGCTGACAGTGTTTTGACAAATGATGATGTCCGCGACTGGCTGACTGGCGATGAAGAGGAAGAAAACCAGTTTTTGTCAGATGACGAAATCGTAGACACTGTGAGCACAATAGAAGAGGATTGTGAAGACGGGAGCGGGGGAGGGGAAGTGACACCAGCTATTCAGACAATACCACATGACATAACCTGCACAGGGCTCACGCGGGAGTACCACGAGGAAGTGTGCTTGGCCCGATCCTCTACCTGGTCTTCACTGCAGACTTCCCGACAACTGATGGCGTCATAATTGGTACTTTTGCTGATGACACAGCGGCCTTAACTACCCATGATGAACCAGCACAAGCAAGTAACATGCTACAGCGCTCTCTAAACAACATCACTGAATGGCTAACTACCTGGCGGATAAAAGCAAATAGGACCAAGTCAGTACAAGTGACCTTTACCACCCAATGTGATACATGTCCCCCTGTGAAGCTCAATGGAGTACAGATACCCCAAGCAAATGAAGCCAGATACCTTGGGCTTTATCTAGACCATCGTCTTACCTGGAGGAAACACATTTTCACCAAGCGAAAAGCACTGGGGATCCAATTGAGAAAAATGTACTGGACACTCGGAAAAAAATTACAGTTGTCAATGGAGAACAAACTGCTATTATACAAGTTTATCCTCCATGGTTTGTAACAAACCATCAGTTATACCACGACCTTGAAATCAGAACAGGCCAAAAAAAGATCAAACACTCAATGAAATCCTACAGGAATAGACTAGAAAACCATCCAATCATACTGACTATGCACTTAATGAATAACATTTCAACATTCAAAAGGCTAAAAAGAAAGTCCCCTAGAGATTTATAGGGATAGTTAAACATAAAGGGGGCAAGTCGCTGGACTGACTGCCCTTCAATACAAAATACGTAAATTCATAACCTCATGCTAAATGTTCACACGAAACAGATTGCATTAATAACATTTATAAAAAAAAAAAAAAAATTATATGCATATTTTTAGTACATTCCAGTAATCCGGCAAATGCCGGATTACTAGTATAGAGAGACTACTGTATAACATAACATTCTCAACTTAGACAGTAATATAACACATGTTGTTTGAGATTACTTATGATAAGTTAATAAATAAAAACAATTTTAAATGCTAATTTCAGGGTAATTTTAAGAATCAAGTGTGATGGAGAATCTTTTTATTCTATGGGTTCCAAGTATGGATGTGATCCAGTTACGGAAGCTCCGAACTTAGTTAAAATGGCAATTGGTATGCAGTTAAATGTAAGTATTAATATTTTTATTTGTCATTTGTTATTCCATCAATTAAGTTGAAAATAATAGATCCGTTACTATGATTATGGGTTCCTTAGAAAAACTTGATTATTAACAATGATAATATGATTTTCTGAAAACATACAGAATTTTTGTTTTACTAGAATTTTTAGAAATAAAATAATATATGTAATAACACAAAATTATATAAATCGCGAGATCACTTTATCTGAATGTGAACCTCCAAAGTTTTTTTGAAATACTTTCATGACCATAAATGCAAATGCCGAGTACGCTATCCAGGGCATGAGTTCTAAGGGGTTCCATATTTGACTCACAATTTTATTGAGTATCTCCTTCCCTAGCTCATTCCTGGATGTTCTCTGACTGGCAGAAGGCGTGGAAGTTGTTATCTTAAATCACAAGCACCGGCTACTTTCCTGAACCGTCTATACAATCTAAACTCTGTTTCCCATGTTTATATTTTCCAGAAGAGATACTTTGTTTGTGTCCCACATAAATTTGGAACTTTGTTCCCCGCCTTGTCATTTGGCTAAATTAAGCATCAGAGACTCTCAAATCTGTGATTGTGGAATGAGAGAGGGTGATCTCATATGCCCCTTAAATGCTAAATTCCATCTGTTTGTGTATAAATTACTAAAATATAATATTCAATTCTCATTGAAATGAATGTGTTTGTCATATATATGTATTAATATATGTGTGTATGTGCATTCTTGTTATATATTTACATTGATTGTAGCAGTTAACTAGCTGATGTCTTTAACTTTGAATTTTTATTCCTTTTCTATGTTACTAAACAAACAAATTTCAAAGTATGTAAAGTAGTAAAGTAAACTAGGTAACAGTGACCGATCGCTTCATCGTGACATCGGTTCTCTAACTATTTGGTGAAAGTGTTATATTTAAAAAACACAATATCATTTGCTATTTCACCATGAAACATAACAAAATTGTTCAATAGCACTGTTGCTCGGGGGTGAAATTGGCTTTTTATGAAAAGTCATTGCAACAGCAACAAATTATCATATTGTTAGTAGTATCACAAGATGCAGCCGTAATAAAGGTGCTTTATGAAGTTGCTGTATACTCGATAAACAATTGAAACCATTTACTGATGCAAAAATTGTGAAGAGGTGTTACGTAAATGCTTCCAATGTGCTGGTGGAAAAATTCGGCAACAGAAATAAAATAATTTTAGAAATAAAACAAAATGCAGCTCTAAGATTCTATGTATGTTAGACATATTGTAAAATATCGCAAAACATATTTATGATAAAGTTGAAGACTTAAAAACTGCAGATTCTTTTAGTTTGGGTTTTGATTCTATCACGGAAATTTCTACAATATCACAATGCTCAGTTCTTGTTAGATACTGTACTAATCAGTACTTAATTATTGGAGATTTTTTTAAATTTCTCACAATGAAAGGCCAAACCAGAGAAAAAGATTATCTTGGTAATATTTGTAATTTTTTAGAACAGAACAAGATAGATTTAAAAAAGAAGTTTGTGTTTTTACCGATGGTTGTCCCCCTATTACTGGATTTGTAAATGTATTTATTTCCCTAATGAAAAAGAACCATAACTTAATCAATCTAATAACATTTCATTGCATAACTCACCAGGAGAATTCAGTAGCACATGTTGCTTATTTGGAAATATGTTGGTGATGAAACCAGTTGTAAATAAGCAAAATTCATCATTCAATATTCATCAAAGCGCGAGAACTGAATCATAGAAAATTTACAAGCCTTTTGAAAGAAGTGGGTAGTTAATACAACAATGTTCTGTGACAGCTCGGTGCGTGGGCTTATCAGAGGAAAGGTTTCATACAATCGAATATTCTCTTTTTTCAACAGTAAAGGTATGTTACAGCAACATAGAAAATAACTAAGTGCTCCAACTGTCTACTTTCTAATATGCAGTGTGCTTAAATAATAGACTATCAATCTACCATACGAATTTATTCTGCTTATACAGTTTTAAGTACACAAGGTTGTGTGACATCATTTTTTTTTCTGCATCTTTACACTTGCATTTAGAGTTACTTTCTGAATTACTACCTACCCAATAAATAATAAGCAAATTTTAGGCTCATAAAAACTTGTCTTGAATACCATCAATGCTAATTGTGTGTAATTCTTCTGCTAATACAATCAATGCTAATTGTATCATATAGCAGTTGTACAATTCTAGCTCCCAGCCCAAATTCAAATATATCTGAACAAGTATTAGAGCCAACATTCACTAAAAGTTGAGAAAGAGACGTTCTCTTCCAATAAAGTTTTTCAAGTATAGGTGATGAAATTTGTATCATTAACAAAATTGTAGCATTTGTTCATCATTCAACATGTGTTTTGACTGAGGCAAACTTTGATATTTTTTAATGCTAGCCAATAATGCTAGCCACACAATTATCCACAAAGGCAAAACAGAAGTTTCAAAGCTCGAAAAGTCTATCTCATTTTATAATTTGTCTTATAAGTTGAATACATTACCTATGTACCTCATCTAGTAGTCTCACTTGTGGATATTTTAATGTGCCTAATATTATTATCACCTTCATCTGAACAATTTTTGCTGATTGTAACTCATGTACCTATGCCGAATACAAATTTGGTCTGTCACTAACTACCAAAAATCTGTAATAAATGCAAATATTGAATAAAACAAAACAAATAGTTTTTTATGAACATTTTTCAAAAGGGTATGTGCCATGTTTTTTGGGTGGTACTACATGAAAATAAAAACCTAATTTAGAAAAAAAAAACTGATAATTCCTGCCATTTAAATATAGAAATAGTAAAATATAAATATAAATAACAGGAAACTAATAACTCCTTATATTTTAATATAGATATTGTAAAATATAAACGGGGAAGGTTCGTTAAAGTGGCCCCGGTTGGTAAAGTGGCCATCACCTTTATAAGAACCAATCAATAAGCGCTACCTGTCAACGGCGTATGGAAATAATTCATTGGTCGATGCCATATCGCTTCAGTACACACCAACAGTTTACGCTGAAAGATTTTATTATGAAAAAGGTGATTTTTGTGATCTCTAATCTAAGGTGAATAGTTTAAACATTGTAATATATTGCTGTGTTTAATATAAATGAAAAACAATGTAATATTTTATCAAAAGGCAAAGGAGGGCAATGTAACCTCATTTGACATTTGAGTAATTTCGTCATGTGTTTCATTTCGGGTAAAGTGTCATAGTCTGTAAAAAAGTGATTTTATGGATTAACTTTGCAGGATGTAAGAAGACTAGTTTCTCTTTGATTGAACACAATAATATATAATACAATTTTAACAAATATAATCAAATGGCTGGAAAAGCTTTTAGAAAATGTCATCCAGAATTGACACTAAAAGCCCAGAAGCAACCTTTCTTACTCAGGCACTAAGTTTCAATAAAGTTGGTGTCACAAAACTTTTTGACCTTTTCAAGAGGTGAGGTCTGAAACAAATTATCCATCTCATTGTATTTTGAATATGGATGAGTCTAGTTTTACCACACTCCAGAGCAAAAGCTCTAAAATACTTGTAAACATTGGAAAGAAGCAGTTGTGTGCTATCAATTCAGCAGAGGGAGGTGTATTAAGAACATATAAATGTACGTCACAGCAGCAGACATTGGATCCAAATGCAATAAAAAAGTTATAAGAGCTTTGAGAAACGAAAAATGGGTCCTTAATCCTGATATGTATGGCTGGTGTCATTCGTCAGGTTGGATGCAATTGGACATTTTTATGGACTGGTTTAAGCATTTTTCATTTCCAAGTCAATTGAAGACTATCCAACTCTCTTGATTCTTGATGGACATAACACACATTCCAAAAATTTGGTTTTATTGAATTGGCAAGAAAAAACCATATGATCGTCTTATATTTGCCCCCACTTTGTAGCCACAGGCTTCAACCACTGGATTTGTCTTTCATGGAGCCTGTGAACAATTATTACATTCGTGCAGTTGAGAAGTATTTTCACAATAACCCAGTAAGAGCAATAACTGTACTCCAATTCAGCAGAATCCTTGGCAAAACCTTCAGTAAGGATTCACAACAGTCTATCGCAGTCAATGTTTTTCATAAATATAAAAAAGAGCCAATAGATCACTATGTCTTCAAAAATCATAATATTTTGGATGCAGATATGACAGATGTGGCTCTTGCTGAGTCGTAAAGGCAACAAAGAGAATGTGACATCTGATAAAGGAGAGTCTCATTTAGTTTTGTAAGATACCTTGGACGAAACACTAGCTGTGATGCTGACAATGCTTGATCCATAACCAAGTAAGACTTTTTTCCGATTCCCAAGGCGTTGCCTAAATAAAAATAACTAAACAGAAAAAGAGGTCATAAGCAATCTTAACTAGCAATCCATATATAAAAGAGTTGCAAGAAGGAAAAATACAACAGGAACAAAAGAAAGGACGAAAGAGAGTATCTAAGCTTGCTATCGTTTCAAAGAAAACTGCCAAAAAATCTAAAACTAAAATGCATGCCAATACTGATTATGATGTGGAGGAAGTTGATCTAAATGAAAACATGAAGATGGCTGGATACAGTCTTCTATTTGTAAACTATGGGCCCAGGAAACATGCTCAGGCTGTGATGACAAAGATGATGACTTTCATTGTGAATTTTCTTCTTAAAAATAATAAAGAAACTTTCCTTAGGCTTATTTAATAATTTACCGTACAAAATTTAAATAAAACTTGAATTAATCTAACAATAATTATATTTTACTCAGACTATCCTACTTCACCCGCTGAATTTTTGTGGAAGCCAATTTACCCAACGTAAGTAGGTAAAGAGGTCAATTTCCCATTTCGTCTTTAAACTTAAAAATGCTATTAAATATCTTGATGGAAATGAAAATAATAATGCAACATCAAAACTGTACTAGTTTGAGATAATAAATTAATAAAGTAATGTAAGAAACGCTGATATATATCCATAAGGCAGTCACTCAAGATTAAGGGAGGAACTTTGCTTGACCTTCCTCTACTAAAATAAAACTAAAATATGGCTGAATGTGAAATCGAATTAATAATAATCTAATGGTAACAATAAATGGTATTGCTTATTTTTGAAAAGAAAAAATACAAGTCCACATGTGAACCCATGGTCTGAAGAGGTCATTACACAAGTGCACATGTGTACCAATAGTCTAAAGAGGTCATAACATAAGTGCACATGTATACCAGTGGTCTAATGAGGTCATTACACAAATTCACATGTAAACCCATGGTTTGAAGAGGTCATTACAGGTGTCGATAAATTAATTTTATTTAATTGTAAACATCTGGTGTGTTCACTCGAAATTGTAAAAACAATCTAGTATTAGAAAATAGGTCAGGTCCATGGGAAAATCAATTTGGAAAAAAAATAAGAAGTAACGGAAACATATGATGTCTCAACATTGTAGAAATACCTTTCATAAAAACTTACATGGTTCTAGATGAATTTCGATACACTCAATTTTATGGGGATTAAATATTATAGAGCATATTTTTATTTTACTTTGCCTTAAAGAATCATACACCTCAAAAATGACCCATTGAAAATCATTTTCATTATATAACATGAAGATCATTCAGGCAATTCTAAATTTTTGCAGTTAATAGGTATCTCATTCCATGTTGGAACCTTGTGCAGAGAGGCAGCAGCGTACTCCAGGGGAATAGCCTTTGCAAGATCTCTTTTTAACCTCGCCGAGTCACTTGGTACAACGTTGACAATTTTAGATTTAGGCGGGGGATATCTGGGAGAAAGCTGCTCAGATCTCGACGAGGTATGTTGAATCAAAAACTAACCATTATTTTTAAATAAGTTTGATTGTAAAATGAATTCAGGGTTACGAAATCATTAGTTTTCCACTGGACTGTCTGGTCCCATGTGCTTTTTCCGAATCTTGTTCCTGATATACAACCGGACCAGAAAATATATGACTGAATTGAAATTATAAAGTTTTTAAGCAATATGTCCTCCGTGCATGTCTTTATTTTTACACAGATATAATCACAAAACACAGCATACAGAGTAGACACTATGCATACCAACTCATATAAAAAACGCATCACTCTTTGGATTCACAGACGCTGTCAAAGTGACTCCCCTCTCTCCTCGATTCATCTCTCCTGACGAGTGAGCCATATGTAATCATTAATAATTCTCCTAGATGGCGTAGTCTTACTTTCTGTTACTCATAGATGGCATTATCAAAGAAAAAAAGGAATTTTTATTTTTAAATATTTATTATTATACCAAAAAATATCACAACAGACAAATGTTAAAACAACAGTACTATACAATTTAAGATATAAAAATTAATTATTGTTAAAATATATTTCAAGAAAGTTTAAGTATATTTTAAAATACTGTTTTAAATATCATCAGGATTCTGCAAATAACTCTCTGGCATCATTATGTGGTAATTGCATATACGAATGTGGACAACTTGTACATATGAAAACAAACAAAAACATACACAAAGACATACATGATTATAGAAATATCTATTAGGGCATGAGGTATATTTTCAAACTTTTGTTAAAATCCCACATCAGCGTTGTTACTCAATGCAGACCACGGCAAGGTGGTGGGTATCTTCTCTGGTGGTGGGTATATTCTATTCTTCAGGATTGGAAAGGAAGAGGAACTGGTTAAGTTAAGGAAATGGGATAAAATTTAATAAAAACATGATACAATAACACTATATACACACAATAGTATAGCCTGCATTTTTCTAGGGAGAGTTAACAGGGGATAGAACAGCCAAAAAACTTATTTTGTTCACAATCATAATTTTTTACGTTGACATAATATTAAACAAATGATGTAACACCATATTTTGTTTTAATCATGCATCCATGTCAATTTCCTATCAGTACAACTTTAATTATTTTGGATAGATTTTTTTCTGGAGGTTGTGCCAAAAGCTGTGCCAACCCTGGAGAACACATATAAAAGAAAAATACTAAATCTGAATTGAAAATTATCTGATTTGGTCACTTAACATTTTGAAGTATAATGGATAAAGGAAATACTTTACTCGCAATTATATCACACAAGGGACTATATCTTTAATAAGTTTACCAAAAAATTAAGTTCCGATTGATAAAATATTTAGATTGCGAACATAATGTAACAAAATTATTATTTTTCTGATTTTCTCCTATAGAAAAATAATAAAGTAAATACTTTAAGGACAACTAATTAACAACGTGACAGAATAACCAACTGTAGTTGCAATAACTGGGTCTATCAATAATTTTCAACTCTAAAATAGTATTAAACATTTGAAATATGAAAAATTTTTATTATGTGTACAAATAAAGTACGCAATTCTTTTGATAAGATAAGTTTTAACATTTTGTTTAATTTTATTAATTTTTATACTTTCCAAATTACCACGCTGCCTGGATTTCTGCAATCTTCTTAACTGCCTTCTGAGTTGCTGTATCTTCTTCTTCAGTAGATAAATCTTCCTTACGAGTTTGGACTTTTTTGTGAACCTTTACTTTTATTATGTATTTTTTGGAGCTGCATAAAGTGATTCTCTTCATCATCATGTTTTATTTTAAAGGACAATATAAATTTATCTACATAAATTTCATATATCAATATGTCAAAGTTAAGTTGACACATAAATGACCGCAACGACCCATGTTGATACGTGAGTCGACATGGGCTTGAAGCAATCATGAACAATGATGACATCAATGACGTTTTGATCACGACCCCAATGACCACGGTCGCCAATTAGAACGATACTATGAGCGTTTTGAGCATTGCTATCGCCTAGTGGAATGTGCTCAAAATTATACATTTATAACTGAACATCAGTTATGAATGTATAATTTATAATATATGACATATTCAGTTGTACAGGCAAAGAAATGGTGCATGACGATATTATGGTATTGTCATGTAAATATCCTTTTTTCTTTCTTCCATTTGGAAGAAATCTTACTATAAATGCCGCTCCCAACATCATTTAGGAAAAATTCAGTTTTCAAAAACCGTTTTATTACTGACGAATACACCCAATAACTATTTGAAATAATTTCAAGGGATTCTCCTACAGAAATATTTCATTTTTTCTAGGGTGAGTAGCCATCAAGCTGATCTTTCCATAGTCATTTAACGAGAGACTGTAAATTGATATTTATAAAAATGAAATTGAAAAGTGAAAAAACGTGTTTATTACCTACAAAATTAAATATGCAACATACATTTACTTTCGCCCATTTTTGGAATAAGCTTTAGCTTTTTATGTTTTTCAGTAAATCGATTCAATACTGCCTCAGGAGTAATCGCATTCTTCACTATTTCATTTTCTATATGTGGCAAAGACATATTTGAAAAACTATTTTGGAGCATAGTTGTCCTTAGTCAGGTTTTTATTCGCCATATTGCAGAGAAACTCCTTTTGCAACCAGTGGAGCTCACTGGCAGTGTTATTGCTGCTTTAAGCAATTTGTATAAGTTTGGACAGAACTCTTTTCTAATATGAATTTTTAAATTTTCCACAATTTATTTGACAATTTTTGACTTGCAACATGTTTTTCACTTCGGATTCCGCATTCAATGCTGTAGAATCAATTTTCAAAATATCTTTACAAATTATTTATAAAATCATCTGCATTCTCCATATCTAATTTAAAAAGGCATCTACTGCATTTGTTAATGGTAGATTTTCAAAACGGCGTTTTAGGTTTACAATTATGTTATCCACAATTAAATGGAACTACGTGATGTAGTATTATTTCTACTTTTTTTTAAGTTCTTTACCACAACCTAACCTAGGTTGTTCTAAAGATTATTAAAAGATCTTTGCTAATAGCCCACCTAAAGATGTTGTAATACAACGAAACTTAGGTCATGGTAAACAACTTAAAGAAAGTAGAAATAATACTACATCACATAGTTCCATTTAATTGTGAATAATGAATTTCTACAAAATTAACGTCAAATATATTGAAATTATGTTATCAATTACTTGGCTATGTATATTTATTCTTCAGTAATCCTCTGGTTGAATATCAGTCGGCAAATCCAAAGTGTTGCTTTTGCCAACCGTTGTCTCTGTATTCAATTCCCTTTGTTGACATCTCCATTTTAATACTCTGATAGAGAAATTCCATGATTTTCAGCAAACTGCTTGACATCTTTCCCAATTTTAAATTCATTCTTACATTTATGAAATATTTGAATTGTACTTGCTATTAAATCATTGCCTGGGACAGAATTGCATTTTTGGACTGAAAATATTTGTTCAATACAAGCACTGTGGCAAGAATTGAGTAAAACGTATGCAATAATATGGTAAACTTTGCTTTTGTCATCATCATTAGCAATCTGAATGTTTCTTTAGCATTTTTGTTATGATTCTCCACAATCTCTTCATTCAAAGCTAATTTAATAGTTTCATAATTTGCAGTTTTCATAGCTGTAACTTCAGATTTCCTATTTTGCAACTGGTCTTTATTCTAAGAGAGTCTTTCCAAGACTAGCATGATGACTACCTTATAAAAAATGAAAGTATAACGATTCTATTTCATTAAAAAAGTCTTTGCTAACGAAATGTTTGCACAGGAATCAACAACCACCAGATTTAGTTTGTGTGCCAAACAATGAATTTATGCAGTGTGAGGGTGAATTTCTTTTACAAGGCCTGTAAGCAGCTTCTATTTTTCCTTGACATGACACTGACACCGTCAAATGATTGACGGTGTCAGTGTCTTTAGTATATATGTCTTTAATTAAGAAATATTTTCTTAATGTGAGAAAAGTAATTTTCCACCTTAGAGTAAAATCAATTGTTCGGAAATTTAAAAATTCTCAATGTAATATAATTAATTTTAAATGAAAATATGTACAGAAAAAACTTAATTCAAAAGTAAGCAGTATGTACATTTAAGTCCACTTTGTGTTGCAGCAAGTAAATGTAGGTGTATTGAACCAATAGGAACTTGTACTCATTTCAACGAAAAAATATTCTTGAGTTAAATGACTGTACTATTGTCAAGCAACAGTACTATAAAGTCGGCCATTCTTTTTAGTTGAAAGAAAACAATTCTTGATTCAAAATATTATTTCTTTATTGGAAGTAACGGTTATATTATTTCAAGAAGATATTTTATTGAATAAACAAATTTTATGTCTTCAGTTGAATAAATATTGAAATGATTGAAGAAAAATTATTTCAGTAAATCAAAAATGTAATTTTAATTTTATTTTCTTCAGTTCAATAATACATTATTTTCAGTCGATAAAATAATTTCCTCAAAATAAGAATAAATATTCTTCAGCCATGCAAAAAAAGTTCTTGTAATAAGATATGGAAATAGTCTGACTCAAAATACAACATTCATCAGTTTAGTCAGAAAAATCTTGTTCCTAAATTTTCTTTTACTTTGCTAAATACAAAATAAACATGATTTAAGATAAATATTCTGAAATCAAGGCTATTTCATTTCAGTTAAAACTTTTTATTATATCAGTCGAAGAAAATTTTCTTGAGTTAAGAGACTGCAATTGCTTTGCTCATGAATATAAAAGGAAAGGCAAACAATATCTTGTGTCAAGTCAAACTTTTTTTTGTGTAATTTTCATTCGAGCTCAAACAAATAACAACACCTCTTAATGAGGCGTGGCGATTGATTCAATTTGAAGGCAACATTCTAATTTAATAAATATTTAGTAAGAACAAAAATATAATATGTCTTCCGTCTTTTGGACTTACTTGTATTAATTATCTTTCATTGAACACTGTAATCCAATGATTGAAAACATCTAATTGTGCGCACAATGACAATAGCCAAACAAGTGCACGCCAGTTTCTTCACCTTTCAAATTACTGGCGATTGTTTGTGTGGTTGCACCTATTGTTGACACTATTTTCTAAGTAGTAGTGACTCCTTCGACCATCACGGGCATCGCTGTGTGGCAGTGGTGGGCATTCGTGTTCAATCGGGAGCATTTGGCTCTTTTCTTATTTCTTTTTTTATGTGTGTTTGATGCGTATCTAGCCATTTTTTTTTAATTCATAACTTTTTTTTGGTTATGTGAAGGAAGTTTTAAAAATTTTGAGGAACATGGAATTTTTAATGGGATTGAAGAAGATAAAAAATGTCAGCTTAGTCGAAAGAGTTCAGGTTCAATAGTAGTCTATTTGGTGTAAAATGTCCCATACATTGAAAAGAGAAAAGTGAAAAACAAACAAATTTTGAACTTGTGTATTCTAAACGTTTTTTATATATAGCTGTCACTCATTTTCTTATTTCTATTTATATAAATATATGTTCATTAACATATTATAAATAAATATATCAAAAAATTCTGTGAATTGAGTATATAAATAAATTTATAAACAAAAATACATACTGACCAAGTAATTCTTCAAAGTAAATTTATTAACATACATATTTGTCTTAATGGGTGTGCATATGGGTTGTCGCAACAATCTACAATAGGACCAACCCCTATTACTACAACTTCCTGATTAAGAAAATCATCGCTTACTAACTTTTTAATAATAAATTATGAAATTTTTGGAAATTTCTAAACCAATCAATTTTGTGATAATTACTTCCACTAAATTAATTTTTGAAAAGCATTAGAAAAGAATTTGATACTCTCATCAAATTTCCAAAAAATTTTCTACCAAAAACAGAAATTTATACGACTTTTGTATTCATAAATTGGAAAAATATATTGTTTTTCATCATTATTGTTGCTAATTATAATTAATAAAATGCGCAGCTAGTGTATTCGGGTGATTGTCCAGTCTGTTTCTGTACAATATCATAGAGTGTTTCATCTCATCTTTCACTGTTCTAATTTCAAGTTTCTTGTGTAGCTGTTGAGTAACTGTTAAGTTCTGTAACTATTAAGATCGTGTATAGAAATACTGCAGAGTACTGGTACTCTGCAGTATTTCTATACATGAGTTGGAGGCGGTCCCCCAGAGCTGAATCCCATAAGTTCAAATTGGTTTTAGGATACATTTGTATAATAGTAGTTTATTTTTCAGTTATAGCTGTGATTTTTCATCGAGAAGCCAGTACATTCTTCTTAGTTGCATTGCCACAGCTTTTGTAAATATATGCTTAATATGAAATTTGTGAATGTATGCTTTTTCAAGGTGTGACGACGGTCCAAATAGAGTTCAAGTTATCTGGCTGCATTTGCTTGGGGTATTTATACTCTACTAAGCGATGCAGGGGACACGTTTCACGTCTCATATCAAATGTCACCTGTACAGACTTAGTCTCGTTTTGTTTTATTCGCCGAGTATTTAGCCGTTCCGTAATCTTGCCTAAGTGGAGTTGAAGCATATTGCTTGCTTGATTCAGTTCATCATGTACACTTAGGACTGCTGTGTCATCAGCAAAAGTGCCGATTACAACTCCGTCGGTCACAGGCAAGTCTGATGTGAAGATTAAATATAGGATTGGGCCAAGTGCACTTCCTTGTGGCACTCCTGCATGTGCCTATAAAGTTTGATTGTGTCTTCTTCTTGCTTTATATAGAAATATTTTCTGCAAGATATGATTTTAAGTATACATAATAGTTTGTCGGGAGCATATTTTTTATTTAGTAAAGCAAGCCTTCGAACCAAAGTCTGTCAAAGATCTGAGAGATATTCAGAAACGCCGTGCGGTAGAATTTTTTGTTTTCGGAGGCTTTATGAATTTCTTCTACCGGTTTATGTATCTGTTCAATAGTGTCTTGCTTTTTTCTAAATCCAGATTGATGGTGAAGTATTATTTTATTTTCATCTATTTCTCTATTTAAGAAAAGGATTTTCATAACTTTTGACAATATGAGTATTAAGCTGATCAGTCTGTAGGAAGACACATCGTCAGAGATTTGCCAGCCTTAAGAATTATTTTAATTTCACCTATCTCCCATTGGGTTGGGACTATACATCTCACGAATATGGAATTAACCCTTTAACAGGCATAATGATCTAGCGGTGGCAAAATGAAACTGCTACCGGTTTTAGGTTACTTATGAGGGTAGAAACCAAAAGCAATTTTATTATTATTATTATTATTTCTATGGTGGTAAATTTATTCCCTCTGCCCGTCCAGGTCTGACCAGATTGTACTTTTATTTTTTGACTAATATTATTTTGATTATTTATTCATTTATATATTCATTTGTGTATTTATTTACATATTTATTTACTTAATTTTAGAAAGACGACTGTTACTGTACATAATATAGGTAAATAATATATATAGTTCAATTACCATTATTTACATTATCAAGTTTTTTGAATAAATAATAATGACCTTCGTAGTGCAATCAACTTTATTACTCTTATCCATATAATCATACAATAACATACACAATAAAATAGTTGCGAAAACCGTTACTTTTTATGATGAAATACAAAAAAATATGGCTTTTCGTTTCTTTCTGGCAACGTAATTGGCCATGGTAGAATACCTTTTTCGACCACTGTAGACTTACAAAACCTCTAGCTAATGCCGCATGGAATTTGAAATGCGATAGTTTTATGTTGTTTTTAGTGCTAAGGATATAAGCATTAGTTATACTGCTATCCAGTAAAAAGTAAAAAATACAGGGCCACCACTTTTTGTTCCTTCGTCCAACAGTATATATGCTTTTCAATTGATTGAACCGATCCACTCCACATATTCTCTTGGTGTATTTTTTAATAATAAGAGGACATTTTACTGGACGTTTAGTACCATCTTTATGGGTCCTTGTCACTGTTGTTTGACCTGACAAGCACTTCTTTATTGTCTTGCCATATAACAAATGCCACATTCTCCTTTACTCTCTACTTAAATTCACCCTTCTATAGCTTCAATTTCTTACCATTTGCACCTTTTATAACATGTAGCATATAAGCTCTAGGGCTGTGCACAATACCAGTGGCATAAATGCCTCTTTCATATAAATAGTACAAGGTTTATAACCACAAAAAAATTTTCAAATGTCACATGTGTATTCTGTACCCCTTTCTCTATTAGGTTTCGAGTTAATCTTTTCACTACGTTTGCTCCTAATCCTTCTTCTAACGAATTTTCAGTTTTACCAATGTAGACCTCAAATTCATATAGGTACCCAGTCTCACTATCGCACCGACACCAAACCTTATACCTGCGTTTCACGGGTTTTGAAATGCATGTACTGTTTGTGTGAGGAGTGGCCTTTGAAGAAAATCACAAATTCATCTATATTTTTAAAAGAAGATTCTTCAGGATTATTTTGACATGCTTCATTAATTATATTCAATAATGGACGTAATTTGTACAGTTTGTCGTAATTGGGTTACGACAAACTATACAAATTCTTAAAAGGCTATTCTTTCCGGGTTGCTTTTTGTGTTGTTGTTTAAATGTAAACATCGCAAAATTTTTTTGAATTATGTTACTGTCACTATGTCTGCTATTTCATTCACTCTGAAACCTGGATCGGAAGACCAGTTAAGATATATGGAATGCAAAATGTGGTAGCCCATCACTATTACAATAACTAAAACGACCTTTAGTTCTTGAAGTTCAAGTGGAGTCCAAGATTCAATTTGTTCTTGGGTGGCATATAAATTAGTTTGGTATGCTTATGCTTATTTTGTAAAAATGTTTCAAAAACATAATGGCATTATTTTGTTAGTGACCCCAAGTTTCGAAGATAGCGGGATATTGTCAAAAATTTCAGGTTTTGGGCCGCCATGAAAAAGAATTAAAACTTATATCAAAACAACGACAAATATCTGTTGAAGTTGCCAGTATATAAAAAAATACATAGTTTTTAAAAAACAGACTTTATTTTTTTAGCATACTCAACATGGTAAATATATTCCCTTTGGCTTATAAAGAGTATGTGAGTCAAGCACAGTACTGCTATTTTTGGTAATTCTCGGAGTATTTTTGGTTTATTAAATTGTATCCAGGGGCTTTGTTTTGGTTTAAATTTTTAATGGTTTCACTGACTTCACTCGTCTTTACTCTCTCAATTGGAAAGTAAAAGCAAAAGTCTTTCCTTTCTCAGGACTACTTTTAGCCCATGAGTCGTCCTTTTAACATATCGGCAGATTTTTCCTTTTGAGTTTTTTGGTTGCTTTCCAAAGGGAATGGTCAGTGGTAGTCATAGCATCTAAATTGTGCAGGTGGTTCTGTAACCTTTCGTTCTTCTCAACACTCAGCAGTCTTTTAAGTTTAGCTGTTAGGTAATTGAGTTGTGTTTTGTCTCTGGGAAATCTGGTAGTTTGCCAATCTTTGCAAGCCTGTTTTTTTCAGCTACTAGTACTCGGCCAGATTTTGAGTAGTCAGACTCAATGGACTTCTGGGCGATAAGAGTGCCACCCTGGGCAGCGCTTTGGATACATTCATTAAAATGCTTGACCGCGATCGTAATTTTCTGTTCTGTTTTAAGAGGGAATTTAGAATTTATTGTGGTTTCTACGATAGAACGAAACATATCCCAGTTGTTTCTGTATCCATGTAGCCTTACTATAGGTTTTGCATGTAAGAATTTTCGTGAAACTTCCATTAGTACAACACTATAGTCAGATGAGAAGTCTTGGCAAGAAGTACATTTAAAACAGTTAATCGGGATCCCCTTTATGACGCTGAAATCTTCTAAGTCTGGGATTTATCTTGGATCGATGTGCCAATAAGTTGGTTCTCCATTTGATATTGTAGCTAGGTAAAGTTTGTTTATTGCTGCATATAGTCTTCCTTTAGTGTCTAGTAGACGTGAACCCCATTAAGTGTTTTTAGAATTGTAATCTCCAACTGTTATAAATCTTGGTTTCAGAGTTTTGAAGAAATTGACGTAATCTTCTTTTTCACTGCTTTTGGGGAGTACAGAGCGGTAACCACCAAGTGTCCCCGCCATTCTTTAACAACAATGCTTGTGGCTTGTATCTCAGAAGTTTTAAAAGGCTCTATCTCATGGTGTTTGATATTATTCTATACGGACACACCACATACGGACATATACACATCCATACATTTGTGACTAGAATTACTCAGGACACAAAAAATAACAATATCACAAAAATTTTGATTTTAAAAGTCAGGATGATCACTATAACTTCCTTAATCAAGAAGTTGAAAAAGCAAATGTAGTAATTCTTCAACACTGTCAATATTTCTAGGATGGGCAAAGAAGTTTGCCACCACCCCTAGCTACGCCCATGGTAACATAACTGTAATTTGTATGGTACACCATTTAAGATCCATTTTCTTTTAAATGCTGTCATAACCGGCGCCTATAACTAAAACATTATTTAGTTTAAGTTTTCTTTCAAATAACCGTAAAAATGCAATGGTTATATGCAATATTATTTTAAAACCATGTTATTTGAACATATAATATGTTCTTCAAAACATTATAAAAGTTAATACACACATGTTAGTGTTACTTTCCGACTATTAAGGATTCTATATTAGCAATAAACATCTTTGTAAGATTGCAAGAACCAACAATTATGTTTTGCTTCATTAGTATACAAAATTCACATTAAACTTTGAACAACACAAATATAACAACACAATGGCTACAGTACCCTTATTATTTATTTAACATACAACATTTAGAATATACAATATCTTAGATATAATATATTTTTGCACAATAAAGCTTTTCTAACAATTGTTTGAAAACAGGCTCGGTTAGCGTTGTGCAGTTTGCGTTTGAGTTTTGTAGGTGTAGTTGCATAGGTGAAGTTTGTTCATCGGAACATGTAGCTATTGCCAGATGTCGCTGTATATATTTATATTCATCGCCATTAGGATTCACAGACACTGTCACCAACCTAAGACCCGTGTGACCACCCCCTGGATATCATTTCACTTATACCAGCTGTTATATAATGTCACTTATATGGTTTGTTATACAACCATTCCCATATCTTTTCTCTAACCTTCTATCTAATCTATGGATATGAAAAAGTTGACACAATCCTGGTTGTATTTTCTAGTAAACATATTTCAAATAGTGAAATTTTTTTACGGGGCCGTGCAAACAACGTAGAGGTTGCATAAAAACATTCACAGTGTAATAAATGATAGAAATAAAAACTTTTGGTTACATGTTTCTCAAATATAAAAATGAAAAAGTAAGAGTGACATGAAGAAATTACCTAAAATTAGCCATGTTATTAATGTGTTAGAATTTAATATTCAGATAGAAATTACTATTAGTGTGAATGATAAATGCCTTGTGAAAATGAAGATGAAATCAGATGAAACGCTGAAATGAAGTTATTACAAATTATGAAAACTACAAAACAAATGATAAAAATTTTAAGTTTTTATGAGACAGATTTTACTCTGAAAGTAAAGAGCTATATTTAAAATGAAATATGGATTTGATTAGTGTGATTTGTATGTGTACAACTGAAAATAGTAAACATTATTCAATTTAATGAGGTTATGTTAGGAGTGAATATTATATTTTTGACAAACTACATATTTTATTGTTTTTAAGAATTGTTAAAATACTTCCATGAATTATTAAATTGATTTATAATGTCTAAATACTGCTGTAGCACCTTGCACTATATTTAGATTTTAGATATTATAAATAATTTTGATTGATTATAATATAAACGCTACAAGGACTTTACACGAAAGGAATGGCATTACTGTAACCAAGTATACAATATTTACCATTAGAGGATGTCGATGGCATGTTGCACATTCCACATCCTTCTTGTGAAAATATAGTATGCTCAATTCGTGAATTAATATATTATGCAGAATGTTTGTAAAATTTTTGAATGAATGGTTTCCAAAAAAAATTTAATTGGAAAATTTTCAAAGAATGACTTGTCTGATTGAAAAGTAGATAGATTTATATCAATAGTCTACTATTTCCACCCCTAATTCTTTCAATCTCTTCATATAACATAAGGAGTTTTCTTTTTTCTTGTTAGCTTTGAAAAGTTAGTTATGATTTATGTTTGAGTAACTAATTCTTCCAAGTATATTTTACCAATATAATAAAATCAAAAGATAAATAAAGATTTTGGCATATTGCATGTATGTATCTCTTTTCATTTGTAGACGTAAATTATAAAACAAATCATGGCAAAAGCGAATAATTATATGTCAAACACTTAATGGATGTTTGAAATTGAATTCAGTAGCAGTTAATTTGCACAAATTAAAATCTGCCTATATGCGACATTGATAACAATGTAGTGTTTGTATTCCTAATGTATTAATGAATTTATTTCATGGATTAGCAAACATAATCATACTAATTTCAATTAAAAGTACTTAGTTTAAAAAGTATCATCCCAATTTTTTTTAAATTGCTTATGCATTAAATTAGAATATAAAGGGGGAGCCACAATGTAAACAACATAGGAAGAATATATTTGACGAATTATACAACTAAATAAAAAATGTTGCAGAATAAATTTATTACATTTTAAAAAACTTGTTTAAAGTTTTCCCACCCAATTTGGTATCCCACTTGATAAAAATTCCTCCAATTTAAATAACAAACTGAGGTATTAAGGTAAAATTTTTGTTCATAACTTAATAAATACACCTGTAAAATTTTATTCTAAAACATTGAGATATGACCAAGATGTGAGCCAGAGACCGGTGGGTGAACCTAACCAAATTATAAATGTTTTACTACAGAACACTAAAAATGGTTCGTATCATTTTAAATTTAAATTTCAAATTTCAAAATAAAATATAAAACTATTTAATATTTTGTTTCATCATTAATATTATTTTTCGCTAGTTTTGTGTGATTTATTAGTGTTGGATATAACATCATTAAATATGTTACAGGTAGCGGAAATGGTGAACAAATCTTTAAGCAAGCATTTTCCAGATCCATCTGTTCAAGTAATCGCAGAACCCGGCAGATATCTGGTTGCTTCTGCCTTCACGCTTTTCGCTTGCATTCACTCCAAACGTGAGGTAACATAAAAGCATTGACAACAACAGTTATTAATATATTTACTTTTTGGAGAGATATTAATTTTCAACATCCAAACAAACTTTTGATAAAATATTTCTATTAGCAATATTATTTATAGAAAAATATTTAGATAAAATTGAAATCAGATTTATAATTACACTTAAAGAACTTAAAGAACAAAAGACTTTTTTTAAAGATAACGATATTAAAAAATACTTAGATATTTCACAATGTGGAGAATTTAAATTTAAAAAGATGTTTTAGATCTATCTTATTCCGTCTAGAGAACAATTTTCAACCTACTCTGTAAAAGTATTGGCCAAAAATATTATCCGTAATTCAAATAGACACTTGTGTGTCAGACAACTCTTAATATGCAATATTGTTTTTTTAAACTTGTATTTTATGACTTTTAGCAGTAAAATAATTTCTACTTTAAATGGTATATTTCTTTCCGTAGAAAATTATTTTTAACTATCATCCAAATGAAATAAATTTTTTTATTTCATTATAGCAGATTAAATCAAAGTTTGATATTTGAAGAAAAACAGATCTTCAATTAAACAAATAAATTTTATTCAAATAAATTAACCATCACTTTATAGTCTTGCATCATCTATCTGGGAATTTCGTAAAGGTACCCTTGAAGAATTAAAGATGATTTTAGTGGAAGAAATTGTATACATAACTTTTTTTATAATTTCTAGAAATGGAAATACTAAACAACTGAAACCATTCTGAAGTGAATGAAAAATGTAATCTAAAGGACTAATGTTTGGGAACATGCAGGTGGCTTGAAACACGCCAAGCAAACTAAAAGTTTTTGGAGTATGCTCAATGAGATATTGTGTGACAAATCAAATAAATTCATCTGATATTTTTCATACAGAGAAATAACTTACTAAAACCTCTTATTAACATAGTGTAATACCTTAGGTAACTTTTTCACTTCTTTGGACACTTGTTAGACCGCATTGTGAAAATAGATATTAAAAAATCCGATGGTCTTCTACTTATCCACTTATTTTCACTAATGTTCTTGATTATTAGTTTAGCTCTGTTTCTCACCACGAATCACTATGATAACCTGAAATTAAAAATATATACAAATCAGGTAATTTTGTTTACAACAAAATCATGACAGACATTGATATAATTGAATCTTAACTCATTACAGGCATATGATACATCGGGCAAGAAATGCAACATGTTTTATATAAACGAAGGTGTATTTGGAGCTTTCAACAAAGTGGTGTACAATGAACCTGTGGACATGGTGCCTTTCAAGGTTTGTCAACATAGAATCTTAACACGGTTTATTTTAATTTTCATCGTAATAAATATCATGTCATGTATTGCTAAGTAAATACTCACAACACTGTGAATATAGAAGGCACTTGAAAACGACAAATCTAAAAAGTGTGCTGAGGAAACTCTGCCTATCTTTGTAGGAAACTAGTTCTTCCATGCAGCGGCTTTAATCCATTTTATCTTTATAGACGGGTCTTCACGGCATCTAACAGCATGTATTTCAATGAGGCAATCCATTTAGTTGAGACTTAAAATTGATGTAAAGGCCAAAATGGTAAAATTCACAATTTAAATGTTTAGCCCTTTCTCGAATTGCCACAAGTCATAAAACAAAGGTTGGTCATCTCAATGTACACGTGTATAATCATAATTTTTTTAAAAACGACCTTTTTCCATTAGTCATACATATTATTCAAACAATGAATAGTTCAGAATTTTGTCATTAATAATTGTATTCATTTTTTTACTCTGAAGTAATACTTATGAAGTAAGTAAAAAACATATCAGTTGTTTATTTTCATATCATTATTATACATATGCTTTAAACTGTGAAACTTTTATCTCATTAAGATGATAATCTCCAAACCTATACACGTTATTGATACTTATGCGATAATGACATCAATTGTCTGTTCTAGTGTTGCGTAATGGAGGAATAACATCGCTAATAATGTTTTTATTTAAAATCCAACAAAATGTGTTCAAATTAACTTATCCATTATAGAAAATTTCGCAACTGGTTACATTCTTTTGTTGGGTTTTATGTTTGCAAATATTTATGGCACAAAAGTGCATTTT
The DNA here is from genome assembly GCA_039881145.1 of Druceiella hillmani. Taxonomy (NCBI): domain Eukaryota; kingdom Metazoa; phylum Arthropoda; class Insecta; order Lepidoptera; family Hepialidae; genus Druceiella; species Druceiella hillmani. Next base: position 10,743,298 of record JAYKKI010000010.1, on the reverse strand, counting down.
TGGACCCTAATGAACAATGAATGAAAGAGGTTTACTACTTATTGCATTCAATCTTCGACTGAAGTGAATGTAATTGTGCGGAGAATAACATATTATACACAAATTATATCTTTGGCGCGTGTGCCCCGACTACTTACCAACTCTGGTTATATTTTCTGCTTTGCAATTAGTGTGATAGAATTTATTTATCAAATAGAGATTAAGAGCCAACAATAAACGCATTGTTAAATTAAAGTACTGAAACAAAGCACTAAAAATTATGACAAATGCAAAATAAATGTTAGTTATGTGATATTTCATGATAATACGTTTAATCTGAATGAGGGCATTACGAGAGAACATGAGAACTCATTTTTTAATAACTAAATACAGTATTAATGTAATGAATTATTTGATGTATTCAAATTTTGATGTCTTAAAGTACTTAAAGTTTGATACACTTTCTAATAGCGTTAACCCTAACTAATTTCACTTAATAGCATAATCCTTATGCCATTTTTATTAAAGTATTTATGCTTTGGAGACTACACAAAAGCTGTTTGACTTACCACCAAACCAATCACCAATGTGATAATCCATAATGCAAATAATCCATTATGCAAATAATCCATTATGCAAATATAACTTGTAAGTAAAATCTGAAATGTATTAAGAAATTAACATTTAATATTTTTTTAATTCATCAGCAAGAATATAAGAAAATCGTCAATAAGCCAACAGATTTACACTCTATAAAATTCTTTGTAAATAAAGTATAAGTTAAAATAAAACACTTGCAGAAGTCAAACGATCATATGCACCTCTCCACTATATGGGGACCAACATGCCATAGCGAGGACTGCCTTCTCCGAAACATATACCTCCCTGCAGATACAACCCTGGGAGATTGGCTTGAGTTTCCTTCCCTCGGCGCTTACTCTATCAGCATCGCAACGGGCTTCAATGGGTTCTCATGTTCAAAAATATATCCTGTAATTGGTCATAATATTTGGTGAGTTATTTTTTTTTTATTTATGAGTACTTACCAAGGATGAGGCACGCACAGATAATACATATTTCTTTCATAACCATAACAAATAAAACTATATGGGGGGGGGGGCAAATAGTTTTGTTCACAGTTGCTTATGAAAGAAATGTACTTACATACAATATTTTATTGTAGACACTGACAAAATTATATAAGCCCATACCTATAAGTATAATAAAACAAGAGTGTCGAAAATGTCCACATATTACTCTAAAATTTTAAAAATAAATCTGGGAGACTACAAATGAGCTGTAGAGAAATAATCCATTTTCAATTGTCTTTGTGGTTATTCATTTGTTTGTTAATATCAAGTAAAATCTACTTGATGAATTTTGATGACAGTTTCACCGTAGTATTTCCTATAGTTTAATGAAGAATGTGAGGTGTTGACCATTTTTCTATGTTTCTTGGTTTATATATTTAATAATAAATAAACAAATTTATATAGAAACTGAATTTATTATAATAATTTAATTTACTTTAATATTTAAATTTATATATAAACTGATATTTATTTCAATTTATATATAAACTGAACTGAGAAATATCAGATTGGAAGTCCAGCATAGATCCATACAGTTGATACAATCTCTAAGCTTTTAAATTCATAAACAATCATAGCTTAGGACTCAGTTATATAAAACAGTAACCCAAATTAAATCATGAGCAATACTTTTAAAAAAATATCAACTTGTACTCAGCCCATGAACAACTGTGAAAAAAAATTTTTATACATACAAGCAGACAAGCCTAGGAAAAATAACTACTCCACTTCATACAAAAACATGCTTGACATTACAATAATGCAAACGGCACTCAAACTAAGTATATTTGAGTATACTGAGTGTAATGTAAAATTAATTGTGTTAGTGTAACATACATTTTTTTATATTGAAATTGTAATTTTGACAGTCATTTTTTTTGAAAGTGGTTAGCAATTGTCATATAGTTCCTGAATTGTATTTGGTTTGATGCACAGAACCACCTATATGAATATTATATATGTTATAACAAAAATCATGAATGTATATATTCACTCATACATGAATGTCAGTAGCAAATCAATATGTTGTGAGTCAGATTGCCATCACGCACATGTTTGGTTAGGTATACCTAATGATTCCTGCCATTTCACATACTAGCTACTAGCGTTGTCACCATCACCGGGCCACACCTGAAAAGATTACTAGGAAAAGGTGAAATGTATTGTTATTGAGTATGGTTTAGTAATTATTTCAATAAATCTAAAAAATTAAGATGTATATATATGTGTGTGTGAATACATAACATCAACGTAAAGTGCAAATTGGTCTTATTTAAACTAGATGAGCATGATCGAAATAAAGCCCATTGTAAAATATGTAATAAAATGTATTCTCGCAAGGGCCATTCAAACACATCTTTAAAGAATCATTTGAAATGGATGCAGCCGGATGAGTTTAGTTTGATTATTTCTGCTGATAACGAAAAACAAATGCAAGAAAAAAAGGTGAAAAAGACAAGTTTTAAGACATTAATTTACTAATCTCGCTCAGTTCATAAATTTGTTTTTACACTTATCACTCGCTACTATTACCAGCTACCCCAGAAAAATTGTAGTACTTTAAAAATAACAAACGTAATTTAATTCCATCACCTACAGTCAGTGATGGAATTAAATTATGTTTGTTATTTTTCTTTCAAAAATTGGTTCTGAAATTATTTCTTTTGAAACATAATTCAAATTCAAATGGAGCTTTTACTGTAACTGCGACAATTGTATAACACTAATTTAGAATCATCAATAAAAAATAGCAATCATCTAATACAGTTTCTGTTGTGGATCGCTGTTTTTTTGGGATTTTGGTTTAGATTGTCTTTTAAGTAAACTAATCTACACAAGTAACTAAAAATACAATTCTTACTATTAACTATATGCAAAATTATTTACTTTTTTTTACTATCCACTACTCCACTACAAGATATAAAAAAACAACTTTCTTGGGATGAATTGGTTCCAAAAAAATGTTGGATAATGAGAATTAAAAAAAATTATTATCTTAAAAAGAATTTATAAACACGCTGGAGAAATCTTCTCAGGAAAAATCATTTCAAAATTTACTTTCTAATTTTATTGAAGTAATAGGATTTCACAGACTGATTCAAGAAATAGTACCAAAATATTATTTGAAGGGTCGAAACTTTATACTGATTACCTTTGCAGTGAACTGTATGGAAAAATGGCTAAAAAAGTTAAACAATTGATCAAAAGATATGATTACAAGTCTTTTACTATGTACATTTGGTGAGATCCGAGCTCTAATGCATCTTTGCTTAGCCTGACTTGAGAATTTGATCGATCGTCATTTGTATCGAAATGTGAAACATTTAATGATCGTCTTATGGGTGACATAATTACAGAAAAATTTGACACAATGCTCACTGAAAGGTATATTTCGAAGGTTCCTTTATTATTTTTTAATATTCCTTTCAGTTTATTGTTGATTCGAGACGGAAGTTTCAACATGAAAAGAGCTAAACGAATAGCAGCATTAAATGACTTGGACTGTACAATCGACAAGATGCAGCTTGCTCTTCAACGTTGGTTATAGTCGCAGGACAATATAAAAAATATTACAAAAAAATGTGAAACAATTTCGACACACTTTAACCATTGCACAATTGCTTAAACACAACTGGAAAAAGTTCAGGACATACTTCATCAACTGCATCTTAAAGTGTTCTAAGATTGTACAAACATGATGGCATGATTTGAACGATTTTCAAGGGTGAAAGATATGTTAAGTCTTTACATTAACAATAGTGACATGGATCCAACTTTACCAGAATAGTGGAAAATCATAGAATGCTGTGTTGAACTATTAAAATCTTTTGAATAAGCGACTCGGGAACTAAAAGGCTTATGAAGTAATTAAAAGGCTTATGAAAAAAGCGAATGACTATTTAAGAAGGGCACAGGATTCTGATCCAATTTGGCTGACAGTCTCCACTCTGAAAACTGAAATTTCCATGAAATTTCCCATTTGAATGAAATTTTTAGTTTATTTGCAATATCCATCTATTTAGACCCTCACTATAGGCACAAATTTTTCAAACCCATGACCGAAGAAAAGATTAAAGATGAAAGATTGAAAACGAAAAAATTCATGATGTATTGGTGATGTTGCTGGTTATCCACATTTTGATTTAGTGAAAATGAGAGATTCCTTGGAAAAAACTATAGAACAATCAGAAACATCCAGTATGGCTATAAAGTCAGGCTTGAAAAGCAATTTTGCCATGTTGCTACACTCTTCAAAGGAAGATGAAAGTCAACAGGATACATCTGACAATATTAGCCCCTGTGCGGTTTTAAAGAAGGAATTGCGTATGTATCATAATAAAAAGAGAATAAATGTTTTCAACAGTCCTCTTAACTGGTGTAGCAAGAGGTTAAATATGGTATCTGTTATAGTACGCAGATATTTTCACCTCCTCCAGTCAGCATCCAAGTTAACAATAATTTTGGTAGTACGAGAATAATCTACGAACCTCTAATGGAGCAGACTCAAACCTAAATAGGAAGCAAAATATCTCTTATTAAATTAAATTTTGATTAATTCATTGATTTTGATAACAGTACCATTAAAGACTAACTCCTACTACTAGAAATACTGTTTATTCATTTACTTGTTTTTATATCTCTTTGCAAAAACTTGACACCCAAATCCACATCTGCGGATATGAGCCTTAAAACATTTGCATCTCCTTCCGCGTCACAAGCAGTTACAAGTATTTTTGGAAATGGATCTTCATTTCAAGAGATGCATTGTTTGTGTAGACGTGATACAGCAACTATAAGTGAAATAGTCAGAGACGTGTGTCACCAGATATGGGCTAAATTAAAATCTACCTGGGCTAACTTAGCAAAATCTGATCAAGACATGTCGCAAGATGTAGCAAATAAATTGCCAGAGAGAACCAATTTCCCTAATTGTGTAGGAAACATAATCGTTCTTACACCCACGAAACAGTGACTTTTTGTATTGAAATTTTAAACATTACTTTTTCCATTGGTTTATTCGTGTGTGTAGTGCAGATTATTTATACATGTATCATCACAATTTGGAAAGATAATACAAATTATTGGAAACTAATAAACTTGATCTACTAGAATGAGAACTGATTAGCATGGAGGGTTGCCCTTTATTATGTACGCATTTATCGAGGATAAAGCCATTGGATTAAGGAAAGTTTTACTATGACCGTACAGTAGAAAGCAGCTGCTAATAAAGAAAGGTATATTCAACTATAAATTGTCACAAGTTCACAAAAATTTAGAAAATTCATTTGGAGTGTCAAGTTTTAAACGATGATTTTTCACAGACCTCTCAATGTATCAAACTAAATTGGCTGTAGACATTGTCAAGGCATGCGTTACATTACATAATATTGTACCTAAACGAGATGGTTACAACTATGAAAACATTTTATCAATGACAACAGATTTTATACAGTTCAAAAATAATTTTGATTACTGCATAGGCAGGACAGTGAACTTAGTAAGAAACAAATTTGCTGATTCTTTCATACGTACCGAGGGTGAATTACCATGACAATATAAAAACATATAATATGGTATTTGACTGATGTCAATATTTTTGGTAAAAATGTGTCAAAACTGCAGAGTAGGTTTAAAAAAACTTTGTGATGAAAAAAGTAATGCATAAACAAACAATTAATCGAAACTTCTAAATAGGAAAAGTGTCCATTTTTTGTTTATTAAATTTAAAACGTTATTATGAATTTAGTTTCCATGAAAAAAATGAGAAAATTATAATATGAAATATACAACTTAAACCCAATGTTTAACTATATAATACTAAACATATTTAATAAACTTCCTTATAACGAATGCTAAATAACTGGCCAGTGACGTCATAAGCCAGTTGTGTTTTGTATGGGGCGTTTTCGTGCGATTCATAGCTCGTCAGTTTTTAAGTTGTTATAACTTTGTAATGAAAAGCATTTTTAATGTTATTACTTATTCTATTCTGGTAATAAAAAAATATAGTCAAATACCCCATCAAAGTGTGAATGACGAATGCAAGTAATGCATATTCGGTATTATATTTCGTAAATGGCAAGCTCATTGTGTTTTATTATAAAATCAATTTTGTGTCTATTTAGCATATTTTTTAATTTTAATAAATTTCTTGAAATTTGTTTTTGGCCAAAAAGTTTGTATTTTTATTTATGATTGAAATTTCATCACCAATCAAATATACAATAAAGCATTATTATTATTACATAAAGTAATGTATACATAGAAATCAAATGAAATTTTAGATGACTTATTTAGTAAATAAATCATACTTACCAGTGACGGCTCGTCTTAAGGAGCGCTGGTGCAGTGCACTGTCATTCAAAATTATTAACACATTTATTAAGTTCCTAAGCATTTATTAAGTATTGATTATTACTAATAAATAACAAACATAATATTTATTTCCGTAGGTCCAATGCCTCAGCACAGCAATAAAGGATAAAAGTATTTCAAAATTTAATACCCACTATTAACACAATTATTGGAGGGGACAAATAAAATACACGAGCAATTTTCTTTTTAAATTTCATACATAGTATCAGATGCCACTTAAAAAAAATTAAAGGATTCCAAAACGATTTTTTAAGAATATATTGAAAATGTACACAAAAAACTATCCAACCCCTCAATCTCCGAAACTGTTGAAATGTTGTTCAACATTTCAACAATGTTACTAGAAGTTTGTGGAAAAACTGTAGCAATAATACTAAATATATCACCTTTGAGAACGTTACAATATTTACACACCTATAAAAGGTATACTTTCCGATATGTTTACGTATTGAAATTCAACAGAATATTTTTAATAGAATTACAATAAACACTTACATATTAATATATACTAAGTGTGTATGGAACCCTCGTGGGCTGGGTTGTGTTTGTACTTGATAGAATTTATTTTTTATAAGTTATCTACAGCCTTGATGTAATAAAATGAGTAGGTAATTGACGCAGCAAATTCAACTGAGTGGATCACTAGTTCATCTTAGGCTATAACATTGCCGTCTTAATTTTTTTATTCTGACTATGCCCTCTTACCTGTTTTCTCTCACGTTAACCTGAAAACTATTTTTATTTTCCCAGGTTCTGGTTGAAAGATGAACTGCCAATGACAGAGAAAGATTTTTATAATGTAGGCAGCAAAACCTCAGAAATTGCTAAAGTTTAACAGCGACTATAATAAAGTTAATGTATCAATAAATTTAGATTGTTTCATTCTCTTTCCAATAATCCACCAATATAAAGACGCCATTACATTTCCATTCTATTTCTATTTAACTAACAACAGTGATATACCAAATCCATTATCTTAATGCTACAAAAATGAACACAGTAATTCTTCGTCAGCACAACTTTTGCAAGAAACAAGTATTTGAAATTTATTGACATATAATTTTTTACATACTGAATATCTTATACATATAGAAAGCCGGTGCATGTTAGCATGCTGGAAAACCTCACTTTTTAAACAGATTGAACTTTAGAAAACAGTTTAAAGCTTAAAAATGAATTATAAGGGCTACTGCAACTGTCACCTGCATAAAAAAGAGGAAATTAAGAAAAATATGAAACAGCCCACTGCCCTTCCATATTCAAGTATAATGTAATTTTATATTAACCCCCAACGGGAGTACATGTTATATACAGTACATGTTATATAAATTTCATTATTACACCTATGTAAAGTCTTTAGTTAATCTGAAAATAATCAATTAAATTTTTTCACCTTGCCATAAACCCTTCGTGATGCAACAAATAGATTTTATTTCACACGTGAACCCTTACCAATTGTGGCCACCAGTGTACAGAATCCAATCCCTATAGTAGAGAAGGGACTACTGTAGTGTATGAGTTACAGACTTTTAAGTGAGAATATGTTGCATTAACGTTTTCAGTTGGCCATATACCCACGGTAACTGCTTTGTTTGAGAATATTGGTCTCCATTCTTTTATTAAATTTCCTTTAAGTTGAGTTATAATACAAAATAATCTTATTAATACTTTAGAAAGTTACAATTTATAAGAACAACTTATAATAACCCAGCAATGAAAGACTTTCTTATGGAGCTGAATTCATAAATTTAAATTAAGTAAAGAAATATATATATTTATAGATAAAATATATATTAACACTTTCAATCATGTTTTCCCAAAATAACTTTCCAAACTGATTTGGTCAATTCCATGAGCTTTATTAATCTGATTTAAACTTTTTTTGGAATTTTTGTAATCTCAGTAGCTTACGTTAAGCAGAACAGTTTTTTATTGTTTCAAGAATATCTTTTACATCTTTTTAAATGTCCGGAATGAAGAAATAATATTTAATTTTTTCATCAAGTTACCATATTGTAAAACTAATAAAAAGCACTTAGTTATATTACACTTCATGAATTTAAAAAAGCTTAAGTTTTCAAGCTACACTGGAGGTATTAACCGAGCTAATTAAACAATTTATAATAAGTTTCAATTTATTAGTTGCTTTAATCTTAATCAACTGTGCATATTATAATCTGGCCAAGACTTTGAATAAATTATTGTATTAATAAAAATAAAAGTAATTATGCCAAAATGACATTTTCATCTATTGTCATATGATGGAAATGTACAATTAAAGGTAAGGAATATCATTAAGATGATAAATAAAAACATCTAATATGATATTAAAATTCGTATTATTGTCAAACTTGAAGCTCGTAGTATTGTCAAACTTGAACTATTAAACTTGATTCATAGTATTGTCAAACTTGAACTATTAAAATTCGTAGTATTGTCAAACTTGAAGCAACACAGCCTTTTATTGTAGAGTCTGAAATATATTTACAATTGAATTCGCAAATACGTCATGTAACATTTACTACTAATCAGACTATAATTAATATAATTATAATTAATATAATTACTACTAATGAGACCTTTAATGTTGCTGTTGTTTAAAATATTTAAAAAAATATTTAGAATGTCAAAGTGTGACATTCAATTAAATTTTGTCATACTTAACACATAAGTATAATATATTCTTCTCTTTCAATATTGCATCTGATTTTTGTGATAAACTTAATTTAACTTCCTCTTGTCCGATTTTGCCAAAATATTAAATACAATTATATAATAACAAAATATACAATCAGCTTGTTTACACAAGATATACATAAGATATTTTATAAAAAACAGTGTTATAATGCTATAAAAGTTAGTTATATTTTATATCAGTCAAAATTTGACTGCTGAAGATGCCATTTTGAACATTTTACTGAGAGCAGGAATTGTTTCATCAAAACTTTGAAGTCTTTTCGAAATGAAATTTTTTAAAAATAGAAGTTAATTTTATTTTAACAAGTGGAAATTATTTGTAATAAAAAGTTTCTACATGTAAAATATTATTAATTTACAACTGGTTTCACAACTTTAAATATGATTTACAATTGAAACATTTTTCGTGGAAGATGTACTTTATAAACATGGAATAAGCAACAATTTTTTTAAATTAATTTATTATTCTGACATATTCTTCTTTCTTAGTTATTCTTTTAAAATTGTTTACTTTTCAACATACTTTCTGCATAAAAACTACCCGGAATTGTTAAAAAAATACACAAATTATAGTTCATTCACCGAAACTTGTGTTGTCACCAAAGTAATCCCTATTGTTAACAATTGTGATGACGTACTCGGACCCACTCTTCCATACACTTCTCATAGGCCGAACATGGTATAGCCTTTAATTCCCGTTGCAAATTCTGTTGCCATTGATATCCAATAGTTATGGTTTTTTGGTATTACTTTTTATTACTTACCTTACTTTATCTTCTATTGCTACCACATGTAGTACATATTCTTCTCCTGTAAAAAAGGATTAGCTGTTCTATTGAGATATAATGATATCATCATTGTCTGAAAATTATTTACTAGACATACATTTTTAAAATATCTATATATGTTTATATACCATTTTCTGTTTTGACGAATTAGAAATCATTGCTTGCTTCCTTCTTGTCTTACTCTTGCACGACGCTAAGATTTTTGTTTCCTTTCATATAAAAATGAGTCAGGAGTCCAGAAATATTAAACTAAAAAAATGGCTTATCAGTGTCAGAGTAAAAAAATGAAAAAATCATCAAAGTTCTACATAATTAAATACACATTAGAATAAGTTACACAAATCAACAAAGTTACATATATGTATATATATATATATATATATATATATATATATATATATATATATGTATAAATATATATATATATATATATATATATATATATATATATATATATATATATAATATATATATATATATATATATTTAGATACGGTCAGGTGCCAGTAGTATACAATGATCCAACACTCATTTGTCAGGAACGCAACGGTAACAAGTCGTGCTACGAACATGATCAAATTTGTTTTACGTCGCCTCCTGCACTCCCTAGTCGATGGCGCACTCTCACTAAAAATGCACATGCAGTGCATTGTTTTACTGTCGGCATAAAAAAAAATAAGGAGACCATCTATTTTTTTTCTACAACAATTGTATATTGATTTTCACTATGCTACACTTATTACACATGTGAAGTGACTATTCATAAATATGATAAATATATTGATTTCGTTTTATTAAATAATTACATAACCTTAAACGTAAAAAACCGTTGATTGTACATAGCGGTCCACATAGTAATAATTTAATTTTTAACTGTTAATAGCAGCTCTTTAATTCAATAATTTTACTGTTTTACAACAAAAAAAATTAAAAGAGGCGCACTTGATGCACAAGATATGATTAAGGCAATACATCTTATATAAAATTGTATGAGCATCCACAAAGCAGCAGAAAATGTAATTTAAAATATTCTACTTTAAGAAAATATGTGGAAAAACAAGAAACCCAAGATAATGTTTGTTCCCAATTATGATGAAATACTATTTTTTCAAGTAAATGAGAAACAATATTAAAAGCTCATAGAAAAGAATGTGCGTTCATGTTCTAGGGACTTACAGCTAAGAAGACGAGGCAATTAGCTTATGAAGTAGTAATTGATAACAAGTTAAAAGTTCCTCCTTCTTGGTTGTCTAACAAAATAGCAGGAGTTGATTGGTTAAGATCATTTAAAAAAAGGCAAAGTAAATTAAGCTTAAGGAAGCTCGAGGCGCATAGCTTGGTGCATGGTACATCATTCAACAGAACGAATGCACAAATATTCTTTATTAAATTAAAAGAATCCTTTCGATGCTATCCAGGGTTTGGAGTCAGTACTCGTCTGTACAATCTTGATGAAACCTCAATTACCACCGTCCAACAGCCTCAATAAGTCTTAGCGCCAAAAAGAAACAATGTTTGCTAAATTACAAGTGGTGAAAGGGGCATATTAGTAACTACGTGCTCTATTGTTTCCGCTACCAGACATACCTCGCCTCCCGCATTGATTTTTCTCAGACAAAACTTCAAATTTCACATGTTGCATGGTTCTTCATCCGGAACGATTGACTTAGCTACACCTGCAGAATGGATAATGGAGAGTTATTTGTCAATGTGATAAAACACCTATCATTAGAAGCTCTTAATACTGCAAAATCTTCCAGCGTAATTGTACTTATTGTATCTCAACACAAAAGTTAAATGGAAATAAATAAACAATTATTAAATCAATTATAATATATTAATTTTCTTGAACAATGTTTCCTTTAAAAATTGAATTTTCTTGAACAATGTTTCTTTTTTAAAAATTAATTTTAAAGATAGGTAATTAATATGATGATTCACTATATACACAGTGTTCCACTATTGACTCATCTCCCGGTTTACTGTGTGCCTATAATGGACTATTAGCCGTCCTTTAAAAAAATGGTAATAACCATTATCCTTAAAAATTTTTGGGTTGAAATTTGTACATATATGTATATATATTTATATATATATATATATATATATATATATATATATATAACAGTCAACTCATTCGATCTAGTTAACTCATTCTATGTTTTTGCATGCTGCCCCTGTTGAAAATTAATGGCCGAAGACGCAGCAGCGCATTGAAGAAAAAAGTTAAGTCAAAACCGATTAATAAAGGTTAATACCATTATAATGAGTATAACCGATATTAAAATTATCCATAGAAAATACCAGTTATTTTTAAAGGTGTAACCAAAATAAATAGGTTTATACGTAATTACGTCAAACCGGTTCAAAATATGAATTGTCTATTAAGCCCTGGTTTTGATACAGATGTTATATATATATATATATATATATATATATATATATATATATATATATGTATATATATATATATATATGAAGATTTTCAAAACATAATTTTTTGAGACAGCTTTCATTAAGATGTGGATAGTAAACAACTGGGCAGTCAAGTAAAGGCAGTAAAAGAGTTTGACAGAGGTGAGCTTTTGTTTCAATCACAGAAAAAAGTGTAAACTAGAAATGGACTGTGAGCGTGACGAGCATGCCATAACTAAGCAGAGCTTTGCTTACTTTAAAGTACTGTAGATTGTATTAAATTGTACCTAGAGAAAGAAGAATATGTCTTACTGTGTCACTGAATTCAGTAAAAATAAGAATCATATACACATTTTCAAACGTGGTCAAAGAAGTTATTTCTTACCATAGTTATAAAGATTTATAAAATTTATTTCGATATTAAAAAAGTTAACCTAACCTTTATTTTTATGCATTCAATGTGCAAATGTTTATGCAAGCACGATCGACATATGCACGGCATAAGCATGCAGGAGCGACATCCAGCCTTTAACATTGTTTAATATGATTGTGGGCCAAGGAGAGAGTGTGCTTTGAAATGTAATTGGCGTGTTCATACCAGAATTTGGTGACATCAGTGCCTGTACCATTTCAAGAACACGCCACTTCTATCCTATTAATGGTCCCGTGGTTTCAACAGTCACAATACAATGATCAGCGATATATGACATTTATCTGAAATGATAATAATGAAAATGTTTACATTGATTGTCTTAATACTATCACTATATTAATTTTATTATTATAATTTATTTCACTTTAATAACAATAATTAAAAAAGACCATAAAACGCTAACAATATTGAAAACTTATACTATTTATCTTAACGTTATTAACATTTGAAGAAGAATATAATACACTTTACCAGTCATGGTAAAGTCAATGTCAATAAAGCATAACTCTCCTTTCATCCAAAGTCTTTCATATGGCATCTCAGTTCAATTTCTTCACATATGGACTTGTAATACATTTCATATTTAATAATGGAATTATGTTGAAAAAGTATTTATATGAATTACAAATAAAAGAATTATTGACTATAAAACAAAGTAATATTAGCTTTTGTGTCAAAAAGCAAAGCAATTAGGTATATGGGCTAATCATCACCTGAACTAATACGAGGCTCAAAGTAAATGATTTTTTACTAAGTCTAGATTTAACTACAAGCAATGTTTACAGTAACAACTATTGTTCCACATGTTCGTTAGGATCTTTTTGAGTCAAGGATAGGAGGATAAGAATTCTAGACATTTGGCACGTAAAGTCAATTTGGCTGGTAAGTACATTTCTATAAAATAAGTAATGTCCCATGTTCTTGCACAGATAGCACCGAGTTACATCTGAGTGGACTGCGTGTTTGCATTTTATTGTAAGTCTTAATATTGTATTAAATAAAGCAAAGAATGTCTCAGTTTCGATAACTTTTTGCTATAAATAGTTTCAAAAACAAGTATTTCCACTGAATTGTTGTATAATCTAATATTACATCATATCATAATTACAAAAAGTGAAATTTTTGTGAATATTAAATGGTAATCCAATTTCTAACCATTGCAAAAAACTTGAGAAATTTAATGTTTTCATTTAATGCATAGCTGGAAATCATTTGATAATTATGTATTAAGTCAAGTCATAAAGATGAACTATTCAATGCGGAGTGGGGATATAGCTCCCACAGGAACTATTCTGTCACTCATATATAATATTAGGTTATTTACGACAACACTGCTGTTAAAGAACGCAATTTGTAAGTTTATTGAAAACGTACTCATAATGAAACAAAAAAGATTGTAAATTGTAGATTGTAACGTGATTTACAAGAAGGCACAAACCATGGGTATCAATGATGTCTTAAGACGTCATTCTTATTGAATTAGTTAAAATAGTATTTAAAAACTACTGTGAAAACTGCTCTACTTTTTTAATGTATTAAATAATATTTTGTTACATGCCTGTAAAAATGTTGTCCAAACATATGATTTTGTAAATTATTTATAAAAATGGATTTTCCAAGTTACATCTAGCAGACAAAAAGCTGAACAAATAGTTAATTTATTGATATATACAGAAGAGATTGTTTGAATAATGAGAACAAAAAATAACAAAACTAAACGTAAACAAAAAAATAAAACAAAAACATTTTTACTGAATAATATATAACCAAACACAACATGATAATTCAACACAAATTTGATTTCCGCTGCCATTCATTTTAAATGTATTCACAAAAACTTTCCAATGGTTTATTCCTCTTAAAACAAAGGTGCACCTCTTTTATACATTTCATTTTCATTATCCATTACAGAGGTGCATTTGATTTCTATCTTACACTATTGATATAACAATTTTTAGTACTCATTGAATTAAAGAGGCCTTGCCTTTCTATGTGTCCATTTGTTTTTATAAATATATATATAATTTAATAGTACTCTGTCCTTAGTGCAAAACCTTGAATATACAAAGGCACCTCGCACATGATTTTCGTTATTAATAGAGGTTATTAATATATTATATTACAGAGGTTACTTATCACTTAAAATACTTAGCTGTCCACGATCTAACTGAATTATTAAACAAATGAAATTACTATTTGCATCTAAGCCAGACACATTACCTTCAAAGTAACTTCTTTCATTCAATTGTAACACTCAATAAAATTTTAGTGTAACTGTAATAGTAAACCCACAAATTGTTCAGTGTTTATTTTCATCTTACTAGTTACATTGTAAAAAGCCAAGAAAAATTTTTTTTTTATTACACTAGGAAAAAATAGTGTAATAAAAAAATATTTTTCTTGGTTTTTTATAATGAACTGAACAATTTTTTGGTTTAGACAGTTACACTAAAATTGTATTGAGTGTTACAATTTAATGAAAGAAGTTACTTTGAAGATAATGAGTCTGGCATAGATGCAAATATTAATTTCATTTGTTTAATAATTCAGTTAGATCGTGGACAGCTAAGTATTTTAAGGAAGAAGAGACACAAGCGGTTGTGTCTCTTCTTTCTTTTCCTAGCCTAATAAAAAAAATATTTTTCTTGGTTTTTTACATTTTTTTTATTTCTTTTAAAAACAATTTTTATAGACTGGTTGATAATCATAATTTGAGAACCTATTTAGAAGCTGTAAACCTATTACAAAGCACAAGTTCACAGAATTTTTTAGTAAACTTAATTTTTGCTAATTTGATATTTTGTCTAAGGATTTTTATATTTACATTGTAAAAAACCAAGAAAATGTAATTTTTTAATATAATTTTTTTTGGTTCAGTAAATTTACAAATTATTACAATGTTGGGAGATTAAAATTAACCAATTTTAATTTAATATTCCGTTTTTTATTTCCTTGAAGCGCTAGTTCTGATACATTGAATATTTGAATTATAAGAAAACTTTTTGGAATTAGATAAAACACGTAAGTGGAAAATACTCCAAATTGACAAATATTACAACAAATTTTAACCTCATTAGTATCTGCAGGAAGTCAGTTACGGGCCACATGCAAAGTCATGCATTTATTTCGTATCATATATAAAAGATATGAAATGTTTTCATTCTCCTGTAAAAGTAGGTACATGGCATTTATGCATTAATTACCAGTCATTGTCATGTGCCAGTATACTGTCCTCGATATATAATTAAACACGAAATGCACCCCATTTTTTGTTAACATTTCTAGAATAAATAATATGCAGACTGTAACATCAATGTTATCTTTTTTTATTATATCAAAATTGCATTGACAAATTTCAATATTATTTTTTCTATTACATCATAATTACATTGATAAACATTTATGAAAAAAATTTCAATTGATTTTTATTGTTAGCTTTTGTAAAAAAAACTTATGTGCTGTTGACTTATAAACTAGTTCAAATAGTGTCACAAAAAAGTGTAACAAAAGTAAATAACAGAAGTGGGAATGCCATACTACACTATTTTCATGTGATAGTTTATAAATTTGTAAAATAGGATTTCTAGTGGCATATTGTTAATAATTATTCATAATGAAACAATTTACTATAATCAGTTAACCCGAGGAAAATTTTATTAAATCACATCTTGCATAAATCTATACACATATAAAATCATGCATATCCATATGAACATTGCAATGATTAGGTTTTAATGAACCCTAAAATATTTATAAATCCAACAATACAATTTTATTGTACATACATATAATGTTTTTTCTAATTAAATAAGTAACCAAACTCATTTAGAGCATAAATAATTGTTTTTACATGTTTTTCTCTGTCTATCAGTGTAAATATAAGAAATGGTTAAAAATTAATTAATGATACTTTATAGTCTCGTCAAGATAATGATTAGCAATAACATGCAATTAACGTTTTTTTAATATTTATTTTAAGTAATAAGTGTTGCTATTAATTAATTTTGAGTATTAAAGATTCTAGAAAAAAACCTGTTAAGTATGAAAAGAACTCATACCACAAGAACTTGTACACACAAATATTTACAGGTTAGCATTTTTATTAAACTATTAATATTGTTATTGTTTTTCATCATGAAAATGTATTGCATAATATTTCTTTAACAGGCAAACAAATATAATGAATTCCATTAAAACTCTTTGATATAGGGTCAATGTTATAGTTTTCTTATAAACTTTAGATAAACTTACAGTATTACTATTTTTACATAATTTTTGTTTTGAAAAAACAAAACATGAAATTGAAAAAAGACAAATTTCCATAACCATAATTTCATCCCTTATTATATATCCAAATAAACAGTTTTGAGTGTTAACAATTGAGGTATATGAGATTTAATATGCTTCATAGCTATTCCAAATTTCTACATAGAACAGTTTCTAAGAAAAACTGCTGTGAAATGAACGGACACATAAGTGATCTAATAATGGTATTGTTTTTTTTAAGGTATGGAACCCTAATTATATGGAAATTTTAAAATATTCTAAATGAGATAACATTTGAATGGCAATGAGTTGCTGTGTAGTGAAAGTATCCAACTGAATACATAATTCCACTGTTCTAAAGCAGCTCAATAAAAATAAACATTCAACCTACACATACTTGAAATTAAAACATCTTTATGTTTTTTTTCAGACACAGTCTACAACCGCAATTGTCACGATGATAAAATACCTAGTGCTTCCAGTTATTTTAATGGTTCTTTTCACTCCTTCGGCATTTGCCCAGCCATTATTCGGCCTGGAACAAATACACGATACAATTTCAAGAGTCATTGATTCTATAATTGACGGGATAAAAATGATACATCAATCAAAACCAATAGAAGTTGAAGTCATGGATCATCATAATGAATTGGCAAAGTATAATCAGTCAGAATGAATATTATGTAAATTTTCGCATAATCCGATGTATTCATATAAATTATCGTAATAGACAATAAAAATATACAAAAAGTAATTGATATTGTAAGTTGCCACCGATTATAATTTATGATTATTTTAAACATTTATGTCCAAAGTTATGAATGGCAGATATATTATGTACAAAACCCTCACTAATTGTGGTGATAATTTCTGAACTTGGCAATTGTGTTAGTGTTATATATATGCCAATTGTGTTACTAAATTTTTTATAATCATAGTTTGATGGTGTATAGTTAATACAACTATTAAGTCATAAAGTGAACAGAACGTACTACTGAAAACTTCAATTTAACAACTACCATTTTATAAGGTAATGTACATATATAGTTCATACAAATTTTATTATTTTTGGTGTTCTGCACCTCAAAAGGAAAAATAGAATCTTTATAAGATCACTCATGTTAACATTTTGACGTAAAAACTTGCGCTACAGCATAAAGTATATTAATATGTGTATATCTAAGTAGACGCTCAAAAATATTTATATGGAAAGTTTCGCAAGGACAAATTCCATAATGATAAGAAATTTAAGATCAGGTGCTTCAAAAAGTCTTTTACACATTTTTTTCCTTATTGTAGATTTAATACTGTTTTGTTTCTTCCGTTGGGACTTATCTTCCTCTATAAGTGATTGTAGTGTATTTTTTATAGCTCTTTTTGCTCAAAAATATTTATATGGAAAGTTTCGCAAGGACAAATTCCATAATGATAAGAAATATAAGATCAGGTGCTTCAAAGGGTCTTTTATACATTTTTTTCCTTATTGTAGATTTAATACTGTTTTGTTTCTTCCGTTGGGACTTATCTTTCTCTATAAGTGATTTTAGTGTATTTTTATTGCTCTTTTTGTATAGTTTTGGTGTTATATACGTGCCCCAGTGTATTTTTCATGGCCACTTTCCTTCTTGTAAATTTAATGTTACTTTGATCACAAGGTCATCAACCAGGTACACTATGTACCTGGTTTTCTCTCATTTTGTTTGCTATGTTGGCGGCTTTGAAGGTATTCCTTATTAAGTAGTTTCTAATTCGATTAACTCTTGTCATTCCACAGGCTTTTAGTGCTGTATCATTGATTGTAAGTAGTATCACATTACTGACTGGTGTTCCAGATAACTTGCAATAATTATATACAGTTTTGTTTCTATTGATCGTGAGACCTCTCTACTCCAGTGCTGGTTCCCATGTGTTAAGACTGGATTTCCAAAATTAGTGTACAATTATATTGATAGTGTATAATAGTGTACAATTGGCATCATGCTACAGGTGTTTGGATATCTCACTTGATATAATATATAATATCATGTAAAATATTAATTTACTTTCTGTGTTTATTTATTGTATTGGGTCCGCATATAACTTCATTTACGTTTAGATTCGTGAATGTTTACTCAATCTCTTTTCTGCAGTGCTATCGCATAATTTGCTTATGCTCTGAAAAGGATTGTTCTACATAACCTACATATAAATGTGTGTTAGTCAATACCAGATTATCGTGCGTGCAATGAAATTATAAATATGGACGAAAAGAATATCTATCTTCATAATTTTGTACTGTTTGTATTAAAAACAGGCAAACAAGCTGTGGGAACCTCTAAAAAAATTTGGTAATTATGCTTGTGTGAATAATGCTTTAACAGAATAAATGTGTCAAAAGACTCTTGTAAAAGTTCCATTTCAGAGATCTTGACATTAGCGATGCGTCACGCTTTGGTTCCCCAACTAAAATTGATTCAACTGTGTACAAGAATACCATCAACAAAAATCCATCTCAAATAGTAAGGCAGATTGGCAGATATTGCTGCAACTTAATGTATCTTACACAGGTATAGAAAATCATTTGCACTCCCTGGGCATTTCTCAGCATTATTATTTGGGTGCGATAAAACTTTCCAAAATTGGCAAATGGGTTGGTCACTGTATATTCATTTATACCACAATTCAATAGACTTGGCTATTATATTTTGTTTCACCTTTGAGTTGCCACATCTGGTAATGAATTTATCAGACTTGGTAACCTTCGAAACCATTTGTCATTTAGTTGTTTAAGAATTCTCTGAATTGATCAATCTTTGCTAATAATGAGTCTGTTAAAATACAATTACACTAGTTTTATCAAAAAATCTCAGATTTTTTAAAATTTAAATTGATTGATAAAATTATAAAAGTGATGGAGAAATAGCAAAGAGTCATATAAGATAACAACCAACAAGTATTGAATATATTTGGCGTTAATTTTGTAGAAATGCATTATTCACAATTAAATCAAACTACGTTATCTAGTATTATTTCTACTTTCTTTAAGTTCTTTACCATGAACTAAGTTTCGTTGTATTACAACGTCTTCAGGTGGGCCATTAGCAAAGTTCTTTGCTGATTAATATGTTGTAATACAACGAAAATGTGTACCTGAAGACGTTGTAATACAACAAAACCTAGGTGGTGGTAAATAACTTAAAGAAAGTAGAAATAATACTACTTCACTTAGTTTCATTTAATTGTGAATTAACTTTTTCGCTCAATGACTTATTACTAACATAGAAAAAGTATTTTTAATCTATACACTAAAGATGTAACAAATAATGTAATAGAGAGATGTAACATAAAGGTATTAGGAATGGAAACAAATGTTTAGTGAAAGATATAATAGAAGCAGAAGCGGAAATGAAAACAGAAGTCAATTCGTACATACTAAAAACGAAGTCATTTTTTATTAAAAATTGCTCATTTAGAAATGAATAATAATTCTACATGAGAAGTAGGTTATATAAACGTCTAAACAGGTATTTATTTAATAAAAATTATAAAAAATATTAATATTAAAAACTTATTTATAGAAAATTATACTTTAAAAACAAAAGTTTTGCAGCTGAGGGTGCTCTTTTTTTCATCATAATTTAGAGCTACTCCGCTGAACAATAGGTTGTTCGTGACACTGCTAGAGGCGCTGATGAAAAGCTCTGGAGTTATGGTAGTAAAATCGAGTATTTTTGAGTGTTCACTGTAATGCAAGTCTTTTTCTTTGTTGTAATCATGCAGCATCGGTTTCATCACGAGAGTAGGTTCTATTACCAGATCACCACCAACATCTTACTACCAGAACTTAAAACAATGCCAATAACCATTGAAACTTACTCGTTGAAGGCTGAGGTTACAGCACATAATAAATTGTTGCACAAATCACTAAATCTGGCATTCAGTTCGTCAAACAATTTTTTAGTCACACTTTTAAAAGTATTGAATGAGTCAAATTTAAATTCATCCGGTTGCAAAATACGTATAATAACTTGTACAAGTGGTATATTACAATATGGTCCTATTGTAATTTGAAAACTACTTAATTCACTCGTGACTTCTTCAAAAGGCCTCAATATATTGATGTGTTTTTCAACGTTTAACTAATCTACCGGAGTGAGAATCATAAATTTTTCTTTGCTGAGATATAATACAACGAAATCTTTAATTGTTAAAAATGCTTCATCACTTAAAATATGCAGTTCCACCTGCGAATAAATAATAATCTTTATTCATTGTTAACAGTTTAATTATGTAAAAAACTAGTTACCGGAAAATTTCAGCAAACAATCTGTCATATTTAATTTATGTGCTGGAAATAATAAATATTAAAAAGATAAAATTAACAATTACATAAAAAATATGTATGTGTATTAGAAATATATGTCCTTTTATATTATTATTTTTTATAGATTTTCTAAAAGTAAACCAAAAATAAGTGAAATAAAATAAAAGTTAGTTGCAATTCTTTTAAATCTAAGTGCTAGAGCAGCTCTAGCCATTCTTTTGTCTAAGTACAAGTTTTAACGCAGCTCTGAATTTTGTGTATGGTGTAATCTAAATCTTCAATACGTGATCCACGTAACTGCACTTTAATAATATTTGAACCTTTATCACGTATTATGTGTTTTTATCATTATAAATTTTTTTATTCCCAACTCTTGAAAAAAAGCCTGAAATTTAGCTACTTTTTATTTTATTTTTTATTTTTACTTTTATGTAGGGCCACTAAAGTCTGTTTTAATATGTCACGATTTAACTTCTAATCATTATGATTAAACAACCTTATAGTCTATACATTTACAAATAATCAATTACTCCCTCTTAATAGAGGGTAAGAATGTACATTTTACACTATAGCCTTTGAAATAAGCATGCGTTTAATTTGCGTTTTAAATTTCGCTATGAAAAGGTTTATTATATTCTCAGGCATTTTATCAAAAAGCAGACACCATTACCAAGGAAAGATTTATTAGTAATTTGTAATCTAAATTTATTATTACGAACTTTATTTTTGTTTCTTATATCAAGAGTGTCGATATCAGACCCTTTAAGAAAGGAAATTAAATTCTTTTTAAAATACAATAGGTTTTCATAGATATATAATGACGGCAAAGTCAGAATATTTGCCTCTTTAAATAGATCTTGTACTGATTCTCTAGATTTCATATTATATATGGTTCGGACTGCTTTCTTTGGCAGAATAAATATAGTTTTAATATCGACAGCACTGCCCCACAGCATAATAACATATGACATAATGATAAGGAAATAAACAGAATAAACTAACCTGACCGTCGCTGCATCAGTCAGCTGACAAATTTTTCTAACTACGAACACAGTGGAACTTAACCTACTAGCTAGTAAATTTATCTGAGCAACTCATTGTAACTTAGGATTTAGGGTTATATCAAGAAAAGCAGCAATGGTTACTAATTCTAGTACTTTATTATCCAAAATTATTATGCTATTCAAGCAAGTCGGCTTCTTTCCCATCCACTTTGAAAGTTAAGGAGCTGTCATCGGCAAAAAGAACAATATCACACATATCAAATATCTCTTACCATAAATGTTAACTCATTAATATAGACAAAGAATAAAAAATGGATCCAGTATAGAGCCCTGAGGCACTCCCAATTTCTTAATTTCGAATGAGTATCATTAATTTAGACTCGTTATTCCCGATTTGACAAATAGGATTTTAGAAGATCGATTGCCATTCACTCAGTGCCATAATAACTTAGCTTATTGCTAAGTATATTGTGATCCACGCAATCAAAAGCGTTGGAGAGGTCGCAGAATACCCCTATCCTGTGAATTCTCCCATTCTGTATAGATCTAATGAAATGAAATCCATACATATAGTCTTAATGAGATGAAATCCACCATCTCGCGTGGATCTTTCTCTGGTAAATCCAAACTGTAAGTTATATAAAATCTTATGTTTATTAAAATGGCAGAGAAGTTGATATAATATGTTTATATTTGGTATGTTTTTCAAAAATTTTACTCAGAGCAGACAAAACCGAGATTGGATGATAATTCGTAGGGTTGCTGGTAGGTAGGCTGGCCGTCAAAAATAGGAACAATTTTACTGTGTTTTATCAAATTGGGAAATTTATCATTATCGATATATAATTGAAATAAAACTGCTAGCTTTGAAGCAATATTTACGATGACAGTCAATGGCTTTAACTGACAGCCCCAATAAGTCTTCAGATGTTTTTACATTCAGTTATTTAAACGTTTTTAAAATACTCTATGTCACATGATTAAAATTAAATTTAGACACATTAAATTTAACCTTTAAGAGTCTATCAGCGACAAGGGAATCAGAAGCGAGATCTCTTGTAGTTTGAATAGGAATGTTTGAGAAAAGTTCTGCGATTCGCTATCAATTTGATCTGAAACTATCACTTATTTATTCTTAATATCAATGTTTTGTCAACATTTTTTATCTTGCCAGTTTCAGAATAGATCATTTTCCATGTAACTTTAATTTTATTACTTATATCGTGCCGCATTGTGTTGGATTGATTACAAGACATATGGTCTTTGATGAAGCGGCGCACCCCGGTGACCCGGGTTCGTCGAGCGGAGCTGAACTGGTGTTATGGTTGGCTGTAGAGATTGCTCTTGTAGCAATAAGTCCACCATATGTATCAATTAGATACATTAAAGCTGATAAATAAATACAAAGATTTTGTTTGTAACATATTTACTTAAATATCTTTTATCATAATTATGGAATGTTTTGTTGCTAGTAATTGATCGTTTATCATAGAGATCATAGAAAAAGTCTCTATTTTTTCATATTTCCTTCATCACCCACTAAAACATAAATTATTTTCTTCTTTTTTACATTTTGTTTTCTGTTTCTTTTTTTACTGTTGAATTTGCTACTTTATATTTCAAAAAATAATTATACACAATATTTGGGTCTCGTGAATCAACATTGAAGAAGCTTAGTTTATTTTCAATGTTGGAATTAAATTTTTCTAACCTGTATTTAGTCAAACGTCAGCGCACAAAGGTCCACTTTAATTGTTTGTTCTGTTTAAAGGATAGTTTAATAAGAAGACATTTATGGTCAGATCTAACACACATTTTACTTTTTTACTTATCATTTTACTATTTGTCATTATATTGTCTATACAGGTTGCGGATGTGGGAGTAACTCTGGTTGCTGCATTAAACACATAATACAAATTAAATGGCAAAAACAAGTCAATAAACCTCTGTTTCTCAACAGAATCTGATAAAATATCAATATTAAAATTGCCACATACTATAATAGGTTTATTACTTTTTAGTTTACTTAAAAACATAAAATTGGATGACGGTGGCCCGTATACACATAAGATAATATATTCCATTTCCGCACAGACAATCTGACACTCATGTTCAATAGAACATTACGTCATATCTTTTCTTTCTTTAAACTTTTGTTTATTGTTATATAATATTAATGAGTCAACTCCTTCACATGACGTTCTATTGTACGTTAGACATTGAAAAATTGTTTATATTAAAATTCATATTATCGAGTTTGAGTTATGTTTCAGTGAGACATAATATGTTAGCTTTGTATCTTTTTATAAATAATTCAGTCTCTAGAGTTTTGTTAGGGAAGCGATTTGTTTTGAAAAGTAAACATCAAAGTATTAAAATACTTCTCTGATGTCTTATTAAATGGCTTAAATTGTTATCCACAATATTATTCCTATTAAATCTTATGTCATTATCGTGTTATAATACTTATAACTAAATCAATACAATAAGCCAGCAGTCTAGCAAACTTAAATAAATATATTCTAGATATGTACATGTTATAATAAATTAATTTAAAATTATTAATAATATTATTAATGTCAAAAAACAGAAATTTATTACTATAATGACATGTTAAAAGATGCATAATGATATTCAGAGACTGAATATACTTATTTTGTTTTCCTGAAACAGAAACGGAATAAGGAAGAACATAAAGAGTGATATTATTAACGCCCAGTTTAGTATTAATTATGCATTATTAAAGCTATTAAGTATTAATTATGCATTATTAAAGCTATTAAGTATTAATTATGCATTATTAAAGCTATTAATTATGTCTCTTTTTCTTACTGATAAACTATTATCTATTAACAAAACTGTATTATTAGTATTGCAATTAAATGTGGAAATTGCTGTATTTTTTATTATTTGCCCATAAGTTGCTACAGGCAAACAACAGTTTATAACCGAGCCATGTCTCAGGTTGTCGTTTACTAAGGACCCAAAGACTAAAGTTCCGTCCGAGTATATAAGTATTTATTTTGTCAATAGGAAGATTGTAACGCAAGTCTGCATTCGGTCATTACATTTACATATATAATTATTAGTTGAAGACCAAAAAAAGCTTTGTATTATATTTACACGATTCAACTAATTCACTAGTAGCCTTAATATGCTCCTCTGTGTTGTTTTATTTAAATTGAATATCTCCGATTGTAGTCTCAAAATGTCAACCTCGTATAATTTTGTATCTTCTTCCGTTTTTAATTCACATATTTGAAATTTCTCTGATAATATCATATGTACTTTTCTTAAGTGAATTATTTTTTAAAAACACTTGTTTCCTACTTATATTTTGGGTTTTGTTAATTTCTGCCAACTTCTTAAGTTTTTTTAAACTGTTAAAGCGGCACTGTATCCTGTTCTTACAAAGTAATTTTCATTTGTTAAGTCCATAGTATAATGGGCTCAGCATAAACAGCCTCTGGAGCTACTATTTAGTCAATGTACACTTATTTTATTAAATTAGTATTTAAAACACTTATTATATTAATTAGTTATTTCAAGTTCCATTTTTACTTAATTAATAATATGTGCGTGCATGTCACAAATTGGATGAATAATAACGCTGAAATAGCTTCTCCTGTATTATGTTTTCCCATAACTTCGTGTTAAAAAAATGACTGCATTTTCGAAGTTATTGTTTATCCCGTGTGCGGTCAAACTAAGTAAAGAAACACCTGCACTTATTTCTGATCAGATGTCACTTGTAAATGAGATCTGATTAGAAATGAGTACAGGTGTCTTATTCTGTTTGAAACTAAATTGTACAAAGAGTCATTCATAAATATATATATATATATATATATATATATATATATATATATATATATATACATATATATAAATATATATAAATTGTGTAAAAAACTGTCTGCCTTTTAATTTATAACTTAGTAAGGCAATACTTGTTACTCGGTGAAAACCTATACCATTCGTAAAATTAAACAGTAAATCTTGCAAGACGATCATTTCATCACATAAATGATTAATTTCCGTGTTTTTATGGTGTAATATATCCCAAATCTCATTATTGCATATATGTATTTGTTGTATAGTTAACTGTTTCTTCTGCTTCAGCCAATGGATAAGGCAGACTTTGCTTCTATTTTTCTTCCTGCTGGATCATGAGATCGGCATTTAATTTTTCAAACTCCTCAGAGTCATCTGGATGCCTACATTTTATACGACTTTTCAAAGTAGTCCTAGTGCACCCTTTCCAGGAATATTCCTTTTCGCATATTAAACATTTTGCATATTAAACATTTTTTTCCACTATAAAACTCAAAATTGGACTTGATTTTTTTTATTATTCTTATCATTATCATATATACCTTAATAAACACACAATATGAAATAATAACAATAGTAAGGTAAGAACAGACATGCAATAATTTAATATCTATAAAAAAAAGAAGTCCAATAAAGTATACCTTATGCAACGGGCAATTATTACGCACTGAATGAATGAAATGAATCAAAAAATACTCCCTCACTTTGTCCTCAACATAATATACTCTAATTCAAAACAAATCACTTGACAAGTTACAATATATTGTCTTAATGCGCTGTTCGCAGTCCCACACATTGTACAAAAATAAAAAACACTGCGCATTTCTTCTGTTATACTTCTGTTGTAAAATATACAGAAGCAGAACCAGAAACCAGTGTTTCAACTGTCGCGGAACTTTTATATTTTCTGAAGTGAAAGAGGAGTTCCGTTACATCGCTACTATAGACACCGTTAAAGAAATATTGAATATATTTGGCATTAATTTTGTAGAAATTCATTATTCACCATTAAATTAAACTATGTGATGTAGTATTATTTCTACTTTCTTTAAGTTCTTTACCACGATCTAGATTTCATTGTATCATTACATCTTCAGATGGGCTAGAAGCAAAGATCTTTTCTAATAATCCACCTGAAGTTGTTGTAACACAACGAAACCTAGGTCGTGGTAAAGAACTTAAACAAAGTAGAAACAATACTACATCACGCAGTTTCATTTAATGGTGTTAAATAAATAGTCGGCGAACCAATACCCAGTGTCATTTGAATAATAGCCATGACAAGGAAAATGTGAAATGATACTATGATATCTTGCTGGCATTTCAATGCGATCTCTAATAAATGATTTTCAAATAATATGTAATTTTAACAACACTTTATCTTAAATAAACATTAATCTCACCCTTATTGCTATACCTACTTATCACAACTTTTATACGCTTATAACAAGAATTTACAAGCAAGTTATTGCTTTTAAACTAACCTCTAGTAAGCAGACATTGTTCAGAATTAATTCCCTAAAGATAATAACAGAAGAGCGAAAAGGAAAGTTCAGAAGTTTGATGTCCAAACGAAACTGAAATGAATGGAAGTCAACATACCATTAAATTGTATTCCCAAGGACAACAAGAGTGTTAATCTGAAGTAGTAGTGTCAATAGAAGATAAAGGGGCTGAATAGATGGCAATATAAATTGGGCGAGAGGTGTCCACCTAAAGGTCCACACTTGGCAAATTGTTGCGAAAAGGAAAGAATTTATATTTTGTAAAGACACTCTTTGAGAGCTTGATATAGAGCTTCTAGGTTTGGCTAATTATGGCACCTTGCGATCTTTGCAACTTGCGATATGATTCAAATCTACACTTTGATTCAGCAATTCTAGAACTTGTGTTTCTGATAATTGTCATACTAAAAACATAACCCATCTGCATAGTATTTTCAGTATTACAACAAATACTTGATGGATGATGATCAGATGGCATGTTCCCTTTTGCAAAAGATACCATGTGTGTCTTCAATATGCACCACCTTTGTGCACTAAAGAATAAAAAGATCATAGTATTATTCTTGCAATACTTGACAAAGGTGTTTGACTTCAAATGTCATATTTTTATTATTGGGACGTTTATTATTAGGATTTTTTTATGTATTTGTGTCTGCTAGACAATGCTAAATTAGATTGGACTTCAACATTCCTGAATATTTCAGACTACTCAAAAACTGTTTAAAGTTTATGAGGGTTGGAAATGCAATTTATACCTTCTTGTTTTTAAAGATATAAGAGTCTTTTTGTTAATAAACGGTCTAGCAATACAAGCTCTTTTAGGCACCTCTTTCGAAATTGAAACATTGTTATTTATTGGTATTGCTTCAACTTTCGAACATTAGTAGTAGGTGAGTAGTTTTTATTTCGTAACTGGAACTTTATTAATATGAACACTTTGAATTTTGTTTCAGGAGATCTTTATATCACTGAATACTTTGTGCCACACGTTGACGAACTGGTAAGTCACCTTAAATTTATACGAATCTTCCTCTTGTTTTGTTACTTGTTTTAAAGCTTGTATTGTTACACTACTTACATATTAATATTGTTTACCCTTTATCAAATGCAATATATTCTAAGTTGTAACAAATAAAAATCCAATAATATTACAATCACGCCTTCCGATAATTCGAAACTTGTCAAAATACTTTTAGTGTTATTTATTATATGTTTGCCAACTCTTCACAATTGCTCATCTATTGTTATCGTATTTGGAAAGAGTATTTACATCCGACATTCATAAACTCACTCTGTGTTCCATGCCACAGTTACTCATTCTGTGTCTTCCACAATTTCCAGCATTCTACCAACACATACAACACTTCATATAAATTAACTTTTTTTCATGATAGATGTAACACGGTCTTCTTTACGACTTTAGAAAGACAGTTGCATTTATTACTCAATTTTTATCACCTGAATGATATTTTGATCCATAGGCTTTAATAGTGGATTTAGAAAAAAAAAAAGGATTAAAATGTGCCCATAATCACTTAGTAATTAGAGGATTTTGAAGGTATTTTCGGTACTTCTCAATTAATTCTAACAGTAAAAACAAATTGGTGAAAAAACCAGTCAGTCAATAAGTCTTTATTGATCCACATATTGTGTTGGTCTTTAGACTTAACTAGAATGGAATTATTATTAAATCTCTGCAGCACTTTAACCAATAATTTCATTTTGTGTAAAAATTGTTAAAATAATATTATATACCAGCGTGTTTTAGGTAAAACTTAAAAAACAATCACTGTACTCAAGATTGTAAATTTCACCTAAAGTTACTTTTAGTCAGCGCATCTGTTTTTAAATTCTCTTTGATTGGTTTAATAAATTTGTGAAACTTTATCATTTTTAAAAGATTTATCTAAGCAACAAACAGAAGCTTCTAAACAATTTTTTGTAGAGTTATTTTAGAATAAAAAATTTATAAAATTATTGTGAACATTGTGTAGTTATGTTCAATTTTATTAAAAATGTAAAATGTCCGTTCATTTTATTGACTTAAATCTATAACTTACGCCAACGGTTATATATAATACAAATATATATGTTACAGATAAATTAAATTGCTAGTCAGCAGTGCTCAAATATGGCATGTCTATGTATATATGTTTGCATTAGGCTGTGCTAATAAATTTATATTGTATAAGTAATACAAATAAATAGTTTTAAATTAGGGCTGTGGCATCGTTTATTGGATTTAGTGACATGATAAATAATAACAGAAACTAAAACACTATTATGTCATTATACATAACCATTATATTATGAATTATACATAAGATACTGTGTAGGGTACTTTAAGAAAATTTAAAAATCGTTAAGAAATGATAACAAATCTAGCAAACTTCTTAATTATATTTTAAGTGACTGATTAGTTCCTGTTTATGACAAAAAATTATATTAATCAAAGATGAATATTCAATTAGTCTCTAACATTTACACAATAAGACAACTAAGCTTAATAAGACAACTAAATATCTTAGTCAATTTGAACTTTGAATAAATTTTCAATGCTCAAAACGCTCACTGTGTCGTTCCATTTGGTGATCGTGGTCATTGCAGTCATGATCAAAACATCATTGATGCCGTCATTGTTCACGACCGCGAAGACCCAAGTATTGAGGTGGGTTGTTGTGGTCGTTTATCTGTTAATTTGACTTTGACACATTGATACATGAAATTTATGTAAATAAATTTATATAATCTTTGAGGATTAAACATAGTGACGGAGAGAATCACTTTATACAATTTTGAGATGTACCTAATAGAAATAAAGGTGACACAAAACATACAATCACCAAACTTTTATAGAAATTAAATTACACTGTTACAATTACTGTAAGTCTTTAGACTTACAGTAATTTATTAATTTATTAAATTGCACTTTTATAATTACTGTAAGTCTAAATTATTGTCTAACATAATAAATATAATCTCTAATATAGTAAAAAATATGATCTTGATTTTCGTCCAATACCAATAATTGGCAATTTACTCATAGTTACGAATACGCATTGTTCCTATTTCGTTCCACTTGGACAGTTACAACGTTGACAAGCTAGTGAAATAGGTATGATTGCAGGCGTGGGCGCAAGCGTTGCGAGGGCTAGTGGAAAGCACTCATAGTGACACTGACAAAAAACCGAATCCAATTGATCTCTTTTACGCATGCACATATGAAATATTTTAGATAATTACTGTTACATGCATTTACGAATTGTTAGACATCATATACAGGCTCAATATACAGCTGTAGCATTTAAAATTACTAAGCCGTGAAGAGTTAATTCTCTTCGGTATATTAAAGAAAATACTAAAAACGGGTTAAGTACGTAACCATCAACTGGTTTATGAAATAGCAAAACCATATATTCCATTATAAATGTTGATTTTACAGAAAAAGAAATTTAATTTTTTATGGCAATATTGAATTATAAAATTATAATTTTTAATATGAGAATAAAAAATATGGAAAATTTGATAATACTTTCGCATGAAATAGCAAATTTTCAAATAACTCCGGAACGAACACAAATTTCGAAAAACAGTTTCTACTGTTACAGACTGGTGCTGGTGCTGTTACTCGTCAACTTCATATTGAAGCGTAACAGCATCAACCGTTATCTGATGAGGTTAATGTTCCTCTATCACATCTTCTGTCATATTATGGAAAGAACAGATACAAATGAGCAAAATATGCATCGACAAGACATCTGAGGACTCCCCAATATAATACTATTATTAGAGTCTAACAAACAATTATAAAAAAGATGTGGTCTATCTTGAATAGGAATTTTGATGATGAAACTTTGGAATAAACATTCAAATGTATATAAAATGAGATTTTTTAAAGAAACCAGATCAGAATTATAAGATCCTAGATTTTACAGAAATGCAAGCTTTTTGAGACTTTTCATGTACCTGGTGACATTCAAATTGAATCATGAAAAATCCACTTTCATCAATCATGTCAATTAAAAGCACATTCCTAATTGCACTTCATTGCAATTAGAAATGCAAAGAAGACGGATAAATTAGCTGCTTCGTCTTATGAACAAATTCATTAACAATTATCCAGCTGTTTATTTTTATTATAGTTAGATTTATTCTGGAAGGGGATTAGATGGAGAAAATTTGACAGAAGAATAAAAGGACAACAGCTTTATGCTTTTACTGATTTCCACTTCCAATATTTACCAACTTTTTTCATTTAAACTTGAAGTAACAAAGATAAATAGAATTTGGAACGATTTTTAAAACAATATTAGCTTTAATTGCAATTACTTAAAGTCTTTGTTGAAATTTCAGTTATAACTAAAACTCGAAGGGAAACTATGGTTTAATTTTACCATGAAAAACAATTTTATATATCTTATCTATTTGTTCATGTTTCATTTCTCCAAGACGAATTTAGCACAACATGTCTAGTTCATGCAACCCTATAGTCGTGCGGAGAGATGGATGGACGGTGAGAGAAGTAGCACAGGAAATGATGGAACAGGGTCAGCAGGATGCCTTCTATATTTTTAATATTGACGATGTTGTGCAAAAAGTAAATCACTGGAGGGAAATGATGCCGAGAGTTAAGATGTATTACGGTATATGTCACATTTATTTTTTTTTATTATAATCAAATGTTAGAACATTCTTGATGACAATTTTCTGTAATTCGAAAACATTAATGTCGTCATTGCTTGAAATTTTATGAAACAAGCTCTGTTTAATTTATAAATATCAACATGAATTTTATATTCAATAATACCTTTTTCTTTAAAGGAATTCTTTTCTGAAATTTTCAAGTATTTTCCTCACAATTAGCAAAATAAATACTATTGAATAAATTTTTTTTAATATTACATTTTTATTGTACCACTATTGAAGAGAATTTTTTTAGGATAGACTACTTTCAATCAATTTGTAGTGAATATATATCAAGTACAAGAAATATTTGAAACAATACATATACAAGTCATACAAGCATAAACCTATTAAATACGAGTAAAACTCACACTACAAAGGTTAGATATACACTCAAGTCTATACAAAATTGAAATATTTAAGAGCATATGACGTTTTCACTAAACTATTTGTAAATATTAGTTTTATTTTTCACTATATAATTATATTGTCTTCCATAGGCTTTAAAATATTGTGAATCTCTCAAAAGTGTTTTGGTTTCATTATTCATAATTTATTACTATTACGTTTAGCTCGTTTTAGAATTTATTGTTCGAATAAAGGATATTACAGCCTAATTAAAGATTCTTACGTAATGTCATTTTTGAAATAACTGTATATAATTAATTCACTGACAATAATTTAAAAAGTGATTCTCATAAAAGAGCCCTTTAAGCGGAAAACACTCTAAGAGTTCTTTTCACTGATACGCCATATATCCATGCTGAAAAACAATTTCCCTTTACATTCCCCTTTACATGTTCTGAAGTCCCCTAAAGATATAATATTCATTCATTTTAAATTTCATTATTGGTTTTGGGCGAAGGAAGGAGTGTGAATTTCAAGTTTCAGTTTTATTTAGTTAAAAAGTTAGAAACGTTTTATAGACAGACAAATGTACAGACGACTTCGCTACAACAATAGGATTCTGTTCAGATACTTCGGATACAGAACCCTAATATTAACATAATGTTGTTCATAGATTATTAAGTAGACCTATATGTTCATCTACAACAAATTGTTAGTAATTGCTAAGTATTGTGAAATTCAAACTCTGGACAAAACCCTAACTTTGTAACAAATAAAAATGAAGTTTTTTTCTAAAAGTAAGTTTTTTTTTTGTTTAGAAATTTGTATATGCTATTATTAAAATATTTTCTCGTGTTCACATTATTACTATTAAAAATTAGGTAAATGAAAACTTTCTTTTAGGTAGAAAAAATTACTTCACTGTGTATGTTTAGAAATTTGTATGTGCTATTATTAAAATATTTTCTTGTGTTCACATTATTACTACTAAAAATTAGGTAATCGTAAACTTTCTTTTAGGCAGAAAAAAATTACTCCACTGTGTATGTTTAGAAATTTGTATGTGCTATTATTAAAATATTTTCTTGTGTTCACATTATTACTACTAAAAATTAGGTAATCGTAAACTTTCTTTTAGGCAAAAAAAAATTACTCCACTGTGTATGTTTAGAAATTTGTATGTGCTATTATTAAAATATTTTCTTGTGTTCACATTATTACTACTAAAAATTAGGTAATCGAAAACTTTCTTTTAGGTAGAAAAAAATTACTCCACTGTGTATGTTTAGAAATTTGTATGTGCTATTATTAAAATATTTTCTTGTGTTCACATTATTACTACTAAAAATTAGGTAATCGAAAACTTTCTTTTAGGTAGAAAAAAATTACTCCACTGTGTATGTTTAGAAATTTGTATGTGCTATTATTAAAATATTTTCTTGTGTTCACATTATTACTACTAAAAATTAGGTAATCGAAAACTTTCTTTTAAGTAGAAAAAAATTACTCCACTGTGTATGTTTAGAAATTTGTATGTGCTATTATTAAAATATTTTCTAATGTTCACATTATTACTACTAAAAATTAGGTAATCGAAAACTTTCTTTTAGGTAGAAAAAAATTACTCCACTGTGTATGTTTAGAAATTTGTATGGGCTATTATTAAAATATTTTCTTGTGTTCACATTATTACTATTAAAAATTAGGTAAACGAAAACTTTCTTTTAAGTAGAAAAAAATTACTCCACTGTGTATGTTTAGAAATTTGTATGTGCTATTATTAAAATATTTTCTTGTGTTCACATTATTACTATTAAAAATTAGATAAACGAAAACTTTCTTTTAAGTAGAAAAAAATTAATCCACTGTGATGTTTAGAAATTTGCATGTGCTATTATTAAAATATTTTCTTGTGTTCACATTATTACTATTAAAAATTAGGTAAACGAAAACTTTCTCTTAGATAGAAAAAAATTACTTCACTGTATTATCGTGTATATCAGAGACAGTTTCCAAATCATATAGCGTATTTTTATCATACTGTGTATAAAATTCCTTTGATAGACAGTTATTTACATTTGAATAAATTGTTTTGTTGATATGGTATTTTTTTAAATGATGAATGTACAAAATAGTTTGGAATATCTCCTTTAACTTTTAATTACATCATATACATAGGTGTATAGGGTTGCCTTACTTGACAATCATATGAATACGAGTATGTTTCCTTAACATATTTTTTTTACAGCACTAAAGGCAAATAATCACGATGCCATGCTAAAAGTGGCTGCAGCACTGGGTTTAGGTTTCGACTGCGCTTCACAAGCAGAGATCGAACAAGTGCTACGTTTTGGAGTTCATCCAGAGTAAGATACACTAAATTTACATTTAGTTTAAATATGAGTGTTTTTAAACAAAAAATGTTTAAAAATTCACTTAACAATTTACTAAGAAAACATGTTTTTATTGAACATGTTAGCAAAACATAAACGAAAAGTCAATTGGCAATGTTAGCTAATTTTTCATTTCAGCTAAAATGAATTTGAAAAGAAAGACATACTTGAAGTTCCTAAAGTTATTTTTCATACAAAAGAAAGAAACTGATATCACATTAGACCATATCTTCAGCGACATACTTTTAATATTTACAAGAATTACAAGTGGAACCTCGATTCAAGTTAAACATTTTTTCAGTGCTCAACAAGTGGCTTTTATTTCGCCAACTTTCAACATTGTTAGAAAAATATGTTAGGACTCATTTTTAACAACAATATGGTAATAAGAGACCTGGCTTTAGGTGATCACTGCTGAGACCATCGTGTTTGTCATGCATCTGTAAATGTCATATTCTTGCCTTATATGGTAACATATTGTATAAGTGTCATATTCTTGCCTTTTATGGTATTACCTATGACAAATGAAAGATGGAGGGATATGGTATTTGTATTCGTAGTGATTTTGATAAATTTTCGCCAACTTTCAAGTATTTGTATTTGTACTCATATTCGCCGTATTCTAAACAAATACTCTTGAAATTCATTGTGGATCTGACAAAAGTGGTCATCAAACATATTATTCATTATATCCGTTATATATGCAAATATCACAAACATGCATATAATACAATAATTAAATATATTCTACTAGAAAAAAATAAGCTCATATATATATATATATATATATATATATATATATATATATATATATATTTACCTTATGTAAATATTTAAACATCATTCCTTATTCCAAAATATATGTTTAGCATTATTACTTAATTAATACAATTAGAATACTAAGGTCTTCATATGGTTGTTTAGTCTAAATTCTCAGAACCTTTGAACATAAAGATGTTTTCAGTAAAAATACTTTAAATATCTATGTTTATTTAGAAATCAGTTATAAACTTAATTTTAAATTGAACTCTGAAAATATAAAAAAGCTAATTATAACAAGCCTCATTGATATACAAATTGCTATAATAATATTAGATTGACAGGAAAGTAATTTTGGTTTTGACAAGTAAATGGCACTATGTTTGTTTCCAAATACTTCTGTGAATTTTACGATTTTTTATTATGAACATTTTCTGATTATGCCTTTATAATGGAGAAATAATTAATTTTTCAGTAACATATTTTTTATTTTCAATATATCCTTAATTTTTTTTTAGTTAGCTGTAACCGGCTTATTCTAGCCATGATCAAATGTGTTCCAAAATAATTTTAATATTAGTATGACGTTCCGATAAACATCATACCTTAAATTGTTAGAAACATTTCAGGTTTTCTGGTCACGATTCAAAATTTATCCACTTTTAAAGCATATTAGATTTCCACTAGTATTAAATAAGTCCTTAGCTAATTTATTACTGTTTCTCTGTAGGCTGTCGAAATATATTTATCTTTTGCAAATTCTGCTCATTTTTCCTTTACCATCGCCATCTCTAAGTGATCATGAATTTCTTATTATTTGAAAATCATAGTGCTCCTGGTATTGTTCTCAACACGATGTTCTGGAATGTTTGAAGTATCCGATATTAAGGCTACTAGCTTAATTCCAATAATTTTCTCTCATATTATTTGATGATCACTTTATATATGCATTAATCAATTATTATTAAATTTAAACTATTCATTATCATAAACCTTTATGATAAACAAACTTAAGGAAAACATTGAATTACTAGTATTTCATATTATTCCGCCGCGAAATATTCTAATTTTGTTCCCAAAAAACCCAAAGAACCCAGCTTGCTATATCAATTAATCAACAAAGTATGTATATATTTATATATATATATATATATATATATATATATATATATATATATATATATATATATATATATATATAAATCCAGTATCTGATTTTTTTGTACCTCCTACACCCAGAGACTTAGATGAAATTTAGCACGAATGTTGCTGAAGATCCAAGTAATGTCTCCCATTATTTAGAATGAAGGGACATTTCTTTAAAGCCGATCCATTGAATTTAAAATTATTTTTATGCACAGGATTTTATAGGACTTCAGTGGTTTAAATATTCTATTTCTAATGTTATATTCGCAGCCTCTTATTTTTTTTAAATAGTACCATCCTAAATCTAGAAGTGTATCTAATAGCAAAACTTTTCCCTAATAAAGAGTAAACACAACAAAATTACTAATTGTAATACAAAATTTAGTACAATGTGAAATCAAAATATTGAACAAGCCGACCGACTACATTTTTTTACTCAAAATATCTAATATAATAAATATGACATTTTTTTGATGCTTGAATATTTTACTGCATAATGATAAGCACATTATAGATTCGCAAATGAGTTATAATAAAAACGATTTATATCATTTTTCATTTTTAATCATAATTTTTAAGAATATCCTTCAGTCGTTAAAATATTATAAAAA
This sequence comes from Druceiella hillmani, assembly GCA_039881145.1. Taxonomy (NCBI): domain Eukaryota; kingdom Metazoa; phylum Arthropoda; class Insecta; order Lepidoptera; family Hepialidae; genus Druceiella; species Druceiella hillmani. The sequence continues at coordinate 10,705,667 of JAYKKI010000010.1, read as the reverse complement.
CATTTTATTAACCTGAGTCTTCTAATATTTTTTTACAAATCTTTCTTGTTTCCATTACGCTACATAAATAGTTAATCACAATTCAATACCAAGAAAACCCACAACATAAAAATGAGAGGGAAAATTATACTTTTCTATTTTTTTCTCTCTTGAAAACAAAAATAATTTGTTTTTGTTTGTATATTCACTTTTATTTATAAGATTTTTTAAATGTTTCATAATAGGAGTAATTAACAAAGTACTTATTAAAAATATAAAGAAATAATTTTATAAAAACTTTCATTTTTATAAAATTATTTCTTTGTATATTTAATAAGTATTTTGTTAATTACTCCTATTATGAAACATTTAAAAAATCTTATAAATAAAAGTGAATATACAAACAAAAACAAATTATTTTTGTTTTCAAAAGAGAAATTATGCAAAGTAAGGTGTCAAGTCAAAATCGGGCATCAAGTGAATCCTCTATGGATCTTCCAAAGAAATGTTCAGTAAATCATTAAACATTAGAGTGCCGACGAGCGCCATCGCGCTTGTGCACATAGTAACAAAATTTACCACGAGCGTGATGGCACTCACGAAATCAATTGCTCTTTAGCGTGCGGTAGAGGAGGTTGCTCGCATGCATCTCTAATTTTTTATCTTTCTACGTGTATAAAGTTCAAATTATAATATTATTAGTAATTACAATATAAAAAGGATCCAAGAAAAGAAAATGTTTAACCCATAATGTCGGAATACGAAAATAATTCCAGTGAATATGATTGTTTTTCAAGTTGTGAAGAAAGTGATAGTGGAAGTGGCATTGTGGTGCGCTCACAATTTGGCATAATGCAAATTTTGAATGAAAGTGATAAGAGTAGCGATAACAATTATTTTGCTGATACGGAGGATGTACCGGACTGAGAAAATACGATGTGACCTTGATTTCAGTTTTTGTTATAATTTTTGTTCACAATATATATTTCCATAATTTGCTTTTTATTTTATTATCCTTGTACGAGTTTTTATTAAGAAAACACCGAAAAATTTATTTAAATTGGATAATTTTTGGAAGAGATACAGTTTTTTTTTTCGATACAAGGGTAAATTTCATCAAAAACAAAAGATTTCTTTGTCATTTTTAAGTATATATGAGTAAAAAACCATGGCACTAAAACGGTTAACTACAAAAGCCAATGTCCTATTTACTTACTTATCAAATTGGTATTAGCAAGTTGCTATGATAAAAATAAAAAAATAATTCACATATTTGTTTCAACAAAACTTGAAAATAAATATGTGTTTTTGTAGTAATAAAAATAACGAATTTTAAAACTGAAGAGATGAACATTTTTACTTCTCTAACAATTTAACAACTTAATTTTCAGACGTATCATATATGCCAATCCAACAAAAGTACCAACAAGCATGCACTATGCTAATTTAGTCCGGGTAGTCACAACCACATTTGATAACAAGCATGAACTTATTAAAATCAAGGAAATGATGCCCAATGCCAGGTAAGTACAGTTAAAATAATATATATGCAGATCAAATATAGATTTTTACCAAAGGCTTCACTTGCATGGTTTTCTATATGTGTAATAAAAATTGTGAATCACTTCGATTTATAAAAACTAAGTGAAAATGTTTTCTCTTGAGAAAATAGGTACACAACTTTGTATTATTGTGGAGTTGCTACTGCTAAGCTAAAACAATCCATCTCACTAGCTGACATTCAAAAGTTTTTCTTCTGTAGCTCAATCACCATACTGTACCGTCACCAAACCAACCATACAATACAGTGAATAAAGATCAAAACGTCATTGATGGTCCCATTGTTCACGACCACTTCGAGCCTATGCCGACTCATGTATCAACGTGGGTCGTTACGGTCGTTTATCTGTCAATTTGACTTTGACACATTGATGTATGAAATTTACGTAAATAAATTTATATTGTCTTTTAAAATTAAACATGGTAATGAAGAGAATCACTTTATGCAGCTCCGAGAAATACATAATAAAACTAAAGATTACACAAAAACGTGCAAAACATGCAAACATTCATCAAATTTTTATAGAAATTAAATTACACTTACAATTAATGTAAGTATAAGTTATTACCTAACGATTAATACATAAGAAAAAAATACAATGCTATAATCTCTTTATTTTTGTCAAATACCCGTTTCCTGATAGTTAGAATACACATTGTTCATAACTTGTTCCACTTGAACTGATAATTACTTCGTTGACAAGCTAGTGGAGCGGGTTTGATTGCAAGCATTGCGAGCGGCTAGTGGAACATACTCTATATAATAATAAGAGACCTATCAAAATTTGTTCCTTTTCTTTACTTTGCCAACTGCCAGTTTGGCATCTTGCCATTCGCAATAGTGCTAACCAAACTTTTTTTTAAATATACAGTTCATGCACACATTATCCTAACTAATTAATAAGTTAATAAGTGAGAAAGTATGTTTCTCCTTCTTTCATATCACAAAAGAGCAACAGATCCATGTTATTTTTTGGTGGGTTGGAAAATGACATAGTCTAATCATTTCTATAAATGAAAAATTTTATAAATAAATATTACTATTTAAACAATAAGGAAATTGTGGTCAAAAACATAATGAAAGTTTTTTTTTCTATCTATTCAAAATTATAGTTCAATTTGAAATGTTCAAGCTATTTAAAAATATATGTGCATAGAATCCCACTTTATTGATTATTGCCTGCTTTAAAAATTCAAAATAATATAATCATATATTTCATATTTAAAAAAACAAATTTCAAATATTCAACCTAAATTTCTGTAATAATATTAATATAATGTAAAAATGGGTTTTTCCAAAGTTTTGTGGCAATTTCAGTTTTGGAAACAGAAAAAAGTCACATGGAGCTAAATCCAGTGAATATAGTGGATGATCGATGGGATTCATTGAGTTTTTGGCTTCGTACTCTATCATAATTGTTGATAGCAAATGATGCAAAGTCCATCTTTCTCCTTCCACAAACATGACCTCTTCCGACAAATAAATCTCACGAAAATGCCTCAAAACATTTAAATACTACTCTTTATTCACTATCTATCCCTCAGGAAGGAATTGAGAATGTATCACACTACCACAGCAATCAAAGAAAACAAATCGAGCGGCTTTGGCGGAATTTTTACAAATTCAGCTTGTTTTTTTGGTAAAACTTATTTGACTGATCGCACTCATGTTTGACTTAGTAATTAAGGAAGGTTCTACCAACTTAACAAAAAAATGTTACCGATTCCTTTTCAACAGTTCATATAAATGACAATCTCGGATACTTTTCATACAGAAAGTATGTACACACATATATATATATAAATATATATATATATATATATATATATATATATATAAAATTCTAATATTTATAATGATTTCATGTTTGGTTTTAACATTACGATTTTGTGCAAAAATTTTAAAACAGGTATGTTTTCATAATTTTGTTTACTTTGACCCTTCTTCCTATCTTGCAAATTTTTAACTAATTTATTGTCGATTGTGATAAAGCAAATCCTTATCATAATCAACAAAAAATGGTATGCAACACGAAGCAAGAAACTAAATATAAAATAACATTCTCAACTTCAACAGTAATATAATATATATTGTCTCAGATAATATATCATAAATTAGTGAATAAAAATAATTTTAAATGCTAATTTCAGAGTAATATTAAGAATCAAGTGTGAAGGAGAATCATTTTATCCCTTGGGCTCAAAATATGGATGTGATCCAATTAAAGAAGCTCCGAACTTAATTAAAATGGCAATTGATATGCAGTTAAATGTAAGTGTCAATATTTTTATTCATCTTTTGCACTAGCTCCTTGGAAAGACTTCGTAATTGGTTATGATAATATAATGTTAATATCTATTAAAAAAGTATTGTGAATTTGTGTTTTTTCAAAAATTATTTATTTATGCATGAATATCTACTTTGTCCCCTTCAATGTAATCCCCATCAGATATTATACACTTGTGCCAATGGTTTTTCCAATCCTCGAAGCATTTTAAAAAATCATTTTTTGTGGTCTTGTTCAGCCCCTCCTTCGATGCCGTCTTTATCTACTTAATCGTAGCGTAGAGTCGTCCTTTCATGGGCCTCTTCAGTTTTGGAAACAAGAAAAAGTTACAGGGAGCCAGGTCAGGGAGCCAATACGGTGGCTTCGGCATCATTAGTGTGTTATTTTTGGCCAAAAATTGACACACAAGCAACGATGTGTGAGCAGGGGCGTTATCATGGTGCAAAAGCCAATTTTTGTTCTTCCACAAATTTCTGGCGGACTCAAATTGCGTGTAACTCGCACAAATTGCGTATAACTTGTAGGTAATATTCCTTATTAACCGTTCCACCCAGTGCAAAAAACTCATGATGTACCACGCCCCTACAACCAAAGAAAACTGTTAGCAAAACCTTCAAATTCAACTTAACTAGGTGCGCTTTTTTCGGTCTTAACTTGTGCGGCAGCTTCCATTGGGATGATTGAGCTTCGGTTTCAACGTCATAACTGTAAACATATGATTTGTCACCAGTTATGACCCTCTGGAACAAATTTGGGTCATCATGGACAGAGTTCAACAGCTCATTAGCAATGTTAATGCGATGCTGCTTTTAGTCGAAAATGAGCAATTTTGGTATGAATTTCGCGGCAACCCATCTCATGCCCAAATCATTGGTTAAATTCGAATGGCACTAGCCGATCAATATGTTTAGGTCCTCAGCAACTTCTCTGATGGTGATTCGAAGATTAGCCAATTTTATTTTCTACAATTCATCAATTTTTTCGTGTGTTGTTGACATACTCGGGCGTCCAGAACGCTCTTCATCACTCACATCTCCTCGGCTCTCTGAGAACATTTTGCACCACCGATAAACGTTGCTTTGGTACAAGGTAGCTCCACCATATGCCACAGTGAACATTCAGAATGCGTCCGTGCACTTAATTTTGTTTTTCACACAAAATTTGATACAGATTCTTTGATTCATTTTTTGGAATAGGCGAAAATTGAAGACGAAACAAAACATGTCCAAAACAAAATTAACTGAAAATTCAAAATGGTCGAACTTATCAGCATAAGTGAGGGACATGAGTACCAACATAACATTACAAAAAAATCGAATATACATAGCCTGCGGAACTCCAAAATTCGCGATACTTCTTGAACAGACCTCGTACATCTTAAAATTTTCAGATTTTTGATTTACTAGAATTTTAGAGCTAAAATAATACCTGTAATAACAGAAAATAATAGGAATCGAGAGATCACTTTATTTGAATATGAGCACCGCCAACGTTTTTTTGACTATGAAGTAAAAAATAGTCGAAGCAAAAGCTCAATTCGCCACTGTGAACAGGGATGTTACACTCATAAATTTATTAAGGATCTCCTTCCCCTAACTTTTTCCTGGATGATCCCCAACTGGTAAAAGGCATGGAAGGGGTCATACTAGATCACATGGGCAGGCTACTTCCAGGTTCAACCAAATATCACATCTAAATCCTGGTTTTCAATATTTAAATTTTTTCTTGTTAGTGTTTAGGACTTTGTTTCCCTCCTCACTTGGCTAAGCTAAGCATCAAAAATTGTCAAATCTGTGGTCAAGGATTGCAGGAGGACGATCTCAAATGTCTCACATTCGCATGCCCCTTAAATGAATCTTAATGAAAATTCCATCTGTTTATGTATAAATTACTAAAATATAACATTCAGTTCCCTACCAACATGAGATCCCTTTTATCAGTTCCTAATAAACTTATTTTAGAAATTAGCACTCAACACATAAGAAGAAATGATATTGAAATCTAGATAATTTAAATGAATGTGTGTGTCATACTTATATATTAGTATATGTCTATATGTGCATTATTGTTTATGTTTACATTGATTGTAGCAGGTATTTAGGTGAAATCTCTAATTTTTCGTTTTTAAGTTTTCATGTTTAAGTTAGTTAAGTTTTTAAGAAGAAAAATGTTACGATCTCTGTCATATAGACGTCACTCATTTTTATTGGTGAACAATATATGTTTCAGTGTTCAACACTAAATTTTAGAACCCAATATAATTTTTTTATTATCATTATTGAGTCAAAATATTCCTATCCAATTTATTACAGTTAAATATTGTTAATCATTGTTCGTAACCTGAAAAGTTTGAAATAAATTAATAAAATATTTCTTTTTATAACTATAGCAAATGCCCTATTGGAAATTAGTTATTCTAATTTTCCAAAACAATTATTTTGGCTTGCGTAAGTGTTTTATGAAAATGACAACGAAATATTACACACATCTATAGCAACAATAATTCCGTGATTTTAGCATTTTTTTAATCTCTCATAAGGCATGAGAAGTTGGCTTTTCATAAAAAGTCATTGCAACAGCAACAAAACATCACACAGTGGTATTATCACAAGACGCAGCCATAATCAAGGTGTCCTATGAAATTTGCTACATACTTGGTAAACATATGAAACCGTTTACTGTTGCAGAAATTGTGAAGAAGTGTTTCGTATGTATTTCCAATTTATTGTTCGTAATATTCAGCAACAGAATTAAATAATTTTGAAAATAAAAAATACAGCTCCCAGATTGTACCTATGTTAGACATATTGAAGTTCGCAAAACAAATTTATGATAACATAGTCAAAGACTCAAAAAATTACAGATTTATTAGCTTGGGATTTGATTCCAGCACTTATATTTTATTAAAATCAGGATAATCAGAACTTAATCCACAAAGATTTTTTAAATTTCTCCCAACAAAAGACCAAACCAAAGGCACAGATTATCTTGATATTGTTTGTAATTTTCTAGAGTAGAACAAGATAGATATAAAAATTCTAGATTTTGTGTGTAACATTATATCTGGATCTAAACATGGATTTATTTCCCTACTGAGAAGAAATATGGTGAGAACTGAACCCCAGAAAATTTAATAGCCTTTTGGAGGAAGCTGGTAGCCAATATAGCGACGTTCTTTTACATACTTTGATGTGTTGGCTCAGCATAGGACAAGTTTTGGAAAGAATTTTTCTCTGCGAAAAGAAATATTATTTTTATAACGAAATAATCAATTTTATAGTAAACTACAAAATGATGGCTGGTGGGTAATATTAGCTTTTCTTTGAAGCATTACTGCGAAACTTAATAATCTCAACACTGATTTGCAGGGTGAAAATAAAAAAATTAAAATATATTATCAAGAAATACCAAATAAAATGTTGTACAACTATGATTAAAGCTAATGGAATGGATCTATGACTAAAGCTAAATGGAATGGTATTGATATTTCTGTGGGAAACTGTATGGTCATGCCAAATTATACATCATGCGAAGAATTTGAGCAAGATTTCAGAATTTAAGGAAAGGCAAGAATATGATATTGCTCATAGAAAATCCCTGGCGCTTAAAACCCCCAATAATATTGGAAATTGCATGTGTGTTTGGATACAACAGAATTATTTGACAAATTTATTGAAATTGAAAACAATACACATCTAGAAACTATTTTCAAAGAAAAGATGGACGAAATGGATTATCGTAATGGATAGAATCAGAATAATATAAAACTGTACAGAAATGTGCATATATTTTGCTTATGTTGTTAGAATCGATATGTTTTTGTAAGTAGTCCTACTAAAAATTAAATATGGAAAGAATGTATATGGAAACAGGCGTACTGATTATCTTCTGGTTGATGTATTGAGAGTAGCATGTACAAGACAAAAGCCAGATATAAATGCAATTCTTAAAAATATATGATAACTGCAAAGGTCTCATTAAAACCTATGTAGCACAACTCATTGAATATATTTTTTTCTTTAATAAATATATTCCCGATTAGCATCTTTTATATAACCTGATCCTGCAGCCCTTGTAAAATATTAGTTATATTTATATGGCCCGAGAAAAAAAAAAGGTTGAGTATAGCTGCTTTAAATACAAGGCATATTATTTGTAGGCACAGTATTTAAAGATATGCCGTATAAAGTTATTTTTCGAAATACACAAATAAACATATTAAGCAAATAGTAGAACAATGCAGAAAGCAGATGACTACCTGTTTATGGCAACTTAGTCATCCAGATATCATGGCAGATGTCCAACTCCATCTACGTATATCGTAAGTTTTGATAACAACATAACAGGCCTGTTTTTTAGTATTTGGTGTTCACAATTGTCATAGGATGTTAATTGCCTGATGCATTATTTCTATTACTAAAGCTAGGTTGTAAAACAGAGAGCCAACTCTTTGTGCTTCAAATATAGCCATACCAGTTGTACATTCAATCTGTATTATAGAAATTCAAGTACATCTTGCAGTCGAATATCCTCTTTTTCCAGCTGCTAACAATGCACAGATATAGAAAATAACTAAATTTCTCATTGTCTACTTTCTAATATGCAGTGTATTTAAATAATAGGCTTTCAACGGGCCATACAAATTGATTCTGCCCATGCAGCGTTGTAATTTTCATGTATAGGAATTGTGTGACATAATTTTTTTTCTGCATCTTCACACCTGCATTTAGAGTTATATCCTGAATTACTACCTACCCAGTAAATAATAAGCAAGTTTTAGGTTCATAAAAATCTATGTATAGTTCGTAAAAATTTATCTGATATAACAGTTTTACAATTCTAGCTCCCAGCCCAACTTCAACGATATCTGAACAAGTGTTAGAGCCAACATTAATTTCAAAGTTGAGAACGAGACTTTCTCTACCGATAAAGATAAAGCTTTTCAAGTATAGACAGTACGTATTGGTGAAAAACGTATATAAAATTGTAGCATTTGTTCATTGTTCTATATGTGTTTTGACTGAGGAAAACTTTGATATTTTTTCTAATGCAAGCCAACATTCACCTTATTTACCACAATTTTCCACTATTCTGTATACACAATTATTCATAAAGTGCAGAAACAAATTTGCAAAGCTCGAAAAATCCATCTTGTTTAATAATTTGCTTTAAAAGTGGAATACATAGGTACCTCTCCTAGCAGTCTCGCTTCTGGAAATTTTAACTTGCCCAATATTATTATCATCTTCATCTGATCAGTAATTACTGATTGTAACTTAAGTACATGTGCCGAATACAAATTTGTCTAGTCTGCCACTCACTAACAGAAATCAAAAGACAAATATTGATGAAAAGAAAACAGTTTTTTAACATCTTTCAAAAGTAAGTTTGTGATGTTTTGGGTACTTCATGAAAAAAAAACCCAATTTAGAAAATAAGAAGCTAATATTTTGATATTTTAATAATGGAATAGGAAAATATAACTACTAAAATATAATAGAATGATAAATAAAAATAATAACAAACTACTTACCTTGTGAAAATATTTTTCACACGAAAGCAACATTAAAGAAAATGGTTGATTTTAAAATAAAAATTAATTTTTTCTTGTTCTTCGATTTTAATGGTGCCAATTGTTCATATCCTTAAAAACTATAAGCATTATAGAGATATTGTAATAAAACCGTTACTTTATAAATGGTATCACTTATTCTTAACAACAAGACATCACAAATTCACATGTGAATCTATGGTCTGAAGAGTTCATTATAGGTAACAATAACATGTTTCGATAAATTTATTTTATTAGATTCTAAACATATGGCGTATTCATCCTGAATTGCAAAAACAATCTAGCATTAGAAAAGAGTTTAGGTTAATTAGAGATGTAAGCAACTGAAACGTATCATGTCTCAATATTGTAGAAATATGTTTCATAAACACTCACTCATCTGATGTATTCAGTTTTATGAGGACTAAATATTATGGAGCATATTAATATTTTACATTGCTCTAATGAATTGTGTACCTAACAAAGCACACATTGGAAATCACTTATATAACATGAAACCAATCAATTTAACTTAGTTTTGGTATTTAGATTCTATATCACTTATGTAATTCCAAATTTTTGTAGTTAGTAGGAATCTCGTTCCACGTTGGTAGCAATTGCAGAGAGGCAGCAGCGTACCCCCGTGGAATAGCCTTGGCAAGATATCTTTTCGACCTTGCCGAGTCGTTTGGTAAAACGATGACAATCATAGATTTAGGCGGTGGATATCCGGGAGATAAATGCTCAGATCTCGACGAGGTAGGTTGCATCCAAAGCTAGCCATTATTTCCAAAAAAATTTGATTGTTCGTAAAATGAATTCAGGAAAATGAAACAGTCAGTTTTCAACTGGATTGTCTGGTTTGATGTGCTTTTTTCCAAATTTACTTCTCCATATACGACTGGACCAGAAAATATATGATTAAATTGAAATTATTAAGTTTTTAAGCAACATGTCCTCTGTACACATCTTTCTATTTATACAGCTATATTTTCACTTACGCTAGTTGTTATGTATTGTCACTTATATGGTTTGTCATCTAATTACCCCCACACACGTCATCTAATTTCTTTCTAATAGTAAATTCTTCTAACATATTCCAAATAGTAAATTCTTTAGATGGGGACGGTGCAAGAAATGCAGAGGTCACATAAAATCATTTACAGCCCAATAAATGATAGAAATAAGATCTTTGGCTAAATGTTTCTCAAATGTAAAAATGAAAAAGTAAGAGTGAAATGAAGAATCTGCTTAAAGATAGCCGTATCATTGATTTGTTAGAATTTAATACTCAAATAGATATCACTAGCCACAGCCGTTAGTGTCAATGATAAATGCCTTGTGAATATGAAGATGAAATCAAATGAAATGACAAATGGGAGTCATCACAAGTTATGAAAACTGTAAAATAAATATTAAAAATTTAAAATTGGACGAAATAGGTTTCACTCTGAAAGAAAACAGTAATATTTACATTGAAATACAAACTTGTAAGCCATTGAATTTAATGCGGTTATGTTACGAGTGAATATTAGATTTGTGAAAAACTAAATATTGTATTGTTTTTATGAATTATTACATTGCTTTTATACAGCATCCTGCAACATATTTGGACATTATAAATAATTTTGATTGAATAATATATATAAACTCCCCATGGACTTTACACGAAACTAATGGCATTACTGTAAGAAACTATTAACAATTTACCAACAAAGGTTTTGATGGCGTGTTGCACATTCTTTCCTGCGAAAATATTATTTGCTCCATTCATGAATTTATATATTATGTAGAATGTTTGCAAAATTGTTGAATGAATGGTTTTCAATTCTATGGCTCATTGTCTCAACTGCCTTTTACCAATATAATAAAATCAAAAGATGAATAAAGTTTTTGCATATTGTATGAACTCAGTTATAAACGTGTTCATTTGTAGAACTTAATTATAAGACACATTATGGCAAAAGAGCTATAAAAAAACTGACCAATTTTGTGTTGGATATGTATTAGTTATTGATTCAAAAGCAGTTAAAATTTACACATATTAGAATCCTGTCCATATGGAATATTGAAAACTGTATAATGCTGTGTTAATAATATAGTAATGAATTTATCTCATAAATTAGCTAACATTACCATACCAATTTTAGTTGAAAGTTCTTATTACATTTTTAAAAACATATGCAAGGTCATACCACCCAAATCGAAATCCTACTTGAAAAAAATAAACCGAACCAAATTTTTTTTCATATTTTAAATTGATTTCTTTCTTTGGGTTAATTAAATGTATACCTCTAAAATTATATAATAAAATATTGAGATATGACCGAGACGTAAGCCAGAGACCAGGGATGAACATAACGAAATTATAAGCGTTTTGCTATTGAATACTGAAAATAAAAGCATAAAGTAAAATTTAATAATTCTTTAATAATTTATTAATGCTATATTTTGTATGATACATTAAATCATCAGATAAATATTTATTAATGTTATATTTTGTATGATACATTGGTGTTGGATATAACACCATTAAATGTGTTGCAGATAGCGGAAGAAGTGAATCAATCTTTAAGCAAGCATTTTCCAGATCCATCTGTTCAAGTAATCGCAGAACCTGGCCGATATCTAGCTGCTTCAGCCTTCACGCTTTTCGCTTGCATTCACTCTAGACGTGAGGTAACCTAAAGGCACTGTAGTATTATTATTTTTCATTTTTGAAGAAACATGAATCTTCAACGTTTAATCAAACTTCTGATAAAATATCTCTTTAGCAATATTATTTACGGAAAAATATTTAAATGAAATTGAAATGAAGTCAGACTTCTTTAAAAGACGAATGTAAAAATAAAAAAATAATGTTATTAACAAATATGTAGGTATTTTGCAATACAGAAAATGAAAATTTGAAAGTTGTTTTAGATCAATCTTATTCCATCTAGGGAACCATTTTGTAATAGCTCTGCAAAAGTTTATCTGTCCGTTATTTTGATAAACCTTATGAACTCTTATCGTGCAATTTTTTTTTTAAACTTAAAGATCAATTTAAGTAACATTACAAATGCCAGAGTACGATTTATAATTTTTGAGGAAAAAAATATCTACTTTAATTTATATATTTATTTCTATAGTAAGTTATTTTTGATAATCATCCAAATAAAATAAGTTTTCTTGCTTCATTGTAGAGTAATGGCTCCAGTGAATGAATATTTAAGGACTAGGCTGAATTTGACGTAATGTTTAGGCATTTGAGAGTGGTTGTATATATATATATCTATATATATTCAAATTTCATACATTCACTCAGTAAGAACTAAAATCTAATAAATGAACCAACTTTTTATCAACGACGTTCATTCACTAGCCACTTAACATTTCTTTATAACGTTTATATAATAGCGATTGTGCTCTTGTAAATTAACTAAGAAAAATAATAGGATTTAGCATTATTTTTTAATTACTTACAAACACAAAAAGGTGTTCCAAGACTGGGAAAACTTTACGAAACATTGCAAAGAAAATAACCTAATAACGTGTGTTAATAGAAGTTGTTATTTTAATAAAAAGAAGAAACAAACCTTTTCACAAAATCTCATAAATAGTCAGTGAATGAACACCCGTTCATTCACTGGATTGTAGAACTATTTGATGGTCTTAGTTTGAACACCTCGAAAAAGTCATATAGGTTACGATTTATGAAAAAAGAAACATATATTATACTCTTTATTTCTTAGTAAACAATGTAAAAACTAAAAACAACCATTAAGCAATATTTACCAATGAAAAATGTTATAACAAGCGGTACTTATCTCGGGTATTACTATTTAGGCCCAGTTTCACAGACGAACAACAACCAGCATCCTTCAATCAGCTGCCATATTTTCACTGATAGCAAAGCATACAGTTCAGTGTTGCTAATGAAATTTGTAAACAAACATTAAAAAATACTAATATGTATCAGCTGGTTTTCTAGTAAAGCTCTTATCATTCACAAAAAACATTGCCTTGTTTATTCACTGGGGGGCGTTCATTCATTGGAGTCTTAGTAGGTTAAATTAAAAGTTTGATATTTTGAGGAACACAGATCAATATTTTTAATTAAACAAACAAATTTTAATCAAATATATTCACCATTATGTTCTATAATGTTACACCTCTATTATATGATTTTGTGGAGGCTTCTGGATGAAAAAACTGTCCACATCATTTTTTACAATTTCTATAAATTGAAATACTTAACAACTGAAATTAGCCTGCTGTCAACCAAAAAGAAAATCTGAAGAAGCAATGTCTGGAAATATAAAGGTGGCAAACATACTAAGTAAACTATCAAAATGTTTGAAGTATGCTCAGTGATAAATGAGATATTGTGTTACAAATAAAATGAAATTCATCCAATATTTTTCATACAGAAAAATAACTTACCAATACCTCTCATTAACATAGTATGATAATGTACTCTATATTGACTTGAACTCTAACCTAACAATTTGATAAACTTTTGCGCTTTTTGACCACATTATGAAAATACATATAAACAATTCTGATGGTCTTCTACTGATCACTTGCTTTCACTAAACTTCTAGATTAGCAGCTCAGTTGTTTCCCTCCTCTAAAAACTAACACTACCACAACCTGAAATTTAAAATATCTTTAAATCAGCTTAATTTTGCTTACAATAAGATCATGGCCGACATTGACATACATAAATGTTAACTCATTACAGACATATGATGCATCAGGCAAGAAATGCTACATGTTTTATATGAACGAAGGTGTATTTGGAGCCTTCAACAAGGTGTGGCACAATGAACCTGTGGACATGGTGCCTTTCAAGGTTTGCCCACATAGATTCTTAACAATGGTTATTTTATTTTTCATTGCACTAAATGTCAGGTGAACCATGCAAAAAATATAAGTGTCACTAAATAAAAATTCACACTATAGATAGCATGCAATAAACGTAAAGTTTAAAAACAACAGATATAACAATTTTTAGCACAAATTCAATTTAGCAAAAATGTGAATATCCTTTTTTTTTTAATGAAAGAATATAGATAAAAACAAAGTATTTACTAAAACTGGAACTTTATGTAAAAAGTGATTTGAAAAAGTAACCATACCACTCTTAATAATACTAAACATTGAATTTGTAAATAAAAACATGAACTGATTTATAAAAAACCCAAACAATCAATAATTAAAATATATAAATAAGACTGTGACAACCAACTGACAGACATTTCTTCATAGAAAGACCACATTTCAAATAAATTTTGTATAATAAATTAATAGAGTTTAATAAAACTTCAATATGTATATATTTAAATATATATATATATATATATATATATATATATATATATATATGTACATATACATATATGTATATAAATATGTGTGTATATAACTATATATATTTGTATATATTCTTTCATTTCAACCAAAAAAAATGAGAATTAGCATTTTTGTTAAAGAAACTTTACCAAATTTTTGGTTACATGTTAGTCAGTATCAATACAGTATTTGATCAACAGAAAGTAATAAATGTTATGTTACATTTAAATATGAATTTTGAAAAAGTTTAACACTATTGTTTTTATGACTTATTATAATGCTTTTTTCTATGAATTACAGCCCACTACAACATATTTAGATATAAATAATTTCGTTAACCAAACACTAGAAAAAATGACAGTAGTGTAATCAAAAGTTTATTAATTTATTATATAAATATAAATAATTTCGTTAACCATACACATGAAAAAATGACAGCAGTGTAATCAAAAGTTTATTAATTTATTATATAAATATAAATAATTTCGTTAACCAAACACATGAAAATATGACAGCAGTGTAATCAAAAGTTTATTAATTTAATATATAAATATAAATAATTTCGTTAACCAAACACATGAAAAAATAACAGTAGTGTAATCAAAAGTTTATTAATTTATTATATAAATATAAATAATTTCGTTAACCATACACATAAAAAAATGACAGCAGTGTAATCAAAAGTTTATTAATTTATTATATAAATATAAATAATTTCGTTAACCAAACACATGAAAATATGACAGCAGTGTAATCAAAAGTTTATTAATTTAATATATAAATATAAATAAGTTCGTTAACCAAACACATGAAAAAATTACAGTAGTGTAATCAAAAGTTTATTAATTTAATATATAAATAATTTCGTTAACCAAACACATGAAAAAATGACAGTAGTGTAATCAAAAGTTTATTAATTTGTTATATAAATATAAATAATTTCGTTAACCAAACACATGAAAAAATGACAGTAGTGTAATCAAAAGTTTAATAATTTATTATATATAATTTTTCATGTGTTTGGTTAACAAAATTATTAATAATATCTTGAACAATCATTAGAGTTAACAAAAATCTATCTGTCCTGAATAAAATTATTGGATATAGTTTTCAACTAAGCGAGACAAGAAAAAATTATAAATGAATTAAGTAACTATATAAAGCAGGATACGTCAATTTGATAGAATTTAATTCTCAAATAGAGATTAAAATTTCTGGCCAACAATAAATGCATTGTTAAAGTCACATACTGGAATAAAGCCATCGTAGATTACGACAAATGCAAAATAAATGTTAGTTATGTTATATTTAATGATTTGTGTTTAATCTGAATGAGGGTATTAATATTTACAGACTTTGACAAATGTGATTGCATGTACATAACAAAAATAGTAATATAAATAAAGAGTTTATATAGGAGGAACATGAGAATATATTTTTGAGAAACAAAACACAATATTATTTTAATGAATTATTAAAATAATACTGTGTTTACTTCCTATATCTATTTTGTTCATTAAAGTTTGATGAACAAAATATGCATTTATGAATATTTTCTAATAGTATTAATCCATAATCAAGAAGTCATCTTGGTTATAATATATACAATATCTAGACTGCACTTAACCCCCTTTTTGACTTACCACTAGACCAATAATTATCAATGTGACAATCCGTTACGCCAAACCTATTCTTGTGGTTTAACAAAAGTCAAAAAATTGATTAAAAGAATATTTTAAAAGTTTTTGACTAATTTTTTTTAATTCATACATCACAACTTAATTAAAAGGTGGCGAGGAATAAGAAAATGTTCAATGAATTTGAAAAAATGACTGAGTGGTTTCAATTCAACATTTAGACAAGGACAGTTATACTGTATTGTAAAGTCATTGACACAACAGATGTTTTATGAGTTTATTACACCGAAATATTTAAATAAGGGAATCAATATGAAATGTATCAAGGAATTACCATTCAATATTTCCTTTATTCATCAGCACGAATATAAGAAAACCGTTTATGAAACAATAGAGTTACTTTCAATCAAATTCTTTACAAATAAAGTACAATTCAAATGAAAAACAATTGCAGAAGTCCTTAGATCGTACACTCCTCTGCTCTGTATGGGGACCAACATACAATAGAATGGATTGCGTTCTCCAAAACATCTATCTCCCAGCAGATACGACTCTCGGTGATTGGTTAGAGTTTCCCAATCTCGGTGCTTACTCTGTCAGCATAACAACTGGCTTCAATGGTTTCCCACCTTCACAAGTATATCCTGTAGTTGGACATAATGTGTGGTGAGTTATTTTCTTTATTATTCATAAGTACATACCAATGATGTGGTATGCGCATACAATATATTTCTTTCTTAAGCAACTATGAATAAAACTATATGGACCCCATTTATATGCAAAATACAATTCTTTAATTGTATATACTGACTAAATTATCTTAAACAATGTCTGCAAATATAATAAAACTATAGTATGAAAAACTTTAAACGAATATTAAACTAATATTTTCAAAATATATTTGGGAAACTACAAATGAGTAGCAGAGAAGTAATACATTTTTATTGGCTTTATGGTTATTTGTCTGAGTATTAATATCAAGTAATCCACTCTATTTATTCTGATGACAGTTTCAATTTTGTATTTCTTATGAAGAAGGTGAAGGTGAAGAATGTGAGGTGTAGACAATTTTTTTGTATGTTGTTTGTTGGTTTATAAATGTAAAAATAACGTAACAAATTTATATGAAAACTGAATTTACAGTTGTATTTATTAGTCTAGAAGAATCTTGATACGACATTAAAAAAGTGATAAGTAAGGAAAACATTCTTGGCCACAATCATGACATTATTAACCATACATTATATTTCTTATATCTTTATGGTATGATATTCTAATCCACATCCACCACTGAAAATCTTACTTTATTCTCTAGTAACATGAAGTTAAATATTTTATAAAGAAACTATGACTAATCATATTTAAAAAAAAAATAGGGACTACATTCAATAGATAGGTAAATATACTTGTCATGAATAGAGTATTGGTGATAAGTAGAGTAAGGGTGCTATAAGTGGACTCTTGTCCCCTAGGCCGACCCCAGTCTACGAATCACAGAAGTGGTGAAATCTCACGGTCACAATGAACTACTTGGGAGTGGAGATGATCGGGAGACATCCTTGATATAATAAAACTATGATTCGTCCTTGCTTGTCCATGTGTAATTCAGGCTATAGAGCTGTTTATGTATTCATATATTCCAATTCAATATCTTCAAATTGTCAGATTGGAATTACAGTATAGATCCATCCATTCAATACAATCTCTAAACTTCATAATTCACGAAAAAATCATAGCTTAAGGCCCAATTATATAAAACGGTCACCAACATTAAACAATAGATATTATTTTTACAAAAATATTAAATTGTGCATGTAATGTAAATTTTTTGTGTTGGAATCATAACTTTGACAGTTTATTTTTCAAAAGCGATTGAGAATTATCATATAGTCCCTGAATTTTATTTGGTTTGATGCACACAACCATCTGTATGAATAATAAACATGTAACATAAACTATAAATGTATTAACTCATTAACACATAAATGTCAACAATATGTTCTCACTCTAAAATCATAAAACTGGCCATGAACTTGAATTAAAGTGTATTTTTAATTACATTCAGAACTTGAGCATCAGTCAGTTGAAAATGGGTTTATGGAATAGCTTTAAATTGATCACACAATGGCAGCAAAAAGTCTAAATCGCTATCAGTGTGAGTTACATTTGGTTCTTCTGCACTCATACAATCGGACAAATGGCTTCATTGAGTATTTGACTATTTTCATTAGTAAGGTGATGAAGCTTTCTGGAAGCTTTCTCTCTGGGCTAAAGGCATCAAAAAAGATAAATTATAAAAGGACATATACTTTCTGCATTTAGATGACCCAGAACCACTTTTCTGTTTATTGTTTATTCTTTACTGTTACAGTCTTTTAAACTCTGCTATTTTCTTTGTAGTTCACTCAATTTATAAATTTAATTTTGCTACAGACATTGTCAAGACATGTTTTACATTAGATAATATAGCATGCAAATGAGATGGTTACAACGAAGTTGGTTACATGAAGATACTTCATCAATGACGGCAGACTTTACACCATTTGAAAATAATTTAGCTTATTGTGTAGGCAGAACAATAAACTCAGTATATAGAGAGATAAATTTGCTGATTCTTTTGTGCCGAGTGTGAATTACCATGACAGCAAAAAAACAAAAGAATCAAACTGTGAATGATAAAAGCAAATAATGTATATTAGGTATAACACTTTGTAAATGGCAAGAGCAATGCATTTTGTATTCAAATTAATTTTGCGTCTTCTTTACGTATCTACTGATTTTAATAAATATTTTTCAATTTTTGCTCAAAAAATTTGTATTATTATTTATGACTGAAATTTCATCACCAGTCATATGTACAATAGAAACGTTGTTATTATTACACGAGGTAACTGATCAAATAGTAATCATATGTAATGCTAGGTAAATTATTTATTAAATAAATCATTCTTTATACACACATTCTTTTCTTTCTGTTCTTTTCTTCAAATTGTCAAATTGTGAGCAAAGAAACACTCATATTTTTTCTATTTAGTTGCTATAAGCATCAGTTGTGTAGTCACAATCGCATGGTAGGTTGTATAAACAATAGGCTATATGACAACATAAACAATATACACCACAACTTGTGGTTATCCTATTAGACTATAATGTAAATAAGCATATTTCTCTTCACTTTCAAAAAAATGAGTTTATATTTTGTAAAAAAGCGTAAAGAAATCACAATATTTTTTTTTAAATTAAATCAGCCTTGCCAACGCCCTATTATTGCTTAAAAGTCAGACGATGTAACACGTAAGTAAACAAACCGATTGTGATTCACAAACTTGCTTTTGTTTCTGGTGTTATCTATCTACCTAAAATAGATACGTTATTGTTGCACTTTGCTTTAACAACAACTCCGATTTCTTTGCTTTGGATCTTAAAAATGTAAAAACAACAATATATTTGAAAGTGTTTATAAAATCTCATTTTTTTTAAATTACTGACAAGAAATATCTTCAAATCTCTATATTCCCTGCCTATTTTTCACTAAATTCACAATGAACTTATCCGTTAGACATTAACACACATAAACAAACGTAAATTAATGACATTAAATAAATTCAAAATAAACATTTAAATTTCATAAACATAAAACAAAACAGTATCAATCATACCAACTTAATTTATTTTATTGTCTTAAATCTCTAATTTATGGTCCGTTTTCTTTTTTAAATACTTATAACACAAATCACCCTTTGTATTTACTATAAAAATTATTTAAAATATGAACTCATTACATACTATGCATTAAAAAGAAATGAATTACAAGTGACAAATTCAACGAAAATAATTTCGGATTGTAACTAATGTATTAAACAAATTTATTTTTAAAATAATTCCCATGCAGTGTATTTTCAAAAAAAATTGTTATAAATATTTGGAATCAACAAGCAAAAAGACCTAACTTAATTTAATGCAAAATATTCTAAAAATATGTGGAACCATATCATTAACAGAATAAACGTGTTTCAACATCTTATTAATTTTCAATTATAACGGTTAAAATAAAAAGGATAAATTACATTATAAAAAAATATAAAATACAATTAAATTACAATTAATTGAATTAATTGTACAGTCAATTTATAAAAAAGACATTTAAATTAAAATAATCCACCATAAATATTATGTTATGTATGTTGACATATGTACACACCATTTTGTAATAATTAGATACATTACACAAGAATATTATTGAATTATTATTTATTTTTAGGTTTTCATACCTTAGACTAGCCATACTCAAAGTGTGCTCTACTGATCCCTAGGGCTCCACAAAGTCTCTGGGGGGGCTCCGTGAAAATACTGGCCATAATGGAATAAAATTACTAAAGGGATATTATAAGGTTGCAGAGTAAAATAAAGTCTAAAATTTTAAATATTCCTAACTATGGGAGTAGTAGTGGAATGCGTAATATGGGAGCGTGAGTGTGAGACAACACTGACTGACTCAAGCGGTTGTGTCATACTTCATTCATGGTGTTTGACGACGTTGCAACCGATGAAAGACTAGCTGTGGCGTAAATAACCGAACAGTCAACCGCCAATTGTCCATGACTGTCCATGTCATGCGTGCGTAACGGTATGTTGTTATTAGTGGTAATAAAGCATTACATTTCATGGCAATATTATTTCTGTTCATCATATTTTACAATCAAATTATTGATAAAGAAAAATGGCGCGTTGGCTTAAAGGTCTTAAAAGTGTTGCAACAAAATCGTCCACCAAAAATTCAAAAAATTAGGGGATGCGGCAATTCCCGATCAAAACGGTGATACGACGACATCAAGCTCCACGGCTTCAAGTAGTAAAATATGTAATGAGACATTAAAGGCAAAAAAAGGAAATATTTATGAATCATACATCAATGTTGGTTTAAAAATTGAACGAACTAAATTTGTGTGTGTCAGTCAGTGTTCAGCGCTAGTAACAAAATAACCGCTAATAAAGAAAATTATATTTTTGAATTATTTGTGTTGGTAAGAGAGAAACAGTACAGTAATTCATTGCTCAATGAGTTTGTTAGTGACTCGAAAATATTTCCAAATGATATGTTTGAAGAATTGATCCAATATCTCAATGCTGTGCGTGCATCTTTTGAGATGTATTTTCCCAAAGAACAGAGTACAAAAATTAAAATGAATTCATGGATTCAAAATCCTTTTGTGCTTGCAAGTTGGGTACAACTTACAAAAGCCAAAAAATATGCCACACGAGATTTATAAATCATTTTTAGAAATGACATTAGACACAAACATGGAATCGCTATTCAAAATAATACCTCTGACTGATTTTTGATGCAGGATCTGCAATGAATATCCAGAACTTGCCACAAAGGTCCTGAATGTTCTTCTCCTATACCCAACAATGTACTTGTGTGGATCAGGATTCTCAACCTATGCGCAGCTACAAGAAGAAAATATTGCAACAGACTAGATGCTGAACCTGACATGCGACTTCAGTTCTCTCCTATCAAACCTGACATCAAACAATTGATGAAAGATAAAAAGCAATATCATGCCTCCCATTAGATGCAAATGTTAATGTAAATTGTAAATTAAAATGATTATAATTAATAAAAAATATATATAAAACCAGTTTTATCAGTATTTTAAGCTCCATCAAATATTTGGTTTTCCAAAGGGTTCCACTGCCAAAAAAGTTTTGAGAACCGCTGCCTTAGACTGTCAAACCTGTTTTTCTCAAAAATTATTTGATACAGAACCTCAAATTTGCCACAGATATTTAGCATAAAAATATTTCAAAAGCGCTAGCATTCCACAAATATATATATATATATGGAAAAATTTAGGGGAGGCAAATGAAGTAATCGACCAATTTTTTTAATTTCATGTATAGTGTGGGATGTCATTTAAAAATAATGAATTCCGAAACAATTTTACTAGAAGTTTACAGGTAAACTGTACCAATGATACAAAATTGTTCGTCTTTGAGAACATCATAATATTTGCTTGCCTATTAAAGATATACTGAGCAATATGTTTAAATGCTGAAAAATAATTTTTGTGTTCGTAAATTGTTTAATAGAATTACTATGTGTGTGGGACCCTTGTAGACAGAGTTCCAATGATACGTAACAGGTTTTATTTTTTATAAATGCTCCAAAGACTTTCGACTTTAAAATGATTAGGTAATTAATGCAGAGAATTCATCCGAGTGGATTGCCAGTTCGTCTTTCGGTTACAATACGACGGCTGTATCTTTACTTAATCTTTTTACTCTGGATCCCTATCACCAATCTTTCTCTTTCGCCTCGGACTAACATTGTGAACCTTTTTTTATTTTCCCAGGTTCTGGTTGAAAAATGAACAGCCAATTAGAGAGAAACATTTTTAAATTAAGTCAGCAACGGCTTCTCAAGGAGGAGTCACAGTTGTATTGTAAGAGTTACAGCGTTTTAAGAGGAAATAAGTAACACTGTCTGTTCCAGTTGATCATATGAGTTGTTTGAGGATATTGGTCTCCCGTACTTTTGTGAAATTTAAAATAATTTTATTTGTATCGTCTATAGTTTTGGTTTTTATAATCCGAGCCATGAAGAAGATATGTCATATAAAAAAGCATGTGTCTATCTACCAATAGGCAATGTGATTTTAGTTCCAAGTGTTTTATTTTTAACAATAGATCAAATTAAACAAAAAAATCTGATTTATTTCAACCGTCCCCGTACCAGGAGCGGTTGAGACTGTGATTGGGGTCAGTTGAAACACATGGGATTAATACAAATTATAATATTATAACACGTTTTATTAATTGTTTATTTTAACTCTAAGAATAACTAAGGACCTATTTGACAATAATAAGTCTTCAATGTTTTAAATACTTATAAAGATATTTTTAATCAGCCTTTAACGTTTTTAGATCACGCTAATTAAAATCGATGTATATTATCAGGCATCTGCAACTATAGATTACTTATCAGTGATATATAATTTACGTAAATTAACAAACTAAACAAAAATAGTTTGAAAATAAACGAAACGAGAACTCTCTTTGATCTCCAGTAGCAAATCAGTCGTTAGTCAAATATAAAGCAATCTGAGTCGCAATTATTGCAAACATAGCTGAGACCATCTTCTGTGCATTCTTCGTGAGTCCACAGTTTACAAGTGGTGCATTGGATCCACTTTTCTTCAGATCTGCTCTCTTAATATGGTGAAATACAAACAAGACGAAGCACTCTTTTTCTTCTGATGGTACTTCCTGTAGTACATTTTCTTTTTTTCTTTTATGGTATTTGTTTTACTTTTTTCTCCATCCAATTGCTTCTTAATTTGCTTAGCACTTGTTCATTTCAATCTTGTTTCTTGCTCCTTTCTTATATCTTCATTGAAGTTTCGAGGCTCAAACTTATGATGGTCCACGACAATGGTCAAATTGTCATAGAAGGAACCTACTTTAGTTTCGTTAAAGCTGGTCGCCCTGGAGAGGTTTGTCGCTTACGCTGTGCATAGAGACAGTTCGGAGTTTCTTCTCACAAACATGCGAAACTATTCCTCACCTGCGAACTCATTGTCTTATTAAATTATATTTAACTGTAAGTTCATAGCCCAATTTTCTTACCTCTAGGTAGGCCAACCGAAATAAATACTTTGAAAGCTCTCGTTCTTGTTCTTCATTAAAAACTCCGTTATGTGCTTTATATCCCATGTCTTGATTGTCTTTCTCGCCAGATGCATCTCGCTTTTAAATACATTTTAGGAGCAAACAGTGGTTTACTACATGATTCTCTGCCGCTTTTCGCAATGAATCTCCTGTATTCATCTCCTCATAAGCATTTTTGTGCTTCAACAAGTCTATTTACCTCTCAAAGTTTAAAAAGAAATAAATAAATACAATGTTTCAACCATACCCAAGAAAAATGTTTCAACCATCCCCAAATTCTACTTTAGGTAAAAAGCAGCTATACTAATTATGACAACAATGATACATAAAAACTAGTCACAGTGCCATATTCTACAAGCTTATTTTCAAACAAAAACACACACTCAACACTCTCACTTAAATAGAAACCGTAATAATTGGAAAATTCTCCTAGCAAAAATACTTACTTTTGGTTAACAAAACACAATAGGGTCTTCTAAAAAGAGCTAAAGTGCGAGGAGAGTGATACAACTCTGAAGTTCGTGTTCAGATCGGTCGTCCGCTTCATTCTTCCCTTGAACTCCTCACCATCCCACTAAAAGTTTGCGAGATATTCGTGTTGTTTCAACCGTCCTTTGTTTCAATCGTACCCAGTCTACCCTATATATTTGATTGAGTTTATAGGAGATCACTTTATGTGACTGCGTTATCAGACGAATTTATGCAACTCAAAACATGTCTCTGAGTTGTAACTGTGTTCAAAGAGATAAAATGTCGAACACACACTAAATGCCCACAATATACTTTTTGTAAAACTATATATTTTCAAAGTGTTAACTTCACTGTTGATTGATATATAAACAGAAAAGTACATACTTTTTCTTCTCGAACCAAACAATTAAAAACGATGTAGATATTTTAAATTTGTCAGATAATTTTCCTGCACTGTTTATCACACTGTTATAAGTACCAATCGCAATTTTTTTTATCATGTTATACAGCGTGTTATATGGAAATTTACTATATTAGATTTGCTCATTTGTAATATATTAAGTTTTCCAATATATTTATTTTACCGTTAATGTGATGATTATTTTATTTGAAAATCACTTTCATTCTAAAATTCTATATGTACATTGGTGATATGTCCATTTTGAAAAATATACCGTAAGCCATTATGATATATTATTAATAAATGTAACTGTGGTTGTCATTTCCAGCATGAGTTAAATTTCCGGTTTCTTGTTTTATTAATATTATTGTAATTGCTAAACTTTTACTAGTAGTTAAGGCTATATAACATGGTATTTACAAAATAGGAGGCAGATGGAATAAATGAGGGGAAGAAATAAAGGATTACAAGCGGTAGAACCTTGTCCGATAACCCTTGAATATCTAGATTATTCAGGACTTTTCATAGAAAATGGTTGCATGTTTTGGGAACAAGATACCAACAGGTTTTTAAGGTAAGAAAACAAGTAATATTTTTGCTTCTGAGGTGTGTTGGATATTAATAATTTTACTTCTGGATAATTTTGATTGCTTAAAATATTATAAAGAAATGTATGTACCTATATGTAGATAATATCGTTATACGCTTCCATCCATATAAATTTCACTCTGAACTTAGAGTTTCCGTCATATTTTCTGAAACTAAAAATGTAATGAATGCACAGATTTTCAAAATACAATTTTTTGAGACAACATTCAATAAGATGTAGGTAGTATACAACTGGGCAGTCAAGTACAGGCAGTAAAAGAGTTTGACAGAGGTGAGTTTTTGCTTCAATCACAGAACAAAGGGTAAACTAGTAATGGCAGGTGAGAGTGACGAGCGTGCTATAAGTAAGCAGAGCTCTGCTTACTTTAAAGTAAGCACATCTTGCCTACGTTAGTTTACCGCTTGCAGTGACGTGAGAATGCGCTCTGTTATTTTTGCTTAAAATACGAAAAATATGTCTTACTGTGTCAATGAATTAAGTAAAAATAAGAATCAAATACTCAATCTTGCCAAAGAAGTAGTAGATTAGTTATTTTGGTATTAAAAAAGATAACCTAACTAATATTTTTATGCATCCCATTGTGCAACGGTTTGTGCTAGCAGAAGAGATATATGCACGGCACAACAATGCGAGAGAAAGATCCATCATCGAATATAATTTAATATGATTGCGGGCGAAGGTGGGGGTGTGCTATGAAATGTAATTGCCGCATTCATAACCCAATTCAGCGACGTCAGTACAATACCATTTCTCGAATATGCCACTTCTATTCTATTAATTGTTCTGTAGTTTCAACAGACACAAAATTTTAAAGATACTTGGAAAAGCGTATTCTACTGAAAATATAATGGTCAGTAATATAGGACATTTTTCTAAAATTATAATAATGAAAACATTTACGCTAAATGTCTTAATATTATCACTGTATTAATTTTTGAAAACGTTGACATTCATTGTCTTAATACTATCACTGTATTAATTTTTGAAAACGTTGACATTCATTGTCTTAATACTATCACTGTATTAATTTTTGAAAACGTTGACATTCATTGTCTTAATACTATCACTGTATTAATTTTTGAAAACGCTGACATTCATTGTCTTAATACTATCACTATATTATTATAATTTATTTCTCTTTAATGACAATAATTAAAAACGACAATGAAACATTAACAATATTGAAAATTTATTTTATTTATCTTCAGACATCTATCCACCAGTTTGACTAAATAATGTTGTTATACTCCAACTGGACCACACACGCTACTTTGGTCTACACCTGGACAAAAGACTAACTTGGCAAAAGCATATATTCACCAAACGGAAACAACTTGGTCTTCAGTTTAGAAAGTTCTATTGGCTCATTGGGAGTAAGTCCCAAGTATCATTGAGAAATAAGCTGCTACTCTACAAAGCTACACTTAAACTAATTTGGAATTCAGGAGTGGGGTACAGCTTCTCACTCCAATATTAAGATAATCCAAAGATATCAGAATGAAATGCTGCAGATAATTATAAATGCCCCATGGTTGTAACCGACTAACAATTGCATAAGGACCTACAAATACCTATAGTTAGAGAGAAAATTGATAGACACACAGTCATCCGAAGGCAGAATCATAAACTACCCAAATAAACTTGGGCAAAAACTGATGGATAATACCCAAAGCAATCGACCATTAAAACTTAGAATGCCTCAAAACGTACTACATAAATATTAAATTTCAGATGCAACCTAGGTCATCCTTCTAAAGCTGTCCGAGTAACAATCGACAAACTTACCACTCATTGTCCCAGTGTGGTCATTAGTCTTAACATTAACAAAAAAAATTAGTCTTAACATTATTAACACATAAAGATGAATATAATACACTCCACCATGACAAAAAGCATAAAATGTGTTTCATATATCATCTCAGTTCAATTTCTTCACATATGAAGTTGCAATACATATCATATTTAATAATGAAATTGTATTGACAAAATATATTTATATGAATTACAAATAAA
This sequence comes from Druceiella hillmani, assembly GCA_039881145.1. Classification (NCBI taxonomy): domain Eukaryota; kingdom Metazoa; phylum Arthropoda; class Insecta; order Lepidoptera; family Hepialidae; genus Druceiella; species Druceiella hillmani. The sequence goes on along the minus strand of JAYKKI010000010.1, from coordinate 10,678,150 downwards.
AGGGTTATATAACAAAGTAATATTAACTTTTATGTCAAAAGCAAAGCAATTAGTTATATGGGCTAATGATCACCAGAACTAATACGAGGCTCAAAGTAAATGTTTTTTACTAAGTCTAGATTTAACTACACACAATGTTTACAATAACAATTATTGTTCCACATGTTCGTTAGGATCATTTGAGTCAAGGATAAAAGGATAAGAATTCTAGACATTTGGCACGTAAAGTAAAATTGTTTGATAAGTACATTTCTATAAAATTTGAAATGCGCCATTTGCTTCTACAGATAGCACCGAGCTACATTTGACTGGACTGCGTGTTTGCATTTTATTGTAAGTCTTCATATAGTATTAAATAAAGCAAAGAACTTTTCAGTTTCCATAACTTTTTGCTATAAATAATTTCCAAAACTGGTATTTCAATTGAATTGTAGAATAAACTTCAATTGAATTGTAAAATAACTTCTAACCATTGTGAAAAACTTGAGAAATTTCATATTTCCATATAATTAAATGCATAGCTGGAATCAATTAATAATTATGCATTTAATCAAATCATAAAATTGACCTATTCAATGTGGAGTAGGGAAATTGCTCCGACGGGAACTATTCTGTCACTCATATACCATATTAGATTATTAATGATAACACTGCTGTTAAAGAACGTAATTTGTAAGATTGTTGAAAACGTACTTATAATGAAACAAAAAAGATTGTAAAAGTGATAATGTGATTTACAAGAAGGCACAAACCGTGAGTACCTAGGCTATCGTTGATGCTTTAAGATGTCATTCTTATTAAATGAGTTGAAAAAGTATTTAACAATCACTGTGAAAACTGTTTTGCTTTTTAAATATATTAAATAATATTTTGTTACATGTGTGTAAAATTTTGTCCAAATATATGATTTTGTGAATTATTTGTAAAAAGGGATTTTCCAAGTTACACCTAGCTGACAAAAAGCCACAAATAGTTAATTTGTTAATATACATAGAACAGATAATTTAAATAATAAGAATAAATAATAACAAAATTAAATATAAACAAGAAATGAAAACAAAAATGTTTCTATAAAATATTATATTATAATATCTGAATATATAATCAAACACAACATTATAATTCAACACCAATCTGATTTCCCGCTGCCATTCATTCAAAATAAATTTAATAAACTTTCCAATGGTTTATTTTTACTAAAACAAAACTGCACCTCCTTCATACATTTTGTTTTCATTATCCATTAAAGAGCTGCGTTTTATTTCCATCATAGAATACCGATGAAAACATTATTGGTATAACAATTTTTAGTAATATTTAAATTAACGAGGCCTTACTTTAAAAACATAGTTATAATAGTACTCTGTTCTTAGTGTAAAAACTTGAGTATACAAGGGCACCTCGCACACAGTTTTCGTGATTAATACACGTTAGTTATCACTTAAAATATTTAGCTGTCCACGATCTAACTTAATTATTAAACAAATGAAAATATTTATATGCCAGACACATTACTTTCAAAGTAACTTATTTCATTCAATTGTAACACTCAATGCAACTTTACCGTAACTATCATAGTAAAGCAAAAAATTGTTCAATGTTTATTTACATTTTACTAGTTACTACTGTAAAAAAGCAAGAAAATTTTTTTTTTATTATACTAGGAAAAAAAAGAACAGGCACAAGCAATGTGGGAACAACAGGACAAGTATTGATAAAGTTTTATCAAGAGAATTAGATGAAGTAACTATCTTAAATGTTTTTTTTCTAAGCCTTTCACATATGCAGTATTATATATCTGTTGTCAATCGTGTTCGTTTTATATTTTCGGTTGTATTATGCTATTTGGATGACAAATTAATAAAAGAATCTTATGGGATGAATGGATAACCGCATTTTTTTTATTTTTGAAATATAACTCGGTTCAAGGGTTAATCATAATATAATCTAGATAAAAGACATTTTCTAATATTAGAATTATGAATTATTTATAAGAATATATTAATACCTTGCATTCATTGTGCAAAAAAGTCGTTGTACAAATCAAAGTTTATTTTTAAGCAAAAATGTTTATGCATTAAATAAAATAAAATATTTATTAACAAAACTGATATATCCGTTTTGTATGAGAATTTGTCCATATTAAATTTAGTTTAACTAATTGTTAAATGATTACTTTAGTCCTCACAACATCTAATATACATAAACTTCTTACAAAATTATTAAAACCTATTACAACAAAAGCATAAGTGATTTTTTCAAAGTGACTAATAACAGCAGTACATTACATCACAATTATTTAAATATAAGCGATTCATTCGCCATAAAGATCGGTATGTAAAAAAAATACAATAACAGTAGGTTACAGAAAGCGACGTCTATTGGTGATCAGAGAAGCTAAATAATATTAAAGTTAATATTTTCAGTATGTTTAAATCTACTGCTCAGCTACTTCCAGTACATGTATATTGTCACATATACATGGTATTGTAACTAATAACAGGAGCCAGTTTGATATTTCTCACTTGTGCATTCTTGACACTGATTATGGTTTAGAATTCAGCCTATAGAGACCAATAAATTTCGCACCGAAGCAATACTCTATATTTATTTGATTGCTGACTTAGTGTGTCTAAATAGCAATATCAGGCGATCTATGAAAGTATTGTTAAAAGACTTCCTTGTGTCCCTTAACTTATCATCAAATTTCAATCAAGACTTCAAACTCAATAAAAAAAGAGACAAACTCGGTAAATTCAGCGATCTATAGACAATTTAATAAATTTGACAAATATTTTTACCCAGTATGCTTCAACCATAGAAGAAGGGTGAAACCTTTTTGCTAAATGTTGTTATGGTAAATCATCTTTTCTTTGAAGATTATAAACAAAACCGGATCTATGACTGGACTGGATCTGGTCACAAAACTGAGAAAAAATTAGTGTAATTGATATTAGAATTCTGCAGTACAAACCTCACAGCTCCATAGAATATATACTTAATTTTTGGGATAAAACCCAAATGTAATGATGCCCAAAAATATTGCAGTTAACACTAAATCACTTGATCAGTTCCGAAACTAAGTTCAATCTACAACAATTAAAACAAATGATGCCACACAATAATCACGAATTCCGTGAAACTTACTATTTCAAAAATTTATTTACATTATTGAGTTTTTAAAAAATATTACAGAGTAGATTTGATTGGCATAACTAATTATGCCACATAAAGAATATATTATCTGTGATTGTAGACAATTACTTACGTGGTTTAATGACGTAATACGTGTGATTAATGAAAGATTTTGAAAAACAGAATGCTCATTATTTTGCTGACTTCAAGTCTAATTAATATTTGTTATTTTAATATTTAAAAACTGTTTTTTAAACTGGTTGATAGTCATAATTTGAAAACTTATTTAGATGCTATACACCTATTATAGGATCCAAGTTTGCAGAATTTTTGTAAAACTTAATTTTTGCTAATTTGGTATTAAGTTTTATCCAAGGATTTTTATATTTAACAGTCAATTACGGGTCACATACCAAGTCATTCATTTATATCATGTCATGCGTAGAAGATATTAAATTTTTTCATTCTCTTATAAAAGTAGGTACATGGCATTTATGCAATAATTACCAGTCAATGTCATATGTCATTATGCTATCCTCAACATGTAATTAAATACGAAATGCGTACTGTTTTTGTTGAGTTAACATTTATAGAGTAAATAACAGGCAGACTGTAATTTCAATGTTTTTTTTATTCCGTCAAAATTGCATTGACAAACATTTATGACTTGACCAAAATTTCAATTTATTTTTAATGTTAGCTTATGTAAAAAAACTTATATGCTGTTGACTTATAAACTAGTTCAAATAGTGTCACAAAAAAGTGTAACAAAAGTTAATGACAGAAGTAAGAGTGGCAGGCTACACTTCTTTCAAGTGATAGTTATATAATAGTAGTAGTGTAGTAGTAGTAGAGTAGATAGTAGTATAGAATTTCTAGTGGCATATTGTTAATAATTTATAGTAATACAATTTGCTATAATCAACAATTTGCTATTGACATTGCAATGGTTAAGGTTCAATGAACCCTAAAAAATGTATTAGTCCAACTAATCCAAGTCCATCCAAGTTAATTTTATTATACATGGATATAATGTTTTTTTCTTATTAGATAAGTAACCGAACTCATTTGATCATTTACACAACTATTTTTACTTGTTTTTATCTATCAGTGTAAATATGAGAAATGGTTAAAGATTAATTAATGATTCTTTATAGTCTCGCCAAGGTAATGATTAGCAATAACATGTAATTAACATTTTTTTTTAATATTTGTTTGAACTAATAAGTGTTGCTATTAATTAATTTTGAATATTAAAGATTCTAGAAAACAATCTGTTAAGTATAAAAAGAACTCATACCACAAGAGCTTGTACACACAAATATTTATAGGTTAGCATTTCTATCAAACTATTAATATTGTTATTGTTTTGCATCGTGTAAATGTATTGCATAGTATATCTTTTACAGGCATAAAAATATAATGAATTCCTTAAAACTCTTTGATATGGAGTCAATGTTATAGCTTTCTTGCAAACTTTGGATAAACTTAAAGTACTATTATTTTTATATAATTTTTATTTTAGTAGATTCGAAGATAGGGTATTTTTATATGATTATTTTTTTATTCCAATACCTCAAAAAATATTTTAAATGCAATTATCAAACATTTTTTTTTAAATCCTTTTAATTCATCATTTCAATACATAATCAGCATAATCGGCACATAAGTGATCTAATAATGGTACTGTTTTTTTTTCTTTTAAGGTATGGAACCCTAATTACATGGAAATTTTAAAATATTCTAAATGAAATCACATTTGAATGGCAGCGAATGCTACATAGCAAAAGTATCCACCTGCACTCATACTTCCTCTGTTCTGAAGCAGCTCATTAAAAATGAATATTTAAACTACACATACTTGCAATTAAAACATTTTTTTATTTTTTTTCAGATTCTATCTACAACCGCAATTGTCAAGAAATGATAAAATACCTACTGCTTCCAATTATTCTAATGGTTCTTTTCACTTCTTCTGCATCGGCCCAGTCATTATTCGGGATGGAACAAATATACGACACAATTTCGAGATTCATTGATTCTATAATTGGCGTGATGAAGACGATAAATCAATCAAAACCAATAGAAGTGGAAGTGATGGATCATCATAATGAATTGGCAAAGCATCTATCAGAATGAATATTATGTAAATTTTTGCATAATCCAATATATTTATGTAAATTACCATGATAAATAATAAAAATGTACAAAAAGTAACTAATATTGTAAATTGCCACTGATAATAATTTATAATTATTTTAAGCATTTATGTCCAGAGTTATTAATGGCAGATATATCATGTAAAAGACCCTCACGAATCGTGGTGACAATTTCTAATTATGCCAACTATGTTAGTACTATATATATGCCAATAGCGCTACTAAATTTTTTGTAGTCATAGTTTGATGGTGTGTAGTTAATACGACTATTAAGTCATAAAGTGAACAGAACATACCACTGAAAACTTCAATTTAAAAACTACCATTTTATAAGGTAATGCACAGATATAATTCATTCCAATTTTACTATTTTTGAGGTTCTGCACCTCAAAAGGAAATATGGAATCTTTATAAGATCACTCATGGTAACATTTTGATGTAGAAACTTGTGCCTCAGTATAAAACATATTAACCTGTGTATATCTAAGTAGACGCTCAAAAATATTTATTTGGAAAGTTTAACAAGCATAAATTCTATACTGATAAGAAATTTTTTCCAACTTGTTGTGTCCTGTGAGATATCAATAAAATGAGTGAGTTATAAAGATTCCAAAATTAATATTTTTGGTACTTTTTGAAAGATAGTTTTCTTAACAATATTCACGTTATTTATCTCAAAAACTGTTTTATGTAAAAATTTTAATTTTATACTAACCACATTCTTCAGTAGTTAACACTCAAAAATACTCATAGAAATTTTAAAGGAAAATAAAATTATGGAAAAGTAATTTTTTCTTATCCTGTATCATGTGGAGTATCAAATGATATAAGGATTCAAGAATTATATCTTTTAGAATATTGTGTAGGATTCTGGAGATATTGTTGAAAATGTCTACAAAAAATATATTCTCCCCGTATCTCCGAAACTACTAAAGTAAAAATTATGCATTTAACTTACTAAACCGTTATTTAAATGATACCGAAAAACTATGGCAATAATTTTAAATCTCATAGTTTTTAAGGGTTTCATAATATTTTTAAAAAGTATGTGCTAAGCCAGGACTATCTACACCAGCGATCACCAGGACGATCATAGGATTTTGTCTCCCAGCTGGAAAAATGACTTCTGCTAGCTTAGCTATTTGAAATATAAACAATATCACATCTAACAAACACAAATTAGAAATATTTATTAAAACTAACAAACCGGAGGTCATTTTGATATTGAAATCTTACATTACATCGAGAAGTTGTAACACTATTTTTGGTACCCGCACTTCTACCCTAATGCAATTGTAAAAGATTTATCAACAGCGACGGGTTTCCTTGATAGCAGGTTACTACCATTTTGATTTATTTTTCATACAAATTTTTCTTAGTTGGGTTACTTAATCTATGGCATTTATTTAAATAAATTGCCATAAAATTGAACAGCGTGTGGTACTTATTAAAAATTATTATCGAATTATTGTTCCATTAATTTGTTATCATTCCATTAAACATTCCGTGCATTACGAGAAACATATAAATTATGTCAACGTAATTATCCTAAGGAAGACACTACTCATCGCATAGTAAAAATGCATAGTGAAGCATAATCATGTGCCCTCTACCCGTCGTTGAAGGCTATGAAACGTCAAGAATATCGAGGCAGTAGCTGAAATTGTGAGTAAAATTTGAACTCGTCGATTTGGCTCTGCAAAATAGCTTGGATCTATAGAATACTTAACGTTTGTTCCAAACCTACTTCTTGTTAACCTACTTCTGACGAATCTGTACATGTGGTCGATTTGGCAATTGACACCAACAACAGTGTCATCTCCTCTGTTGCAGCTCTCTCTCTCTCCTTTATAGTAGATCAGGTGATAATCCACTTAGGTTAGTGCGCCCATCTGGAACAGTTTGAATATGTCACAAAATGTTGGAATTCAGAAGACTAACATAACACATGTCATTAATGACATAGAGATGTCATAATATAAAAAGAACAATTTACAAAAATTAATTTGCTTAGAGGACCTGCAGTAATAAAAGCCTCTGATATAAGATAGAGAAAACGCAGCGTTCCTACCCTTGTAAACCAATTCCAAACGTTCCATTTTTATAACAAAACTAAAATCAACACTAACAGTCAAGCAAACAAATTACTTATTATTTTCTAAACAGATTGCTGTGGTACAATAATTTAAAAAAAACTAGTCTAAAAACACATCTGGACAAGCTCCAGTTTGGATTTTGAAAACATCAATTGATAATGAAAGAGGCAGTTTACCACACAGTTAGACAATGCCTTGAAAAGAAAGAATACTGCTCGATGATCTTTTTAGATTTCTATTAGGACTTTAACCAGTTATGGCATAAAACTTAGTACTGCAATCAATCTTCCTTCTAGTGATATATCATCGATTGTAAGTACCACATTATAGATTGGTGGTCCAGATAACTTGCAATGCACATATTCAGTTCTTTTCTCCATTCCAATGCTGGTTTCCATATGTTGAGACTGATTGGATTTCTAGAATAAATTCATCAATGAAGGCTATCGTCAGTATACAATTTGCATCCTGGTACAGACCTTTGGATGTCTCGCCTAATATAATAAATAATTTCATGAAAAATATTCATTTAATTTTCTGTGTATTGGGTTCGCAAATAACTTCATTCACAATTAGGTTTGAAAACGTTTACTCGATCTTTTTTCTGCATTACTAACGCACAACTTGCTTACCCACTGGAAAGAAACGGTCTATATGAGCTACATATAAATATAAGCTAGTCAATGCCAGATTATTTTGTGTGCTGTGAAATTATAAATGTGGATGAAGAGAATATCTATTTTCATCATTTTGTACTTTATATATTAAAAAAGGCTAACGAGCTGTGGAAGTTTATAAAAAAATTTTTAATAATGCTAATATGGATAATGATTTAGCAGAATAAATGTGTCAAAAGTGGTTTGCAAAAGTTGCTTTCCAGAGATTTTGACATTAGCGATGCGTCTCGCTTTGGTTCCCCAACTAAAATTAATTCAACTGTGTACGAGAATACCATCAACAAATGTCCATCTCGAATGGTAAGGCAGATTACTAATTGCTTATACTTAATATATCTCACACAAGTATAAACAAACAATACCCATTCAATTATACCACATTTTAATACACTCGGCTATTATATTGTGCCTCACCTTTGAGTTGCCACATCTGGTAATGCATATTTACCACCACAATTAATCTAGTTGTTAAAGAATTATTTACCACCACATTTTACCACAATTTACCACAATTACCATTTGTCATCTAGTTGTTAAAGAATTCTCTAAATGGGACAACCTTCGCTAATAATGAATCCGTTAGAATACAACTTCGCCAGTTTTTATCAATAAATCTCAAATTTTTATGAACATGAAGTTGGTTGAGAAAATTGTAAAAGGTGCTGGGAAAATGGCAAAAAGTAAAATAAGATAATAGCCAACACTTATCTGCTTACTATATGTTTTGTTATATGAATGTATATCATATAAATAGTATTTTATACCAATAAAAATAAAGAAATAACTAACTTGTTCTCTCAATGATTTATTATTGACATAGAAAAGGTATTTCACTAGAAATATAACAGATGATGTAACAGCGAGATGTGACATAACGGAAGTAGAAACGGAAACAGATGTTTAGTGAAAATTATGACTGAAGCACAGGATCGCTGGTAGCCATTTAAACGCCCTTGTGCAATACCGCTTATGCTGCCCCCTGTTTAACTAAGACTACTGGGCTGAGACTACCAGGAAGGCTCTTTAGATATGTCATATAAAAGTGTGAAAAAAAACATACTTTATATAGAAAAAACATTTATTCTTATTTCCTATTAACAATTTTTTTTCATTAAGTGTAATGCGTACACTAGTTTACAGAATTTGGACTCTTCTTGCTTTTATGTTCGCAAAATCTACTATTAATTTTTTTTATCCATGCTATTAACTAATTTATGCAGATTTGTGTATTCATTGTGGGGCTTTGCATAATTTTACTCAGAGCATTCATTTCGTTTGAAATATCGAACCAAATTACGACCGTGCAAATAAATTTATAATTTGGATATTTAAAGCAAGCAAATGAGCTTTGCGAGTTGTACTACGATCCCATTCTGACAAATCATCAGATATTTTTAGCAATTAATCAAATATTATATGGAGGTGATACCGTAATGGTTTGACTGCATCGATTCTGCTAGACCATCGCATGGCACTTAATACTTTAAATTTTAAATCCAATAAATGTTTGAAAATTATTGAGCACCTTTTTGTAGACGATGAAAAAAACGTAAATTACTTGAATTATATTAAAAAAATTTACAATCTCGTGCGTCATATTTGCTGCATCATTCATTACCACAATGAGACTATGAGCCGGGCATGGGACATATAGTGCGCGATTATTGATTTCCATAATTTCTTTGCAAACTGTTGTGTTTTCCACACATATTAGAACCGTTATCACAACCTTGACCACATAAATTTTGAATGTTAAGATTTAATTGTGAAAATAAAACCTTAATTTAATAAACCTTCACATGTAAACTAGTTATCAGACAAAAACCAAAGAAATTTTTGCATATGGCAACAATTTTAGTATCATTATTTAAAAGAACAGATCTGAATACTATTGTCATTTGTTCTGTGTGACTCACATTTGGTGTGCAATCTAATATAATGGAGAAATAATTTCATTCTCTGACTTGGCCCAGTATATAATTTTTTATCAACGTGCTGTAAATCAATGATTTACTTGGTACGTCGAAATAATTATAGTAACTGCTTAATTCTTTAATAATAGTAACTAAGTAACAATAATAGCCCAAAAATAATCTACTTGGTAATTTAGAGCACAATTATATCGCATAAAATTTAAAAGCAAGAAATAAATAAAACGTAGATACTTACCATAATTGTGATTTTGTCGCACTTACACCTTGTCCTACTTAATATTTATACTATTATTAACAAAACGATTACAAGTATTGCAATTTAATGTGGTGAGAACTCAGAGAGGAGACTCATCAATTTCGCCAGTCCTGTCATAGAGTGTACTTGTCTCTGCTCTCGGGTGCCCACCACGCGACACCACGCTGAGCAATTCAATCTACCGACATACATTTAGAACCATGTTATACGTCCAATAGACGACAATAGATGGCGCTATTATCGATATAATATAAAAAAAAATTGAAATTGTGCTCTTGGTTGCTCTTTTCTCTCCCTGCAGTGTCTTTTATAATGCTACATAGGTATTATAATAAAGACTTTGATCATTATATGATCAGACTATTTGCCAGTTAGTACATACTAAAAGTAAAGTTATTTTTTTCTTTTGTTCATTAAAAAATTAAAAGAAGTTCTACATAAGAAGTAGGTTCCATCAATGTGTATAACAAAAAATAACAAAAATAACAGTGGTATAACGGACAAAATTCAAATTTGAAAATTACTTAATTCCCTAGTAACTTATTCCAAAGGTCTCACTATATGGACATATTTTTCAACGTATAACTAATCTCCCGGAGCGAGAGTCATTATTTTTTCTTTACTGAGGTATAATACAATGGAATCTTTAATTGTTAAATAACACTCCATCACATTAAATATGGAGTTCCACCTGTGAATAAGTAATGTTCATTGTTCATTGTTAACAATTTAATTATGTAAGAAACTAGTTACCGGAGAATTTTAGTAAACAATCTATAATTTTTAATTTATGCGCAAGACATAATAAATATTAAGAAAATTAAGTGAACAATTACATAAAAAATATGTGCGTCTAATAAAAATATATGTTCTTTTATATTGTTGTTTTTATAGATTTTGTAAATGAACCAAAAATATGTGAAATAAAATAAAAGATATACTAATATAAAATGAATATGTAGACCTAATTATTATATTTGTGCGATATGAAATATGAATACCTGGATTACCTACCTAGTTGGATAGTCTTGTACAACACCTAGTGGAGATTGAAGGGTGTCCATTTGCAATTTTTGCACTTTTTCTTGTGCTATCAGGGAATCATTAAAATAAATTGCATTCTTTTAAATTTATGTACAAGCTGCTTTAGCTATTCTAGCACAAGTATTAAAGCAGACCTGAATTTTATGTATGGTGTAATCAAAATCTTCAATACGTGATCAATGTAACTGTACTTTAATCGTATAACACTTGTTGTGTATTATGTGTTTTTTTATGTATTATTTATTTGAACATTTGTTATGTAGTACGTGTTTTTATCTCTTGAAAAGCAAGCCTGAAATTTGGCTGCTTTTTATTTTTCTCTTTCAAGTAGGTCTTTTAAAATCTCTTTTAACATATTACGATTTAACTTCTTATTACCGTCTTAATGAGGGTCAGAATGTGCATTTTACACTATATTGTACACTATAATAACATCCACATATCTTTACTCTCAACTAATTCTAAATGCTATTATAAGCATTTCAAATAAGCATGTGTTTAATATGTATTTTAAATTTCTCTAGAGCAGACACCATTACTCAGGAAAGACTAAGAAGTCTTTTACTCAGGAAAGACTAATAAGTAATTTATAATCTCAATTTAGGATTATGAATTTTATTTTTGTTTCTTATATTAATGGATGTCACCCTTTAATAAAGGAATTTAAATTCTTTTTAACATACAATAGGTTTTCATAGATATATAATGACGGTGAAGTCAGAATATATGCTTCTTTAAATGTATTGAAGGTACGGATGTCACCCTTTAATAAAGGAATTTAAATTCTTTTTAACATATAATAGGTTTTCAAAGATATAAAATGAGGGCAAAGTCAGAATATTTGCCTCTCTAAATAGAACTTGTAATAATTCACGAGATTTCATATTATATATGGCTCGGACTGCCCTCTTTCGCAGAATAAAAATAGTTTTAATATCGGCAGCACTACTCTACAGCATAAAACTATATAATATAATGCTGTGGAAATAAGCAGAATAAGCTATGTTGGCCGCTGCTGCACCAGTCAGCCTAATTTTTCTAACTGCAAACTCAGCTGAGCTTAACCTACTGGCTACTGAATGTATCTGAGCTGCTCATTGTAACTTCAGATCTAGAGTTGTACCCGGGAATTGTTTTTCAAAATTACTCTACCATTAACCTGAGGTTCATTAGGGGCGAAAATTTTATACATTTTGTTTTCTTAGTATTTAAAAACAAGTTATTGACTGAGAACCATTTATACATATTATTTAGAGTTTCATTAATTGGTCAGGTCTACTTCTTTCCTATCCACTTTGAAAATTATGGAGTCTCATCAGCCAAAAAATAAAATCGCATATATCTCTTACCATAAATGGTAAGTCCTTAATACAGACAAAGGACAAAAATGGATCCAGTACTAAGCCCTGAGGCATTCCCAATTTCATAATAGATGCTTTCGAATTAGTACCATTAATTTCGACTCGCTGTTCAGGATTTCACAAATAGGACTTTAAAAGATTGATTGCTGTTCCCTCAATACTGTAATAGCTTAGCTTATTGCTAAGTATTTTATAATCTATACATTCAAATGCCTTGGAGAAGTCACAGAATAACCCTATTGTATCCTGTGAATTCTTCCAATCTCTATAGCTAATCTTAATGAGATGAAATCCAGCTTCTTGCGTGGATCTTCTGTGGTAAATCCAGACTGTAAATGATATAAAATCCCATGGTTACCTTCTGATCAAAAAGTATCCAGAATTCCCCATTCAAACGAACCGCGCTTGAGATATTGCCAACATTTTATTTTTTCTAGGCTGATATATCAGTCGTCTGGTGCTCAAATATCTTTTTGAACGTCAACTGTTGGAAGTTTGTGTGTGATAGCTTTGTAAACAAGTCAGTGTTTGTTGTATTCTGCGAATTTCGCAAGTCAAATTTAAGTGAGCACAAAGTTTATCTGAAATTTTGTGTATCTAACAAAATATCATGTGCGGAAAATGTTAATAGTAACCTACAGGCACTTAACAATGTCGATAGTAACCTACAGGCACTTAACACAAGTGTATGAATGCTACAAAGAGTTTAAAGTGGGCCATACTCTGCTTGACGATTTGCCTCGTTCCGGTCATCTATCCACCACTATCACAGACGAATACATTGAAAAGTTAAGAAAATTATCCTCGAACATTGTCATGTGAGCATCAAGGGATAGCAGCCGATGTTGGTATCTCATTTGGATCAGTGCAGAGCGTTATGCATGTTGTTTTGGGCATGAGACGAATTGAAGCGTAGCTTGTGCTAAGAGTGCTGAATTTGTTGCAAAAACAGCAACGCATTGATGTCGCTAAAGAAATGCTTTCTTCGTGCTAAAATGTTGTCTATGATACGGGTCTATAAATATGACATCAAAACTAACCAACAATCATCGGAATGGTGCTTCTCAGGCGAGCCAAAACCCAAAAAACCATGACAGAGTCAATCCAAAAGCAAGGCTTTGTTGACCGTTTTCTTTGATTGTCATGGTGTGGTCCACTCCAAATCCCTTTCGCCAGGCCAGACAGTAAATAAGGAGTGTTACGTGAGCATATTAAAGCCTCTGAGTGAAAAAGTTCGATGCAAGAAGTCATAATTGTGGAGAAACAACTCGCGGTTTCTTCACCACGACAATGCACCAGTTCACACATAACATCTTGTATGTGATTATTCGACCAAAACCAACATACATACTGTTCCGCAAACTTGTATTCACTTAACATGGCACCCGGTGACTTTTTCCTATTCCCATGACTCTAGTAGTATAGCGGAAAGCGTTTTGAAACAATTGAGACGATAAAAGGGAAGGGATAAAAGGGAAGGAAGGGAATTCGCAGAACGAACCGAAGGTGATTCCTAAATAAGTCTATGAAACGTGTTGTGAAGATTGGAGGAAGCATTAGAATATGTGTATCGCTTGCAATGGAGATTACTTTGAAGGGAGTGAAATGAATATCGAATAATGATTGAACCGTGTTTGTTTTATTGAAAATTTCCAGTTACTTTTTGATCACACACTGACAGAAAAGTTGATTTAACATGAGTTTTTCAAAAATTTTACTGAGAGCAGCCAACACTGAGATTGGATGATAATTCGTAGAGTATCACATACAACCAGCTTTAAAAATAGGAAAAATTTTCCTGTATTTCATCGGGAAACTTGCCTTTATCGATATATATATATTAAATAATAGTGCTAGCTTTGGAGCAATGGTTAGGATAACAAAGCCAATGCCTTCAACTAACAGCTCCCACAGGTCCTCAGACATTTAGCGATTTAAACATTTTTCTAATATCTATGTTACTCTTATCTTTGATTGTCATACTCCACATTTATCTCCATATTATATTATATTTAACGATTTAAACATTTTTCTAATGTCCCTATTACTTTATATTTATCTCTACATTTTAGACATTTAGCGATTTAAACATTTTTCGTCCTCAGATATTTAGCAATTTAAACATTTTTCTAATATCTATGTTACTCTTCATTTATCTCCACATTTAGCGATTTAAACATTTTTCTAATATCTCTATTACTCCACATTTATCTCTATATTATAATTCAAACATTTTTCAAATATCTCCACATGTCCCATGATTAAAATTAAATTTACACACATTCGGTTTAACATTCTGATTGATCAGTCAGCGACAAGGGGATCAAAACCGTAACCTCTTACAGTTTGAACAGGAATGTTCGAGAAAAAGTTCTCGAACTCAGTGGCTACCAATTGTTAATCTGAAAATATCATGTTATTTATTGTTGTTGTCAATATTTTATACCTTGCTAGTTTCAGAGTGAATCATTTTCCATATAATTTTAATCTTGTTAAGAAACAATTTGATTTTATTACTTATGTATAAAAATTTTGCTTGTAAACATATTTGGTTAAATGTCTTTGAACATCTTTTGATATAATTATGGAATGTTTCATTATGAAATTTATCGTTTATCATAGAGATCATACAAAATGTCTCTACTTTTCTTATTCCCTTCGTTGCTCAGACACTAAAACATAAATTATTTTGTTCAGTGATTTTCTTTTTTGTACATATTTTATTGAATTCACAACTCAACATTTGAAAAAGGAATCATACTCTATGTTTGGATCTCGTGAATTAACATTGAAAAAGCTTATTTTATTTTCAATATTGGAACTAAATTTATCCAACCTGTAGTCAAAGGTCTGCATACAAAGGTCCTCTTTAATTGTTTGTTCTGTTTAAAGGATAGTTTAATAAAAAGACATTTATGATCTAACACACATTTTACTTATCATTTTACAATTTGTCATTATATTGTCTATACAGGTTGCGGATGTGGGAGTAACTCTGGTTGCTGCATTAAACACATAATACAAATTAAATGGCAAAAACAAATCAATGAACCTTTATTTCTCAACAGAATCTAATAAAATATCAATATTAATATAGCCACATACTTTAATAGGTTTATTACTTTTTAGTTTACTTAAGGTATATCCTAATACTATAATAGGTTTATTACTTTTTAGTTTACTCAAGGTATTTTCTAATATGGATAAAAAGTACATAAAATTGGATGACGGCGGCCCGTATATACATAAGATTATATATTCCATTTCCGCACAGGCAATCTCACACACACATTCAATAGCACATTACGTCACATCTTTTCTTCCTTTAAACTTTTGTTTATTGTTATGTAATGTTAATAAGCCAACTTCTTCACATGACGTTCAATTGTACGTACTGGCCATTGAAAAATTGTCTATATTAAAATTCATATTGTCGTCTTTGAGCAATGTTTCAGCGGAACACAATATGTCAGCTTTGTATTTTTCAATAAATAATTCAATGTCCATAATTTGTTCAGAAAAGCGATTTATGTTTCGATAAGTACATATCAAATTATTACAATTCTTCTCTGATCTCTTATTTAATGGTTTAAATTATTATTTCTATTCAATCTTATGTCATTATCATGTTATAATATTTATAGCTGAATCAAGAAGCAAGCAGTCTAGCAAACTTAACTAAAAAAATTTTAGGTAAGTACATAGCCTCGTTAATTAATTTAAAATTATTAATAATATTATTGATGCTAAAAAAATAGAAATTTGTTGCTATGAAAACATGTCAAAGTATGCATAATGATATTCAGAGAGTGAATGTACTTATTTTGTCTTTCCGACAGAGAAACAGAATGAGGAAGAGCACAAAGCGTGATATTATTAACGCCCAGTTTAGATAAAGTGGCAAAGCTATTAATTATGTCTCTTTTTCTTACTCTGTTAACAAAACTGTATTAGTATTACAATTAAATGTGGAATATGCTATATTTTTTATTATTTGCCTATAAGCACCAGGCAAACAACAGTTTGTATACAAGCCATGTCTCAAGTTGTCATTTCCTAACAACCCAAGGTCCGTTACTATTCTGTCCGAGTAAATAAGTGTTTATTTTGTCAATGAGAAGACAGTCACGCAAGTCCATATACTGTAATGCTTCAGGCTGAAAGTCGATACATTTGGAATAGTCATTATATTTACATATGTGATTATTAGTGATAGACTAAAGGTGCTCCGTATTATATTTACACAATTCAACTAATTCACCAGTAACCTTAATATGCTTCTCCGTGTCCTTTCTAAATTTAATATCTCCAACTGTAGTCTCGGAGTATCAGCCTCATATAATTTTCTATCTTATCCATTTTTTATTCACATGTTTTAAATTCCTCTGATAATATCACACGTACCTTTCTTAAATATTAATATTCACATATCTATAAAACACTTTGGTATCTGGATTAATTTTTGAGTTTTTTTAATACATTTGTTAATTTTTGCCAATTTCTTAACTTTTTTGTAACTTAACGTTACAGTGACCACTATGTCCTGTTCTCACAAAGTAATCTTCACTTATTAAGTTCATAGTATGAATAGACTCGGAAGAAACAAACTCTGAATTTCAAGCTACTAATTATTTACATAGACTATCTGAAGCGGCAGTTTGTCATTCTATTTGATGCTTAAACACTAAGATGTTTTGAGCCTCATGCAGATTTGCTTCAAGCTCTGATATTTTTCTGATGGCTTGTTCATGTGTTTCATTACTATTACAAAATGATTCAACAATTTTGTACAGCTGAGTACATTGTTCCAATACATCTACCAATTATGAATGGATCTCCATTTTTAAGTCTAGTGTTTTTGTCCACAACACTCTTAACCTCCTCCTCACTATCTTCTCTTTCAAGTACTAGCTGCTTACGCAAATCTTTAGTTTTCTTAAACTCTTTTAATATAGAGTCTGTATTCTACCTCCAGAGCTGGTGATTTACGTATCGTCATGATGAGCATGTATTATAAAAAAGGAGAAAAAAGAAAAATGAAAGAGGTCCAGGTCAGGTCTACTTGTACAGGAAGCGGAGTGCTAACTAGTATTGCCCCACTGGCAGGCAGTGCACCTTCGCACGGACTGCTGCACTATGTCAGCAGCAGCATGAACGGTGAAAGCTATAGTCGGTATAGGCGAAATATCGATATCGTTGCTGTTGGTCACTCTATCGTCGCTTGTTTACAAACAGCCATTTATACTTTCACTATCGTCACTTAATTACCATTAGCCTCAGACTTTAATCAGTATTTTTATTAATTTCATTTCAATTTTACTTTTTAACACAAGTTTTTTGAAATTATTCTTGCACTAATTCATTTAATACAATCAATATAAACAATTTAAAATACTTAACATATTAAATTAGTTACTTCAAATTCCACACAGAGCAACTAAAACATGTGCGTGCATGTCACGAATTGGATGAATGATCGCGCTGAAATAGCTTCTCCTGTATTTTGGTTTTTCATAACTTCATATATAAAAAAATTACTGCATTTTCAAAATGACTGTATATCTTGGGTGCGGTCAAACTAAGTAAAAACTACCTGCACTCCTTTCTGATCAGATATCACTTGTAAATGACATCTGATCAAAAATGAGTGCAGGAGTCTTGTTCTATTGGATGCTAAATTGTGCAAATAGTCACACATATTGTGTAAAAAACTGTCGGCCTTTTAATTTATACCCTGACAAGACAATACTTATCACGCAGTATAAACCTGTTCCATCCACAAACGTAAATGGTAAAGGTGATCATTTCGCCTATTAAATGATCCATTTCATGGTTTTTTTGGTGTAATGAATCCCAAATCTCATTTTTGCATATATTTGTTGTATAGTTAACTGTTTCTTCTACTTCAGCCAATGGATAAGGCAGGCTTTGCTTCTTTTTTTCTTCCTGCTGGATCACAAGATCGGCATTTAATTTTTCAAACTGCTCAGAGTCACCTGCATGCCTACATTTTAAATATCTTTTCAAAGCAGTCTTAGTGCATCTTTTCCGGGAATATTCCTTGTCGTATATTTTATTACATAATGTCATACCAAAAATACTACTCATCTGGGTAGTTTTTCAGCATGACAATTATTAGAGTCGCAAGTTCTTGATGGATGATGATCAGATGGCATGTTCCCTTTTGCAAAAATCACCATGTGCACAGTCACTCTTTATCCCACACCACCTCTGTGTACTAAAGAACCATTGTATTATTCCCACTATATTTGACAAAGTTGTTTGATATCAAAGGTGATAAATTTATTATTAGGACGTTTATTTATTTTATATTATGTATTAATATTTATGTTATAATTTTCTTATAATTAATTTACTTTAACTTTCGAATATTAGTAGTAGATGAGTACTTTTTTATGCCATGATTGGAACTTTGTTAATTTTATTCAGATGGCAACTTTGAATATTGTTTCAGGAAATCTCTCTCTCACTGAACACATTGACCAACTGGTAAGTTACTTTAAATTTATACGAAATCCTCTTGTTTTGTTACTTGTTTTAAACCTTATCTTGTTACACTCCTTTAAAGTCAATTGAATATTTTTTACCCTTTATCGTGTTCAATATATTCTAAGTTGTAACAAATCAAAATCCAAAAATATTACAACCACGCATTCCGATAATTCAGAACTTATCAAAAACTTTGGGTGTAAGTTGTTATATGTTCGCCTACTCTTCGCAATTGCTCATCTATCGTTATCATGTTTCGAAAGAGTATTTACATCCGACATTCATAAACTTACTCTGTGTTCCATGCCACAATTACTCACTCCGTGCCTTCCACAATACCTAAATTATATGAAGAGTGATTTTTACTAACATTCTGCCAACAACATACAACACTTCATATAAATTAACTTTTTTTCATAATTGCAATGCCTTTTGAAAATTATTTAGAAGACCGCATTCTTTACAACTTTCTTTACGCATTCTTTACAACAATTTTTACCACCTGAATGACATTTTGATCCATACTCTAACAGTGGATTTAGTAGGAAGAAAGAGGATTGAAACATCATCGCTTAGTAAATAGAGGATTTTGAATGCAATTTTGGTTCTTCAAAATTAATTCTAACATTAAAAACCAATTGGTGAAAAAAAAACCAGTCCGTGAATAATTCTTTATTGATCCATAAATTGTGTTGGTCTTTAGACTTAGCTGGAATGGTATTATTATTAAACTCTCATTTCGTTTCATTTTGTGTAAAAATTGTCAAAATAGGCACATATTATAATTATTGTCGGTTTTTTCTATGCCAAAGCTGAACAAAAAACTTTCATTATTATATGCAGGTGTATTTTTAGATAAAATTTGAAAAAAATGATCACTCTACTCGAGATTGTAAATTTGACCTGAAATTACATTTAGTCCACGCATTATTTTCTAAAAATTCTCTTGGTTTGGTTTGATAAATTTGTCAAATGTCATCATTTCTTAAAGATTTATTTAAGCAATGAACAGAAACTTCTAAACAATTTTTTGTGTAAGTTATTTTAGAATGACAATTTATGAATTGAATGTGAACATCGTCATACTTATGTGTATTTTTATTAAACACTTGTTTGTACTATAACTTATGCCCATTTACTTGTACTATAACTAATGCCCATGGTTATATATACTACAATTACACATTCCACATATAAATTAAATTGCAAATCAGCAGTGCTCAAATATAGACATGTATACAAATTTACATTGTATACATAATATAAATAAATAGTTTTAAATTAAGACTGTGGCATTGTTTATTAGATTTAGTTACATAATAAATAAATTAAACTAACAGAAGATAAAACACAGTACTATTATATTATTACACATAACCATTATATTATGAATTATACATAAGATACTGTGTAGGGGACATTAACAAAATTGTTAAGCAATTACAACAAATCTAGCAAACTTAAAAAGTGACAGATTAGTTTATGACAGTGTATACATAAACATTACAATAGTTTACGATAAACAATGAATTAATCAGAGTATAACTGAATAAATTTTCATAATTAATAATTTTATTCCTTACAATAAATTGAAAAAATTTTATTCCTTACAATAAATTGAAAAAATTTTATTCCTTACAATAAATTTAAAAAATTTTATTCCTTACAATAAATTGAAAAAATGTTATTCCTTAAAATAAATTGAAAACATTTTATTCCTTACAATAAATTGAAAAAATTTTATTCCTTACAATAAATAGAAAAAATTTTATTCCTTACAATAAATTGAAAAAATTTTATTCCTTGCAATAAATTGAAAAAATTTTATTCCTTACAATAAATTTAAAAGATGTTATTCCTTACAATAAATTGAAAAAATTTTATTCCTTACAATAAATTGAAAAAATAAATACTAACATTTATCAAATTTCTATTGAGAAAACCATATGTATAACATGAGGATATTAAATCAAGATGATTTGATTAGAACAGTTATAACTCTACAGTGACACCGACAAAAAACCAAACCCAATTGATCTATTTTAAGCAGCACATATGAAATATTTTAAATAATTACTGTTACATGCATTTACAAATTGTTACAGTCAATATACAGGCTGTAATGTTTAATAAGACAAAGTTGTGGAGAGTTAATTCTCTTAATTTATTATAATATAGAGTAACTATAATATAGATTTAATTCTCTTATAATTTTCTGAAGAAAACAGTAAAAAAAATAGCTTTTAAAAATTGTGCAAAAGAAATAATAACGACCGTATAATTAACGAACAGTTGCCCGCTAGAGAGTTAAATATGTAAATATCAACTGCTTTACGAAATAGACAAACGCATATGCTCCGTTCTAAATGTTGATTTTATAGAAAGAAATTAAATCTTTTATGGTCAATATTGAATTGTAAAATTATATTTTATAATATGAAAGTAAAAATGTGGAAAAATGGTAATAATTTTGCACGATAATTCAAATTTGCAAATAACTCCGGAACGACCACTGATTACTTCTTTGCAGTTTTGTTTCATTCAAACTTGCACTCTGTATAGAAGACTTTTTATATTACGCCAATAAAAATTACTAAAAAATGAAGACATGTGCAAAAATGACTAAATATTTGCCGATCTAAAAATTTCTTTTTTTTTTGTGAATAATGGGGAAAATTCATATTTCTTAAATGGAATTCAACTTGGTATTTGGTCCACTTTAAAGCAGAATTAAATGTTTCATCAAAAATGTCTCGTCACGTTTTATATTTCAAATTTATTTGAAATGGTTACTGTTTTCGTTAAAGGAAGCACAGACTACAAGGAAAAAATGGCCATTAAGTATGCCTCATCGGAAAAAATGTCTCGTCTTACTCTACACTTTAAATTTATCTGAAATGTCTGCTGATTTCATTAAAGAAAGCACAGGTTATGAGGACAAATGACTAGTCAAAAATGCCTCATTGGAAAAGAATGTCTCGGTTGATTCTACGCTTCAAATTTATCTGAAATACATGCTGGTTTCATTGAAGGAAGCACAGACTACAAGGAAAAATGGCTCATCAAAAAAAATGTCTCTTGGTCTCGTACTTCGTTCATATAGGGTTACTTTATATTATATAAAATTAATAACATTTAATAAAATTTAATAAATTTCTTAATAAAATGAGTATTAGATCTGTAAGACTTAAATCTTTTATTACTTGTGTGATTTATATGAAGTTTAAGTTTTAGTAAAAGTTAAGCTTAAGTTCTATTTAACTTTTTGTTATTTGTATGGCAGAAGCTTTTATAATCGTCAAACATATAAAGAGAACTAAATATACCTATTTTGCGAAAATGTTTACAACACAATATTTATTGTTAGCAGCTATGAAATTATTTCTTCGTATTGCTCACTCTTGAAGATTTTTTAATTTGGGATCTTTACAGGAAAGGTAAATACCTGTTTGCTTGTAAGTAAAGGCCATGAAAAACATTGCCTGTTTTTCATTAATTCATTAAAATTTTATAATTTACATTATGTTTGTATACCACTTAAAAATTTACATAATATAATCATTAGTATATCCTCTAGCTTGAGAATTTGTCATTAAAAATCCCCATTATTACCAGACAAAGTAATGGAAAGGAACAGTATAAGACTTATAAAAACGAAGTTACAATTCTGAAAAACATTCATGCTAAGCATTTTAATAGCTTCAAGCTTAATTGTATTCATATTGTTGAAATTAATACTAATGTCGGTGGGAGCGAATTCAGAAAGTATGATCTATATGAAAGTCAGGAGCAGTCTTTCTGGCCGCAGACCACTGTTAATGTAACTTATTTATTTTTCTTTTCTTTACTTTTACAATGTTAATAAATAAACAAAAAACAAATTTAGGGGATTTAGTCGTCTACATAAGACGAAGTGGATGATTAGAGTGCCAAATTTAAATTTAAAAAATGTGATCACCTCATGGCTCTCATCAAAAAAGTCTAGTGAATCTGAAATTGATGACATCAAAACAACTTCATACCAGATCAAAATGAAGCTACTAACACAACTAGAATACCGATACAAAAGTCTCCGACACGAGCTGGTGCTGTTACTCTTCAACTTCATACTGAGGCATAGCAGCATGAAACGTTATCTGATGAGCCTAATGTTCCTCCATCACATCTTCAGTTATAATACAGAAAGAACAGACACAAATGGTTAAAATATGCATCAACAAGAGATGTGAGGACTCCCCAATATTATACTATCATTAAAGAGTCTTAAGAGACAATGATGAAAAAGATGTGTAGTCTATCTTGAAGAGGTATTTTGATGATGAAACTTTGTATTAAATTTTCAAATGGACTAACCTAAAGATTATGCAATGTAAATTGAAATTCTCCTAAGAAACCAGACCTGAACAACAAGATCTTAGATCTTATAGAAATGCAAGCTTTTTGAGACTTTTCATCAACCTGGTGACTTTCAAACCAAACCATGAAAAAATCCACTTTCTTTTTCCTTCAAATGGCAAAGGATATTTTTAAATGTGTCATGTCAATTAAGATCACATTCCTAATTGCACTTGTTTTTGATTTGATAATCCAACTAACTAAATGGGAACAAAGAAAGAAGACGGTTAAATTAGCTGTTTTTCTTATGAGCAAATTCATTGACTATTGAGCAGTTTGTAAAGCTAATCATAATGAAATGCTCATGGCATTTAGAAACCTGTCTTATTTAGTTATTTATTTTCCAAGTAAACCAGCTAATTACACGTTGAAGTTAATGTTTTTAAGTGATGCAGAAAATGGTTATTTTTATTATAGTTACATTTATTCTGGGGGGGCATTAGATGGTGAAAATTTGACAGAAGAGGAAAAGAACAGCAGCTTTACACTTTAGCCAATTTCCACTTTCAAAATTTTCCAACTTTTTTTTCCTTTAAACTTGAAAAGCCATAAATGTAGATATAATTTGAAATTAATTATAATTTTTTTTAAAACAATATTAGCTTTAATTTCAAATACTTAGTGTCTGTTTAAATTTCCATTATAACTAAAACTCAAAGGAAAACTATAGTTTAATTTTACCATGAAAAACAATTTTATATCTCTTAACTAATTGTTCATATGTTTCATTTCTCCAAGAGGAATTTAGCACAACATGTCTACCTCGTGCAACCCCATAGTCGTGCGGAGAGACGGATGGACGGTAAAAGAAGTAGCACAGGAAATGATGGAACAGGGTCAGCAGGATGCCTTCTACATTTTTAACATTGACGATGTTGTTCGCAAAGTGAATCACTGGAGGGAAATGATGCCGAGAGTTAAGATGTATTACGGTATATGTCACATTTATTTTTTTTATTATAATCAAACATTAGAATGTGCTTGATTAAAATTTTATGAAACAAGCTCTGTTTAATTTATAAACGTCAACATAAATTTTATATTCAATAATACATTCTTCTTTAAGGGAATTCTTTTATGAAAATTTTCAAATATTTAACCTTACAATTCGTAATATAAATACTATTGAATTAACTTAATATTGTATTTATTATGTACAACTACCGAAGATAATTTTTTTAGAACACACTACTTTCAATCAATTTGTATTGAAAAAATATAGAGTGCAAGAAGTGTTTGAAACAATACATATACAAGTCATATAAGCATAAACCTATTAAATACGAGTAGAACTCGCACTATAAAAGTTAGATATACTCTCAAGTCTATACAAAATTGAAATATTTATGGGCATATGACCTTTTCATTAAACTATTTGTAAATATTACTTTTATTTTTCACTATATATATGTATGTGTGTCTTCTAACAGGCTTTAAAATATTGTGAATGTCTCAAAAGTGTTTTGGTTTTATTATTCGTAATTTTTTCACTATTACGTTTAACTCATTTTAGAATTTATTGTTCAAATAAAGGATATTACAGTATAAGTACAGATTCCTACGTAATGTCATTTTTGGAATATCTATATATAATTAATACAATGAACAAAAATTGTGAAGAGATTCTCATAAAAGAGCTGTGTGACTGGAATACTAAGAGTTATTTTCACTGATACGCCACATATCTATGCTGAAAAACAATTACCCTTTACATGTTCGGAAGCCCCTGATGATATAACATTCATTCATTTTAGATGCCATTGTTGGTGTTGAGTGACGGAAGGAGTGTGAATTACAAGTTTCTATCTTATTTAGTTAAAAAGTTAGAAGCATTTTACAGACAGACAAGTCTACAGACGACTTTTCTACAACAATATGATTCTGTTCAGATGCTTCGGGCACAGAACCCTAATTATATAATGTCGTTCGTAGAATAATATAATGTTCATAGATTATGAAGTAGACGTATATGATGTAAACGTAAGATATGTTCATGTACAGCAAATTGTTAGTAAGTGCCAAATATTGTGAAATTAAAACTTTGGGCAAAAATCTAACTTTAGCATGAATTTTCAATAATTGAATATATTTTGCGTTAATTGTGTAGAAATTCATTATTCACAATTAAATGAAACTACGTGATGTAGTATTATTTCTGCTTTCTTTAAGTTCTTTACCACGACCTAGGTTTCGTTGTATTACATCTTCAGGTGGGCTATTGGCAAAGATTAATCTTTGCTAATAGCCCATAGAAGTCTTTGCTAATAGCCCACCTGAAGATGTTGTTATACAACGAAACCTATGTCGTGGTAAAGAACTTAAAGAAAGTAGAAATAATACTACATCACGAATTTGCAATAAATAAAAATGAAGTTTTTCTCCGGAAGTTACAGTTGAAATTTGTATGTCATTATTAAAATATTTTCTTGTGTTCACATTATTACTATTAAAAATTAG
This sequence comes from Druceiella hillmani, assembly GCA_039881145.1. Taxonomy (NCBI): domain Eukaryota; kingdom Metazoa; phylum Arthropoda; class Insecta; order Lepidoptera; family Hepialidae; genus Druceiella; species Druceiella hillmani. The sequence goes on along the minus strand of JAYKKI010000010.1, from coordinate 10,652,126 downwards.
GCAAACAAATACTTTCTTTTAGGTAGAAAAAAATTATTTTTTGGCACTCAATTAGAAAAAGGAGTGTTTTACGTTTTTATTAACGACAATTTATTTCTTTATAGCTAACGAATAGAATCTTTCATTTTACATATTCCCGGATACTGTCTATAAAATTCCTTTGATAGCCAGTTATTTACATTTAAATAAATTGTTTTGTTGATATGGTATTTTTTAAAAGAAGAATACACAATATAGTTTGGATCACCTCCTTTCACTATTATTTACATAATATACATAGGTGTATTGGCTTGCCTTACTTGACAATCATAAGAATACGTGTATGTTTCCTAAACATGTTTTCTTTTACAGCTCTAAAGGCAAATCATCATGATCTCATGCTGAAAGTAGCTGCAGCAATGGATTTAGGTTTCGACTGTGCTTCACAAGGAGAGATCGAACAAGTGTTACGTTTTGGAGTTCATCCAGGGTAAGATACAAAAAACCTACATTTAGTTTAAATATGTGTGTTTTCAAACAAACATTGTTTAAAACTTACAAACTTACAAACACTTAACAAACTCATCAAAAACTCACACCTTTCGTCTTATTCAATTCACATCTGCTGAGCCAAAAATTTAACAAAATATATTTACCAAACATGTTAGCAAAACATAACCATATGCTGCAACTTTATAAACAAAAAATCAACACACAATATCAGATAATTTTTAATTTTATCTAAAATTAATTTGAATGAGAAAAACGTACTTGAAGTTATTTTTCAAACAAGAAAAAAAATTATATGATGTTAGACCAAATCTTCAGTGATGTACTTTTAATATTTACAGAGAATTACAGGTCCAACAAGCCACTTGTTGAAGAACTTTTGTCAATTATATTACCAGATATACAGAAGCAAACTATATGGTGAAATGATGTATTTTCACCTGAAATGAGACTGGGTGTTACTTTACGATTACGGGGCGGCCGCATATCAGTTCAATAAAAAACAATGTTTCATCTTTATTCCAATTCACATTATCTTTAAAATGACACACACAAATTTAAATATCAAAATTTCTCCTTATTGATATAAATAAACACAAGCGAGTGACATGTGCCAAGTTCGAAAGTAAGGATGGAATAAACATTTCCCTCCCCTGCAGGGGGACACAGGAGTGTTATCCTTTCATTTCGGATAACATGTTTGCATGCTTTTGTATGACAAACATTTTTGCATGCTTTGTATGTTAATCATGCCCCTATTTTGTTAGAAAAACATGTTAGGACTCATTTCTAACAACATATTGTTGTTATTGGTCGAAGGAGAACCAGATTTATGTGATCACAGCTTAGACCTTTATAAGTGTCATGCATCCATAAGTGTTGTTGTCTTGCCTTTCATGGTAATAGCCTATGACAAATGGAAAATGGAGGGGTACTCCGAATATTTGTATTCATAGTTGTTTTAATAAATATTCGCCAACATTCAAGTATTTGTATTCATATTCGCCATATTTTAAACAAATGTTCTTGAAATTCATTGTAAATCTGAGAAAAGTGATCATCAAACATATTATCCACTATTTCCATTGTATTTACAAAGGTCACAAACATACTTACATACATACAACATACAATTTTATATATTCTATTAGAAAAAAGTCAAAAGTCAAGTTATATATTTTTACTTTATATAAAAACTTAAACACCTGAATGCTTTACATATACCAAAATATATATTTAGCATTGTTACTTAATTAACATAATTAGAAAACAAATTGTCTTCATATGGATGTTTAATTTAAATTCTCAGACTCTGAACATAAAGGTGTTTTCAATAAAAAATATTTTAAAAATCAATGTTTATTTAGCAATATTTAGTTGTATACTTTAATTTCAATCGAATTCTAAAAATATATAAAAAGCTAAATATGGCAAGCCTCATTGACATACAAATTGCTATAATAATGTTAGGTTGGCAGGAATGTATTTTGGTTTTGACGAATAAATAGCAAAGCATTCTTTCCAAATACCTCTGTCAATGCTATATTTTTTATTATGAACATCTTCTGATTTTAGCCTTTATAATGGTGAAATCATTTATTTTTCAATAACACATTTTTTATTTTCGATATATCCCCAAATTTTTTTAAAAATTATCTGTGACCGGCTTATTCTAGCCATGATCAAATGTGTTCCAGAATAATTTTAATATTCGTGTGACGTTCCCAACAGCATCCATTAAATTGCTTTTGCTGTTACCCTTTCTAAGTGATTCTAAATTTCTATATTCAACGATAATTATGGTGTATCTGATATTATTATCAACACAATATTCTGGAATGTTTGGAGTATTGTGATATTAGTGTTACTAGATGAATTCCAAAATTTCTCTATCATAAAACTTCATGCTATAATATAGTAAAAACATTGTTTTAACCTGTGTATTTCAATATTTTTTACCAACCTTTTTTATTTCAATTACAATAAGTACATAAATAGTTAAACAAAATTTAAAAGCAAGAAAAATAAGAAAAATTATATGTATTTTGTTAAATACTCTTATTATAAAACATTTAAATAATCTTATTAACGAAAATAAATCATTTTTGTTTCTAAGAGAAAAATCATCTAAAATAAAGTGTCAAGTCAAAATCAGGCATTAAGTGAACATTTGCACAACTTAGACCCATCTTCTTCTTTGAAAAAAATTATTTTCAAATTAGTGTTTATTTTCGAAGACCTATTTTGTACTCTAAGGTTTTTTCTTCATTGATATTCATGTGTACATGTTCCATTTTACGTTACTATTGTTACAGTGAAAATTGAGTCAAGATAGTTATATCCATGAACTAGAAAAGCCAGTGTCCTTTTTATTAAGCCATAAATTACAATTGACAAGTTGCTGTGAAAAAAGTAAAAAAATGTACATATTTTTTTCAATAAAACTATACTCAGCCACTTGAAAATATTGTGAAATATATGTTTGAATAGTATTAGAAATAGTGCATTTAAAAATAGAGAGATTAACATTTTTATTACTTTTGATAAATTTATACTTTTGATAAAAATAAAAAAATAATTTACCTACTTTTCTCAACAAAACTATATTCAGCCAGTTGAAAATTTATGTGTTTTTAAAGTATTAAAAAATAATGCATTTTAAAAATGAGAGATTAACATTTTTACTTCTAAAAAATTTAATTTTCAGACGTATTATATATGCCAATCCAACAAAAACGCCAACAAGCATGCACTATGCTAATTTAGTCCGTGTACACACAACCACATTCGATAGCAAGCATGAACTTATTAAAATCAAGGACATGATGCCCAATGCCAGGTAAGCACAGTTCAAATAGGTATTTACACAGTTTCAAATAGATATTTACACAGTTCAAGACTTCACTTGTATGGTTGTCTGTATGTGTAATAAAGATTTTTGTGGAGCTCTTTATTTTATAAAAACTGAGTGAAAATGCTTTGTCTCGAGAAAATAGCTACACAATTTTGTATTTTTCTAAAGTTGTTACTACTTATCTAAAACAATCTATCTCAACTCCTGGTGACATCCAAAAGTTTTACTTCTCTTGTTTAATCACCATACGGTGATTAAACTGCAAGACCAAATATTCACCATATTGCATAGTCACCATACAATGTAGTATGGTGACTATGTAATAATAAGAGATATGTCAAAATTTGTTCCTTTTCTTTTCTGTGATGCAAATCTAAAGAAACAAACAAAAAATATGAGAAATCTGGTAAGTGTAAATAGAACTTGCAGTAAGATGCTTCGTATGCAAACTCATTTAAATAGTGAAGGGCTTTGTACCCTCTTATACACATTGCCTAGCATAGCTTTCAAAGGCTTATATTATATTTAACGAATTTCTCAAAAACTGTGAATTTTAGAATCATCACTATAATTTTCATAAAATGAAAAAGAAATTATAATCAAAAATTTAAATGAATATTTTCTTTTCCATCAATTCAAAATGTAGTTCAATTTGAAGTATAAAATGTGAAAAAATAAAATAATTGAATAGACATTAATTGATGTAAAATTATACGAATCAAATTATTTGATGTATTTAGAATTAACTTAGAAATTTTGTTTTTCTCTTTAATAGCATCTATTTATTCATTTTCAAACAATTTTAAAAATATATGTACTATTTTCTGCTTTAAAAATTCAAAAGAATATAATCAAATATTCTGTATTTAGAAAAGCAAATTTCAAATATTCAATCTAAAATTGTGTAATAATGTAAATTGAATGGACATTTAAATAATTTTGAGACAGTTATTTTTGTGGAAGACATTATTATAGTATTTTTATTCTTTAGATATTTCTCTTCGAGTTAACTTCGAAGAATAAAAAAACTCATTCTGAAATATAAAAATGTAATTTTAAAATTTAACACTGAAATTAAACTCTGCAATTCTTCTAAATATTTATCAATTATGTTATTATAAACAAAACTGGGGAACCTAATCTCTATGCTGATTTAAGATTTAAAATATATCAAGAATACATATATTATGTACACCTTCAGTATAAAAAACTACTAAACTACCGGAAATCATTAAAAAAAAACACACAAATTAAAAGTTAATTCACCTTCAAATTAATCTACATTGCTTACAATACAACTGTTGCTTCATTATGTGTCATATTCTTAGACCCATGTCTCTTCCCCAGTTATGATGCATTTCTTGAAATTTGCGTCTTAAAAAATGATGTCTTTAGAGACTTACCCTTTTTGCAAGAAATTAAGCTCTTTCGGAACTAGTCTTGTGGCAATACATCTCATGCACAAAACATTGGTTAAAATTCCATGAATGGTCATTTTATCAATGTTCAACTCTCGAGCCAACTTTCTAATACTGAAATGACGTATTAAAAGCACTAATTGTTGACCATCCCGGGCCAAGTCAAGATTTGAACCACATGTATACCTGTATTTACAACATAGTCGAGTCACCATATGCCTTTTTCATATTTTTGAATGATTTGGCACAAAAAATTCCATTTGAAACACAAAAGTAAAAACAAACTCTTTGTTCAACTAATTAATCCATGATAAAATTCGCAGAGCAACTTTGAGATTGAAGTTTTATGACAGCTCCTGTAAACACACTAGTTGACAGATTGCGCTCAAATCTGACTTCGTAACTTAGGAAGGTTCTACTAACTTAACAAAAAAATTTTACCAATTCCTGTGACATATATATATACACATACATATATATCTATATATATATATATATATATATATATATATATATATATACAGGTGTCCAGTGGCAGATTTCAAAGTTTAAACAAACATAGTTTCTGAACGCCACACATAAGAGGGGCGCGGGGGTCGTTGTTAAAAGCACAAGCTGTGCGGATGTTTTAGTAGCCATGGAACAGTGGAGTGGAGAGCACCGCGCTTTTGCCATCGAGGCGTACATTTCGATTGGATTTTCGCTGTCTGTAGCACTCTGTCGATTTAATAATCGTTACAATATTCGTCGATTACGTGATGGACCATCGATCAACCTCATTCAGTCATGGGTAGCAAGGTTCAGAGCTACAGGATCAACATTAAATAGGCCCAGGCCAGGACCTACACCTTTGGTAGCCATGGATGAAAATGTCGAGCGTGTTATGGATTCTGTCGTTCAAAATCCCCGTTTATCACTGCGTACACGTTCGTCGATATTGGGAATTCCAAGATCCACTTTACAGGTAATAATGAGAAAAAAGCTCAAGTTCCATCCATATAAATTTCAAATTGTTCAAGATCTCCACGATTCTGACTTTGAATTAAGAAAAACTTACGCAGAGGTGATGTTGTTGAGATTTCGTACTGCTACCCGGATGGGCAACATATTCTTTAGTGATGAAGCTCACTCTCACATTGGAAGATATGTGAATAAGCAGAACTTTCGTTACTGGGATGTCCACAACCCAAGACAAATGCATCAAGAGCCTTTACATAAGCCTAAAGTAACAGTCTGGTGTGCCATGTCTGCATCTGCAATCATAGGGCCTTATTTCTTTGAAAATCAACGTGGCCAAACTGTAACTGTGAATTCGAAGAGATATGCCGATGTTAAATGACTTTTTCAGAGTAGAACTACAGAATAGTCCATCCTTCAACCAAAACACATGGTTCCAGCAGGACGGGGCCACAGCTCACACTGCTAATGTGTCCATGAATGCAGTGCGGCAGTTATTTCCAGAAAAAAACATATCCCGAAACGGTACCGTACCGTAGCCACCTAGGTCACCCGATTTAAGCCCATGTGACTTTATCTTATGGTGATACTTAAAATCCGTTGTTTACAAAACAAATCCGAGTACTGTGACACAACTTAAAGAAAATATTCGAGCCGAAGTCAGTAGGATACCCCAGTCGCTCTGCAAACGCGATTTTGAAAACATGCGTGCTAGACTCGAAGAGTGTGTGTCAGACTCGATGGCCGCCATTTGGAAATTATGATTTAAAAAAAATTAAATCCGCATTTGTTGTTATAAAGTTAAAATAAACCTACTTTGTATTAGAGGTGTAGTTTTTTTTTTACAATTTTTCTAACATTGAAATCTGCCACTGTATATATATATATATATATGTATATATATATATATATATATATATATATATATATATATATATATACACACATATATATATATATATATATATATATATATATATACACATATTTATATATATATATGTACATATATATATATATATATATACTTTTTAGATATTGTGCTCATTAAAATCATAATATATACAATTATTTGATGTTTGGTCGTAACATTATAATTTTTTGCAAAGATTTTAAAACAGGTATATTTTTCTACTTTGTCCCTTCCTTGGCCTGCCTTTTAAATTTTGATTAATTTAATGTTGATTATGATAAAGCAAATCCTTAATCAACGACATTTACAACGGCCAATGTAAAAATAATAAATGCCTAGGTAGATGATTATTGCTTAAACTGGACAAACTGGACAAATTTGCCATTATGTTGGCAGAAATAATCCCCCTAATTCATTCAAAGACACAATACATACTAAGAATAATATTTAATAATACAAATATGTAGAAGTCACCCAACAACATCTTTAAAAAATATAAACAACACAAAGTGTGGAACTAAATGTAAAATAACATTCTCAACTTAGACAGTTTATAATACATGTTTTCTCAGATTATACATGACAAATGAATAAATAAAAACAATTTTAAATACTAATTTCAGGTTAATTTTAAGAATCAAGTGTGATGGAGAATCATTTTATCCTTTGGGATCAAAATTTGGATGTGATCCACTTAAAGAAGCTCCGAACTTAATTAAAATGGCAATTGATATGCAGTTAAATGTAAGTGTCAATATTTTTATTTGCCTTTTGTTACCCAATCAAATATATTGAAAGTAATAGATGCGTTACTTTGATTGTCATGGCTACTTGGAAAGACTTAGTAATGGGCTATGATAATATAACAATAATATATTTTTTAAAATCACATATTCACATTCCTCTTAAATGACAATTTCCATCCCTTTATGTATAAATTACTAAAATATTGTATTGAATTCCCTATCAGCATGATCCCTCTCATCAGTCTCCAATAAAACTATTTCAGAAATTACCACTCAATATGTAGTAAATAAAGTCTTGATCATTTAAAAGCGCATGTGTGCTTTATTTGAATATGAGCACCTCAAACGTTTTTTTAGCCCAGTTCGCCACTTTAAATGGGGATCCATTGTACACTCATAATTTCATTGAGGATCTCCTTCCTTTAACTTGCTTCTGGATGATCTCTGTCTAGCAGAAGGCGTAGAAGTAGTCATCCCAGATCACGGGTGCAGGCTACTTCCAGGTTCAACCATATACCCCATCAAAACCCTTATTTTTTATTATGATTTATATCTCCAGAGGAGATATCTTGGTAGTGTCTCATATGTGTTCAATACTTTGTTCCCCCTCTATCTCATTTGGCTAAGCTATGCACCAGAAACTTTCAATCTGTGGTTGTGGGATGAAGAAGCTCATCTCTCACTCGTATTCGCATTCTCCTTAAATGATAAATTCCACCTTTTTTTATAAAAATTACTAAAATATTATATTTAATTCCCTATCAACATGATCCCTCTTATCAGTCTCCAATAAAACTATTTCAGAAATTACCATTCAATGTGTAAGAAAAAATTATGTTAAAATCTTGATCATTTAAAAGTGCGTCTTTAGTTCTATTAGTAATTGTTTTATGTATAAATTACTAAAATATTATATTGAATTCCCTATCAATATGATCTCCCTTATCATCTCCAATAAAACTATTTCTACTACTTAAAGTCTTGATCATTTAAAAGTCCGTGTGCGTCTTACTTACATATTAGTAAATGTTTTATGTATAAATTACTAAAATATTATATTGAATTCCCTATCAACATAATCCCTCTTATCATCTCCAATAAAACTATTTCAGAAATTACCCCTCAATATGTAAGAAAAAATTATGTTAAAGGCTTGATCATTTAAAAGTGCATGTGCGTCTTATTTACATATTAGTAAATGTGTGTAAGTGCATAATAATTGATTTTGTTTATATTGATTCTAGCAGGTATTTAGGTGATGTCTCTAATACTTAATTTTTATCCCTTTTCTATGTTACTAAACAAAAAAAAAGATTATGAAGTGAAGTAGTGAAAATAAAGTAATATAAAGTAGTAAAATAGTCCGGGCGACAGTGAACGATATCAAGGGAATGGTTTGGTCAATGTAACCTAGCCTCTTTAAATTGACATTGGCAAAGGTTTTCTCACTTAAGAATGTGCCCCACTTGGAAGAAGAAAAATAGTTCATGTCGACGTCACCTGTTCTGATTGGTGGACCATATGTGTTTCAGTGTTAAACACTGAATTTTAGAACCAAATATTATTTTTTATTTCAGTTATTAAGTCAAAATGTTCATATGTAATTTATTGCAATTAAACATTGTTGATGATTATTCTTAACTTAAAAAGTTTGATATAGATCAATTAGATTTTTTTTTATAAATATTGCAAGTACTCCATTGGAAATTAGTTATTTAAATTTATCAAAAAAATTATTTTGGCTTGCATAAGTATTTTGGTTTTAATGAAAATGACAATGAAATATTATAATAGTATATGCGACCTAATATATGAAGCTGAAATGAAAAATTAGACCTCGTTATCTAAATATTCTTCATATTAAAAAAAATCTGATTCTGTTCTAAGCTTCTTTCCTTGAGATAATTTTAATTATTCATAAGTAACATTGGTACTTTTGTTTATTTGCTACAAAAATATATAGCATAATTATAATCATAATTATAATGAATTACATCATAATTATAATGAATTACATGTGAACATGAGAATTGAACCACAGAAAATTTAAATACCTCTTGAAAGAAGTGGATAGTCAATATAGCGATTAGTGCGACCTTAGTGCATTGGCTTAGCACAGGACCGGTTTTGAAAAAAATTTCTATGCGAAGGAAATAATTTTTTTATAGGGAAATAATAAATCTTGCAGTAAATTACAAAATGATGGCGGATACCTAATTGTAGCTTTTCTCTGCAACATTACAGAGAAACTTAATAGTCACAACACTGGCACATACACAATATTTGCATATGAAGAAAAATTAAAAATTTAATGTGAAGAAGTACAAAATAAAATGTTGCACAATTTTCTAACTATGACTAAAGCTAAATGGAATGGTATTGATATTTCTGTAGAAAACTATATGATCATGCCAAATTATACATCATGCAAAGAATTTGAGCATAGATTTTAGAATTTAAGGGAAGGTAAAAATATGATGTTGCTCATAGAAAATCCCTGGGACATAGATAGGACCCAATAATAGCGGAAATTGCATGTGTACTTAGATGCAATTATGCAGAATAGTTTGATGAATTTATTGAAATTGAAAGCAATACACACCCAAAAGTTATTTTCAAAATAAAAGGGAAGAAAATGGAGTATGCAGAATTTTGGAAAATAGTGCCAGGACAATATATACAAAATAAATGGCAACTGCAAAGTCCTCATTAAAACCTATGTAGACCAACTCATTAAATACGTTTTTTTCTTTAATAAATAAATTCCTGATTAGCATCTTTTATATAACCTGATCCTTCAGTCCTTGTAAAATATTAGTTATATTTAAATAGCCCGAGAATAGAAAAAAGGTTGAGTATACCTGCTTTATATACAAGACTTATTATTTGTAGGTACAGTATTTAAAGATATGCTAGAAACAGTAGTTTCAAAAAAGGTTATTTTTCGAAATACACAAATAAACTTGACATATTATGCAAATAGTACAACAATGCAGAGAGCATTGTAGGTGCCTACTCATTTATGGCAAATTTGTCAATTTTCAAGTATAGGAAGTTGTGGGACATAATTTTTTTTCTGTATCTTCACACCTGCATTTAGTTACCTTCTGAATTACTACCTACCCAATAAATAATAAGCAGGTTTAAGGTTCGTAAAAATCTATGTATAGTTCGTAAAAATCAATGTGTGATATAACAGTTCTACAATTCTGGCTCGCAGCCAAAATTCAATGATATTTATATAAATGTTCAAGCCAAAATTAATTTTACAGTTGAGAAAGAAACATTCCCTTCCGATAAAGATCAAGCTTTTCAAGTACAATACATATTGGTAAAAGATGCATTGTCTACAAAATTGTAGTGTTTCTTCATTATTCAATATGTGTTTCGACTGAGGCAAATTTTGATATCTTTTCTAATGCAAGCCAACATAGGTCCTATTTATCACACTTTTCTGCTATCCTGGGAAGCCACACAATTATCCATAAAGTGCAAAAACAAATTTGCGAAGTTCGAAAAATCCATCTCGTTTCATAATTTGCCTCAAGAGCGGAATACACCTCTCCTAGCAGTCTCGCTTCTGGAAATTTCAACTTGCCCAAAATTATTATCATCTTCATCTGATCAGTAATTACTGATTGTAACCTATGTACATGTGCCGAATATAAATTTGTCTCGTCTTATCACCCACCACCAAAAATCAAAACACAAATATTGAAGAAAAGAAAACAAACAGTTTTTTTTTAAATCTTTCAGAAGTAAGTTTGCCATGTTTTGGGTACTTTATGAAAAAAAAGCTAATTTAGGAAAGAAAAAACTAATGTCCTGATATTTTAATACTGAAATAATAAAATATTAGAATAACTAGAATAAAACTAAAATATAACAGAATATTAAATAGAAATAATAACAAATTAATAGTTATATGATGATTTAAACTACTTATCTTATGACATCAAAAGAAAACAATTGACTTTCAAATTTAAACTAGTTTTTTCTTGTACTTCGATTATAATGGTGCGAATTGTTCATATCCTTAAAAACTATTGGTATTATAGAGACATTGTAATAAAACTGTTACTCTGTAAATGGTATTACTTATTGTTAACAACGAGACATCACAAAGGCACATATGTACACATGGTATGAAGAAGTAACAATAACATATTTGAATAAATTGATGTCATTTGATTGTAAACATTTATTGTGTTCACCGTGAATTGCAAAAACAATTTAGCCTTAGAAAAGAGGTTACTTTCATTAGAAAATATGTCAGGGAAAAAATGAGATGTAAGCAACTGAAACATATCATGTCTCAATATTGTAGAAATGCCTTTCATAAACACTCACTCATCTGATGTATTCAGTTTTATGAGGACTAAATACTATGGAGCATATTTTTATTTTACATTGCACTAATGAATTGTGTACCTAACAAAGCACACATTGGAAATCACTTATGTAACGTGAAACCAATCAATTTAACTTAGTTTTGGTATTTAGATTCTATACAATTTCAAATTTTTGCAGTTAGTAGGAATCTCGTTCCACGTCGGTAGCAATTGCAGAGAGGCTGCAGCGTACTCCCGTGGAATAACCTTGGCAAGATATCTTTTCCACCTCGCCGAGTCATTTGGGAAAACGTTGACAATCCTAGATTTAGGTGGTGGATATCCAGGAAACAAATGCTCAGATCTAGATGAGGTAAGTTAAATCAAACACTAATCATTATTTAAAAAAATATTTGATTGCTTGTAAAATGAATTCAGGGTTAAAACAATCACTTTTCAACTGGATTGTCTGGTTTGTTGTGCTTTTTTCCATATTTAGTCCCCCATATACGACTGGGTCAGAAAATATACGATTATTAAAAAATATCTTATATTTATAAGCTACATTTTTATTTATACTTTTCGTTACATATGTTGTCAGTTATATGGTTTGTCATCTAACTATTCCCACACCCGTTATTTAATCTTCTATTTAGTCTGTGGATAGTGGTAGAAAATTGACTGAACCCTAATTGAATTTGCTATTAAACATGTTTCAAATAGATTAGTTTAGATTAGATTTTGGATAGGGACCATGCAAAAAACATAGAGGTCACATTCACAGCACAATACGTAATAGAAATAAGATCTTTTGGCTAAATGTTCCTCAAATGTTAGAATTTAATATTAAAATAGAAATCACTAGCCATAGTCGTGTCAATGACGCCTTGTGAAAATGAAGATAAAATCAGATGAAATAATAAAAGGTTCATAATTACAAATTATGAACACTGCAAAACAAAGAATAAAAATTTAAAATTTAAAGTGTGATGAAATATATAGGAAAGGTCACAGAGATATTTAAATTGAAATACAGACTTGTATGTACACGACAGAAAATAATAAATGTCATTGAATTTAAAGAGGTTATGTTAGGAGTGAATATTAGATTTCTGAAAAACTATTGTATTGTTTTTATGAATTATTAAAATGCTTTTACAACAGCACCTTGCACCCTATTTAGACATTATAAATCATTTTGATTGAATAAAATATGTACGCTATGGGGACTTTATACGAAACTAATGGCATTACTGTAAGAAAGTATTCACCATTTACCACCAAAAGGTGTTGATGGCGTGTTACACATTCTTTCCTGCGAAACTATTTTTTACTCCGTTCATTAATTAATATATTGTGTAGAATGTTTGCAAAATATTAGAATGAACGGGTTTCAAAAAAAATTTAATTGAAAAATTTTTACAAGGTTGGCTTATCTGATTCAAGTACATCGATACTTTTTTTACTACAGATTTTTGTCAATTGCCTGATATTAGATATATTACTTACTAGTGACCGACTGAAATTTCAGTTTCGGTTTCGAGCAAATTTGGCCACAAATCGCCCAAACTTTCGGCTTGGCCATAACGTATGTTCATGAATACTCGGGTTGTGTTCAGTAGGCTAACGAGCCTCGTCTGACTAGTCACATTTTTGTTTTCATGCGTATTAAATAACAGCAAGTATTTACTCTTTTTTACAAAATATTTTATTTAATAATATTATGTCTAGAGTATTAAATTCAAAAGTAAAATGAATCAGTGTATTAATGTTTCTTTTAGCTGACGGTAGATGTATTAGATCAAATCATAATTAATATTTATGGCATAAGTTCTTATGTAAATCGCTTTTGTCATTACAAGGTATATAAATAAATAAATAAATATCTTAGATTAGAACTATCAGTTCGATTAAACCGGTAAATCTAGAGATTTGAATAAAATTTCATGCAAAATAAATACATAGGTTTGTTATAGATAAATTTAGATTGCGATTATTGTTTTTACAAAAGTAAATAAAATTATTTACATACAGTTATAAAAACCATAATATAATTCATTTAGGTATATTTGTTTATTGTTAATTTTTTTTAAGTTGAGGTTTTTAGGTAAAAATGTCACAAAAAGAAAGGAATCCTATTTGGCAGTTTTTTAAAAAAATACTAATGATTCATCCAAAGCAATTTGTAATAAATCACTTTCACTGAGAAGTCATGAATCCAAAAAACAAACATTACATTGAGTAAAGCAGCATTTAAGTAAATTTCATAATCCAGAAAACAGACAAGTTCTGAATTGATAGTCGACATCAGACAACATAAAAAAAAGTGAATCAAATATACAAAATGAACTAAAGTCTATCTGGAGGTACTCAGTACTGATCAACCTAAACTTGTTCAATAAACCATTTCAAATTTGTCTAAACCTACATGTGCTCAATAATATAGACTGAAAGACTGAAATTTTTTTTCAAAAAACATTAATGCCGTAAACTTACGAAAAGATGAAAATTAAAGTCAAAATTTTGTAGCAAACCTTACAGGCCATTTCATTGTAAAGTAGTTATATTGGATGCAGCTGTTATAGAACAAGATCATACCGGTCAGTATATTGAACAAAAATTTATGGAAATTATTAATGAATGAAACTTAAATGGCAAGATTGTTTTAGTGTTGTGCGATAATGACGCAAATATGGCTTGTGCTATGCGGACCGGACACTTCGAGTAAATTGGCCGTGTATCACATACGCTCCGATCGGTGATCAAGTAATTGTTATTTGCAGATGAAGACACCAAAGGTATAATGAAAAATGCCAAAAAATTATAGGCCACTTCCACCACAGTGAGCCAGCGACAAGAAAAATAAAGGAATGCCAAAACCAATGCGGGCTGCCAGGACATGCTATGAAGCCACCCTTGATTTGTCATTAAATAACGCTTGCATTTCTATAGTTATACCTTTGATATTATTACTCAATTGGAAATTACAACTTTGATTGAAAAACGAAGATGAACGAATGACAATCATGAAAAATTCTATACATGAAACCTTGAATATGCCAATATACCTTTTTGTATAAGATTTGTTTTGTTATGTTAGTATTGTAACTACCTACATATTAAGATTGCATTAATATACTCATTGAAAGACTATTGAAATGAAAATTAGACTGATTTAAAATATAAATACTGTAATTTAATACTAGAAGTAAAATATATTTTTATATTTCACAAATTAATTGTAGTATTTCATTTCATTTAATCGTATTGAGCAAGAATAACATACTTTATGAGAGGTAAGTGGTCAAAGTGCTCCTATAAGTCTGTCATAAGTCTAAAGTCATAAATCTAAAAAAATTTCGGTTTCGGCTGAAACTTAGACAGAAACCAAAGATTCTGTTTGGCTGAAAATTCAGTTTCGGTCGGTCACTAATATATTAATGCATTTATCTTATATATTAGCTAACATAAGAATAGCAATTTCGATTGAAAATACTCCATTTTTTTTAACATCGCTTATACATTCAATCGGAAAATAAAGGGGAGACCACAATGCGACCAAATTTGGGAGAATATATTTGACGAATTATGCAACTAATTGGAAATGTTGTATAGCAATGTTATATAATAAATTATTATTGCATTTTTAAAAATCTATTATGACCGAGACGTGTGCCAGAGACTAAGGGATGAACATAACAAAATTATAAGTGTTTTGATATAGAACACTAAAAATAGTAGCATAAAGTAAAATTTAATAACTCTTTAATATTTTGTTACATTTATTAATATTATATTTTGCTAATTTTGTATGATACATTGATGTTGAATATAACATCATTAAATATGTTACAGATAGCGGAAATGGTGAATGAATCTTTAAGCGAGCATTTTCCAGATCCATCTGTTCAAGTAATCGCAGAACCTGGCCGATATCTAGCTGCTTCAGCCTTCACGCTTTTCGTTTGCATTCACTCCAAGCGTGAGGTAACATAAAAACGTTGGAGTATTAATATATTTCATTTTTCAAGAATCTTAACATTCAACCAAAGTTCAGATAAAAAATTTCTATGAGCAATATTATTTACGGAAAAATATTCAGATAAAATTGAAATCAAATTTACAACTACACTTAAAGAACTTAAAGAACAAAAGACTTCTTTAAAAGACAATGGTATTTAAAAGACACTTAAGTGTTTCGCAATGCAGAGAACTAAAATTTTAAAAATTGTTTAGGTCTATCCATTCCGTTTTGGGAACAATTTGCAAACAGCTATATAAAAGTTTATGTATCCATGATTCAGACAAACCTTTATGAACACTTATTATGCAACATTTAAACTTATTTTAAAATTTAAAAATCAAGAGAAAGAAGTTACTTTTTAACTTAAAAATTAATTTGGGTATCCTTACACATTTTATGGGTTTTTTGGGATAAAATAATTTCTACATTAAATTATATATTTATTAAATAAAATACATCAAATAAAATACATTTTGTTATTTCATTATAGTAAGTTAAATTAAAAGTTTGATGTTTAGAAAAAGAGAGATAAATATATTTAATTAAACAAACAAATTTTAATTAAATATATTCACCATTATTTTCTATAATCTTATATTATTTAGCTGGTAATTTTATAAAGCCATCCTTGAACAATTGAGGAGGCTTCTGGTGGAAGAAATTATCAACATAATTGTTTTATTATTTCTAGAAATTGAAATACTTAACAACTGAAACGATTCTACTGTCAACAAAAAAGATAATCTGACGAAGCAATTTCTGAGAGTATAAAGGTTATAAACATACCAAGCAAACTCTATAACATTTTTGGATATTGCTCAGTGATAAATGAGATATAGTGTTACAAATGAAATGAAATTCATCCCACATTATTCATACAGAGAAATAACTTACTAATACCTCTTATTAACATTATGTGATAATGTACTCTATATTAACTTGAACTTGTTAGGTTAGAACCTAACAATTAGATAAACTTTCACACTTTTTCACCACATTATGAAAATAGATATAAAAAAATTGGATGGTCTTCCACTGATCACTTTTCAACTTGCTTCCACTATACTTCTAGATTAGCAGCAAATTTGTGTTTCCCATATCGCAACACTACCAAAATATATTTAAAGCAGCTTAATTTTGCTTACAATAAGATCATGACCGACATTGACATAAATAAATCTTAACTCATTACAGACATATGATGTATCTGGTGAAAAACGCTCCATGTTTTATATAAACGATGGTGTGTATGGAGCCTTCAGCAAGGTGTTGACCAATGAGCCTCTGGACGTGGTGCCTTTCAAGGTTTGCCAACATAGAATTTTACCACTGGTTATTTTATTTTTCATTGCAGTAAATGTGAGGTGAACCATGCAAAAAATATGGGTGTCACTAAATAAAAATTCCCGCTATAGATAGCATACAATTAACATAGAAGTTACTCGATTACGACAGATATAAAAATTTTTAGAACAAGTTCAGTTTAACAAAAACGTGAATTTCCTATTTTTTTGCTTTATTTCATCCTTTCCACTTGTATTTACTAAAATAAAAAAATGTGGATAAAAAGAACGAAGTATTTGTCAAAAGTAGAGCTTGGTCGCAATTATTTTATTAAAATTTTTTTTTTAAGTTCCCATACAACCGTGCACTTGTCAAAGAAGTATAATGTATAAGTATTTCAACTTAATTGCCTTTCTAATTAATATTAAATACTAAATTTGCTAATATAAACACAAATTGACAAAAAAAACCCAAATAATGAAAATATTAAAATGCACAAATAAGACCTCATAAAGAGAGGTTATAAAATTTATGTTTGGCAACCAACTTTTTTTGACAAGACATTTCTTCATAGAAAGAGCATATTTCAAATGAATTTTTCATAATAAATTAATAGAGTCTGAGCCCAATTTTTTTATATTACTCATTTTTTATATATATTCTTTCATTTAAACCAAAAAAAACGGGAATTACAATTTTTACTAAACTGAACTTATACTGAACTTTTGGTAACATGTTAGTCAATATCAATGCAGTATTTGTTCAATAGTAAATAATAAATGTCAAAAAGAGGTTATGTTACATATGAATATGAATTTATGAATTATTAACATAATTTTTATGAACCATTAAAGTATTTTAAACAAACAACCACAACATATTTATATATTATAATTTTGTTAATCAAAGACATGAAAAAAATAACAGCGGTGGAATCAAAAGTTTATTAACTTATCGTCAGATGACACTGATAGCATTTTGCACCATCATTAACAGTTAACAACAATGAGAGTAGTTGGTTCCAATCTATCAATATTTCTGTTTTAAATAGTAACTATATAAAGCAGGAAATGTCAATGTGATATGTCCACAGAATTTAATTCTCGAATAGAGATTAAAATTTCTGGCCGACAATAAATGCCTTGTTAAAATCAAGTACTGAAACAAAGTCATTGTATATTACGACAAATGCAAAATGGATGTCAGTTATGTAATATTTGATAAAAATGCGTTTCATCTGAATGAGGGCATTAATATATACTGACTTTGACACATGTAAATCTTGTATGAACATAACAAAAATAGTAATATGAATAAAAACAGGGAACAGATTTTTGAGAAATTAAACAGTATTATTCTAATAACTTGTTATAATAATACTGCGTTTAGTTTCTATATATCTATATATTTTATGTTCTATATATTTTGTTTCAAAAAGTTTCGTGAACAAAATATGTATTTAAGAACATTTTCAAATAGCGTTAATCCATAATTAAGAAGTCATTTTGGTTATAATATGTACGATATCTAAACTACACAAAACCACTTTTTTATTTACCATCAGACCAATTATCAATGCAACAATCTGTTACGCAAATCTAAGTCTTGTGGTTTAATGAAAGTCAAAAAACTGATTAAAAGAATATGTCATAGAATACTTGACTAATTTTTTTTATTTCATACATCACAACTTTAAGTACAAGTTGACGAGGAATAAGAAAATGTTTAACGAATTTTAAAAATTTTCTGAGTCGTAAAGGTTTAATATTTAAATATGGAGAGTTATACGAAATGGTGATGTCATTTACACGACAGATGTCTTACAAGTTTATTGTATGTGTATATTTTTGGAGTTTTATAACTAGTTATTGAATACGTTTTGAAAATAATTTCCAGCGAATCTTCTAAATAAAGGAACATTCTTAAGTTGTCAGCTATGTATCAAGGAATTACCATTTAACATTTTCTTAATTTATCAGCACGAATATAAGAAAACTGTCAATGAACAAATATAAGAAAACTGTCAATGAGCCAATAAATAGAGTTAGCCTTAATCAAATTCTTTACAAATAAAACATAATTTAGAACAAAAACACTTGCAGAATTCCACCAACCATACTCTCCTCTCCTCTGTATGGGGACCAACATGCGATAGCGTGGACTGTGTTCTTCAAAACATCTATCTCCCAGCAGATACGACTCTGGGTGATTGGCTTGAGTTTCCTTATTCTGGCGCTTACACTGTCAGCATCACATCTGGCTTCAATGGGTTCCCACAATCTCAAATATATCCTGCAATTGGACATAATGTGTGGTGAGCTATTTTCTTTATTATTTGTGAGTACTTACCAATGGTTAGGCAAACGCATGCAATATATTTCTTTCTAAGCAACTATAAACCAAAATATACTCCATTTAAATGCAAAATATAATTCTTTAATTGTATATGCTGTCGCCGTTATATAAAATTATATCTACAAATATAATAAAACAATAGTATCGAAAATGACTACAGTTAAGACATCCTTGCTTGTCGATGTGTCGTCCAGGATACAGAGCTGTTTATGTGTTCATGTATCATTCTAAAATTTCACCCATCTTCATATCTTAGGGCTCAATTATTAATCATAGCTTAGGGCTCAATTATATAAGATGGTCACCAAAATTAAATCATAGACATTATTTTTACAAAAATATTAAATAGTGCTCAGCATATCATGTAAAAAAAATAAATTTTTATGTACATGAGCCCACATAGCCTAACAAGTTGTAACAAAAACTGTTAGTTTGTAACAAAAACTGTTGTTACTTATTCAGAAATTAATCTCACCAGTAAGTCAGTATGTTATCAGTCAGATTACCACAGCACGCATGTTTTGTTATGGACTAACAAAAATTGTTAGTGGCTTTACTCATTCACAAATTAATGTCAGCAGCAAGTCAGTATGTTGTCAGTCAAATTGCCACCGCACACATGTTTTGTTATAACCTAACAAATTGCAACAAAAACTGTTAGTGGATTTACTCATTCACAAATTAATGTCAGCAGCAAGTCAGTATGTTGTCAGTCAGATTGCCGCTGAACATAAGATTTTATTATAGCCTAACGAAAACTGTTAGTGTATTTACTCATTCAGAAATTAATGTCAGCACCAAGTCAGTATGTTGTCAGTCAGATTGCCACTGCACGCATGTTTTGTTATAGCCTAACAAAAACTTTTAGTGTATTTACTCATTCACAAATTAATGTTAGCGGCAAGTCAGTATTTATCAGCAGTCAGTATTTTATAGCAGTTTATTAGCAAAAATGTTTGATTTTTGCTAACAGCCCACCTGAAGATGTTGTAATACAACGAAACCTAGGTCGTGGTAAAGAACTTAAAGGAAGTAGAAATAATACTACATCACGTAGTTTCATTTGATTGAGAAACACTATTATTATTATACGAGTTAACAGATCAAATAACAATCAAATGTAATGCTAGGTAAATGATGTATTAAATAAATCATACTTTTACACCCATTCTTCTCTTTCTTTACCCTTTCTTTAAAATTAAGGTAAAATTTTGAGCAAAGAAACGCCTTCACTTTTTCCACTTGGTTGCTATAAGCATCGATTGTGTAATCCCAAACTCATAAACAATTCTGTGTTCACTTTCGTCTGCCATTTTTCCCTTTACAAAAGCATCAAGCCTACAATTGACACACAAAGCAATAATGAAATGATGTGTACCAGCTGAATCAGGCCAGTGGTATAGAAAGATTAGAGGATGACCGCGTGCGCCTGTGAAACTATCGGCATTTGGCTTGTGAATGGTCTGTCGTCAGTGTGTCACATGATTGTCGCACATGTGAGTGGCCATGTGAGGGAGTTATTATCGCCTACGTAACTTCACAGCCGATAATTGAATGTGAAATCTACCACGCCTTGTAACTGTTATTGAAACCGACTTCGGTGTGTCAGACGAGTGTGTGCTATTATGCTTTTCCATACCTATATGCTACACTCCAGAGATAACAGTTTTTTGTGATTTTGATGCCGTTGGGATGTGCTATTTGTGAGTTACGTCTAAGAATTATAATTATAGAAATAAAGTAATAAATCATCAATGACTTTTTCTGTTCTCATGAAATTTGAAAATATATCTTCTTTATTTATTTCTTGATGACCTTCTACACTTAACGTATATTGACATATGTACACATAATTTTACAATAGTTAGGTTTTCATACTTTAGCTTATCACAGTTTTTTTTCTCAGAAATTATTTAATGTAGAACCTCGAATTTGGCATAGCTATTAAGCATAAAAACATTTCAAAAGTTAACACCACAAATATTTATATAGAAATTTAGGACAAGGCAAATGAAGTAATGGAACAATTTTTTATATTTTCATAGACAACGTTGGATGCCAGCAAAAATAAAGAATTCCAAAAAAATTTTGTTTAAGAATATCGTTATGTTGAAAATGTCAACAAAAAATAACCACCTTTCCATCTTCAATACTGTTGAGTTGATGAAAGAAATAATTTTACTAGAAGTTTACAGGAAAACTGCACCGATGATCAAACACATGAACAAAATTTTTCATCTTTGAGAATGTCACAATATTTACTTCCCTATTAAAGATATATTATACCAGGCAATATGTTTACATGCTGAAATGTCATTTTTATATCTGTAAATTGTTTAATAGAATCACTATATACACTCAAATATTTATATATGTCTAATTGTATATGGAACCCTCGTAGGCCGAGTTTCTGTTACCCATACTTAAAAGGTTTTTTTTTATAAGTTATCTACAGCCTTGACATAATAAAATGAGCAGGTAATTGACAGCAAATTCAACTGAGTGGATTGCTAGTTCATCTTAGGCTATAACACTACCGTTTTTTTTTTACTCTGACTACGCCCCCTTACCTCCAATCTTTCTCTTTTGTCTCGCACTAACATTGTGAAACTTTTTTATTTTCCCAGGTTCTGGTTGAAAAATGAACTGCCAATGACAGAGAAAGATTTCTGCAATTAAGTCAGCAAAGGCTTCTCAGTGGGCAAAAAAGTTTAATGCGACTTTAATAAAGTTTATGTATCAATGAATTTAATTTATTTCATTTTTTTCCCAACAACCCACTAATATAAAGATCCCATAATATTATTAACTATTTCTATTTATTTAACAACAATAACATGCCAAATGCATTATCCCCATGCTTAAAAAGTTCACACAGTAATCTTCATCACAAGTTTTGCTTAACCAAGGTTTTCAGTTTATGAAGAAACAACTATTTAAAATATAGTGACATATATTTTTCTACCACATCCGTTGTATAAAAAAAATGAAATAGAGAAAAATATGAAACAGTCAATAAAAATCCCTCGTATTTAAGTGAAATGTAGTTTTATAATATGCCAAAGCGAGTATGTGTTATATACAGCACGAAATAAAACAATATAAAATTTCATTATTGCACCTATTAAGTTCGTTAAGTTAATTTAAAAACATTCAATTAAATTTTTTCAACTTGATATATACCCTTCATAATACATGTGAGCAGAAACTAATCCCTGTGGTAGAGGAGTCATAGCTGTATTGTATGAGTTACAGCATTTTAAGCGGGAGTACGTAACACTGTCTGTTTCAGTTGATCGTATGAGTACGGTACCATCCTTGTTTTGAGGATATTGGTCTCCATATTTTTGTGAAATTTCGTTTACGTTGAGTTATAATACAAAATAGTCTTGTTAATACTTCAGAAACTTATTATTTATAATAACATCTTACAGCACAACTTATAATAACAACCTTGCCATCAGCTATGATGCTACTAATTGGCATAAAAAATGTAAACTCTGAGAAATTCAACAATGAAAGACTTTCTTATGGAGCTGTATTCATAAATTTAAATTGAGTAAAATAAATGTACGTTTTTATAGATGAAACATGTGTTATCACTTTCAATCATATTTTCCCAAAATGACATTTCAAACTGGTTCCGTCAATGACTTGAGTATTATTAGTATTATTAGTCAATTTTTTTCTTGTCAAAAATATCTTTTACAACTCTTTAAGCCTCTTGAGTGAAGAAAAAGTTTTAATTTTATCATTACGTCACCATATTGTAAAAGATTAATAAAAATACCACTTAAGGTATTTTACACTTATGTAGGTTAAAAAATCTTAAGTTTTCAAATAAATTATACTGGAGATATTAACTGAATTAATGAAATACTTTCGTTTTAGAATTTCTGGTGCCCATTTCTTTAAAACATGATTATTTTTTTTAAATAAGCACAAAATGACTTAAACATATCCGCAATAATAGATCATTCTCCTGAACTTTCAGTAACCCATTATATTATAAAAAGGAATATGAAGACGTTTTTTGAGCACTTCACCCTACTTCATACTCTAAGTCCCTCAAAACATTTTCCTATTTTACACCCCTCAAATTGGCATTGATTGTTATCTAAATTTCGGCACATTCACCTTCTTAAATGATATCCACAAAAATAACATTGTGGGGTTTTTAGCGTTATATAATCTAATGCAATGTTATAAGGGCTTATTTACATGATTCATGAAGAACGTCTATTTTGCTAAGTTTATTATAAACTCTTGGAATATGTAGTACAATGATTTTGATATGAAAAAATAGATCAAACCTTCGTATATAATTTACTGAATACTTCTTACTGACCTTTTACATTTATTTCATGAAAATGGGCTTTTTGCAACTCATTCCTTGCCAAAATTGCTAACGAGGGAGAATTCATTCCAAACAATTATACCTGAATTTGAAATGTGAAAAATGTGGCAAAATGCTCTTTTCCTCTTGTTTCATTTGATGATAAAATAATTTTTATTGATGCAGTAGTAAAATAGAAAAGAAAAATATTTATTGAACTCAAATATGGTTTCGTATCTCATACATTTTGTAAGCGGCATTTTGCGTTCAATAGTCATTTCATGCTGAGATGCACTCTTGAACGGTCGTTCCGGACACTCTTCATCTTGCATTTCTGAAAAATGCGCATGTCACACTCTTAAACCATCAGACATTCTTAAGCCAAAATAAAAAATTTAATCTAACTGAAATATTTTATTTCATGGTGTCTATAACTTTAAATTTTGTATTTAATAGTTTAAATAACGTATTTAACTATTGATTTATCATTTAATTAGATTAATGAATATAATTTTTAACTAATTATTCCTATTTATTGTAGATGTCTCGTCGAATTAAATATTCCAAGAACTACTCCAGCATGATCACAAAAAATGCAAACTTGGCAAACTATAAGTTACATATTCTTTACTATATTCTTTACGTATTTTATGTAAATGCATTTAAATGTCATAATTTTAAAGTTTCGCTGCCGTAGTCATTCTAGCATTATATTGACAATCAAATTAATCGTCTCGCAGTTTTATTGTTATTAGTTTTGATTTCAATCCATATATTTGACTACTCACTTACTTATTCTAGTAAATTATTTTATTAAGTAAACTCTTAAGAAGTATTTGAATTATTTCATCCATTCGTTTGTTAGTTTGATTTGAATTTCGAATATATCCAAAAAAATTCCAGAATAACATTGAATATTGAATATATTTGGCGTTAATTTTGTAGAAATTCATTATTCACAATTAAATGAAACTACGTGATGTAGTATTACTTCTACTTTCTTTAATTTCTTTACCACGACCTAGGTTTTGTTGTATTACAACATCTTCAGGTGGGATATTAGCAAAGATCTTTGCAATCTTTGCTAATATGCCTGTGTGCAAAAAATCACATGATACGTTGTTCAGCTCTGACATGAAAAAAGGATAAACAAACACACTTTCGCATTTATAATAATATAGGTAGGATTCCAAATTAAAGATAAAACTGAGTGACTCTATTGTTCTTTTATATTGGGTATGTAACAATTCAAAAAATCACATTGACCCGTTGCTTCCTTATTCGCCTTGTATATATTTCAGTTTCAAATAACAATTTTCCCATAATAAAAAGACTTCTTTTTCATTTCCCTAACTATCAGTACATTTGTTTGACCTGAAAGAAGGACAAACAAATGTACTTTCTTGTTACATTAATTAGGATAATTAAACTGTAGAATTCGCCAATCTATACATTGAAGATATTTACGAAAAAATATTTAGGGTATCATAGCAAAAGTAATAGAATAAAAAAATATTGATTTCGAAATGTGTGTCTGTAAGCCTATTTATTTGTTCACACACTATGCAAGAATAACATAGTGTGTGAATAATTTCAAGAAAGTTTCTAATGGTGAATTCTGTTTGCTCTGAGGTGACATATAGGCTATGTTTTATCACAATCAACAACTGAAACGAAAACATGGCAATTTAATGTTTAAATACAAATTATACTTACTTACAAAGTTTATTTTAAAGTTTTTATAATAGTTGGCATTATATGTATTAATCTTATTATTAACTTAACAATTCTTTCTAAAGAGGACAAAGCTAGTCAGAAAATAAATCGTTCGCCACTTTATTTTATTTGCAGATCATTCAGTTCAAAGACTCTCAACTGCATATGTGAACAAGGAATAGAAGATATACAAAGATATATAAATATTTTATTGTAGGTTTTAATATTTAAGGCTACTTACTAAAGTAAAATTATATTTTCTAGCATTTTATATGTGATGCCGTATTATTTCAAAGATAGTTGAGATGTGGTTTTAAGGCAGTATCCAAAAATTAAAGAAATGTTGTACTTGTCATCCTAACAATGTCAGTTTATTGAGATAGTTTGTCACGATTCATTAAAAGGACATAGTTGTATTCTAGGTGACATGTTAGTTTACAGCAGATTGGCCTTAAAATAACTAGACCCTTAATTATCACATTAATCATTACTGTACTCAATTCAATTATTTATATTACACAAATCCTAAGTTGTTTACTTCTAAATTACACACATTTTGGAAAGGACGGAGGTAGCAAGCACGTCTTTAGAAAGTATTAAAGTCAGTTTTTTTGTATTTAAATTCTTATTCACGTGAAAATACAACATTTGGTGGTTATATTTTTATACTGTGTTTTTAATTTACTGGCAGAAACCAATTAGACACCAAAAAAAAATTAAAAAAGCAAAAAAATTATAGGCATTAATTGGTAGTCACGACTTATTACTACCCAAATAAAACCGCATGGGAAAAATAAAATCATTATACATAGTCATTCTGGTTAGGTGGCCCAATCAATGAATGAAAACTTAATTAATACTGTAATAACACTAATACTTGTTATTGTTGTATCGACGTAATTTTAATAATATAAAATGAATAAAACTGGTTAACAAACAAATATTGAACACATATTTTAATTTTAACCATAATGTAGGCAATCAAAATAATAGTGAATGGACTATAGATTTTTTTGCCCGCTACGAGCAGTGTCGGATTTTGTGAATACGTTCTTAATTTAAGTTATCTTTATTTTTAATTGACTATGCGTATCATAATTTGACCAAGTCTTTAAATAAATTACTATATCAATAAAAATGAAAGTAAATATACTTAAATACCATTACTATATGATGGAAATGTATGATAAAAGGGATATTGTTAAATTTATAAATAAAACACCATGTTATGATAATAAAATTTGTAGTATTGTCAAACTTAAAATGACACCGTCTTTTATTATAGAGTCTGAAATATATTTACATTCCAATTCGCAAATACAGTCGCTTAACATCTACTGCTAACGTTAGACTAATTAATGGCATTGTCGTAGCCATTGTGGGGAGGTGAAATATGAATATGGCTCCGTTGTTAAAAATATTTAAAAAAAAATATTAGAATGTCAAAATGCTGCTTGTCATACTTGTATAATATATAAGTCAAGTATGTAATGCACATATATGTAAAATATATACTTGACTCAATATTATGTCTGATTTTTGTGATAAACTTTACTTAATTTCCTCTTGTCTAATTTTTCAAAATATTTAACACAATCATACAATAAAAAAACATACGGTCAGTTTGTAATAATACATAAAACATTTTATAAAAAAAGTGTTATAATGCTATGACACTTACTTATACTTTACATCTGTCAAAATTTGTCTACTATAGATGCCATGATAAAATCTTCAAAACATTTTATTGAGAGCAAGGTTTATTTTACCAAAACTTTGAGGTATTTTTAAAAATATAGTTTTTTATACAGAAATTAATTTTATTTTAATGAACAAAAATTATATAAAATAGAAATTCTACATTTAAAAAAGTATTCATTTACAACTTGATTCAAAATTTTGAATATGATTCAAAATTGGAACATTTTTTGTTTGGAACACGTGCTTTGTAAAGGTGGAACAAGAAAATTTTTTTTTAATTAAACTTCGTTGTGGAAAAACTTATATTTCTTACCGATTCTAATTAATTTGAATTTTTAATTTATTATAGTAACATTTTCTTCTTTCCTACTTATTCTTTCATAATTTATTACTCTACAAAATACGTCCAATCGGCATTTTTTCTTCAGAACATATTTGCTTATTTATAATAATAAGCAAAACAACATTAAGCGATAGATTTTTTTCAATTTATTCCCATTCTATTTTCCACTTTTAGACCAAAAACCATAATCGTTAAACGCCTTATGGATTACGATCGTCTCCAAATAATAATAAATTAAAACATATATGGAATTAAAAGAAGATAAATAAAATTACATATAAAGAAAACAAATATTGTCATTATTACTATGTTTGAAATTAACAAGAAATAAATATTTATACATTCAAAATTAGAAAAATGCATAAATTTAGGATTAATAAGAGACAAGCAAATTGACAGGTTTATTTCCTCCTAAATAAAAACAACCAATCACAAAAAAAATTTCATCAAATATTGTTTACAAAATTTGTTAATATTGTTAAATCGTGCAAATATTAATTAAAAGTTAAAGTAATAAGAAATGCTATTGGTAATTACATATACTGGACTATAACTTTAAATTATGTTTGATTTTAAAATTTGTTGAAAGTAATAAAGTTAAAAAAATTAACCCGATACCTAGGTATTAAACTTGTTAATTACTAATGATATTTTTTATATACATATTGTAAACAAATATTATTTTTAAACAAAACGGGAAAAACAATTTTCTGTTTAAAAGCTATATTTATGATGAAGCAAATTAACAAAATTTTATGGTACCATTACTATTATGGTATTATTACGGCATTATTTAATCTAGTAAAAAAAAACAATGCATGAAACTAAATGCCACAGCAATTTAATTTTTGTTACTTTTTGATTGCATAAATCACATGTACTTATCACATGTAAATACATGTGATTTATGCAATCACATGTACACATCTTTGACTTATTACCACTTTCGGTGCCACCTTCACACGCACGAGTCTCCACATTGCGTAAAATAATACCACACGTAATATGTTTTAATAAAATAATAACCTTTGACAGAAGCCACCTCAATCTTTGTCATTTTTCTTTTCGGATTCAAACCACTTTTTTATTGGTGATTTATAATGTCAATTATTTTATTGGTGATACATAATGTCAAGTAGAAGCAAAGGAAAAATTGGTTGCATCAGGAAAAAAGCCCAGTTGCTCAAGATAAAAACGGAAACAATTAAACTTTTACCTCTTGATGAGACATTGGCATTCATATCACATTGTTTTAATATCAGTGAATCAACTGTACGATCTATCAGGGTATCAGATGACAAAATCATAAATTCTGTAACTTCAACGTCACTATCAGCAAGAACCGTTCAGGATCGAGTAATTATAAAAAGGAAATCGGCATTCAGCAAATGGATTGAAGACCATAATCAGAAGAGAGTGCCTCTGAGAGGTGTTATAATGCACGAAAAAGCTAAGCATCTCTATGCACATTTTCAATAAAATGATGATAACCATGAGATGGAGGATGTCAAACGTCAGGAGTTATTTTCAATCTGTCTAGAAAGACTTTTTAAAAGGTGCAAAACAAGAAAAAATTACAAAATTCTTTAAACCACACCCTCGGCCTGATAATAATTAAGTTTGTTTTGTTAAAGAAACCTTGGACTGAAATGGATAATGCTTTTTATTTTGTGAACTCGGAATGTGTATAATGTCAATTTACCCTCCTGTATTGCTGGATTCTGCAGTCACAGTTGTGTGGTCACCATGACTACAGAACCCAAGGGAAAGATTTGACTTTATATATAAAACCATTGTTATGACTATTGGTAATAGAACCTCATTATTTTTAAAATAGAGATTGTAAATAATATTGAAATGCTCGTGTAGAAAAAATTATAAATTTTTTTAACAGATTTTGCCTTAATAGCTATAACAAAGATATTACGTTCGTTGCAGTTCTATTCATAATGAAAAGAAATTTTAGTTTAATGTTAATCATTTTATAAACAGGTTTTAAGTTGGATACGACAATGCTAATTCTGTCCAATGTTCTGAAGAAAATAGTGAAAAAAATAAAAAAACTTGGTCATCCGCTTGAGGATTAATTACATAATCGTCAATGACTTATCAAAATTAAAAAAAAATAGTTCCATTTCACCCAACGTAACTTATTTATTACCTGCATTGAATAAAGCAATATTATATAAAATATAATTTAATAAAAACATTTGGAATGAATTCTCTAAACTTGTTCTTCGTTAGCTTTTCTAAACCCCAAAATGGCACAACATAAATGTCATTTAAAATATTTTTGCGAGTAATTTATTTGATACAATTTTATAGAAAAAGTTTATAATTGTTTATTGACTATAATTGTTATTGATTATGGTATTTATTATATTTAATTTTCGAAAAAACTTTGAACTTAGATAACTCTGGAACCACCATGAATTTCAAGACACGGTTTCCATTGTCCTCTTCAGCACATTGAAGAAAATTACTTCTTGTATCTCCGTCGTATTCAACTTTATAATTTTAAGTAAAATATTATTGTTGTAGTTATTTATTTTTTCTTTTATTTACGATTTATTATACGGAATTGCGAAAAACTATTGAAAAATACAATTTTTCATTATTATACGCCAAAATTGTTAAAAAAAATTGCTATCGGCATTTAGTTACAAATACTATCAAAATTTAATCTAACTGACCGGATAATCCTTTTAAATTAAATTTTATAGGATAATTGAATAAAAAAAATACAAATCTTTATTTATAAGTAATTTCTTAAATGTCCAAATGATTCAAAAATTAAGCATAGACATATTCGAAAAACAATCAATGTTCTTTGTCCGTATTCAAATTTCACCACCCATAAACAATATTCTCTCGATTCTAGCGCTACAACTTATACATACATTGGTGGCACGTGAGTTTCTCACAATAAAACCTCGATTATCAAACTTGATGCATCATTGTCAAATTGAATACAAAAAAGCGACGAGTTCATTTACTTTAAAAATAATTGAATACTAATTATTATATATGTCGTCTTAGGAAGGCAGCCACTTCATAGACGAGACGCTATGTTCATCTATGATATTTAAAAATAATTTATTGTTATATTACTCTAACGAATTAATTTCTTAATTACACTCTAAACTTCAAATAGAGGAGGGAGGGGAATATTGGGCAGTAGGGAGGTTAAAGCACCAATTTATATTAAAAAAAATCAACTGACAACTTATCAAATTCATGTTGGTACTTTAACAAGTATTCTGACGATACTAGCTGTCGATAAAACAGCCTCCTAAACGCCAACTGTCAAAGCTGTTCATGTTTTTCTCTTCAGAAAAATAAATATTTTACAGAAATTTCAAATTTTACAGTGATTACATTTCGTTCAATGTTTCATATTTTAATTAAATATAGTATTCCACTTAGATATTGGGCTGTAAACTAAATATCACATAAATTGCAAAAGTTTAACATTTTATTGTAGTGAACATTTTATAACATTGCAGGACTTCAAGGAAGCATCACTTCAATAGCCCAAAACTCCTCATGTATTTTACTCTGCGAGTTAGTCTTATATGTTTAGAAAAATTTTATTATTTTTTTAAAGAAGTGTATATGTTATGGTTTTATTTTAAATTCCAGTAAAAATTAACATGTAACTTGGTACTATGGTGAAATTTCCCCAAAGGTATACTTTAAAAAAAATCGTATTTGTCCCAAGACTACTTAAAATAGTTTCATTGTTGAAAATTAAAGGAAATGCCAAATATTGTAAGACCTATTAATGTCTACAATTTATTTCAATACAATTCAAAATGTGTCTAATGCTCCCCTCCCTCCCCTACATGTTTAAGAAAAGTGTACCATTGCCAATTGTTATATATTCGAATAAAATCCATTAAGAATACTATAAATAACGATTAAAATTGTTATTCAACTTTCGATAGATTTTCTTACTATTCTATATTGATATTTCTAGTCATTCAAATGATCTAGTCAACATGAAATCATTTCAGCATATTATCATAGTCTGCATTTCTTTTACTCACAAGACTGACAGCCACAGTTCAAAATTATCAAAATAAATATACCTAGTGACAATTAGAATCATAATTATCCGATAATTAGCAAACAAATATGTATCAATTAATAGTTATTTAACTGGTATTATTTATAAATATTTTCATTAGAAGCAAGTAGTTTAATTAAATTATACACATTTAACAACCAGGGTAGTCATTTATTCATTTTGGCCATAATTTCGTAATTAAAAATTTATAAAACAAAACTTTCAAACAAAAATAGGGAAAAATCAAAATATTTATTAATTAATAAAATTAATGAGTGGAATTTCATCCTCTCTGTCCATCTTAACTGCATCCACTGTTCGTGGACTGTTTGAATGTCCACGAACAGTGGATTCCGAATTCAGAATAAAACTTAAATCTGATTTCAGAATCTAATGAAGAATGACTGAGAGTTAAAGCCATAATCAATATAAATTATTATTATTATTATCTACTTTAATATATCTAATCGAGGAGATAGCAGAGTTATTGCTACGAGAGCAATCTCTTACAGGCAACCATAAACAAAGAATGACTGACAGTTTGACAGATACAAAACACAACGTGGGGAAACCCCTGCTATAAATTTTAATTGGTGTGCGTAATATTTTTGTTACTAAAAAATTGAAGAGTGGCACATTAAATATATTCGATTATATTTATCAGGATAATTATTAACCTATATTTATTTTGATATTTATCACAGATAATTCTCGGTGATAATTATCGCTTCGAACCTGACAGCTAAAAGTTTTGTGCACAAGCTGAACCGTAAACGGCCTAAAAATAAAATGAATATATAGAAAATATCGCGGAGGTCAAAACAATCATTGATGCTGGAAAATAACTAATACCAATACTTCGATATATAATAGAATTTTTGCCAAAACTTACATATTTTATTGTCAAAGTGTATTGCAATAATACAAGATAAATATGTCAAAATTTAATGTTCTTCAATCGTTAAATATTACCTTTATTCATCAAAAAACACAAACTGAATATAACTTAACATAACTCTCAGTATTTAATTATAGAAATTCATAACATATTATAAAAATGCAGTAGTCCGTTTGTAACATACTTAAGAAACATGCAATCTTATCCGCATCAAATGCTTTTCTATATTGAATAATTTAAAAGTAGTAAATTTAAATATATAATCATCACATTAAGAGATAAATAAACAAGAGGACAAACTAACCAGTACGCTCAATAACATAGACATACTCAGTTAGAAGGTTGGTATTAGGCATCAAAGCTGGAATTTAAATCTCTAAGTACTACGATATGTTTATTACATTCCACCTAGTACTCATCATTACACCTATCTAACGTGATTATTGTCTAGAAAACCAAATCTACTAACCTATAACAAAACTGCTGTATGTATGGTACACACCTAAAATATTATACAACCAAAAAAACGCTTCATAACAATAGGAAAAAAAAACTAACACATTTATGATTCTTTTCAAAAGAAACGATGATAAAATTATAGTAATAATGGTTTAAGTCATTAATATGATTTAGGTCATTAATTTTAAATCTCATTTGTCACTTTTGATTGTGACAAGGAAGGTGTTTCAAATGAAACAATTTCTGTCCAAACACATAAATGATCATCATTTTTATATAAAAACAATAGTTACAGAAGTAACCCAAATACAGTCTCGGTCGATCAATCCCAATATGCCATTTAGCTGGAGTTTATAAAAGATAATCGAGGTTTTAGTGCTACTGCCAAGAGCTGATTCGATCGTAGGCCGCTAACTGTTAGTTTCGTGGCCTTCTCAAGGCTTCAACGTTCTGTAGTGCAGCGTAAATTCAACGTTGGACTTCCATATGAAGTGTCGTACTGTCCGCAAGTCCATGTTTGGGTCTAAAACCTAGAAAGGCAGAAATATATATTAGTTTAGATTGACGAAGATCTACATTAAACAATTTGTAATTAACCCTAGAACTTGGTAATTCTAAAGCAGAGCAAAATAATATATTTTACTGATCAGGAAATAATTATCTTTGATATGATTCTCGTATTATGTACTAACGAAATAAAGATATTTATAAAACAAAATACCGTACACTCGGCCCAACAACTTCATACCTGGTCACAACATAGCAGCTCGACTTTTTCCTCCGGCACATCAGCAGTGCTATCCCCATTCGATGTTGACTTGTTGCTGTTAGTAGTGCCGGTTGTACCCACGCCATTCCCATCTCCGCCACCGAGGATCTTATCCACGACATGCTCGGCGACTTTGCGACATTGGATGAAGTCATTAGCCACAAGGCGGTCCTGTAATTTTGTATATAAATTTGATGTAAGACTTCATATTCAAACAGAAGAACTGTACAGTTGTAGTAGTAAAAAACGGGGTAATGCCTTCTTACTTTGTCCTCCGTAAGGCAAACCTCCATAACTTTAAGGTTCTATAGCATTATGCCTTACTCATTTTAATTTTCATTCTATTCTATCAAATATATTATCAATTATCTCGAATATTCTTTATTTTGTTACAGGTTTTTGCCGCACTAATATCCCAAAAAACTGTAACAATATTATATATCTTGTAAAATGTTTCCTTACAAAAATACTTACATTGTGATATAAAATTGAAAGATAATGTAATACATTCACGACATACTCTATTCAAGTCTTGTCATTATTTTATTTATGCTATGTATATATATGCAAAATTATATGCCATATGTGTAACAAAAAATTTATCTGTCATTCATACAGATGATCCAACTGAGTATATTTGAAGAGTGTTTTTATACAAAAAAAATGCTATTTTTGTCGCAATTTTTTCCAAAAACGGTTTCTAACTAACATTTTCTATTCAATTTGATCATAGACTCTCTTCCACTAACATTTTCTATTCAATCTGATCATAGACTCTCAATTTGAACGTAGATGTGAATCATAGACTGTATTTTTTACAACTGTATATTTTTTCTTTTTTTTCTATCAATCTGTACATAATAAATGCAAAAATATAAAAAAAAGTGAATAAACTATAAGATAATAATTAAGTTCACCACTAGTTTATGAGTCAGGAACAAGCCAAAAGAATTAAAACAAAAGTTTATTATTATTTTATATTAAAATAAAAGAAAAATAATACAAAATGTAAAATCTGAAGTTGCAGTAAATTAATACAAAATGCCAAATTTGAAGTTGCAGTAATAATACCAAAGATTTTAAAGGAATTAACAATAATTGTAATTGTAAAATATTCATTTATCAGCTAATGCTTCGTTCACTGTTTAACCTTTCCCTGTACGTTCTTCACTCTGCTCTGGAAACATACGTCTTCAATTGATTATAAAATATATACGCCAAAATATACGCCAAACATAAAACGTACACCAAAAATGGATTAAAAAATATTTCACATAAAACTTTTTCGAGACCGTGGGCAGCCTATACTTAATGCTTCATATGTTATGCTTGTATCTAGTACTGTATTCTTGTTCATAACAATATAAAAACATATTAACA
The DNA here is from genome assembly GCA_039881145.1 of Druceiella hillmani. Classification (NCBI taxonomy): domain Eukaryota; kingdom Metazoa; phylum Arthropoda; class Insecta; order Lepidoptera; family Hepialidae; genus Druceiella; species Druceiella hillmani. Next base: position 10,617,084 of record JAYKKI010000010.1, on the reverse strand, counting down.
TTTTTTTGGCATACATTATATTTTCATATATGTAAGCACTTAGCATATTCATGATTTTCGTGCTTTAAAACGCCTCTTTACATGAGTCTCTGGATCTTAAACTTGCTAAATATCAAAATGCAGTTTCTGAACAATAAATATTCTATTAGGAGCTGTCACAGTACCCTAAAAAAGCAACCCATAAGTAATGATGCTATGGAAATAACCAAAATAACTCTTTTGCAATCCACTTCGCACAATTCTATTACCTTCTTTATGGCACTTAATTTTTTAATAATAATTCAGATCCAGATATAATCAGATTTATAATACGTCGCTTCCAAGAATTTCACAATACCACCTATATTCTTAATAAGTTTTATATGAATTCAGGTACTTGATTTCCATATGTAATAACTTACCTATGTCAGAGAAAATATTAAAATTATTGACATTATTCTCACAGTTTTTCTTCACTTTCCGTTTCAGGCACGGACAGATAATCTCACCCTGCGAGTGAGAAAGAGCTGGATTCGATTCTATATTTATTCCAAATTGGTTACATTGACAAACCATCAATGGAAACGACTATGAAGACTGCCACCATTTCAGATACCAACATCAAATTGTGTTCCTAGATATTTTGGCTGACTATTACTGAATTTATTTAACTAGGGATTGGAGGCACTAACTCATTTCGAGTCACAGACTTTAGAATCAAGATTACGGAATACTTGAGTAGATCATGGCCGTCGCACTATTCCTAATATTTTGCGTACCTAGAATTTATTTTTGTTCATTGTTCCAGTTATTTTAAATTTTTCATTTCATATAAAATAAAAATAAAACGGTCAACAGTCGGAATAAAATTATTTTCTCAAAGTAACCAAAATACATAGTTTTAAATTTGTACGGCCGTTATGCCATTCAAATGTTCACAAAACTTTCATAGAGTACAACTGATTTACTCAACACATTCGCATTAACTTTTAAGTTCAACAAAGGTTGTATTGAGAAAAAATAAATATATAAAAAAAGGAAATTACTCTACTTGGTTTTTTGTTGATACAAGTTGGTTATCTTTAATGTAATAATAATAAATAAATAATATTAACCTTACAATTTTGTCGCAAATGCCCACTAACTTTATTTTAAACATAATAGGTTATATATTTATTTATAAACTTTAATGTATCTAATTAATACATATGGCAGACTTATTGCTACGAGAGCAATCTCTTACAACTGTTATATTAATACAACACTTTTGAAAAATAATGCAGTGTTTGGTTTAGAAAAAGTTAATTTGTTTTTATGGTACTGAATTATTTAGCAACTAATATTAATGCTTGGAAACAATTTAATAAAAATATTATGTTTCGTTAAATATTTAAATTACGTGTGACTAAGTGTCCTGGAACAGTCACAGTCGCATTATGTTCGTATTTAACACTTTCATTCATACATGCTCTAATTAAATGGTGAACATTCAGAAAAAAATTATTTTCTCAAATTAACCAAAATACCTAAAATAATTTTAAATTTGTACTGCTTTTATGCCATTCAAATTTTCACGAAACTTTCATAGGGTACCATTCTCATGATTAAGACAAACTTATTGATATGGAACATACACAGTTGCATTATGTTCGTATTTAACAAACTCTCATTCATAATTGCTCTAATGAAACTGTCAACAGTCAGTAACAAATTAATTTCTCAAAGTACCTAAACTAGTTTTAAATTTTAACTGCCTTTATGCCATTCAAATTTTCACGAAATTTTCATAGAGTACCACTCGCATGATTAAGGTAAACTTATTGATATGTTATCTTATCAAAATCAGTATAAGAAAAATTTAGACTTTGGTATTAATATATATTTCATGCCAAAATAAAATGGCAGCATTTTACCAACTCATAGCCGCACATAGACCTCGCTATAATTCCATGCGACAGGAAGTCTACCACCCACTGGATTAACGTGTCAATGGGGCTATCTCAAACATAATGGCAAGAGATGAATTCTATGGGAGAACTATAATCTTATTGAAATCCATACATAAAAAGTCCAATATCGTGTACTAGAAATAAACTTCAAACGGCTATCCAGGTATTTTAAACTTTGCTTCAATAACATTCTTTTTCATTATTAAATAGTTCTAAAAAAATTGGTTAATCATCCTAATTATGGTCTTTAGCACCTTTTTAAACTGTTCTTACTGTTCATTTTTATATTTATCTGCCTGTCTGTCTGTCTACGACACCACTTAATGTAGAAAGTTGACATTTAGCATAATTGTAGGGAGTAGCTAATTATGGATATTATGTATGGAAAGATGAAATTCCAGGTGGATAGCAAAACTATCCACCTGGAGAGGAATTTCATCTTGTAGGAATTTCATCTTTCAGATGTTAGAAGTGAGATCTATTTTTGTGACGAGGTCCATATTGGCCATAAATATTATCAGCAACTGAGATAACAAAAAATGATTATTTTTATAAACAATTTAATCACTCAAATTTAACTACTACCAAAATAATAATGGCTAAGAAAAAAAATAAAGATTCATATAACTTCCCAATATCGAAATACTTAAAAAAATGTTACAATTGTTTTTTTCATTATTTACCAAGTTAGAACTATGTTAACGTAACACAATTTATTCATCAACAATTTATTCATTAAGATGTTAAGCGATGTATGCAGACTAAAAAAACCTTTCCAAAAGACTCATAATTGTGCAATTATATTCGACTCATACTATAGAACACACACGATTTGTTATTTAACTTAAGACCTGGTGTTTTCATTACATAAATATATTATAATGCCATGTTAAAACTTCTCAAACAATTTTTGTTTTATGAGGAAAACTTAGTTTTAAAATGCAATGTCGAAATATGACTCCATTTGTTAATTCTGGCATTCCTATATATTATCAGAGTAAGTGGTCAGCTCTGCACATTTGCTGCACACAGTGTATCAATGCTAAACACTACTCTACTTACTAAAAGGACAAAAGCATCATGACATATGTCTTTTGTAATTCGGATGATATAAATGAAGCCAAAGAACTATACGTAGAACAGGTACTATTGCATGACTAATATAAAAGGCATTACAAGTTAGTCTAGATACACAATAGACCGTTCTAACTAACTATTTGGGTAGAGACCTAAACCCCGAACGAGTAGTAAAATTTACTTCTGCCAAGACCTTCGATGGAATATTTAACTTTACATGAGAACAATTTTGGATCAACTTCAAGCCCACAAGCATTCCAACATATAAAACGAATACCCGCTCGACTGACTTGAATTCAATTACATATGAGGATCTCAACCAATTGGTTCAAAAGTTCAAGCTTATCCAAAAAACAAGCCAAGATTTCAGGTTCCCGTCTAAAAGATTGCAACTTACTTCAGTATGACACAATATCTTACTCAATGGAACCTTTAACTTTACAAGAGAGCAATCTTGGATCAACTTCAAGTCTACAAGGAGATCGCTCCAATAATCCAGCAGTACGGCGAATACTTGCTCAACTAAATTACATTTGGTCCAAAAATTAGATTTATTCAAGAATCGATCCAAGATTTTGGATTCTCAGTTAGAAAACTGACTCGTCACTACAGCGTGACACAAAAATATCTTCACTATACTTATAAAACACTTTACACTTCATATGTTAAATACATTATAAACAAATTAAAAGAATTTTTTAATACAAAGATGATATAGATTTCTCCAATGTTATTTTCTTTCATATATATATTAGATCGTCAGTTGCTCTGTTCATAGATTCTGCAAAACTAATTCCAAAAGGTGGACTTCTGCATAACGAAAATAAAACTCTTTTATGTTCCAATTGCTTATGTTGCCAATATGAAAGAGATCTAGGAAAATATGAAATTACTGCTGGAAATAATTTCGTACAACAGATGTTTATAAAATTTTAGTGCTTGACTACACGAAACACTAATTTTTTCTTTGCAAATACAGGACAGAAAAATCAATATATTAAAAAAGATTGGTCTATTATATACTCCACTTAGCCTGAGAGAAAGGATTGTTTTAACTACTCCTTTGACTAAACCTGAAGACGTGTTCTTATCATCATTATAATTTAAACTTGGACTCGTAACAAATTTTGTGAAATTAATGGATCAAAATGTGACCGGTGATGACTTTTTTATATAAAAGTTCCCAAATATTACTGCCAATTGTTGAAATATCCATTCAATTCTCGAATAATCACAGAGTTATCGAATAATCATTATTGCAATGGTTAATGCTCCTGCAGGGAACATCTCAAGCGATACAAAGTGGGACACGTCGAAGATTTTATTCAGCCTTGAATTTCAGAAAGCAAAATCAATTACTTGGGTAATTCAGTGGCATTCTTAAGCATTTTTTTTACGCGAAGATTCTGTTTATGATAAGAAAATGTTTAAATGTAATCTTGACTTGTATTAAATATATTTGGCTTTAATTTTGTAAAAATTCATTATTTTATTTGATACTACATGATGTATTATTTCTACTTTCTTTAAGTTCTTTACAGCGACCTAGGTTTCGTTCTATTACAACATCTTCAGGTGGGCTATTAGCAAAGATAGCTAGACACCTAGATAGCTAGATAGACCATTATCCACTTCCAACAGCATTTATATATTACCAAAAACAATAGCGGAACTCGGGTTTGTGCAGGTTTTTCCTCTGCTTACGTAGTGAATTTATTGTATTGTAGTTTTTATTACATATATATTTTTGAAAGTTTTACTTTCAAAAATATAATAAAAACTACACCGCTCCCCTAAAATAAACTCACTAACGTAAGCGAAGGAACAACCCGCACAAAACCAACTTCCACTATTGGTTAGGGTAATATATAAATGCTGTTGGAGTTCCAAAGAGTTAATCTTTGCTAATTGACCACCTGAAAATGTTGTAATACAACGAAACCTAGGTCGTGGTAAAGAATTTAAAGAAAGCAGAAATTATACTACATCACGTAGTTTCATTTAATTTTAATCCTGACTGATAAAATGTTGGAAATGAAAAATATTTTGTCATTGAGAAATCATTTCTCCGCAATAAAGGCCCAAGTAAAACAGATGATTTCCATCTTCCATTTTCAAAAAAAATCTAAAGAAAGCATTACCAAAAACCCACCTATATTTACCAATAAACTACCTAGGTATATTGTATATTGTTTTCTATTTAAGGGCTTTCAAGCCAGTTTTCATGGCAAATACAATATTTTTTGCCCATCTCGAAAAGGACAGAATTTCGAAATGTTCTTAGTCATTCAAAATGAACACATAATTTTATATATAATGACAGCCTATTCTTACAATAGCAATTTGTTTCAGTCAACTATAACAGAATAATTTAAAAATTTAGCTACACGGTTAATTGCAAACGGTACAAAAAACAATGCAACTGAATAAAACCAACTACGAATATTATTTTTCCTCACGTAGATATAAGTCCACTTATGTACATCGATGTTGCATTAAAGAAACAAGTAAATTAAATAAAGAAAAATATTAAGTCTATATCAAGTCTCACAAAAAGAATTATGAACCCAATCTTCACATAATCAAAACTCGACGATTTTACCTTCAGGTACCATAGCTTTCCATTGATTTCCCTAAAATTTTTCCGTACCTACTATTTTAAGAAAACGGTGATGCCGACCCCATACCCTCATCCCAATGGCAAATATGAAGATGGAACTCCGAAAAACACCGAGCAACACAGTTTAAATAGCTAGTATTATACAAAAGTAATTTGCTTAATGGGAAAACCCTTTATCCGCAGGGACTAATCTAACTGCTGTGTTATATTATTTATTATAGACCCCGTGCACGATGCTATCAGTGCCATATTGTGACAAATTAATGGATCCTATTTATGCTACATATTGTAAGCAATCAAAATTAATTATAATACCTAAACATAGTGTGGTATGTTTTAGAAAAGCGCTCTAATAATATCCGTGCCATGGTTTTTTACTCATATATACTTAAAAATGCCAAAAAAATCTTTTGTTTTTGATGTCATTTACCCTTGTCTCGAAAAAAAACTGTATCTCTTCCAAAAATTATCCAATTTTAATAATATTTTCGGTGTTTTCTTAATAAAAACTTGTACAAGGATAACAAAATACAAAAAAATTATGGAAATATATATTGTGAACAAAAATTATAACAAAAACTAAAATCAAGGTCACATCGTCATTTTCGCAGTTCGGTACATCCTCCGCATCAGCAAAATAATTGTTATCGTCACTATTATCCCTATCACTCAAAATTTGCATTATGCCAAATTGTGAATGCACCATAATGTCACTCCCACTATCAGTTTCTTCACAACTTGAAAAACGATCATTTTCACTCGAATTATTTTCGTATTCCGACATTATGGGTTAGAAATTTTCTTTTTCTGGATCCTTTTTATATTGTAATTACTAATAATATTATAATTTGAACTTTATGTAACACATAGAAAGATAAGAAATTAGCGATGCGTGCGAGCAACCTCCCTACCGCGCTCTAAACAGCAACTGATTTGCGCTCATGCCAAATTTAGTTAGTACGCGCACAAGCGCGATGGCGCTCGTTGGCACTCAAACAGTTAATATCCACTCGAACATATCTTCTTTATATTCAATGATGTTTACTATTCTCTCAATAAAGTACTTCACTGATATTGAAAAACATGTAACCAAAAATTCTTATTGAGGGCCTCTATGTCTCTTACCTATAAGGCAACAAAAATTGTATGTATTTTGTTATATGTATGTAAAACAATATCTGACCTAGTTTCAGCACTTTCAAGTGTAGATAGTGTTCTATAGTGTTCTATCTACAAGTATATTATTGAGCATAAATAATATAGTGTTCTATTTACAAGTATATTATTCTATCTACAAGTATATTATTGAGCATAAATAAATTTCGTATATATTTACAAATGCACTGTAATTTAATTTTATCTCTTACATTCTATTCAAAATTGAGTTGTGAACGCAATAATATCATAAATGGTTAAACCTCACATCGTCTTTGTTAGAATTGTTTGTATTGAACCTATGATATAAATCTATACATATAATAAAATTACAACAAAGTGAATTCTGTACATCGTGAGCATCACACAAAATCTAATGGATGGATTTTGATGAAATTTGCTATGGTAATAGTATATACCTAGGGCAACATATAACAGAAAAGAAAATTGTGTGTGTCAGTTAAGACGTGTGACTGGAATTTACTCCTTATGTATCAATATCATTAAATGTAAATGGAAAATTCATTAATAAAAAAATACTGACAATGTAATTATTTTCAAGTAAAACACAAATGAACAGATCAAATTTATACAATAAAGTTAAAAACATTTAGTAACGTCGGACTAGGAAGTTAAAATTAAAAGAGACTTTTTAATTTTGTAGGATAGAAGACACCAAATATTCACACATAATGACATTTAACGATAACAACTTAATATAATCGAACGATAGCAAACTATATGTATAAGAACGTCCATGTCATGTCACACTCCGTGATTACGATTACACCATAAGAAAATGCCAAATAAACATATTAATTTCTCATTCTAAAGATGTGCAGAAATGTTGCCGGGAGAGGCCAACTAATGGTTACACTTTTTTGAACGCTCTGATCTTCGCATACTCTGAACTTCTGATTTTACTCTTCATCAAACTTCATACCAAGCGCTATATATGAAGATTGATTCTTAAGGACTAAACTCCAAAAACAAAAATTTTTTTTTTTCCCAATTACATGCGAATGAAGTCATAGTCACAGCTAGTATGTAATACCCCTGCCTCAAAGGGATTATTTTTTGAGGAGCTAAATTATTGTTTTAATAATTTTAGTAGATTTACGAAATAATAAATCTATTTAGATCTAAATTGGCTGTATGCCTCATTGATCTTAAAAATGTGTAGTTACAACATTTTAATAACACTGTATTCTCAAAAAGTTGATGACAATATAAATAAAGTAATAATTCATATAATTGATGAACTAACAGGATGATGGAAAAATAAAATCGGCCAAACTTAAACCTTTTATAAATTATGCAGTATAAATTCGCTTTTTTATTAAATGCAAATAAAGTTTTGTACGCTCATTGGCTGTATAAATTTGGAAAATGTGAATATTTCATCTTAAACATCAGTAATTAATAGAATGGAAAATGCTTTGAAAGCGTCAAGGTTATATTCCAACTATTGTTTTCAAAATTACACTAAAAATTATAAAAGAAGAAGGATTTCCTTAAATATGATTAATAATTAAGAAAAATGATTTTAAGCTATGTTTTAAGAAGTTACATTATTATCCAACTAAAAGTATGTAGCAGTGTAATCATGCTATATTCTTATTCTAGTAGGACATATTTGAGGTAAATTTGTGCCTAGGAAAATATCAAACTTGTCTTTCCCATTTTGTATCTACAAAGCATACAACTATAAAGTAGCACTCCATCAATGCAGTTTCAGTCGAAGATAGACGTTCAACACCACGCTTGAGATACATCAACCATTATTAATTATGTATGTGTACATAAACAAACTACAATTGTGAGAAAAACTACGCCAAAAATATAACTTTCCTCGGATAACACCGCAATTACTCCTCTGCAGTGTTAGTGTCGCCATTAATACAAAACCGGCAAAATGTATCCTACAATCAAATTTTTTAAAAAATAATTTTTATCTTACCAAAAACGCTTAATCATACAAAAAAGTGTATTTAACCAAATTTATAGAGAATTTTATGCGTTACTAGTTTGGCACTAACCTGTAATGTTATGCAAGCCATAGCAAACGAGGTATTTGCAAAAAACTGATTTTCATGACCTTCAATGTCTTAACTAAGAATAAGAATTCCATTTTGCAAACTCATTAAAGAAATTATATAAATCTATAAACTCGAAAATGTTTATTCCGAATTGTATAATTCTTCATCAAACTTTGTCTACTCTTCAGAGGAGAATCAAGTGCAAGAATTAGCATAGAATAGCATTTGGTCAGAATCAATTCTACAACGTAAAGATCAATTGTTTCAGTGTAGCAAACAGTAATGTTGCAGCTTTATAAAGAAAATAAAAGAGGTAGCAAAAAAGAGAGTAAAAGCAACACGCATTTGCTACTTTTTATAATCGGATAGATTGAAAAGGAAAAATATTTATATAATAAAATCTATAGCCGAAATCAAAGTTTCAAAGTGAAAGAGTATAATTCAAGAGTTTAAATTAAAACTTCAATATATATTCAAAATAAAGACTAAAGTTTTCTATTTATCGAATTTTTTCTTCAACATTCTGATGAAAAAAATCAGATTCTAACAATAATTCTACAATTTTATTACCTCATGAACATAAATCCATGAATGAATGATGCTTTACAAAGAAATGTCACTAATATATCCATCCATACCTAAAGTTGTTTGTGATCATTACAACAAATATGAAACAAATATGAACAGTTGTTTGTGATCATTACAACAAATATGATACACTAAAAAAATTACTAAGCTTAAGAAAAGTATGTCATATGTCCCACATTTACAGCAAAGTGCAAGGGAGGGCTAATATCATAAATGTACAGTACGTTACAAGATAGAACTGTTGAAGTAAATTCAAATTAACTAACAACTTTTACTATTAGACTAAGTTATAAATTCTTAACTCTATTGTTATGCAAGTTGGCAGGTCATAAAGTGAGACTTCACTGGTTTATCAAATCGATATCGATATAAGATTAATTAAAAATAAAAGAATTAATTGATGATTAATAAATATAAAATTTTAAATTACAATATTTTTTAAATGTAATACATGCCTATGCTTATCCAGTAATATTGTTTAACCCTATGTTTTAGATATATTGAGATAAAGTAATTTTTTAATATGAACCATATTCTAAAAACCCCAAGGTCACGTCGCATAAATATAATTAAATAATTTAAGATTAAGATTTACTAATTACTCGGAACACCTACTATGTGATCAGTAGACATTCATTCACAGATTAATAGATAAAAATAAGAATGTTCTCAATACATTCTCTTCTGCCTTTCACTACTTTCATATTTTTCGGTCGACCATTCTAATAGTTATATTAAATACTAGCATTTTTCTAACACTCTCTTTACACATATGACTAATATCATACATATATGTCTTATAGACATAGTTACAGATAAAATCAACTTTATCCAATTACGGTAACATATATATAGCCAAACAAAGGGATTTAAGTTTAAGGGCATTCCATCCATACTGCTATAAAGGTCCTAAGTATTATTAAAGTGAAATGAATGTTGCAATAAGTGATTGCTAAAAAAAATTAGTTTTGCAAACTTTTACTTTCGCTACTATACAGTTCTCAGATTCAACGATTCAGGCGTGAAAATGAATTTTAGAAATTTCTGATCTCATTTTTTTTTTGATTCACCTTTAACTCAAATTAGAGTACAAGTCAAATCGGAAATTTCAGATATAAAGGTTATACGTATCATTAAATCAAAAGTAGATTGATTTCGGAGAAGTCAGAAAACAAAACTAAATACTAAATTTTTAATATATTAAAATGAATTGTAAGAATATAAAAACAATACCTTCTTCTGCCTATCCTGTTTAGTCTGACAACTCGCATGGGGTAACAAATAAAACGGAAGCTTAATAAGTTTAGGCGCGGCCATCTCTATAGCAGCTTCCACGACCCAAGACGGAACAGTCTCGCTCAGCAAGTTGCCCTCCGTATCTCCTCCTGCATCACCTACAACCAATCTATACAAGGTTCGTCCCCCAACCTCGCTGAATATCAATGGAGTGTGGGGAGGCACGGTGAAATAAGTATTCCCCAATGCCTTGGTTCCATTCTCATTCAAGCGCTGTGGATGATTCCAGTGGTCTAAAAGGGCTTGAAGAAGTAATGCACCAAAATTTACTTTCTGATCGCTATCCGCAGCCAAACCCGCCTCCTTTGCACTTACCCACGCGCTCAGACAGTCAGTCTCATCCTGTCCCAAGTGTATCGTAAGCATACCAGTCTTTAAATCAATATTGAACCAATTTGGAATATAAACCATTTTAAATCTCCGCTTTATTTCTTCCTCAAAATCTACCTCCCCCAATTCTTCCACTTTACATGCTTTTAATACGTCAATTAATGTTACTTTATTATCAGTATCCTTTGTAAGAATATGTCTTTTGTCATTCAGTACAGCATAATATCTAATGGCAGCTCCTCCCGGTATGTGACAGGTCGGCGTTGATTGTATGGCATTAGTGTTATTTACATAATTGTTTGGATTAAACTGATTGCTAGCTGAAGAATCTGATGATATGGAATTGAGAGGAGGAAGCTTCCAGCACCTGATGTCTGACTGCGAAGTCGATACCCAAACTCCCTGGTAATCAGCAGTGAAGCAAATTTTTAATATGGGCGCTGACTCAATACAAATGATTACTGAATTTTCCGGATTTCTAAGCTCTGTTAAAATAACTTGCTTATCTCTGCCACCTGATATAACGTGAGAAAAATTATCAGTGGCCAGCAAAGCCCAAACAGCTTCTGTATGAACTCGAATAGTCTGGACACACCTTTGCTGTGCTAACGACCACAATTTTATAGTTCCATCCGAACTACCAGAGACACACTGTTGTCCATCGCGACTTACGACAAGAGCTTTTACGTTATCAGCGTGACCTTTTAACTTCATTAACCTGGAACAGCATCTGGGATCCCAAACCCTCAGCACTTTTTCCGTCGAGCCGCTCACTAACACTGTCCCCGACGGATTCATGGCAAGACTATATATAGACTCCTTATTGCCCACTAAACTGGATGTGGTCACTGTATTGTTACTTGCCGTTAAGGCTGTTAATGTGTTTACGTCCCACAAAAAGATCGCTCTATCTAGGCCGGCGCTTGCGACTTGTTCCTTATCTTTAGCGTAAGCTAGCGTCCTAACGTAATCCTTATGCGTTCGCAGTGTAGACATACAAAATCCTTTATGAGCATTCCACACTTTAACAGTTGTATCACTCGACGCACTAATTAAATTTTTACCGCCGCAACATAACACTATATCGTTTACCCAGTCCGTATGATGTTCCATGCTTTGTATGTAGCGATCTTGCACTCCCGCCCCGGTATGCCATACACGTATGATTCCATCCCTTCCAGCAGAATACAACCGTCCGAGTACCGGGTCTAATTGGAGCGAACTAACGCCGGCTTTATGCCGCCGCTCCTCCTTGTCGCGTATCACGAAAGACACTTGAACACTGGCACTCCGCACTTGTTTGCGCATAGTTTGTCCTGTTTTATGATTCGCCATCTTCTAACAATATCTTCTAAATACAATGACGACCATTTCGACGATTCTACGTTTATACTTTTTAAGAATACGCTTTATTTTTGACGGTCTTTATCTTAAAATTAGTTAACACGAATGGACAGACATTGTTTTCCTGACATGAGTGAAACATACCATTTGACAGCTAAGAACTACACAGCAAATTACTTTAAAAAATTGCCAGGACAAAGAAGACCACAAAAATTGTCCAGTTACGTATAAAATGGATGCAGTAAAAAAATATTTGTTCAATTGCCATAACGGAATTTATATAAAACGTCTCCTTATGTACTAATTTAATAAAGGAAAAAATATCTTTGATCTAATTTTATATTTTGAGGTGCCTCTGACATTGCATATTACTAATATTTTAATTGGGAACATTGGGTATTTGTTACTTAATAACTTTGCAACCAAGCAATGAATCACTTCACGTGAATATTTTTCAGCCGCTTTACAGACATAAAATATTAACACTACTGAAATATGTTTGTTACTCAACCACGTCTAACTGACCACGTATAACGAATTTTTATAAAAATTAGCACGGATGTAGTTCAAATTAACTTATAGATTACTTTTAATCCGAGAAATAAAATTATTCCTATAGAATGAAACTGGATGTTTACTAAAATTTTATTATTAAACATCTACTTTTTTATTTACCTGTAGTATTAGAATAAACATATCTAATTATTAAAGTTCTTTGTTACATGTGATTTATATCCGGCGTATAGCTAAAATGAAGTGAAAAATTTAAATTTATCATGATGTACAATTATTATTCCTGCTAGAATTTTATAGAAATACTGAGATCACATTTTGGATGTTAAAAGAATCCAAAAAAATATAATTTTTTGGATCGGTTATATAATATTTCGTGATAGCTCATTAAAATATGTCCAACGTGTGATGTAAGTTGCGCATAAAGCAACATCATAAACACCCATATTGGGTAAACGGCCAATATCCGATTCATAGATAATATACCAAAATATGATTGCCAATGATTGGCCGAAGATAAATCAAATTTTGGGCCATTTTTACATCATTGACAAACCACAAAGGGTACGTTCCACTAGGCGATCAAAACTCAAACGTCATTGTTCACGACTGCTTCGATCCCATGCAACACCGACTATTAGACAGTCTAGCGGTAGGTGTTGTCCCTGAGGTGATGGTCCATACCGACGCACGTATCAACGTGAGTCGTTGCGGTCGTTTATCTATCAATTTGACTTTGAGATATTGATATATGAAAATTATGTAAATAAATTTATATTGTCTTTTAAAATAAAACAAAACGAACGTTGTTTAATTTTAAAAGTGACAAAGAGAATCACTTTATGCAGTTCTGAGAAATATATAATAAAAGTAAAGGTTACACAAAAAGGTGCAAAACATGCAAACAATCATAAAAATTTTATAGAAATTAAATTACACTTTTGCAATTAATGTGTCAATTATTGCTTAACGAATGTAGCGTAAAACCATAAGAAAAAAATACAATGCTATAATCTCTTTATTTTTGTCAAATACCCGCCATTTCCTCATAGTTAAAATACGCATTGTTCATAACTCGTTCCAATTAACTGACAGTTACATCATTGACAAGCTAGTGGAATGAGTTTGATCGCGGTCGTGGGTGCGAGCGTTGCGAGCGCTGAGTGGAACGTATTCAATTATTCGCATAATAATGACTGACAATAAATAATGCTAAAACTAATTCTTTTCTCGGATCTTTTTTTGGATGTTTCATTGACTTTCCACTTGATACAAATGTTATAAGTAGGTATTTAGTAAATCCCAATATGCTTTTTAATTGTATAATTTTATCATAATAATGCTAAAATAATAAATTTGACGTGGAAAACTAAGTACATAAAACATAACAATATGACAGCGTCATTGTCCAATGAAGCGGTTGTGAACAATGATCATAGATAATATACTAAAACAATGATGCCGCCATATGTCTATACTTAGTTGTCCATCGTTGCCAAGAATAAACCTAATTATATTCAAATGTTTTTGCCTAATTCATAATTATTATTTATATATTATACATTAAAATTGCAATGTTCCAATTGTTCAAATAGACATTTACATAATTATTTTGCATAAAAAATCATTAATTAAATCAAATTTAAAATGTTTAATTAATAATTTAAGTTATCTAGTTAAGTAAAAAATATTAGGAAATTGTAATAAAATTTTGATAATTTTTCATAATAACATTCTTGTTTCATAAACATGAATTATTTCAATTATCAATTAAAAGATTAATTTTAAGCATGTCCAGAAGAACGGAATAAAAACATTGAACGGCGAAAATGTGTTTTAAAAGTTAAAATAAACTAATAAAACCATTGTTATAGTTGCCCTCTCATAATGTACTAAACGATACGATAAAAAGAAACATTTTAAGGCCATTATAAAATTAAACCAAGATAAAACCAGTTTTTAGTTTATAATATGTAACTATAATTTTATAAACAGTCCTTATCGAAATTCCGCTGAGTTGATATTAACTAAAAATAATTTGTTTACTTTACTGCCGTCTACATAAGTCAGGGTACTTCTCAGTCAGTAAACTTCTTTTCATTTGTGAAGTCTGTTATAGATTGCACATCCAACGCTTAGTAGATTAAATCAGTAAGAAACCTATTAATATTGGTATCACAATTCGATCTTTAAGGGATTAATTCAAACCCGTGCGATTCAGGTCGTGACTCAATTTAATGAGTTACGATCTAAAAGACGAACTTATGTTAAACATGCACGAATCGATTCGGATCTTATGACGTTCGATATTCGAACGATATTGGAATCGTATCAAATAGTTACGCCGAACAATATTACAGCCAATATCATATCGAACGATATATTCTGGAATAAAATCCTTTTTGAATTTATGCAACAGTTCATTTATTATTTAGTTACGATAAAGTGACATAAATACACAAGACATCAAAAAATATATGATATGAATGTAGTAAGTAATGAAATATATAATAATATTTTAGCAATCATTTAACTGCTTTCTCTGTTGTAGATAGACCATTTATTATTTCTAATAAAAGTTTTTGGCAATTGCTTTACGTAATCAATAACAAAATATAACTAATCAAAAATATTACAAATTTTTAAATAACGCAGTCCAGGTCTAATATAATGATCGGATATCAAAATATATTAAAACATATCCACTTCACACTTCAAATAATAATTACCCATTGTCTACAGTTCTAAATAGCCTCATGATTCTATTATTCATTCGAATGGATCTCGCACTCGAATCGAATGATTCGATCCCACACTAATACATTTGTACCAATCGAAGTCCGTATTGCAATTGTTTGTATTGATCCAAAATATCGAAGTGTCGTATAATGTCGTATCGATACTTGAAAGTATCGGCTCGGATAATTCAAATTTAAAGAATAAATACTCTGCGGTAATGTGTGCACACGAGTTTCTTTGGCTTTCATTTTATCGTAAGCGGCGTTTAAACTGTGACAGTTCGTGCGACAGTTGCTGTCCTGGCAGTTGCAGTAACAGTGTTCTACTATGAAAATATTCGGAGATTCGCCTGCGTATAAACGGCGACAGTTTGTGACAGTGACGCTTCCACGACGGCAACTGCACGATTTATAGACACCTATGTAGTAATTCTTGACTAGCAAGTTTCTCTGGTACCAATCCGTAAATATGGGACTGCAGCAATTAATGATTTTATAAAATTATGGCCTTTATTGATACGATTTTCCGCCTCAGTGATTTATTCTACGCCCTACATATACGCTCACAGCGAGGCTGGCTATATCACCTTAATAAAAATTGACCATATTTCCCACATATACCAGTCGTATGCTGAAATGGAAATAGGGCAACACTCACTAGTTAATTTACAAAAAAAAAACAGAAAAATATCATAATTCTCAAAACTTAAAAAATGCAACCTGATTCTTATGTATAAATACTTAATAAACAAATCTGGGGTGTCGAATTAAAAAATACTCGCCTGTTATTTTGATTACAAAAATGTACTAGTAGCCATCTTTTATCTGTATTGACTAGTTACATCTAAAATAATAACGCTGAAATTCTTATCGGACTGGTAATATTACCCTAAATTAAATTCTCTCAAGAAAAAAATACAGTTTGGTTTAAAAGGTAACAAAATTACATTAATTTACCATAAAGTTGAAATTTTATTAACTTATCGATTTCATAGAAAATTCCATTAGAAGTTTTTGGTTTAATTTAATTATACAATAAGTAAAAATGAAAGTTTTTAAAATAACAAAAATAAAACCAACTAGCAAATTTGTATTTTATTGTTTTTTGAAACAGTTTCCGTGGCCACTGGGAGAAGCAGTCGGCCCACCCTTCCATGGACTTTCCGAAGGCAGTCATAGCTATTTTGGCGTACAGAAACCGTTTTTCTCAAAGTATATCTTTTATTATTGGTAATAAACAGAAATAGCACGGCGTGAGGTTGACGAATTATTGCATATGACCCATAATTTCTACATCCGACATAGGCAAATATATGATCATTCGTCTGGCTGAGTGCGTAAAGATGTGTCGGGATGAAGAAAAATTCTATGCAAGAGCAAGTTTCTCTTGAACTTTTTCCTGAACAATACGCAAATAATTGTCGCGATAACAGTTATTTTATTTTCCAAACCGAGGTTCATGCTCTACATATAATTTTTCAAAGAAGTTCATGCTCTACGTTATATTTCTATTTGACACGACAATAAAAGTCAGTGCAATTAAATATTGAATTCCACGGCAACTTTATAGAGGCACCATAGATCGGTATCTTGCAAGAAAAATCACGAACTATTCACTAAAAAAAGATTTAGAATGATTGGAGTACCTATTTCAAAAGAACGATGTTTTTTACGGATTGTCAAGAGAAGGATTTCGCGGAACAGTCTTCCAGTATGCCGAAAACACTGTTTCCTCCGGCCATTTAAAATGGTACTATCGAAACGGGTTGGTACAAGGGGTTTATCGAACGATACCCTACCCTTAAAAAATCCAAGGCCAACATAAATCACACAAGCTAAATGATAAACCTCAAGTTTACTGATTTTTCGATCTACTAGAGGCGCATATCAAAAAGCATGACATTGACGCTACTCGTCTATATGATATGTACAAAACCTTTATCCTTCAACAAGACACCACGAATCCTTTTTCTGAGTTTGTCATTTTAGTAGTAATAAAGTATTTTTATGTATTCTGTATTTTTTCATTGTTCCATTTTAATATGTACCTACTTTCATGATAACCTCAAAAAACTAAAGCATGCTCGCTTTGCTCTAAGCATGCCCGTTTGGACCACGAGACGCATCCCTTTAGGCCGACCCTCGGGTATTAGTAATTTACTTCTGATTTTACATTTTTCAGACTTATGGAAAATTTATTGATACACTATTAAATTCCTTCCTCTTTTTCATCATCTAACGTCGACCATAGTCGACAGTCGTGTAAAAGTATCTGCTACAACGTATGGACCAATAATTTAAAAAAATGGAAAATTTCTTCTTTAGTCGACAGTTTTAAAAGGTATTTTATTTTAATTTTAAGAAAACAGAACAACGAAGCAAACACTTTTTTTCTAAATTTAGAGTAGCCTGTTATTTCTGACCATTCAAAATCCACGTATCGGGTGAGTCACGAACTAACAACTGTGTAGATTATTTGTATTCACGAACCAACAACTGTGCAAATTACGTACATTCACGAACAAACAACTGTTGCTGTATTTTGTGGAAAAAGTCCGAGCCATCTCGAATTTGTTATAGCATTCAATGATAAAAATTAGGTCGTGCAGGATAATTTCAAATTTGCATCATTTGTACGTGTTGCACTTGATAATTATGATATCTCTATAATCCTATAAAGAATGTATCTTGGAATATCAGTGTGTCTTTACATGATATGTGCGAAAGTGAAGGAATTTGACTTACTCGAGCCCTTTTTCGTTTAGTGTTGTACGGGGGTTTCCTATACTCGAACCTCGATAACAGAACCTTCACCATAAAGCCTTCTTTGAGACTATGTATAATGCACTCTATAAATATGCGTGTTTTCAGATACCTCTATCGATAGCGACGAAGCGAGCACTCGAGCCTTTTTTCGCTTAGTACGGGGTTTTCCTTTACTGGTACCATCAATGCCTTCCCTATAAAGCCTTCTTTGAGACTATGTATAACGCACTCTATAAATATGAATGTTTTCAGATGCCTCTATCGATAGCGACAAAGCGAGCACTCGATCCTTTCTCGTTTAGTACGGGGTTTTCCTTTACTGGTACCATCAATGCCTTCCCTATAAAGCCTTCTTTGAGACTGTTTAACGCACTCTATAAATATGAATGTTTTCAGATGCCTCTATCGATAACGACGAAGCGAGCAGCGCGATACTTGCATTTAATTAAATGCATATTAACGTATGCTTGTGACGGACTTATTGAAGCATTAGGGCTCAAAAAGGGTTCACAACACATAATGGAAATGCCAAGTTGCCGTAAACCTCTCTATACCCGCGCCTTTTTGCAAAACAACTGTACCCGCACAAGTCACAGAACTAAACTAATTCCGCTTGTTGATATTTGATCACTGCAAAAATTTTAGATATTTCAATTATGATAAGAGTAGAAAGTTTGTTTAAATATATAAAATCGACTTATAATGTATTATACATTTAATTAGTAACAGACATTCTTGTATTAAATGCCCTGAAAAAACTGATTTTATTTTACACGCTAGATAAACTTGAATCCAAATATAATATTTTTAGTAAAATACTCCAAAATCCTGAAAATTATATATATATATATATATATATATATATATATATACAAATACATATATATAACAATCAGAACATTTGATAGGTGCGTGACATTAGTGCCGCCTAGCGTCCGCAATTAAAGTTTCTGACGCTAGGCGGCATTGATGTTACGTTCAAATTAACGGTTCAGGTAAATACAGGAAGTCCAGTGCCAGATTTCAATGTTTGAAAAATTGTAAAAAAAACTACACCTCTAATAGAAAGTAGGTTTATTTTAACTTTATAACAACAAATGCGGATTTTATTTTTTAAAAACCACGTTTTCCAAATGGCGGCCATCGAGTCTGACACACTCTTCAAGTCTAGCACGCATGTTTGCAAAAACGCGTTTGCAGAGCGACTGTGGTATCCTACTGACTTCGGCTCGAATATTTTCTTTAATTTGTGTCACAGTGCTCGGATTAGTTTTGTAAACAACGGGTACTTAAATCCCCATAAGAAAAAGTCACATGGGCTTAAATCGGGTGACCTAGGTGGCCACGGTACGGTACCGTTTCGGGATATGTTTTTTTTCTGGAAATAACTGCCGCACTGCATTCATGGACACATTAGCAGTGTGAGCTGTGGCCCCATCCTACTGGAACCATGTGTTTTGGTTGAAGGATGGACTATTCTGTAGTTCTACTCTGAAAAAGTCATTTAACATCTGGGCATATCTCTCCGAATTCATAGTTACAGTTTGGCCACGTTGATTTTGAAAGAAATAAGGCCCTATGATTGCAGATGCAGACATGGCACACCAGACTGTTACTTTAGGCTTATGTAAAGGCTCTTGATGCATTTGTCTTGGGTTGTGGACATCCCAGTAACGAAAGTTCTGTTTATTCACATATCCTCCAATGTGAAAGTGAGCTTCGTCACTAAAGAATATGTTGCCCATCCGGGTAGCAGTACGAAATCTCAACAACTTCACCTCCGCGTAAGTTTTTCTTAATTCAAAGTCGGAATCGTGTAAATCTTGAACAATTTGAATTTTATATGGATGGAACTTGAGCTTTTTTCGCATTATTACCTGTAAAGTTGATTTCGGAATTCCCAATATCGATGAACGTGTACGCAGTGATAAACGGGGATTTTCAACGACAGAAACCATAACACGCTCGACATTTTCATCCGTGGCTACCAATGGTGTAGGTCCTGGCCTGGGCCTATTTAATGTTGATCCTGTAGCTCTGAACCTTGCTACCCATGACTGAATGAGGTTGATCGATGGTCCATCACGTAATCGACGAATACTGTAACGATTATTAAATCGGCGGCGTGCTACAGACAGCGAAAATCCACTCGAAATGTACGCCTCGACGGCAAAAGCGCGGTGCTCTCCACTCCACTGTTCCATGGCTACTAAAACATCCGCACCACTTGCGCCCCCGCGCCCCTCTCATATGTTGCGTTCAGAAACTATGTTTGTTCAAATTTTGAAATCTGCCACTGTATTTACGTGAATAATATGAAAATAACTAACCTACTTAACTAACCTACACCTGTATTTAGGTACGTGAATAATATGAAAATAACGAGAGATATCCCCTGTGACATATATTGCATGCAATATTTTCTTTATTTTTTGTTCCTAAATATGTATCAATTATTCCTTTGTTGTCTTTGTAAATAAAAGTATTATTCGTGTTTTTGATAAAATCATGTTAATTTATATTAAGTTTTTTGTTTTGTATTTTATTGTAAAGTAAAGAAAAATGTCTAAATACATGCTTTTGTTAACAAATAATAACAAGATTTTAGTTGTCATTATTCATAATATATAAAATCCTTTCGTTTTGAGCTCAAAAAAATTAATAAAATAATCAAACAATGTCAGAAGAAACAATGTAATTTTTCAGAAGCTATTCATTTATTTTTTTAAATAATTTCAAAAGTAACAACATTTGTTACAACAAAAAAGTATCAATGAAGAAGATTGAATCAGATACTCTGTCAGTTATTGAGATGCATACTGAAATGCGTGGGATTCGCGAGATTCTTCTCGCGATATGATTTCTAAGAAAGTAACATTCTCTCCAAGGTGCTCGTTTTAAACTTTAAATCGCCAATAAATTACAACCATTTCCAAGAAGCTTTAAAGAATATGAATTGAATATAGACTGCTTGTATAAGGTATTCTAAATGATTAAAAAAAGCATGGACATTTCCGGTACATCTTTTGGTGACAAAAGTATGGGTGCTATTGAAAAGTGGAAGAAAGTCATGCAAGGGTTTTCCAATAATGAAATCCCTGACATGTTTCATATCATACCTTTCATTTTTAATATCCCTAGTTCGAATTGCTTTGTCGAAAGGGTTTTTTTTCATAATTTGTGTTGAAGTGGACTGATGTAGGAAATCAATGATAAAAAATTAATTTATGACCATTTTTAATTATGATCGTAATTGTATTAATATGTTCAAATATGTTAAATCGAACAAAAACATATTAAAATTTAAACGTTCCTCAGTAAAAAACAAGAAAACATAAAAAATCTCAGTAATCATTTTGTTTTTCATTTGTCCCGGGTAAAAAACGTATTTTTGCCCATTTATGCATTTATCCCTTACAGGCTGAAAAAAATCTGGCAACCCTACTTGTAATTTTTTTTTGTTTTTATGGAATCCTACTTATCAGTAAACTTTCAAAAACTAAATAAACTAAAAAGAATATTAAAAAAAGTATTGCGTGAAAACGTTCTTGCAAAGTCAGAATATTGGAATTGACGCAGTTATCTAAATTAAAACGATTTTTTCAACCAATCATTTTTTCAGTGGAAATAACAAACAATATATTAAAACGATTGCTTACCGATAACAAATAATATTCCATTTTTTTAAAATTCTGCAGCTTATATCTTATATCGTTTTATGAATATAGCTTCATAAAACGATAAAAATTACATTTGCAGAATTAAGAAAAATGGAGTGTGATATACAGGTGTGCCGTATGTATCTTTGTTGTGATTAGAAAATTTGAATCTGGATCACTGAAATGTTCCGGAATACACACACACACACACACACACACACACACACACACACACACACACACACACACATATATATATATATATATATATATATATATATATATATATATATATATATATACGAATTGTTAACACTATAATTTTAATATACTAATATTTAATACTTAATATTTAAATACTAGAGGTATTTAACATGCAAATATTTTAACATAGAATTTTTAAACACTTTAAATTTCAATATTCCGTATAAAATAATAAAAGGTACAAAAAATATTAAATTGCTTATAATGTTTAAAAACAAACCGGCAAATATTTAATATGTTTATAAACAAACCGGCAAATATTTAAATTTGCCGCTTTAGTACGCTGACAATACAAATCAACTTATAATCGGTCAAGGACAATAAAATATATCGTTATATACTGCAGTTACACACACGTCCAGTATGATATGTATATGATTTTAGTATATATATGATGATCTACGTATATTATCTGTGATGATATGTGCCATACCGACAGAGGAGCGACGAAAACAATATGTTTTCACAGATATTCAAAAGCGTTAACTCATTTGTTTTTTATTGTTTAATTATTATTAATATTTTCTTTTTTACTGTTCTATTTATACAGAAACTTTGTCCGCGCGACGTCTCCTTTGACAAATCTGTAATTAATTGACACTTAACGTCATCTGTGTTTATTTGTGGACATTTCTTCATACGATGTTTGCTTTAAAATTTGCATTTGCGAATTTAGTATTGATATTATCAACAATATAATACAAACTAGTTTGGATATTACAAACCATGGGTAATATCAATACTTCGGAATATCTATAGCATTTGTTTGTACTTTGTTTGGCCTTTGGCTTTGTATGTTGCAAATATTGTACGCCTGTTCAAACAACACACAGAACAGAGACTTAACAAATAGCTATACACTTGTGACATTTTAAAATTATGTTCACTAAAAGGAAAGATAAATTTTGTTTGCCGTCAGCGCCGACGTAATACGACCAGTTAGTGTATTGTTTTGACCAAAGGTTGTGTGTTGATATCGTGTTATTTATGTGAAATAATAACACGCGGAATTAAGTATATGATATGGAGCGTGTGTAATCGTAAAACGAAGATAGATAAATTTTGTATACACGAAAGTAAAAAATGTCAGCCTTTAGAATACAGGTTATAAAAAATCATTTAAATGGCCCTGTTCATTTGCATGTTAATCGGTAAGTTGCGTATTTTATTGGCAATA
Organism: Druceiella hillmani; assembly: GCA_039881145.1. Classification (NCBI taxonomy): domain Eukaryota; kingdom Metazoa; phylum Arthropoda; class Insecta; order Lepidoptera; family Hepialidae; genus Druceiella; species Druceiella hillmani. The sequence goes on along the minus strand of JAYKKI010000010.1, from coordinate 10,593,590 downwards.
TTATCTTTTAAATTGGAATGAATAGTTACTTATCACTATTAAACACCCCCAACGTATGGCCAAATAATAATATGCCAGTATGTGGCAAAATTAAATTATCAGACAAAATTGTGATATGAAAAGAAAAAATATAATTAAAGAACTATTAATTATTAATACAATGAACAGTTCTGTTTATTCTTTTTAATTTGCTTTCGCTTTTTTCTTCTTGTTAGTGATTTTTTCTTTTTAATTAAAATAGATATCTAAAATAAATATAGCGTCATCAAAACTACATATTGAAAAAATGAAAAAGCCACATAAGTAGTAATGATGAGTCTTGCTCGTGTACATTTTCAATGCCAACCTATTGTGTTTTTCAAAATCATATAAAATTTCATTAATGTGAAGAAAAAAATTAATAATATGTCAGAGGGACAAGAGTGTGAGGGAATACTTCATATTATAAATGGAACCCCCCTGAAAATGAAAATCTAAGTATCTTAAAAAAATACTGATTTACCAGAATAATAATTTTTCTTCCTTGCGGAATAAAAACTCATCACGCATTACTTAAGGTCGAAAAAGGTGTTCCGAATGCCATTTTGGTCATCGTTTTAATAATGTTGCATGGTGCTCGGTGTGTACTGGAAGACATTTCCCTTTTTTTAATGTTTAAATAATGTGTCTCAAAAACAGAATAACATATAAAAAAATTCATTGGTTGCGCATCTGTATGCAGTGTTATAAAATAAAATATATGGTTACATTTTTATCCTCAAAATAGGGTAGTTGCTTAATCTAAAAATAATTTTTTTATTACGTAGTAGATAGCGTTGAAAAATATTTAATTTTTACAATGGGCGGTTTGTCCTTTTCAACCGAAATAAATGTAACAGGCCTCAATAAGTTAAGCTTATTCTAATTTCAAATTCCACATGAGTAAAGCTATATATAACATGTAGTAATAATTATAAAAAAAAAGTATATATTTTGTTAGCATACAATATTAAAGACTATGTGAATTCCATTTATCTATAATAGGTTTAATACAGCTGTATTTGCTAAATGATCCACAACTACTCGAAAAATATCAAAATGGATGAAGTGAATAAAACGTTAAATTAAGTCATTTGAGCGAGCAGCTCTTAAAGTTGCAAAAGAGAAAAATAAATTACTGACATTTCCACTAAAGGTTACTGGTAATAAAGCAAGGATGTGTAGCTCTTCATGGGTTCCTGTTTAAAATCAATTTTTGTATCTTTTTTATCTTTCGTCAAGCCAAATTGTTATTTTATTTTTTAGAACTTCGGCACATTCCGATGTTCCCCAAAACGAGTTTGCATTTGACAAAGAGTTTTATGAAGAACATGGATATTTTATAATCAGAAAGTTAGTACCGAAGCATATTCTGGATACTTGCAGGTAATACTTTTATTCTTTACAATATAAAATTGTTATATTTACCTTCAGCTCACATAATTTTGAAATTACATAAATCATATTACCTTTAGCTTTGATCTGATGTGAAAGTAATTTTAATGTTTTTTTGAAAATGCTAACATTTGGAAATACTACATACCTGATTTTTGATACAATTAATTAAAATTGCTTTGTCAATATCAATATACGTATATCATGCAAACATCACCTTATTACGTACATACAACATGTACAATACGTACATCATCTTATGCAAAAGTTCATGTACAGTTAAAAACTGTACATGGACCGTTGCTTTTGTTGCTTTACGTTAAAATTCTTTAGTGTTAGCTATATAGAATGTTTGATAAAATCAAAGATATTATTAATGGGAATATGTTTTCATTGTTAGTTGATGTTAATTGATGAAGTACATTTTTTTGCTTTCAGGGGTATAAGAATACAAAGACACGACAATTTTTTTCTTATATTTTTTTTATTACATAAAAAAATTATTGTCATTCTTGTCAAATTAAATCTATAGTTGCTTGTCAGCTAAACTGCACAGGCTACAGCTTAGCTTTAATGAATATGTTGTTATCAAAGTTTGAATAACCGGTGCTCCTAGTTTTGTCTAGACAATCCTTAGGTTTGACAAAATGTTCCAGTCCAATCTGAAACTAAATTGTGTTTTGGCCTTTGACTAGTGTGTTTTAAGTCAAACCTAGAGAGTTATTTTGATTAGTTAGACCTGAAGTGGTATGTTTATTTAATAGGATTGGAATCAAACAGTAGTCTTTCAGTTTCTGGAATGAAACAGTATTTTGATTAAAATTCTTTAAAAATTAACAAAATTGAAATTATATAATCATTCTAGGAAGAAGTAAGCATGATGTATATATCATACTGAAATAATTTGAAGTAAAGAATAAAAAATATAGTTTGTTTTTAATTCAAATTAAAAAGACAAATTAGTAGTATCAAATAAAATTATTTGAATACAATTACGTCTTATAAAATCTTGGCTTTAAAATTTCTCTCAATGACATTTCCACATCACATCTTTAATATTAATCAAATATGCTCTGCATACCTGCAGTCCTGCATTGATTTCTCGCAAATATTACACATTATGATTAAAAAAGTTGGAAAACTATCACTATTATCCTTGGATAAAAAATTCAAATGTTTTTTTTATATGACATTTAAAATTTGTAGTATTTCCAGAGCTTATTAGTATTTTTCCACATAAACGGTATTTCACAATAGAACTAGTAATTTTTTCATAATATTTCCAGAATTCACTTTCCGGCGGCATCTCTATGAACCTGTAAATTACTAAAAGGATATTATTCAACTTATCACTCTTTAAAAAATAAGAATATTGTCAGCAAACTTTTATGAAAACCTTGCAGCAAAATTTCACCTTGCAAGAAATTTTTGTTAATTTTTAAGTTAGAAGTCGAAAGACAACGAATATATTAACTCAATTCTTTATAACTCATTTCTTTCCCGCATGTGGAAGCAAATAGCAAACTACACAAAGAAATTCGTAGGTTAGGTGTCTATATCGGTTTAGATTAGGTGGTTATATTAGGTCAACTTGTCCCTGAGCAGGATCTGTCTAAATAACAGTGGTTTGACTGCCTAAACCTGTTTGATTTGATATTTTTTCTTGGGTCGTATTTAGCATAAATCAAAGTAAATATAAGTACTCTTTTGGGACATTTGCACATTTATTACACATAACTCTGAGTAACTGCACAGTCGTTGCCATGATGACCTAATCCACAATAAGGACTATAGATTACACCAAATAATTGGATTGTTAGTAATGAAGTATTGAATGTTTTGCTGTTTGACATTAAAGATGGCTTTGATAGTAATAATTGTCATTTGATATATGAAAAATATATTTGTTTGTGTCTTGACTTAAATGTGTCTTATTTAGCGTAAATCAAAGTGTCGTTTGTGGTCGTCTTTAGCATAAATCAAAGTAAATATATGTACTCTTTTAGGACATTTGCACATTTATTACTCAAAATTCTGAGTCACTGCACAGTCTTTGCCATGATGACCACATTCACAATAAGAACTATAGATTACATCAAATATTTGATTGTTAGTAACGAAGTATTGAATGTTTTGCTGTTTGACATTAAAGTTGTCTTTGATAGTAATAATTGTCATTTGATATATGAAAAATACATTTGCGATCAGATTTTTAAACTTTTATAAGTGCAGTTTCTGCTTTGTGTCTTGACTTAAATGTTTTTATTTATTAGGCAACACTTCCTGGACATATGCGAGAAAAAGGTGGACAAAGGTTTCATGATCATCACCAAGGAACGGAGTTTGATATCTAAAGGACTTACGGGTGAACAACTTATTAATAAAGTACGTTAATTTATTAATTTTCTCTTTGATGTTTTCTTCTGGATTTCTGTAAACATTTTACATTTGAAACTAACATTTTGGCAAAATGTCGTCCATCAATTATTATTCCTATAACTCAACTGGAGCACTCGGAATTTGGGGTCAAGTACCTTTCTATTCGGTTCCTGACATTATACTTCAGTTCCAGTTATACCGAATTTTTGGACACATGTTCCCTTTAATTTTTTAATTATTATATCTGATCTGACTAATATCATCAGTTATGTTACTATTTAAAGCTAGTAGAACACTCATAAATCATTCAAATTAAGAGTTTTTCACTCAAAGGAGATTGGTCAACTCTAAAAGTATAAATATTTTGGCACGCCAATCTTGGTGTTATTTATCTGGTTGATTTTATATCTTGGTGTTATCTATCTTGGTGTTATTTATTTAGTTGATTTTATATCTTGATGTTAACTATCTGGTTGATTTTATTTGAAATTATGACAGTTACAGTTAAAATTACAAATTAGAATTTTGTGATGAAATGGATTTTAAATATCTTTAAGTGAATCATGTATAATGTTAATTCAATTGTTAATGTTATCTTAAGGTTTATTGTTCTTATCTTATTTATCTTAAGGTTTACTTGTATTCTTATCTTTGGGTTTAAAATTAGTCGAACTATAATTTTTGAGACTGGTTAGTCCTTGGTCTTAAGGTATTAAAAAATTAAATTGTATATTTTTAAATTGGGCTAGTATGCCAAGTACGTCACCAAATATATTAAGCCGAGAAACCACATATTTATAATTATGTTATAATATTTATGTTGTGAAGTATTATTTGTAGTAGGTACTTATTATTGGTAGTAGGTTTTATATATTGAGTATTATTTGTAGTAGGTTTATTGTGTACAGTGTTTAGTGAAAATTAATAATGTATTGACTTAATGTAGTTTTTGCTGTCATATAGTAAAATAATTTATGATACATATCTGTTTATGAAAAAAGAAGTATTCAAAGCTGTTAAATTCAAATTCACTAAACAAGTTGTAGAAGATACTGGCACTTCAATATGTATTGTTCGTGATGCTTTGAAGGAGGCTAATTATGTTACATATAATACAATAAAATATTAGGTAGAAAAAATATCAAAAACCATTGACCTTGAAATCATTATATTTAACAATAAAAAATTCACTATACGAAGTGAAAACATTTTATTTCATTCAATAAACAAGCATTAACTGTCAGATGATATCTGCTTTTGAAGATGGCTCTGGAGAAAAACGAAATGAGGTGTTACCTAAAACCGTTTTTGCCTATAGAAAAAGAATATATAAAAATTAAAAAACAATGAAGAAAGAAGTAAAAATCAGTATGTCAAATTGCTCCACTGTCCTACAAGAAAGAACTGCGCTGGGGTCATGGATATAATAATCCATTTGGATTATGAGCTTGCCAATTATCTAATTTCGTTTTACTTCCGTTTTATTTTCTTGATATCCACATAAAATCTTGATTATAATATAAGAAACTCTGACAGGTGTTATAATTTCTTATCTACAAAATGTGAAAATTTATCGAATCAAAATTGGTCCATTCATTCAAATTTCTTGTGAGAATTATATGAGAACATTACTTGGAACTTTTTAATTGATATCCTAGTGAGCCTATTAATAAAAAGAAGCTAGATTAAAAAAATAAATACATCAGATTTATCTTGAAATAAAATCAATCGATCAAGACCAAACCATTTATTCCATCAAGCCATTCTTTTGTTTAACACCCTTGACTTCGCCAGCACGGTGAAGGGGAAAAATGGTAGTGATATGTCCATATTTATTTTTCTCACTAACAGCGTCATTATTTTAATTCCAAGAAATTATACACAATTGAAAGGATCATTTGTTTATCTCTGTAATTAAAAAAGGTATTTGTGTAAAGATTAATACATTAGTGTGCGAGGTTGGGAATGATACGAACAAAATAAAATAAAATTTAAAATGTGTTATTTAATTAGGCGAACAAAATGATTTGAAATTTTTCATTTGTATAACAATTCAATATTTTCTTCTCGGTCTTGTCTTAATTCTCAAGTTTGTAGTTTGATATATTTTGGAATCTTTAACAATCTGCTCTGTGGGTGATATTAGGTAGACCTGTTATCAGGTTTTACGAAGTATCATCTTTAATCGGATTGTTCGACTGATTTCCAACATGCTCTGAGTGCATTAGTAACTCTCATTTTACAAAATTAATTTCCACCCAGATTTTACCAGATTTTATTTAATCAATCGAACTCTAACTCTGACCTAGATATAGTGTACTCAACAACATTACTCAACTTAATGAAAAAATTCTACCCAGGTATCAGAGATTGTATATGATGACGTATTCCAAATGTATACAGAGTGCAAAGAGGTTCTCGATGTGGTGGAACAGATAATCGGACCTGACATAATGGCTGTCAATAGTATGTTCATCAACAAACCACCCGGGACTACACAGCATCCGCCACATCAGGTCAGGTTATTTGTCTGTACTTTACCGCATCAGTATTACTTGTTCCCTAAATAAAATTTACTGAAAAATGAAATTTTTTCAAATGCTGAGTAATAATTCTGAACATTTTACAAAATATATAGGTAACAGTGGAAAAGATGTGATTTGAAGGAAATTATTGTTTTCAAAATATTGATTTTATGGTCAATTAAGGTGATTTGCGATTTTAACATTAGAAAAATAATTGTTCATAGATAATATATAAGGCACTGTTTAGTGTTTAATTTTTTGTCACATTTCTTTATACCAAGATATGTATATCTCATCAGTGTCATATCCATGTCTTGTACGCATCCTTCCTCATTATCTATAAATGTACCTTGGTTGATTAACTTTCATGATTGGAAACTTTCAATTTTTCAATCAGCTGATCAAACATTTAAAGTTTTTAAAATTTTGAGATCAAATTCGTAATCTGCAATTTTCCATAAAAATAACAGACAGATATTCTATAATATTTACCGTTTTAGTGCCATTGTTTTTTACCCATATATACTTAAAAATGCCAAAAAATCTTTTGTTTTTGATGTCATTTACCCTTGTCTCGAAAAAAACTGTATCTCTTTCAAAAATTATCCAATTTTAATAATTTTTTCGGAGTTTTCTTAATAAAAACTTGTACAAGGATAATAAAATACAAAGAAAACTATGGAAATATATATTGTGAACAAAAATTATAACAAAAACTGAAATCAAGGTCACATTGTATTTTCGCAATCCAGTGCATCCTCCGTACTAGCAATATAATTGTTATCGTTGCTATTATTACTATCACTCAAAATTTGCATTACGCCAAATTGTGAGCGCATCACAATGTCACTCCCACTGTCACTTTCTTCACAACTTGAAAAATGATAATTTTCACTTAGAATTATTTTCATATTCCGACATTATGGGTTAAAAATGTTCTTTTCCTGGATCCTTTTTATATTGTAATTACTAATAATATTATAATTTTAACTTTATGTAACATGTAGAAAGATAAAAAATTAGCAATGTGTGCGAGCGACCTCCTTTACTGCGCGCTAAAGAGCAACTGATTTCGCGAGCGCCATCGTGCTCGTGGCAAATTTAGTTAGTGCACACACAATCACGATGGCGCTCGTCGACACTCAAACGGTTAAAATCTAAAATACATAAATTGTTCTTTATTACCAATAAAAACATATCTGTAATGATATTTCAGGATCTTTATTATTTTCCCTTTCGACCTGAGGACCTCATAGTGGGTGCATGGACAGCCGTTGACAAAACTTACAAGGAGAATGGTTGCCTTTATATAATTCCTGGCTCACACAAGACCCGCACACTGCACCCACATGGCTATCCGCAAGATGAGGTATTTTCTTAACTGGCGATTACCTTAGTCCAAAGTGTTTACATAATTCTATGAAAAGTGGTACTTCGGTAAATATAAAGCAATAGAGGAAAGTAACATGTTATAGACTAAACTATAAGATTGATGCTATAGACAAATGAAAACTCTAGAGAATATAGTTGCGAAAAATTAATTAATTATTTATAAAAGCATAAGCTGTCTTCCTAGATTGGTCCATGATCATTTCAGAATTAAATTAAAATAATACTGACAAGGAGATTGGACATTGCCATGTGTCATTAGGAAACTCCATGAAACAAGTTTTAAACTTTATTTCATTATTGCAAAATTGGGTTTTTTATTATTTTCATAGTTATTTAGATCTCACCTATGAATTGTAGCACAATCAGATGGTACTTCTCTTCTACTTTGTAGCAGTGCTTGTTAGAGGAAGAGAAAGGTCTTCTGGAGCATTTTCATGCTTATGCAGATTCCATAATACCATTAAATTGTGAGATAAGTCATAGATACACATCTAAAAGAAACAAAGAAAAATCATTTAAAAAATTCAACTCTACAATCTTGGTATAAAGTCTACAGAAAGTATTTAATAATAAACAGATGCAGAACTTTATGGGGCTCCCTAGAATTTTGAAATAAGGTGATCTATTGTTGATAGAAGTTGGGAGAAATATGGTAAATGTTTCCACTAGTAGCTCAGTTTTCTCAAGAGTGATGTGTAAGATGTCCTTAAATAATTATTTAGCAACCCAACTGATGAATACTTTGCAGGTAGATAGGCTGCTAGATGTAATAGTTTATTTTGGTAAGTCAAGAGTCCAGATAAAGAGACCACAAATAGAATCGAAACTCTTGTACAGGATTGGGTTCAAACTATATAGTTCTACTTTCTCACCAGAAAATGAATTCTCTTCAGCATCTATAAATGAAAGTGAAGAGCTCTGGGCTGAAAAATTCCAAAAAAGTCTGTTTTATGCAGAGTCCATGAAATATTTGTGTCTAAAATCTCTGTTGATTTGTTTCTAAAATGATAAAAATGGAATCAGTTCCAATTTTAATATCAAAAAAACTTGTATACTACTCTATAAATGTTAAGATTATGGATGTAATGGATTGATCAGTTTTCCTGGAGAAACAAGAATTGGAGTATTTGTCTTGCTCACACATTAGTTCAATGTTATTGATTTATTTTTTTTTCAATTTTTATTCCACTACCCACGTAGGAGGAGCCCAATAAGGCGTACCATGGAATACTGAATGAGAATGAAGTAGCCCCTGAGTCCCAGCGTGTGTATTTGCCTATGGATGAGGGAGACACGGTGTTTTTCCACCCTCTCTTAATACATGGTTCAGGGAAGAATCTAACAAAGGTATATTTTCTTAATCATTCATACATTTTGTTATACAATACAATCTGCAGCTAAGCCTATGCCATAGTCAAGTAGGGGTTAAATAGGCTGGTATTCTAGTAAGCTTAAAGGGTTAATGTTTGCAGATGAATCGAAAGTCAGTCACTTGCCATTATGCTAGCAGCCGCTGTCATTATATTGATGTCAAAGGAACAGTCCAGGAAGAAATAGCAAAAGAGATCGAAGGTATGGCCGAAAAGAAAGGCTTGCCAATGATGAGCATCAAGGTAAATATTTTCTAAATATTTCTTTGCACAACCTAACTATTACCTAATAACCCTTTTCTAAATATTCTTATGAAAATTTCTATACATTTAAATATTTATTTTATTTATTTATTTATTTATCTACTTTAATGTATCTAATTGATACATATGGCGGACTTATTGCTACAAGAGCAATCTCTTACAGCCAACCACAACACCAGTCCAGCCCTGTTCGACGAACGGCCGGGAATCGAACCCGGTCGCCGCGGTGCGTCGCATCGTCAAAGGCCATATGCCTTGTGATCAACCCAACACACCACGGCGACGACATTTATTTTATTTTTATTAATTTTAGACAGTATCCTGGCCTAATTCCATTGCATCTTTTTCTTCAGTAGTATGGCGAACTATTTGGAAGTTTGATTAAGTAGTTTCCTTAAGGATAACATTCTGGATAATATTCTGAGACCATTCTGACAACATAGTGAACAATTTTTAGAATCAAATTTCACTTGTCTAGCTCAACTAGTTTAGGATAAATTCATTCTTATCACTTATTGACGATCAATAATACCTTCAACTGGGGCACATCCTGATGTCCTAGAAAGATCGAATTTCGTATAGGAGTTTAGGTCAGCATAGAAAAAAAGTGAAAATTAAAAAATGTGTCATTATCTCTTCTAACCGTCTAGTGGGGTGTGTATAAAACTCTGTAGGTGTGAAAGTTTTAGAATTTCCTGTAACTTCTTGAAGACCTAGAAAATTGAAATTTGGTGTGTAAGCTTACATTAACATAAATAAACATGATGTGCACCATAGCCGTGTTGTCAAGAGGCATGCAAGTTTTGAGATCTCATGTAGAGTCAAACCCTTGAGTAAATCTTCATCTTGGTCACGATGCAAAATAATCGCATATCATCTATAGCGTGAGTTGAGAAGAAATGATGTGCTGATGTTATATTTTGCGTATGCAAATTACAAACAATATATCACACCCCCTAAATTCCATACTAGCGAACTGACTTAATTGCCTACACTATTACATACATACTCGCCTATCCGTATACGTTTGTGTGTGTGCGTAAATTATCTTTGCTAATAGCCCACCTCAAGATGTTGTAATACAACGAAACCTAGGTTGTGGTAAAGAACTTAAAGAATGTAGAAATAATACTACATCACGTAGTTTCATTTGATTTAATGAATTTCTACAAAATTAATGCCAAATATATTCAATAAATGAATTACACAAGTTAAACTTGACCAAACATCGCAAAATTAAACAAATAACACGCATGCAACAAGCGACAACCTGGGATTGCGTACTGTTGATCATACTCGTTACCTGCGGGTGACATTAAACTGGCGGGGGGAGGTCAGTGTCGCTTCTTTACACAGTAATGGTTAATATTCTTTGATTATATATAAAATTTTAACTAATAAAATTTTGAAGACAAATAATTATAAAAATATTTCATATTTATCATTTGCGGCGACTTATCATGTTCGCAACAATTAATTTATTTGTTTTGTTTTGCAATAATTTTCTGTAGTTCCGCTACACAGTTAAGCCTTATAATTTTTTTTGACCATGATGCAGACTTACTTGGAACTTGGCTCTACATAAGATCTCATAACTTTTTAAGAGTTAAAAAGTGAAATGTTTTTATTGGCATTCTTTCAACCAAACATAAAAATTCTTTTTCAACCTATCATAAAAAAATACTTAACATATAATATTTTCAATCTAGGAAAATTTCCCAATTCAAAATTAACTGATACCAATCAATACTCGTTCTGTGATACTTGTAATTCAGTGTTTATTTCTGTTTTGTGTTTATGCATTTGCTATCTCCTCCTTGACAAATGGAGAGATTTGGAATAAATTTAGCATAACAGTTACTGATGAACCATGGAGAGATTTAAAATAAATTTAGCACAACGGATGAACCAGGAAAGTTTTCATATTAATATTAAAATGCAAGTATACCTCTTTTAAACCATAACATAGGGTTTGACATTGTTTGTATCTACAGAAAGAGTGTCGGTCTAAATACTCTGTTATGAATATTAACAATATTAATATATATAAACAATATTATATAAAATTAGACTCATTTTACCGGGGAATACACAATAAAGACCATCATACAACACATACTTTATGTTTTGCAGGCTAGAACTGGTATTCTAAATCTGGACATGTGTAATACGGCACAAATTCCTGTGCAAAAAGCAATTGGAATTGCTAGTGTATAAATTTCATCTAGGTAGATAGAAGGATTTATTAGATCGGTGGGAAGGATTTATAAGACTGATAGATTATTTTTTTTTATCTAGACCAAGAACTTTTGGCACTGTCTATGCAATAACAATTTTTGGGGAAAAATAGAGATTATAGGATAACCCAAATTGTTTTTAAATCTGAATTAATTCTGAGCAATTGTTACTCCATCTGATCTTGCATGGGGAAAGTTGTGCTGTCTTACATCTTTCCAGATTTTCAAACTATCTCCTTCTTGGGTGGCCTCTTAAAGTTTGATGGCGGGAGATGTTAATGCACTTATTAGTATGTTAATATAAATGCACCATTCTGAATTAATTTTATCTTTCTCCTTAATTGTTTTCAGGAAATCCATCAAGGTAAAAACAAATTGGTGAGAGGCAAAGAGCTGACTTTGTCTTAAAATGGCAAAATTTTCATGTTTCTTTACGATATAAATGTGTCTTTATAATGTGTAACTGTCATGGTGTCTTATAAGGGTAAATATTATAAGGAAACCTTCAAACATTATACAAGTTCTTTTTATTTCTTGTAATCCTTCATCCATATTGAGATAAGATTTTCATGTTTATATTCTTATCATATCTCAATAAATTTTATACATATCTCAGTAAATTTTTAGGTTATTGTAGACATTTATTTTTATGAAAATTGGTATAGAGTTAACATTTTATTATTTTGATTTTTTTTTATACTAAGTCCAGGTACATTTGTAGTTACGAAAAATATTAACAGATAAAGTACAATATTTTTGTGTTATATATAAAACTGTTTGTTACAATGATATTATTGACTCAGCTTTTAAGTTTAAATAACACTCTACTGATTTTTGTATTTACCTTGACAAGCACTGTTAGTGATACCTCACCAACATAATATGCGTTAATGAGTCATTTGGATTATACAAAGCAATTTTTTGAACTTCAGAAACATATTCATTGGATTAGTAGTACTCTTCTTTCTTTCTTCTTTGAAGATTTTTCCTAATTGTGTGCACAATTTCCAGTTAATCATACAAACCTAGCACATTTCCCAAATGGGATTTGTGCTAGAGCCGTACACTTCTTGTGTACATAACTTTGTGCATGGAAAAGAAACGCTAAAGCGCTCTCAAAGCTGATTCGACAGCCACACACATAGAAAAATAATCTGTGCATAAGTACAGTGTACTCGATATATTTAAAAAACTTAAAGTACTGTAAAGGGAATAGTGTATTTATGTCCTCTTTACAGAATCATGGTAGATAGTAGAGATGTCTAACTCATGAGAGATATAAAAGATATAGCTCACATGTTACGATGATATCTATCACTAGCTCGGGAATGATCGGCATCTTTTTCATTTCATCATTTACACGAACGTAGCTACTCGCGATCCAATGTGAACGCTGTGATAAAATGTACTTTAGTTCACTCAAAATATTTGCGTAAACAAACACTTTTTTTTATTTCATTTCAAAATTGTAATTTATGATTGTATAAATACGCCAATCTATTCCAATTTATTTAATTATCATTAAAGTTATATTATGTATAATTTGAATCTAGGTAAACAGTTCTAAATCTTAAACATGCAAAGTATTAAGCAAAGTAGATACTCTTGTAGAATTTATTTTCAAACAATAGTGCGAATGTTCAGTCATTCCATATTGTTTGACCACTGTTCAACGTATGTGTAATAAAAAATTTCGTAAATAACTCGGAGTACTAAGATACTGAGCTAGAAACATAAATGTGTGATATATATCTTTCCTATCAAATGATATACATCACTCTTTTCTTTTCACTGATACATTTTGCGCATCTCTAGTAGGTAGCTTTGTGGTCACTTCTGCTGAATGTCTTGATTGCAAATAGTTTTATTTTGAAATATTATTTAAAATAAATATTTAATTTTGGGCTCATTTAAGCTTATTATTACATTATTAAATAATTTACTAAGGATAAGAGATGGACACAAAATTATGAAGTATAGAAGAGATTTCAATCTGCTGATTATTTTAAGTAATAAAACTTTAGATGTTTCGAGCACTAACATTTAGGGAAAACAGTGTATTCTATAGTATTTATTTGATTCTGTAACCAGATTGTTCCAGTTGGATAGTTTGTTCCAATAGAACAGTGAACAAATTCTCTATAAAAACTTATGTAACTAATTTCATCCTTTTTTTGAGAATTATAAATTTCAGTAAGAAATTTTATATAAAACGATTTGTCTTATCTCAATTAGTCTTGGTCATATGTATCTGTCAGACATAATGGCTCTCTTTTGTGTGACTCAAAGTCTCACAAAAGAGACTCTCTCTCTCTGAGTCCTTATCTCTGATATCTGATATCTGAGTCTTAGTCCGTATCTCTTTCTGAGTCCTTCAACTTTAGAAAGTCAACTAGATAGAATTACAATATTATGCCTGAAAATGTGTTCAAGCCATCTTTATGTATGCTTTGATATTTTAACAATATTTATTCCTCTATATTTGTTATATATTTCAGAATTATACCAAACATATCATACATAATATATGATATGTTTGGTATTATTATATTATTATATATTTTCTTATTGTACCATAAATTCTATTTATGGTACAATAAGAAAATATATAATATATGGAATTAAAAAAGAAATAGAATAAAAGAACATACCATAAGTAGTACCGTATGGGTATTAGTAATTCCTCACTACATTTGGTGTAATATGAATTCTTAAAAAGTTTTCTAAAGCTTCGAAGTTAGAGACATTTCATATTCCTCTGTGTTCCTTGAGCAACGAAGATGAAATATTCTGACAAATCTGTAAGTCATTTTTTTCATAGTGTATGAAAAGAGGAACAAGTAAAATAGGTTCCAGTGGAGCAAGTAGATTAAGTAAAATAAGCAATTAGATAACCAGGCAAAGGTTGTAAACGTAAATTTCACAGTACCAGATTCGCAATTGACACAAATACCTCATCTTTGAGCGGGTCAGTTGCAAAGTTAAGTCTCCACTATAATCGGAGCAAAGGTTTTTTAAACCAATATACAGGAGCCTTTTGTCAGATGAGTCATGAGCAATATGTTTAAGAGTGAACACATAAAATTGAGAATTTAATTTGTTTATGAATATTCTCTCCTAAATATATACATTTGAGTGTTGAAATTATTGAAATAGTGACATATTTGGCTATTTTAATTTTTAATGAAGAATTTACATCTATTTTTTCAATTGTAAACACCATGAACAAAAATACTTATCATATATATGAAAGAAAGATGAACTCAGAAACTTTCGTAAGGAGAGAAGGAAGCACTTTAATACCTCAAAAAAGAATAAAATTGCAAAAACTAAAGCAATGCAATCTATAAATAAAGAATGAAATACAGTCAAATTAATAAAGTGAAAGTGTAAATAATAAAATTATATTAACAGATAACGCAAAAGCAACTATACAGAGGAGAGAAAACACAATAAACATATATATATAAAAATAAAAACAGAGATACACATTCTTTGTTATATTCATATTGTATAATTAAATCTAAATTGGGTTTATTGGCTACTGCTAAAACGGATCTCATGTTGATAGGTAATTGGATTTTAAATTTTAGTAACTTATACATAAAAGAAATTTTTCATTTAAAGGACAATAAGGGTTTGAGGCAATAGTACATTGCACCTAGAAGTAGCCTGTACCCACAATCTGGGAAGTTCTCTGGGAGTTTTAGTTACCATCCACAAGCGAGCGAAGGGAAGGAGATCTTCAATGAATTTGAGAGTAAAACGTGGATCCCCATTCATGACAGACAACTGAGATTTAGCATCGACAATTTCATTATCTATATATTTAGGGATCGGTGCAAGAATGACATTAGATCCTGCCGTTTCCAAATCATAAATCACTTGTAATATTTTTAATTTATGGTCGCCAAAGTTTGTCATCAGTGGCCACGTAATATGACCTGTTAATTTCAGATAAAGTTATATATATAGGGCTATTGTAGCAGTGAAATTAATTAAGGGTGAACTGCCTAAAAAGCAACTTATTGGAACAAAACTGTTAAACTGGTTTTGTAGTTTCCAACGCATGTTGTAAAAACTTTATGTCAGACGCGTTAAATGTAGATATTTGAGCGTCGAGTGCCTGTTTATATTTTATGCCTGTGCATCTAACCGATATGGTAATAGGTACGTATTTCGTATCATCAGAGATCAGTCAATTGAATTTGATCTTTTGTTTTGTGAACTATTTACTAGTTTCACTAGGTATTTGTATTCTTAGCATGGTATCTCATTATTATTGCAATTTATTTGTTTTTCATTTATTTAGGAATATTTTGGGTGAATACTGTTTGGGTGAATACTTTTTTCTCTTTTGTAATTCTACTTACTTTCAATATTGCATTTTTTGATTACCTTTTTATGGCATTAATCTTTTCTGCTCTTTGCATTTCTTTCTATATTTCTTTTTGATTGTTTGTTTTAATAATAACCTTAGTTTATTTTGTATTGTTTTATCTAATTTCCAATGATTGCTTTGCTTAATTATTAAAACGTTACGTAATTATTAATTTGTATTCATTATATTATATTCCATTTTATATTGGCACTTCAGGCCCGCTAAATAGCAGCAAAAATTAAAACAGATGTGGCCTTATTTGTTGTAAAATTTGACATCGTTACGCTTATAAATTAGTGCAATTTTACAGATAACGCGAAACATGCCATGCTTAAAAAAATGCTTTTAGTTAACTGGCTTATTTTGGTAAGCGAAAAGTGCTGCTTACAAAATAAACCTATATTCCCCTCTAGCGATAGGCGTTAAGGCTAATTTACATTAAATTTAATTCTGTTAATATATTTGTGATTAGCATACTAATGCTAATGTTAAATTAATAAACTATTTCTGCGACAGATTCTATTTGCGAAGCACATTTTTATTACGTGTATTGTTAGCGTTAGCATGGTTTATAACACTGGAAAACATATCTTCTTACGGTTATTTACAGCATCAGCCTATTTGCTAAATGTTTTTACAAGTTGTATCACTGTGATATAGACACTGAATAACATATTGGTAGTTTATATTTGTGTAGGGTATTTAAAAAAATAGCAGCGGATGCAAATGAAATATATGTAGGTCAAAATTATTATTGATCGTTAAAAACTGCATAGACAAAGATTATGAAAACTATGGCAGTTTTATTTTTAATTTTTATTATTTTAAATATCTTTTTTAAAACGATAATTGGCTCCATTGTAAAAAGAACCAGGGTGGCGACAAAGACCCACTTCACCTGCCTTTGGTGCAGTCTGTTAAGGATGAAAACAATATATATTTTGAAAAATATGTCAATGACTGTAAATATCTAATGAGGTTCTAATGATTACCGACAAGTTCAAAAGTCCCGGGTGTGATGCTATAATGTGAAGTGGCGTGTGTTAATGTACATAAATTTCAGTCATTTGTTTCAGAAATAAATAACATTTTTATGATGCTAAATGTATAGCAATACAGTTTTTTATTTATTATTACTTTTTGTATCTGAATATTTTAAAAATATGTCTATGGTTTTTAAAACATTATCAAATAATTTCCAAACTTAGAACTGACTGGACAACAATTGATGGCCTATTTAAATTCCTCACAATGGTTTTGCTCTGGCGCATTTAAGAGTTGCCTGGAAATACACTACACACTTACATTAATAATTTTACTTACATAATTAAATGTTTTTTTAATTATTTTGTTATTAAGAAATATTAGTTGTTTGGCTCATTCAGATGATAAATGGGTTCTTCTGTCTGAAATTAAGTAAGTATGTATTACTGGAGATACCTTTGGAAAAGTTCCATAAATAAGGTGTATACTCTTAACGACTCATTTTAAAGTTTAAAAAATATCTACAAATTTAATCAATAAGGTTCTATGAGAACTATGTGTCCTTTTACCATTGATCAAGAGACCTTACAAATCATTTACATTAAAAGAATTAAAACATCAAACAAAATAAAAATTAAAATTAAAGTTGCAAATAATTATCTACTTGTGACTATCAACATGCTATATCTTTTATTATAAGCCATTCATATAATCTTAGATATAAATAATCACCATTTAATACATTATATAATCATACAAAGCAATGTACGAACGCATGCACCGCATAAAACAAATACATAAGACTTAACACTGAGGTTATGCCTTTACTGAATTAATCAGTTAATATATAAACGCTATTTAGCAGTGGTAACATCTTTAAATAACGCACCGCACACTGCTTCTTACAATGTGTAAATACAGTAACGATCACAAATAAAAAATTAATTTGCTAACAATGTTACGGCTATTTTGCAGTTTATACTTAATTGGCATTAATTGTGGAATATCAATAGTATGCTATTTATTGTATTGCGTATTATGTAATTAGCATTTAATGCTTAATAATTTTTATCGCTCCTATTCTCCACCTCTCATCTATAGATGCTATTAATATTATTTCAACCACAGGTCTGGTTTTGGTGTGTCGTTTATATAAAATAATCAACGTGCAGAATTAAGTACTTGATATGCAGAGCGTGTAATATTTAAAAGGATAATAGACAAATTTTATATATATATGAAAATAAAAAATGTCAGCATTCAGAATAAAAGTTATACAAAATCATTTAAATGGTCCAGTTCAATTGCATGTTAATCGGTAAGTTACGTATTTTATTGGTCATATTTAATTATGCACAAACCAAAACCTCCAAACACCCGTGTAAAAGTTATGGTTTTGTTCAAAAGTTTTAGAAACTTCACTTCGAATATTAGAAAATGAGAATGTATATTCACTAAAAATAAATATGAGAAAATTATGAAAGTATCCTTAGTCTGATCTGAAATTCCTATTTTAGTTAAACTATATTTAGTACCTAATAAACTATTAACTGTTAACTGGGGACAAATCATAAAGTGCAAGTATGCAACATATTGAAATCATCAGACAAATTTCCGTTATTTAAAAAAAAATATATTTAAAATAATGTTCCACAATTGTTATTTGTTAATACAATAAACAGTTTTATGTTTGTTCTTTTTAACTTTCTGTTCCTTTTTTTCATTTTTTAGTTGTTTCTTAGTCTTTTTTTAATTAAAATAGAAATTCAAAGTATTGTATTAAAGTTTTGAAATACAGTATTCAATTTACGTATTTCAAAACTATAAGACGATAATACCGAAATTAGCGAGTGTGTATCGTACGAAGTTTTTGTAAGTACATTTAGAAAAGTATTCTTCAAACAAAATTATCACTGTGTAAACAATTTTAAAAGCTATCCATGTAGAGGTATTTGTATATTTAGTAAGTCATTTCTTTACATATTTGAATAATTTTTTATTTATGTGCAATCTTATTTCTAATATAACTGCATTTATTGATGTTTGCTAATAAAACATATATGTCAATCTGTACATATAAGAAAATTGTGACGAAGTCGTGTTTGCATATTGAATATTTTTTTTAAATAAGGTACAGTCACCTAACAAGGCCTTCTTTTTGTAAAATGTTTATAAAATCAGGGAATTGCCTAATTAATGAAAACTGCCGTGGGCAGGGCCGGATTTAAACTTAATGCCGCCCCTGGGCATCGAAAAAAATACCGCCCTAATACTGAAATTTCAGTCAAACTTATAGTTGATGTATTGTATTTTTAAAAAATAATATAATTAATTTATTATATATTTCAAGAACATAAAATAATATTTGTTTTTTTTTCTATAAATTATAAATTTTGCACTAAGGGTGACTTATAATTGTATTACATTAATTTTTTTACAGGCAATTGCTTTTTGAATTGCAAATTGGTTGATTAAATCTTCGCAATCTAAACATTGAAGTACGTCTGACTCGATGCATAGAATAGCTAAGCTATTGAGTCTATTTGCACTCATTGTAGAACGTAAGAAGTTTTTAATTCTTTTCAAACATGAAAGCGATCTTTCTGCGCTACAGTTTGTTGCAGCTAATGTCATAAATATTCGATATGCGATTTCCACGTTTGGGAACTCAGTATAAAGGTTGTTTGTATGTAAAAATTTCAAAAGATCGGAAGATGACGTTTGTTCCATCATTTTTTCAGTGCAATAAGCATGGAAGTGCACAAATTCGTCATCTAATGAGGACTCGAGGTCTGACGAATAAATATTTCTCAAACGTTTAGCTCGTTTACGAATTTCTCTAATATTCAAATTACCAAATTCAGTGATAACCGAGAACTTTTCCTGAATCTTTTCATATGCTACACATCTTTTGCGCATTTCAGAATCCAGATTGTCAAGAATGACATTGAAGGAGTTGACTCTAAAATGGTCCCGACCTGACAGTTGTACATCTCCATCCCGTGATTCCTCAGCATGTAATTATCTCTTCCTTTTTCTAGAAACTGTTGTTGAATATTCTTGAATTTCCGAAATTTGTAAAGCATTTTTTTCATATATTTCAAATTCATTTCGCGTATCAGCAACAACTTTGATCAAACCACGATAGTCATCAATCACTTCAGCAATGTTACAATCAACTTTTTGAAATCTTTGGCTAACAGCATTGAATCTTGAGAGTAAAAAATGCCAAAGTATCTGCATAAATGCTGTTTCAAGTCGCTCTAATTGAATTCGAATACCTTTTGCTTCTTGTCTTGTAATTGCATTTTGTTGGATATCTTCCTCAAGAATAATCAAAGTCTCAATTATTTCATTGAAATGTTCATTGAGTACTTGAACTGCTTCATAACGAGCTGACCATCTGGTTGCAGATAAAGATTTTAACGCAATTCTTTTTACAGTATGAGATTTTAAAACTTCCCAGCGGTGCGTCGATGCAGTAAAGAAGTTGTATAAAGTTTGTACTGTATTAAAGAATGATGCAGCTTCTGGCGTACATTCTGCTGCGTGAACTCCAACTAAATTCATAGAGTGAGCAGCACAAGGAGCATGTTCTGCAAGACCATTAATTTCATGAATTCTCGCCTGTAAACCTGAATAAATCCCTGATACATTATTCGCATTATCATATGACTGACTTCGACAGTCTGCGAGATTAAGATCAAAAAACTCAAGAGTAGACAATACAGCAACTAGTAAATCTTCAGCTTTGTGTCCAGAGTTTTCAATAAACATCAGAAAACGTTCAACAGGCGTTCCATCTTTTTTCACATATCTGAGAACAAAAGAAAGTTGGTCGACGTGAGATATATCAGGCGTGGAATCTACTATAATGGCATAATATTTCGCTGATTTGACTTCTTGAACTATGATAGAAGACACTTTTTGTGCCAAAAGCTGTATAAATTCTTCGTAAATTGTTTTCGATAAGTAACTTGTACTGCCAGATCCTTTATTTCCGAATTTTCTAATATGTTCTTCGAGAAATGGGTCAAAAGAAGCAAGGAATTCAATCAGCATCAAAAAATTGCCATTATTTGGAGAGCCAAATTTTTCGTCACTTCCTCGAAATGGAAGCCCTCGAGAAGCTAAGGCTTTAGTAGCAGCGACTACTCTTCTTAAAACATTTCTCCAATACGAAATTTCTGTTTCAGTTTGAATGAATAAGTTGTGGTCTATTCTATTCTTATTATCTGATCTTTGCTTATTATGTGACTTTGCTTCATTTTGTATGATTTTTTGAGTGTTCATGCTCAGTAACACGAACGCCTGCATGCTTCCAATCATTAAATCCGGTTTTACCATTAAACGAACAATCTACATCGAAAAGGAGACAAGCTACACAGAATACAGACCCTTTACTAACTGAGTAAATGAGCCACGAGCGTGGAACTTTTTCACCGTTAATCAATTTTCTAACAAATAGTGATTCTGACAGCCATCGTGAAGTTCCATCACTATAATCACGTTTTGTACCGGAGAAATCCAAATTTGTATTTTGCTTACACCCATGAGTAGCGACATAATCTCTGGTGAAATCGTTTATAGCCCATTCTCCTGGATCACCGCTTATCACAATATCTACTGATCCATCCTCTTCTACAGTTCTTGTTGAGGTTGAAGCTTGAAATTTATCTACATAATTTATATTCTGTGGTAGCGAAGAAGTCGTAGCAGTGTCAGTACTATCACTCGGAGACGAAGTCTGTTTCGAAGTCGAAGTTGAACATGCATCATCACCTGTCAAAATTTACTATCATTCTATTAATCTAATTATTACAATAAATAATAAATGTATCTAAAAATAAGTCATTATTATACTCGGAACAAAATATGGAACTTAGCAAGATTATCGCGACAAACCTTCGAGATCAACGTTTGTACAATCTCTATTGATAGATTCTGATTTTTGTGTAACACATTCTTTCTTCGTAAAAAAATTATCTAGCTTGGGAGTTTTACTCAAAACCTCTTGTTCCTTTTTACATTTGTCTAAAGCGCGCTTCCGATACTCAAATCCACTCAATTTTTTTCGTCCATCACTCATGTTTGCCAATCGATTATATATTTATGCTCAACAAATATAAAATTTTATGCAGGTTAGATTCATGTAAACATGTCAAATGTGCAAAACAGCGACATCGAAGGAACCTATATACATTTGTAAAACAGACCATAGGTGGCAGCATGCACTATTGCATGTTTATAAGATTCAAAAATATAAGATTTTTCTTTTAAGTTAAAATTAATTAATGTAATCAATAAATTATTAAATTTTCTAAAAATTAATTAATTGATTGAAGTTTATGTTTTAAAAAATTCAAAAGTAACTCCAAAATATTTTGAATTTTTCGGAAAAACTACTGAATAAATTCCTTTTATTTTAGAAAATAAAATTAATCGAATATTATTTTAAATCTTCAAAGAAATAAATTAATTAAATCATTTTGATTATTATTTTTTACTAAAAGGGCCAAAATTATAATTTAGAAGTTTTATTTACATTTAAATTGAAATGTAGCCCAAATTAGGTTATGGGCCTTCTTAGATTTATTAAAACAGAAAATTGCTGTGGGCCTTATTGTATGTGAGTATTAGAAAAACACTTAAATACATTTTGGCAATAAAGAAACTAAACTGGCACTTTTGCCTTAATACAAGAATCAACTTCTATAAAAAATAACTAAAAATACTAAGAGGAAACTGACATTTATCTGTTATCACAAAAATCAGCTTTAAATTATGTCTAAATTCTTACTCGCAATTTGGTCTTACGAAATCTCCTTATTCTCACAATCTTTGTGATTGCAAGCTTGGCATTCTATATGTTCTGTCTAGCAACTTCGACAGTACCACATCTCAGTCTTTGCTTTCCTTTTGATATTCTAGCTGACTGTTTTTATTTCGAATAGATTCCAAATTTTTTAGCTGCTTTTTAACATTTTCCATCTTACTTTTAGTAATTTTCAATTTTTTTTATTTCCTCGAATCCTTTTAGCCTTATCTTTAAGATCATGAAACAGAACTTTAGTGTTCTTTTGGCCAACGTGATATTAAAATTTGAGTTTTTATTTAGAATAAACCATTGCAAAAACCAAATTAGTTCTTGAAAAAGTGTTTTTACATTTAAAGTTCCCGAATTTTTTTCCAATTTTAATAAAGAAAATTCATATTTCAGAATCGATTATTTATTTCCTTAGGTGATGATGTATGTCTACGTCTTCCTTGGAACAAGGATTTAAACTGACTAGGTTTTCTGGCCCTGAAGAACAGGTATAAATATCAATCATTCTGGCACGATGTTGATATCGATTTGAGAGAACATACATTTGCATGCTACAGATATTCCCGATACCAAAGTGTTTATATAATAGTCTTAGTAAGGCCCGGGGTTTCTTATAATATGTATGACAAGTGGGCTTAATTAGGACATTTCCGCGTTACAGTAAAAACATTGTAAAAGAGCAAAAAAAGAATAAAATGATGTAATTTATTTGGCATTTGATTTTTGAAATTTAAATAAAAGGTCTGTTAGAAAAAACCTAAAGACCTTAACGGTTTTCACCAAAACTTTTAAAAAGTTTTTCATCGAGGTTATTAAATAAATATCACAATACTCGGTCATTGACAAATTGACGATTGCTGTTGAAAGACCGACGCGTTAGTATAGTAGAAGGCTTGCACTTGTTGTTGTTTATTAATGTTTTCAAGTGAAAACAAGTGACAAGTGGGCTTAATTAGGACATTTCATACTTAAAACTCGCACTTGCCATTATCTAAATAAGTTTAAATTTCGCACACATACATGTGTGCGAAATTTAAACTTATTTATATAATGGCAAGTGCGAGTTTTAAGTGTGGGTCTTCTTAGGAGCCAGACTTTGTTGGTTAAAAGTATCTTAGTTATTTATTATAATGCTTGCAATACAATCTCATCAAGACCTCTTAATAAGTGTTTTGTCGAAATATGTGTAACACATTTATCCTTGCAATATGGCAAGCGGTTTCTTTTTTAATATTACAAGAAAGATTTATTGTTAAAATATTATAAATACGTGTAAGTATCTATATGTATTTTTGTCATTTCATAAAACCTGGCAACATTTGAGTTAAATTTGAAATTTCTAAGAGGCTAAGTTCTAGTTATATCGTCACCGTCATCATCGCGGTGGTCTATTCGATTAGTTACAAGCTTGCGGCTTCGATAGTGCGGCACACCGCGTGGTCCCGGATTCAGTTGCTAGCTGCTCATAGAGTGGAGCTTGATTGACTTTCTAATTGGCTGTAAGAGGTTGCTCGTCCTCGTAGCCATAAGTCGTGTATATGTATGAACTCTCGTAGCAATAAGTCTGCATATGTATCAACTCTATACCTTAAAGTTTAAAAATAAATAAATATATACATATTATCCTAATCATTATGACACCCTTCAGTTTAAGGGAGTGAGAATGGTCCATCAAGACTGAATATTTGAACTTAAACTCAATGTTTCTGTCATAAGTTCTAAGGTCTAGGTGTTATTATCTTAGTCATCATCAGACCCTCAACTTTGTTCGTGTAAAAACTGTCCAACAAAATGGAGTATTAGGGCCTAAATTCGAAACTTCTAACTGTAATAGTGGCTTAGATCTCGGTGTTGTCATCAGACCCTCGTATTTGCAAACGCGAGAAGTTACCATTGAAACCGAAAATTTGGGTTTGAACTCAAAGTCTTCAGCTGTAATATTAGCTGAGATCTAGTTATTATTACCTTGGTCATAATCAAACTCTTGAGTTTGCACGTTTAAAAATTGTCCAACAAAACTGAACATCGAAAAACGAAACATCAAACTGTAATAATTTTTCGAGCCAGGTGTTATTATCCTGATCATTATCAGGCCCTCGAATTAATAAGTGTGAGAACTGCCCGATTAAACTAAACATTTGAGCTCACACTCAAAGTTTCTAGCTATAATAATGGCTAGGACCCATTTATTATTACCCTGGTCATCAGCAGACCCTCAAGTTCGCATGTGTGAAAACTACTTACTAAAACTGAGTATTGGAGCCCAAACTTGAATGTTCTAGCTGTTGTAGTCTGATAATTAACAGAATAATGACATCTAGATATATTAACTTAGATCCAGGTGGCATTATCCATCATCAGATCTTGATATTTATGGTATGAGACATTAAAACTGAATATTTAAGCTCAAACTCAATGTTTCTGGCTCTAATGGTGATTAAGATCCAAATTTTATTATTCTGGTCGTCTTCAGACACTCTAGTTTGCCCATGCAAGGACTGTCCAACAAAATTGAATGTTGCTGGCGAAATTCGAATCAATATTTACTTTGAATCCAAAATCTAATTAATTAATATACAATAAAAGAATAAAACTAAAGGAGAATCTGGAATTTATTTCCAGAAAATAAACCTAAATTCGAATACATCTGAGATATAATCTATTGTTTTGAAGTTAACTGTATCTACACGGCTTTGTTGTACTAATAAAAGGAATATTTGAAATGTTGGTGATTGATTTTCATTTCATGGCATATGCCACAATTATAACACTGAATAATTGTTTTTGACACAATAAATAAATTATTTCTTCAAAGGCTACTCTGTTAAACCATCTCGAATATTAATTTTCACTTAGCGAATAAATACCCGTGTCGCTGACTATCTTTAACAAGTATATTGAATAGTTTATTATTAAATATTAGTTTTAAAATCAGAAAGGTCATAATTTTTGTGTTATAAGGCATGTAACAAAGTATTTTATAAAATTCGATTACAGACAGCGTTAAAGAAATTTTTATTGAGCATGAAATCGTTATTACGAATATTATTATTACAATTCCAAATTAGTAGTAAAAAACTATCACAAAGACATCATTTATTAATAAAGTCTACTAAATGGCAATTATTTTATTTTCTTACGTTAGGGTTTATATTCATTTGGTTTTGATAATTATAGGTAATAATATTTGATAATAATATTAGGTAATAACTTTTTACGGCTTTATTCTGTGCAGGGAGAGGTTTAATTTTTTCTAAGTGCATTTTCCTTCAACATTTTCTATGATAGTTAATTTTGAAAGTTTACAGATTTGGGTATCTAATGTGTAATAGTTGATAATATATTGATGACGAAACATTGACAACCTGTTGTAGACTTCATTCTCTTTCAACTTAGATTAGTTAGTTCTTCACTTAATTTATCGCCGTCCACAGGATAAACAGCAGAGGTTATCATATGTATATACCCCTTTATTCTTATACCAATTAATAATGGTATATTAATAAAATTTCACCAAAACTCGTATTACCTCTTATGTGTGTTTGAACAAATAACCCTATGATGTTTTTAAAAGTGATATTGTTCTGTTAAAGTTCATATTAAATATATAAATGTTACGAAGGTCTTAATATGTTCTCTATTTTGACATAGTACCCCTTTCCTGCTGTTGAATTGAAGTAATTTCCAGAATAAGATCCAATAAAACTATGCTATACTATGAACACTTATATTTTCAAAATTAATAATAAATGTATAATAAAAATATGAGAAAAAATTGTATAGATCGCTCTAATTTAACTCTCTAACACATTAGTATTACAAGTTTTGTTAAATTTTACGTATTTTCTATGTTGCATTCTCTTACTGAATAAAAAATTGAGTCATAAGAGACTGGAATTGAGTCATAGATGGTTCTATGCAATATTGTTCGTACTAAGTTCTATTACAAAAAGAAACATTTCTATCAAATTAATAGTATTGCTTCTTTCGAAAAAAAATTATCATTGTGAGTAGATTGATATGTAAATATCTAACTATAACTTATTGCTAACATATTTATAATTCTATTTGTAAATGCCACAAAGAAATATGTGACGCTCGCCACCTGAGGTCCTGAGTATAAATGCCAGCTGGCCAGCGAGCCTGCCTTGCATTTTTGTACTGTATTGTATACTAAAAGGTTAAATATAATCTTTTAGTGATGTTGGTATGTATGATTCAATATTGATATGTGACTGAGAAATAAAAAAAATTATTGATTATAATAGTATTATGCTGCTCATGGTAAAAGGATTACTACCCCAGTTTAACAAAATATGGGTTAAAGCTAATCAGATATATGAGTAGAACATGGCAACACATGCTAGAATCTTAAATAAAAAAATTTCAGGTACTCAAAACTCACTTCTTAAGATGTGCTAGAATACCAATTTTAATAATAGGAATCTTAGTTTCTTTCTCATACCTTTACTAGCAACAGACTTCTTTAAGTTTCCGTTACCATATCCTTTTGTCAAAACGTCATAGTTTTAGCCTGATAGTCAAAGATTTTATTTTTTAGTTGAATAATGCATTTATTTTTCTACATATTTAAATTTTAATTCAATGTATTTCAAATTTTCTCTAGTGAATGAATTCTTTTTCGTAAAGTGTGATTTTAGGAGGCCTACAAAATATTAATTTACAACTGCTACAATCTTTTAGTTGTATCTGGAAAATGTTAGCGATTACATTTTCCAGATTCAACTTTTTATTAGATAAAAGTCAAAGTGTGCAAAGTGAGACAAACTTTTGCACAATATAAATGAATAAATCAGCAATCTGACAAGCAATTTATGAGTAAGGTTTTGAAAATGAAGGTCGCTTAATATTTCTGATTTGCATATTTAAAGTGTTAAATTTACTGTAAATAATTGTGACGTAAATTTAAAGTAAGCAAGTTACTGCTGTTTACAAGAACTGTTAAAACAAAGCAGAAATATTTCGCAGTAATATTGACTAACAATGTTAGCTGAGTAAAGCAAATAGCTCTTCAAATATTTTATATGAAAATAAAATAACAATTTTTTCCATATATAATGAAAGATATAGTAAATAGTATGACGAGCAAATTTGTTTCGTGAATAAAAGCAATGATGTAATAATGCAAATATATTTTTAATTATGTATCTGATGTAACAGTTATTTAATTAAAATAAACTTTTAAAAGGTGGAATATTAATACTTTTTATTTATAAAGGACATTTCCATATTTTAATTGTCTGTAAGTTTAAAATTGTATATACCTTTTGATCAAAAAGTATCGTAACTCCTCATTCAAACAAAACACACTTGAGATATTGTCAAACAAGTCAATTTTTGTTGTGTTCTGCGAATTTCGCAATGTAGAATTTAGTTGAGCAAAGAGTTTGCCTGAAATTTTGTGTTTCTAACAAAATATCATATGCGGAAGCGTTGAAAACACATAAGTGTATGAATGGTACAAAGAGTTTAAAGCGGGTCGTACTGTGATTGATGATTTGCTTCATTCCGGTCGTCCATCCACCAGTATTACTGACAAAAACATTAAAAATTTAAGGAAATTATCCTCGCAGATCATCATCTGACTATTAAGAAGATAGCAGCCAATGTCAGTGTCTTGTTTGGATAGGCGCAGAGCATTGTCCATGATGTTGGTGTGATCTTGGCGTCTTGTTCAGACCGGTACAAAGCATTGTGAGTGTTGTATCCGATGTTATAGGCATGAGACGAGTTGAAGCGTAGCTTGTACCGAGAGTGCTGAATTTGTTGTCAAAACAGCATCGCATTGATGTCGCCGAAAAAATACTTTCTTTGGGCCAAAATGTTATCAACGGCATCATTACCGGTGACGAGACATGGGTCTATGAATATGACTAATCAACAATCATCGAAATGGCGCTTCTTAGATGAGCCAAAACCCAAAAAATCACGACAAAATTGATACCAAATCAAGAATTTATTGACCGTTTTCTTTGATTGTGGTGTGTGGTGTGGTCTAATCCGAATTTCTTCTGCCAGGCCATATAATAAATAAGGAGTATCATGTGAGCATATTAAAGCATTTGAAAGAAGACGTTCGTTGCAAGAAGTCAGAATAGTAAAGAAGCAACTCATGGTTTCTTCATCACGACAACACACCGGCTTACACATCTTGTGCACGATTATTTGACTAAAACACAACATCCATACAATTCCACATTCACCTGACATGGCTCCTTGTGACTTTTTCCTATTCCCATGACTCAAGTTACCACTTCGCGGAAAACATTTTGAAACGATTGAAGCGATAAAGGAGAATTCGCAGAAGGGGCTCAAGGTGAGCAGCCTATAAAAATGTTTTGATGATTGGAGGAAGCGTTGGAACATGTGTATTGCAGGGAATAAAATGAATATCGAATAATAATTGACCCGTGTTTGTTTTATTGAAGAATTCCGGGTACTTTTTGATCAGAAGGTAGTTTCAAAGTGTATAATCAGTGTGTTCTGGCTGTAATGGCCCATGACGCTGAAAAGTTGATACTCACGGTATGCCTGTCGTGTCGTATTCAATTTAAACTCGTGCAGCGAGCTATGAAAAGAGCTATGTTCGGAATAGCCCTGAAGGATAAAATCTGAAATGAGAAACTCCAATAAAGAACCAAAGTCATTAGCATCAGTAAATTGAAGTAGCAATGAGTAGGCCATATTTGTTGAAGAACCGCCAATTGCTGTAGTATACGAGTCTTGAAATGAAGACCAGGAATCTCGAAGCACAGTGTGGGACGCCAACCAGATGGATTGATGATTGTAAAAAAGAGTCAGCAGGAAGCGATTGGATGCGGAAGGTGGAGGACCATGTGTGGTGAGTTTACTTGGGAAAGGCATATGTCCCGCAATGGATGATTACAGGCTGATGATGATAACTTGCGATAAATGCTACGTTATATTATTTGGAGCACTTATATAGGGCACTAGATTTCCATCTAAAACTATGTATAGAATGAAACTATACTACAATAGAACGTATTAAGAGTCGGTATGTAAATGTAAGTACGAATATATAGAAACGAAATCACATTTTCTTATTGTTATATTTTTTTATATAATGTTACGTTTTGTTTTACTATAACATATTGTTCTTGTAGCAATAAATCCGCAAAATAAATAGTCTATGTATTCTGATTTTCAAATTGACTACAATTTCATAATTATATTACGTTTTTATAGCATATTTTATATTTTGACCACTATCAAGGATAACTATTAGCTTTTTTCTCGAAAAAAGAGAGATTAAGCATCTCAACCAACACTCGGTGTAATTGCTCGAGCACTGAGTGTTGGTTGAGATTTTTCAGATTCCTTTCAAAAATATATGAAAAAAATAATGTAATAAATTTTGAAAAAGGCCCCGGCCTTGTTATGAAGAAATACAAAATTTTCTCAATTGTATTTAAACTTTTCATTATCATAAGCAACAACTCTGTGGAAAAAGAAGTTTAGAAAAACACTGAAATACAAATATAATAACTTTTTCATCCTGCGAAACAATACTTTTATCAAACATAAAATAATAAGGTATCTGGTATGCCGCTTTGTACATTACTTATTACGCTTAACCCGTTCAGTAATGTTGAAATAATGTATCTCGGAATAAAATACTAAAGAATGTTATTGATTGTAATCATCGTATTTTGTTCTTAACCCATAAAAACTAGCTCGCTGTATAAATTTGAGATAGTTGTCGTGTAAAACGCGTTGCCGATGAAATTCGCTGAATTTTTAATATATTATTCAAACAATTTTATTAACTTAATTTAAAATTATTCGCAATTTAGTTTTTGTAAAAATAGCTCTCAAAAACTGTAACTGAAGTAGTAATTTCACCACACATGTAATTTTATTTAAAAAATGCTTTGAGCGATTTGTCTAAAAAACTAAGTCATGTAAAATGATATCATATTAATATATATATATGAAAAAAAAAATAATTTTCTGCTTACTTCTGGATCTTACGACAATTAACTTAAAGAGAAATTTTTTTATACGTTTCATTTTTCTGACCTTTTAAAACATTCTTTTGACCTTTACCTGTACTCAAGTACAGTTGTAATGGGACTAAGAAACAGCCTTTTACAAGTTCCTGTTTGAAATAGATTTATTATTATTTTTATCTTTAGTCAAGCAAAATTCTTATTTTATTTTTTAGAACTTCGGCACATTCAGATGTTCTCCAAAACGAGTTTGTATTTGACAAAGCCTTTTATGAAGAAAACGGATACTTCATCATCAGAAAGTTGGTACCGAAGCATGTTCTGGATGCCTGCAGGTACTATTGTAATTTGTTACACAACTGTTAGTGATAAATTATGTCGAGCATGTGAATTTTGAGATTGCCAGTCGTGGCTAGTTGCAAGATTCATATTGCCTATTACTTTATCTGGTGTGAATGCTGGCTTAAGGTTTTTTTAAAAGCATAGTTCTTTCTGTGTTAGAAATAAAAGTGATATCAAAAATGTATTCAACCCATTCATTGTTAAATTTATTAATTTGACTTTTCAAATGGCAAATTTTTTTATTTCTTGGTCAAAAAATCTCTATTTTTAATAATCAAAATTTGATAAAACAATTAAAATTTCCAAGATATATAGACATACCTTATGAATGGAAAGGTTTAAATAACTGTGATTGCTATAATTCATATTTTTATATTAAGGAAACAGAATGTTACCATTGCTTCATGCTTATGCAAATTAATTTTATAGTTGCTGCTCATTTTAAGTTAACTTCCCCATTTGTTCCATCTTGAACACATGCATGGATAATACTAGTTATAGGATACTAAATATAAGTTATATTATAACAATCATCATTTGACATTTGAAAAATGTATTTCCAAACAGATTATTTAAATTATTATAAGTACCCTTTTTACCTTGATACTTTTATCTTCACTTAAATACTTTTATGTATTAAACTAATCCTGCACAACACTTCCTATTTATGTGCAAGAGTATTATAGAATTATAAAGTAAGCAAAATGAACCTATCATACTGAATAAAAACTAAAATTTATTTTCAAATTAAGATTAAAAAAGCAAATTAGGAACACTTGATAGTAATCAAAATAAGTTATGTAATGACATTTGAGGCCATTACTTAATTTTATTACTTTTGACAAGGAGTTGCATTACGGCATACAATATCATATACAATATCTAATATTTTGCATTTACATAATTTGAAAATACATTTTTAAACACAATTGCATCTTACAAAACCTTGACCTCCTAACTTAGTCTTTGGTGTTGTCTTCTCTCAATGACAAATCCACCACAGGACAACTTTT
The DNA here is from genome assembly GCA_039881145.1 of Druceiella hillmani. NCBI lineage: Eukaryota > Metazoa > Arthropoda > Insecta > Lepidoptera > Hepialidae > Druceiella > Druceiella hillmani. The sequence continues at coordinate 10,561,472 of JAYKKI010000010.1, read as the reverse complement.
ACATCAGTTCAATTTTCCATGCATGCAGTTGGGTTCTTGTAAAAAAATCTGTTTATTAATATCTCTTTCTTTCCATCCCCTTTTAAACATCATCATTTTTCAGTACAGTGCCAAGAATTTTCCAAGCATCTCATTTGTCTCTATCAAAGTATGCAATAGGTATGGCCACAATTTTCCCACCGTTATCAGAGAAAATGTTTAGGCAGCTAATTGTTTCATAGTATGGCTTGAACTTGAAGATCTTCAATCGGCTGTCATTCATTTATGTTTAAGAGTCCTTCCCAAGTACAGCGAATGCTACATTACCCTTCATTTAAAGTTAACTTCTCTATTAGCTTCATCTTGGCCACATCTATGATAACACCAGTTACAGGACACTAAATATGTGTTGTATTATAAAAGTAATCATCATTTGACATTTGAAAAATTTATTTACAAACACATTACTTAAACTGTTGTAAATACAATTTCACATTGGTATTTGTATCTTCACTTAAATAGTTTTAAATATTGAACTAATCCTAGGCAACGCTTTCTGGATATATGTGAAAATAAGGTGGATAAAGGTTCTATCGTCATCACCAAGGAACGGAGTTTGATGTCCAAAGGATTAACGGGTGAAAAACTTATTAATAAAGTATGTTAATTTATTAATTTTCTTTTTAATATTTTTTTCTAAATTTCTGTAAAAATCTAATATTGGAAACCAACATTTCACAATAATATTGACCATCAATTTTTATTTCTATTTCTCAACTGAAGCACAGGGAATTTGAGGTTAGACATCACGCTATTCGGTTTTTGACTTTGAAAAATTGTTTGTACATGTGCACTCTTAAATCTTTTAATTATTATCTACTAATCTACCTATTATCATCAGTGATATTACCATTTAAACTTAATAGAACGCTCATACATTTTTTACCTAAGAGTTTTCCACTCAAAAGAGACTAGCAGGTTCGTCAACTCCAAACGTAGATTCGTCATAAATTTTTGGGCACATTAATATTGGTGTTGTGTGGTTAATTTTATTTTAAATTATGACAATAACAATCGAAATTGACAATGAAATCATTTTCAAATAAAAATAGGAAATAATGAGTTTTATGTAACATTAAGTGAAAATATTTGCGAACGGATTAAATGCGTTGGGACTAAAATTAATGCGATGGGATTAAAATTAGTTGAACTGCAATTTTTTGTCCTCAGTATTTAGTTAATAAAAAACTAAACTGTATTTTTTCTTATACTGGGGTTAAAAACAACCAACACACCACCAAATACCTTGAGCCAATGAACCTCATATTTTTAATTCTATAATGGCATTTGTAGTACTTTGTTTAGTCCGTAAAGTTTAACAAAATATAATAAACCAACCAAATGTTGTTTTCCACTGTCATATAGTAAAATAATTTAAGATATATATCTTTATATTAAGAAAGGATTATTCAAAGCTTTGAAAATCTCAGTCAAATCCACTAACGAATTATAGACGATGATATTTTAAAGGAGGCAAATTATATTACGTAACTATCAATTAAATAAGTTACGATACCATTTCAGTAGAATAATATTTTGTAATAATACGTAAACTGCTGAACAAAGACTAATTACAAAAAGAAATGTCAAAATGATATTGAAAAAGTAGTAGTGATATTAAAGAATGAAAAATTTACTGTGCAAAGTGAAAATACTTTGTTTCATTTGATTAAACAAATTTTCATTTACAGCTGTCTTGTGCTTTTGGAGATGGTACTTCAGAAAAATTAAATTAAATTTTTATCCAAAAAATCCACAGAAACAGAACATTCCCTTTATATTATCAATTTGTCTACCTTCTACTGATTATCCACCCTTGTGTCTAAGCGTAAGAAGGATGAACTGCTCTTTATAATGTAGGTATTCGTTGAGATATTGAGGTGAAATATACATATTCTATACTGAAGTTTTTGAAGTTATACTTCTTTAGGCGCATTATGAAAAAATGATGAGTGTGAAATTTAACAATGCGTACATGCGCACACGCGATGCTACAACAATCGACAGGATGAAGTTGCTCACGATGCGTGTGCACAATGCAACAAAAATCAACAAGATGAAGTTGCTCATTAAACAGAAATACATGCATGTAGTGACTAATATTATATTCATGCTAGTTATTGAGGGATTTGTAAATAAACAACACATGTTATATTCATACAAATCTAAGTTATATCTGTGCTTTTAATTAATATTTTGTAATTGAAATTTAATGTGGTCCATATAATAAAAAACATTTATTTATTATGAATATTCATGATAGAAATAGTTATTATAAGCTTTTTAAAATATATTTTAAGTGTATTTCTCTAAGTGAGGTTAAGTTTCGGTATGTATTTATTGACAATATAAATTATTACTTTATCATTTAAAATAATATATAAAATTAATAATTTACAATAAAGTTTTAGCATATTCATTTATTTACAAAACAATCGATCTTACAACTTTAGTATATTACTCTTTATATATCTATTATTTTATAACTATAGATCTGTGCTTACAGCTGCTAATAAATAATTTGATATATCAAGATGTGCCTGAAATTAGCTAATAACTGATGTGCAATACGTACTGCACAGGTGTAATCAAAACATAAATCTCCAATGGGCTAATCTTTGATTTACCAAACTCAATTAGTTAGTACTAGTTTAATATGCGTCTATGAACTGTTGGAGACATAATACGACTATTCATATTAATCTAGACTTACATAATTGTGGTTTAATCTGGTTTTCTGTTTTGTCTATTACTACGAGCCTATGTGTGTCAAACTCCGCCACTGCGATTACACCATAAGAAAATACCCTATAAACTTATATTAAAACAAAAAAAGGAAAGATACCGTATGCTTTAATGGTGCATGGCCCACGTAAACCAGGTCCAATGGACCTGGCTGTGTTTTGTTCAATTCAGTCATACGCAGACCGGCAGTTCACATAGACAGTGAGGTTCTTTTCAGTCAAATCTATCCAAAAATGCTTTCTAGTACTTTTACTATGTACATTATCAATTCACAAAACAAAAACAGAATACATGGAATTACTTTTCATGAGTAATTACATAAAAATTTTCAATAATTATGTAATTACACACAATTTAAAAAAAAATGTTTTTCTTTAATTACTGCCATGTTAGAATAACAGCAGGATGCACAAACTCAGCACCTTGAGAAACTGTAGTACTAGCAGTGCATTCGGTGCAAATTGTCAATTTGCTATAATACCTTGTTTCACTCACGCTACAGTTACAATGCATCGCTTTGTCTCTTTCGGTTCATATACTGTAGGCAATTTGTGATGGCAGCTGTCAGAGTTTGTGTAGGTATAGTTGTACCTATGGCCGTTTTGTATTTATATAAAGTAAGAGTATACTGTATCTTTCCTTTTTTGTTTCATTCTAAGCAAATAAATATATTGATATCTCATTCTAAAGATATTGAGCGGAGAGGCCACCTAACGGTTACACACTTTTTTTCAACACTCAGTACACTCTAAACTTCTGATTTACTCCTCATAAAACTTCCTACCGGTTGCTATATATGAAAATCATTTCTTAAGGAAGGAGTAAATTCCAAAAACTATGAGATAAATGATAACATGCTGTGATAAGTAAAATAAATGGGCACTGAATAATTGAAAATTAAAAATGTAAATGGATAATAAACTTAAGAGATAAAATAAATTAAAGGTTATTTGAATAAGCTTTAGAAAAAAGTAGGTGTTTGTAAGGGTGAAAATGATATGAATAAAATGAAATTAATTTTAAATTTGTTATTCACAATTAAATGAAACTACGTGATGTAGTATTATTTCTATTTTAAGTTCTTTACAACGACCTAGGTTTCGTTGTATTACAATATCTTCAGGCGGGCCATTAGCAAAGATTAACTCTTAGTAACATTCAACAATATTTATATATTACAAAAACAATAGCGAAAGAACAATAATACTGCATCACGTAATTTCATAATGAATTTCTACAAAAGTAATGCCAAATATATTCAATATTTGTTATTTAATTACATAAGTACAATTGAAAAAATTGATTTGAAATTTTCTGATTGTATTACTGTTCCAACATATTTTCTTCTTTATTCCTCTTATTTCTGAAATTTGTGTTCGATATGTTCTAGATATCTTAACAATTTTCTCTGTTGGTTCTATTATGAAGGGCTGTTACCAGGTTTGACTGAGTATTTCTTTTAATTAAATTGTACCATTGAGACGGCGATATGCTCTGCGCGCATTAATAAATGTTATTTTATGAAATCAATTTCCATTTGGACTTCACCAGGTGTAATTAACTCAATCTAATTATAACTCAGATCTATGTACTTTCAGCATGATCTACGGTTTATGTGTTTTCAGTAATATTAATCATCCTAATGAAATTATCCAAATTCTATCCAGGTATCAGAGATAGTATACGATGACGTATTCCAACTGTATACAGAATGCAAAGAAATCCTCGATGTTGTGGAACAGATAATCGGACCCGATATTATGGCTCCCAACAGTATGTTCTTCAACAAACCACCTGGGACTACACAGCATCCGCCACATCAGGTCAAGTTATTTGTCTGTACTTCACCGCATTAGTATTAAATCATGAATTTTTAAAATGCCAAATACGTATATTTGCAATAATTCTAAAAATATATAAAAATATAAAATTATCAATAGGAAGAGTGTGATTAAAAAAATATTGTGTTTCAAAATATTGGTTTTTTGATCAATTTGGTACTTTGATTTCAAAATCAGTTTGAAAAAAATTGTAGATTATAGATACTGTTTAGCAATGTATTTGATTTTTGTCACATTATTTGTATATAGTGAGATATGCATATCTCATCGGTGTCATATTCATGTTTTGTACGCATCCTTCCTCATTACCTGCAAGTGTACTTTGACTGATTGGTTTTTGTGACTGTTCAACCATTTTAATTTTGAAAATCTAAGATCAAACTTACAATCAACAGTATCAATATTCTTTGATAAACTTACTATTGAAAGGAGACCAATAAAGGTCCATATAGTGTTGGGCCCAGGCGTTAATTTTTTTTTATTGCTTTTTTGATAATCATGTAATCAGTCATAGATTATGGGCAGGTGTGATGAGCAGCTTGTCATGTAGAGTTCATCCTCAGTAGGACATAACTCTTTAAATAATTTATAGTCGACTACTCGAGACTATCTACTTATATGATTTTGTGTCGCTTTAGTCGTCCTCTGTCATCAAAAGTTGTAAGTTGCACCGCTAGTTGATTAGGATGATTTTTTAGTCTAGTTTTGTATTTAAAGCTAAAAGATCTAATTTCCTCTTTCACTGTGTTTATTTTCAGGTACTTATGCAACTCGGCGATTCTTATAAACCACGGAGCATTTGCTAGGCGCTTTATGATGCCATTTAGAGCTCTTTGAATCATAATAATGTTGGAGTCGCAGGCTGATCCCCAGAGTTCGATACCATAGGTCCATATAGGTTTGAGTACAGTCTTGTAAATCAATAACTTATTGTCTAATAACAGTCTTGAATTTCGTTGGAGCAACCAATTTAACCCTCTAAATTTTAGGTTTAGCTCATCTCTTTTGGTGGCTAAGTGTTTCTTCTAATTCAGTCTGCGGTCCAAATGCATACCCAGGTATTTTACTGATTCCTGGTGGGGAAGTTGGTTACCATCCAGGGTCACTGGTGTGCAATTCTCTTTTCTTAACGTGAATGTTACCTGCACAAACTTTGCTGCGCTAGCTTTAATTTTCCATTTTTTGAGCCATTTGTTTATGTTGTTCAGGCTATGTTGCAGTGCTTTTGAGGCCTCTACGGGACATTTGTTGGTAGCGAGAACTGCTGTGTCATCTGCAAAAGTGGCAATAGTCACGCCTGGGATCTGTGGCAAGTACGATATGAATATTGTGTACAGTACAGGCCCAAGAACTGAACTTTACGGTACTTCAGCCTGGATGGCATGGAATTTGGATGTAGAATCATCTTCCTTTACCTGGAATATCCTTTCTGATAGGTATGAATTCAATACACTATAGAAGGTGTGAGGCAACAGTTGTTTAATCTTGCACATAAGACTTTTGTGCCAAACCTTGTCAAACGCCTGTTGCACATCAATGAAAGCTGAGGAACAGTATTGCTTTTCTTCCAGGGTTGTTCTGATAATATGACACACTCTGTGAATTTGCTCTGTAGTAGCATGTTGTTGTCTGAATCCAAACTGATGGTCGGGGATAACTGTTTTTTCAGACAGGATACTAAGCAGTCGTTGAAGTAGAACCTTTTCCAAGAGTTTAGATATTACAGGCAGTAGGCTGATCGGTCTATATGATGTAACATCATGAGGTGGTTTTGCCTGGCTTATGAATCATTACGATTAACGCCCGGGCGTTATAAAAATAAAAATTACACTGTTATATTGAGAATATTAAAAATAGAAGCTCCTTATAAATTTTATCAAAATCGTCAATCGTACAAAAGAGAAATTTTTTTATTTTTTTATGAAAAGTTAGGTTATTTTTCATAATAGATTACAAATGTAATTTCTATGGAATTCTTTGAACTAGCGAAATAAAACAAAGTACAGATTGTGTCTCGTCATGTCCTCTATCCAAAGATGTACCAAAAAAGGGTCATCGAAAAAATTTACGTAAACCTCGATAAGAGGGAAAAAGCCATTCATTTTGATAACAATAGAATCATTGTCAATATTCGTTCACAATTTACATTTAATTAATTTAGTAATAATAATGTCTACACGTTACAGAAAGCAAGAGGCATTAATTATATTTTGTAATCCTTTCTAAAAAACTATTACGTATTCTGTTCAATTTTTTTTGTTATTTTTATTTCCAATTAATAATTCTTTATCTTTTAAAAATACAATATATACACATTTACGCACATAGCTTTTTTTGTTTCGTATTATGGTTACAAATTGTAATTCTATATTTTTCTCTTTCCTGATTGTCAATTACTGAATTGTTTTCTTTTTTATTTTCAAAAAAGTTTTTTTAAAAATTATGTTTTATCTCTATAACGTCTGGCCCAGTTTTGTCGGTCTACTTTGTATGGCATATATTTTTAAAACATTAATGGTTTAGCGGTACTAACGATAGGCATTTATAAATATTTTTCACAACTAAAAATATATCATTTACTGTAGATATATTGATAATCATAGATTATGAACTTAATAATTATGATTAACTTAGTCAAATGATCATTAATTATCTAACTAATGAAATTTTAAGAAAAGCAATTGTAATGATATTTCAGGATCTCTATTATACTTTCTTTCGGCCAGAGGATCTCATAGTAGGGACATGGACAGCCGTTGACAAATGTTATAAGGAGAATGGTTGCCTTTATATCATTCCTGGCTCTCACAAGTCCCGCACACTGCATCCACATGGCTATCCGCAATATGAGGTTTTTTCTTAATAATAACTACTTTAGTGAGAAGTTATGATACAGATCTAAGAAATAAACAGAAAAAAATTAAAAAACTAGACTCGACAGTCATGCTATAAAGTCTAAAATTGAATTCAGGGAGTTTGCTAATTTTAAAGCCGTATGGCGGGAGATGTTTATTTATGGCTCAATAATAAATCTTGCTTATGGAAATACTGAGCTTTATGGAACTCGCAGAAATTTAGAAATTAGGTGATCTATTTTTGGTGGGATTTGGGGGGATGACAATAAATGTTTCGTCTAGTAGCCCATTTTTCTCAAGAGCCATGTCAAAGATGTCCTTAAAGAATTACTTAGCAACTCAGAAAATGTACATACAATGCGTATGAAATATTTGAATTTAAAATACCTCTTTATTTGTGTTTAAAACAAATGAAAATGACAAAAGTTCCCATTTTAATAACAGAAAAACTTGCGCAACTTTAGAAATTTTAAGATGTGAAGCAAATCAGTTTTGCCAGAGATATAAGCGTGAGATTAGTTTTTCTTGCTTCAATTTATTTATTCATTTGTTTTATAAAAATATATTCCATTATTCATGTAGGAGAAGCCCAACAAGGCGTACCATAGCGTACTGAACGAGAGTAATGTAGCCCCCGAGTCCCAGCGTATGTACTTGCCTATGGATGAGGGAGACACTTTGTTTTTCCACCCTCTCTTAATACATGGTTCAGGAAAGAATCTAACAAAGGTATGTTTTTTTATAATTCATGCATTTTTTTATATCTTCCATGATGCATTCGGCATCTATTTAATGCCATAGATGTAGAATGCTCCATAAATTTCATTGTAGTGGGAGTAAAATAAGCTGGTATTCTAATATTCTTTATGGTTCTAAAAGGGTTAAAGACGATTTGGATTCTCACATGTGTCTCAAAGATATCATTTTCACTTTTACTAATGTGGTATTTTGTATAATATATTTTATAATTAATGTACTTTAAATGTTTGCAGATGAATCGGAAGTCAGTTTCTTGCCACTATGCTAGCAGCCACTGTCATTATATTGATTGCATTGGAACAATACAGGAAGAAATAGCAAAAGAGGTTGAAGGCATGGCCAAAAAGGGAGGCTTGCCAATTAGTATCAAGGTACCTATCGTCAAAATATTTCTGTGTATAACAACCTTCTAAATATTTCTATGTGATTAGTGATTTGCTTTAAGTATGTTTGTCTTTTACATTTCCTACAACATAAAATTCACAACATGTTAGGTAGTCAAACTAACAAACAGCTATAAAAGAGTGCTGATAACTTATCATAAACTTCAGCCTCGTGTATTACCATATGATTAGTTCTCACTGTTGTCTTCGGGGTACACAGCAGGCTTCTCCATAGCATAAAATAATAATAAGGTGTGAAAATAACCATTTTTCTGTGAAAATAGCATGAGCTGATAAATATTATACCAGCTCAAAGAGAATGGTTATTACATATGTGGGATCACTTAAAATGAGATATTCATTTTTATTAAAAATTAGCCAAGAACATGTTGCAACATGTAAAAGGACACTCTATATCCCTAGAAATCATTAATGCAAGCGTATCAAAATAATTTTAATTGAAATTTCTAATCAAATGCTAGTATTTAGAATTTTTTAGAATCTCTGAAGGTCAAAGTTGAAAAATTAAAGATAAGTTTCTAATGGTAGAAAGTGACATTTTATTATTTTATGAAATATATATTAAAATGTTTGGACAATTCGTAAAATGAGTGTCACGTTTGTGGATATATTGTAAGTAAAACAGCGGTATATGTATCTTGAAAGAGCGAAAATGAGGTATGCATTAACTAAATTGAACGAAACGAATTAATAAATTGGTGAAATGGCACAAAGAGATCAGATAATTGATAAAGTTTTAGGCAGGGGTACTGAAAATAGCAAAAAGTTAAATGATGGTAGAATCTTCAGAGAAGCATCCGACTCACATATTGCTATCTATCAAGATACACATTGCAGGTAGTATAAAAATAGCAATTACAATAGGCAGAAAAGACACCAAAAATCTGCACAGTGTCAACCTCAATTTGCATTTAATATACAGACATTAATTTAAAAAGCAGTTTATTTTAAACATTTTTGGCCTTTACATTTATTGGTACATTTGTTTAAAGCTATGATCATAAATAAAGTTTATTTATATTTATCATAAAAAGGATATCCTAAGGAATTTTGAAATTAGGAAAATGTCTCAACCAAAAATTAGCCTTAGTGAGTAGTTTATCTATCCATCTCTATGTATACGAGGGGGCGTTTTTAAGTTCGCGGAATGGAGGTTAAGGAGTGAGAATAAAAATACAAAATTATTTTTCTTTTTCAATATATTCACCTGCTACCCTAATACATTTTTCAGATCTTTCAATTAGCTTATACCTACCTTCATAAAAAGATATTTTGTCTTTGCGCGAAAAATAAGCTGAAACTGCGTCCTTCACTTCTTCATCGCTTGAAAACTTCTTTCCACGAAAGTCTTTTTTAAGGTTTGGGAACAAATAATAATCACTGGGAGCCAGGTCAGGACTGTAGGGTGAGTGTTCGAAAATATCGAAGCCTTGTGCAGAGCAGCCAGCGCAACGCGGCTCGTGTGAATGGGCGCGTTGTCGTGCAAAAGCAGGACACTTTTGGTCAATTTTCCCCTTCTTTTTTCTTTCATTGCTTCTTTCAACCTCTCTAGAATTGACGCGCATAGTATTACGTTTATGGAAACACCTTTATCTTTATAATCTGACAACAGGATCCCTTCTGAACCCCAAAAGACTCTCACCATGATTTTTCCAGCCGACAGTGACACTTTAAACTTCTTGGGTGGTGGTGTGCTTTTTTTGTGCCGCTGCATTGAGTCTTATTTGGACTCAGGTTCATAATGATGAACTCAAGTTTCGTCTCCAGTAACAATTCGACTCAATAGTCCATACTTGTCTTCACTACAGAGGTCCAAAAACGTGTGAGAACACTCCACGCAGCGTTGTTTTTGAGGCGGTGTGATCATTCTCGGCTCCCATCTTGCCCTGACCTTTGTCATGCCAAGATGAACATGGAGAATTTTAAAAATAGTTGTATCTGATACTCCAACCATCTCTGCAAGCTGTTTCTTCTTTAGTCTGGCATCTTTCAATACTAATTTTTCAACTTTTTCAATAATTTCCAGAATAGTCATTTCGATCGGCCGACCGGGTCATGGGTCATCTTCAAGTGAGTCTCTACCTTGTTTAAAGAGACTATGCCACTTGTAAACCATGGTTTTACCCAGGCAAGAGTCCCCGTAAACGGATGCCATCTCTTTCAGTATAGTTTGAGCCGATTTTCCTTGCTTGGTAAGGAACTTTATAACGGCGCAGTACTCGATTTTTTCTATGGTTCAGACTTTCTTCCAGATAGAGTTGTTTGTTCGACGATAGTTCAAAGACTAATGATCCGATTATGATAAAACTTGGTATTTATACTAATAATGTGTTACTTAACTAGCTATCATTCCGTTAATCACCTTTACTAATGACCTACCTTTCCATTCCGCGAACATAAAAATGCTCCCTTGTATATAAATGTAGTATCTAACTCTCTGTTTTTGTATGTGTTTGGGATTTCCTCCTCAATGTAAGGATATATTTATATTAAATTTAACACAACAGTTACTGATAAACCAAGAAAGGCCTCATATTACCTTTAAAATGTTACGAAGAATTTGACGTTATTTGTATGCAAAAGGTTTTATTAGAACTTGTCGCTCTAAAAACTCTGTAATGGTTATTGGCAATATTATTTCAGTATATATATATATATATATATATATATATACATATAAATATATATATAAACTATGAAAACACTAAAAAGACTCTCATATAACACATTCCTTTGATTTTGCAGACATGAACAGTTATCTTAAATGTAGAAATGTGTAATATAGCATAAATATCCTGTGCAAAAAGTAAACAAAACTGCTAGTGTATATAATATCAGTTAGTAGTCTGAAGGATTAGTTTTCTCATATATATTATCATTTAATATATGTTTTACCATACTCTTTTTACACTACGATGGTGTAGGTAACCTGTTGTATCTCTGAATAATTTATCTAGTGAAATATTTTGTTTGTTTGGTCATGTCATGGATGCAGAAACTCACATAGATTTTTGATATACCTGTGCTGTGTGATATACCTGACTTTTCGTATACCTGTGCGATTTTCTTATCTCATATATTTTTCAAAAATATCATTTGTATTGCCAGTTATGTATTATGGTACTTCTAAGGGGATGGAAATTTGTACAATAATTTTTATATTTATGGTTTATTAAATTTCAACAATAGGTGTTGGTGATTAACTCGTGACATTGCATTTATATTCGAAACAGGATTTCCCAATGGATGTGTAGAGCAAGACAAAATAGTACTAATAGCAAAATGTATACAATATGTATAATACTAGAATACCTAATGCATAAATATTTATTATTATAAAGGCACAGAATTACTTATCTCGTGTTGTAACTTATCGAAATTAAACGAATAAGTGTATCGAAATTAAAAGCACAATGTATCAATATGTTACAGTGTAACCTATTCAAAACGATAATAAATGAATGGCTTAAAAATATTTAAAGTTACAGATGACATTTAAATGACACGTTTCAACAAATTTACTTTCACTCATAAACAAATCATAAGTAAACAAATAAGCCGAAATCATGCATAAACAAATAAGCTGAATATTATGGTAATATATAGAATAAGATTCCACGCATAAAAAAAACAATAAGATTTCACTCAAAAACAAATCACACTTCAATAAGTCGAATACCATGGGAAACTGGACATTTCTGATATAATTCGGTTCTTGAGGGTGGCGCAACAAAATGAAGAATGAAGGTTTACTCAATAATACTGAACTACAAAGAATGGAAATCTAGCATACACAGGAGAAAATGAGTAATAAATAGAATAGAAAAGCAACCTACTAAGTACTTTCTCATGTATAGATATCATAGCAATGTCTTTTCCACATGTTCAAACATTAAGCTGTATTTGGCTTCTGGTGGGCTCCAAATGATGGAGCTGGATTCTAATCGACTTAGCATTAATGAAGCATAGAGAAAATGAATGGATGACACAGATTGAAAATTCTTTGAATTATACAATTCGAATCTAAGTTTTTGAAACAATTTTTTTGCTATGTCCACCATATAGAATCATCAATTGCAAATCAAATGTGACTCCCAAATCAATGACCTCATCTAGACGATGCAGTGGCATCCTGCAAACCATATATTCGTATTTAACAGGAGCGTGTCCTCAGTTATAACTTACTATTAAATGCTTATTGCATTAAGCTATAAGTCACTTACTGTGCTCTACTTGACGACAGGGCTGATATCATACTGCAGTACTTACCATCTACTGCATTCTTGCTTTGAAGCTCTTTAACGACGTGGTGATGTAAAACAAGATCAAATAATTTGGCTGGTGTGAATAGAATAGCAAATTAGTTATATCTGAGCAAGAACCTGCTGTCAAAATATCTAGTCGAGGAACGTTTGGACAGTATATTGACTGGAAATATCTAGCACCACCATTAGTTCGCGAACGATCTCGCCATTGCATGAAACAACATTGCAAGCACTGCGGGTAGCTCTTTGTGTGCTTATATATGACCAAAATGAAATACAGTTGTTTTTAAAATTTAATTCTACATTATAAATGTTAATCTACTCTAAGATTTTTTATCGTGTTTGATAATAGGTCGAAACAATCAAAACATTTTATTATCAGAGGTGGATCATTGTTCTTTTCAACACTGAGGGAAATACTTTTGTTATTCTTTTTAGTCTTTTTTTACTTAGGTTGAGAACTTCTGGCACTCTCTATTTTTATTATGTACAGTTTTGTCATTAGGAGAAAATAGAAATTACATAAAAATTACTTTATTCTGAAAAAAATAGATAACTGTGGTCCTCTCCGGTCTTGCGTGGGAAAAGTTATGCTGTGTTATACTTTTCTAGATCTTCAAACTACCTCCTTCTGTGGTGGTCTCAACAGGACCTCCTAAAGTCCTATGGTGGGATATTTCACTATCAGTATATTAATATAAAGGCACCATTTTGTATTAATTTTATCTTAAACGTTTCAGGATAAACCAAAACACAAATTGGTGAGAGGCAAAGGGCCACCTTTATCTTAAAATGGAAAAATTTTCATGGTATAAATGTGTTTTTATTTTTTATAATTCTTATGGTGTCTTTAGAGTGTAAATATTATAATAATATATAAGGCAACTTTGGCGAAATACAAAAGTTCATTTTATTTACCTTCATCCCTCTTTCTACAATTCTTAGATAAGATTTTAATGTTTATACCCTTAAAGATATGTTTCTATTTGAAATCTTAGGTAAACCTGCAAATTTATGAATTTTGATACTAAATTAACTAAATTTTTTTTAATACTAAAGTACTTACATTTACAATTTCTTACATATTTATGAGAAATGTAACTGTACATTTTTGTATAACAGAAACTTTTATGATGTTATTTTTTACCCTATGACCTATTTTTTTTTCTCTATTATAATCTGCAATCAGCATTTGCTTTTAGCGGATGTTTTGTGGGCGATAGGTCAGGTAGAGTGTGCCCTCCAATGAGAGCATCTACTCGTAATCAGGAGATTAGGACATCCTTTCTTTTGAGGCGCTTCTGATAACTACGAGTAAGTAGTTCAGTTGCGAGTTTGTTTGGGTGGCGTTCCAACCTCTCTCTGTATCTTTCTGTCATTTGTGTAAACTCCGATTTCACAGTGTTCATACCCAACTGTTCATGTATTTCCATGTTAGTGATGTACCATGGGACATTCGAGATTGAGCGCAGTATCATATTTTACATTCGTTGGAGTATGGCAATGTTTGAGTTACTGGCACTTCCCCATAACTGAACGCCATGTAGCCAAACTGGTTTTAAGATGGCTTTGTAGATGAGTAGCTTGTTGTTTAGAGATAGTTTATTATGCCTCCCTAGGAGCCATAAAAGGAAGTAGATGAGTAGCTTGTTGTTTAGAGATAGTTTATTATGCCTCCCTAGGAGCCATAAAAAGTTGTTGACCCTATGACCTATGTAAAACCTTTCGTGGATTTGGGACAATCAACCAGAAACAAAAAAGTGAATAAAAAAAACTAAAGTGTCTATTAAAGTCTTACACAGTTTTTCGATTTCTCGAAAAATTTGCAGATAGTATTAGTTGGGTTTGAAACTATATGGCTCATAGATAAACTGGCTGACATTTTCAAAAGTGTAACTTTGTCTTTTCTTCACTGGCAATTAGACCAAATCCTCTTTGTTCTGGTCGTGACGTCAGTATTATCTGCGTACACCAATATCTGTATGATTCTTTAATAGGTTTAGTGGGAATTTCCCCTAGTAGTCGATATAAGAAGTTTACTTTGTGTGACTCATATTGATACATTGTTGGCAGATTGAATCTTTTCCAAGAAATCTTATACTTTAAAACAGTTAAACCATTTTTGGTTTAACTGTTTTTTTTTTTCAATCCTTTCCTCATTTCAATTTTGAGTTATCAATATCTGTCCCTATACCAAATTTCATCACAATAGGTGCAAAAATGAGAAACTAATTGAACTGGAATATATAGACAGATGGACATAATATGACGAAACTATAAGAATTCCTTGTTTGGTTACAATGCCTTAAAATGATTTGTTTTTAAGATTTTTGTTTGTCATTTTCTACATAATCCTGTTAAAAATAATTATGATAATAATAACTCAGTTAATTATAATTAGCAAGATTTTCCCTTTATTTTGAGTTCCATGTCGCTGCAAAATTCAGTGTCAATTTTCAGTTTCCTTTCAAGTTTTAATGGGGAAAGCTGTATAAATTATTTAAGTAGAATGGGTGAGAAAAAAACTCAAAATATATCTGTGCAATACTCGCACAATCTGTTATATATTTCAATATTTACATTATAATTCCATTAAAATTACAAGGTCATTACTTTTCCTCTTACTAATTTCATTTTCATTTGATAGAATTCCTGAAAAAGAAGAGTAACATTGATGTAGAATATTGTGATGCATTCTGAACAATTAAAATTAGCATTGAATTTAATAAATTAATATAGTTCCTGCTATTTATATATACATATATATTCCATTTGTTTTTAAAGTGAAACTTTTATTGTATCGCCTCAGAATATTTCGTTTACCTATCGCATGTCGCATTACAGTCGGCCGCGGAGTGGGGTAAAGAAACCAATATGGCGGTACCTATAGCTATCATCAGCTGTGCAGCGTTGGTATGGTACTACGATCGATGCAGTTTTTACCAGACACATTGAAAAAATAGAATGCATGTCAATGTTTACTTATTTTAGTTACCACAAAATATTATTTACATTTATAAACTGTGAGACTCAAAGCGAAGATGAAGTTAGTGATCAAATAATCGAAATTTAAAATAATTCAATGATTTATATAAATATTGATCTACGTTTTTAATATGTGTATATATATCATACCGAACATTGTATTTATTTCTGTATTCTGTACTTTAGTACGCAGAGTAAAATAAACATTCATAGTTATATATCTTGTCTACTATTATCATTTCCTTTTTCACGTCTTAAGTTAATATTACTTCAAAATCCTAAATCAAGTAGCTTTCGAAAAATTCTCAATTAAATGCCTACAATCTGATAAAAAGTTTCACTTTCATCGTGGTTTCCTAAAACCACACAACTTTTTACATTCTGTACCAGTTATAAAATGTTTAGTAGCCATTTTTCTATAAAACTTTTAGAAAAAAACTCAAAATATATCTGTGCAATACTCGCACAATCTGTTATATATTTCAATATTTACATTATAATTCCATTAACATTACAAGGTCATTGCTTTTCCTCTTACTAATTTCATTTTCATTTGATAGAATTCCCGAAAAAGAAGAGTAACATTGATGTAGAATATTGTGATGCATTCTGAACAATTAAAATTAGCATTGAATTTAATAAAATTAATATAGTTCCTGCTATATATATATATATATATATATATTCCATTTGTTTTTTACATTCTGTACCAGTTATAAAATGTTTAGTAGCCATTTTTCTATAAAACTTTTAGTGCCTATCTATTTAATTATGCTTGCTACAAAATCAAAAGACTATAATATAAACTACACACGTAAAATATAAAAAGTAAATTTTTTAAAATTAAATACAATGTGAACCTAAGTTGTAACATTATATTTTTCCCCAATTAACAATTTGTTTATATGTATTAATATTTATGTATTAATTATGGCTTTATAATAGTTTGAATAGTTATGTTAGGAGGAAATGAAAAAAAAAATGGTTCAAACTTGAATTTTCTTAATATCACACTAATTTGTCTTTTTGCCTCTTTTGCTGCAACTTTAATTTGTATAAACATGAAAGTGGTTATTACTACTATACGTATGTGCATATAAACATGGCGGAAAACAAATACACAAATAAAATAAACGAGAGAAATTTTCTTAAAATTTAATGGATTGGATGTGTCAGGATTTGGAAGGGTCAGAATTTGAAATCACTTTAGAAATATCCACAACTTGACAGTAAAGACTGAAAATAAATGTTCATAAGAAGGAATATTACGTTTGATAATAAGAAATGTGAATAGATAGATACAAATTACAACAGAATTTTAAACATCTAGAAATATTTCAAATCTAAACTAATCAATCAATTTGTAAAATTCGTATATCTGTACATGGTGGATATTTATGAAAAAAAAATTAAGGGTTATATAATAAAAGTAATAGAACACAAAAATATAGTTTGTGGATTTTTGTCTGTTTCTTTGAATTGCTCCATCAATTTAAATGAATTATTTTGAAGAACATAGGGGTTGACTTGAAGTAACATTTCGTTTTTATATTATCAGATTCAGATAATTTCGATTGCATTTATACAAAAAAAAGTGCCTAGCTACTCAACACAATGTAAAACACAAATATATTGTGTATCTATGTAATCAACAGATGGCGCTACATATAATTTAAGTTGTGCAATGACATTTTCCATCCAGACATGTACTGGCGATATGAGTGTTGCCAGAGGAAGTGTAGAGTGATGAAGCAGGGTTAAGTGTTTAAATAAGCAATCTAATTACAGGCAGATGCATGAACACAGATGTTGTTGTTGGTCATCTTATGCATATAATTTTTTTTGATGTTTTATGTATTCATCATAAACTTACTTTTTCTTCTCAATTTGTTTAATATATGAATCTGCTGTCAATATTTGTAATTTAATTATCTTAGTAAATTTAGAATTAGGCTGCATAAATTTAGTTATTACTCAATTTGTTTAGTTTGATGCTATTGTCAATATTCACAATTTGGTAAGTTTATAATTTGACTATATAAATATAATTATTATGTACTTTATTGTATATACAATATGACTGTAGCATTGGTACATCTGTACATTAGAGGTATTTATGGAAAAATAATTCAGGGGAAAATAACAAAAGTAAAAGAATACAAAAATATTGTTCTTTTAAATGTTTGTCCATTTGTCAGTTTATTTGTTTGCGCATCACGCAAAAGTAGCTAAATTTTGATGATGTTTTTCTGGTAGATTTTGCCAGGTAATTTCGGTAATATATAGGCTATGTTTTATTGCAATTGTCCAACAAAAAGAAGCTTTGTTAATTGGACAATGGAATATAAAGTGTACAAACTGTGTAAAAGAGTTTACTCTTATAATTATTATAATTGATGATGTAACATTAATCTTGCAGTTAACTTAACAACATTTTCTATAGGTCTACATATGAACAAAATTGCGAGCACAGCTTTTATTGTCAGCAAGTACCGAAATTATGTTCATTGTTAAGATTCCGTGTCATAGACTGGAAGAATAAAAGCCTTATAAGACCACTCCTGTATCTCTTCATCTGTCCGTTAGTTACAATGGCTTTTCTCACAAACCACTTAGGATAGAAACTTGAAATTCGGTATAGCATGAATAGTTTAATAGAAAAACTATGTACGATTAAATGTGTCTAATGAAGGTGTAGAGAACCTTCGTAATGCGAGTTCTATTCATACTTAAAATTTTTATTAATTAAATTCTTAAATGTCCTTTGATCTCATGTACATATATATTCAATTTCAGCAGTCACATTAGTTTAATACTTTTTCCTCATTATTGAATTCAGTATAGCGTAAATTGTTTAATAGAAAAACTATGTAACTATTAAATGTTTTTATGTGTCTAATGAAGGTGTAGAGAACCTTTGTAATGCGAGATGTATTCATACTTATGGGTTTTATTAATTCATTTCTTTAATGTCCTTTGATCTCATATACATATATATTGAATTTCAGCAGCCACATTAGTTTAATGCTTTTTCCTCATTATTGAATTCAGTATAGCGAAAATAGTTTAATAGAAAAACTATATACTACTAATGGTTTTTTTGTATCTAATTAAGGTGTAGAGAACTTTTGTAATCCGAGTTCTATTCATACTTATTTGTTTTATTAATTAATTTCTTTAATATGTCTTTTCTTTAATAACGTCGTCGCCGTGGTGTGTTGATCACGAGGCATACGGCCTTTGACGATGCGGCGCACCGTGGCAACCCGGGTTCGATTCCCGGCCGTTCGTCGAACGGGGCTGGACGGGTGTTGTGGTTGGCTGTAAGAGATTGCTCTTGTAGCAATAAGTCCGCCATATGTATCAATTGGATACATTAAAGTAGATAAATAAATAATGTCCTTTGATCTCATGTACATATATATTCAATTTCAGCTGTCACATTAGTTTAATTCTTTTTCCTCGTTATTGAAGTCTAATGGGAGCCTAAATGTCAGTTCGGTATTCAGCCTTTATAAAATAATTAAACTAGCAATAAATCAATTAGGATACATGTTAAATTGAAACATGCAAAACTGTAATGCTTTAGTTATTCCATAAAATAAAGTTATTAATGAATGTATCATGACCGCTAATAATTTTAAATTAACAAGCTCATTAAGCAGTTAGCTTTAGATTTTAGAAGCTTTTAGATTTTTTAAATGTTTTTTCATTGGTACGAAAACTGCTGTGGAATGGATAAAGCATTTTGTAGTTGAACGTTTTGTGAATGAAATTTCAAGAAAGTTGGAATAATGGGGTACACGAAAACGTTGTTTCACCCTCGCTACATGTGACGTCCGCATGTCAATGTGATTATT
Organism: Druceiella hillmani; assembly: GCA_039881145.1. Taxonomy (NCBI): domain Eukaryota; kingdom Metazoa; phylum Arthropoda; class Insecta; order Lepidoptera; family Hepialidae; genus Druceiella; species Druceiella hillmani. The sequence goes on along the minus strand of JAYKKI010000010.1, from coordinate 10,541,719 downwards.
AAGTCCACAGGCCCACTATCCACTCAATTGGCATATTGCAATAGCATTGTACATATCATAGGTAAAGAAAAGTATATGATGAAATTACACTAGGATAAAAAAAAGCACTTTACCCCTATATAAAAGTCAAAACTAAAGAAAAATGAATAAAAAATAGCAATAACCTTAAAAGTTATATTTGGTAAACTCTTGCTGCGGACCATGCCTTCAATCTCCTTTCCTACTTCTTCTTGCACAGTTCCCGTCACATCGATATAATGACATTGTGAACTGGCATAGTGACAGCTGACTGCTTTACGATAGCCCTGAAAACATTCAAAATAACTTGACTGCTGAGAAGTAGGTAACCTTAAAAATATAGTTTTTATAAAACTACTGAACAAAAGTATTATAAACGGTACAAACAAAATTTTTTTTGTTCTAACTTGGTACCAATGTACCTAATTTTCATGTAGAGATTTCGTGCAATCTGTCAATTAGTTTGTTTGCAACTGTCTGTTAAGTTAGTTGACCTTAAATGTTTCTTTACCTTTTTACACAATAGGTAAATAGAGGAATAGTGGACAATAGATACATGAACAATAAGCGGAACAGTATTCACACTTATATATTTTCAACTTAGATATAAGATTTTTTGCATCTAGGAATCAGAGCAAATGTGTCAATATAGCACGAGTTTGTAGAGTAGATTAGACTGTTGACCACCCATACCAGAAGTTTTTTTCTTTTGTAACATTAAAACGAGCATACAAAAAAATTCCTCACTCAACAAATTGTTTAGTATGTTTGAATGATTTAATTATGGTATTTACACAGAGCCATATTTGCAACTGAGATAAGTCAATTAAAACCATAAAGAACAAAACATACCTTTGTGAGGTTTGTTCCTGATCCATGTAAAATGAGAGGGTGGAAAAACACAGTGTCTCCCACTTCCATGGGCAAGTCTACGCGCTGAGACTTAGGGGCAACATCATTCTCATTTAGTATTCCGTGGTACGCCTTGTTGGGCTGATTCTTCATGAAATAAAAAAAAATTATAAAAAATAACCAACTTTATGTCATGATGAAATACTTATATGCTTATTTACTTAAGTAAAGTAAAACTTAAGTAAAGAGTCGCTAACATTTTTAATTTTAAAATTACCCATATATCCTTTTCTTATAACATGCAGATACATATTTATATTATAAATATCTGCATACAGATATTTATAACAAATAATTGTCCTTAGCATTGCCATCTGGAAAAATTCAAAAAAAAAAAATAAAATGCTCCTATTGATATTGTTTGTGGTAAACTTACAATGATTCATTTATGATAAATTATTGTAAGTTTACCACAAACAATATCAATAGAAGCATTTTATATTATATTTATATTTCTTCCTAAATAAACAATTCGCAATATACAGTGCGTAATTATCCATCATCATGTCCCTTCAACCGTGTGTGAAATTAATCACATATAATCCGCCAGAATGTTTTTATTTATATAAACCGTCTAGTTTATAAAATAATGAAAGTTTAAATTTTGTAAGAAATTATAATTATACAACCTATGTAAATAGTGCTTATTACCAATTTGGCAACATGTAAAGCCTTGTAAAGTGTCATGCTGAGAGATGTATTGTCATTTAGCTGTTGGGAAGAACTTAGCGTTCATTCTTAGATCTGTAAGATTAATCAGTTTAAACCACTAATGGAGTTTAAATTATGGTTTAGTCATAATTTTGTAATCAATAAAAACTTATGCTGTAAATTAAACTAGGTTTTAGTTACTGGTAGGATTAGGGCATGGATACCGGAATTCTGGAAGATGTAACATACACCCATGGTACGCATTTATTTCCATAACAACATACACATATGCCAGCCGCTACCGTCCCGCCCACCTGCGTCCCCTTTTGTCTCCTATTGTTGATTGGTAATATTGTTGCATTTAATCACGGTGATTTTTTAAAAAAGTTAGTTAATAGTTAAATTTAAAGTTTGTACACAACAATTTATCATCGTTGGTTAGTAATAATGCTATGTTTTGATTTATTAAAATATGTATGTACATACGGTACAGTTAACACAATTTAAGACTATAGCTAAGCTGTTGTTTGTCAAACATAGCACACAACATTTAATTATTAATATCGTTGCCATTTAATCACGGTGATTTTTTAAAAAAGTTAGTTAATAGTTTAATTTAAAGTTTATACACAACAGTTTATCATCATTGGTTAGTAATAATGCTATGTTTTGATTTATTAAAATATGTAGGTACATACAGTACAGTTAACACAATTTAAGACTATAGCTAAGCTGTTGTTTATCAAACATAGCACACAACATTTACTTATTAATATTGTTGCCATTTAATCACGGTGATTTTTAAAAAAAGTTAGTTAATAGTTTAATTTAAAGTTTATACACAACAGTTTATCATCATTGGTTAGTAATGATGCTATGTTTTGATTTATTAAAATATGTAGGTACATACAGTACAGTTAACACAATTTAAGACTATAGCTAAGCTGTTGTTTATCAAACATAGCACACAACATTTACTTATTAATATTGTTGCCATTTAATCACGGTGATTTTTTAAAAAAGTTAGTTAATAGTTTAATTTAAAGTTTATACACAACAGTTTATCATCATTGGTTAGTAATAATGCTATGTTTTGATTTATTAAAATATGTAGGTACATACAGTACAGTTAACACAATTTAAGACTATAGCTAAGCTGTTGTTTATCAAACATAGCACACAACATTTACTTATTAATATTGTTGCCATTTAATCACGGTGATTTTTTAAAAACGTTAGTTAATAGTTTAATTTAAAGTTTATACACAACAGTTTATCATCGTTGGTTAGTAATAATGCTATGTTTTGATTTATTAAAATATGTAGGTACATACGGTACAGTTAATACAATTTAAGACTATAGCTAAGCTGTTGTTTGTCAAACATAGCACACAACATTTAATTATTAATATTGTTGCCATTTAATCACGGTGATTTTTTAAAAAAATTTAGTTAATAGTTTAATTTAAAGTTTATACCCAACAGTTTGTCATCGTTGGTTAGTAATAATGCTATGTTTTGATTTATTAAAATATGTAGGTACATACGATACAGTTAACACAATTTAAGACTATAGCTAAGCTGTTGTTTATCAAATATAGCACACAACATTTACTTATTAATATTGTTGCCATTTAATCACGGTGATTTTTTAAAAACGTTAGTTAATAGTTTAATTTAAAGTTTATACACAACAGTTTCTCATCGTTGGTTAGTAATAATGCTATGTTTTGATTTATTAAAATATGTAGGTACATACAGTACAGTTAACACAATTTAAGACTATAGCTAAGCTGTTGTTTATCAAACATAGCACACAACATTTACTTATTAATATTGTTGCCATTTAATCACGGTGATTTTTTAAAAATGTTAGTTAATAGTTTAATTTAAAGTTTATACACAACAGTTTATCATCGTTGGTTAGTAATAATGCTATGTTTTGATTTATTAAAATATGTAGGTACATACGGTACAGTTAATACAATTTAAGACTATAGCTAAGCTGTTGTTTGTCAAACATAGCACACAACATTTAATTATTAATATTGTTGCCATTTAATCACAGTGATTTTTTTAAAAAGTTAGTTAATAGTTTAATTTAAAGTTTATACCCAACAGTTTGTCATCGTTGGTTAGTAATAATGCTATGTTTTGATTTATTAAAATATGTAGGTACATACGATACAGTTAACACAATTTAAGACTATAGCTAAGCTGTTGTTTATCAAACATAGCACACAACATTTACTTATTAATATTGTTGCCATTTAATCACGGTGATTTTTTAAAAACGTTAGTTAATAGTTTAATTTAAAGTTTATACACAACAGTTTATCATCGTTGGTTAGTAATAATGCTATGTTTTGATTTATTAAAATATGTAGGTACATACGGTACAGTTAATACAATTTAAGACTATAGCTAAGCTGTTGTTTGTCAAACATAGCACACAACATTTAATTATTAATATTGTTGCCATTTAATCACGGTGATTTTTTAAAAGTTAGTTAATAGTTTAATTTAAAGTTTATACCCAACAGTTTGTCATCGTTGGTTAGTAATAATGCTATGTTTTGATTTATTAAAATATGTAGGTACATACGGTACAGTTAATACAATTTAAGACTATAGCTAAGCTGTTGTTTGTCAAACATAGCACACAACATTTAATTATTAATATTGTTGCCATTTAATCACGGTGATTTTTTAAAAGTTAGTTAATAGTTTAATTTAAAGTTTATACCCAACAGTTTGTCATCGTTGGTTAGTAATAATGCTATGTTTTGATTTATTAAAATATGTATGTACATACGGTACAGTTAACACAATTTAAGACTATAGCTAAGCTGTTGTTTGTCAAACATAGCACACAACATTTATTATTAATATTGTTGCCATTTAATCACGGTGATTTTTTAAAAACGTTAGTTAATAGTTTAATTTAAAGTTTATACACAACAGTTTCTCATCGTTGGTTAGTAATAATGCTATGTTTTGATTTATTAAAATATGTAGGTACATACAGTACAGTTAACACAATTTAAGACTATAGCTAAGCTGTTGTTTATCAAACATAGCACACAACATTTACTTATTAATATTGTTGCCATTTAATCACGGTGATTTTTTAAAAATGTTAGTTAATAGTTTAATTTAAAGTTTATACACAACAGTTTATCATCGTTGGTTAGTAATAATGCTATGTTTTGATTTATTAAAATATGTAGGTACATACGGTACAGTTAATACAATTTAAGACTATAGCTAAGCTGTTGTTTGTCAAACATAGCACACAACATTTAATTATTAATATTGTTGCCATTTAATCACAGTGATTTTTTTAAAAAGTTAGTTAATAGTTTAATTTAAAGTTTATACCCAACAGTTTGTCATCGTTGGTTAGTAATAATGCTATGTTTTGATTTATTAAAATATGTAGGTACATACGATACAGTTAACACAATTTAAGACTATAGCTAAGCTGTTGTTTATCAAACATAGCACACAACATTTACTTATTAATATTGTTGCCATTTAATCACGGTGATTTTTTAAAAACGTTAGTTAATAGTTTAATTTAAAGTTTATACACAACAGTTTATCATCGTTGGTTAGTAATAATGCTATGTTTTGATTTATTAAAATATGTAGGTACATACGGTACAGTTAATACAATTTAAGACTATAGCTAAGCTGTTGTTTGTCAAACATAGCACACAACATTTAATTATTAATATTGTTGCCATTTAATCACGGTGATTTTTTAAAAGTTAGTTAATAGTTTAATTTAAAGTTTATACCCAACAGTTTGTCATCGTTGGTTAGTAATAATGCTATGTTTTGATTTATTAAAATATGTAGGTACATACGGTACAGTTAATACAATTTAAGACTATAGCTAAGCTGTTGTTTGTCAAACATAGCACACAACATTTAATTATTAATATTGTTGCCATTTAATCACGGTGATTTTTTAAAAGTTAGTTAATAGTTTAATTTAAAGTTTATACCCAACAGTTTGTCATCGTTGGTTAGTAATAATGCTATGTTTTGATTTATTAAAATATGTATGTACATACGGTACAGTTAACACAATTTAAGACTATAGCTAAGCTGTTGTTTGTCAAACATAGCACACAACATTTATTATTAATATTGTTGCCATTTAATCACGGTGATTTTTTAAAAACGTTAGTTAATAGTTTAATTTAAAGTTTATACACAACAGTTTATCATCGTTGGTTAGTAATAATGCTATGTTTTGATTTATTAAAATATGTAGGTACATACGGTACAGTTAATACAATTTAAGACTATAGCTAAGCTGTTGTTTGTCAAACATAGCACACAACATTTAATTATTAATATTGTTGCCATTTAATCACGGTGATTTTTTAAAAAAAAGTTAGTTAATAGTTTAATTTAAAGTTTATACCCAACAGTTTGTCATCGTTGGTTAGTAATAATGCTATGTTTTGATTTATTAAAATATGTAGGTACATACGGTACAGTTAACACAATTTAAGACTATAGCTAAGCTGTTGTTTATCAAATATAGCACACAACATTTACTTATTAATATTGTTGCCATTTAATCACAGTGATTTTTTTAAAAAGTTAGTTAATAGTTTAATTTAAAGTTTATACCCAACAGTTTGTCATCGTTGGTTAGTAATAATGCTATGTTTTGATTTATTAAAATATGTAGGTACATACGATACAGTTAACACTATAGCTAAGCTGTTGTTTATCAAACATAGCACACAACATTTACTTATTAATATTGTTGCCATTTAATCACGGTGATTTTTTAAAAACGTTAGTTAATAGTTTAATTTAAAGTTTATACACAACAGTTTATCATCGTTGGTTAGTAATAATGCTATGTTTTGATTTATTAAAATATGTAGGTACATACGGTACAGTTAATACAATTTAAGACTATAGCTAAGCTGTTGTTTGTCAAACATAGCACACAACATTTAATTATTAATATTGTTGCCATTTAATCACGGTGATTTTTTAAAAGTTAGTTAATAGTTTAATTTAAAGTTTATACCCAACAGTTTGTCATCGTTGGTTAGTAATAATGCTATGTTTTGATTTATTAAAATATGTATGTACATACGGTACAGTTAACACAATTTAAGACTATAGCTAAGCTGTTGTTTGTCAAACATAGCACACAACATTTATTATTAATATTGTTGCCATTTAATCACGGTGATTTTTTAAAAACGTTAGTTAATAGTTTAATTTAAAGTTTATACACAACAGTTTATCATCGTTGGTTAGTAATAATGCTATGTTTTGATTTATTAAAATATGTAGGTACATAGGGTGCAGTTAATACAATTTAAGACTATAGCTAAGCTGTTGTTTGTCAAACATAGCACACAACATTTAATTATTAATATTGTTGCCATTTAATCACGGTGATTTTTTAAAAGTTAGTTAATAGTTTAATTTAAAGTTTATACCCAACAGTTTGTCATCGTTGGTTAGTAATAATACTATGTTTTGATTTATTAAAATATGTAGGTACATACGGTACAGTTAACACAATTTAAGACTATAGCTAAGCTGTTGTTTATCAAACATAGCACACAACATTTACTTATTAATATTGTTGCCATTTAATCACGGTGATTTTTTAAAAAAGTTAGTTAATAGTTTAATTTAAAGTTTATACCCAACAGTTTGTCATCGTTGGTTAGTAATAATGCTATGTTTTGATTTATTAAAATATGTATGTACATACGGTACAGTTAACACAATTTAAGACTATAGCTAAGCTGTTGTTTGTCAAACATAGCACACAACATTTAATTATTAATATCGTTGCCATTTAATCACGGTGATTTTTTAAAAAAGTTAGTCAATAGTTTAATTTAAAGTTTATACACAACAGTTTATCATCATTGGTTAGTAATAATGCTATGTTTTGATTTATTAAAATATGTAGGTACATACAGTACAGTTAACACAATTTAAGACTATAGCTAAGCTGTTGTTTATCAAACATAGCACACAACATTTACTTATTAATATTGTTGCCATTTAATCACGGTGATTTTTTAAAAAAGTTAGTTAATAGTTTAATTTAAAGTTTATACACAACAGTTTATCATCATTGGTTAGTAATAATGCTATGTTTTGATTTATTAAAATATTTAGGTACATACAGTACAGTTAACACAATTTAAGACTATAGCTAAGCTGTTGTTTATCAAACATAGCACACAACATTTACTTATTAATATTGTTGCCATTTAATCACGGTGATTTTTAAAAAAAGTTAGTCAATAGTTTAATTTAAAGTTTATACCCAACAGTTTGTCATCGTTGGTTAGTAATAATGCTATGTTTTGATTTATTAAAATATGTAGGTACATACGGTACAGTTAACACAATTTAAGACTATAGCTAAGCTGTTCTTTATCAAACATAGCACACAACATTTACTTATTAATATTGTTGCCATTTAATCACGGTGATTTTTTAAAAAAGTTAGTTAATAGTTAAATTTAAAGTTTATACACAACAGTTTATCATCGTTGGTTAGTAATAATGCTATGTTTTGATTTATTAAAATATGTAGGTACATACGGTACAGTTAACACAATTTAAGACTATAGCTAAGCTATTGTTTATCAAACATAGCACACAACATTTACTTATTAATATTGTTGCCATTTAATCACGGTGATTTTTTAAAAAAGTTAGTTAATAGTTTAATTTAAAGTTTATACACAACAGTTTATCATCATTGGTTAGTAATAATGCTATGTTTTGATTTATTAAAATATGTAGGTACATACGGTACAGTTAACACAATTTAAGACTATAGCTAAGCTGTTGTTTATCAAACATAGCACACAACATTTACTTATTAATATTGTTGCCATTTAATCACGGTGATTTTTTAAAAAAGTTAGTTAATAGTTTAATTTAAAGTTCATACCCAACAGGTTGTCATCGTTGGTTAGTAATAATGCTATGTTTTGATTTATTAAAATATGTAGGTACATACGGTACAGTTAACACAATTTAAGACTATAGCTAAGCTATTGTTTATCAAACATAGCACACAACATTTACTTATTAATATTGTTGCCATTTAATCACGGTGATCTTTTAAAAATGTTAGTTAATAGTTTAATTTAAAGTTTATACACAACAGTTTATCATCGTTGGTTAGTAATAATGCTATGTTTTGATTTATTAAAATATGTAGGTACATACGGTACAGTTAACACAATTTAAGACTATAGCTAAGCTGTTGTTTATCAAACATAGCACACAACATTTACTTATTAATATTGTTGCCATTTAATCACGGTGATCTTTTAAAAATGTTAGTTAATAGTTTAATTTAAAGTTTATACACAACAGTTTATCATCGTTGGTTAGTAATAATGCTATGTTTTGATTTATTAAAATATGTAGGTACATACGGTACAGTTAATACAATTTAAGACTATAGCTAAGCTGTTGTTTGTCAAACATAGCACACAACATTTAATTATTAATATTGTTGCTATTTAATCACGGTGATTTATTGAAAAAGTTAGTTAATAGTTAAATTTAAAGTTTGTACACAACAGTTTATCATTGTTGGTCAGTAATAATGCTGTTTTGAATTATTAAAATAAGTAGGTACATAGATATGGTACGTATGGTACAGTTAGTACAATTTAAGACTATAGATAAGCTGTTGTCTGTCATAAATAGCCCACAACATTTAATTATGAATATTGTTAAGTTTTGATCCCCTTATAAAATAAATATTCTTAATAATTAAAAGATTTTAACTTGTTTTCATTCATAAACTACCAAGGACGGTTTAAACCCCTTTTTGGATATTAATCATGACAATATGGCCGCATGGCCATCTGCTGTTTAGGTTTCGTCATTGTACCGAACCGTCGTTAGAGTAATGACATTTTTTAGTCATTGGCTAGAAATTTCCTACATTACATAATTTACATGATTAGTTAATGAAAAAAAATGGAAAACGTTAATGTGGTTCCTGATGAAGAAATTATAATATTATTTAATGGTCTAACACACATTTCCTATATCCACAAATCGTTGATATCTATGGTATGCCGTTAGTGTAGACAGAAAACAAAAAGAATTTTATACAAACTCATACAATTTATTTCTCCGTTAAATCTTAATATCACACAGTGCCAAATTATACAAATATCCATCCTTTTCTGTTGTATAATTATGCAAAATAAAATTATAGTTAGAAAATTATATTTATCAATTCTTTATCTTTATCAAAACAAAAAAAATGTAAGTTAATGCATTTACATCTTAATGACTTATAACAATTTTTATATTTAAAAAAAATTGTTTTTGCAACAAAATAAATTTATTGTAATCCTCATATGTACCATTGCAGATTAAAGTAACACGCTCAAAAATAATTATGTACCGTATATTCAAAACAGCAACAAAGTTATATTTTTTAATTTGCGTTATAGCAATAATTAGTAAAGTACCTCATATTGCGGATACTCATGTTGATATAATGTATGATTCTTGTGTGAGCCGGGAACGACAAAGAGGCAACCGTTCTCTTTACAAGTTTTATCAACGGCTGTCCACGTTCCTACTATGAGGTCCTCTGGCCGGAAAGGGAAGTAAAATAGATCCTGAAATGTTAAAGTGGATATTCTATAGTACAATTCTGCACTATCTCCAATATATAAATTATGATACAATAAGCTCTTATATACCTTTTTACCTCTTATGAAACTTTCATCCATATTCAGCCAGTCTTAAACCATCCTTTTGTTTTCTTTAACTCAGTTTTCAATACAATCACATAAATTCCACAGCTGGAGTACAAAATTTACGCATAATTCCATTCAGTCTTATAGACAGACATAACTATATACTACTAGCCTTTAAATAAAACTGTTTAACCAACATTCTTGATGGGATCAAATCAATTCTGTTCCAACTTTAGGTCGGGAATAATACGGTAGTTAACTACTCCTAAATTTGTAGACAAAAACAATAACCCCACATCGTTGTCGCGTAAATGGTGTTTATGTTTGTTTATATTAAAGTGCTATTTAATTTCTTTGAAAAATTTTTTTTTATTCTTTGGTGTAATTTTTTATTTCTATATTTTAAAATATTTATGACAACAAGTACTGACTAGAAAACTTAGTCAGTATTTAATGTCAAATGACCAAATCCACATGGTGTAAAATTTTCATATTCTACGTAAAATAGAAGGGTTGATATTGTTGTGACTGATAGATAGATGAACGGACAGGACATACAAGTTATCTTATAGGTTCCACTTTTCCTTTTGTGCTGTGGAACCCTAAAAAAAAGTAAAATTCAGTCACAAATCAATTTTATACGTGAGCGAAGCCAAATCGGGCCAGCTAATCAAATATAAATAGATAAACCGACCTGATGTGGTGGATGCTGTGTAGTCCCAGGGGGTTTGTTGATAAACATGCTGGTGGCAGCCATAATGTTAGGTCCAATGATATGCTCTATCACATCGAGCATGTCTTTGCAGTCTGTGTACATTTGGAACACGTCATCATGTGCTATTTCTCCTACCTGGTTAAAATTAAAGTCAATTTTGTATGTCAATCACAGTTAAAATAATAGACTACAATATACTATACCATAATGTATAAAGGCCTGCTTAGACGAAAGCTGATTAAATCACAAGAATAAATTGTTCTGACCGTCTTAAAAGTTTGTTAGGGTGAAAGTTTATCTGCTACAAAAACGCATGCAAGGAGATGGGACGGTCACCGGATATTTAGTGCGAGATCAGCTTTTGCGGTAATAGTATGCAATGAAGGAAATCATTTGTAAAAATATAAACACACACTGGCGAGCCAACAATGACAATCTCGAAAAATTATTCCAAAGAAACACGGTGTCCAGGAGTAGATGTCGGACAAAGAAAGACGCTATTCGTTGGCTATAAAGAAATAAATTTTCGTTGATATAAAATATAAAACACGCCCTTTTTCTACTTAAGTGCAAAAAATATATTACACATAACTTTTTTAACACACCTAATCCTTGCCCAGAGTGCAGTGTTTACCTGCAGTGGCGATATCTTCGTAGCTGTTCGCGGGTTATTCCCCCAAGTGGTGCTGAACAATGTGCGCAAGTATCGTGTGTACAAAAAAGATGACCAATAATTATGAACATTATTTGCAATTTTCTGAAAAATAGTCATCTTTTAAATTTTATTTTAACAACAATCAACTATTTTTCGGTCAAGGAATAATGTCTCTCTTTGCCTGAAACTTATTCCCGAACAACTTATGTATATTAGTATGTTCAAGTGTCCCTTCATCAGTGGTCCAACCGAAAGTCATGGGCAGAGGATCTTCTAAAAAATTAATCTAAAGCAAAACACGGTTATACAAATGTACTTAGTTTAGAAGATATTCATCCATCTACTGCAAGGAGATATTCATCCATCTACATCAAGGTATGAAAAATCAAGACATTTTGAAAATAATAACTTCTAAATTATGCACTTTTGAATAACCCTGTTTTGCTTTAGATAAACAGAACTACTCGCTGGCACTTCCCATTTTTTTTATACTGGTATAGTAAAATTCCTTGATCTCGTTTCCTATTATTGGCTTGATAGTGCGTATTTATATTTTTACATTACTCTACCGCTAAACAAAAAAATTTCACTGTATTCTACCACTAAACAAAAAATTTTCACTGTATTCTACCACTAAACAAACGTTGAGCTCAAACTAAATAGTCCATGACCATACCATCTCTTTCTCAGATTTAAGACATCAGTTGCTGATGATCTTTAGTGATTTGATGACTCTGTCTAAACTTGACAACATTCTAATGGTCACATCTTGTCTCCTTTGTGATTGTACTTTGAATTTTTAATTTTTACGTCAATGATTCAAAAAATTGCAATTTCACTCAAATTGTGATTTATTTCGAGAATACACATACGTATACAAAAAGCATTTCAGAACCCACGTACACAAAAATTTTCTAGAAATCAAACGAAATTCATCACAAAATCGACCAAACTCTCAATAAAATATGAGCTACCAAATTTCTATGGTTTAGCCACTTGTGATAGCAAATATATACACATTATATATATATATATACATATATATATATATATATATATTACATTGATCTAGCAAGCTGGCATCAATGGATTATACTGTACAAAATAGGATAATCTTAATAAATAGAATTTTCTTGTTGTAATCCCATTCTTGAGTTAAATTCTTTCAAAGTAACGCAAGGTTTAAATCACATACAGTGTGTTGCATAAAGGATGCCATGTTGCACTATCAAAGTAATATGACAAACCATTTTATAGCCTTCTAATACTGAGCATCACAGTTATTATTTCAGAGAAAGAAGTCTATTATATTGATAATTCAGTTTTTTTCATTATATTGATGATTCAGTTTTGATTGATTTCAGTTTTCTTAAGTTTATTTTCAAGAAAGTTCTGATTAAACAATAAAATACTGAATATTTAATAGAAATGGTGTCAATCAATTTGTTTAAGCTTTGCTATATGTGGTTTACACATATAGCAAAGCTTAAACAAATTGATAAGTTGTTTAAAGAAAGTAAACATTAAAAGTCTAAACAAAATGTCCATAATAAACTGTATTTTCAGAATTGTTCTACACGACACTATGTTTACACCATTCCTATCTAGAATGAGGTAAGCATATCATATTTATATATATTAATGTCGACTAAATTTTTTGACAACCAGCTGTAGAATAAAAGGCATGCAATTTGACAGCCTTTGAAGGTGCCGCCGAAAAGATGGATTTTAGAAATTTTTAATAGGTTTTTTTTATTCTAACTCTGGAGGTTGGTAAGCATTATTGTTATACTCAGTACATTTAAGATTACAAATTTAATATTATTTTGAATATTTTCCAATTTGCGTGGAATTTGATCACAAACTATGTTAAATTCTATCGCACACGTCATTATCAACGGAATGAATTACGCAGGGAACAAAAAGTTTACACAGCTTGTGCAATATTTACAAATAACTAATTTCGCTATAATTATTTGAGACAACGATAGTTACAATTTAACTAACCAAGCAGATGTTTCAAATTAATATTATTAAAAATTCTTACAAACAACTCAGTATAACAATGTTATAAAACCAGATAAAATCAACATTGTAACACGTACATCAGTATCAAGTCTATGTATGACAATTCAGCAATATTAATGTAACAACATTGCTAATACTGATGGTAGAGCTTCAGATCAATAGATAATATATTGAAATACTTGCATTTTACTTATTATATCTATACACACATGTGTGTGTGTGTGTGTATATATATATATATATATATATATATATATATATATATATATATATATGTATATATATATATATATATATATATATATATATAAACACACATGTTATCGCTCCCTGCACAATCCTTATTGTCTATGATAGAGTGTATATAATCGGTGAGATGATCATTAACTACACTTTTTCATTATATCAGAAGCTATATGGTTATCTATCTGAGATCCTTATCATCAAATAGATCAAGAATTATCTGTGTGTCTTCCACAATCTGTTAATATTTCAACAAAGAAATATTTTAATGATCAACGTTTTTCATGATCACAGATATATTAATCTATGTCTAATATGATACATTGATAAAATATGCAAGAGGAATTACGCAGTATTAAGCATGCACTCCAAAAATATAGCAACAACTATTCACGACAAACACTTGTGAAACAAATTTAAAACTATACTGTGCGTTAAAATGAGGAAGTCGTAAGAAGATGACCAATTCAGGGTGATGAAGCGGAGCTACAGTCTAATACTAACAACCAAACAATATTTCAGGAGACAAGTGCTATCAGTATGGATAATGTGAAAAGAGATTGATGGTCACTATGAAAAAGTATCTCTAGTACAAGACTTTGCGCAAAGTATTACTTTAAGGGGCTACGTTGCTGTGATGAGTTACTTTCTATGCAAGCACATATGTACTTCCTGAGAGTATATATTTTTGAAAATACATGTACTAAATTTTAATTTCAAAATGGTTTAAAAAACTGTTAAACTTAACAATAACTTAATTTATGCTGATTATAAAAAAATTTCAATTTTTTTATTACAGACAATAAAAATTTTAACAAGAAGCTTCATAGTATTCCTAACAACATACTTTTTTTACAATTCTAAATGAATTATCAAAATCAAGCAATTAAAACAAATTGTAAAAAAAAGAGTTTTTCGTTCCCTTAATCTTGGTTTACTTAAAAATGAAAATAATTTTATATTGAAATATACATAAATAACATTAGTTTTAAATTTCTAATGATCATACTTTATTAATAAGCTGTTCCCCAGAAAACCCTTTAGACATTAAACTCCGTTCCTTGGTGATGATCATGAAACCTTTCTCCACTTTATTCTCGCATACGTCCAGAAAACGTTGCCTGCGAATGATAGATAAACAACATTATTTTTGTAAATATATAAACATAGAAATTGAGGTTACGATAAAGGCTAATTAATTTTAAAGCAAAATATTAAGTGTTGATTATAACTAAACATTAATAAAGTTTATCGTTATCAGATACTCATTTGGTATGCTCTGATTGACGAGATGTCTAAGATATTTTAGAAAAATATGGAAGAAATTAAATAACTTTTTGTTTTATAAAGCATTTTGTAGACTTAACATGGAGTTACGGTAGTCGTGTGATAGTAACATCCAAAAATTATTATAAAATTTTTTATTGAAAATTATTTGTTTTTTTAAATAAAAAAAATAATTTATTGTTTTTATTGCGTTTTAAAATAAAATGAAGTGCGTTGATATATCTACTTTTCCTGTAATATTAATTGTAGAATTTTTGAATTTAGAATTTACCAAAACTAAATGGTAAATAATTTTTTTTTTTAATTTTAATATGAAGTCATTTTACATTGACTGAGTTTTGTAGACAAATTTCTCGACAGGTTTTTTAAATAAAATAAAAAATGTGGGGAAATAACTACTTTTCTATAAAGTTAATGGTACAATTTTTGAGACTGATTCTTACCAACGCTAAACGGTAAATAATTTTTAAATTTTAAAATAAGTTATATATTTATAATTTGAACAATATATAAAGAATTCAGCGAATTTCATCGACAACGCATTTTACACGACTACTACCTTAAATAAAATAAAACTTTATATAGAGTTGTGATTAATATAGAAAAAAAGATTAATATAGAGTTGTGATTTCCGCGCTAATGCACTTGGCTAAATAATCTTGACCATTTGACCATATATATATACCGATAATAATGCCGCCATACGTTTGCACTAACTTATCTAAACGTTTCGTAAATTTACGTAAATTTAGCTATATGTAAATAAAATTTGGCGTAACACTCGTCACATGGGTTACACCAACGCTTGAGACTCTAGTCTTATTGAAAATTAAGTTAAATAGTTGGAATTGAAAAAAAAATTGTGTTGAAACCCATTTCATTTACCCTCTTCTGCATACTCGTATGAGTTCTAACACGAGTTGAATACATGAAAAGACAGATTCCTTGACATTGGCCTCTTTTGCTATGTGTTTGCTGATAGAAAGTCAGTACAGTTTCATTTTGCAGTATTTTATGTTGATCTGTTTAGACTACTCGACTTTGGCCTGTTTGCTATGTCTTCCTCTGATAGAAAGTCAATACAGTTTTATTAATAAAGTTATTTAATGCGATAGCAATCAGCTTACACAAACCCCAAAAAAAGTGATATTTAATTTCTTTGTTTGTAAAATGAAATATAAAAAAATATGGGTTTATTTATTCAGATTTATGCGATATTCCACGCATCAAATGTGATTGTCTGGAATAAAAATATTTTCATTCTATTCATATGTTTTTCGTACAATAAGAGTGTGGTCCAACAAACAAATATTATAAAGGGTAGTCCAATAGTTAACATCAAGCAAATAAGAATTGATTACATCAAACATTTAGAGAATTACTTAAATACGATCACAATGAAAATTTTATTTGTGACACAAGAAATATTTTGTGCCTGTACTATAAAATTCTTTTGATCCACAGTAACTCCACACCGACTTAATACTGATCATATCAACCTAAATAATATCTATAGTCCAACTCGTCACTAGCAGTTGTATAACAAATTATAATATTACCTGCAGCTTTCCAAGATATAGTTTGGTACCAACTTCCTAATGACAAAATATCCATTTTCTTCATAAAATGCTTTGTCGAAGACAGGTGCAACTTTATTTTGAAAAGCAACTGACTGTGAGAAAGTCCTAAAAATAAATGAAAATTTGGTATTAATTGAAAAGAAAAACAACAAAGGTAAACAAATTTCATTTTTCAGAGCAACATAATTGTTATATGAGGCGGATTCAATAAATTCTTAACATTAATATGAAGGAAAAGTTCTATGAATGAAAATATTTTGTTTTCCTCATTAATATTTACATCTATTAGATATATCAAATAAATTAATATCCAAAGATAGATATTTCTATATAAATATTCGATATATCAAAGAATTTAATATAATTCCAATATCCTTTCATAATAATATAACTTTGCTCATTGCTCCTCTTATATATGAATCATCCTTATTAAAACACTTTTCACAAAATCGTTATTGGAATTTAGAGATAGACGACAGTCTCTAGAGGTCACATCAAGATTATATAGCGGATGGCGGAATTCTTGAAAATCTTCGATTGCATACAGCATAGGCAACTTGCATTGTACGATCCAGCATATTATCTTAGAAAAAACACTTTAATTGCTTTTTAACCAATAAAGAATAGCGTGATAATCTCCAATGATATTGAAGGGATTTTTCCTTATAGTAAATTAATAAAAGCCCTTCATAGTCCCAGAAAATATTAATAAATTTTTAACAAATTATTTTAAACTTTTTAGAATGGAATATGTCTTCACATTGATTCCTACTTGACTTCCTTCTACATCTAAAGAAAAAATACAAAACCAAGCTTAAACAAGATTTTAATAAATCTATTCAGAAATATTATAAATTGTTATTACAAGAGCAAATAACACATACCCATTTAAGTAACCATAGATTACAATATATATAAAAATTTTACAAAATTTTTATGGATTCCTACGACATCAGAATAAAAGCGTCCTCATAATGACATTCAATGACTCTGTTGATTTCAAGTAACCTGTGCCAGTATTCATTCTACTTTTTATGCCGCCCTGGACAAAATGACAAATTAACACCTTTTAAAATAATGTATACTAAATAATAATAATTAAATAATGCAAACTTTTTAAAATAATGTATAATAACCTTTATTCAAAATTAAAATAAAATAGTTTAAAATTACAATACATATACATTACATTTAAAAGCAAACATGCAACATAAAATTAGCTACCTAGTGCCTAATTACAAATTTACTAGCCTATTATAAAATTGTACTATTGCCCAATGAAACAAACAAAACTTATATCATATAAACAATGTGACATCACTGTCACACTTGTTTATAAGATAAGTTTTGTTTGTTTCATTGTGCAATAGTACAATTTTATACTCAAATTATACACAATTTTTTTATTACTTTTTAAATTTATTCAATCAACAATTTTTTGATCAATTGCCAAAACAGCCAAGCTATTAATAATATTTTACACGGTAGTGGATCAAAAATTTCTTAATTCATTTTAATTCACAGACACTCCTTTCTCCACTCGCTATAATTATTCATGTAATTAGCGATATTCTCAGGTCAACACTAAAGTTTAAGGTGAAATTTAACATTGTTCCTAATTTCAGTACATTGCTTAGGAATACTTTTTATTTTCACATTTATATCCATTTGGAATAGCACATCCAAAATTAAATGCCGCTATGGATGTGTTAAATATTGTATAATTGACTGTGTTTCATATTTTAACAGCAACAGTTACCTTTTTTTTCAATAACAGCATGAACAAGTTTGCTCTTAATACTGTTGATAAGTATAACTTTGAAAACATTTAATCCCACAGAATAATCGGTTCCATTATCAGTAACGATTTTTAATCCAAAAAAAACCTTCTCTATTGTATGAAGAAGACAAATTTTATAGAAACTTTGACAATAGAGCATGACAGACATTAACATATTTGAATGGTTATTTCACTTTTCAGTTATTTTTTAAAATAAAATGAAAAATTCTCATGTCATGCATGAAATTTGTAAAGCATCAACTGATTTTAACTGTTTGAGTGCCGATGAGCGCCATCGCGCTCGTGTGCGTACTAACTAAATTTGCCATGAGCGCGATGGCGCTCGCAAAATCAGTTACTGTTTAGCGTTTTCTTTGTATTTTATTATCCTTGTACAAGTTTTTATACACCGAGAAAATTATTAAAATTGGATAATTTTTGGAAGAGATACAGTTTTTTTTCGAGGCGAGGGTAAATGACATCAAAAACAAAAGATTTCTTTGGCATTTTTAAGTATATATGAGTAAAAAACAGTGGCACTAAAACGGTTAACGTTGTTGTTGAAGCAAAGCTTCTTGAATTGAAGAAGAGTGATCTAACAGAAAAGATAGTCAATACAAAACTTATATATATTTATAATTTATGTACTTTTCCTTCATTTTTTTCTCTCCACAAAAAGCAATTCATGCAAAATCCCTCAATACATTAATTATCTCTCTAATTCATCTATTTATAATGTCTGAAAAGTATCTGACTTAAACAATAACTTTAAACCTAGGACATGTACAATTGACCAAAACAACTGTTGACTATTTAGCAACAACTGTTCAGTCCACAAAAATATACTTTATGACAACCAAATATATAAAATTGTTGTATTAAATTTTAATCTTGACCTCTCTTTTTCTACACACACAAATCTTCGTGAGAATTCTATGAGTTATGCTCAAATGAAAGAGTCATTTAGACAATTTAAAATGGTTGTATTTCTCTTAAAATTAAACTTTATTCTGGCAGAACTGCAACGATGGCTCAAAAACTCCTACAATGACTCAAAAATATTTGAACAGATTCTTACAGATGACAAAAATGAAGATTTATGGTAACAATATTGAGACAAAGTTCAATTTTTCAATGCTAGAGACCGAAAGGGCAACGGTCCATAAAACCACACCCAGTATATGAAGATGTATACGAGCTTTACTATGATTGAGAAAATAAGAATATCTGAAGTTAGGTTTACTTTACTGGTGATCTGCTATTCACAATACACTGAGTGACTGGTAGTGGGGAGGTAAATCTTATCATCAGTGACTCTTCTCACTAATTATGTCTTTCACCTTTCATTTCGCTCTTATTTCTCAACATATGAACCAACAGTAACGAGGCAAAAGAAAGGAAACTCCAGAAAACCAACACTAACGAGCCAAAAGGAAACTTCAGGAATGTTTACGCTTCATTAAGTTAAATTAGAAGCACAATAAATTTGTGTTTATGTCTAATTTAAATAATTTTGTGTCGATGTGTTCATATCCAATATATATTAAATAACTTTGTGTTTACGTCCAATATAAGTAATAGCTTGACATGGGCAATAAAGCAATTTTAGACTATGTTTATGAATTTGATTACGAAAACTGTTGACTGAAACTTGTTCAGATATGAATAGTATCAAGAATTTTTGGAAAAATTTAATTTTGTATTCAAAACTATAAAAAAATCCCAACAAGTGCTTGGTAGAATACACTTAAAGTAGGGCCTGTAATTATCCACATCAATTGAAATTGTTAATGCAAGTTTATCAAAAAAATTTTGTTTTAAGTTCCAATCAAATGCCTAACCATATTTGAAAAGTTTTAGCACTTTTTACAATGTAAGAGAAAAATGTGTCTGAACGTTGTTGATGTCGACTAACAAAGACAAGACACTCGATTGGTTAATTAAAAAAATGTTTTGCACCTACTCAATACATACATTAAAATTTCATTTTAATATCTCAATACATATTTATTCAGAATTTTATGCACATAGGTTGAATACGATAAAAACTGTGAGGCTGTGACAGACAGAAACACTGACAGAGTTATAAGCGCTTCTTGTTTCATTACGAAACCGTAAAAAAGGGAATGTGGTATGGAGTGCCTATTCCTGCCATTCCCAGGATGTCTGGGATCCGTAACAACCCTCTCATACAAAAGGAGGGACCTTCGATAGTGTCCCGAATCTACAATCACAGCGCTCTCACCCAACAGGATTAAGTATTATCCCTACTCAATGAGCCACTGAGTACCTCCATTTTCTCTGGAACACTTTTGGCAAAAGCTCTAAATGCCTCAAAAATCGGTACATACTCGAACAAGCCCCGGTGTCTAAAGATACCTCATCCTAACGATTCGCATGACTCTACTCTACTGGTTTAATGCATTCTCTCAATCGAAACTCTCCATGCATCATCATACTCACTGCAGTCAAAAAAAACATGAATTGCATCCTGCATATCGAAATGACAGGAGCATACCGGGCTATTCCTTAAAGCAAATCTATGTAAGAATCATCAAATCATGCGGAAAGCGCCATGTCAAAACTAAAAAATCAATTTTCCACCATTTTCTCTAAAAAGTTTGAGATTATGTTGAGAAATACCTTAAATTAATCACTTTAAACCCCTAAACAGCACCCCCATTTCACAATTTCACTTTATCTCGTGTTTAATTTTTGTTTTTTCTCTTAGTTAGAACTTTAACTAAACTTTCCAGCTGGTCCTGGCCTGTTAATAATTTTTTTTCAAATAGGCTAGTGTCAAAGCCTTTTATGGTTCATCACTCATCATAACTTCATCATCACTCATCATCATAACTTCTGGCCTATTTCCAGTTGATTGTAACGCTTAAAATTTGACATGTTACTATAATTTTATATTTATACGTGAAAGAAACAATCAGAAATCAGTCAAGTTAAATTAGATTGACAAAATTAGTAATACAGTTGAACGGTTTTATTGCGCATTTGTATGAAATTTTCTTGATCAAAAACCAAATTTCCGTTAGGCTTATAGATTGAATAGATTGACTGAAATTTATTTGAGCTTAAAGATTGAATTGAATTGGGCACTTTGCATAATTTTAGCTAATAAATACTGATTTTGTTAATGCATATTCATATTCACTCATACATATTCGATAATTTCAGAATTCATTTCAATTATAATTGAAATCGCACTACTAAGAGGTATGTTATTGAAAAAGTACTTAGTCATTTCAAATCACCACTACGTCATTCTGTGGATATACAATCTTTTGATATTGAGTATATATGTGAGAAAAAATTTTGGCTTTCGTCATATTGTATTAAAAGGAATATTAATTTTACTTAACATTTCTAATTTTTGAAGGTATTTCCAAATACTTGGACTTACTGTCAATTCATAAAATACATATCGTTAGATTACAAAGTTAGACGAAAAAAGACATTACAAGTAGGTATATAAACAAACTTTTATATCCAAACTTAGCAAGTATTTGTTCCTGCAACATGGCTTAATTTGGTTTTAAAAATTTATTGAATCAAGGTTTGGTTGCTAGACATAATCGCAGTCAAAGTGATTTGTATAATAACTGAAATCTGTGCTTCAAATGAAAACTAATAAAATTTTGAACCAATGAGAATTTCTTACTCTTGATATTTGGGTATTTGCCATTGTTACATGCACAGCCTTATACCACACACTTATGCATATGTTCGTGAAGTTAATCCGCAAATATGAGACCTTTATTCAATAAATGCCTATACTAGTCTATAGTGCTACCAGCTATATATCCCCCAAATGTTCAGTTATTTTTAAGAAGGCCATTTAGTTTTTTGTGGTTAAAATGATATAACAATATAAATATGTGTCTTGGAGGAATCCCCCCCTTTGGAATAGGCCCAACCACCCCTTAGTCCGCCACTGGCTAACCAGTAGAGATGGAAATAACTGTTATTTTCATATATATGTTATACTGAATAACATCCTTAATCAATAACAAATATTATACCTGTTAAAAATAATATGTTATTGAATATTAATGTAAATAACTTTTTTTCAATACATTCTTGAACTATATGTTCCATAACATTAGCTTTCCTTCTGTACGTGTATACAGAAAATGCATTGTACATTCACACTATCTATATTAATTACATATACCTCTGTTTGTAGCTCGAGAGTCACTTGTTCACTCTCAATACAGTTTTCGATAGCTTATAGGTAATTTTTGTGAACGGACTCTAATCTACATTTGATTAATCTATTTAGAAGAATAAGTTGATGAGTTTAATTCTTTTATAAATTCATGAAAGCCTATGTTGTCTACTATAGAAAATGACTAGTAATCTTTGGTGAATAGTAACATTAGTTTTTCAGCAATACGTTTCATTTGTTCTAAACTTATTTTCTTAGATACTATCTCTCTAAACTAGGTTAGATGTGTGGTGGACGCAAAACTATGGCGTGAAGAAAGGTTGAAGAGTTTTTTGACTGTATGGTTGCTGTTGATGTCGGCGTATTAGCGACAAATTGATCCTTTGTTACGTTTTCATCAATAGTTTCCAAGTGAACTAGTGGCGCACTGGGTACTGCTGCTTGCCTTGATGTGCAGACAAATATCAAATGCTTCATTTGTAAATGTTTTTTAAAATTAGAAACTGTTAATATGTAAAAGAAGTTTAAATTACAAATTGTGCAGGTAGCCTTTGGATCACTTCCCTCTCCAAAGTCAATATAGACTTCAATACTTTTTCTCCCAAGATTCACGTGAAAAAAATATAGTTTTTTTAGAAATATGAAAAACAAGTGTATATTAATAAATTATAAATAAATGATGCAATTCAAGTCAAACTAATAAGTAACTTAATATAAATTACGATATTTGAAAAGAAACCACAACTACGCTCGAAACGAATCAAAATTTGAACAAAACGAAACAATAATGCATAGAGATTGCAGTTATGTTAGCGATCAACAGCAGAAGACTGAATGAATGAATATTACATAGGCAGAATTCCAATAACAAGTATGGATTTACAATAATTTGGTAAAAATTCCATATCGTTCGGTAATGTTCCGTCAATACGAAACAAAGAAACGAAGCATAAAACAGATAACATATAAAACAATGAATCGCATTAAGAAAAGAAACGCACTGTTCCAGATCTCTTTATTCAGATGATGAGTGACGGCCGGTGCTTGACAATACAACAATATAATATTTTAACATGTTACCAAGCGTAATATTCTTAATAACATAATACGTTCATTCCAATCGGTAATAGGTATGAATCAGATAACACGTATGAATTTTAATGTTACAATAACAGGTTTACAGAACAGCTTATTAATCAATCATTCGGTAAAGTTCGGTGTCACTCGGTGATGTTCAGTAAATATGAAACGTAGGGCAATACGAAAAGAAACATGCTGTCTCACTCTCTCTTTACTCAGCGAATGACAGCCTTTGTACGAGAGCTACTTGACAATACCACAATATAATATTTTAACATGTTAGCCGAGCACAACTTTCTTTAATAACCTAATATCTGTAAATCGCAATAACATTATATATTCCTTCCAGTCTACATTATAATATCCACACCTGTTACGTTATAATTCTGTCATCACTACTAATCAGTTCAACCTCCAAACAGAGCACGATGGAATCTGACTAAAATTCATTCGCCTATGTCAACTATGAAGAAGAGGCCAGGAATGAATAGCCTGAAAATATTTGACAATATTGTTAAAATAAAAACTGCTACAATCTTCACTTCAATGTTTCAATTTTAATCAAAATATTGATTGAAAGAAAAAATGTAACCTTTACGTCTTGAAAATGACTCTTCCCTAAATCACTTAATTAGATTTTCTTATTGATCTATAAAGATATTTTACCGCACAATCGTAACGAAAAACCTAAAAAATTGTTTTAGTTCGATTTAAACGAAACAATTATAACGTCAAAATTTAATTATTCGATAAAATAAAAGATAACTTATAAATAATTTACTTACAAACATTCGTTAGAGAATCACTTTTAAATCAATTAAATTTTCGTATCTTTGCAGTCTTTTGCTTGACGTTTTGACAGTTAAAAATTAGGTTTTTTTTTTAAATTTCCATTTTTAATATAATATTTGACACTTCTCTTATTTTGAGTATCTACTTGAAGAAGAATGTATAAAGGTTAAGAAAGAAAGAAATTTAAAAAATGAAACGAACCCAAACGCACTATTTCGAAATTTTTATCTGCAATTATAACATAAATTTTCCTAATAATTTAAGTACGTAAAAATATTTTATACAACGATCACTTTTAAATCAATTAAATTTTCGTATCTTTGCAGTCTTTTGCTTGACGTTTTGACAGTTAAAAATTAGGTTTTTTTTTTAAATTTCCATTTTTAATATAATATTTGACACTTCTCTTATTTTGAGTATCTACTTGAAGAAGAATGTATAAAGGTTAAGAAAGAAAGAAATTTAAAAAATGAAACGAACCCAAACGCACTATTTCGAAATTTTTATCTGCAATTATAACATAAATTTTCCTAATAATTTAAGTACGTAAAAATATTTTATACAACGATACATTCGTATTAAAAAGTTAATAAATAACCCATATTCGTAAAAAGCAAATAAACAAATATTTTTTTATATTCTGAACGCAAAATAACTGTTCTTTAAAATTGGGAACAGTTTGTTAATGTCGCGAGCAATAAATAAAAATAAAATAGTTTTACCTCATTAGTGAATGACGATTAAAATATTCGTCCGAATATTTTTATATTAATTATTAAATAATAAGACAGAAAAAAATTGTCCCGATATTTAATTTTATTTACGTCAAGGTTATGAATGAAATAGTGTAAACGAATAAAAGTTCTTATTTATAGCATTCTCGTTAAAATAACGTAATTCTAGTTAGTTTTCAATAATTATAAAATAAATTTATCCTTTCTTAACTTTTTATATTTACAACGTGATATATCCATGTGATCCTCCACAAATTTCAAATCAAAACATTTTTACTACTAATTAGAGGATAAGTTAATTACCATTGAAAAAATATTCATGAAATATGAACTCACCGATTAATGCGTAATTGAATTGCGTGGTTTAAATGGTTTTTTATAATTTGTATTCTGAAAGCTGACATTTTTTAAATTTTCAAGTCTAAAAAATTAATCTGTCAGTCTGATATAAATTTTTTTAAAGACTTGACTCCTAGATTATTATTGTATACTCTGATATACTCCGAATCCTAGATTATATACGCTCAATGATAATTTGTTGTAAATAAATATGTTATTTACAACAAGTGGTATCTTTACCTGTTTTGATGTTAAAGTATGTGCTATCTGTGCTATAACGTCAAGAAAAAAATTTAAAAGTAAAAAGTTTTGACGCAATTTTTTATCTTCGATCTGTGTATTTGCGTGCATAATTATTTTAAGTACGTAACTGATACAGATTAGAAAGTTATCGAAACCGTTTAAGTAATGTATTAAAATCACAGGAGATGGCATTATTTAAACACTTCAGGGGCGTGGTGCCGAAGTTATATACAATAAAGACTAAGCAAAAACATAGATGTCACTACAAAAACGCTCATATTAGTGTCGTAAAGAAATAAAATTATTTGTTGATCAGTTATCTGTCAAAGTTGTGTAAAATCGTTGTTTTAAAAAAAAGGATAAAAAGTTACACACAGTTTTCATTCAATAAATTTAGCAAAATAAGAAACAATGAAAGTAAAATGAAGAAATTATTTAAAGTCGGCCTTATCACTGATGTAACAGATTTTAATTTACAAATAGAAATACAAATTTTTGGCAAATAGTTTTGTTATGTTGCTTTGTGTTTACTTTATACTTTAATAGTATTTTTAAGTTTCGTTTCAAACTGGCAACGCCAAAATTAAATGTACAGATCTGACTTTTTTAAAAGAAGAAAATAAAAATTATTTGACATCACAGATCATATACTAAATAGATTGTCAACTTCAAGCAATTGTGCGAGCGAGATAGCACTTTCGCGTTTCCAACTACTATGCCTCTATCCCCTATTGCCCAGTCTAATGAAGTTGCAGCGAGTGCCCATTTGTTGAGCACTCGCTGCAACTTCGTACTTTCGCTGCAACTCGTATTTTTGACAGGGGTAATTTTCTTACATTTTAGGTTATAAAATACGCACAATGAAACAATTCTGAAATTAAAAAACTTTATTAGAAAAAAAATCGCCAGTTCGAGCGACATAACTAAAAAGAACCAACAAAAAACTTAGTGGCCACATACAAACACATTGAATGAACGTTTCTATTTTACAAAATATCTGCCGCTTTTACATATCAAGATGTACTTAATTAGCTTCTATCATTAAAATAATATACCAATTCTTTCAATTTTAATTTGAATTTTCATTAAACAAATTGTTAACTCTCTACTGTTTATTGTGTTATAACTCTAAGAGTTTTTAACATCGATTAATTTATTTAATTCGACGTTTACATTAATCGAATAAGTAATTCATAACCTTTATAGTGAAAAAATATCAATATTCTATATCTTACAGCTTTATTCTATATCTTAGTA
Source organism: Druceiella hillmani (assembly GCA_039881145.1). Classification (NCBI taxonomy): domain Eukaryota; kingdom Metazoa; phylum Arthropoda; class Insecta; order Lepidoptera; family Hepialidae; genus Druceiella; species Druceiella hillmani. Next base: position 10,514,475 of record JAYKKI010000010.1, on the reverse strand, counting down.
ATACAAAATTATTGCCCTTTCTACTATTTTAAATTTCACAATTAATCTATGAAATGAATAAAATATACTCACTATGGAAATTATACTTTACGAAAAAAAAATGTGGTTATCGTGGCGATTACACTTCAGTTTTGTGCTACTAAATGTAAGAAAATGCTAAATCAGGGGGATAATTTAAATTTTTTTAAACTATTTCAAAGAAACTATGTGCTGAATAAAAAAAAATAAAAACGGTTCTGGCATAATTGTTGATTTAAAGGATTTTTGTACTCATTGTAGGGTAATTTCTATATCCTACTTAATCTAATTTATACATTCAGTTTAATATCCCCAATGTAAATAGTCGACAACACTTAATAAAGAATCAAATACAAAAAGTAGAACATAAGAATGTCATAATTATTTTTGTGTTATTTACACAATTACAAAAATTTCTAAATAACAAATCTATCATATAATTTCTAAATAACAAATAATCTATAAATAAATTATTTTGTTGAAAATTATTTTCTAAATAATTATATTTTAGCATCATTACTAAAAATCTCATTTTCAAATTCTTTTGTTTTAATCAGTATTTGGTATAAATTAAAAAATTTGGCAAATTTTGAAAGCGAATGCAATATACCCATCAATGGTACAGCGAACAACTTTTGTAGGAACTTGTAATTCGGAGCTATTCTTAAATATTGACAAACAACTTTGCATCCATACTAAATCTGTGCCATTTCTTCTTCAAGTTCTGATTCAATAATTACCTTTTAACAAATATTCTCTAAATTATTTAAATCTTCCAATGACTTATAAGAAAAAACATTTAATCTCTCTTCGTTCAATTGTCGTACCACTTTCTGTTTTGTTTGTTTTTACCACCTCCAACTGCAAATAAAAGAACAAATTATTTAACAAACAATATATAATATTGTAAACTTCTAAATGGATTCTTTTTGGTTTGTCATAATTGCTTCATCATAATTACACAATATATCGAACGTTTTTTTCTTTACAAATCAGTTATCAGGAATACAGGAATACTTCTAGCCATTCTGAATCCTAGGATCGGCATAATTCAAAATAAAAGCACGGATACTAACACAAACAAGAAAAAGAGAGCCGAGTGGGAAGTAGTTGTTCGAAGGTCGGTTACCTTATAGTTTATGTATTATATTTGTGATACAATTAGTTAACTGCATCCGTGAAATTGAGTAGATATAGTTAATTACCGTTCTTCCGAGTTTGGTTTGCACAATTTCAACAAAAGATTTGTTGCTATCATGTTACCGACAACGCCAGTGTAAGTTAATTATTAATTGAAATGGGAAATTAAAGTGTAAATCTAATTTCGTGAAATGCATGGAAGTGCGCATTAACTGATAACATACATAGATAAATCAATATAAATATAAAACAAGGCAAGATTGTAAGCAGGAAAGCATATGAAGTGTCCAGAACAATGTAGTATTTAACCTACGAAGTAGTCTAGAATAATGTAGTATTTAACCTACAATATGAAGAAGCATGAAAATTGTAATTAAAATGTCATATTTGTCGACAGTTTCAATATTTTGAGATTAGACAAGCATCAGTTTATTGAACAAGTGACCTAAATTTTAATACACTAAATATTTATTATTCTATAATGTTATTTGTTTTTGATTAAAGCTGAATATGTACAATTTGTTTTAGGACTGTGAATATCCTCCATCTACGTCAGCACAGGAGTTCCAGTATAAAGAAAATATTGGTTCTTGTGAAGAACCAGTTGAACAGGAATTGTATCAGGAAGCAGAAATCTCTATAAATGAGACGACACAGGTAAATACTTAAAAAATTTATTAGATATACAATCTTCAATATTACTAAAGGAATTGTAGTAGTAGGACATGTTAAAAGGAAAACATAATTTCATTTCACAATATATTTATTCTACGGTAAATACTTAAAACATTTATTAGATATACAATCATTGAATATATTTGGCGTTAATTTTGTAGAAATTCATTATTCACAATTAAATGAAACTACGTGATGTAGTATTATTTCTACTATCTTTAATTTCTTTACCACGACCTAGGTTTCGTTGTATTACAACATCTTCAGGTGGGATATTAGCAAAGATTAACTCTTAGGAACAACCAACAGCATTTATATATTTCACGCACAAAGCAGTCTTCCGCTATTGTGTTTGAAACATATAAATGCTATTGGTTGTTCCTAAGAGTTAATCTTTGCTAATATCCCACCTGAAGATGTTGTAATACAACGAAACCTAGGTCGTGGTAAAGAAATTAAAGATAGTAGAAATAATACTACATCACATAGTTTCATTTAATTGGAGATATACAATCTTCAATATTACTAAAGGAATTGTAGTAGTAGGACATGCTAAAAGGAAAACATAATTTCATTTCACAATATATTTATTCTACCGTTTTTGCATAGGAAAAATATAAATGACAGATGAATACACATTAACTTTATCTCTGGAGTCCCAATCAACTATATTCATCATGTAGATTAATTTATATAATCAATGTATAATATAATTCACTTCAAAAATATTTTAATACATTATAATTTTTAACATATTTATAAAATTTTATACAAGAATATACAAATTAAAACCATTTTTGTACCTTCCGCTATGTCTGCATCTGTAAATGTAAAAGTAGATCAATTAAAAGTTCGGAAAGTTCTATTATCTAGTGGATGTTTTTAACAAAAGGAAAGGTTTTCGCCATAATGTTTATTTAATATAATAAATATGTTTATTTACAGGTTTGTGAAAGCCCAAAATTTATTCCAACACCTAGTAAGCAGAGAGGACCCAAAAAAAAAATGGTGAATATTTTTAAAATATATTTCTTCAGGGTGTATTTAAATCTAACCTATCATCCCATGATTGTGTTTTACGCTGTTATTCAAATATTTTATCAGGCTCATTTTTATTCAATACCTCGCCTGCATTTTACAGGTACAGAGTGAAAGTGTATCAGATGCAGACTACAAGTCTGCAATGCTGACCATGTCCAGGGAAGGGAAGGAATTTGCAAAGGAGCTTCAACAGAAAGAACATGAACAGCGGATGGCGTGCATGGAAGAAAGTATGAAGATGTTAAGAGAAGAACATAAATTGGAAATGGAAATGTTAAAATTATATAAAGAAAAATTAAATAAAGAATAATTTGAAATGCTTTTTTAATTACACTTACGACGACTCACCTAAAAGTATTCCATAATAAAAGCAGTTCTTGTAGCATTTCCCCTAATTTCATTAAAATATAATGATTCTTGTTCAGTTATTTCAACAGTATCCTCAGAGTCATTTGGTTCCACTACACTAACTTGCGAAGATAGTGGTTCATTCATATTCACTGCTATATTATGCAGTACTGCTAATGCAACAATATACATTTTTACATTATTCAGATCGCAATTAAATCCTTTCAGGAGGCACCGAAAGCGCTGCTTCCATACCCCAAAACAACGCTCCACTGTATTCCTAGTTGCAATATGGGCTCTATTATATCTATCTTCTTGCGATGTAGTATTCGATCTTATAATGGGTGTAAACAAATAAGGAGTACAGGGATATCCTGAATCTCCTAGTAAGCGTCCATGGAATTGTTGTTCTTCAAACCGTGTTTTAATACGGCTTTCTCTAAAAATTCTGGCATCATGAGTGCTGCCACGCCAATGAGCTACAATGTCCCTAATATACAGGGCTGAATCGCAAATCACCTGCAAAGTAAATAAATGTTGATTTATTTTAGATTCAATTAGTATTTAGGTCCAAAAATCTAAGTGAAATAAATAGGTATCATTTGTTACCTGTACATTGAGACTATAAAATCCTTTGCGATTTATGTAATATTGGGCCATATCTCCCCCTACTTTTTTAATAGGTATGTAAGTACAATCTATGGCTCCTATTATATTTCTCATGCCAGCAATTCTGCGGAATCCACTCATTACTTTAACTTGTTCATCTCGATTTTCTGGCATTTTTATGTATTGTGAAGCTTTTCGTGCCAGAGCATATGCCACTCGTTGGCATATGTTTGTTATTGATCGTTGGCTAATACCATGCAAGTCAGCTGAGTCGTCTTGAATCTAAAATAAATACAAATTTATTTCAATACCCATAATTCATTCTTTGAACAATCAGTAAAATTTGCAATATTAATATGATTCCTATACATTTCTTACGTACAACATTGTGGGACCACGTTCTTAAAGCAGTTAACACATGAATTTCAGGACTAATGCCGCCACCTAAAGCAAACAATATTTTTCATTTAGTATGATTGATACACGATTTGGTATTAAAACATTTCAAAATTTCGCATGTTTAAATTTACCTCTTGTATCTTTCTCTATATCTGCTTTCACTAAATTTACGATGTATTTTGCACATGACTTCGTGAAATGATATTTTGATCTAAAGGCTTCTTCCGATAATGTCATAAAGGGATTTATCCGGTTTTTGAAAACCTTTCTTTTTCTTCTTTCAATTATGGAAATTGCGTGTATCGTATCGAGGTCGTCTAAAATTCCATAAAAATTCATTTTTTGTCGTTTAGTTAATATAAAAATAGAACTATTGATCGATATGAACGTGTTACATGAAACGTCAATTGTCCGACTAGTATACATCTGCTGTTCGACAGCCGCCATTTTTTTTCCCCATTCCGCCTTAGTCCACGTTTAAACTTCCTACTTTAGCAGATTAACGGCGGACTAATGTTTCTACGGCCGCTAAACTGTGAACTAAGCTAGGCCGTGTTTCTTGCTGAAGTTTTCAACTAATCCATGTTTTAGCTGTGGGCTAAATTTTAGTCCTCGTTTATTGCTAAGGCAGTTATTGTCTAAATTTATTTGGCCGAGTATCCGCAAAGATGTACAACTCTGGACTCGATCTTGCTTGGCTTGCCAAAAAAGCAAAAATTAATCGACACACAAAATCAAGTTTTGGTGAATTTCAATTTTCTTCAGAAAGATTTAGTGATATATATATCATTGGACCCTTACCACTATGTATTAGTTCAGAGTTGTTCAATGACCTAACAAAAATGTGTGGAATAAAATTACAACATAGAACTGCTTACAATCAGCAAGCTAACAGGAAGGTCGAGCGTCTCCATATAACTCTTAAGACTGTACTAATGGCACACAATAGTGTGGCCTGAAGTGAAACTTCCAACTGTACTTCTTGGCCTATGTGCAGCTATGCAAGAAAACTCCGCGTACACCATTGCTCAAATGATCAACGGACAAAATATACGCTTACCTGGAGAATTTTTCCAAGAATCCAAAATTATCACAACTCTTGAGACTTTTTCAAATCCATCACAGAAAATGATGGAATTTTTACGACTAAGAACTATTTTTAAGAAATATGGTCAAAAGATATTTGTTCCGAAGGACTTCAAGATAACCACTCATGTTTTTATACAAAAATATAGAGTGAAAAAACAACTTGAATCCCCATATGAACCTTTCATTTCCAATAACTGCCAGAAGTGATTAAAAGAAAACAGGTTACAGTCTCAATCGACAGATTAAAATCTGCTTATATTCTGCAAGAAAATGTTCCGGACACAAATAAATATTTCTTTGAAAATCTGTCGACTTTACACAAATGTAATGAAACTAGAGAAACTGTACCTGAATCAAAAATAATTTGCTAAACAAACTCGTTCAGGACGAACAATAAGAATGTCTGTTAGATTCAAAGACTAATATTGTATAATGTGTAAATAATTTTATTTTTTATAATATTTCATATATAATTGTCATGTTCTATTCCTCCTGTTACGTAACTTAGTTATTGGCAGGGGAGTAATGTTGTGATGTCATTGTGTTTATACTTTAAAAAAATTTTTTATTTTGTATCAAACTGGCAACACTGAAATAAGAATGTAGAGATTTGACATTTTTTTAAAAGAAAATAAAAATTATTTGACATCTGTTGTCTTCAAAGGAAAATGCCATAGATAATATCAGAGTCCGGACACTCCATACTAATATATTTTTTCATACAAATTTTCTGGTGTGCATCGGCTATCTCTTTCTAACACAACCAACTTCATTGTACTGTACCTTTTCTTGACATGCCATAGACTTATGCTATTGTCAAAATGCGTCTCAAAATGGCTGTTCAATCGTTTAAAATGTAAGTAGCTTCATCGAGACTTATGCTTTTTACGCTTTCTACTATTGCTTTTGCATTTTTTATTTACTTTTAACTTTGTATATGTATTAATAATATATTTGTATCTGTTTTAATATTATCTGCATCTATTTTTATTCGTTCAACCCTATTTACGTAGTTGTCAAATCGTGAAATTGTGTTGTTTTCTTTTTATTATATTAATATATCTTTGTATTCGTTTTAATATTATTTCCATCCGTTTTCATTTATTTCATTTCTATTTACGTACTTTTAAAATCATAAAATAGTTATTTTTAAAGATGTTTGCTATGTATGTGTATAGTAAATGTTCCAAAGGATGAAAAGATGAACAGTTTGGCTAAATATTATTGTACGTCAAAACATAAAAATGTTATTTATTGCAGGTCTGAAAAACTTCGTACAAGAAACCAAGTGTGAATATGTTTTGGAAGGTAAACGTAGTATACTTTCAATAAGTGTATTAACAATTAGTGATATTAAAGCATCCATTACTTGTGTTTATTTTTAGGAATTCTTTTACTACAATTTAGGAAGCTAAGTAATTATCATATATTTATCCCTTACTTTATGTGTCATATATACTCATAATTTAATTTTTATTTATGACTAAGGCATTTAATAAAAGAGTTTTTTTAATTGAACTGTTTGGTGTTTTTTTTATTTTAATCCAATCTCGTATTATGTAAACAAAAGTGAATATAGGCACGTATGGCTAGGTCGTAAATTCGATGGCACATGCCATTTCTTTTTGACAGTGTTAAATTGTATGGAGTGTCCCATCTATTTAGTATATTATCTATGGATAATATACTAGAAAATGCGTTAGAAACTGATTGATAGCAATATAATGTTCTTTTTCTTTCGATTTAACTCGGAAGCGTAATTTAAATAATTAGTGGAAGCTACTACCAACAGTTTCTATTGCGATACTACGAGGAATATTTTAAATTTACCCGTAGTTTAGCATAGTCTTGGTGATTACGGATATTGAAAAACAAATGACGATAAAGATTTTATGTGAAAGAGAGCAAAGTTTATTATAAGTATTGAACACGACTTGCATAAAATATTAACGTAAAAAGTAGTTATGACAGAATTATGAAGTAACAGGTATGAATAACAATATCGATTGAAATGAATATATTGTTATTTGCAAATATTATATTATGAAATAACGATACGCTTGGCTAACATTTAAAATGTTATGTTACGGTATTGTCAAGCAAGCACGTTTCTTTCCATCTTGCCTTTCGTTTCATATTTACCGAACATTACCCGCTCGCCACGCATCCAACCTACTTTAAAAGATACATACCTAAGAAAATAAGTTTAGAACAAAGAAACATATTGATGAAAAACTGATATTATGTACCAAAGATTACCAGCCATTTTTTATAGTAGATGACATAAGTTTTCGTGAATTTACGAAAAAATTAAACCCATGTTATCAACTACCAAACAGGAAAACATCTCCATCTGCTATGTTACCAGCAGTGTACGAAAAGTATTTTAACGTATAGTCCATTCAAATTGAAGATGAAATGTTTGTAAACAATCGAATTTGACAGTTAAAATATGGTTGGCACAAATATAATATTCGATCAGCTGACAACTATTTCTAAAATTCATTGCATTATTCCCGGAGTATTATTAAAGTATATATATAATCAAAATATTCACTTCAGAAAGTCTCACTATAAAAAATGTTATAAATACAAGTATTATACCATTATTTTATTGATACAAATTCTAAAATTTTACACGGAAAAATTGGCAACCCTACATTTTTTTTGCGAAATAGTCAGGCGTTTTAAACATTTTGTGAAAATAATCAAAATCTCGACGCTAAAAAAATCTAGACCATATATGCTATTCATTAATTTTATAAGGCGTTAGAGTGAGATAGCTACAATGTGTCAGCTTACGCTGCTATATTTCTAGATTTGATTACCTTATATGCAGATATAGTTATGGTATATTTGGCGTATAGACAATTAAACAAACATTGTGACAAGTTATTTTCTTTTAAATAAATGTTGGTACTAAAATATTTTTCAATATAGTCTACAAATTATATATGCAATTTAGGATAATGTCTTTTTAAAAGCTTTAATGTTAAAATCCGTTAGAAATTTGCGGCTAATTTAAGGATAAGATGGCCATATAATTTCTGACTCATTTTTCCTCTCCCTTTGCCTTTTCCGTTACTTTTTGCTTTTTTCTCGTGCAAGTTTTTCTTTTCAGTTTCTCGTTTCTTCATTTTCTTGCCACAAGAATTGCAATAATTGTTGAATAGAGCTTTCTAACATTTGAATATATATTAGAAAGAGAAGAAATACCCATTTTTATGGTCAATACACCTTGAGACTTAGTTAATAATATTATTTTGACACCGTACTTTCGTTCGACTGTCAAAAAATCATCAGTGTATCAGATAAAAATGCCGATTTGTGCTTATGAATTTTGCCGGACAATAAACTTTATATGTACATCTGGTAACTCTTTGGTTTGAGGACAACCAATGCGGGTTCGTATAATTATCTATCTGTCCATCTGTTGCACAAACACGAAAACTAACAATTGTATTGCAGTGGCCATATATAAATTTACGTAGCACCAAACAATCTTAATTAAACCGAGCGCAAAGCTAGTATAATTATTTGCGACATTCATTATTTATATGTTCACAAATGACACACTTCTTGTCCAAAGGCATATAGATTGAAGAGATCAATTATATTTTTTTGTTTACTGTATGCCCACGTATGGCAACTTATTTATACAACGTATATTCAATGCTTGCTTGCAACACTTATCAACGTAATGGCGGGAGATCTCCGTACTCTCGTTTTCCAATATTGCTCTCTAAATTTTTGGTGTTTCAAAAAAATATTTTGTATTATTAAGTTTAATATATTATTATGTGTTTAATAATGTTAAATTCGTTGTGTGATATTTTTAAGTGTGTGATATTTGTTTTTTTAAGTGTGTGTACATGTTGTGTGATATTTTTAAGTACGAGTGTAATTAAAATGGTGAATGTTCTTCTAAGGACCGTACCTGTACAGCTGTCATATCATGATGGCAAAAAAACACTACTTTTAAATTAAACGATGTCGAAAGATTTCTATTTGGAGCAATGTCATTTAATTAAGCCCCGCGGCACGGCTGAACGAACATTGTTATCGTTGATATACGATGTAATTACTGTTGATATATGATTTAATAGATAGATTTATGATGAATAAATTCTGCTAATATGTTGTATAATAGATACGATATGTTCTGTAATACTATTTCTCAGTGATATCGGCAAAAGGCCGGCCTCGCCGGCACTAGCATTAGGCACAACCATCTTTGGATATCGGTGTGAAGCCCAGATGCATTGTGATGTAATTGTATACGTATGCAGTGTATTTTGGCTGTGAAATGTTATTGTATTTCGTGTATTTTTATACATTAGTTCATTTTAAAAAAATATTTTAATGATTACTCAAAAATTAAGTATTTGCGGTTACTTTGTAATAATGTTCTGTATAACTTAACAAAAACTAAACTAAACTATTTCTATCGAAATGTTTGGTATTATTTTATTATATGTTTTTTTTATGTAATACTTTTAACAATTAAATGAAACTACGTGATGTAATATTATTTCTACTTTCTTTAATTTCTTTACCACGACCTAGGTTTCGTTGTATTAAAACATCTTCAGGTGGGTTATTAGCAAAGATGCTAATATCCCACCTGAAGCTGTTGTAATACAACGAAACCTAGGTCGTGGTAAAGAAATTAAAGAAAGTAGAAATAATACTACATCACGTAGTTTCATTTAATTGTGAATAATGAATTTCTACAAAATTAACGCCAAATATATTCAATAATACTTTTAAATTGTTCGAAACACATCACCTTACTTATCTGAATTTCTCATAAATATAAAATATAATCTATATAATATAAGCTACGTGCACATCACATGTAAGTTACATGCACAGCCGTCTATGTACACAGTGTAAATATGCACACTAATTAAAAAAATATTTTTCAATCACAAATAGCAAATAAATCCACAGTAAATTACTAACGTGAATGTAAGAAAAAGGTTTGCAATACCTGAACTGTCAAAAGTTATTGTTTACAAACATTCCATCTTCAATTTGAATGGACTATAGTCTAGGAGAAGGTACGGAATGAAGTATGATCAGTTTCTTTGACGACAGATAGTTGGACGTCAGCTTTGACGGAGAGCTACATGGCCGTTACAGCTTATTATATAGATAAAAACTTTTCTTTTAAGTTGATCTTACTTGAATGTGCACCACTATTGGGTGCACATACGAGTATAAATTTGGCGAAAGAATTGAAAATAATAATTGATGATTGGTAACCAGAGAAAATACGCACAGTAATTTCAGGCAATGTGCGAAATATTCAAAATGTGATTAAAACACATTGAAACATTTTTGTTGTTTTGCACATACATTCAACCTTATTGTGAAAGATGTGCTAGATTCACAGTCGATAATCAGCGACGTTTTGGGAAAAGTAAAGACTATTGTTGGACATTTTAAGAGAAGTGTTGTAGCATCTGAAAAACTGATGAAAAATCAACAGCAATTTAAAGAGCACAATTTTTTGCAAAAAAAATTGTTACAAGAAGTATCATCTAGATGGAACTCAATTTATTTTATGTTGAAAAGATTCTTGATGCTTCTGGCCTCTATGTAGTACAATAGGACTGTTAGTCCGAACACTGCCTATACTGACTTCCGAAGAGTGGGACATTTGTAAAGACATGTGCTTTGTTCTTAAATTTTTTCAGGAAGTCACCAAAGAAATGAGTGCAGATGAATATGTGACAGGTAGTCTTGTAATAGTGTTTCACAGAGCCCTCCTATCAGTGTGTAATCAAATGCTAATAAAAGACGATTTAAATGACATTATCTAGACAGTAGTGTTTGAACTGATGGATTGAATAAAAGACTTTAAAACATTCAGTTTAGTCAAACATTTGCTTTGTGCACATTTTTGGACCCAAGGTTCAAAACTTATTTATGCAAAATGCGGCTGAGCAAATAAAAAAAAACTATTGAATTCGTTACGACTTTGTTAAATAAACAGCAGAGTAACAGATGAACAGACTAAGACTTATTCTGTATGGGAAGAAGTAGATAGCATAATTTCTGAAGTCCAGCCGTCAACATCTGCACATGCAAAGGCAATTATGGAAGTGCTAGGATATGATGAAGACAAAATATTACCCAGGCTTGAAAATCCTGCCGATTGGTATGTAAAACATCAACATGTCTATCCCAATCTCGTAGAATTATATTAGATTAATTTTTGTGTCTTGGCTTGGGAAAACATTCACTCACACGGAACTGACGTACAGTTCCGTGTGAGTGAATGTTTTCCCAAGCTGGAAATCTTATTACCGATCGACGAATGCTATTAGGATCATGTAAGGTTCAACAATTAATGTTCTACAATGTCAATTACTAAATAAATTTGATTAACTTTTCACGTGCATATAAAGACATAATTTATAAAAAAATGACTTTAAAATTAAAAATGATATCTAAATAGAATATAAAGACACAATTTATAAAAAAATGATTTTAAAATTAAAAAAATGATATCTAAATAGTCCTGGATTTCAATATTTTAAGTTTAATTGTTGTAAATATTGTGATTATTTTTTTAAATACGCCAGCTTTTTAAGTTGTCAGTCCTAAGCCTGAAATAAGTATGAAGGAAAAATTAATCACAATCTAACTATTAAAATATTTATTTATCACAATCTTATTTAGGGATTTCACTGACTAATTGTACCTACGGTTCTGCTCGTCAAATAACCTTCGAACTAGGAAAATACTATGTGGTTTGAATGTAATACTTCACTGTATTGGCCATAGACCGATTTTCTTTTAATAAATCAAATGTAGATTAAAATCCGTTTACAGAAATTACTTACATGCTATCGAAAACTGCATTAAAATTAACTAGCAGTTCTCGAGTTACAAACAGACAGATATATGTATTTAATATAGATAGCGATTTTAATATACATGTACAATGCATATTTTGTATGGAAAATAAATTTTATGGAACATATTGTTTAAGAACGCATTGAACAAGTTATTCACAATAATGTCCAATAACATGTTATTTTTTAACAGGTTTATGTTATTGATTAATGATGTTATTTATTATAACAGGTATGGGGAAATAACAGTTATTTCTACCTCTAGAATATAGTAAAAAATTCATTACCTTGTTCCTTATTTAATGTGTAATCGCATAATTATAACAGTTTAAGACCATTTACCAAAAAATATACATTATGCTTGATGGAGATTCTTGTTTATGCAACTACTTGATCGAAACTTTAATCTCTATTTGAGAATTAAATTCTTTCACATTTATAACACGGCCTGCCTTAAATAGTTTCTTCTCTTTGTCAGTGTGTTGTCGATATTTTTTAGTCTTCTTTATACAACACACTGCCTTTTGTAGTTAGCAAATAATTTAGTTTTAAAGAATTCTCTAGCAAAGGAACCAGGAGAACTAGTTCACTGCCAATCTCGAACTTAGTTTGTTAGTTCATTTACATAATAGATAAATCGGTTATTTAAATGAACTAACAAACTAATTACTTTGATTACGATTGATACTTAGTAGATAAGTTTACATTATATGATTTATGTTATTATGCTGATGGTATTTTGTATAGCCCTTGCAATTGTTACTGAATAATTTTCGATTGTTCGTATATATATCATAAGGTAAGAATATTATAAATGTTGTATATAATCTTCTTACCTTATGATATACAGTTGACTTGTGGTAATCCGATAAACATTTTGCGAGGCGGTGTCGGATGATCGAATTTGTCGAACTATAGAGTATTGCCACTGACCTCTTGTGATCTAGAAGTTTTTTGAAAAGGAGTACCTACCTTGTAATTCGATAAAATGCTTCGTATGTACTGTTATAGGCATATCGGATTATAGGGGGGGAGGCCAGATTACTGCGGGTCAACTGTATATTAATGTGTATATAATGTGCTAGGAAATTATAAATGTGTATGTTTGCCATTTGGTGATGTAATCGTTGTTAAGTTTTTTGGACAATTATAATTTTTTACTTTTGTTTTCGAACCATTGCAAATGGCAATCGTTGATTGGCTAACATAAGCATTTTTTATGTGACTTTGGGTACTTGGTCTTATTGGTAATTTTAAAAACTTTTCGAAAGTATCGGTAAAAATATTATAATTTTGATTATTGCCTATTCACCCTAACCCTTGTTTTTTACAGACACATTTTTTGATTGACATTGCATTGTAAAGTACTATCTGATATGTTGCCACTGAAGGAGGCCCCCAGACGTGGCCGAACAGCTTTTCTCGTCAGCCAATTCTTTATTATACTGCCTGAAAAAGGCCTAGCATTGTAGAAATCCTTTTTCTTATCAAAGACTCACCCAGTAATGTTTTTTTTATCTAGAGGTACACAATCATACTTTGGAGCTTCAACTAGAACCACACCCATTTTTACATTTTTTTCCATGCAATATTTTTAAATTTTTTGGCAAAAGTGGCAGACATGTTTTCAGTCGCTCTCTTTAACATTTCTTGTGTTCGTGTTTACTGTTTCTTCTGTCAGCAAAGATGACAGATCAAATTTTTTGTTATTTAACACACCATACATACCATGAATTAGCTGTTTGAACTTTCTGTGTTCCAGATATGGCAATAATACAATTTTATTATTATTAACATTTGAATTATTTCTTCTTAATTTTAATCATAAATCATTCCTAATGTTCTAGCTCTTTGTAATATAAAATTTTAAATTTACATAACACAAAATTTTACTCACTTGATTGACTCTATTATATTTACAACTTCAGATGGCCGCTGTAAAAATTTCACTTCAAAAAGCGTATAGGATATACATGAATGAAACAATTTACCAAAGATACCTTATGAACTTTATTAAGTCATACGAATATATTCAATGTATTAAATAACAAACAATTCAATGTATTAAATAAAAAATTAATAAGTACAGCAGATGTACCTTACTCGAGGCACGGTTATAACTTATCTATTTTTAATTATGTATTAAAATAAGTATTGTTCGAAGTTTTGCTTGCAAAATATTGTGAACAAACATTTTTTTGTTCCACTTTTATAATTTACATAAATAATATTATTGATATGTTTAACAGTGTAAAATGTGTTGGTGTTGAAGTATTGGTAAATAAATACCATGCATATAAAAAATATGTAATTGATCATTTTTATATTTTTTTCTGTTGCTTAATTTAGATATTACAATTATCTTTCAATTTATAAAAAAGAGATTCATGCGTCAGAATATATTTTTAATGACGGTTTAAAAAATAATTAAATTTTTTTTATCGTTTAATGTAAACATTTTGAAGCGTGGAATCTTTCAAGTTATATAAAAGAGATTCATGCGTCAGAATTTTTTTAATGACGGTTTAAAAAATAACTAAACTTTTTTTTATTGTTTAATCTAAACATTTTGAAGCGTGGAATCTTTCAATTTATATAAAAGAGATTCATGCGTCAGAATATATTTTTAATGACGGTTTAAAAAATAACTAAACTTTTTTTATTGTTTAATGTAAACATTTTGAGGCGTGGATTGACAACAACGTTGTGTAAAATTTCACGTATAATTCCACAGTACTAGCGTGTGCTTGATGGTTAGTTTTTACCTATGATTAATTAGGAGCAAGTGTCGTTTGCGTTGTTGGGAATTGCGCAATGAGTGATTTGTGTGCACAAAGATTAGCGATGAGATTTTGTGTTAAACTTGTTAAACAAATTACTGAGACTATGAAAAAAAACAGTGCTTTGGAGTAGATTAAATGTAGAATGTTATAAGCATTAAAATAATTTTTTTAGACAAAAAACGTCTAATTTTTTTATTTTTAGTTGTTCACTTTGTACTCGCTATAAAAAAATGAATTTTGTTGTTTTTCTGAGTTTTAATTTAATTTTGATTAAAAGAAAAATAATTTTGAAACAACGAAATTCACTGTATTTCAGTGAAATTTGTAATGATCTTTTAAATTAGTTATAAATTTACCATCATACAAAGTGTTAAGATGTTGCTACCAAGGAAATACGTATTTTTAATATTTTTAAGGCAACACTTGACAGATGTCGTCATTGCACATTTTTACCAACACATAGTATTTATTACTGTAGTCCCTCCTAAAATTTTTGTACTTAGACGATATGAATACCTACATTATATATCACATCCATATTGTAATTTCCTTATACTAAAACCAACAGATCAACGTTGAGAGGTGATCGACGTTGAGAGGGCAAGTTAATTAATAGACAATAAATTAATTTATCATCGGCAAGTTGATGTCAAGCATGTTGTCAAACATGTCATCCATCTCGTCACTCGCCCACAGTGCGCTCGACACGTCGCTCACCTGAATAATAAAGAATTCAACTATGAACATTTAATCTACAGGTAAATCTCTATCTTACACACACAATCAATAACATCAGGAGTTGCTGAGAAAATACCAAAAGATGTGGCTCTGTGTTTCGATCAGCTGTAGAAAAGTTTTCCAATGATTTTAAACAACTATTATAATAATACAAGAGTTCTTATGTTAATATGCCTATTCTTCCAAATTTTGACCTTATTTTCCATGGAGTCGAAAAATGGACACCCTAGAAATGTAATGCAAGAAATGATTTCTGGAAATAAGTCAAACTGCTGCACTAAAGTTTTCATATTAAAAGGGCTTTGAATAGAATAAAATTATTCGTTGATAGTTTCAACTACAAAATTCTAATGTATACATTACTTATAAACACAACTTGATGGAACCTCTAATAATTTAAGAACAAGGAGATGATATATTGTCACGAAATTGATTCTGGGCTCGGTGCACTGAATTTCAAATTGTAGAATTTGTGACAAAATCTTCCACAACCGAACCGTAAATAGATATTTGTGAAGAATAGCACAAGCTTTTTTAGCTACAATTGAAAGCAGTCTATGAGCATAGCCACTTAATCAAAAATGTTTGATTAAGAGGAAATTAAGATTTTTTAAGAAGATTTAGCTTAATGATATAATTATTTATAAAGAAATAATGATATTATGAAGCTAAATTTATATGTTAGAACATACAATCAGTCGTCGAGTTAGCTGAGCAGTGAACAAAAATATGAGACATACAGGACAAATTTTGTGGGCGCTGTAAACCAATCAAATTCTTCAAAGACATTGAATTGTTATATATTTACTACAGATATTCCAGTGGCCAAAAGTGACTAACTACTTAATATATTATGCCTGAATAAATTAAGACGCTGCAGCTTGTTTAACTTAATTAAGCAAAATGTCAATTTAACAGTTTGCTAACTAATTGTTAGAAAAAAGTTAAAATACACATTAGATAGTCAAGAAGTTAATCTATCTTCGAGTTAGTTTTTTATGGATTATATATACTGTATTATAAGATTCTTTTCATGAGTACAAACTTGAAATCATTTATTAAAGTTAATAAAACCTGTACGAGATTCCATACCAACAGTGTTACATAAAAAGGTAGTTGTAAACTTTACAATATCGTTCTATAGATAATATTTGATAGAAAATTTTAATAAAATATTAAAGGATTATATGCACACACCCCCTTATTAGCAAAAGGAGATGATAGACTACACCTTTTACATTTAGCAGATAAACATTTCGAGAATAGTTTAGTTTATATACGTTTTTATCTTAAGTATTGTTTTGTATATTGATATGACCTTCAACGTAAGTAATTACAATAAATATTTTTAGTATAGTAGTGAAAAATTGTATATTCGTGTTTATTTTAAACATTATTATTGTTATTATTGCTTTGAGAGAAATTGTTTATTGGTAAATAATTAACTAGGTTAAATGCAAAAGCTTACAAGTGTTATCTTTGCATATATTTTTAACTTTAGACTTTCCTTTATATTCTATTTTTTTCTTTTAAAGAAAAGATTGAAGAAAATTTTTAAATTTTGGTAAAACTGGTTAGAGATATTTTCAAAAAATTGCAAAACATTACAATTTTTCATTGTAATCAACTTGTAAGTTAGATTAACTCACCAGCCGATGCCTCAGAAGACACGGTGCGCAGTGTAACCGTGCCGTATGGCACTCACATTTCGTCGGTCTAGCTGTGCACGGTCGAGCAGATTGTGCGACACGCCCACCAAACACACCTGACATTCTTCTCGCACCCGCTCGCTCGCCTATTAGTTTGCGAGCTGTGAATATTGTGCCTGTGGAAGTGCAAAGGTTTATTTAGACGTGATGAGTCTACAGTAGTGTAGGTAAGTATTCCAACATTTTTGAAACATGTTTTTATATGTATTTGTACTATTTTATATTATAATTTTTTTCATTTCCACTATTTTATATTTATAAATAATATATTAATACTACACTAATTTTCTGTTCCTCTTCTTGGTAATAATGTAAATACATTGTTATTTTTAAATACTCTTATTTTAAAATGGTGGAATGTGTCATTATCACTGTGGAAGTGCAAAGGTTTATTTAGTCGTGATGGGTGTACAATAGTGTAGGTAAGTATTCCAATATTTTTTGAAACATGTTTTTAATATATGTGTACATTTTTATATTATAACTTTTTTCATTTACAATATTTTATATTTATAAATAATATATTAATGCTACAATAATTTTGTGTTCCTCTTCTAGGGAATAATGTAAATACATACAAATATTCTTATTTTAAAATGGTGGAATGTGTCATTATCGGTTAGAATTATTATAATTTACCAGTTCTAATGGTTATTTGTATGATCGTTTTTGTTTGTACGACTTGATTTCTTCAGAATGGATTTCTAGTATATGTTACTGGGATTGATCTAAATGTTTATTTCATTTGAATTAAGTCTCTATATAATTATATGCAGATGAACAGCTATATGTACGCAAGTTATTCTTTTAAACACTTATAGTACTTATAGCACTTATAGTACACTTATAGCACTTATAGTGTTTTAAAGAATTATTGTACAATTAACAACCAAAATATTCAGTGATCAGTGATATAATAAAATTCCAATAGTAAATCATATTAGTTGCATTTGTTAATTAAATAATTCATAAGTGCTAATTAATAAACTGAAATAATATTTTAGCAATTTCCATATTCTGAAAACTGTAGTGAAATCTAAAATAATTTAATTTTCGGGTGTGCCAATTAAGACTTTCAATTGGGAAGTTAGAAGTAAGGGTATATAAATAACTCGGGGAGGTAACCTGAATTCCTAACCTCCAATTTTTTCTTTCATTTCATGTGAAGTTCTTTTTCTAGTTTTTAACCAATATAAAAAAAATTTATTAAAAAAAAACTTGTAAAGTATGACTTGCACTATGAGGTTTCATAAACACTTAGTCCGAGCGCACTTTGGATATGTTTTCGTATGAAATTGAGTAGTATGAATACGTATGATTATGCACAAAACATCCTGAACACAGATGTACTATAGGAGCTCGTAGACTGTGTACGAATTAGTTGTGCGTATATGCACATATAGACGTCTGACACGGATCCCATTGTGTTGGGAATATGATCCATGTTCATACAAACACCAGTCACCATGGACATCAACAAATGTATTCATTCGATACCTCAGAGACTGTGCACAGTGTAACCGTGCCATATGGCACTCTCAAGAATGAAGGGTTATTAGTATAAATATTAACAAATACCATTGGTTTCAATCGCTAATGATGTGCAAAATCCGAGTTTGGCTTTAGGTAGCTTCACTTGCTTTCTGAGTTCGCTGTCACCCATCAGTCTCCGTGTGTCCTTCATTGAGTAAGCTAAGTGGCTGTCAACACCTGTTATAATTCAGTATTATAAAAAGATTACTTTAGTTAAATATTACTTTTAAAATTTACACTATAATATATGGAAAATGTCTACAAAACGTCACTCTACAGATTATGTGCATTTGTTTTTGTTTATCAGTCATTTACTAGAGAGGAAAATATTAAAAAAAGAAAGGTGATATATTACTCAGTTTTCTTAATAAAGTATTAATTTAAATTGTAACTGTTTTAGCAGACAAAATATAAAATAATTTTTTCACAAGGGCATTTGGAAAACATAATACATTTTTCTTAACTGCACACGTTACACGTTTAAATTTGAAAAACCTTTTTGCAAGTTGTTATTTTGATATCACAAATAATTGGTTTAAGAAGATGTTTTAGAAAATACATTTTTTTATTAAAATCTTCAAATTATTATTTAATAAAATAATAAAGAGTTAGTTTCTCAAAAATTTATTTTTGTATTATTCACTAATTAGGTAAAATTAATATTTTAATTTATGTACATTAAATTTTGAATTTCATTGTAAATATTCCTACTCTTTTTAGGGTAACATCATTTTTATAATCTATATGGGTGGCAGTTCAGCATTTAACAAGCATTTAATTTCAAGGAGACCTTATTTTTTTGCATTATCAATTACTTGGCCAATAATTTTAATCTGTATTTAAAAATTAAATACTGTCACATTTTTAACGTGGGCTGCTTTACAATTACTCTGCTACATTTGTACTTTTTATATTTGGCCAATATTTTTAAATTCAAAAGTATATTTGATGATTTTATTCATTTCTTAAAATAAGTATTAGACCAGCGTTAATAGATAACTCATCAATAATCCATCTAAAGCAACAGAATATTTTTTCAGTGACGCCTATTTTTTTTGTATGGCTCTTATATAATAATTTTTTTTTTATATTCTTATATAGATAGTTTTATTTCTGGAATTAAAAACAATTTGTTTAATACCTATGTAAGAAATTCAAACTAGCCATTTACAGTCCAGCAGAGAATTAAAGAACATATATAGATTATTCCTTTGCAAGGTCAAAAAAGATTTAAGCATAGAAAAATTGAATTCTTAATAAGAGAGTTTAACTTACCATACAATGTCTTCATAACACGTTTTTTAGACATGGAGAACTCATCATTCATCAGAATGTGGAGTGTAACCGACGAATCAAGTAACACTTGATGGACGACAGAATAATCCAACTGAAAAATTTATGTTTTCTCTATTTAATGTTTTCTCTATAGTTATTATTTGGAATATAAGAGAACTGACTAATTGGGTATTTGACTAATTTTTTTTTATTTCATTAATCATAATTTCAAGGTACAAGCTGATGAAGAGTGAAAATTTTTTTTAATCTTAAAAATTGACCGAGTTATAAAAGTTTAAATTTAACCTTTAGAGAAGGACGGCAATACTGTATTGTGAGGTCATTTTTAATATTGCACATTATATTCTACGAGAGGGAAAGAGACAGGGATATATCCAACTCTATCTGTAACTTCAAATTTAGAAGCCTACAACTGGCTTATTTTTCAATCAATTTTTGAATTTCTTTTAAAGACTGGTTTTTAAATTAACTTATATTTCACAATATTGTACGAAAAATATCAAAATTTAGAATGAGTCAACTACTCTATCGGCATAGTATGCTCTCCTAGTAGAGGTGAATTTATTTTAAGTTTTTTATTTCGAAAAATTTTTACTTTAAACTTAGAAAGCTTTTGCTCTAATATCAATCAAGATATATAGTACCTTCATATTCAGTACGTCACATCGTGTACATGGCATCATGATGAATGTGCGCGAGACTCCAGGACGGAATGGCAGGTTTGATGCATAGCTCAGTGCAGCGAACATGTCTGCCGGACGTGTCTTATTACTGTCCATGTCTTGTTTGTCTATGGAGAGAATGGTTGGATTGTTAGGTTGCTGTCATAATAAAGTACTGAAAATTAGTTTCAATATTATCTATTTAGCACTAGAATAGATCCATCTGACACAATGAGGATATATAGGTACACTTTAAATTAGTTTCCAAAATTGGTATCAGAATAGTCATATATATTCATAAATGGAGTATTAATGATTAAAATATTTCTTGTTGATATAAAAACATATGTTTAAATATTTGCCAAAACGGGTTAAAATATTTTTGGACAAATTTTACAAAATTGTCTGGGATAATATTTTTTACAAAATTGTCTGGGATAATATTTTTCAAGGAGTTTAGTAATTTTGCAATGTCAATTTCTAATAACTTCTATATTTTTAAAGATAACAAAATTTCCTTATCAATATTCTAACGAATTTATGGGTTTTGTTCCTCTATGTATAATGAGATTAAATTTGTATGTTAGGTACAGTTAGTCTCAGTGCAGTAATTAAGTTTGACCACTTTGGGTTCTGATTCAATTATTTGGGCTAAATTATTTTAGTAGTATCAAATCATTTCTTCTGTTTGCGCTATGAAAAGGGTATAATATGGTTAAGTCAAAGTAATTTTTAGTATAGGCTTCTTCTATGTTAACTTCTTTAACAATCATCAGATCTATTATTGGTATGTCCTCTGCCTCATAACAAAAATATAAGTAACAATTTTGAAATATCTACATTTATCCCAATTTTCAATGTGGTATTAAATAGCTTCTAACATTTATGATGCAGACAGTACATCATAAATGTTGTAAGCTGTTATTATAACTTATTACAACATTTATGATGTAATATTACAACATTTATGATGTAATATTAAATAGGTTATGACATTTATGATCATTTCATGCAAAACAAAGAATATTAATCAGATGTTAATAATTTCGAGAGGAATAGAAAACATCCGAGTCTTCTTTGGTGATTGCATATGTTATATTTATCATAAGGCTAAAGGCATGTGAACAAATGTAACAACGATTTGTTTTATAGTTTATAATCTATTCATGCAAACTTAATGATATTAAATTAATATCACATTTTACTTAATACTCAACCTATATATTATTTATTTTTATAAGGTTTACCATGGTAAATGTTAAGTATTAATTTAATAACTAAATGCACCTCTAATATAAGTAGAGGAAGATAGACAAAATAGAATTCTATAATTCTATATATGAATGGGATATTCACTATTACCTTACTTTAGTGATGTATTTTCATGTATTTGCTTTAGTGTTTTCCGCTATTTATATGTACATGAGGTACAAAGTATTAAATTCTACATTAATGGTAATACAGCTGTTGTCATCTTATGAAAATGGAACTTTAGATTCCATAAGACACAGTACGGTTGGCAGCTCTCTACTACTAGAATCGCTATAATTTTACATCGAATATCTTCCATGTCCAAACACAATAATAATTTTGGAGTCGTTATTAACAAGTTTAAGTCATTCTTTACTTTAATTGAAGGTTTTCTTCATAGACAATCAAAGTGCCATGATATTTTATTCCATATTATTATTTTACCTATGTTTATGTTGTCAAAATGTTCTGGAATCTCCGAAGGTGGGCTGAAAAGTTGATTGTTCACATAGAGTGAACGAGGTTTCTTGTAAAGGCCAGATCCACCAAACACTATGATGCCATATCTGTTAAAGACAAAATAAAAAAGTTAAAATAGCTTACGTGTAATTTTTAAGATATACTTCTATTGTTGATTTAAGATAAATTTTGAATGTTGAGAAATGATAAGTAATGAAAAGTTAAAGACTAGATTTGGTATTAGAGAAAGCAATCGAAGGACAGAGTTTTTTTCCCCGCTGCCAGTAGCTCAGCATGTCACTAAATTGTGGACCACCAGTAAAGTAAGTCTAGCTCGTTTCAGTTTTGTTCATGCTTTCGGAGATAGTACAGTATAATAATCTGTCTTTGTTTAAAATATCTGTCTTTGTTTAATAACAATTTTAGTCCAGCGAAATTGTACTTTTTTGCATGTTTATTCCAATTAAATTGTTTTAACAAAATTGTTAAGGGTTTCTTCTTCTTGAGTTGGTTTCTCACTGCAGAGAATGGTGGTTCTCTGTTGATAAAACCTTTTGTTTTATAATATTCTGCCAAAATTTCCTTTTCTGGGCACTGTGTAGGGCATGATGTAATACATTGCCAAGCGTTTCTCGAATCTAGTCCATCCAGCATCTAGGGTAGTGCCTCGCAGTCTCTGTCCGTCAACCAGGCGATCGGCCATCTTCAGCATATATGCCTCAGTAACAATCAAAAACATGGATACTATCAATGTTCTTAGAAAGTGCGACCATACGGGTACGTTTGGAGACATTTTTATCCTTGTTGGTACACTGATAGATAAAGTTTTCAGCAGTTTCTAGTCTTGTAGAATCTATTTGTTTCAGTTTCCTTGATCGATCAAATAGGTACTCCCAAATCGGTATTAATCGCTTACATTCTTTGTAGGAGAGATACCGTTTCCAACTGTTTCGTTACTAATATGGTTGTGTCATCAACAGAGTATAAGTTTGTTAGTTTTAAGCCAGCCATGGTGACACCACAATTCCAACCCAAGAGTGTTGCTCTTATGATGTAATTCCTATATGCATTAAAAGGGATCTGTGTTTTGAATTTGGTCCTGGTTAATTTTACCTTTTTAAAGGTATTTACATATAAAGAGTGTAGTAATTCATTTAGGATTCTCCATAATTTGTCTCAATTAACACAGTTGAAGGTCTTTCTATAATTCACAAAATACATGATCATAGGCGTATCATATTTGTAGTAATTCACCACTAGTTGTTGAATGTTCAGGATATGCTCAGAAGTTCTTCTGTCCTCTATAAAGCGAGCTTTGTCTTGTGATAAAAATTATTAAATATTTTTTTGTAGAGAAGTTATATAAATGTAATGCTCTACAAAAACTACTAGTTGTAACACTTTAATCTTGAAACTTTGAAAAACTTTTTTCAGATTATTTCACAAACTGCTAAAAATCCAAACACTGAAATAAGAAACAGCAATCTTGTAGAGTAATAGTACTCTATTATTTTTCTCGTAAAGGCATATATGTCAAATAAATGTTTTACAAGAAAATACATATAAAATATTGCAATAAACAATTTTAGCCAAATATAGTATTTATGGGGTGTAAAAATATAAATTATCATTTCATTGAGTACTGAATTGTCTTCTAATTTTCGCTTAAATTGTGCTTTTTATTATCAAACTCGCAACATTCTCCATTACCTATGATATTTATTACACTTTTTTTCAAGATTTAATTATATTTTCATAAATCTTGTAGAATAATTAACTCTTTATAATGTTTATTTGAAACTTTTTTAATAGGCTCAATATTTTAAAAGATACCATTTTTAATTTGAAAATAATATATTAAAATATTACTGAAATATTACAAGTAAAAAATGATTAATTGTACTAAAAAAGGTTTGAAAAAGAATTACAAGTTTAGTATGTCACAACCTTTAATAATTTTGTCAAAAAAAATTTCAAGAGACTATGCAATATGAACTCACATTTTTGAACAATTTTTAAAGGATTATAGTAAGACATATAGTTTTCATTAGTGTTACTACATCATTCTTTCTATTAATTATTAATATAAAAGGAAGGAAATTGAAATTATAATTTTGAAACAATTCGCATAGAAAATTCTGTTACTGTCAGTGCATTACATGGATGCTTCAGAATAGTAAAATAAAATAAAGAAGTTTAAAATTTTATAGTTTTCATAATTTATTTTTTATGATCTTTACAGTTTTCATTTGTTGTGCTTTATTGAAGAGATAATAGAAATGAGTGAAAAATGTCACCCATGTTTTTTAAAATATGCAGTATATTATTCTAATTTTTGAAAACAGGGTACAAAAATATTTGATTAATTTATATCGTCGTTTTTGGGTTAAGAATGATTAACAATATTAGATTGAGAAAAATTTGGTATGTATATATATATTTTTATAAACATTAAAATTTGCAGCTAAATGTCATCACACAAATTGTCCATCAATCAGAAGGGTAATATCAAAATGACCATACAGATCATAGCAAGGTGGCGTGATTTTGTACATCGAATTCAATTCAGATATATATCTGTTATTTCAGAATGCCACATTGTGTGAATGAGATAGAATCTATCCAAAATGTGTGAATGAGATAGAATCTGTCCTTTTGCATTTTTTGTTTGGAGCATCATGATATCATGGAATTTACATATCACTTGACTAAGTGATTCGGCGTGATGCTTTTCAGGATTATCTGTTATTTCAGAATAACAAAATGTGTGAACGAGATAGAACCTCTCCTTTTCCATTTTTTCTTTGGAGCATCATGACATCATGGAATTTACATATCACTTGAGATTAAGTGGCATGATGCTTTTCAGGATTGCAATTAAAGTTGATGTTTTCAGCTTAAAACCCTTTCTTAGGGAAAATATCAAAGTTGTATGTTTATGAGATACATTTCGACTAATTTTAAACACTTTTGTACTTCACTACGCATGGATATATAAATATACATATATCTTTAAGAAAGATTTGATATAAGTTATTTTACTTCAATTTTTATATAGAATAAAAAATACCCAAAAATTTTCCCTTTGTTATGCTTCCCAAACAGGGATGATATATTTTTGACAAATTTATAAATAAAAGCCGTAACCATAACATACACTTTTATTTTTTGTAGAGGTAAGATAAAAAATATTTTCTATAATATCAAATTATATATGAAAGACTGTGATTGCATATTACTGAATCAGACTATATTTCTCCTATTTCTATATTAGAAATCTTATGAACACATGCAGTGAACCAAATCAACCAACCTGTTATCAGTCAGCCCATTCTCCAGCAGTTTACCATCCAAAGCGCTGATGAGTACATCAATGTTTTTACTTTTCCTAATGTTGACGTTGCAGAATTCAGCTTCGACAATGAAGACAACATCAGTGGAGTGTGGGGTGTTGGGAAGCTCGTACACGTAGCCCTCTTCGATCGGTTCTCCTTGTGGTGATGTGCATCTGGATATGGAGTATAATAATATAGCTCTATCAATATACAGTTATTTTTTTAAAATGTGAAGACTGGAGAATAATTAATGTATTATTTGTAGCAATCCTGCTAATACTTAACAAACTTCGATTTCAGGAAATCTACTAAAGGTTTAATTTGTCCTGAAAGGTGGTAAAAACCATAACATTTTGAGTAGCTTTAACTTTTTAATTTTAATGTTGTAATTAAATAACAAATTATTTAAAGTATTTTATTGACCTGCTTGCTCCCATTATTCGGAGAGCATACTATTGCTGATCTAGTACGCTGTACAAATAAGACACTCTTTAACATTAGTACACATTAGCATTAATTACAAAAGGATCAAAATTAATGCTATAACAAAATTAATACTATATATATATATATATATATATATATTTATATATATATATTTATATATATATATTTATATATATATATATATATATATATATATATATATATATATAAGACAACTTTATATAAGTATAAAGTTGTCTTAACAGACTTCATGAATATAGGTGTTTAAAAAAAATATACTTTTTAAACTACTTTAATTCAGTAGTTTAAGTTATATTCTGAGAAAAATCCATGACGGTTGTTTAATTACATTAAAGCTCGTTGAATAGAAAAAATGCTTTTAAAGTTTGAACATTTATAGCATTTCTTTCAAAATAGCATGATGTTAATACATGTTTTTTTTAAACTATTCAATAAATTTTTTATAATCTTTATAATCATGAAAAATTTAAAAAAGAATAAGCACACATTTTACTTGTGTGATTTTTCTTTACAAATTTCCCAATTTCTTTAGGTAAAGTAAGTTATTATAGATATCTACAAAGAAGAGGAATTCTGATACATACTGGACACACTGCTCAGGTATATGTAAGGACACATGGTCACTGGCACACAGCTCCAGATAAGAGTTGGCCAGGGTGCAGGGGTCCACCCCTGATACACACTCCTTGAAGAATGGTGTTGCATCGATCTGAAGAAAAGAAAAACATAGTTACATGTTATTTACAATAAGCTTTCAAGCTGAAGGATAATGATTTTCAACTAATAAATCATATTTGTTCGTCTAATGTCTAACGTTCAAATCTGCATTTTATGTATGATAAACAATGTATGTAATTTCATACTACATTTTGTTTATATTAAAATGCTACTTAATTTGTTTGAAAAAAAAAAAGGTTTTAAATTTTGGCGTAATTGTTTACTTTACTATTTTAAGTATTTATGACAATTAGTATTGCTGGGTTTTCATTTAATACCGAATAGTTAAATCCACGTTATAAATTTTTATATTTCTTGAACTCTAGACAATTTTTAATTTTAATTCTGGTTAACCACGTTTTAATAGAAGACATCAGTTGAGGGGAAGCTTTTAATTATACCTTTCATTGTCGAATTAAGTGAACTTATTTTTAAGGAAGTAATGAATAAACTGGTAATGTGATGCATGTCTGAATGTAAGCATTTGTGAACATGTAAACAAATATTTGTAACAGGCATTTGTGAATGTGAATATTGATTTAAGTGGCTTTGTTGGCATCCGCAGGAGTTAATTTATGAGAGAGTGTCCTTTCATATTTGATCTAATTTTTAATTTTACTAAATATAATTTTGTCTAGACAACAATTTTTTTATACAACAGGACAGATTGAGGTAGGTTCTCCGCCAGTTAGCAGCGATGCTAATGATGTAGTTAAATAAGCATTTGTTTATTCGGATCCAGGAATGTGAATGTTTTCCATAATGGATTCTCAAATATAGTTCAAAGCGGCTCGCCCCGCCCCACACAGCTGTTAAATAACAGTGATGAAGACTATCCCAAATTCATCACTTTTATTTAACAGTTGCGTGTGATGATTATAGAACTTTTCTAATTTTCATTTACCAAGAAAACTAAATAATGGTGAAACTCAACATCATCACTGGTTGGTTTATTTAAATTCTCAAAATAAAGTTTTCTGTTTCCGAATGCAGACTATTTGGCATTATACAAACTCAGATGGTACAGGGAGGGTGCTGTGACTGGAAACATTTAAGCAGTATTTTACATAGACATGAGAATATCAAAGAACATGTGGGGACCTTATGTTCTAGTCGATGACATTAGAGAAAGGAATAAAGCACAGAAAAACAACAGACCAAGAAAACGAAAGATTAATTTGTGAATCTCAGAAACATTGGCACAATTTGTTTGAGAGATTAATTGATATAATTAATTTCTTAGCTTGTCATAATCTGGCATTTAGAGGTGACAGAGAATCTTTCAAGACAGACGACGACACTAGGAGTTCTGGTAACTTCATAGACCTTTTTAAGTTGGTATCCAAATTTAATCCTACGTTGCAGGAACACATGAAACATATTAATGACAAACAAACTTGTACACCGTTATCTAAGTCACAATATTCAAAATGAATTGGTCACATTGATACTAAAAACAGTTATCGATGAAGTGATTATTATTGTTTTACGCTCGACTGCACTAAAGACTGCAGTAGATTGAACAAATGTCCATTATCTTAAGATTTTGTAATACATCAACTGGCACAATAGAAGAAAATTTTATTAGATTTCTTGCTGTCAATGATATGACTGGAGAATATTTAACTAACACAATACAGGGAGAACTACAAAAAAATGGCTTAAATATTAAAAACTGTCATGGTCAAAGATACGACAATGGTGCAAATATGGTAGGTGAAAATAGTGGAGTTAAAACTTAGTTAAAACTAGAATATTAAATATTAATCCCAGGGCATTTTTCACACCTTGCGGTTGTCATAGTTGGAATCTGCTGTTGGTATAGGCAGCTAATTCTTCTGCAGCAGCAAAAATATTATTTGGCTTTATTCAGAAAATTTATTTGCTATTTTCAAGCTACAGCAAAGGCTGGGAATTAATAAAAAGCAAATTAAAGTTTACTATGAAGCCAATGTCAGACACAAGGTGGGAAAGCAGAATCCAGACAGTAAAAGCTGTATTGTTGCAATTTGATGACATTATTATTGAACGCAACAAAAGTTTAAAAAATTAAACAGAACAATCAGATACACTCAGTAATTGTGGTTGGAGTTTAAACGAAATGCTCAGTTCAGAATTTATCATATCATTATATATATTGTATGAGACACTGTCGTGTGTTAATATCAAGCAAATATGGCAATCTGTACAAGTCCATTTAAGCATTGCTCTTGAACATTTGGGTACATTTTGTGACTGGCTCAAAGAATATTGGTAAACTTGATTCGAAAAATGGCTGATGCTCGTCAATTTATTGAGAAAAGCAATTATGATCTGCCAAAATACTTTAAAAATAAAAGGGTAGCCAAAAACAAAAGGATGTTCGATTATGAAGTCAGCGATCAATCTATACAGTCTCCCAAAAGTTGGTATGAAACAGATTTTTCTTTTAACATCATGATTGATTCTATAATAAACAATTTGGATTTGAGATTTAAGTCTTTACATAAACATTTTGAAAATTTTGGTTTTCTCTATGATTTAATCAAGCTAAAAAATGTCCCAAACGAGCAATTATTAAAAACCTGTTAAGATTTATACACAGTCCTGCGATTGGGTGAGAGCAGTGACTTCCAACCTTATGAATTATATGAAGAACTACAAACAAAGATCCCAAATTTACCCAACTTTATTAAAGATATGAAACAACTGCTTCAATATATAACAGAAAATAACTTGCAAGAAATTTACCCAAATATTTACATTGTTGTTCGAATTTTATTAATAATACCAGTAAGTACAGCCTCCGCTGAAAGGGGCTTTTCAAAATTAAAACTAATAAAAAATTATTTAAGAATTACAGTGGGTCAGGAAAGGCTATCAGCATTGGCAGTTTTGTCTTTTGATGCAGATGTAGCATCAGAGCTGAATTATGTCACAATCATCAAGGAATTCGGTAAGGCTAAAAGCAGGAAATATCTTTTTCTTTAATACTTTTTTTATTAATTTTTAAAACTCAAAGAATCTAGTTTGCATTTTCATGAATAAAAATGTGACAGTTTCAAGTGCTTTTTATTTTATAAAATCTGTCTTCTTGCATCATTAGAGGACCTCGCGAAATGTATCTTGGCTATGTCAAATTTAGGTATTGCCCCGCCACTGATGGTAGGCAAATAATAGAGATGCATACACTGTATCTTCTTAAGATTATACTAAGTCAATATGAGGATTACTATGAAAAAAGCTTTACATCTTATATAAAAACAGATGCCAATGGGAAAATATGGTCTGGTCTGTAAATTTCTTTTGAAATATGGGGAATAGATTATTTTCTGTTTTCATTCATGTAATGATTACTTTGCAAACTAAAAAACTTGTAATAGTACTCACTATGGAGAAACAGGGATTTAGTGGTGAAACTTTGTTTTCAAAGAATTTCTCACAAAGTGTATCATTCTTTGTTTCCCGGTTCTGTATTAGCGCTGTGCTTCTGGTCTCCTCATCCTCTATGTTCCAGCTGTCAGCTAGATCCTCTGGGGAGGTGGTATACTGACCGCTAGTGAGTTGTTGGTCATCATATTGTTCATTGTTCATGGTGCCTAGGAGGCCACCGAGGCTCCCATAATACCAGCCTGAGAATGGAAAATACATTTAGCTATTAATATCCATTTCTTTATTTGTATATGAATGTACACTAAACATATATTATAGGTGTTCATTTATACGTAAGTACTTATATGCCACACATGATGTGTAAAATGGTAATAAAAATAAAATTTAAGAAAAAAATTTAAAAAATTATTCAACGAAACTTTGTAATAGAATTCATTTACACAAAAGAAACAGGCTTTTGCCTGTTTCTGACGTAGGGAAATAATAAATCCTATATGATTAAATGACCATATCCTGGATATATATATATATATATATATATACATATATATACATATACATACATATATATATATATATATATATATATATATATATATAAAAATATATATATATAAATGGTTTCTCAGAAACGGCTTTAAAATTTCTATGAAATTTGGTGTATTTATTGCTTTATTTGAATGCTGAATTATATTAAAAAATTTCGAAAATTACCTATATCGGTTAATTATTGTGGAAGTGACAGTCATTGAAAATGTTTACTTTGAACATTATTGTTATGACTTAATAACTTCTGAATGGAAACATATAGGAGAACGGGTGAGGAAGGGGGAGAGGGGAAGAGGAATGAGAGAGGAGAAGAGGGAGGCGGAGGGCAATGGGGAGTGGGAGGGGCATGGTGAGGTGTCGATGTAGAAGGGGAAGGGGAGGGTGGGTAGGGGGAAGAATGTCATGTTTGATGGGAAAGGGAAAGGGAAGGCGAAAGCAAAAGCGAATGCGAACGTGAACGTGAAGACGAAGCTAAAGCCGAGGCCAAAGGCGAAGCAAAGCCGAAGATGAAGGCAAGGGGGAAAGGGACGGGGAAGATGAAGAAAATCTAATACTAATACCACGAAACAAGCAATTCAACATTTCTATGGGAAACTCGAAATACACCAAGCAACGCTCGGTCACTCGGTACTATTGGTGAAATGTGGTATTAATATTAACTGAACTTGGAATATTGGGATATAAACTTGGAATAGCTTATCAAAGGAAAATGTCAAGTTTACTTTCTTTTTTCTTTAACAAGCTGAATCTTTACTTAAACTATAAAATAAAAAAAGAAGTCAAGAAGAAGACTAAAATCATATGTATCCTTCGAACACCAAAAAAAGTCAAGCGGAAGCCACATGTATAGCAAATTATCTTTTCCAGATTATATCTAGATATTTGGAAAGGTGTTAATGGAAAATGATAAGGACGTACTGCTGGGAAAATAAAATTACTACAATAGGGTGCTGAAAAGAAGCTCTATACAAAAGGAAATGGAATATTATAGGTGAACTTTTACCCTGGAGAGGGGTTCCCAAGTCTAATTACATATACACTTCATAAATGCTATTTATCCTTTTTTTGGGTGTCATTTTATTATTATAATGTCTCGATGAAATGTTTAAAAGTTAGCATTATGAAATTTATCTTGTCTATCCTTGGCTGTTCCTACCAAGTCATATGCAATATATTTGAGATCTGGCTATAATTCACATCTTTAACGTCTTGGCTGCATGCCACAACTATATATTTTTATCCTTAATAAATAATTAGCACTATAAAATTACAAATCAAACTATTCCAAATTTTAGAAATTAGTTGTAAAAAAATGAAGTACATTGTTTTGTAAAATAAGTTCATCACTTGTGGCTGTTTAGACGTAACAGCCTATCCAGTTTTCTTTTACATTTCATAGTATGCCTCATTTTATTTAATGGTTGAGGTGATAATAATGACAATACCTTTAACTTGGATCTTGCAAGTTTTGAAGAGGAAGTTGCATGCGATATTGATGCCGTATTTATTTTGAACAGTAACCGAGTCCACATCTCTATCAAGTATCCAGTCATCTACAGAAGCAGGCAATGTTAGCGCTACTGACTGCCCTATGGTCACAACCTGTTGATTATTAAACAAATTTTGTATAATTATTGTTAATAAGAGCAATATTTTGTAATAGAATTTCATATTGGTTCTAATTTATTTTGTAATTTTCAGTAATAAATTTTATGGAACGACAAACTTTCTTCTGACATATATTTTTGTCTAACTCATTCTCTTACTAGATATTTCCTTCATTGTCTTTTTAGAAATTCGTTAAATCAGATCCAAGAAGGGGATTGTGCCTTCTTGGTACTTCATACAATCTACTCCTATTTACTTTAAACTTACCATTTTAGTAAATGGTTCAGTATTCCATATAATATAATAAATAATGTATCATTTATAATATATAATGTATCAATTATATTATTCTTTCTTATTTATATTATTCTATCTTATTTATAATAAAAATATATAATGTATCATTTATATCATTCCATTTTTTATTATTATAACTTCTTTCTTCTGTATTACATTCTCTACAATTATTTTTTTTTAATCAATTTTAATTGTATTTTTTTACACTGCACTGCACATAGATTGTTTTTATTTTTTTTTAAGGTTTTTGTTAATTGTTATATCTTTTCTAGAATGCAACTTGCCAGTTAAAAAGTTTGAAAAGGTGGCATGACATGATTTGTTGAATCTAACTTGATAATTTATAAATATTACTTTACATATTATTTTTTGTTTGACAATTTCCGGAGGAATTATTAAAATAATACGGATTGACTGTTGTGAAACTTCATGCACAGTCCCATAGTATAATATCGTTGGGCTAAATATGTTATCTATAGATACTATTTGGAATGTGAATCACACTGTAGAGAGTGTAACATTTTGAATTGATACAAAAAAATGTGAAAAATGTTTGAGAGTGGTGCTTTCCAAGAAATTTTTTATTTAAAATTATTTTGTGTTTATTGCATTAATAAATTTATTTTCTGGAATGATTACAGAATCATATTTTTGAATGTTTCAAACTGTTTTTTTATTTTTTATTTCGATTGAAAGATGCTATCTTTAAAATTTTGTCAGAAGTTAGGGCAAATACAATTTCATTACTTACCTTACCTGAATCTTTGTTATAAACTTGAACACAATATTTTGCATGACTTAATTTCATTTTGTGTCAGTTTCAATAACAATAATGTTTCTTTATGTTTTTTTAGTGTGCGTTCATAGATCTTATATTACAGATTAAGACAGAGACCAGAAAACTTGTGGTAAACATATTAAAAAAATAGTGGTAAAAAAATAAAAAGGGGCAAAGTAGCAACCGATGTAGAAATTTCAGTGTCGAACATGCTATTTAATGAAGGTTATCAAATGGGGAACAAATTGCATTTACTTCTATGAATCGTTCCTTTTTGTAATGTGAATGATATCCTATAAATGGAGTTCGTTTTATACAACCCATTTTATTTATTGTATAGAACATAGCACAAAATTCTGCAAAATTTGATAAAACTCACAATGTTACTGTATTTGATAGTTAAGAATGGAGAATTAAACTATATAGCTACATTTTAAATTTAACTATATAGTAACCTATATAATAATATATTGTTGTGTGCGAATGATATCCGATAAATAGAGTTAGTTTTTTACAACTCATTTTGTTTCTTGTATAGAACATGGCACAAAATTCTGCAAAATTTGATTAAACTTACAATATTACTGCATTTGATAGTTGAAAATGGAGAATTAAACTATTTAGCTGCATTTATAAATTTAGCTATATTATGACCAATATAATAATATATTGTTTTCAGATTATTAGCTTCAGAAAAGTAGTCGCACAAAATGTGACATATTTTCATGAAGTGACCTTTGTCTGATACTGGGAAAGACTTATGTCTTTCCCATTATTTCTTATAAAAAATGACAATAGACATACAGGAATTTGCAAAAAGATGGCACTATGAGTTTACGTATACTGGTTTAGTTTACTTTTGTATTGTAGATAATTTGGATACTTTGTACAATTCCACCAAAATTGCCTTTCCTGTAATTCTTTCATTTTTTGGGTAATCTTTTTTCCATTTAGTGTATTAAAATTTTCATTGGTAATTTATGGTACTGTGAGTGATTTAAAATTATTATTACGTTTTTACTTAAAAACCTAATAGATGGCTTTATAGTGGTTTTGATGTTGAATTTTTTGGGTAATTTTTGTTCCATTTAGTGATTTAATACTTTCATTGGTAATTTATGGTACTGTGAGTGATTTAAAATGATTATTACGTTTTTACTTAAAAATCTAATAGATGGCTTTATGGTGGTTTTGATGGGTAATTTTTGTTCCATTAAGTGTATTAATATTTTCATTGCTAATTTATGGTACTGTGAGTGATTTAAAATTATTATTACGTTTTTACTCAAAAATTAATTTTTACGTTTTTACTCAAAAACTAAACTTTTATGGTGGTTTTGATGTAGAATGACATAGAAAGGTAACAAGCATGACTCCTCCATTCCCATTTACTTCAAATATCTGCATATTTATTTCCATAAAGAGCTACAAATATTACCTCTCTATACATGTCAATGTGTATAAGTTGCCTCTTAGCCAGCAGTACTAAGTTGTACCGACCGAGGTCATTGGACTCCATTAGAATAGTGAAATTATCTTCCTTATAATCGTGCACCAGGACGAAAGTACCCGTTTTCGATATTGTGTAAACGCTACGATCAAATGTTACCAAAGCTCCATTGCCAGTCATTACAGCAAATCCTGGAAAAAATAAATCTCTTTATATGGGTATCTCCGCAAAATCATTCCATGTATATTTAAAAACATTACAATGGGGAAAAAGTAATTGGAATAAATTTTTTTATTGTATTATATCGTCCAAAGGTACTATTTAAATTGAGGGAAAGTTAGAGATGAAAAATCTTGCCTTCAAACTGACGAACCACTGAATTTCTTACGAGATATTTCATTGCACAGTTTCTGCTCTACTACTGGGAATTATAATTCATTTAGAATGATGGTAGCTAGTTGCGCAAGAGTACACAGGTCATTTTATAGCATGGAAGGGAGGTAGGCTATGATACAGTATGTTTATAAGAGACTCGCCAGTAGTTTATAGGAGGTAGGCTACGATACATTATGTTTATAGGAGACTCACTGGTAGTTTATAGGAAGCAGGCTACGATACAGTATGTTTATAGGTGACTCACTGGTAGTTTATAGAAGGTAGGCTACGATACAGTACGTTTATAGGAGACTCACGGGTAGTAGGAGGTAGGCTACAATACAGTATGTTTATAAGAGACTCACAGGTTGTTTATAGGAGGTAGGCTACGATATAGTATGTTTATAGGAGACTCACCAGTAGTTTATAGGAGGTAGGCTACGATATAGTATATTTATAGGAGACTCACCGGTAGTTTATAGGATGTAGGCTACGATACAGTATTCTATATAGGAGACTCACCGGGTTGGTACAAAATATAGATAATAGATTTAGAAGTCAGTAAACTGAACCGAGTCACGAATATATGTAAAAAGACTTTAAAAAGAATATATGTAAAAGAAGTTTTATAAAATTAAATTTATATATATATATACTTATATATATATATATATATATATATAGAAGTTCTAGTTTATACGATTTTGTACCATTTAACAAGTAAAGATTTTTCACACATTAATGTGTTCCATATCAATGTATGAAAGGCTCCATGTCAAAATTTAGCTAACATAAAAATACCGTCATAAATTTTAAATTATTCATTAGAATATTACAATATACACGGAAATTTGATGTATGTAAGTTGAGGAAGATTACTATAAAATGAAATTTGATTAAGACAGCTTTGTGCAGAAAATTGAGTTGAAATATTATATTTTTTGAACAGTTTCTTATGGATTTTATGTAATATATATATATATATATATATATATATACATATAGAAATCTGCCATACATTGTTTCCATGATGAAAGTAGCATATGCCGAGATACCTCTTTGAAAAACGCTTTTTTCCCATTTCATCTACATTTATAGTCATAAGTCAATGGATGTCTTTCACAAAATACACATGAATTATTCACCTAAACCCTCCATATGAATTAATCTATCCACTAATGAAAACTGGGATACAAAACTATTAATTAGTTACTGAGAAATTAGCATACTTAGAGATAGACAGATGCGGCAGAGGATGTTGTATTATAACATGTGTTGATTATTTGTTTAAGTTGTTTTGCACTAATATAATTTTACCATATGCATTCCACATATACACTGATTTTTAATATTATCTTACTGTATAAAATTGCTCTTGTAACAATAATTGTGCCATACTTAGTAAGTTTGTTATAAAAATTTACCATTAAATACAATAATAGTAGGAAAACTACTTAAATTAATATAAAATGTGCTTACCATCAAATGGGGGTAAAATATTATTCACATCTAAATATGGCTTTATTTCATAGTAATAAGACCAGAGCGTTTTGTTGGAAAGTATCCAGTGATCGAGTATGTCATGCACCATCTTATATTCGGATATCTCTGTGAAATCCGGTGTCCTATTGAAACCATGCCAGGACATTGGTAATTTTTGCTCTAGTATGATTTGGCCTTTGTGCGGATCGAAAATAAAGTTTGTTTTGGGTACGCGGTGTCTGAAAAATAAAATAAAATAATATATAAAATAATTTTTCAGATCAACAACGTGATAATTAATGGATTGAAATTTAATCATTAGCT
The DNA here is from genome assembly GCA_039881145.1 of Druceiella hillmani. Taxonomy (NCBI): domain Eukaryota; kingdom Metazoa; phylum Arthropoda; class Insecta; order Lepidoptera; family Hepialidae; genus Druceiella; species Druceiella hillmani. Next base: position 10,477,104 of record JAYKKI010000010.1, on the reverse strand, counting down.
GGCGATGGAATATTTTTATTTATCAGATGGAAATTGAAAAATTGTTATGAACATCTGAAAGCTGATAAATGTTTACAGTTTAAATGATAATATGTTAATTTGTACAAACTAATGCAAGTTTATGAAGTTATACCCCAATTAAAGCTACTTCACTTAATTTTTTTGATTTAGCATGTATAAGAAAACAAAAAGAATGAAAAATTGTTGTATTTAAGAATGATTTAGGACTAATCTTTCTAGTTTAGTCATAGTATTTTAAAGGTAAAAACTATAAAAAAAATTCATGATGTATTTCCCTTTTCTTGTTTAACACAATTTTTTAGTGAACTTAATTTTTTTTGGAATTCTCTATAAATATATGGTGAAAATAGTGTATAATATTTTTGGATTTGGGTCTTTATTATGAAGAAAAAATTGATTTTCCAATAACAAAATAATAAAATATTTTTTATTTTCAACATATTCTTAGTCATAATTACATACAAATGTTTCATTATCATAACTTGAACCTCTATAAAAAATAGTGTTTTTTTCTGTGAAATTGGCTTACTATTCAAAGTCAAACAAGGGGATTGTTACATTGGGTCATATAACTTCCATAAAACACCCAGTGTGGGGTGTACTGCAGGACGTTTAACCCTAGCATTAACATTGAAATGGTGTATGTCTAGGATGGGATGGCCGGCTTGTTAAACTGATTTAATTTAAAACAGGATGTAGTATTTTCTATGGATATAATATTTTCTACAGGAATAATATTTTCTATGGTAATGTTATGATGTCTGTATCTGTAAAAATAATATTAAATCTAAAGAAAGGCTATCATTATAGTTATATGAAAAAATTGAATGACATTTTCCTATAAATTCAAGTAATATCTTTACATGTTCGTTGCTAATGGTCACATTTTCATTGCATGACCCAATTTTTTTATTTGAATTTTTGTTTCCTTACTTGATGGATGTTATTTAAGATATTTATCACTTATTTTTTTAGTGATAACTTCTTTTTTTACCGTATGATAAGCTCGTGTGTGGAAAATGACAATTTAGTGAAAAAATAAAGTGTTAAGGTCATTCCTCAATGTACGAGCGAGCAAGGGAAAAAACTGGAGGAGGGAGGGATGGAGTAGTTATGATGGATAGGGTGAAATGGGGGATAGTGGGGATGAGGAAAAGTAGGGTAGGGGATATGAGGAAAAGTGGAACAGGGGATGAGAGGGCAAGAGCAGTGGGGAGAATATAGAAAGAAGATGATAAGTGGGAAGGAAAGAGTGACGGGAACGAATTGTTGAGGTGGAGGGGTTGAGAGGGAGGGAGATGACTAGAGAGTCAAACAGAGAGTGAGATTAGGTAAGAGATAGATGGGTGGACTGCCAAGATACACAAAAAGAGGAAGAAAAACAAGGAGTTTCACTTCTAATGGATACGGCAATTACACACTCTTTTTTTATTTATTAAAAAATAGAATAATGTGATATAAGTATTCCAAAACTACCTTATAACCTTCCTTTATTTATACTTCAAGACTAGCTGTGCCCTTTTACTCACATAAAGTTACAGTTTCACTGTCAAAACTATTATTATTATCATGACTATTACTAAAAACGCTAATAGATGTCGTCAGCAGTACCAATATTGTAATATTCACCAAATTAAAGGTCTTTCTGTATAATCTGTAATATGAGGATAAAAACCATTCTAGGGTAATAGTTTATAGTTGCTCAAAAGTATAAACTATTACTATACCAAATTTCATCAAAATTCACATGATTGGTGAACAAATTAACATACAAACAGAAAAAAATTGTGAAAACAGGTTTTCTGGCATCTATTATCATTATAAAATCTTCATCAATCACAATCATCAATCACTCTTTTTAAAATATTTTCCACATACAGAGATCACTCTATTACAATGATTATATATGTATAGATAAATATTTTTCTAGAATGATTGGATATTTGCTTACGTTTCTTCATTTTGCAAAGCCGTTTTAGCTATTTCTGAGGCCTTCTTGTAAAGTATGTCCACAATCTTGTCCAGAGCATCATTGACACGGAAATAATCATACCACCATTGTAATCTTGTTTTTGCTTCCCAAAACTATTAGAAAACAGAATTACATATAATAAAATGATATAGGTTAATGAAATAAAAAGTCGTTCTCTTTTAAAAATAAGCATTATTAAATTTTTTGAAATATATTGAAATAAAAAAAGAGTATGCATTCTATTTAAAAACCAAAAAATTATATTGATTAAGCATGTAATGCGTTCGTAATAACATTTTAAAAATAAAATTAAAACGTTTCATTTTTATTACAAGATAAATACCTTGGCTTTGGCATATTTGACGACGGTCAGTTCTTGCAGCTGGTTCAATTCGTTCCATATTTCTGTACTAATCTCCTGTAACTCTTTCCTGAACGGAATGTGAATTAGGAATTTATCGTTTATAAAATTCCACACTATCTTACTATATTTTTGTATGTTGGTTATAGCATCGTTTGTTTTCATATCCTTCCAGAATCTAAAATTTGAAAATTTTATTTAATTTTCTATAAACATGTTTCGACTTTGTAATTGGTGAAAAAATATTTTAGTACTAGCTGTTTTCCGCAGTAAAACAGCTAGTACTAGTACGCAGTAAACAGTTATAATTACATGTTTCATAAAGATATATATATAAAAAGTATTTTATATATATCTTTATGAAACATGTAATTATAAATGTCATGAAAATCTATCAATATATATAGTTGAGCCATAAATCTCGAATAAAAAACTTATTTATACATTTATTATATAAGTTAGGATAAGTTAGAAAGTAGTCACATTAAATATATAAGCACGATGTTGGACAATGAAAGATGTTATTCCTTGACTGACAAATAGTTTTTTGTTAAAATAAAATTGAAAAGATGACTTTTTCAGAAAATTGAAAATAACATTCATAATTATTTGTCATGTTTTTCGTACACACGATACTTGCGCATATTATTCAGCACCGTTCAGGGGAATAACCCACGAACAGCTGCATATATATGTATATGTATAAGTGTATATATATATATATATATATATATATATATAAATATAAATATATATGTGTGTGTGTGTGTTTGTGGGAGAAGGAGCGTTGACTCATACTGAATTATGAATATGTCCCGCTGTTACTAATGAAATACTTTAACCTTTTAATTTTTACTTTAAATAATAAATAATAAATTATAATAGATAAGTGAATTTTATGGACTTGCATACAAACTTTTTTTCCCCATTTCAGGGGTGAATTTATTTTATCTCATTGTCTATCTGTATGTGAAATTTCCATTAAATACTTTTTGCATGATTGACAGTCAAACATCTAAACAAATATAAAAAGTTTCATTTTTATATTAGTAGGATCAATATAGTGTTGTTATCAAGAAACTATAAGCCATAACTCCTAAAAGTTGAAATACACTGTATCAAGAAACTATTAGCAATAATGCCTAAAAGTTGAAATACACTTTATCAAGAAACTATAAGCAATAACTCCTAAAAGTTGAAATACATTGTATCAAGAAACTATTAGCAATAATGCCTAAAAGTTGAAATACACTTTATCAAGAAACTATAAGCAATGACTACTAAAAGTTGAAGTACACTTTATCAAGAAACTTAATTGAAACATTTAACAAGAAAACAAATTGATAAAAGTTTTCAAGGATCAAATGTACGGGTTCTACTTTTCCTAAACCCTGACCTGACTTCTACATTTTTGGTTTTTCCTTTTTCCTTTCTCTAACTCACGTCAATATTGTGATATTTTTAATTGTAATATTTCTTACAGTCTACCAATCAATTTTTTCAAACTTATTATTATGGTTGATTGGAAGAAATTTCTCTTATAACAATAAGTACGCTTTACGTATTTTACATTAAACTTGACAGATAAATCATCAAAAGTTATATTGCTACTTCATTGGTTGTAAGCACCACCATAAGGCCATATAGTATTAGCTTGTGTCTTATGTTTCTTTTAGGATCTAAACGAGCAACTTTTTCAATCTAAACGAGAGTTTATAAAGACAAATACTCATCTCTGAGCACGGATTTTGAAGTGTAATGTAAGTCTGAAAATTATAAACTTACTTATCGAGGTCCTGTGATAGATTAGATAGTAAACTGAAGTATGGCGACTCCGTTAACTCATTCGTCCTCGCATAAAAGAAATCCATTACCTCCCTGCTAAGTTTATAAACGAAAGTTTCGGCATAATGCACAAACTTCAGCACCGATGGTTCCATAGATTTCAAAAATCTCTTCCAAGTGGCCGCGATCTTTGTAACGGCATTTGTCCACGTTGATTCCCAATAATTTACAAATTTAATGTGCAAATTTTTGATGAAGTTGTCATATTTCAAAATGGCCTTTTCCATCAAATTAGAAACGTGGTCCATGAAATCGGTGTTCAAAATTGTGTTTACATTTTCAACAAAGTTTCCGTATGAAGTTTTTATATACTCAATGACCCATAGAATACTCGCTTTCATTGATTTGCCTGTATCTCCCATTATAACCCACATTTCATTAACAATGTCAGGTAAGCTTTCGAGATGATTCCTAATAGACATTTGATCGATTATGTAATATGAAAATTCCACAATATCCTTAACATAGAAATCATTTGCATAGTAAGATTGATTAAGGTATAATTGAAATTCGTCCAAATCGCGTTTTATTTCGTGTAAATCGTTAAGATCATCCAAGAATTCTCTTATACGCGGTTTTGCATCGTTCCACACATTCTTCAAAGCCATATGCGTTTCCATAGGCGTAGATTTCATAAGCATGAGAGTTTCGTTAACATTGACGTAAATGTCTTTGAAAGTTAAAATAACGGAGCTTTTTATTTCCTGGTAAATATTGGGACGCCAAAATATGGTGCTCGTAAGGAGACGGGAGTGGTTCAGGCGAATGTAGGATGATATGTCATTGGTTTTGACATCATCGAAGTCACGCCATGCATTCAGTTGTGCAGATCTTGCATCGTTTATAATTCCAATTAAATGGTATGAGACGTCTAGAATAAGAAAAGATGAATGGTTAGTCAAATATGGTAGAATATGTAAAAAGTTTGTTTAATTATAATATACAGATATCAAGTTTAATACGACAAAGCTGCGGAGAGGTAATCGATGTTGTAAAGAGAACTTTCGAAATTCGTGCTGGTTCCGGAGTTATTTACTTCAATGAATTTAAATGTTTTTATAAAACTAACAATATTTGAAGGTTTAGAATGGAACATATGTTTTTGTCTATTTCATAAATCAGTTAATGATTATATACTTAACCCTCAAGTGGACAACTTATTTTTTTTTAATTTGTCAGTCATAATTTTTTCCTTATGCAGAATTTCAAAGAACGGTTTTTGTTATTTTCTTCAGGATATTGACGAGATATTTCTCACCGTGGCTTTGTCGTATTTAATTTTACATCTCTAAATCCCAAAGTATAAAAGGCGGTTTAAACTTTATTTTTGGGATATCTAAAATATTAATGATTGATATCTTTATCGACTATGTAATACTCAAACAAGGCATGTACATTTACAACCCCTCAAGGGTTTTAAGTGTATTTCAGTAAAAGTCATAAAAAATACTTATTAAAAACAATTTATGTAACAGTTATAAAAGTCAATTATGATTAATGTAGTAAAAATATTATTTAAAAATGTCTTTTATTACTGACAAGCTGATGTAAAATCTTATAAGTGTTCAGGCAATTTTTTCTTTTATTTGAATTTTTCACGTTTTCTTCTTTTTTGTTGTGTTTAATATTTGGCAATTTGTTTTCTTATATGACTATCAAATGTTTAGGGACAAGAATTGTGATTTAAGCCGAAAAACCATAACAAACAATTCGTAGCAAAAACATAATTAGTGTGGAAATAATGATTTTTTATAAATTTATTTTATGAAGTAAATTATAATATAAGGTTTAATATAAGTTTTCTCTCAATTATGTAAGGAGCTTTTCCTTACATAATTGAACTTAACTTACTCTTTTGTTAAAGTGATTGAAAGCATTAAATAATTTGAGACTATATGTCAGTTAATAATTGTCTGCCTTTCTTTCTGTTTATCTAGCTTTCATTTCTATAAAAAATACGAAACCAATATTCTTGAGACCTATAATAGCTTATAGAAAACTAGCAATCTGCCCCAGTGTTGTGCAGATTCATTAAAGTATTGTCTTTAGTTTAAATATCTGTATAAAACTTTCTTTATTTTAATATTATTAAGTTGCCATCTGAGTGAAATTCAATGTGGGTTCTATTTGGAAGAAATATTCATTATTCTAGGATGAAGTATCCTTTATTTTTGAACGAATACAACGTGTATTCCACTTGAAATATGCAATGCACTTGAATGAACTAACTATGTATTCCACTTGGATGAATGCAATATGGTATCCACTTGGAAATGCACGTTAATTTTATTTAATTTTAATATCAATTTAGTTGATACTTCGCTTTTCCGATTGAACTGTGTTATGATCACTATATTAAAATTTAGTTTCGTCTATGTATATATATGATAAACGTTTTTGATACAGAACTATGTCTTGATCGACATTAGAGAAGTGTCTCTTCCAGAGAGTTGTAAGACACTGATAACATCTATCTGATATTGTTCACATATGTTTTATTACAAAAAGAAAAACATCATAGAAAATTTAAACTTCTTGCTTTATGTTGAACGTTGTGGTGTATCAGGTTTTAATCTACTTACAGAATTTTGGAGAATAGAATTTCTTCAGTTTTTCGAAAAGTTATATATCTACTATAGAGTAGTAACAGATCTATGTCATGATTTTTTATTACTCTATTATACTAATCAGTTGTAACTTTATTATGGTTTTAAGGTTAGAACATATGTTTTTAAAAGTAAAAACCATAAAGGTCTATTTATTCATGAACTTCTACATCTCATTCTTAATTAATCGCATAATTCTTAATTTCATGATGTAATTATTTTTTAATTATGTATATGTAGAACTTAGAGGACATATGAAATTAACAATGTTATTAAAATTTATTCTATATTAATGTACTGTTATGTCAAAAACTTCTCAAGTATGAACTCGCAATATGATTATCGTTTTCCTATAATGTTCTAGTTAGATTTTACCAAAACAATTATTTTCTTAATTGTTGTAGGAATATTAGGTTTTCATAAGGGAACCCTTATGAAAAACTAATATTTTGACCTAAATACTGTAATCTAAATTTTTGCTTTTAAGGGATTTTGATCAGTAGCAAGAAGTAAGAACACATCCTTCAATTAAAATGATACCAAAATATGAACTTACCATCAGTCCTATTGAAGTGTGCTAATACAAACTTATCTTTCATGGAGAGCAGTGCTATGCCTGTATCATTGCCGTTTGTTCTGTTTACGTTGACGTTTACTTTGTAATCTGGATATGCCATGTCCCAGGTGCCAATCCACTTGAAATAATCAGCTTCTGTATTTCTCTGAAAATATGGGCATAATAATTTAATGACATTTAATTTTGTTTCTCATCATAATTAGTTCATATTTTCCCTGTAAGATTTTAAGAAAAGGTGGAAAATTTAAATAATAATCAACATGTGGCAGAAAGTAAAATTATATATTTTTAGTCTTAAATATTATTTAAAGAAAATAAGATATTGAGGGGACAGCTTCTTTGAGTTATATTTTTGTCATATTCTTCTACTATATCTAAAATACAATTATGTTCTTCGAAGAACCTAAGAACTTATAGGTGCAATGGTGTTAAACTTAGATCGATAGATTAGAGAGTTAAGGCTCCTTATGGCATTTGAGATGATTAGGGTCGTCTAATGGGATCCCACGTCTCAACTGTGAGGGAAACAAAAAGACTTGTCTTCATCATGTTGTGCACTGAAAGAGAGTAACTCGGACTTCAGGCTAATGAAAATCAACACATTCCGCTGTTCTGCACGAGATGATTGTCTTAAAAGGCTAAAACGCAATGAACTAAATGTAAATTTTATGCTTGTAGGTAAAAGCTAATATCCAAAAAAATATGGACAAATAAACAGGGCAGTATTGTTAACACCATGTGCTTACAGAGATAAGTAATTGATTGGTTAAAAGTATAATATTGCAATAAGAGACGAGGATTTAAAAAGGAAACAAATTAAAATAAATGGTAAAATATTCCGAAAGAACATGTGGGAAGTATATGTCTAATAAATACGTATAATATTAACAAACCTCATATTTCAACAAAGCATTCTTCATATCCAGCAGACCTTTGTTTTCCTTCATCGTCTGATAGAAGAGCGACTTTTGATACTTGTAGTAACTATTGAAGTAATACCAACGCTTTTGAATATTCAGGTCGGAACGGATTTCCAGGTCAAGGTTCGTGGCTGGGTGCTTACAGAAGAGATCAAACTTGTAATCCCTTGTCGGTCCGTTGGAGTTATCAATAAGTAAAGATTTGAAATGTAGATGTTCATTTTGATACTCAGAGTACTCTAAATCGATTGATATATTTGACATTGTTGAAGAGTCACTGGAGTATAAACCTTTTAGGGTGACATCCTGTAGAAATAATTAAGAAATTAAATTTGTGTGAAATTCATTTGGCAAATGTTATTTAGACGAATGTCTTTACAATAATAATGATAATAACTGGTTATTAATGCCTCTATGACACCTTCATGTTTATTTCATCATCTTTGTTTTAATTCAAAGTGTCACTTGACGTCTTTAGGTAGATATAAAGTATCACTTGACGTCTTTAGGTAGATCATGTTTGTTTTTTTTTTGTTTCCAAAAAATTTGTTCCATCAAAAATTAAAATACATATCTATTTAATTTTGCTTCTATTAATTACGGGTTATAGTCATATCTATCATATTGATTTACTAGAATAACTTTGAACGGAATTAAAATATCCAGAAAAATTTTGAATTCTGTTTATATTTAGACTCAAAAAACCTACTATGTTCTGACTCAAATGCGTATATTTTACTTCTATCCATCAAAAATATACTTTTATCTATCAGTAAGAAGCGTTGAGACCCAACAGATTTTTGAAAATCTGTAAAGGAAAGTGTAATAGGTCAGCATGAACCAAAGTCTGTGAGTATGTGTGTTTGCATGTGTACATATGTATGAAGATACATTTCTTTGTGTTAATACATATGCATAAGTTTAAACTTTAATGTATATATAAACTTATATACAAATGTATTAAATTCAAATGAGATTTTCAGACAAAGCAATTTTAGAAATATTGCAAAAAACAATAATTTTTGGAGCCACAATCCACAAGTGTTTAGTAGAAAGATGTCAGTCATATCATTATTGTTGTGGCTGTATTTACATTTGTTATGTATATTTGGATTCAAGATTTGTATGGAAAAGTTTTGTTTTGATGGAAGTTTTGTTTGGAGAGTTTTCTGTCCGATGAATTTTCATTTGATACATTTTACTTCACATATTTCTTTTCAGCACTAATCAATATGAAAACTTAAATTACATCACAAAAGCTTTGGGATATAAACCTGATCTTTTAGCAGAGAATAGTACAGTAAGAATCATTAGTTTCTCATCTAACGCGATTATGAAATGTAATTTTTCTTCATTAATTTTTTTCTTAATGTATATGAGCTAATTTGCTTTTTATAATAATTTATCTTATTACTTATATTGAACACTTTTCCAAATTAACGGTTTTATAAAGATATAATTAAAAACAAAATTATAAACAATAATTGTGTTGCTTATAAATGTGAAACATTTATTGTCTTAATGCATTAGTTCTTTTAACTTAAATATTTCTATAATACGTTAAGAAACTCAATCTAAGACATATTTTCTATATATATTAGGGTAAATTAATTAATAAATTGTTAACCAGAGGACTTTTTGCTAGCCTAGGCTAAATAACTTTCATTTTTGTGTTAGGTTTTATATTACATACGATATATCTATGTTCCTCTGGAAATTTTGTTACCAAAAAAATATTACGTTGAATCAATAAAAAATATGAGTAACAGTATTGGATCACATTTTTTATTTGTAACTTTCTTTTTGGAATAAGAGACATCGCAAAAGGAGGCATCACTCTCACATTTGAAGTAGGATGGTATAGCAGAAATAGCCAGGTGGACATTTGGTCATGTTTTGAGAATGTTTGATAATGGCAACAGAGTAGAGTTACTCGGTATTGTAAGAAGGAGCTTACAAGGCGATTCTGTCTGCAAGTTACCATTGATATGCTCAATTTTAATGAGTTTTTTAAAAATTATTAATTTTTTAAGACATAGTACACAGACATAATGAAAGACATACAATTACTAACTAATAAAAAAGTGGTTTGCACAATAATTTGAAATTTTTTTTATACATGTTAACATGTTATAAATCATATATGGTAAGTTATACTAAATTGGCCCCTTCAAGATTTAATCACCTACAAAAGACATTTACATAATTTTTATCATAGTATTGATGGTTTACGAGGTATTTAGTTACATAATTACATGTGATATAATTTTGAGTCCCTTTAGTCATGTTTACATTGTTGTTGTTGTAAAATTATTAGTTGTAAAATTATTAGTTGTTGTAAAATTATTAGTTGTTGTAAAAGTTGTAAAATTATTAGTTGTTGTAAAATTATTAGTTGTTGTAAAATTATTAATATTAGAAATCTGTAATCTTTAGCAATTCAACCAATTCTCCCAATTCTGCTATCCAGTCCACATATCATAGTTGGAAATTTTCGAATTGAAATATTCAGCTGTAGGGGTATTAATGTGGCATTAAAATAATTTGTTAAAAAAGATAATTTATCAAAAAGTCTAAAAGTTACCTTTCTAAACGATGGATGTGACAATGAAATATCAATGTTGTGGGCATTGGTGTCCAGTTTGGAGGGATTCTGCCATCTACCCTTCACTTCTGTTGTCTTGTTCTCCCCTTGAATGTTCCAATTGAGCTGTGCTGTTCCATTGAGAAGTGTGTCTTGTAAATGGTATACAGCAATTAGATTGAATGTCTTTAATGGATACCATACATTCATTACAATCTCTTGCGATTCCGTATCATCCTGAATAATATGTATAGAAATAATTCAAAAATTTTTAAAGATACCAGTATACTATTTTTTATTTCATTTCCATATAAAGATTAATGTTAAAGATTTTTAAATTTTCATTGATGTTGGAGAGTTTAAAAATTAAGTTCCATATTTTCTTCAACTGAAATTAATATCTGTTCCAAAGTTCTATTCTGGAAAAGTTCCTGGAAAATTACCCTATGCTCTTGTTCGATTGTCCATCCGTCTGTTAATCTATTATGATGCTCTAGCTTCTAAAACTATAAACGCTATATAACTAAAATAAACAACCAAATGTGTAAAGAGAACCAAAAGCTAGAACTAATTAGCACAGTACACAAAAAACTATATGGAAGCTGTCTCTAGCACATACCAAAGTGACATGAAAAATGTTTAGCAGCCCTCATCAAGGTCAAGGACCTTTACATGCTCTTACCAAGATGCTTTTCATTACATATCACAGGACATGATAAAGAATATGACCGTATTCCTGCATTTTCTTCTTTTGAATTTTTATGTCTTTACATACAATTGTAGTAAATAATTTTAGATTAAAAATAGCTTTTTGTGTAATAGATATAAAATGGCAAAATATTTCAATTCACACTTACGTGACTTTTGTTGGTAACGTGAATGTCATAATTAATCCAAACGTCAGGTGCCCATTTTATTTTGCTTCCTTGCAGGAAATCTTTATCCTTGGCTTCATAATTATTCTCGAATGTCAAAGTTCGGTTGGCGTGCATGGCCAATAATTTTAAAGTCTTCCCGGTCTCCCAGGAGTCAATATCAATTTTTCCTGTCACATTGAAACGTGATGCGTTGTGTAGATGATAGAAAGTCGCTTGTTTAACGTCCTGTAAGGAAATACATGGTAAACTTAAATAAATGAAAAAAAGTGAAAACTCTCAAAAAAAATCATGTTAAACCTTAAATGAATGAAAGAAGTGAACACGCGTTAAATCATAAATAAATTCAATAAATGGTAAAATCTTAAATAAATGGAAGAAGTGAAAACATGTTAAATCTTAAATAAATGAGAGAAGTGAACACATTTTAAATCTTAAATAAATGAAAGAAGTGAACACATTTTAAATCTTAAATAAATGAAAGAAGTGAACACATTTTAAATCTTAAATAAATGAAAGAAGTGAACACATTTTAAATCTTAAATAAATGAAAGAAGTGAACACATTTTAAATCTTAAATAAATGAAAGAAGTGAACACATTTTAAATCTTAAATAAATGAAAGAAGTGAAAAATTTCAAAAAAGTTGGCAAAATTATGACATACATAAGACTATTATTCTTAGTAGATAATGTTAGTTTCTTTTCTGTTCAAAATTGTATGGCCACAGTCACGAGTACAAGAAATTAAAAGTTTATTAAATATTCTGGACTCATTTTCTTATTTTAATTACCACATACATTAGATTATTTTTTTATTCTTTTACAGTGAGTTGTGGCAAAAAAACTATAGACAATAGTTATTTCATCCAATGAATTCTAAAATTTTGATATGAATAAATTAGTTAATATAACGTTAAGAACTAAAATAGTCTTATACCTTACTAGAAATTTGTCTTATCTCCTCACTGACTTACATGTTGCCCGAATGCATTTGGCAATAGGTTAAATATATATTAATAGGTTTGTACCATATATATCTTAGGATGCATCCTTATGAGGAAAGGAAAATTACAGTAGCTGTCAGGTCTTTTTCAACAAATTAAATTAGTTTTCATTAGTTCTGTTGCTAAACAATTAGGGTGCTTAGCTATCCGTCTTAAATGCTCGCCAGCTTGTTTCAGTTTCTTGCTATATAGTTAGGATGTTTAAGTTGTGGTGCAAGTGAGTGTTTATCACATGCCATGGTATATTAGTTATTATTCGTAACACTTTTGATTGGAAATGCTGGAGGATTTCTAGGTTAGAGTTCGACATTGTGTCCCACAATGGATGTCGCACATTCATATTGGTTTAGTCCACAGAGCCGCATAAGTGCTCACATAATGTGATTTTGCACCCTTGCAGGGGTTAATTATATATTTGTATAGGAGTAGTTAATTGTCTAAAGAGAGTTTTCGGTTAATTATCCTGTATATAGTTGTGAGTATTTAGTGCTTTGTATTTTATAAATATATCTGTATGCCAGATAGGTGCCTGTTTAAAAAACACCCAAGTAAAGTACATTTTCACGTTTCGGAATAAAAAAGTCTTGTGACTGACTTTCCATGCATATTTATACTCCTTTATTAATTTTTAAAGTAATTTGTTCGTATTAGTTGTGATAAAATCATGTTTGAGTTTGCGACTGCTTATATTTTACACTGCTATAAGTGTACTAGAAGTACATAAAAAAGAAAAAAATTAAGCCACGCAGTGAAACCCTAATTTTTGATGTGGGCAACAAAAATATTAATTGTAGTGATTTTTTTCTTGTAATGAGAAACTATGGTGATTGAACAAATTTCTGATTCTGGCAACATGGCATCTTATATTAATATTATTATATATTTACATAATTTCATATCTTCTCTCCGTGTCCTGCCCGATTCATGTGTTGGTTATATGCCAAGATATATAGACTAAGTTATAGCTTTCTTAATCAAATTATCTACACTCCGTTCAACACTTTTTGCAATCCTTGTAGCAAGAAAATGAAGAAACAAGAAACGGACAAGAAAAACTTATACGAGAAAAAAGAAAAAAGTAACAAAAAGGCAAAGCAAGAGAACAAATGACCCAGAAATTAAATGGCAATGTTATCCTTACAGCAGTGGCCAACTTATAACGGATATTAACATTATAGCTTTTTTGAATGTTTGTGAAAAAATATGTCTAACTGTAGAAGTTCAGTTTTTATATAAACATTATCCTAAAGTACTTATATAACTTGTAAGCGACTCTGGAAAATATTATAGTACCAACACTTATTTGAAAAGAAAATAACATGTGACAATGTTTGTTTAATTATCAAATATAACATGCGTATATCTGTACATAATGCCATAAAGCCTAGAAATATAGCAGCGTAAGGTGACACATTGTCGCTATCTCACTCTAACGCCTTATAAACTTAATGAATAGTATATATTTTCAGCATCGAAATTTTGATTATTTTCAAGAAATGTTTGAAACGCCTGCTGATTTGGCAAAACAATGGAGGCTTGTCCATTTTTATCGTGTAAAATTTCATAATTTATGTCAGTAAAGTAATGGTGTAATACTTGTTTTTGTAACATTTTTTATGGTGAAACTTTCTGAACTTAATGTTTTGGTTATATGTATAATTTTATAATACTATGGGTATAATACAATGAATTTTATAAATAGTTGTCCGCTGATCGAATATATATTTGTGCCAACCATATTTTAACTGTCAAATTCGATTGTTTATAAAAATTCTCTCTTGAAATTGAACGGACTATACTCATATATATCATAACTGTTAAGAATGTAAATGAAATATTATCTTGTGTAATGTCTGGATCCAATTTCCAGTACCATTAAAGATAGAAGAAAAAATACTTACAATGTTTCCATTCTCGTTATACTCATGTAGATACTTGATACCTAATGGAGTATGGAAATTTTCAATCTTTATATCCATTTTATCAAGATCTAGATCGCGTTCACTCTTTTCTGTTACTTTTGTGAACGATCCCTCCACATATTCCTTGCCATTGAACGTCAGTGTAGCATTTCCTTTACTCCATCGTTCTGCTTCCAAGTAGGCATAGTTGGTACTTATATAATGTTTTGTGTTCAGTGGAACGGATACCGATATGATACCCTCTTGTCCGAGTGCCGAGTCTTTAGTGTCGTTGTACCATCTGTGGGTGGAGTTTAGTGTGGATGATTTGTTAGGCCAGAATGCTTGTATTTGGTTTTCTGACAGGTGCTCCTGGTTTGAAATCTGCATTGAGAAATGTAAAGAAAAAAATTAGGTTACCATTATATTAATTTTAAGATTTGGTAGGACATTATATTCAGTTAAATTTTAATCTCTTCCTAGTTTTGTATATATAAATTTATAAATAGTTTAAGTGCTCTTATCTTTATGCTTATGTGCAAAAATTGATTTCTTTTTATTAACTAATCTAAACGAATACCCTATAGAATTACTTCGGAAATATCTAAGTTTTTTTTAATTTACCATATTACTACGCTAGTCACAAAAAATAGAAAGGGTAAATATTTTCAGCAACAAAATTTTGGAAAAGAATAAAATATATGCAAAGAATTACAATAAAGTTTGAAATATTTAGGTAATACAAATAGTTTTAAAATATTACTGTTATAATTACAAAGAATTTTAAAATATTTAAGTTATAGTGTTATATTTCAATAATTCAATACTAAATGCATACATTAGTTTGATCACAGTAATACTGTCATCTGTGACATAACAGTTATTGTATGTATAATCTTTTGAGTTTTATAGTTTTACTAGCTTTTGGCTGCTGTTTTGTCGGCGTAAATTTTCTATTAAGGCGGCAGTATTTAACTGCAGGGTTTGGGCTCTTGAGTCACTTGAGCAATAGATTTAAAATATGATACATATTGAGTAATTTATCGGTATGTAGAAGTACTAAGTTTTTAGTATAGAGTAAAAATATTAAAGATATTTGGCATTCATTTTATAGAAATTCATTTAAATTTAATTTTTCACAACTAAATGAAACTATGTGATGTAGTACTATTTCTGCTTTACAAATTGCCCACCTGAAAATGTTGTCATACAACGAAACTTAGGTAATGGTAAGGAATTTAAATAAAGTAGAAACAATACTACATCACGTAGTTTCATTTAGTCGGAAAAAATTAAATTAAAATAGAGTAAAAACACAATTTCATCTTAGGAAAATTATGCTATTTTCCAAGTAGAAACTACACTAAATGTTAATTGAGATCATGTTCACGTTTGATCACATTTCATAAAAATCTATCTATGCTATTTAGAAATAATTGAGTAACAAATATATTTTTTCTGCAGTATTTCATAGGTTTCATCAAAATGTAATACATATAATAATCTATAAATATTTATATAATATTCAAATTATTTTCTAATAAAACAAAGATATTGTATTTTTTTATTTGAATGGGGATCATAAGACATTTCTTAATTGATTAATTTCATAAATTGGAATTATACGAAACATTGCAATAAAGGGAAAAGAAGGCATTTAATTCATAAAATTAATAAAAAAAGTCTGAACTCACATTCAGATCACATTTAAGCCAAGGCAACTGTCGAAATGGCGTGGTGAAATTGAAGTTTCCGACTGTTCTCTTCAATCCGCCATAACTGAGATCTATATCACCAATGTGATTGCTTTGTGGGGATGCAGCTACTCCTCTGTAAGATAATTGATAATTATGCAATAATTTTTAGTGATGCAAAATCTGCAATAATGTTATTTAACTACAGAAGATAATCAAAACGCAACTGAACATTGCAATTACATGCATATAATAAAAATGTTCAATTGCAAATGCTACATACAACACGTGAATCAAAAAAAGGGGTATGACTTGATTTTGTTGTGCATTTGCAACGCTGTTTGCGGCCACGGAGATGACTATTCTAGATCATATTTATATGGGAATGATCTACAATTCATCATCCCTACATTCCTGATGAGTGATTCATTGTGATTTTTAGTAATTTCTGCAATTAAAAATGCCACCAAAAGAGTATTTTCGTTGATGGAAATAAATAAAAATTAAAAAATAATGAGTTATACAAAATTTATAGAAACATATAAAAAGGGCTTTTATTGTTTCCAAAAGTGGCAGGGTTACGGAAAGAATTTATATAATTTGAAGGAAGAATTTATATAATCTGAAGGGAAGTACTTTGGACGGGATAAGTGATAAAAACTGTAAGTAAACAAATGAATTTTTTTAGGACTAGATGAATAATTTTTGAAGACATTTTGCATATTTAAATTCACTGGATTTCCTTTTAGTTATTTGTCTGAATTTAATTTTGATTTTCCTCTTCACAGAAGAATTTTTAATTTCATTTTCAAAACTCAAATATCAAGAAATGTTAAAAGTATTCTTACTCAATTAGTATCACTCTATCGGGGATTATCTTCTCGAAAGATCCCTTAATATCCAGCGTATCTTCTCCGGGATACAATGGCGTTATTAACCTGTAGTCGATCGCCATAGAGTTGTTGTTTTTCATAATACTGTATAGTTTGTTGTCTACGCTTTTCACAATATTTGCTGCACCCCATTTGACTGATGCATTGCCACTTAAATCGTGCGGAGTCATTAATAACTGTATTAAAATAGTTAATAAATAATAAATATTTAATAAATCAGAAAAGCAAGGCCACTTGGAGAAACATTTTTTACCTACATTTAATTATACTTTATGGATTAAGAATTCTAACTTCAATAAAATGAATGCAGACATAAGGAAACCGTCCAATTGAAATTTATAGAAATTTCAAAATGTAACAAAGATAAATTGTAATAGAAGTTTATTACCTGTCCATCAATTCCCGCAACGATTTTGGTGACATCAGTAGTGTAGCGGACAATGACTTCTTTAGTCAGATCCTGCTTGTTACCGTTGTTGTAGGCTGCAAGGAATGTGTGAACATCCACGTTGGGTTTTGGTAAAAAGGCGTTCAACGTTAAATCCATCTTCTGGTTCGGTATCACACGGAACGTTGAATTTGCTCCAATTCTGGGAAAGTTATGGGAATCAATAGAAAGTATATATATATATTTTACTAAGCTCTGGTTATATTTCTTATTATATAGGTATTCGTTTCTATTGGGTCACTATTATTATGTTTCAAAAGATAGATGTAATTTCATACATTGTTGTTATTGTGGAAAAAAATGTAATATGTAATATTATTTCCGTAATGACAACAATGTATGAAAACAAATACCTTTATAATAAATACCGTCATCACCATGGTGTTTACAAGACATATGGTCTTTGATTGTGAGGTGCACCGGGGGACTCAGGTTCGATTCCCGGCCGCTCATTGAGCAGGGTTGGATTGGTATTCTGGTTGGCTGTGAGAGATTGTTCTTGTAGCAATAAGTCTACCATATGTATCAATTAGATAAATTAAAGTACAGAAATAAATAAATAATACTTATATTAATAAGATAGTCCCATTTATTGGTAACGCTGGTTGCAAAAATAATATTTGTCAACATGTTTATTGGTATGTCGGACTATGTGCTTAACCCTAATTTTTCTATTTAGTCTGTGTCAGATTATATGTTTGCAACAGCATATCATCATTTGATGCTTTTTTGTTGTCTGTTGAGCATGTTTATATTGCTTTTAACTATAAGGAATGACTCATTTATAGCTTATAAAAATATATATAATGAAGTAAATATGTCATAAAAAAACAAAAGGCACTTTTTTATGAATTTTAAAATGATACCCTGGCAAATAATATGTTAAATAAGAATTATAAGATGACAAATGACATAAATATCTGTCATTTAATGCAATAAATATTATCAAAAGTTTTAATATTATTATTTATATGTAAATGACCTGTAAATAAACGTCTGATTAAATTTCTCTACCGTGTCTATGGTATATTAATATGGATTTCATTGCTTACTGGACTCTAAAAAGTAGTCTACTAATAAATCGTCGTCGTCGTGGTGTGTTGGGTTGATCACAAGGCATACGGCCTGTGACGACATAGCACACCGCGGAGACCTGGGTTCAATTCCCGGCCGTTCATCGAGCGGGGCTGGACGGGTGTTATGGTTAGGCGTAAGAGATTGCTCACGTAACAATAAGTTCGGGATATGTATAAATTAGATACATTAAAGAATATAAATAAATAAATTAATCCAAGGCTAAATAATAAATAATAGTTAATTTATTACTCACATAAAATACATAAATTTGGTAGACTTATTGCTACATGAGCAATCTCTTCCAGTCTACCATACTGGTTAAATATGCAATTTTGTAATGTACTGCAATGGAGACTGCAAAAAACATTCATAATCTACTCTTTTGCAACGTTCATAAATTAAAATATTAATAAAAAGCAAAAAAAACCTATATCATAAAAAATAAATATGTAAAAACTAGACAAATACAAAAAAGAGAAAAAAATAATTTTTAGTTACATGAAATGGAATGGTTAAGGAAAAAAAATGGAATTAAGAAAGGGTAGGCCTAAGGGATTATGAGAGAAGGCATTTTTTCAGATTTTATAGAGGGCGAGTTCTTGGTATCCGGATCCAATCCATTCCAAAGTTTTATAGATCGGACACTGAAGGATTTTTCAAAAAAGATTGTTGTATGTTTGGAAAAAAGACGACTGAGCTTGTTTTCAGAGTGTGGTCCTGTGCTGTGTGTAGACAAGTAACTAAATTTGCTTCTAAGATATGTTGGGTAAGTTGGGTTTTTCTGCATATTTGAGAGAAGTGTAAGAATGCATAGATTGCGCTGATTACGGTCTCTTATTCATTTAAATTACGCCCTGAATTGAAAAATATATTAATGTTTTTCAACCAAAAATATAGCGGATGAATCAATTTTGAATGTATTTTATAATAATTTTTTATGATAGTTTTCAGAAAGGTCTAGGTAGTGTACCTTTCCATAGTCAAGCAGTGGCAATAAAAGTGTTTGACAGAAGGAGCTTTGGTTTGAACAGCTAGAAAATTTTGAAGATGCTTGAGGGAGTGCATTCTGCTGAAGATACGACGACTAACATCATTGACTTGAGGTTGCAAACTAAGATTTTGATTGATCAAAAGACCCAAATCTTATAGGTGGCGTAAAAAGAATTGAAAAGAAGTCGCATATCTTACAGCTTAATTTCAGAAAGCAGTCTTTGGCTACAAATTACGGTGGCTTGGGACTTAATTGGCTTAACTAATAGACCCACTTTATGTACACACTGATCGATTGCAGCGGGATCTTTTTTGAGGATGCTGAAATGACAAGTACAAGGAGTTGTCTTTAATTTATGGCTAGAAGGATGTCATCTATGATTTCCACTAATGCTGTTGAGGCACTATGACTAATTTTGAAACCCGACTGAAGTGGATTTAGAGTGTCAAGGTATTGAACAAGTTGGGCATGGATTATATGCTGAAAGATTTTTGGTAGAAGTGGTAGTATGAAAGTGGGTCCTAAGTCTTTAAAATATACAGGTGACAAAGCTTTTGGTAAGGGGATTACATATGCTCAGTATTTTATCACTGATCACTTTCATTTTAGCTTCAAATGACCTTGGTCCATTTTTAATAAAAAATTAAGGTCAGTACCAAAAATGTTATAGTCTCAATTTACCATAATTTTGGAGAAAATAAGGAAAAAATGCTAACGTACCTTCAACAATTCATTTTAATTGAAATTAAAGTTTAAATGTGTCAAATGCCAAAAGTGTTATGTTTCTTAATTTAGTTGATTAACCAATTGGGTGAAGAACTGCTTCTATCTAAATTATGTCTTTTCCTTAATATTTCAAAATTGTTTATCGCAATTTACAGTCAGGGCCTTGAATTATGTATATTTTTTTCTTATTCATCCGATTTTAAAAATAGCATATACTCAGTACATGCTTCCACACAGTTGAACCAATTTTAAAACAATTTTTTAATATAGTAAAATCCAAATTTAAAAAAATTTCAAAAACTTTTTTAAATTTGGAATTTACTATATATTAATATATAAAGCTCCATATGAAGCATTTGCTTGTAAAATTTCACACACTTTCATTTTAACCTATCGTCTATCTTTAATATGAATTTGAATGCTGAAAACATTATTGTATCAAGTCAATAACGTTATGCCATAATTTTGAAGAAAGAAAGAGATAGGTTTAAACTGTAAAAAAGGCAAGGGTGCAATGGACAGGGATGGAGAGACATGACGAAGTTATGGGTTAAGGGTTCTCTTTTTATTGTTTAGCTATGGAATCCTAAAAACTAAACTTGTATGCATGAAATAAAACAAAATTTATTATGAAATTTCACTGGAAGGTTCTTTTAGAAGGCAGGTTCTTTTTATAATAAAATGATGATGCTTTGACATTATATCACTTATGAATTGGCAATATTCACTCAATGCAAAGGCTATTTTTAAATTTATGTATGTTGCTCTAACAGTTGGACGTAAATAATGTTATTATTTACTTATAATTTTTTTAGTGCTCATAATTTTATTTAGTAAACTTAAAATCCAAAATATGTTATTAACTTTTTTGATTTCACCATGAATTTTTTAGAAATACCGAAATACTTTGTCTTTTACAGGTTTCGTTAATTTTTTAGTTTTCTACCAATTCTATAAATAGACTGTTGTATATGCCTCTTAACATTTTTCATAAATTTAATTTTAGACTTATGTGCATCTGCATATTTCTAAAATTTTGTCTTTAACCATTTAAAAGATACAATTCCGTCATAATAGTAGGGTTTCATATCCTTTGCGCGTTTAAAATCTTAAGAGAGTAACATAACATGGTGTCACCCTTATTGCCTTTTCAATGTCTTTTAATAATTGCATTATCATAATTTTCATAATTTTTATTCAAAATCTAATATTCATTCACTAAGTGTTAAAACGCGCGTTTAAAATCTTAAGAGAGTAACATAACATGGTGTCACCCTTATTGCCTTTTCAATGTCTTTTAATAATTGCATTATCATAATTTTCATAATTTTTATTCAAAATCTAATATTCATTCACTGAGTGTTAAAACGCGCGTTTAAAATCTTAAGAGAGTAACATAACATGGTGTCACCCTTATTGCCTTTTCAATGTCTTTTAATAATTGCATTAATTCCATTATCATAATTTTTATACAAAATCTAATGTTCATTCACTGAGTGTTAAAATACTTGACTTTGGAGAAGAAATTTCAGATAATTTCATTATCATAACAATGTTTTTATTTGACCAAATAAGATAGCAAAAGTTAAACTTACTGCCAAACACTATCCAAATCCATGTGGAAGCCAGCTTTGGATACGTCAGTAACACTTTCCGTTGTGTTGCCATAAAAAGCTTTAAAATCAACGCTTCTAGTTCTCGTTGATAGAATTTGGTGACCGAGCGCCTAGTAAAAAGTGCATGGAAATTATTTACCACGTATAGGGAATATTTCATTAAATTTTATTGTGTTTGTAGACAACCCTTTTTATTCTTTGGATGTAAACTTAATTCATTTAACATAATCAGTACATATCATATAATAGTCTGTAATGCTATGGTCTCTCTGCCACTTGTGATAGATTATTTCATCATGAATAAGAAACTGTCAGATTGTTTTGTCAGATCATTTTTGAGTGTCTATTGTGCTCTCGCTGTCAGTTATAATTTTGTTATTACTTATTACTGTCAGTTATATTTTGTTAGATCATTTTGAGTGTCTATTTTGCTCTCACTGTCAGTTATAGTTTTGTTATTACTTATTACTATATTATTTGTTATTAGTTAGATTTTGTTAGATCATTTTGAGAGTCTATTTTGCACTCACTGTCAGTTATAGTTTTGTTATTACTTATTACTGTCAGTTATATTTTTTTAGATCATTTTGAGTGTCTATTTTGCTCTCACTGTCAGTTATAGTTTTGTTATTACTTATTACTATATTATTTGTTATTAGTTATATTTTGTTAGATCATTTTGAGAGTCTATTTTGCACTCACTGTCAGTTATACTTTTGTTATTACTTATTACTGTCAGTTATATTTTGTTAGATCATTTTGAGTGTCTATTTTGCTCTCACTGTCAGTTGTAGTTTGGTTATTACTTATTACTGTCAGTTATATTTTGTTAGATCATTTTGAGTGTCTATTTTGCCCTCACTGTTAGTTATAGTTTTGTTATTACTTATTACTATATTATTTGTTATTAGTTATATTTTGTTAGATCATTTTGAGAGTCTATTTTGCTCTCACTGTCAGTTATAGTTTTGTTATTACTTATTACTGTCAGTTATATTTTGCTAGATCATTTTTGAGTGTCTATTTAGCTCCACTGTCACTTATAGTTTTGTTATTTCTTATTACCGTCAGTTAGATTTTGTTAGATCATTTTTGAGTGTCTATTTTGCTCTCACTGTCAGTTATAGTTTTATTATTACTTACTACTGTCAGTTATAGTTTGTTAAAAGAAGTATGACCTATTTCCATGTGGTTGCTGATTTCAGCAAGTTAATGGGATGAAATCAGCAACCATGATAGTTGTTGATTTGATGGTTGCAATTGTGATGGTTGCTCAAAAATGAGAGGGAAATAGCAATTGTTCATGACTATTGATATCTCTTTCATCAGTACCCAGGGGTGTCATGGAAATTTATTTAATATTCTCCACAGACATCATTCTCGGATTACTTTGTCTGTGGCTATATATATTTTACACAAAGTTTGAAGGGCGATATTATTTATTTATTTAATTTATTTTTATTAATTTTATAGAAAATACAAACATAATGATAAATATATCTTTTATGTATAAATTATATATTTTATGCAGGTCCTAACTAATTTTTAAATAAAATATTTTTTACACTATTTTTATGACAAACATAACCTAACCTTTTGTTTAAATACCCATTACTTGTGAAATGATGTGCCAAACATAATGGTAAATATATCTTTTATGTATAAATGGTATATTTTATGCAGACCCCAACAAATTTTTTTTGGTGCAAACTGTGAGTGACAAAGTTACAATTGGTTATTATGCTTTTCATTTGATTTAAATAAATGTAAACTTATTAATATAAGCAAATAAGTATAAATATAATTTTTCTTCATATTTCATTTTTATTTTGCACCACTGTTTATATTTTTTGAAAGCAATCAACAGTGATTGTCTCCTCTTCTTAAGTTGATATTGGCAAGGTTCTCTGTCTATAAGAGAATGAACACCATTAGGTAAAATAATTGGCTCTATATCTACCATATAGCTTTATACAAAATGTTAAAAGAATTCTGATACATCTCCGGCTACTAATAAGAAATATTGAAAATTGTCAACAATTGCCTTCTCTATCATTTTTGAGCTTACAGAATGATACGAATCACGCATTCCATTCTTCATGTCTACGAATGGGATTATTCAACGTTTGTGTATTTATCTTTCGTAAGTTTTTTTAGTCTCTAGTGTTTTAATATCCAATTTTTTTAAATTTCAGTTTTGATATTGTTTTAATATTCTTTATAAGAAGAAGGTGTGTACTTATGTATTTGCTGTCTATGAAGGGACGTATTTATGTTTACCTATGAAGTTGCAGTGTCACATGAAAGAATTTGGAACAATAACATTTTGGTTTAAATAACACAAAAACTATAATATTAAATATTATTTTAGTTAATACGGATCAACCATATTTTCAATGCCCTTTTGGCATTTTATACGTAGTTGATATATGCCATGGTTATTAAAGTCTAGCAAAAAGGAATTCACCAGTTTTGACTACGTTTTCTGATGCCTCTTGAAATTTTATTGTTGCTTTAGTCCAGATTTCAAAAAAATAATTTAATCAGTTGTTGCTAATAACATAGAGATTGGTGGGTTTCAGATCTAACTTTTGCAACTTTGACATGATAAGTAATGACACATGTTGTCATAAAGTGATAAATATGAAAATTGGTAAATTTATAGCTAAATTTCTACTATTTTTAATAGTTAAATGTAAAAAGATATGGAAATTTTAGATTCCATAATTGGTTACGTTTCCTACTATACCACTTATAATAAAAGATATATCACTCATAATAGAATTGTTTAATCTTAGAAACAATGTTAATTTGTGTTTGAAATACCTTCAAATACATATCATCCCATATAAAGCTCCATTGTAGATCACCATCGCCTTTCATTTTGGTCATGTCGTAGGAACATATAACATAACCACTCTGCGGCCCAATTCTGTGGAAGATATTTTTAAACATAAAACAATAATTTGAAATGAAAGTTTTTTTTATCAACAATGATCGATAGATCATCCAGAGAATCAGCAAAACAAAAAAAAACCTTTCTTAGTTTTAAAAGAAAAATTTTTATAATTAAAAAAAAATAAAAATGTCAAAAAAATGCTTTTGCAGAATTAAAAAAAATAATATTTAAATATAAAAATTTTGGTCAAAAGTGGAAGCATATGTCACATCTGGGTATGACTTAATTTTTTTTTAATAAACTTAAAATAATAATAGAGTGATTGACAGAAAAAATAACTTTAATGTAAAAAATTTGGACAACAAAATTTCAAGAGTTTTCAAGGTATAATGTAAGTGGACAGCATGTCATGTTTTTTTAGTTTCAAGTTAATTTTTTTATCAATTATTTTATACTTATTTTAAGCTTATTCAAATAAAAAATATAATTGTAATCCACAAAACTTTTATATTTAAAAAAACAAATTTGTATATTTAAAATGACAAAAGAAAAATTTTTATATTTTAAGATTATTATTTAATTTACATTGCTACAAAATTGTTTTTTAGTTTTTTTGGACTATAACTATTTTCTTTTGTCTTAATTTTTCCTATATTTTAATTTTTTGCAAAGTCATAGAGATAAAATTTGTTAATAATAAAAAACTTACACCATGTCCGCATTGCCTTTGAGATTTTTGAGACCTTTGAATGGTGTCTGCGCATCGAAGCTAAATATGCCTTTGTTGTTAGGATATAGATCAACTCTACTCTTCAAGTAGATATCCTTGTACGTTGGGTGATTTGTGTCAATCTATAAAATTAAATAAACAATGGTATTACTCGTGATATTTAGTAGGTACTCTCACATATGTTTTAAAACACACATATTTGCAAAATGTTCAAAGGTGGTATATAATGCAGTATACTATTGGTTTAAATTAATACTTATATTTTAAATTAAAATATTATTAGCTCCATCGTCTTGGTGGATAATCGGTTTAAGTCTTAAGGGGTAATTCAGACAGATTATTGAGATAAGATGGCAAATTAAGAATTTCCATCCCAATGTCTTTACATTCCGATATATTTAAGCCCATTGTATAATTATAGATTGAAGAGGAATATCTTTACATTTCTCATATTTGTCCCATAGAGAAAGCATACACAAATTATTTTTAATTGCTAGATTGTTAAGCATTGATAACTATTAGCATGTATGAGACTGCACTGCATTAAAAATCAATAGACTTTTGGTCTCTTGATAGAATTTTATGATTGATAAGTCTCAAAATTGTTAAGTAGAATTATTATTCTATGATGTAGAATTGTCACTCAACAATTTTGAGCGTCTACATTTATAATGTAGAATTTTCACTCAACAATTTTGAGTATCTACGTCTATGATGTGAAATTGTCACTCAACAATTTTGAGTATCTACGTCTATGATGTGAAATTGTCACTCAACAATTTTGAGATTTATATGTATGTGTACCAATATGTATATTTTCAACCGGATGTCGAGATCATCGTTCGCCCGTCAAACATCTTAGTAAACTATTTACTATAATTAAAATTGTTGAATTTACAAATCATTGACAAATTATTAGACCAAACTTTTGAGAACATTTGCACATAAGCGCTATTTCTTAGGATTTCAATGGTTAGCCTTAAACATCCCCAATAAATTTAAAAATTAGTTTTTTTTATCTCGCCGGACTCAAAAGCTTATTTCACATGGACACCCTAATTGATTTAATTTTGTATACTCGTGTAATTATTTCATTCACTTTATTTTTTTATTTGAAATTTGTTTGTGAAATATGAATAATATCTTGAATATAAGAAAACTGAAGTGATTCTCGCTTTAAACTTGGAATTTAATTACAATTGCACAGCTCAGTTAACACTTTACAATTGCACTGCTCACTAACATTTATACTAAACTTATTTAGAAAAGAAAAACAAAAAACTGGCTGCATAAAAAGCTTATGCTCTATATTATTCGAAAGTAATTAAATTGAATGAATAATTTCCCACTTATGAAATTTTATAACGAAAGAACTTAACTCAGTAATGAAGCATATGATATGGATAAATCATTTGCTAGTTATAAAACTTTGCACATTATAAAGATACCAAGTCATTATAAAAACACAGCAAACACCAACCTTGAAATAAACATCCGTGAATTGGTCGTTGGTTTCGAGCTTGGCGTGAGCAGTAAGCTGCATTGTCTCCAGTACGGTCGCGGTGAGGCTGTACTGACCGGGAACAGCCACATATCTCACTTGCAGCGTGTGTTTCTCTCCATCACCCTGTGGGATTAGTGCTATTGTCATCTGGAATTGGAACAGAAATTATTTGTGTTAAAATTTTATCATATTATAATATAATTCTATGTCTTTATGTATATTTATCACGTCAAACATTTTCATTTAAGATTTGTTACATCTCTTTAAATTTATCTTTTAAAACCCTTTCATTTTACACCCTATGGATAACACTTTTCTGTATTTTATTCTATGGTCGCAGTAAAATGTTTATATTCTACATTACCAACATTGTTAAAATAAAAAAAATAATAATTTATTTTTAAAAATTAATTTGCTGTTAAGGATTAATGGTAAAGAACATAACGGGTTTGTCAATGTTTATACATATATAGATATATATGATAAAAAAATGGTATAAACTTAAAATTTTTTAGTACACACATGCAGGATATGTAAAACTTTCTTAGACTATTGAAAAATATTAGGATTTGGCAAGTTTTTTCTAAAAATAGGGTATTTCCCTCATTTTTAAAGACATTTTCTGGAATAATTAATATATTTTTAAAGATATTTATACCAACTAATTATCCTATATGTTAATTTCCTAAAATTTGAGAAAATGGTAATAATTGTTTTCTTCAAAATAAATTTAATTTTTAAAAGTACATTACTCACTATGCAATTACTTTAATTTACAACAAAATTAAAAATATTAAATAAGGAAAAAGTTAGCATTAAAAATTAAGAAAATTTAATTTTAAAAATGTGATTTCTATTCATTTAAATTATAATGGAATCCTATTATTTTCAAAGAAAATTAATTTTTAAAATGTTTACGGTTTTCCATATGGCTATTTCCATTATTCTTCCATTATTTGGTAAAAACCATCAAAACTTTTGTAGCATAATGCCCTGACTATCTGATGTCTTTTATCTATTCAACAAATTCAGTATTATACATGAAATAAACGGAAATTGAAAACAATATCCTTCAGTCGTGGGTTTTAATAATATTTTATCAGTTTCTGACATTTCTTAAGTACTTTTCATGCTGCAACAAATTTTTTGAATTTACAACTAAATTTTTATCTGTCTTTTTCGGTCCATTTATTTTTCAACAAGTTTTTTATCAAAATGTGAATATTTATGTTGTACCCTATTTTAGCTGAAAATATTTGTGTATATTACCTCTAGCGGACTTTTCTTAGTAATTTTTCCATCGATCACGTACGAAACTGTGTCCGAGTTCAGGAATCCAACAATAACATCATCATTTTTTATTTCTCCTGTCAGGTTAACATTCCTGTATGAAAAAAAAAAGATTATAATGATTTGGTGTAAAAATTTTAATAATCGTTGACAAGTAAAAAGTTAACATAATAAATGTTTCTTTTAATATTTCTGTTTATAATTAAGTATATTCTCAATCGATTAATAAACCAAAATGTATCATTAATTTGACAATACTTTAATTGCATCAAAGGTTAGCATTGGCTGCATCACAAAAAGATTTATCTTTGCTTTTATTTTGCTTACTTATTACCACATATACGTATCGACATGTATAATATATATATATATATATATATATATATATATATATGTGTGTGTATATGTATATCACATATATTTAGGTAGGTATGTTTATATATACGTATATTATATTACATTATACAAAGCCAGTCAAAAGCTGGAGACCATTAGTTTAACAAAGTAATATAAGCATAGAAGTGGGCTAAATTTTTAAATAAAGTTTATATTAGCACAAGGGCATTTCTCTTAATGAAAAACAATAAGTTATAAATCATAAACAATAAGTTATAACGTTGATACTATTGAGAGAATGATGTCAAGCTTGTCGAGATTAATCTTTGTTTTTGTGGAACTAAATTTAGTTTCTCGTTATTTATTTATTAAATTATTAAAAACCTTATGCCTAACTTACAGGTTGTTCCAAAGCACTGGACTTACGCAAGCATCAGAAGTACAAAGGTTTACAGTACAGTAAAAACAATAATTAATAAAATGGAAAAAAACATGTTCATTCTAATTAAATCCGTTAGTTTTTGGTAAAATATAAGCTAAGTGTATTTATACAGTTATTTTATCATTATTAGCAACTTATCTTTACAAGTGAAATTGATATAGTAAAACTTTCCATATAAAACTTTTACTTTATAAGTGAAATCGACATACGAAAACTTTTATTGACATATGAAGTTTTTGTATGTCAATTTCACTAATAAAGTAAAAGTTTTATATATAAAGTTTTGCAATTTCAATTTCACTTGTAAACCTCTTACAAAAGTTTTTCCGAAACGTTAGTTGTAAAATAGGTTGCAAAATTGGAAGCAAACAAGTTTCAAATCAGACACTTCGTTTATCTTTTTTAACACTCAATCAGGTGGAAACAATTATCAGCATATGCAGAATCAATTTAGCTGCAATTTTGCATGAGAATATTGTGTGTGTAATTAAAAATATTGTTTTGTGCAATATACGGTTACATAGAATTTATATTTTGTGACCTTGGGTTCCATATTATATCATAATTATATTGTAAATTGTAAAGAGTATTTTCAAAGTCTTGAACAAGGAAATTATACCTAAATCCATTATGTGGCGATTTAAGAGCCAGTGTAGTGAATCCAGTCTTCTGTTCAGCATTTAGCAAATAGAAGTTATCGTCTGATCCAATCTTTCCCTCTGCGTGGATGAAGCGATGTTTCTCCTTTGGATCATTTCTAAAGTTCAGTGAGACATCTGACGGTGGCAGAACTGTCTCCAAAGCTCCACGGAATTTGAATTTCAGGTTATTAACAGTAACTGGATGCCAGAGGGTTTCTGCAAAGAACTTTAATAAACATTGATTAAAATAAGTATGCTGTATGGAGACAAGTTAGTTCGAATCTATAACAACAGAATGATTATGAAAGAGATGTTTGGATTACAATATAATCATTTTTTAAAAAGTATTAAGTAATAAAAGTTTAGTTTTAGTGCCACCTTTGACTTTAATTTTTGTTTGTTTTTTTTTTAATGTTATAAATTAGACAGAAATATGTAATGTATATGTCTTAATAAGTTTGGAAACTTTTGTTTATAATTTCAATAATTTCATGTCTGTCATCTGTTATATGATGTCATGTTAAATAAAAAAACAGCCAAAATAAAATGTGATATTAAATTTATAGCAAAAATTTAGGGTTATTATTGCTTTTGATAAACATATAAGGTGAAAATGATTATTACAAAACTTCTTTCAATTGGGATGGTCATGCAAAATTATTGTAGATAGCGTCTGAAGAGACATGGTCGATCTCAGTTAGAATTCTGTCAATCCTCGCAATGTTTTCCTATCTTCCTTTTGCATTTTTGGGAAATAAACGATAAAATATATTGTTGAAACACGTATTCAATGTAAAAAATGTTTCAACATGTATTAATTTTTAAAAACTACGAAATAGATGGAATTCTATGTTGGTTGACGTTTGACAATGGCCGTTCCATATATGACGGTTGTGTCGATGATGCGCGACTTGGTGGGAAAAATAAGCAGTGACCATCCCTATTAACTGTAGAGAAGTGATTAAAACAATTGGTTATGATGTTGACTGCATACAAACTAACAGAAAACTTTACATAACAACATTATTAATCACAATTAAATGAAACTACGTGATGTAGTATTATTTCTACTTTCTTTAATTTCTTTACCACGACCTAGGTTTTGTTGTATTACAACATCTTCAGGTGGGATATTAGCAAAGATCAAAGGATATTAGCAAAGAGCATCTTTGCTAATATCCCACCTGAAGATGTTGTAATACAACGAAACCTAGGTCGTGGTAAAGAAAGTAGAAAAAATACTACATCACATAGTTTCATTTAATTGTGAATTATGAATTTCTACAAAATCAACGCCAAATATATTCAACATTATTAATAATAATAGATAGTTACAAAAGAAATGATTTCAATTTGACATTTTGCAAGGAAAAGAGAAAGACAATGATACACAAGGGAAATAGAATATGAATAGTCGAAAAACAAAGTAAGTAAAATAAGGGAAGTTATGATTTTTGTAAATAACTTCTAAAAGTATATACTTATAGGAGTGTAGGTTTTGGGGTGGAAATTGGTAATGAATATTCATAAAAGATAAACAGCATTTAGAAATGAGAGTTTGTAAATTTTTTGAACATAAAGCCAATGGTAGCATTGGGACATAAGGTAGATATAGTCAGTATCCTTGAGAAGCTGTCGCTTACTTACAAAATTCACTAAACAGTATGTATGATAATTTCATAAATTGGAGATAGAAAATGATAAGATGGAAATTAGAAAAAAATATTAGTAGTAGTGTGTGCAATAACTTTGGGCAATGGAAGAAGATATAATTTTTTAAAATGCCATCAAAATATGGCTTTAATTTTTGGTTTGCAAACAAAATATGGCTTTTATTAAGAAGATTATATAAAATGCCACCAAGTGCTAGTAATTGACATGCTAGTATGACTTATGCTTAAGTACTAGTTTATTTTTACTGGATAAATTGTTATATAAAAAAAAGACAAAATTCTTTTAAAGCAATTTTATAGTTAAAATTTAAAATCAGAAAGAATAGAAAAATTAATTAAAAGAAGGAAATTTTAAAGCTTATATAAAATAAAATGGGTGTATGTGATTTTAACGGAGGCAAAAGTAGTATATGCGAAAACAGAACTATCATGCTGTTAACCTAGTTTTGGTGAGAGGAATAGTCTAATCATGTAGGTTTATAGGTAATAAGTTTAGGTCTGCAATTAAATAGATTATCTTAAGTATGTCCATTGCCTAAACCGGGTCATAAAATTAACGTTGCAAATAAATAAAGAATCAACTTTTTATTTCCTTTTAATTCAAACTTACGTAGTTGTTCTGTTCACCCTGTTGTACTTGCAGCCCACATGCTACAGAGTTCTCTATGTCAGAGAAATCCTTCTTGAAATTCATGCTGATATAATAAGATTCCAAGTACGGAGATGTAAGATTCAGGCTTCCAACCGATTCAATGAATGTGTCGTCACGCTGGAATTAAATTTTATTGACTATAAATTTGCTTTGCCTAATCATTAGATTACTCAGTAAATATAGTTGTTTATCACTACAATATTGTTTTTCAAAGTAATATCAATCATTATTAACAACCTTATGCATGTGCTCAAACCAATATTAAACATTTTTTCCATTTGTCTTCCGGGATGGAAATGCATTCTTTTTTCCTAACCGCTAACAGTTCTGTATCAGTGGCAAACTTGCATCCTTGTAATTAATGTTTCAGATTATTTATGACCTATGCAATTATCTCCTTGATTTGTGTGATCCGATGACTTTTATTAAGTAAGCGTTCAATGGCTACCTCAAGCGTAATCATCTACATGATCAATAGATTGGCCCAGTCATGTGTCATCTTGTAAATCAAAATTACCCCTTTTAATGTCCGGAGGAATGGTGCAATCTCATTCAGTGACCTCTATATGATATTCGTGACGAGGTAACCCATCCCAAAAATTGTAAAAAATTAACACACAAATTTGAGAATTTGGAAACTCTGTCATGTTCAAATTTGTATACGTGTTTATGTGGTATTTATAGTTGGAAAAAATATTCTTAAGCTATATCTTTTGATATAGTATCAAATGACAAGACTTGCAGCAGAGTGATTTACATATTTACCAACTTGAATGTAACTTTATTTATTTCTGTACTTTAATGTGTCTAATTAATACATATAGCGGACTTATTGCTACAAGATCAATCTCTTACAGCCAACCAGAACACCATTCCAGCCCAGTATGGTTTGTGATCAACTCAACTCACCATGGTGATGACACGACTTATTAATTTCTTTAAAAGTGGGAGAACTTGTGTTCCAGTTTTCCCACACAACTTTTTATTAAATAACGATATACATTTTAATTTTTTACTTTCTATTTGTTTTTTGCACTTTAGATAATTTGTTATATATATACGATACTTTTTATTTCTCAAGCTATTCCATTGCCTACGCTATAAATAACTAAATAGCCTTAACAAATAGTAGTTTTCAGAAATTTTAGAGCCTTATTACCTCAATTTGTCCCCGAGCTGTAATCTGGAAAGAAGGCATCTCCACATCGGCCGACATTCTAGTAACGGCATCTTCAATATGCACTCCAACCTCAGCATCCAGCGCTGGCAAGACGAGCAGGGGTGTGGCAATGTGGAGCGAGGCTGTGTGTGCGGCATATTCTTCATCTTCTCCAGTGTCATACTCATAGAAGACATGGATGGATGTCTGTGGGTAGTTTTAGAGGATACTATTAAAACTTGTGGTGATTGTGACAACATTTGTTACCCCTCATTTACACTCATGCACGAGTCACGAGACGAGCCACGAGACGTGTGTGTAAACAGTGGGCTCACGGCTCGTCTTGTGTCACACATCTCAGAGACTCATCTCATGAGACACAAGACGAGCCGCGAGTATAATTGAGACATTATGATTTTCCTTAAATATTTATTTATTCAATGTCCAGTTTTGTGTGTAATTTCCCAAAAGCATTAAGAGCTTCAAAATATTTTAAAGTTATAATGAAGTACATATAAATGTACGCATTGACTTCATTACTTCATGATAACATTACTACAGAGCTCTTGACAGCAGGAGAGGATCCAGTTCTCAAAGAATTGCAGGGACTGTTCAGTGCCATTGTTCTCGATGTGACAGTGGCCAAATCGTGGTGTAAGAGTTTGGTTGTATTGTTCTTTAAAAAGAGAAACAGCCTACTTCTCAAGAACTACTAACCAATTTAACTCTTAAACCACGTCTATAAGTTGTTTTCTAGAGTTATCACACGCAAATATTACCAGCCTCTGGAACAAACGAAATTTCGATGTTGTTATAGCACTATAGATCACATCCATTTCTGCAACAGGATATGCAGAAGACTGAAGAGAGAGAAAACCAGCTACTGGTAAAACTATTGTGAACCACAAGAAGGCCTATAATTTCATTGAAACTTGGGATGTTCTGGACTCTCAGCAACAATGCCAAGTTGATTGCTAATATATCACTGTGCTGAGAAACCTCTACGATGACAGTCCGAGTATGCCCAGAGGACAAGACCTATTCAATTGCACCAATGAGTGAAACATGTTATACTTTACAAGTGTATTTGTTGGAAGACGTCTTCGAAATTTTAGATGGGAAAGGACTGGGCATTAATATAAATGGCGAGTGCATCTCACAGCTGAAGTTTGCTGATCACATCATAATACACATTAAACACGCCTTAGGAGTTGGTGAAGATATTACTTGGTTTAGACAATCCTTTCAGATGAGTATCCTCAATATGAACTAAGGTTAAAATCATGTTCATTTAACAGATCATAGACCAAGACTGGTATATGTTAGTAAAATAGAAGTTTTTCAAGAATATGCCTTCTTCAGGCAAATGATTAGCAGTGAGTAAAAAAGACTCCTACAAAGAAGATGAGAGAAGAATTTGTTTGGGCTGTGCAGTATTTGGGAAATTGCATCTGATCTTCACTTCGTCAATTCCACAATAGCTAAAGACGAATGTGTGTAATCTGTCTGTTCTGTCCACAATATGTCCAAATGTCCGTGGCCTTGATACTGCCAGCCCGATCCATATATTAAAAGTCGCATAGTGAGCGATGGAGTTTGCTATTCTCAGAGGACATGCATTCGGAGACATCCGAAGGATAAAATCTGTAATGAGAAAGTCCAATAAAAAACCCAAGTAGTAGACATAGTGGTTAATAACCGAGTTGGTAGACGAGTTCTTGAACGAAGATCACCAACCTGGAAGTGCAGGGTGGGATGCCCTCAAGCCAGGTGGACTGACGACCTAAAAAATTGGCGGAAAGTGGTTGGGTTTGGAAGGCAGAGAACTATGAGTGGTAGCATACCTTTGGAAACTGTTACATAATAACAGTGGTGCTGAATTTGAATCAGTTGTTGTCAAAAAAAAGAAATTAGTCTGGTTTTCATATCAAAGATCGAATTTACTTAGAATTTACTTTAACTTTAGTTTAAACATTTTAATGAATGTTCTGTTTGTCTTTATTCGAGAGTGCTCGTTTAATTATCAATATCTTTTCTTAAGTAGATTACTTAGTACTTAAAAATTGAGAATGGCCAGAAATATTTCATGTGTGTTTATTTGTCTTTCATACTTTAATTTAATAGTCTAAGCTATATGGCAAAATAAGAGACGGTAATGAAACAGCAAACAAATCAATCCAGCGTCTATTTCCATTTAACTACATAAAATACTTCTATGTACAAATTTCATATCTTTATTTTTTTGTAAAAAAGTTTTAAGACTTTTTTG
Organism: Druceiella hillmani; assembly: GCA_039881145.1. NCBI lineage: Eukaryota > Metazoa > Arthropoda > Insecta > Lepidoptera > Hepialidae > Druceiella > Druceiella hillmani. The sequence goes on along the minus strand of JAYKKI010000010.1, from coordinate 10,441,397 downwards.
ATAAAGGTTTTGTTTCCTGCCCGGTCTTCTTACTTCTCGACAAAACTTAATAAAACTTGACTGTTATTCCCTAAACTATTTCTTTTAGTATTTCGACATATTTCTAGATCATGCTTTAATAGATAACATTGTAACTTTTACTTTACCTTAAGCCAATCAGTTCCGTTGCGGATATCGGCTGCCATTGACACATTATATTTTTCTGACAATATTATTTCCACAGTATACACAGATTTAACTTCTGGAAGGATTTGGAAAGGTGTAACCAGATGCAAATTGTTTCGCATGGTTGTCAGATCCTGAAATCATGTTCAGAAATATTTTCAGTTTCATTATGTTTATAATTAATTGTTAATAAAATTATCAATTTCAAAAATCAGATTTATTTGTTATCCAATACTAACCTCCAAAATAAAAGTATCAGTTAAAACGACGGCAGTTCTGTTAGGTAAGTTCAAATCCGCTTTAATGTTTAAGATTTCTTCGGCATTCTCACCTTCGACCTGGAAATAAAATATTATTAAAATGTGGTTGATCAAAGAAATATTTTCAAAATTAAAAAGAAGTAAAGATTAGAAAGAAAAGTAGGTTTATTGTCACAGAAATATATGAGCTGTTTTTCTGTATAGATATACCACAAAATTGAACGGATATTTAGGATAAATTCAGTACATGAATATTATAATTTTGATGAGTTTCTTACAGTTGGCATTTTCTTAAAAATTTCAAATGGAGGTTTTTCCGTTGCTAAAACAAAAAAATTATATTCCATGTAATCAAAACATAAGTTCTTTTCTTTACATTGTCTCTACATGGTATTCTATTCTCATTAAATATATAACTCTTTCTCAAAATTGTTCGCTTTTGTTTAAGAACTAGATGTCCGTTTGGGTTTTACTTAATCCGTGATTGAACTTTGTCAAAAAATGTCTCTATGAAATAATCCATAGAAAGAGATTTGCTTCAATTTTTATATGGAATGCTCAAACAATGTATGAATAATTATTTTAAGTAATAGGTTATTCAAAAAGTTATTAAAAACACATAAATATAATTATAAAGAAATTACCTTATTGAGGAAAGCAGTGAATGTAATTGTTGGATAATACAGCGTGTTAAGAGTCACATAGACGTCAGTGGAGAAATCCTCTATGATTTGATCCGTGTACTTTCTTTTTCTGTGATTTATTTTGTCCTCAATGAGTTTGAGCAGACCCTGCTCTTTATCACGAATTAAGATTGATATACCAAACTGAAAGAAAAGCAAATAATTAGTAAATATTTCTGTGAAAATATAGCCTGTGTTTTAAAAGGTGGATAAATAAAGTAAGAGATGCTGTACGAAGGAAACAGGATGGGAATTGGCATATTGCTAGCAAAGGTATGGTTTTTAAGACAATTTCCAAAAATATCTATAAAAAGTGCATTTCAGATAAAGGCACGTAATTTATTTTCGAACTTGGCTGTATAAATTGAAAAATAGTATTCATAAAGTAACAAAGTTTAAGAATGGGGAGTGTGTATAAGTTTTTTTGAATATAAACTTAAGCTGTGGGCAGGTTAGTCTACGAATCTGGTCTACAGGAATGAGGATCTGTGTGGATTGTGTAAAATATTAAAAAATATTGAATTTTTTTCATCCTGATTCCATAGGCAATCGAGTCATGGTCTACACAAGGAAATATATACATAATCATCTGAAGCCAAATACTTAATAGATTTATCATTTTCAAAGCCTTTCCTAAATTGTTGTGTATTGGGCCCTCAGGCAATCTGTGTAAATTTGTGCTGAGGCTCAACATCGGGCCTTCAGGCGTTTGAGTGGTTAAAGTACATCCTTTGTGCTCCGACCAATTGTATATTGTATTCGTGGAATTTCAAACTCCATCCTATCGCCCATCGTCAATGTAATGGTAAAATTTATATAAGTCGATAGAGTAGGTGGTGTGCATAGAGTAGGTGGTGTGTAAGGAAATATTTATACCGTGAACTTATTCCTATCCTCTAAAAAGTTGTTGCTTCTGATTATTTTTCTTAAAATTCTGCCAATATTGGCAACATGTATGATGCCATTTGAGGGACATTGCGTCCATAACTTTGACGCCAGGGTACCTTCAGCATTATTTGTGTTTAAAAGATGAAGAGTCCTAATGCAAGTTACAGCGTGCTTTGACTATAGGCAACATGGAATGATTTGTATATAGTCATCGAAGGTATTATCCCTACATAAACACTTTTCAAAACTAGAATTATTGGAGATATGTAAAGGCGTATACAGCTTTACTGATTGTACAATTCGTTAGGGCCCCAGAATACTAGGTGTTACAACAACTAATATATATCAATATTGTAATGAACTTGATAATAAGCATGCCGTTTTGATGCCTGTACGAACAGTTGACTACAAAAGAGAGATCACAGGTCTGAAATATTAAGACCCTGAAAGAGCCCAAAGACAATGATGAGGGAGAATCTTCTTATGAACCTAGGATTGATGATGAAAGTATAATAATTTGTAAAGTATATCAAATTGGAGCTGAAACTTCATCGAGGTTTTTCCCATAACAACGTTTTTCAATATATTCGACACATTAACTCGGATATGGAATGCCTGATCCAAAAATGTTATATATGAAAAATTTCATAATTGAACTGCTTATGGTTAAAAATAGCTGTTTTTTTATTTTAAAAGTTTTAATTTATTCAGTCACCTAAATGCAAAAAAATAGAAATAAAAATGGCCAAGCTTAGCGACAACAATTCTCTGTTTTAAAAAATACTTAATTTTTTGGTTGTAGATGAAGGATGACCGAGATTTTAAATTGACAGTGACTAATTTTTTTGAGGTATCTGCACTTATTACATATAAATATAGTAAATACCTTTTGCATTATTTTTGCATGTAGTAAATACCTTTTGCATTATTAATTATTAAATAAAATTGTTTCAAAACTATACATCCTACTTATGACCACTTTCCATTTTATGCTGCCAACCAAAAAAAAAAATTAAATAAAGTTTTTTGGGTCAAAAGGACCTATTATACTATTTTATTTATACTATTCTGATATATATATGATATTATATATTAGTATATATTCTATTATACTATTTTATTTATACTATTCTGATATATCTATTTATATCAGAATAGTGTAATAGATAGTCATTTTGACACAATATCTATCTATTTATATTATTTCTGAACGACATTATCTTGAATTATAATAAGAAAATAGACATTAAATCGCATTAAATGAAAAAAATTAAAAGTAACTGCCAAAATTTTCAACGTAGTACTGTGCTACCATTGTATCTGTATTAGTTATATTAGTTCTTTATGAATGTTTTTATCCTACATGAAACCAAAGTGTAGAAAATTTTGTGAAATTTAATAAATTGTTGGAAGACTTTATAATGTTGCTTAAAAAACAGGAGGCAAAAAATTATTTTGTTAAAAGCCGAAATATATAATTTACCTAATGAAACATTCCATGATTAGTTTCAGTGATATAAGTGGATACAATGTGACATAGTTTAATGCCAGGAAAGATGTAGTTCTACGTTAAAAGTCACCAATTATATGGCATAAAATGAAATTTTATTAGAGTAACATTTTGTTTAATAAAAAGGGGTGAGAACGTAGTGTACAGAATTACACTACAGTGGAGTTTAATAGGAAATGAAATTAAAAATAGAAATATACTTTTATATATTGATAGTGCATAGTGAGCAGTCATAAAAAAATACAAGTTCTACACATTTATTTTTATATTAGACTTGAATTTTTTATAAATACTTTTTTTAAAATGACAAAAATCTCATATACATTTAATTACCTTGTGCTTAGAGAGCCTGATGGAGAACTCTGTGTCAAGTCCATCGTTATACACATTTTTGAGCACTAAGCCATTTTCTTCGAAACCGTCCAGTGGTGTGAAAACTTTGTAGACGTATTGGAAGTTTAAGACTGATTTGTAGTGCCAAATGCCAGTGAAGCCAAAGTCCATTTTGTCCCAGCCTAGCTTGAAGTCGACCTGATGCATGAGAGTTTTTTATTTTATCGTCAGTTCATGTTTACCTATGACGTCATCAAACCAATGTCGGTGCATATGTATTATTGCGAATTAGCATTGTTATAAATTAATGTAGTTGAAAACACATTGATTTGGGCATCATTGCGAACAGCTTGTAGAGCACTACTAGGACCCAAAGTGAGACAATAAAAATAATCGCCGAAATATAAGTAAAAATTGGTATTAAATGGAAAATTATAAAAAAATTAAACATTTCATCTCATATGAATAGTAACTATGCTCGGAATTATTGAAGATAGCTCATGTCGTAAAAATAATTTAACTTATTTAAAACAGTTTTATAATTGTTATAATAAATGGTGTTAAGAAATTATTCTTTCCTGATGGGATATTCTTTTCTGAGGATTGATAAGTTGCTCAAAATTTTCAATTTACTACATGAAATGTTCTAGATTAAAATGTAAATTTTCTAGTTATTTTAAACAAATTCAGCTTAAAACTTTTATTTTTATTGATGACCTTTGAATTTTCAAAGGCGTAGTATTCCTTTAAATGAAAAATATTATCAATAATATTATTTCAAATTTCCTTGGTTACTTTAGATTTATTTGTTAGTATTTTCTGAAATTATTACATATTTATAAAACTATGTAATAGAAATTATTTTTTGTACCACTACCTAGAGCATGTGTGTATTAAAATTTGTATTAGAGTCTATGTAGGCTTTATTCCAGGTATTTTTAGGGTTTCATACCTCAAAAGGAGAAAACGGTGTCCTTATAAGATTGTCCATGTGTGCGTCTGACTCAATCATTTTTCTCAGAAAATGTTTAATATAGAAAATTAAATTTGGACACATTGATAAAGCCTGCTTACAACTCAATGCTCAATCTTAATTTTTGTTAACTTCATGTATTGTTTGTATTACCAGTTGAAAAAGTGATTTATAAATATTTCACTATATTTTCTAGAATATAATATGGTTTAATATGATTAAAAATGTCCACAAAAATTTTCTCAGAAATTGTTTTATGTAAAAATTATTCATACGGAATTGAATATTTAAAATAGTTCCAGACTTAAGATAATTCTACAAAAGTACTAAGGAAACTACTAAAGTCCAAATTAGTAATAAAACAGCATAACCAAAAACCATAAAAATTACTCTAAACCTCATAGTTTTTGAAAAATTCTCAATATTTTCTCTAGGCAACATATTTAGATGGTCTTAAAAATAATTTTAATATTTGTAAATAGTTTAATGATAATACAATATATCCTGAAATATTTACAAGTGCATATACAAAAATGTGAATATAAAGCTGTTCCAATGAAATGTATACTGGTATTTAAAATATTTTGTGTTATATGTGTTTTATTAAACAACTTAAAATGTTTTGCGTTATATGTGTTTTATTTGTAGTATATATTATTTTCCACAATTACTTGTCTCATTTTTGACAATCCAAAATTTACTGTAAATAAATAATAAATACAACTCACTTCCTCTTCTGATCTCTTTGCCTGTATCATAGCTCTCTGCAGGAACTGTATGGGGAGGGCTAAGTGACCGAATATGTGGAAGTCTTGTGTAGACATGAGTCGTAGCCGAATTTCAATACCAGTTGTGCTGTTTGGAGCTATCACCATGGCAACCAGATGTCTGTCTGCTTCCACAAATCCAAAACGACCTTGTATGTGAGCATAAGCAGCAATTGGACTTGTCACATTTATAATAAGCATACTGTTCGTTATCCTTCGCATGTAACCTGTCGATATTAATTTGATAGCAAATTAATTTTTTAAAATGATTTTGATATTATACTGTAAGGTAAAAATATGGCCTAGTTAGGTCTTTATGATTTTGCCACTTGTTGCTGTTATTCTCGTATTCAACAAATGTATTTCAGCAAAATAAAGTTGTTAACCAATACATCTAAAACAATTTTAAATGAACATAGTGCATTAGTTAACAACTTTGTATTGTTGAAATACATTTGAATCGTACTTTTAAGTATTACAAAATGTCTTTGACTAGCTTTTAAGTATGAAAAAACTAGAATGCTAAGAACATATTTTTAATTATTAGAAAGCGGGAGGGGATTTGACATTTCCTTAATGATCTTAATATTTTGTTAATTATGAGGTATATAGAGTGTGAAGTTGAATACAACAAAGCCACACATTGGTAAGTCTCCTAATGTTTTGAAGAGAATAGTGTAAACCGTTTTTAGAAATTCATAGAAGGTATAGCTATTCAAGTTCAAAATTTTTTGCAACATTTTTAGCACATTTTTCATACTTTTCAATGAATAATTATAAAATATCATTTAATAATTCAATATTATCAAGAAAAAATCTGAATTCTATAAAATAAAATACATTTGAAGGTTTAGAAGGGAACATATGTTTTTCTTTATTTATTAAATCAGTTAGTTGACAACTGCTTTTTTTTAATATTTCAAACAGTCGTAAATTTTTAATTCTGCAGAATTTTGACAGACTTCTCCACAGCTTTGTCATATTTAACTTCACACCTGTGTATGCAAGAACTCTCATAATTATAATACAATTTGCAATATAATTTTTTATTGTTACAAGTGATTTTAGTTTATAAAAAATATCAGCTTACCGTCAACAGTTATTGTAAAAATTTTCTCTTCCAGATCCAAATGGGTGATACCTTTGACTTGTCTATTATTGTTACTAAATACAAATCTTGTCCGTAATAGACCATTCTTGTAGCCCTTTGAAATAAATGTAAATAATCAATTGTTTTGTGTCCATTATAAATATAATAATGTTTATATTTTATCAATTGCGTTTGTCAACAGGCTATTTGACTTGAATTTTTAAATTGTTTTAAATTGTTCTATTTTGTATTGTAAGTACACTACATTTATATTTCCAGGATATATGCTGTATTTTTTACATAAATTACTTTTAAAATTTGAATTTTCGAACTTGCGCTAAAAACACAATTTCTGTAATGGCTTATGTAATGTCACACACAATGTAAACAAACAGTCCTGTCCGCTGAAGGGGATTATTATTTATTTTCATATTAAAATGGTGTGTAGTGACACAATGTACAAATACATCTATAAAAAGTTGACACAAAGTGTTCGTTTCAGTGCTAACAAATCTTAAAAGACGAAAAAAGTGGCTGCAATTAGTCCAAAGAGATCCAAACAGCATTGTAACTCACTCAAATTATTTTATGTGTGAAGATCATTTCGATATAAGTAATATTTGCGTTTTAAACATTATTGTCGATATCAACGCCTATAAACCAAAAGAATAGGAATATTAAATTTTGGTATGAATGCGTTTCAGTACCAATGATATTTTGACAATTGTTAGTATTTATCTCAATTTAAATTTTTGATATGATATGAAAGAATATACATTAAAAACGATATGTTTAAAAAAATTCTGCAGCAGACGATTATTTATTATAAAAAAATAAATTTAAATAATTTCATACCTGATGAGTTTTATTTGCGAGGGAATATGTTTTAATCTTTTTTTTCCAGTTAGTTCACTTTATCTTTTATAGCTAAGCACTTATTACACAATTAAAAATATAATTTCTTACAAATTGTTAAGTATTTAGAATATAAATATAGTAAATTTATTATCTAACTCGAATATTTACTTAAGCTGTCAATTTTAACAATAACATCTTGTTTATCCGACAACATTCAGGAAAAGTCTATTTGTCTATGATTTATGTTTGGAATAAAATTATAGTGCTGATATGTACATTAGCATATGCATTGCATGGGAATTAAATAAATTTTTTATACATTAGTTATGATCGGAAGTTATTTTAATAAAATATATAATTTGTAATGTATTTCTTTTTATATAATATAATACATAATGAATAACATACATAATGAATTTATTTTTAAAAAAAATGATACTAAATGCGAAAGGTGATAGTTATAATTAAAAAAAAAAAAGGACCATAATTTAAAGATTTAAAGACTTGTCTGTGACGTCATCTGACTTTTAACCAATAGCAGAGCTTTTGTGACGTTGATTAAATTTCAAAAAAATATTGCGAGCTTTACATTTTTTTTATATAATATAACCTTATTCTTCCAAAAATTAAAAGGAATATGCTTATTTACATTATAATCTAATAGGATGACGCCGAATTGTGGTATATTTTCGATGTTGTCAAATAGCCTGTTATATATTCCCTTATAACTTTACTCGAGATTATATATAGAAGATGCCAATGATGACATTCTGAATTTGTTATGTGGCATAACGCTCATAGTTTAATATAGTATTTATAAGGACATTCCTTTGTTTGGAAAATTTTATATGAAAATTTTATAAGGAAGGCCTTTGTGTGAGAAATTTTATGTTATTATAAAAATTTTCTAGAGTATCTTTACTATTATAAATGTTATTCTAAAAATTTTCAAAATTCTCATAGTATCTTACTATTATAAAAATATTAGTGAAATAACAATTCTTGTCATCCAAAATTTCTGCATTAATGCTTTTTATACTTCTATTAATTCAAATGTTATAAACATTTGAATTGTCCATGATTGAATCCATAATTGTAGTAAATAATTTTTTAATCACTGCTTTACAAAGAGAAATGCCTTGTTTTTGGCTTCATTAGCACAACATAAGACGAGAAATAATCCAATCATCAAGAGCAGCCGCCAATATCTTGAATATAATCCCATTTCCGTTACCAAGAAATAGGACTGAGAACTTAGAAAAAATATAAAACAAGGTTATAAAAGATTGATAAATATGTATCTAATGATATATTTGAAGATTGAAGTAACATATTTCGAACACAATATGGTTTGATTTTCAAGGTAGAAACTTCTTAAGAAATATGTAAAAAAGGACGTCGAAGGCTATATGTATAGTTATGAAAAATAAATAGCAAATATTTAATGCATTTAAAAACAATGAATACATTTTTAGAAGTTTTGTTGTAATATTGAGAATAATATATATCTAATGATATATTTAAAGATTGAAGTGATATTTCATATACAATATGATTGACTCCAAGATAGGAATTTCTCAAGAAAACTTTCTAAAAGCTTATCTAAGACTATATGTATAGTTGGGAAAAACAAATAGAAAATGTTAGCAAACATCTCAATTCAATGAATATATACATATAATAAAATTGTAATGGAGTGAATTCTATACAAGGAATATATTTTAAAAAAAGTGATTAATTTAGCATAAAAGTCAGAAAATCTGTTTTTAGAATTTTTGTCTCTTGCTCAAATGCCAATAAACCGATTTTGATGAAATTTATTATGATAACAGATAAAGCCCTTGAGCAACATATAGGATACTTTTATCTGGATATTACAGATTTCGAAACAGACATGGCTTGGTGAATATTACAATATTGGTACTGCCAATGTCATCTATTAATGTTTTTAGTAAAACTTATGCTCTCTTAAACTTATGCTCTATAGATATAGCATAAATAAAAAAAATTTAAAAGGCAGAATAGTTGTGATGATAATAATAATAATAGTTATAATAGTTTGGATAGTTCAGTTGGATTAGCCATGGTGAAATAGTTAGCGTGTTTGCACTGTATGCCGAAGACGTGGATACAATTCCGACCAGCCGATTGACTTTTTTTTGTATGGTTTACAATAGTGGTTAATACACCGACGTTATTTTTAAATAGTATATTTTTTAACCTGATTTTTGACTTATAATATTATCAAAAAAAAATGTACAGTTAATGCCACCTATTTGCTGTATTTATAAGCTTTATGCTCATAGTAAATGAAGCCTATGTATTGATATTTTAAACAGATCTACGTTGTGTCGGTTTTTATCCATCTTTCATCCATTTTCAATATTTTTATGTATGATTGTTATTCTAAACAATAATCATTAGCGAATTTCATGCGAACGAAGTTGCAGGCATAGCTAGTAATTTTATAAATTTTTTCACATTTTAGGAATAAACATGTATCTAATGATATATTCAAGTTAGGAACTTCTTAAGAAATACTTTCTAAAATTCAAGTTCTTACTTGGAATGGTGTCATGAGAGCAACACGTCCAGATATATTGTTCTCGTTATTACTTCTGTCCAACTGCCAGGATGAATTGACCATCATTATACCATCATTGTTGTACTAAAAATAGTATAAGGGCAATTAAAAATATATTCGATTTCCAAAACTGTTACGTAACGGTTATATACTATATTATACATTATAGACAGGAAATATTTCCAATCAAGGCATCCAATTGGTGCACTGACTGCTCTAAACACAGATACCTAAATTTTCACAAGTTTACTTTTAGAAGCATCACGAAATTCGGACCATTCTAAAAGAATAAAAATTAGATTACATATTAAGAAGGAATATTAAATTTGTAAAAGATATATACATAGAAACATATATACATAGAAATACATATAACATAGAAAGAAAGAACTTGATGTACTTAATTTTGTCCCTAGAAAATATTTTTTTAATAATTTGTAAACTTGAAGATGTCCATATTAATATGAGCAATTAAATTTATAAAAGAATCAATATTTGTAAAAATATTAATAAGAAAGTAAACAATTTTCTATATATATCGCGCTTGTACTAAATAAATTTGCCATGAGTGCGATGGCGCTCGTGAAATCAGTTGCTGTTTAGAGCACGGTAGGGGAGGTCGCTCACACACATTGCTAATTTTTTATCTTTCTACGTGTTACATAAAGTTCAAATTATAATATTATTAGTAACTACAATATAAAAAGGATCCAGGAAAAGAAAATTTTTTACCCATAATGTCGGAATACGAAAATAATTCAAGTGAAAATGATTCTTTTTCAAGTTGTGAAAAAAGTGAGTGGGAGTGACATTGTGGTGCGCTTACAATTAGGTGTAATGCAAATTTTGAGTGATAGTGATAATAGTGACGATAACAATTAGTTTACTGATATGGAGGATGTATCGAACTCCGAAAATACGATGTGACCTTGATTTCAGTTTTTGTTATAATTTTTGTTCACAATACATATTTCCATAATTTTCTTTATATTTTATTATCCTTGTACAAGTTTTTATTAAGAAAACACTGAAAAAATTATTAAAATTTGATAATTTTTGGAAGAGATACAGTTTTTTTTCGATACAAGGGTAAACAACATCAAAAACAAAAGATGTCTTTGGCACTTTTAAGTATATATGAGTAAAAAACCATGACACTAAAACCGTTAATGTAATTTTCAAAGACCAAAAAAGAATTGCAAAATAATGAAAATATTTCTATGAATATTATTAGATCTCTAGAAACTATTGTAAAAACAAACCTGGAAACTGAGCAAAGTATCTGCAGATTTTTTCCATACATGCTTGTGCCTAGCAATGGCTGCAGCCTTCGGTAAAACAGCTATGGTAGAATTCACATTGGCATTGATCTCTCCATAGAATTCGTTTGTTTTGAAGAGGTAGTCTCCTAAGAGGCCAAATGTCAGATAGTCTTTCTGCCACCTCATACTGCCATTGAGAGCCTGCAAATTGTCTTGGTAACGCCACCTGTAGCATTTGGTATAAAGAAAATTAATAGTTAGTGTGAACTTGATTACAAAAATGTCCTCATTATAAAACAATATCTTATGTAAATGGATTATGCTATCCAATTACTGACAACTTTCATATTTTACAAGTGCCTTGTTGTAACAATTAATTGTAGGTTGCGTCACATTAATGGTACTGCTATTCTTTTACAAGTAATGTCTGTTCATATGGCTCCCACGAGATTCACTTCTGACGCTTTTTGGTCATGGAGCTAACGTTCCAAAAACAATATACAACTGTATACGTATGTAACGTTGTGAATGAGTTTTATCGAATAACTATATACAAAAATTGGTCAAGTGCATGTTGGAACATGTGCAGAAAAGGTTTCCCCACAGTTTTTATCTCCTGAAATTGTTGACATAAGTTACCAGAAATAATTTATTTAAAAGCGTTAATTTCAACTTTTATCTAAAATTTTTGGGACTTAAAATGGGGCTTAAAATTAAAAAGTGGTAAATAAAATCACATTTTCAAGACCTATTTAATGATCTACTCCATTCAATATGATCTACAAAAAAATTGTCTAGATTGTACATGTATCGGGTTATCTTCCAAATAAAACATTTTTCGCTCGCTCTGTATTAATTGAGATCTCTATATGATAGACATACTTGCAAAGTTTTATTTACGTGGGTCTAAAAGTATCGGAACTATGAGGCTATGAATTAAGGACAGACAGATGGGATGAAATTATAAACACTCTTTGTTTTATTATGGAATCATAAAAAAATATATTTCTAAAGCTGATAGTGTTGTCAATTTAAAATATTTTAACTTCTGATAACAAAAAAATATAGTTTTTAACCTTTCATATATTCACTTTTATTATTTCATGACGAGTTTTAAAGAAGTCTTCACTGAATTTTTATAGATATCCCCATTAACTTAGGTTTAAACCTAAGCTAGTGTAACAAAAAAGTGTCTGTTATTCATAGAAGTGATTTTGTGTATCAAACTGTGTATATTGGAGGCACGTATTATAAAAAAATATAAATATTTTCCTTGAAATTGCCGCTTTGACAGTGTTTTTTTTCAGATCCAGTCTAGCATTTATAAAGGTTTTTAAAATTTTCTGTTTACTTTGATGTATAGAATCACCTTTATGAACAATAGACACTTTCTTTTTTACACCTGTATATTATATACATTTAATTACACTGTTAGTTTGTCTATTTACATTTGAGCTTCTATATTACTAGTGTCAGAAAAAAAACTGTTAAGCTGATATTTCTAAAGGTTTTTTTTTAATTGATTGTTAACTATCAGTGAAGTATTTCATTATATTAACAAAAGGTTGAGTCAATATATATTACATCTCGCATTTATTAGGCAGTGCCATATTTAGCAAAATAATAAGTTACTGATTGAAAAAAGGAATTTCAATACTATACACTGGTAGATGGAATGCTAAGAAATAACTGAGAAACTTCCAAGATACTAATTTAAGGGAATACAAATCAAACAAATTTAAGATGAGCTAGTTTTTCACTATAGCTCCGCATTCAGTCATCATATACATTTTTGACTAATGCCATGGAGTTTTTTCCAGTAATTATGTTTGCATCTTAAGAGGGCCTTTGACTAAAATAAAAGTAATTTATATAGAAGAATTCAGGCTGAATCATTGTGAAAATCATAACAAGTTCTATTGACAAATTCTTAAGTTTGCGCACTTAGTATATAATGTATGAACATTAATAATTGAATTCCAAATGCCTTAAAGAATATTTTATTTATTTATTTATTTATCTACTTTAATGTATCTAATTGATACATATGGCGAACTTATTGCTACATGAGCAATCTCTTACAGCCAACCATAACACCCGTCCAGCCCTGCTCGACGAACGGCCGGGAATCGAACCCGGGTCTCCGCGGTGCACTGCGTCGTCACAGGCCGTATGCCTTGTGATCAACCCAACACACCACGGCGACGACATAATATTTGGTAGAGACAAAAGGTAACTTAACAATCTAACCTTCAAGCATCTCAGTGAAATTCACGTTTTAATTAATTCAGTTCTTTCTGCATGATGCTCTAACAAAGAGGCAGAAAAATAAAAAATGATAGTTTCAATTTGCACCATTTGATAATATTGCTGATTAAGTTAAGATATTTAGAAGAAATGCTGTGTTCCAAATAAAATTAAATGTCTAATATTCTACATTTTTGACCAACAGACATGCTGCACCATGATAAGAATACATCTTTTTGGGATATTCTCTTTTCCATTTTCTTCCAACAAACCTTTCTGTGACAAATCCTTTCTATAACAAACCAAGTGCTATAACATTTATGAGATTTTAACTTACATAACATTAAAGCTGGTGTCCTTCCATCCCTGGAATGGAGTATTCATTTCTGAGAGCAAGGCATAGATTGTTTCTTTCTGTACTTCGGAGTACATTTTGATTTTCCACAGAATTATGTCTTCAGGCGACCAGCCCAATTTAACTAGCCACTGACAGAACCAATCTGTAGAAGAACATTTGTATCATGTGGTTATTTATTTATTAATCAACAATTTTATCCAAAGGACAAAAAAATCATGGAATTCAATGGTATAACTATGCCATACATATTTTCTTGTAGAACACAGCTCTTATATTTACTTTATTGTTATGTCTCATTAACATTTTGTTGTTTTATTTCATAAGTGGTTTTAATAACGTAAACACTTTGAAGAAAATTGTCGACCGTATTTGAGAATTCGTTTTTCTTAGGTTTTGAGGTTACAAAAAAATGAAAGAAAGATATTTTATGGAAAAATTTCCAAATGAAAAAGTCATCAACAATTGTCTAATAATGGCAAAGGGTCAGACAATGCAATATATTTTCGGACATTTTTTAATTTCGAGTTTTTTAGCTCTATTAGTGCTTTAAAATAAATTTCAAATAAAATCTCAACCTTGATTTTTACATCACTCAAAAGTAAAATTAATTAGAATTCATAAATATTTAGAAAAAAGTTCTATTACATTAAAATTGCAACAAATAGTAAAGCAAGCAAAAACCACAAAATAGTATTTTTTGAAGTCTCAAATAGGACGGAGAAAATATTAAAATTGAAAAAGTTTGTTTTAAATAGTCCTACTTAATAATGTTGATAACGGGAGAAAGTTGCCACAATTATGGGAAAAAGTGTTTGATTTCGTCAATCAGAGGATTTGGATTATGAGAAACATGAATACTTAACAATCTTAGGAGATACTACCTCTATATTTATTGTATTCCATTATTTTAGAGGCCAAAGATTTTGGAATACACTAAGTTTCAAGTCATTATAATCAAAGAACTCACTAACTTTTTGGGTATTTAAAAAGTATGTTGGTTTATGATGTACAAAAACTTGAAAAATAAGATATAAAGCATCAGTTAACAAATTAATCCCGCATAAGGTTGCACTTTAAGTTACTTTTACGCGAGGAGCCTTTGGCATAAAATATTTTTCAATATCTATATTTTACGTTTTTCACCATTGACATTTTTCATTTTTATTTTACGTTTTTCACCAACAGTAAAATGATGGTTCATCTGTCATCATGACATTTGATAAGTTGTTACACGTTGCCAATTTGATAATTGATACTGTTTACATAGGTTGTGCAGTTATTATTTTATACAAAATTTAAACATTTATTATTTTTAGAGCGTAAAAAAAAATTTTACGCTCTCAAAATAATAAAAGTAAATAATTAATTACATAAATGGTTGATGTGGTGTGCTTACGAATAATTACACTTGTATGTATATATTTTGTAACGTCAAAAACTCACCTCTAAACAAGAAATCAAACTCTCCGCTCACAATGCGTCCCGGATAGTACAGTGTAAGTGCACCTCCGTAATTCCAGGTTCCCTTTGTTTGAAGTTGAAGGTCAATGCTCAATTTCTGTGACGGATCACGATTCGCATCCCAATTTAGCATTGCACTCAGGCGTTTAAGTTTTGGCGTTTTGGAATGCAGGTATGTTAGGTAAATGTCTCGGACCCTTGGAAATGGTTATATAATTAGTATATTTTTATACATATTTAACAAAGGAACGGAATGATAAATAATAGCAGAATTGTATTCCTATAGGCAATGGTTTGTGTGTAGCATTCCAGTAAATTCTGAGCTGCAGTAGAAACTAGCAACTTTAGAAACTTTATACAAGAAATATCAGGCAAGAGCTAGATAATTCAAAGAGAGTTTATTAGAGTAGTTTATATTTATGTTTTGTAATAAAATGTTACAAGGAGCTTTCATTTTTTACTTCAACATGTTATATTTATTCTCATAAAAAAAATAGAAAACTCACTGATCAATATGTAAGTCAGCTACTAGGTTGGTGTTATTATTTAGGTCAGCAATGAAGTTCAAACTATATGTTTTCGACTTAAAATCCACTTGTCCGTAAAGACTAAAGTTTTGCTCTGAGTACAGTATGTAGCGCATAAGTGCTCCGTACTTTTCTTTATTGTAGTCACCCTGTGAAGGAAAAAGTTTTAAGTGTAAAAATTATTCTATGTTAAAAGGTACTTTTTCAATATGATTACAATTCAAATGTTAAAAAAATTTTAAAGGTAAGCTTAATGTTAGTTGTGGGTAATCTCGATTTACCTAAGTGAAATGACTCACTGAATCTGAATCAGTAAGAAGAACTGATTGACCTCAATGACTTGATGACTCTAATGAATCAGTAGAACTATGTCCATCGAGATTCATTGCAATTTATTTGATTCTGAATCAAATAGCTCTTATATTATGATCTATATTATATTGAGTTGAAAAATGGATTGTTAATGATTGATTTTCTTTTGTAATTTGCAGACTTAGAACTATCAAATGTATAATGTATTTATGTGATAACATTATACTTTTAGCATTGACCATATGTCAATTTTCAAGTGGAACAGTAGTAAACAGTGATAGTTAGTCATTACTGGGTTTTCCTACTAAATTTTCAACAAGGGTAATTCAATGAGCTCTCATATAATTTACATCTTATTGTCTAAGCTCATACATGAGAAGTATATATATAATACACATGTATTTAAATGATTTGTATTGTATATTTTTTTGGCATTAAATTTGGTAATAAATATGTAAATATATTGCCATTCTAGCATTAACCTACCCATATTAAGTGGAAAGACCGCTAGCTATGTAGATATTATCATACAATGAAAGCCAGATCATGTAAAATATTCATAATAAGTGGAAGCATTATTATGTATCATGTAGCATCATTTCAATACATTAAAAAATATCATCTCATACATTAAAAAAGTGGAAGCATTATTCTGTATCATGTAGAACCATTATTATGTATCATGTAGAAGCATTATTCTGTATCATGTAGAAGCATTATTATGTATCATGTAGAAGCATCATTCTGTATCATGTAGAAGCATTATTATGTATCATGTAGTAGAAATAAAATAAGTAGAAGCATTATTATGTATTATGTAGCATCATTTAAATACATTAAAAATATCATGGCATACATTAAAAAATATCATGTACTATATCTGTATGATTTTGTCATAGTTCATAATTGTAATTTTCCAAATGATTTATCATTTACAGATATAGTTTTCAAATATTAACTATCTGTCGACTGATATTAGTTGTACACTTGGCTGCTAGCGTTCATTTCATACATTTGAATTTTATTAGTTTGTTTTTTTCCGATAGTACCTTTGAATTCTAATTGTTTCTAATTTTTTTCACATTATCCTTATATATCGAATAATTTAATGCAAAAAGTTTTCATAAGAAGACATTCATTGTTGTATGTGGAAAAGTAGTCATTTCATTGTTGTATGTGGAAAAGTAGTCATTTCATCAAAATTAATTTTATTTAAAAAACCTGTCAAGCGATTTGTCTTAAATACCAAGTCAGTGTAAAATGATGTTATTTGAATATTTCGAAAAAAAAATTATTTACCGTTTAATTTTGATGGAAATTGCTCTCAGAATTGTACAATCAACATTACATGTACATACAGAAGTAGTAATTTCAACACGCTTTTCATTTAATTTAAAAAATGCATCGAGCAATTTGTCCAAAAAACTGAGTCAATGTTACATTAACATTTTCAAAAAAAAAATTATTTACAGTTTAGTTTTGGTAAAAATCTCTCTCAAATTTGTACAATTACAGGAAAAGTAGTAAATATACCACACTTAATTTTTTTTAGAAACGTGTCGAGCGATTTGTCTAAAATACTAAGTCAATCCAAAACAATATTATATTAAAATTAGGAAAAAAGCAATATATTTACCATTTAATTTTGGTGAAAATCGTTCTCAAAAATTGTACAATTAACATTATAGAGGAAATAGATATTTCACGAGACTTCATTTTATTTAAAAAATGCAAGAAACAACACAAACATATTTTTTTTATAAACTCTCATAATGATGTTATATGAACAGTTTGGAAAAAATTATACTTTTCAATAAACAAATTTATAATAATTTTTGGATCTTATTGCCACACGGCAACTATCTTAATGAGTTTTGATTACTGTTTCGTGTAATATGGTATGTGTCAAATATCACTAATGTATAAAGAATTATTTTATTATCAAAAATGTGATATATATCTAGGTAGTTTACTTTGTTATGTTATGTACAAAAATAATAATAATGAAAACTATAATAATAAAATAAAATAAAAAGTTTCTAGCTAGAAACTTTACTTAACAAATAAAAAAAAACATACATCACATCTGCAAAACCATTACCAATAAATTGCTGATTAATATAACATTGGCTCGTAATTTTGTATTATCATTTATTGACTTTTGTTAACATAAATTATGACAATGAATTAGTTAGAAAATAAAACAAAACTGTTATTTATGCGATTTTCACCTCTATTAAGAAGTTAGTCTGTCGATTATCTTGCGTAAAACGTGCCTCCCCCGCCACATCCTTGAACTGGGAGCTGGTAATGAGAGCCTTAAGATGATGCGATGCTATGTGTGTGCTGCTCTGATCTTGATAGACGGCAGCTATTATTACATCTAAACCAGTGAACCATATACATGTAGCGCGGATCTGATCAAAAGATATAAATTGCCATTAATAGTTATATTGTAAGTTGTTAAAAAATTTTAAAACGATTTTGAGAAGTTCTACTTGAAATTCACTAAGAAGTTTTATAGCAGATGTAAATTTTTCTTATTTAGTAAACTGTAACGTAAAATTTCCCAAAATGGATAATCGCGACACCAATTTATAAGAATAAATTTTTATTGAATTTTTTTAAGGCTGGTATTTTGTTTAGTTTTTTAAAATTTTGCTACCAACCATTGAGTTCCTTCATATTTGAATACATGACAACATAATGGTACGTATATAATAATTAAGTATAATATATAAGCTACATCACTAAGAACTCACATCAAATTCATGAGGCCTTTTCTCATGCACAACAACCTGAGCGCTGAACGGATGCATGGCGGGCAACGTGATGTTGACATTCCCATCTATGTAGAGTAATGCTCCGGGTGGCCAATACAGCTGCCCGGCGAATTCCATGTCTCGTGTCACCTCCTCATAAGATACACGCGCTAAAGCCGAGTATTGGGCACCAGCCTGTTAATTTATTGCTTATTATAAAACCTCTCAACATATTACTCATATTAAGTTTAAGAAAAGGGATCAGTTGTAATATTTTATTGAGGCACGCACGTCATCCACACATGCTTGAATATAAGTTCTAATAACATTAATATTTAACTCTAATAACTAAAATATGTGTAATATTCTAAATAATGTGTAATATTTAACATTGTTATTTTTTAACTATCATTGTACGCTTTGGTAACTCGCAAATTTCTAATAAATTAGTAACTTGTTTCATGATCAAAAGGCATAGACAATTTTGTATGTCTTATATGTTTATAAAGTTTATAAGTGAACCATGATACAATGGATCTGAATGGGAGCCACTATAAAAATGTTTTTTAAAAACAAGTTTTAACTGTGTTATGTTATATGACCCTGTTAGTCGTTATTAATTATGAAACTTACTTGAGAACTAAAAATTTTTGAAACGTTATAAACATATTGAACTTTATCAATTATTTTCTCATTGAGGGCTAATATTTTTGTAAGCATCAGATGTCATTACTTTGGACCGAAATATAAGGTTATCTGTCAAATGCATAATAGATTAGAAATAAATATAACTATGAGTATGAAATAATTGATAAAAAATTAATATAAAATAACATTAGTTATATAGATTTGTATTCAATAACTTTTGCTTTGGTGCCTTTTTTTCCCTGTTCATATTTTAATACTTCCTACATTCACAAGTCCGTAGCTTGATTTATTTATTTTTATCTAATACAATAACGAAACACTGGTGTACAATTAGGAAATACAAAAATAAATACTAATAATATGAAAGTTTTTACTTATTATGTACATATAGATTGCGCTTCTGACATTTCAATGTACCTCGCTCCAAAGATTAATTAGGCATCCCAAAATTAAGATCTAAGATTTACTTCTTTTCTGGGAGTTTTGTTTTTGGGTTTTTAATATCTATAATAAATCCTAACAATCTACTAAACATAATGTGTAGTTTTTAAGAGAGACAAGTGCAATAGTCCAGAAGGTGGTGCTGTTCATAATTTTTTGGATAATTGTATGAAGAGTTTTTTAAAAACAAATTTAAAAACAAAAAACATTATAACACTGAAATCGAAGTGTTAACAGATAAAATATTTTTAAGAACCTGTCAAGCATGAGTAGAACTTGTATTACAAGGGTTCCGTACATAGTTAGGCACTTACAAACATTTAAGGGTAGATAGTAATTGAATTAAATTATTTACAAACATTAATTTATAACAATTTAAATACATCACCTATCATATCTTTCAAAGGCATTAAAACATGGTGCACAGTTAACAAATTATTAAGATTTAGGATAATCGCTATAGTTTTCCCGCAACTTTCGCATAGACTTCTACAAACTTAATTATTTAATAATTTTAGATTGACTTGTTTTGGAAATAACTTTTCGGAATGTATTTTTTTCATATTTTTCAGTATAGCTCTGAAGGTATACTATTTAAAATCATGAAAAAAATTATTTTTAAGGCCTTTCTTGTTAACCCTTTCAAGCGATACCCCACACTATACATAGAATTTAAAAAAAGGATTTTTCGAGTATATACTTAATTTGCCCTCCCCAAAATTTGAATTGTGGAAACCTAAAAATAAAGAATGTCTTTAAACAAAATCATTCTCGCTATTCTCAATTTTGTTTTTTAAACTTTTACAGAAGAATGACCATTTTTATAAAAATATATGGTTTATTGTTACAATTTTCAGCATTTAGTACCTAGATAATAGTAATTTAAAAAAAAGTTAATTTCGTGCAAATTTAATTAAAAAAAAATTTATTACGAATCTTAAACGATCTTATAATTTATTGATTGAATTTGGTGGGTATGCTTGTCAAAGTAAGATAAAAAATATAAATTGTTTTTTAAGTTCATCACAGTAGTTTAAGGTTTCAATAAATGGCCAGTAGAAAAGCATGAATATATTCAATGGTGTTTCTTTTTTTAGTAATAAAATATTGTTGAGTATATATAGCTTTTTGGTAACATAAATCATGTTATAAGACAGTTAATTATGATCGATATTATGTTTCTCACTGTATAGTGAAATGGTCATTAGAGTTAAGTAAGAATTATTTAACTTTACAAAAAGTTACGACATAATTTATATATTAAATTTAAAAGTAAAAGGGAATTTATAAACAAGCAGATTGACGTCTAAGCCTAACCTATTCCGGAAAAGTTAAAAATTACAATAAAATTAAAAGAAAAGCTCACTTCTTCAAAGCTCAGCAGGACATGGATCTCCGGTCTATGTAAAATCAAATTGGACAAAAGTTTCACTCCGTCCAACTTCTTATGAAGCGCAAAGTCAAATTGCAGTTTCGAATTTTCGTCTCGCAGCTGCCTCGACGAACTCAAGTTCAAACTACACTCGATGTGGCCGCTGGAACTCTTTATGGAAGAAAAGAAGTTTTAAATTAATAGTGAAAAAAGAACTATCAATTATGAGATTAAATGTTGTCCCAGGTTTTGTGGTACACTTAGATCTTTACTACAAAAAACGTACATGGTTTATATGAAATGTTGGTTACATTAAAGCCATCATATCATAGTCCCACAATATTATAATCAAATAGGGTTTTTTTTTATTTTTACGATGTGCTAAAATACTATATAAAATGTTATTTGTAAATAAATTAATATTACCACTTTGGAGGCATCTCTATTTGTATATCTTTGCAAACAGGTATTCCATATTAAACTGGGTTTGATTCTCTATTAATTAGAATTCAATATTTGTGACTCCTTAGTTAAAATGGTCATATGTCACCTGCCATAAGTGTAAAGAGAATTGTGACAATTGTGAATTCATGTTAACATGGTGCCTTAACAAATTGAAATCTGATCAAGTCGAGACGTGGCATGCAGGGTGGCTATCCCAACTTAGAAACCTATGACTTGGAAACAAAGTGTAATCCAATGTATTTTCATGGCAATAATTTCTTCAAAAAGTGCCACAGCACAGAAGTTACACATTTGCTTGGGACAAATTATGAAATGTATTTACTGATTGAGGTCTTTATTTATTGGGTATACGTAAATATTTTCCACTTTAAAATTTGACATTTGACAGTTGAAACATTTTCCATTAAAATTTTTCACAAAATTAATTGTGAGTGTCTTTATAATTAATGTAGATTAGCAACTAAGCAGATATCATCATATGATGACATGGGCAGGAAATGTGTTAAGTGAGGAAATGTGTTATCATTTAAGCAGTTCTATTAAAATTTTATTACTGTTCTGTTTCTATAAATTATAAGGTGATTATATATATCTATAATCTTTCTCAAAGTATGGGTTTTCCAACCCTAAAAGAATTTTTTTAAATTGGATGTGAGGTTTCAGAGATCAGAGTGAACAAATAAACAAAGCAAACAATCCTCCATTTTATGTTGCTCTGCGAATTTTATTATGGATTAATTAGTTGAGTTTGGCTTAAATTTTGTGTTTCAAACAAAATTTTTTGTGCCGCCGAATTGTTAAAAATATTAAAAAAGGTCTATGGTGACTCGAATATGTTGAAAACACAGGCATATAAGTGGTACAAATCGTTCAAAGAGGTGCGTGAAGTGTTCGAAGATTTGTTTGACATCAAAAAAATCAAATAATTAGTACCTGAAAATTATTATTTAGTCATCATTTCAGTTGCCTCGAGAGTGAAACATTGAAAAAATGAGCGTTCATAGAATTTTAACCAATGTTTTCTCGCAAGAGATGCTTCACCGCAAGACTATTTCCAAAAGATCTTAAAGTCTTGCAAAAAGAGCATCCATTGAAAATATCTATTGATCAATTGAATCGATTGATTTGAATGAATCTATTGAATGATTGAATTGAATGAATCAGTCCATTGAAGACATTGATTGATTGATTGAAGATTCAAGTGGATGATTCAATTGGAAATTCGCAGCATGAATTAAAGGCTACACCACTTTCGGCTTATGCAATGTATATGGAAGAGTGTCCGGTGTCATCACAGTTGCAAACAATGGGGATTACTTTGAAGGTGACAAAATAAATTTTGAAGAATTAATTTTAATTTATGTGTTTTTTTAATGATTCTGTGTAGTTTTTATATAGAAGTAGCTAAAATTATTATTATTTCTGTACAGTGAGGATTACAGATTTACAAAAAAATTTAATTGAAAAGATAAATAGAGAAATAAATATAGCCTATGAAAATTGATCGGCTGATTAATGATCATATCAATATGACATATATGGAGTTAAAAAGTAATTGAAAAATTAATTATGAATATCTCGTAGTGTGTACTTGAATTCAAATGCCATGGTTAGTTTTGTTTCCTTGGAGCCTTTCGAATCATACAGTTAATGTTTTCAAGTTAAAAAAACTTTTTTTGAATATCAATACATTACAAAACTTACCACATATTTGACATCTGTAAAGAAGTTTAGGTGTGGATAAGACGTAAACTCTAGACCTAACTCTCCATAAAGGTTATACCGTGACCCAATAGCTCGATTGCTAAGAAGCGCATCGATCTTGATGCTTTCCTTCCGCTCATTCAGGAACTGGTAATCCAGTCTAAGCCGGGCTCCCTTGCTAGGTCCATTCCACGTTATGTAACCGATTAGGCGACTGGCTAGACGCTTAGTTTGGAATTCGAGTAAAACATCACATTGTGCTACGCCTCTCTTCTGAGATACACGGAGAGTTCCTGCAGTATAATATATGTAGTAAAACATTACAATGTAGTGTATTTAAAAATAAGTATAAAAATTGTCTTCTGCTCTTAGATTTCAGACAAGACAAGAGTCACTTATAAAAATGTTGTGGGATTAAGTAAGACTTGTCTATTCATGCCATGTAAAGCCTTTTTTGTCTGGAAACTATCTCAGATAAAAAAGACCCTTGTATTGGAACAATCTTTTTCCTTCATTTTTACTACTTGTTATTAATTATTATAAAATATATAAATAAAGAACTAAAATATCAATATATTGAAATTAATACATATTAAAAAAGTGTCTTAATAGAGCCATTGCGAAACTGATAATTCCCAAGAAGAAGCAGACAATGAAAAAAAACTCAAACTTGTTATTCTTTAATTCTACTTGCAAAAAAGTTGTCAAGATTATGATTAGCCAGTGGCTGCTAAAAAAAATTGAAAATATACCCGCATCGGCAGAAGAATTTAAATATGTCTATTTAAAAAGGGAAATGGCTCACTTAAATGAGCTCAACAAAAAATGCAAGGCCGGAACTCTAATATTTTGACATCGTCAGACAAGATAGAAAGCTTTTGCACTAGAAAGGTTAATGCTATGGATCAGTCACGCTACTAATGGTAATACTGAGATGTTCCCAAATGTAATTGTAGCCGACAAGAAAAAAATGTGGAGGTTTTAATAGTGAAACACTTGCAGCTTCTAGCAGAAAAAATGAATTTCTATTTTCCTAAGAATGACTACAACCAATGGACTGGGTTCGAAAACAATTCTCTGATAGCATTTCCCTCGAACACTTACCAATTAACAAGCAGTAAGAACTTACAGGGCTAAAAACAGACCAGACATTAAAACTAAAATATGCTGAAACAGAGTTAACACATTTTTGGGTGCACATAAAAAATGAGTATCCTCTGCTTTCAAAGAGTGCTATCGCTATACTTTTGCCATTTGCCACGACGTATTTATGTGAATTAGGATTTTCAAATCAGACAACAATTCAAATAAAAAAAAGAGAAGGCTTGAGAACTATCGACGGAGAGACGAGAGCAGCCTTGCCAACTATTACTCCAAATTTTGACTCATATTTCTCATTAAATACCTTCCGTTCTTTATACACAAATTGCTTAGTAATAAATAAACAATAATAAAAATAGGTTTTTAATTTATAGTGTATCATTGAAATTACCTACTTTTGTAGGTGTACCTTGAACAGAAAAAAATTGCGGAGCACTGCAATAAAGCATTTAGGTCATTTTTCTATATAATATCCTTCTCCAGAACTATTTAATGTATGATTATAATTAAGTAAAAAAGCAATATTTATATTTTAAGTTATCTGTGCTCATATTGCAAAAATATTGATCAGTTTGCTAAGAATGCTACAATATACAGTAGATATTGTTTGTAACGGCATCAGTTATAAAAATGTACTGGTCGTAAGGGGGAAAGTTAATGGTCTCGATCGGATCCCATAAAATCGCGTTATCTGAAAAAGCGCTTGTTACAACAGTGCTTATATATCACATTTAGCAATATCTTTTTCAAAGGATTTCGGAGAAGTATATTGATAATAATGACTCTATCATCTGTTTGTTTTCATTTAGTAGAAATAAAACTTACATCTGGCATCCGTCACTTGAGAACACTTTTGGCAATGGCTAATTTATAAACAAAGTTGAGTTTCTCACTTTAATAAACAACTTTTCATAAAGATACATAAAAATATCATAACTTCTAAACTATTTATTTTCGAGCATATAATATTTTTTTAAATGACTTGTCACAATATTTTCCATCTAAAAAACCTGTATATGTATATAAATATATATACATGTATATATATGTATATATATATATATAAACTTTTTTCTAATATATATATATATATATACATATCAAAACAAATTTTTTTGCAACATTAGTTAACCAACATATCAATTTTTATTCTACTTTACTCCATAAGTACATATTTTCTATACTTATTCTGCAGTATAATGAAGTGTTAGTTAAACTGACTATCATCATTTACATATCTGAAAAATAACCTCAACATTCTAAACGAATAAAAAAGTGTTATTACCTGCCAGTTCTGTAATCCTTTCGTTGTTCACGGCCAAATACAATTTAGGAATATAAGCATAGCCATTTTTCTGTGGTTGCTTTGTCAAAGACATGACCGCGTCAAAGTGCTTCTGTCCATCGATATCGAGTACGCTCGCCAGGTACTTTTCGCCCGGTAAATTTTTGTATGTCGCGTGAGCTTTTAGAGTGTTTTCTGCCGATTGAAATATCATGGACGCAGTACCCGAGTCTTGTAGTGAGCTCACTGTGGCGTTGAACATTCGTTTAGTCTGAAAAACCATTAGGTTATTTAGTTTTTTTTTCGGGACTCCTCAGTAAATTTTTTATTTTTAATCAAATGTTGATAAATTGACTTTCACAAGGAATTTATGTAAAATTGAGTTATGAGTTATGCCTTTAAGTTGTCAGTTACCTTTAATGCCTTTAACTTGTCAGTTTAAATTTTTTTACAATCTATATACAGTGTTTATTATATAATCATCAACAACAAATTTAAAAGATGAGGGTTAAGAGAGGGATATTTATTGTAAAAACAAAGAATAAAACCAGTAGTAAAGCTAAAATTGCACGGTCTATGTACTATATTTGAATTAACTTACATAATTCAGGCTATATATGACTATATTTGACTTAACTTACATAATTCAGGACACTTAAATCATTCAAATTGAAGATTGGCATTAAAGAATGGAATCTCCATTTCATAATAACAAGCACAAATCTAATTTTATAGGGTTGCTTCAATTTAGTGTCTATAATGATAATAGAGGAGTATTCTTAGCTATTTAAATGGTAATTATTTGATACCTACAGTATTGATCTATATTATTTATGTAAAATATAATAAATATAAAATTATACAAAATACACATACATTTTGTATAAAGGCATCATTTAGTTAATGTTTCTACATTGGAATTAGGACAATAAATTAGCTTTAGCAAATATATTTTTTTCTTTTTTTTATTTTGTGGCGATTATTCTCTCCAGAGAGAACTTTTGCCAGTGTCAAGTTTAGAATTGTTGGTTAGGCAACACTGACTAGATTACACTCTGATTATTTGTCACTGTTGGTTGATAAGAAAAATAAATGCCACTTTTTTTTGGTAATTTTAATTTACTTTGACATTCTGGGATCTGGTAAGCACTTTTCAGAAAATTAGCCTTTTAACTTGTAATTTTCAGAAATGTGCCAATTTTACAGTGCTTTAGCCTACCCATATTGACAGTATACAATTGTAGGTAGATAGGGCACAATACATGGTTAGATTTTATTAGAAATTAATGTAGAAAGAAAAGTTTTTCGAGAAAGTAAAGTTAATCGAGAAAGTAAAGTTAATCGAGAAAGTAAAGTTTATAAGTTCTTTAGGATGACAAAAAAGTAAACACATTAATCTACATAGTTACAAGAAGTTGTTTAAAACAGAAGGACACATTAAAGGTACTATTTGAATTCAAAGAATTAAAAACTATTATAGTGATTTATGTAAGCAATTTTGCATACGCATTAGTAATTTTTGGTAAATTTGTGTAAAAATGGTAAATAAATACAAGCAAATTTGAATAACATACCTTGCTGTCGGGTGTGTCAAACGAGAAACTTATTATATCTGCAGTGTCGTTCGACTTCCAATCATACTTGAATGAATATTTCTTGGCGGTGGGATCGACCTTCTCGAGAGAAACCAAATATTGTGCTGGTCCACTCATCAAAAAGTATGGTGCATTATGGAGGTTTGTCATGTTGGGAAACTGTAAAGATTGTAAAATTTTTAAATGGGTTGGAAATAAAAATAGAAATATTTTACCTGACACAAGATTAACATTTAAAAACAACTGCTAAAAAATTTAATTTTAAAAAAATTTTAAAAGTATAAAATTATCTTAAATATAAAGGCATCATCTAATAGAGAAGCATGGAATCTATGACAATAAACTAGCTTTCCAAATAAATTTGATACATTTGTTTAGACATTTTTTTTTATTTTGGCATTCTGTGTTTGGTGAGCGCTTTTTAGAAAATTTCCCATTTAACTGAGGAAATTTTAGAAATGAAATGTCTCAAACTTTCAGGCTACCAATATTAACAGTATACAATTATAAATAAATGAGGGACAATACACGGTTATATTTTAGATATAATTTAGGTGAATATTAAAAATCTAAATCTCTTCGAGTTTCAGATTACAAATCTCTATGACATTTTGCATAATCTTCCAAATATTTTATAAAGATATTCAAACATAAAAGATAGACAAAAGAGGCCTTGGAGTAATGTTGGTAAATACATAATTGCATTTTTTTTAAATTTAACACTGAAAAATAAAATTATTCCAGCTCAAATGTTTATTGATTTTTTTTACCCAATTACCTGATATGCAGCGCATATTTTGATTCCGATAGCCTTATCCACAGCTGTCCAGCTGCAGGTTGAAGCTTGGATTCTATTCTCATTTAAGCCCATCTGATGATTCTCTTTCTCTCCATGCAATATTATCAATTCAGATCTGCAAAGACGAGTATATTATTGCATGAAATAAAATCCTTTAAGAAATTTATATTTTAATCAAGGCTATTCAAAGATAAAAAACAAAAACAAGTAAAAAGTAATTTTTTTTATATGACTTTTCTATATGAAAGGAATAACATACTGCAATATTTGCAAATTTAGCTTTTCAGATAATTTTGAAAAGCAAAAACTGCTTGTAAAGGAGAAAAAACGGGTTTCAAGGAGAAATTAGAAAGAAACAATTTATTTTATGGATCATGACTAGTCCGTTAAGCATAAAACATTTGTACTTTTTCAATATAAATTTTAAACACATTTTTCTCAAAACTATTTTTCACTTTATCAAATAGTTATGAAAAATTCAAATTGAACACAGTTTTTCTGGAACCATTTTTTTAAGGATATATTTTTTATAATTTTTACAGTAAACCGAAATCGATAAATGCCTTTTTTAAAATAAGCAGTAGCCTGGTAAATGTAGTAAAAACTCTCAAGTAAGTCTCTTTTTTCAGATGTATTTATAAAATAATTCAGTTTTTTTATTCAAAAAAATTTAATCCATGATGAGGGAAATTATTACAAAAATTGTAAAATGCATAATTTTTGTTTTAGATTGAATATATTAAGTTCTATATTTTTCATAACGGAAGGCCTCATTCTGAGTATCGAAACAAACATTGTTACATTTCAAGCCTATTTTATAAGTTTTTTTATCACATATTATTTATAATTTTTGCTTTTTAAAAGTAGGCCAAAAATAAGGCATACATGAGTTCTTCACCTTAAAAGTTTTGTAAAACCTAATCTACAAATACTTACTTTGCACCAAAAATTTCTTGCTTGTTATGTGGCAATGAAAGGTCCAGATGTACCAATGACGTCCCTCTGAGTTTCAACTTTGCCTCTACAGCTGTGCTCGTATATAGACGCATGTTGAGACGAATGCCAGTTGAGCTGAGGCTGCCTGCTCTCACACCCATTGTAGCTGCTATGTTCAGCGCTATGCTAGAAGGCGAATTGTTATGTTGCTTTAGTGTTGCGAGTAGGAAAACAATAGTGTATTTTACGTTTACTAGTGTTGTTTTTGTACGTTTGTAAAATGTTCACAGGGTATATAATCACCGTGACATTGTGGTTTATTGGCAGCAGTTACTGTGGAATAATTTCAAAGGTAAACATTATGTTTGAAATAGAAATGAAATAGCAAAAAAGTTTACAGAAAAAAAAACAGAGTAAAGAATTACTTTATTATCAATAGAGCAAGCTATAAGCTGCTATCTGATTTTTTGTATTACATAAAGAATTTATTTGGTTCAGGTTTCGATTACACTAAAATTCCGTTTTAGATGTCATAAAGTTTCTGTTTCATATATATTCTTAAAAAAGTATAAATTTTAAACCATTTGAAGTAAAAAAAATATTAGGAATGGGAATAAAATGAAAAAATGTCATAAAATTATATTTTTATCATAATTTCATTAAGTTGGAATAATGTACTTACAGATGTTGAAAATAAAAGCTCTGTTGCAAATTTGTTACGTAAATATATTTTGTAACGTATGAGACAATCAATATTTCGGTAAGATTAATCGCACACTAATTAGTAACGGTGAAAATTTATGCAACCTACGTAGTTAACATGGAAAAATATGTATAGAAAATTTTTGAGGGTAATTTTTTTTTAATTACGTCTATCAACATTCAACATACGTGAGCTATTAGCAAAGGTGAGCTATTAGCAAAGAAACTTTTCAAAAAAAGTATCTTTGCTAATAGCCCACCTAATGATGTTGACAACGAAACCTAGGTTGTGGTAAACAAGAAACTAGAAATAATACTACATCACGTAGTTTCATTTAATTATTAATAATGAATTTCTACAAAATTAACGCCAAATATATTCAATACGTCCATCATGTCATGTATCAATTATAAGGACGTTCTTGAAAATGTCTACAAGGAATATGCCCCCCCCTAATCATCAAAATTACTGTAGTAAAGATTATGAAAGAAATAACTTTAGTAGAAAGTATACTAATAATTCTAAATGCCATAGATTTTAAGAAATTCAGAATATTTTTACGATTGTGAAAGGTATAGGTACTAGACACTATGTTATTTTGTCAAAAATAATATTTATATCTATAAATAATTCAATGGAATTACTATGCATACCTAAATGTTTGTAAGTGCCTAACCATGTATAGAACCCTCGTCTTGCGAGTTCTAATGTTATAAAAAACAAATATAACTTGTCATAAGTTATTATTATTTATTGATGTTTTATATAACATTTAAAAAAAACTTATAAAACATAGTGCTCGAAAAATTTCAAAATTTAAAGATATTTCGTAAATGAGATAACTTAATTTTTTTTATGGATTAAATTGTTTCCTTCATTTTTCCTGTTTGAGTTATAAACATATAATTATTTTATTTTAACTATAATTAAATAAAAAAATGTGTATATGGCAAGTAATTTATAATATTATACTTTTTGAGCAATTGATGAAGTATAACCTTATATAAATAAATTATTGCCTACAGATGACTGTCTTCATTTGAGCTTGATTCACATATGAGTATTTTTTAATTATAAGGTTGTGTAAAATTGAATTTTTTGCATTAAATTCAATTTTACATAATCTTTCTGAACACCTAAAAATGGGATATCAGAAAGAATAGAACACCAATTCTCATTTATCCTCAGAACATAAACATAACTAAACAACTAATCATGACCATTATTAATGAAAAATATTTATTTATCCAGTATAAGTCTCATCAGTGTTATGTCATTAAGCTAATACCTGGGATGAATCTTGCCCTCAAAATCAAGGCTTTTAGTTGTGAAAAAGTTTTCTGTGCCGGCAATCGAACCGGCCATCTTTAAGTTGACGTAGCTCGTGCCCATCAGGTTCAGCGTGAGTGGCAAACCACATCCAGTAGGTACAACATATGTCGTGTCAAGAAATAGTGAAGCTTTCTTATACGATATTTCCTGAAATGAACATTGAAAATTTTATGATATTCAAATAAACACTTTCAAATTCAAAGAAATTGATGAAGGAAAAACATAATTTTTTAGGATAGCAGAAGGTTTTTTGTCGAAGAAAAATTGATCCTTAACAGCTGGAAAGTGCGAAGTGTTGAACCATATTTTTAAAGATTACCCTGTACTTTCATATATCCTTATTTCTTTTCCATCCCTAGTGCAAAACTATCCAAATAAATAAATCTTAATTATATTTTCTCTAGGCGTATTTCCAACTTCGGTGTTACACCATAGTCTCTCTTCATTTCTTTAATAATTTCTATATTGCATATGTTATTTACTTCTATCCATATATTGCATTAAATATTCAAAATTTGTTAATTTTTTGCATTCATTTTGTTGTTGAGTAATACATACGTTTTAGACTGTGTTGTTGAGTAGTACATACGTTTTAGAAAAGTGTGTTTGAATGGTTGTTACTCAATAACAACTAAACAATCAGACATATTTTCATTAAACTTTGTACATTTTATAACTTTGTACTTTGTACTGTTTATGTAAAAAAAATATAATTCATGTAGGTCAGCTAAGCCAATATAGTTATTACAACATGTTCAATAAATTGTATAATATTTATTTAAAATCTATTGTTCATGTAAATCGATATATCAAAACCTACACACAAATCCCTCAGTTTTATTGGAAACTCCTTACGGTTGAAGGAGTCGGCAAAAGCTAGTAAAAAATATTGAAATGAAAATTGTTTTAATCCGTGAATTCTGGATGGGACAACTTGTAGGACTATGATAAAAAGAGATTCACAACACATCCCGTTTATTGCTACGGTTCTACATTAGTCGCAATATTATTTAATCAATATTTGTACTGTAAATTTATGAAGAAGTAAATATGGTTTTGTAGTTAGTTTGAATACAAAATATTTAATGTACATCTAGGTGAAAATATATATTTTAAACAGAATTTGGTGTCCATTCATTCATCTGTCTGTCCCATAAACAATTTAAAGTGCCGAAATTTGCTAGAGTTATAGTAAACAAAAAGTTTTAATTCAGTCAACCAGAGGTATTCTTACGAGGCAAAATAAGTGACCATAAAAATTATTCCAAGTCTATTTATATACGAGTGTGACTCATACATAACTGGGTCTTGAAAAAGGCATTGCAAAAGTTGTACTTTGATCACTTTAGCACCACTTTCCCATGCAAAAGTCCATTAAAATTACTTTTCAACATTTTTTTCACTTATAAAAAACCTGACGTAAATATATATGTTTGTAAAAGTAATTTTCAATATATAAAAATGGGAGTAAAATATGAAAGTAAACAAAAAATGTAAAGATAATGATATTTCACCATTTCCTTATATAAGCTAGTTTTTTTCCTCAACTTTGTTTGTGTTCAATTTAATACAACTTAAAAAAATTACTCCGATTTTTCTCCGCATGTATCTTCATGTATATCAGTGTATTGTGTATATCTATATATATATATATATATATACATATATATATATATATATACACACATATATATATATATATATAATATACTTTTCATATATTATATATATATAATATGTTAAACTGAACCATTATGGTCACTAAAACTATAGCCATTAAATTGATATTCTTCCTTTTTTAATTTAAATGAATGTCCCATATTAAGCTTAAAGCATTAACTTAACAAGCATTATACCATTTTTTATCAGTACAATGTCTTGTGGTAATTAATATTTGTGGTTTTTGGGGTAAACATTACTTTTGTATGGACCTCTGCTTATCAGCAAGAAGTAAATTTATATATATTTAAGTAATATATTAAGTAATCCGCTTTGATATAAGGAACGATATCTAAATATATAAAATAATCAACTCCTAAAAAAACAATAAGTGTTTTTATTCCACAGAGTAAAAGCCCCTTATTGTTTTGTTAAGGATTAAAGTTTATCTAGGAGAAATGCTTTCAATTAAAACTTACTTTTCCAGATAATATCTTGTTGATGTGATACAATGGGTTAAGCTTCTTCAGCGAGCTCCTTATCTCACCATCGCCCTCTGCATTCCAATATGAAATTTCATTACCAAAAACTTTGATACCAAGGTCAGCCAGAGGAAATTGGTGATTCAAAGCATCATTCTTGTATCCGAGCGAGTCTATTTTGGATCGTACTCCCTCTGCCTTGTTGATAGATCTAAACATGCGGAGGGCTTCTAGTTTTTCTTCGACTATGGATTGGCTTAGTGGGCCGTCCGCTCCAAAGACACTTTCAAAGTATTTTTCGAATCCTTCACCTCGTGCACGGACCTGGTCAAATTGTAAAATAACTTGTAAATTTCTTTTATTTACACCATCACACAATTCTTTAATGTGATGAGGTAAGTTGTGGCGAAGGTTTATTGTAATATATACTTATTTTGTACAGCATTCAGCTTCTATGATTACAGTGTCATATTTTTTGGGCATAAGATAGAAAATATAAGTTCTTAGTGAAAACATACTGATTTTAGTGACTTACCTCTAACAAATTGATACTCTCACCAAACATGTCAACTGTCAAGTTTAAGGATACTGATCTTGGAATGTAAGAGTCGGGTGAAAATATGACATTGGCTTCATAGTTACCTCCTGGAAATAATGACAAATTATACACATCAATTTAAGTACTTAACCAAATAATGTGTTAGTATTTTTGTATTACGACTTTTATTATCTTTTGGACAGTTTCACAATTTCGCACACAAAGATAGACTTTACTGGCAAAAAAATGTTTTTAATGAGTTTTATAGAATCAAAGCGCTGTCAAGGAATTTTAAAGCAAATGAAACAGGTAGACATTTGAACGAGTAAAGTCTGGTAAATATAGAAGATGAAGGAAACATTGTACCCCAGTTTAATTATTATTTTCAATTTGTTAGCCATTTTGTTTCTCCATTTTTTGTCTTTTTTTTGTCCATTTTTTGTCCTTTAAAAGAATATAATGAAATTTGACCCCACCGTAGACGAGAACAAGTATGATATCAAAAAGTAATATATGTCTTAAAAAGTTTTTTCAAATCTTTCATTTTCATGCAGAACTTGTCAGAAATTAAAATAAAAAGATCTTATTCAATTTTTCAGTTCGTTTACATATATTTTTTTAAGTATTGCCTTATACTTGTGCGAACAAATATCAATTACTAATTAATTATTTATCTATTCAAAAATGGGCTAAAAATAATTTATGACAAAATGTGTATTTCAATGTTTTTTCCAAATAATTTTTATGTGAATATACACTTTTCAAAACATAATTTTTTTAGAAGCCTGTAATCCCTAAAAAAATTGGATAATGTTAGGTTGGGTTGAGTTATGTTGGGTTGGATTACATTGGATAATATTGGGTTGGGTTATTTAGGATAGGGTTAAGTTGGAAAATGTGGCATTGGGAATTTCACCAATGCAAGTCCGCATACATAATTTCATTGTAAGATTTAAATTACAAGTAGTAGTTACTATTAATATAAATAGATACACCATACATTTGTGTGACTACAGGTCGAGTAGCTAGACATTTCTTTGTGTTGTATAATTGCAAACTAAATGAATTTTTGACAATAATAAATTCGTATATCTTGTTATTAAGTGCACCGAATCCAATGAAATAAAAAATAATATTACTTCTGGTTAACCCCTACATTATTCAATAAATTACACTTTAATTGAATCAGTAGCTTTTATGTGACACATGTTTAAACAAACAGACAAAATTTCCAAAAACTTGTTGAAAATATTACTAGCTTCCAACACAGTGTCTGGCCGAGAGCTAACTTTCTTGGCTTGGAATATAAATATCTTTCAGTTTTTCTAAATTAAATATGTGTAGCCCTGGATGACGATGGTCAGAGAGAGATCAATTTTTTTTTAATAGTTGGGGTCAATGCTTAAAATTTCCAAAAACGACATTTTTGTATTCTGTCACTTTTATTACGTAATATATAACACTTTTTTTCATAAATGTGCAGACATGACAATTCTTGGTGTATTATATTAGGTTATGTTTTGTTGGTTTATGTTGGGTTGGGTAATATCATGTTTTGTTGGATTGGGTTATGTTGAGTTGAGTTAGATTATGTTGGGTTGAGCTTGGTTATATTGGGTTATGTTAGACTGGGTTGATTTATATTGATTAATATTAGTTTAAGTTATCTTAGATTATTTCAGTTTGGGTTAGTTTATTGTGAGTTATGTTGGGTTATTTTGGTAATGTTGGATTAGTTTTGGGTTATGTTGGGATGGGTTTAATCATGCGGGTTATATTGGGTTGGACTGGATTATGTTTTGGGTATTTTGGGTGTATGTGTTGGGTATTTTGGGTTGGGTTATGTTGGGTAAGGTGATATTGGGTCGGGTTGAGTTATGTTGTATTGGATTATGTTGGGTTGGATTGGGTTATTTTAGGTTGACTTACGTTATGATGGATTAGGTTGAATTATATTGTGTCTGTATCATGCATGTGCCTACTTTCGGATTACTTACTTAAACGCATACCTTTTTCGAATCACTCTACACTTCACCACTGGCCACGGCTATTTT
Source organism: Druceiella hillmani (assembly GCA_039881145.1). NCBI lineage: Eukaryota > Metazoa > Arthropoda > Insecta > Lepidoptera > Hepialidae > Druceiella > Druceiella hillmani. The sequence goes on along the minus strand of JAYKKI010000010.1, from coordinate 10,405,243 downwards.
GGCAATTTATGTCCGGGTGGAAAATTTCATTATGCAATTAAAAATACACCTACTATTAACATACCAAGCGGCTAGGTACTTCTTTTTTGTTTTACTAATAATGCAATTGAAATGAATTTTTAAAATATTTTCTAGTTTTATTATATGTATAGATGTAAATTGATGTAAATCTTTGATTTCCAACTATTATTATTCAAATCTCCATCTTCCACCATGCAAAGTAGTCAAAGTCTACTCATTTCAATCCACGCAGTTACAATATGTATGTTACGCTGTAGGCTCTGAAAATTGTAATGCGTGAAATCTAGTAGAGCTTAATAAGGCAACATGTTTCTTTGATCACGGATTTCTTTTTCAAAACAATTAAAAAAAATAGTGCAAAATTTGAAAAGTGCCTTATATCTAATTGTATGATGGATTTTACTTATTATAATGTGGTAAACAGTGGTCGTATAATGAATTTTATTTGTTATAATGTATTAAACTAGTTTTCGAAGCTGGTTTAAAATTTTTTATACATGTACTTACATGTGTAAAAAATTTCATGGAATGAGAAACAATTATATATATATTACCAGCATTATACTGATCGAAGAAAACACTCTGTTCGTAGTTCTTGGAGAATTTTCTGAAGTCCGGTTTGTGGCTCGGCTCTGGAATATTGCTCCCAGATAGAAGGCCTTGTATTTCCACACGGGAAGGTATTGAAGATTTACCGAGATTGTCTAAATGGCTCCATACAAATGACGAGGCTGAAAAAATTTATTTAATTTCTAAAGTTTCTTACATCTATTGTAGGATAACTTATTATATCAAAGACTAGTTTCTTAAATTTATTATTTGTTAGTCAATCCATTGTAGTAATATATTTGTAAAGATTATAGCAACTAATAACAATTTTTGCTAAATATTTAAACTGTGATGTAGATATTAGGTTTTTAATCTCATGTTATGAGTTTAAATTGAAAAAATTATTGAAGACTGTGTCTAGTTCAGAATGGTAGTAGAAACGTAAACGTACTTGGTAAAAGATTTGGAATATCATTTTCGAAAGACTGGTGAAATATTATTTTTGAGTAAATTTTTTTAAATCAGTTACAAAATCATAGATATATATCATAAAGTCTAGATCTTGAAATTTAAAAGTTAATTTTTGACAAACAGTTATTCTATCTAAATATTCGTGGAAGTGAGTAGATGCAATTTAGTGATTTGGTTTTCACACTGAGTACAATGATAAAAGTACTAGGTAAAATGTCGTAAGTACTTTTAAAAGCTATTCTAGTTTATGTATCAATTTCCTTTCAGGCATTACTAGTTGATTGTAGTGACTGAAAGGGAGTGTTTATTCCCTTTTAACAAATTATAGTAAAGTGCTTTACTATATAACATTTTAGTTCAAGATGCAAGTTTAATACCTTGATGTACACTTTCGTGACGCAGAGCGTGCAATATTTTTCTTATCGTAGCCAAGTTCGGACACCTCATTACTTGCAGGTATGATGCCAGTCTAACTTCAATGTCGACGAAATCTTCCCGAAATATATGCAGAAAATACTCTCTGTCAAATATGGAAAATTGTTCATATTAAAATGGTTTCATTCTTTATTTATCTTTTCTAATGGTTATTGAATTGTAAAATAAAAAAAATTTTGATAAGATGATTATTATACCTGAAATTAACATTTAGTAGATTTGGGATTAGTGGACAAAAAAGGTTAAAAATTAATAATATTGTATAACACATAGGTACATCAAGGTGATTTCACTAATATGTTCCCTAGGAAAATAATTTTTTTTTGCATACAATTATATTTATACCAACTTGATTTATACATAGGAAAAGTTATTTTAATTCCAGGTGAATATTAAACCTGAAATTGACATTAGTACATTTGGTAGTAATAGACAAAAAAGGTGAAAAATTAATAATATTACATAGGTACATCAAGGTGATTTCACTAATATGTTCTCTAGGAAAATGATCTTTTTTTGCATACAATTATATTAATACCAACTTGATTTATACATAGGAAAACTTATTTTAATTTCAAAGCGAAGTTAACTATTTCATTAGCTATTCCTCATTCTTTTATTTGATTCTTATATAAATTCTTCCCTTTCATAGGTATCTATTTAAACTTTTATGCATATACCCATATATGAATAAACACAAAGCAATTTTTTTGAACCCGAACTAATTACATTAATTACTGGGGTAATTTTAATGAAACCTTGCTATGTTTTATGTAATATTAAGATACATCAAGTAGATGAACATACACATCATGAAGTATTGATAATCATGATAATCATAGTTTATAATAAAGTTCTGTACCTGATACACTTGAGTTCTTATAGTAATATTAATCTCATTTGCACTTGAAAAATGGGAAAATTATATTATTTGATAAGAAACTGTAAAGTATTAATACTCTTGGAAGTTTTTTATTTTCTAACATTATGTTTATATGTAACTTATTTGTCTTGTTATTCAACTAATATTTAAATACGTTATTTTAAACATTTAAAGAACAGGCAAGTTCAAAAGCTACTGAACCCATAGAAAGAAAAATTAGGCATGTCCTTTGAATACAAAAAGTAACAAATTACTCATGTTACAGACAAATTCAAAACAATTCAACAAAATTAATTTATATTTTCAAAAGTTACTGTGTTTATTAGCGGCATCATCAGTAGACATGACATACTATACAGCATAGTTATTGTGAAGCACTGGAGTGTAGTCTAAGGAAGCATTGCTTTTCCAAATTTTCTAGTTGAAACTGTACGAGGGGGGACCCAAAAATAACCAAACTGAGAGTGTGCTGCAATTTGTAGACATAGTACAGATGTTTTCCGCTAGATAGAGTTAGTAAAGATCCTCATGAAACAATTGCGCAGACGGCGTCAGTTTGTAGGTTAACTTTTCATTGCTATGTTGTGTTTCACCTACTGTTGTCTTATTCTGTCTGCGAAATTCGTTATGGTAAGTTTAAAAAAATAAAGAGTGTGTTTGAAATTTTGAAAATGTTTTGAAATTCCTGCTCGAAAAATCGAGAATGGAAGTTTATCAAATACTTCAACAGGCTTTCAAGGAGGTTGCTTTGAGTCGCACACAAGTTTTCGAGTGGTTTGGGCATTTTAAATGGGGTGAGATGAGTGTTCTTCAACAGTATAGTGGTTCTGGCCGCCTCGATGAAAACATTCAAAAAATTCGCCAAAAAATCAATGAGGATCGTTGTTTAATTTCGGAAGATTTGGTGTTACAGATATGATCCAGAAATTAAGCAAGCGTCAAGCCAGTGGAAGACTCCTAACTCCCTCAGGCCAAAAAAAGCAAGACAAGTGAGGTTGAATGTGAAGAAGATGATCATTGTCTTTTTTGATGTTTGTGGAATTGTGCATCGGGAATTTGTTCCCCCTAGTTAGACAGTTAACCAGCACTTTTATTGGGAAGTTTTAAGATTTCTGCGAGAGGATGTGCAGAGGAAACGCCTGGAACTTTGGCGGTCAGGTGACTGGTTCCTCCAGCATGACAATGCACCCGTACACACGGCATTACGAGTGAACTGCTGTTTTGGCCTCTCAGGGGTGGTCTGTCGTGTCCCACCCTCCGTATTCGCCAGACCTAGCTCCATGCGATTTATTACAGCAAGCTAAAACCTAGCCCTTTTCATTTTTCAGGCAGGGAAAACCCAACTTTTCCCACTTATCTGCCATTATTATTGGTAAATATTTATATGAATGGTCAAAATTCTTTGATTTATTTTTGGATAATGAAATAATTGACAACCACATGTAATCAAATACATATGCAACTCTTTGTATTTAATTTTGTTAAAATTGGTGGTGCAAATTGCTCACATATATAATAGATTTTATTAATTTTGTTACAAACACGAAATTTAGCTGGAGAGATAATTTGAAAAGCCAGTGTTTGACCGTTAAACTAAATGAATATTCACAGCGGAAATTCATTAAACTCGAAATCAGATTATTAGATCAGCGAAATTTCGACAAACAACTTTTATTATTAACGTTTGTTGATGCAGAGGAGCGATCATTGTCGAAATGAAAATTTGGGCCAAAATATCATTTATCATTACGCAGCATAGTCCTGTATTCATGGCAAAAAAAGTCAGTCACATATAAGTTTAATTGCTTTAGCGCATGCAAACTTAATTCATTAAAAGTAATTTCTTCTAATTGCCCATAAGAAGCGAGAAGAAAATTCTCACAAAGAAAAATCTAAAAAGGAAGCGTTTTGATGATGTGGATGTGGTAAAAACAGCTTCGCACTAGACAATATCAAAGTTGAAGAGTTTCAGAGGTTCTTTAAACCGTGGGAAAAAAGACTTGACAAGTGCATCGCATCTAATGGAGAGTACTTTGAAGGTGACTGAAGGATTTTGTAAAAAAGGTTATAAATAAATTTTTTATAAAAAAATTCAGTTTTTCTTTTATTAAATAACAATTCATTTTATTTTGAGACATAGTAAAGAAATTATAGCGACTCGTGTCTCTAAAATACTTTATTAGATATAAATTTGAACAACGCAAGACCTGCGTTAATTAAACTTCTCACCAATTTAACAGCTGTCAATATATTTATGGCAGCTTTAGACTGAACTCTTGCACAGCACATCAAGGAGGTTTGCTAGGTCCACCAGGGAACTAGTGTCCACTGTGGAGTGATATTGAGCAACTGGGAGGTTGAATATTTAAATTTTATGTATTTGATATAATTATTGAAAATTTTCTCATTCTTTGTATTCAGTAATTACAAAACTTTTTACCAAGTTTATTTAGGAAAATAATATCTTGGCATTTATTACAGGGTTTTCACAACACAAAAAAAATTACCTAGTTTCTAAGCAGGGTGTCTTCCTGAAGGCGTCTATAGCGGTGAGTCGTACTGAAGTTGGCATGTTTGAATTGTCTATTATTTTTATGAGTAAATCTTCCACATCCTTCGAGAATCCTCCAATGTTACCCAACGCCTTAATGCTTACTGTGACCTAAAATTTTTTTATTTTTGTTATTTTAATGAACGAATACTAGCAGTAATAGTATGTTTATTTAAATGAAAATAAAAACACAGTAGTTAGTCATGTTATGAGAAAACAAAAATGTGTTATTTTTGTAAGTAGAAAAATATTATAACTTTGTTTTATCCCCACATTGCTTAAATCTTGTAGACAGAATAGTTATTTCCATGTTTGATGTCTCAAAATTTAATTGGATGAAGTTTACGTTTGTATATACTAATTTATTATTACACGTAATATATAAATTATATATTACGTGTAATAATAAATTAATGTATAATATATAAATTTTGCATAAAATCTCAAAATAATAAAATTACCTTCTCTTTCATATCCCTTGTGATATTTGCCGATCCGTCTCCAATGATTGTAATGACATTATTGTGGAATATAGTGATTATATCCTGATTCTGTTTCTCTCTACAGCATTCAGATACTGGGGAAATAAACGTTTTTCATTTAGAGCATTTCTTAGTTTTGCTGTACTTCTTTGTTTCCGTGACTATTGCTTAAAGGTATCATATTGTATGATTAATATTGGCAGATTTGTTTGGATGAATGCTAAACTAATTTACCAATATTAATCATATTGATCGGATTGAGAAGGAAATTACAAATTGAGAAATGTCATATTTCCTTATTTTAAATTTTTGCTGCACAATTGAAACTTAATGGACATGGAATGTCCAGTGTTGCAATTTCTGAGCTCTTAACTGGACTCTTAATTGGATTGTAATGGACAGTGGATTAATGACAAACTCTGTGAAAAATATATATAAAATTTTCATTCATACATTCTCTCCAAAGGCGCAACAAATGTAGGCTGCAATATAAGCATGGAAAGCATTTTTGAAAGAGAGCCATAAGGTTAAAGTATTTATTTATTTCTTCATTTATAATCCTTTGGACATTGCAATATCACTCTATCTATTTTCAATATACCGCACTTGCTTTTTTACTGATATACAAGACATTGTATTTATTTTAGTATTATCAAGGTTTTTGAGATTGTTTTCTTTTAGAAAATCCATCATTTCTTTCATATGTAATTGTCGAAATTCGAAGTCCATTACATACTTGTTTTTTATATTATTTCATTCCTAAGATATTTGTGCATTATATTTCTCCCTTTTATATGCATTTCTGAATCATTTACTAACATTCTCGCTTCCGTAAGAAAGTTGCATATTACTTAACTAACTCATACATTACAAACATACACATTCTTTACATTCATTCTTCACCATTATCCACCACCTTCTTTCATGGCCATCACAGTGGCTATGAAAGAAGGTGGCGGATAATGGTGTGAGCATTGGAATTCGGACGAAAACACAAGCTCAGAATTTATTTAGATTAGAAAGGATATGTTTTACCATGGTAATTTTCTAATTTGGATAAAACTCTAAAAGGAATAAGAGAAATCTGTTGAACTACATAACATAATTAAAAACATAAGTCTTTAAAATCTGTGATTACCGATTTGTATGAATGTTTTTTTTAACTGATGTAGTTAAGTTTTAAATATTTAAGTGTTGTTATTAAAATTGTGGTTGTAATTAAGTATTGTTCTAACAAATATAAAAAAAGCAAAAAATTGTAATTACTTTTCAATACTTACAAGACAGTAAGCCATGCTTGCAATAGGAATGAACCATAGATGAGGCTGTAAAACTAATAAGGCGATCCGACGGGCTGTGCTGCAGCAGCTCTGACATGCTGATTATCATCTCTTTCTTAGGTCTGAGAAAATAAAATTAACAATCTTGCTGATTCCAGAAACAAATACTGTAATAGAAATTTATAATTACATAGCTGCGAAGTTTAAAAAATATATAAATACATATTTGTATATACTGTTTATATGTTATATATATGACAAATGTAATTAATGAAATAATTTCTTGATTACATTATTTTCAGTTTTAATAAACAGTAGAAATAGGTTTTAACAACATTGATTATAACAATGTACTGGTTCTAATGACGAAAATAGACGAAATAGACATCCATGACGAAAATAGAGGTCCAGGCTGAATTCCATACAATCCAAAAAACACAAAACACCGCTTATTGATGTGAAACTACTGATCTAATGGCACTTTTGGATGGGAGTTAAAATGTTCCGATGCCAAAACTCGCCTTGCCTTTCAGACCTCTTGTCAGTTTTTTCCAACTTAATTTGGATCAACATTGTTTCTTATTTACTAATGCTTAAAACTATACTTGTTTATATTGATTTATTACATTAAAATATCTTAAAATGTTTAAAATGTTATAAAATTTTGAATAATAATAGTACTAATTTTAATAATTAAATTCAAATATACTTGATCATTATTATTATTTATTTAGTAGTTATGTGGAGGTCACTTATGCGGAGCTAAATTTGATTTTTTTGTTTTCACTTTCAAATAGAAATATTTCAACATAAAAATGTTTCACATCTGCCGGTCACAGGAAATTGTGACTGATCCATTTTTTATAATATTGTTTATAATGCAAACATTGTTTATAATTTATTACTTGCCGCATTTAGCAGTATCCATTTCCATTTAGTAGAAATAATACAAATATCGCATATCTGTCACTTGAGAACACTTTTGGCAATAACTAATTTACAATCATAATAGCGTTTAAGGGCCATTCTAAGAAATATTAGAATGATTTTGTTTTTATGTTGACACACGCGCAACACAGTCTAAAGAATAGTAACAGTCAGTTCCTTGATAGTTTATATTTTAGAAGTACTTATTTTCTTGAGGCTTGTTTAATTTTATAGAATCGTATCAGGTTATAAAAAATTAAAAATGTTTAATACTTAAAAATTAAGAGTGTCAGTTTTTACAACAATCGGTTTTTACGACCAATATGATTATCCCTTTAATATAGTTTCAAACAATTTTGACTGTAATTTTGTTACACCTATATTAGCAATCCGCCCTGGTTTCACATGGAAGCAAAACATTTTTTATTCATTGACAGGGGACTTGATGACTAGTATATAATTTTCTTACTTCACTCCTCGAGTTTGTATGTTGTTTGTAAGCAAAATTCGTGCTCGCGCCATTCAAACGTGTATATTTCAGTTAAAATAAAATGAACATATAGACAATTATAAATCATAAAAAAGAGAACAAAATAAGGAACGAAATGGTCATCATTTGTCTATGGCATACAGTTATTTTTGTTCCGCACGCAATGGCTATCACAGGTTGGATAATTTAAAAAAAATATTCATAATTTGTACATTTGAACCTTCCATGTGAACCGACCTATCCATTAATGAAGATCAGAGCAAAATCTGTTTAGTAGTTACTGAGAAAATCAGAAACATTCAGACAGACTTGGTAAGGGAACTCGTTTTATAATATGCATTGATCTTAAATACGTCAAATAACTTTAAAAATACATCAATGGCACGATTGCTTGCTATCATCCACTTTTAAATGGTTTACTGTACCATTTCCTTCAAATATATAACTGTAGACGTGTTTTATAGATTTCCTTGTCAAATTTCGATTTAAAATTTACTGTTGGTGTAATACAAACGCTACAATGACAATCTTTTTTGAAGTATCATCCTAAGTAGAATAGTTTAGTTTAATTTAAATTAATTTTCATCTACCATCCTAAGTAGAATAGTTTAGTTTAATTTAAATTAATTTTCATCTACCATCCTAAGTAGAATAGTTTAGTTTCATTTAAATTAATTTTCATCTACCATCCTAAGTAGAATAGTTTAGTTTAATTCAAATTAATTTTATTGTTTAATTTATTCAAATTATTGTTTATTCTAAAAATAAATTTTTGCTCTCATTTTCCTTCTTACTATTATTTTTTTATAAAACATTCTTTTTAAAATTTTTTTGAACTAATTAGTTTTGTCATCTGTCATCCTAAGTAAAATAGTTTAGTTTAATTTATATCAATTTTATTGTTAATTTATTCAAATAATTATTTATTCTAAAAACTAATTTTTGCTCTCATTTCCTATCTTGCTATTGTTTTTTCGGAAAACATTTTTTTTTTCTTTTAAGTATTATGAAAATTTTACAAACAGTGAAAACATTTTAAAGTATTGGATACTAACTATAGATATCTCCGCTATATACTTTTAGGGAAAAATGTAGGATTTTTCGCTAAAAATACAACAAGGAAAGTGATTTGCTCACAAACAATTGAGAATTTTCACCTGCTTCCTTAACATTTTCTAACACAGAATCAAAGATTTAAATTATAGAAATATTATTTCTCACATCCTTGTGAATAATTACATTATAATTTTGAAGCCATTCCCAACAGCTCTGTAGCTGTTCTATACAGAAAGGAAAGATGAATGCATTTGAAAATGTAGTTCATAGTGAAAATATTTGAAAGGAAAAAATTACAAAATTAATGTAGCAAAGCAGTAAAACAAATGTAGCAAAGCAGTAAAACAATGTTTTGAGTTGCATAAAAATAGGACAATAAGATTAAAAGCCCTTAAGAGGTAAATGACAGTTTTGAGATTATTACTTAAAGCACTCCGAAAGTACATACCATAAAGCATAGAACAATACCTTGGTATCATGGCCATAGACATAAGCCACTCTTCAGTTGTTTCCTCGTCTGCTGTGTTTTTTATAATCATTTCCTTGATCAGCTCAACGGATCCGATGCTTGCAATGTATGGCAGCGCATCCAAAACATGTTTTCTGAAATGAGAAATTGATAAATTATGTTATTTTTTTATTGATCAATACTAGATTAAACTGTATTAGATCAGGTAGACTTTCTTTTAAAAAAAGATTTATGAAATATAAATAGTTTTGTAAAGGAATCCATTTTTTATTTTTTATTTATTAGAGATTTTCGACCGGTATTACCGACACCAAAGAAAATGTTATTCATTAACATAGTGTCTCCATTTTTAAAACTAACCTAGTATATGTAAAGCCCTGTATTTGTTTTATGTCACTTATCCATTATATCAATTTTATTGTTAATTTATTCAAAAAATGTTTATTCTCCTCTTCAATTTACCACTGAAAAACATCACTAATGGGATTCTTATTCAACGCATGGTATGTCCTTAAGATCTTACCGCCGATTTGTCATGGATGAGGTCACACCGGTTACCTCTTGCCTCATTGTCCACATAATCAGTAATTAACAATAATAAACAGAAAAATATGCAACCACGTTTTCACCAATGTCAGCACCGATGTCAGAGAACGCCGAATTTGTAAGGCAATCATAGTGAGGTGTGATTTACTTCTCATACCCAACCCTGCATCATGCCTGAATGCATTAACTGTACATTTTAAAGTGATTAATTATAAAATTCTGTTATAAATGAATAATTTCATAAATTCTGACAAATTTGCACAGTAAATTAAACTGAAACAATCAAAGGCACTCACTTAGCTCTTGGACAGATAGCAGTGGCTCTAGCAAGCAGCTGTGATAGTGCCGCGTGATGGAGTCCCCTACATGCACGTACTAAGTTGCCCCAGAGACCCACTATGGAGCCACCATCTAGCTGATCAGCCATGCGTGCTTCTCTCTCAGAGTCCGTATCCGATACTGGTTCATCGATTCTGGAAAGATTTTTATTTTCATAATCTGTTAAAGCTAAAAATGTAAACTAGGACCGTTTCAGACATTATGTTCTCCAAAAATTTCTCATTTTTGTTACATAAGTGATAAAATCAACATCACATACAATACTTCGTTTTTATAAAGTCTGAAAAATATATTTTTTTAAATAAACTAATAAAATTACAAGATTTGACAAGACTGGATAATAATAAATCCATTCTATGATAGAAAAATTCAGATCTCATTTAATTTATTTACAAATAGTTATAGGTACATTACAGCTTTGCAATGGGACATTTTTTTATTCTATGTAAAATGAAAATAAAATGTTACATAAATCATAGAGATACATTACATAAAATGAGAATTAAATATTGTGTAAGTTATAGAAATACATACTATAGGGATACACCACGTAAAATTAGAATAAAATGTTGTATGAATTATAGGAAAAGATTGTCATAAATGTTGTGTAAATTATGGGAACACATATATGGGGATACCCACAAGGGTACATATGTACGTTTGTGGGAGTACAATTGTACCCTTGTGAGTGTCCCGTACGGTCAAAATGAAATGAAACTAATTAAAAAAAAAGGGAAAGTGAGTTAATGTAAGAACCTAGAAAAGTATTTTCCATAATTTGTAAATTATAAAACAGACGTCCTTGATGACATGTCAATTGTTTATAGAACATGTTGAATGTGTATAAAACTTTAAATGCCAATTCCCAAAAGCTATAATTTTTCAGTTGAGTTGCTTCCAGTCTAAAGTCACAAATTGTATTCTATACGATTCATAAATTTGATGATATCATAATAGATTACTAGATTACAGTTTATGAAATTGATTTCATTCATATTTATGATGAGTGTAACTCAATTTCTGTCAAATCTCACCTTAGTGTCAAATAACGTTCATTTAGTAGGTTAGTATTCTGTAATAATTTGATACCATTTGGGAATTTCGATTTAATTCAGGTCTAGGTGCTGGTATGGAAAGATGATGATGATTACGCGTGTGCAGGAAGTTTCTAGGCATGAAGAATGAGAGTCTCCTTAATAATATAGAGTACAGAAATTCTTATTTCACAACAATTTTTATAAGAGGAATATCTCGCCAGTGCTATAACGAAAGGAAATCTAGCATACCCAGGACAAAACGCGGTAGGAAATAGAAAGGTAGACAAAAGGAAAATAACCATATGATCTCATGTATACATATTGAAAAAACACCTTTTGGGTACACACTCATCAGATATTATTATGGGTTCCGAGTACTTATGCTTACTTATGACTCCAAATAATTGAATCATTCCCAAATGCATAAAATAAGAATTGTAATATATACCCAACGATGTACCACAAACAGTAAAATAGAATGAAATATAGTTTCAAATTCATTACAGGCTCGATCATAATTTTCAGAACCAAGTAGAGTCTTTTAGTATTTGCAGCACAATAGAAGCATGTAATACGATAAAAAGTTAAATACCTGCACAGCTGTTTCAACACATCTCTTGCTGATTTTAGTTCACCCGTAGCTGGACGAACAAACGAGGAGTGCTGGTGAAGGAGATTTGTTCGCAGTTTTATCGCTTCCCATTCTGTAATGGAAAATTCCAATTTTTAATAATAGATATAAATGTTAGACATGGCGAATTAAATTGAATTTTCATGCTAGAAAATGGCTCGACTACATATTTTTGTATGCAAAAAACTATTTATCGTAACACAAACTCTCTTACTTTTAGAAAACAAGAAGAAATAGATAAAGTTTTTGTATTTTAAATAAATGTAAAGAAAATAAAAAAGTATACTATGGTACATGATTAAGTTTGACAGTTTTTTATGTTATATTCCACCTGTCAAATTGTTCACGGATATTAAAGATCGACATTTCAATACTTGCAAGTCAAACTATGACGAAAATAATTTGGAGATGCCAGTCAATAGTCATAATAAAAAGTTGGAGTGGTAAGAATTAACCAAGTATTGTTTTATAACATTATTTGCTTCACAAAACATAGAATGTACTACAATGCTGACTGAGAAAATAATTGTATGAACCTTGCGACTTTTGGTCCATAATTTGCAGATCAGTTTTGTTGACTTCTTTGGCTAGTGTTAGATCCTGTATGACTGTTGTCATGGCCCCAGATTGCTTGCCAGAGAATGGCTCGAATAAATGTCTTTCTCTGCAGTTGACGGTCTTGTAAACATAATGGTCGACTGAAATGCGACACTTGCTCTCGGACTTAAGTACAGGCCACGTTTGGTATTTCTGAAAGTTTTATAATGTTATTTTATACTTTGCTTAATAATTAAAAAGTGAATGATGGATGACAGTATAAAGTAAGTACATATTGGTTTAGTTAATTGCATGTTAAGTTAATTGCATGTTAAGTCTTCGACTTGTGTTACATTCTAGAGTCTTTATAGTTAGATCAATTCTGATATCAGAGTTTAAAAGTTTCATCACAATTATGCCAATCATATTAGTTGGAATTACTTAGAACTAAGGCAAGAATTTTGGAATATTGATAAATCTTTGCAGAAATCTCGCGTTTCATATTATGATCATGATTAAAGAATGATTTATTAACGAAAAGACGTGAGGGTTTGTGGGACACCCAACAGAAGTTAAGTTCATACGCATCGCTTTTATTAAGTTGGCAACTTATAAACCCGCCATCTCTGTACACAAACTTTTCAAGTTTTTATATGTAGTCAGTAAAATCAATCATTCATTATATCCCCATTGGTATCTAATACTTGTTGCCAACATGTAGGCAGAGCTAAAGGTCCGTCCTTGTAGAAATCTTTGGGCCTTTGAAAAGCCGTTGAAAAAAAAGTTAAAAAGTTTGATTTTGATATGACTTTCGTCTTTCAATTTTCTATCACGTAAATTATTAGACTGAGAGCAAAAGAGATAGTAATTAGATGCACAAAAGATATGAAGAGTACGGTGGGTGTACTAGCACGTATGTAGTGAATGTAGTTTTTCCACACGTTAGTTTTGCTACGTGGCGTTAAGTATTGTCATGACAATAATAAAGTTTGCTTCGATTTGAAGGAAGTTTAGTGGTGACTTTGCTCAATTGTTCACAATAAATCTTAGCTGTAAATGTACTGTTAGCTTGAAATGAATAACTCCATTTATACCCCATAATGCATACAGAAGTATCTTTTGTCCAATGTTATATTTTCGTCTAGGTACATCTTTTTCTACAGCTCCTAGCCACTGGCATTTACGCTAAAAAATTAACATGAGCCACCTGCTTTTTATCTCCTGTAATCAGATACTTTAGCCTCTCTTTGGTATGATGGGAACTTGGTAGCAAAGTATTAAGCTCATGTGGTAGTCAAATGGAATATTTCCACTTCTTTCTCAAAGCATGAAGTTGTTTTTCCATTGCAGTATAAGAACATGAAAATAGCTCTACAAAACGATGCTGGGATCTGTTTTAATAGAGCTTTAACATTTTTCTAAATCAATTGTAGGGGTTTGCTTTGGATGAGGTTTATCGGAGAGGTCACAATTCCCTTATTTGAATCTTTGGAACTAGTGCTTGGCTGTGTCATAAGAGGGCATACTTTCATCCATCGTTGTGTATGTATTGCGTGATGTTTCGCTTGTTTTTTGACATTCATGAAGAAAGAGTCCTCTAAGTTTACTTCGAAATACTCCCAGTTTAAATTTATTTTTACTCGCTGAATACTCAATTGCAAACTGAACAGAAGATCTAATGCCACACTCTTTATATATCCTACAAGAAATATTCTAGAAGTTTCTATAACATTCCATAAATTGGTCGGAAAATGTGGCATGTTTATAAGTTGCCAATCTAAAAAAATTACATTTTTAATTATTAATTAATATAACATCAACACAGTAATAAATTATACACATTTTTACAAATAATTTTCAGTTTATCCATCATACAATAAAAAACACTTACAAAGAACAAAACTACATAAATATGACAGAAAGTATGAGAAAATGCTTCATCGCCGCATTCCTTCATGACTTTTCACTTTTTCTTAGTTAAGTCCCCATTTCAAACGTCCGTTAAGAAGCTTCGCTTCTAAAAGTATGACCTTGTTATTTTCGTTTTGCATGATTTACATTATATTAAAATTATTACACTTACATGCATACACTTTTTCCCATATCCTGCACTTGCATTGTTGGTTTAATTCATTTGTATACACTTGAATTACTTATTACATTTACCACAGTTTAGTATAGTTTAAATTAGTAATGTAAAGTTATATAAATTCTTTTTTCTTCGTATAACATAAATAACCCCCTTTTATGGCTGTGCTAATTCCAAAAATTTCTAAAATTGGCATTCAAATTATTGCTTAAAATGTGAAGGCTGCTCGAGACTAAAATTCTAATAGCTGAATTAATACCCTAAAGGTGCAGTCAATGTTTTAAATGGATTTGAAACAATGACTGCACTGAAATATTATGTTAATTATTTTTCCATTTCGACACTCACATTTTTTGCCACTTTTTTTCAATAATCTGAATTTTTGTACTTATTTGGATCCAGGTACCACACACTTGAGTAGTAATATTAAAATGCATTAGTAGTCTACTATGGATGGTAGATATGGCTTTAAATACAATTCGCAAAAACATCCTGTCTGTCAAAAACACCGCTGTCTGACATATTTTTTATATGTGGCATTCATGTATAAATATATAGATCTGAATGGCATGTCGAAATGACATGTTGAGTAAGCAATTGTAAAAATTCTTTAAGCCGTTCTTTTCAAATAAGCTATTCGTAAAATTATTTTTATAATATCATAAGCCGACCGATAGCATTAATCACTAACCGATAGTATTAATCAAATACAAATTAACACAAGTAATACAGACCACAAGTCAAAAAAAGAAAGAGCAGCTGTACATAATGGTATATTAATAACAACCTAAATCTACGGAAGTTGGTCAATGTTAAAGAAGAGTTCAAGAAAATTTAGGGTTCACCACCCTAACTCAGAAAAAAATTTATGTGTTCAAATTAAAATTAATTGAACAAGATTAAGATATTGAACAGGAGTATAATATTGACGAAAGTGTATAATCACATTGATTGTGTAGACAAGAATGTTTTAATGAAGAACAAATACTTCGAAGAAGGGCGTGGGAAAAGAATATGCAGACAGTTCCGAAAGACATGGGTGAGTTCCTAAAAGGTAGCATTTTGAGGAGGCGTAAAACTAGAAGGTGTGAGAAAAATGCAGATGTATTATGTAGAGCGTATGGTGTTCTACTGTTGGTGCTAATTAGAGCTTAAAAAACGATTAACAATTAACGCTCAACATTATGCGCCAATGATCAACACTGTTGACAGAAATGTGTGTCAACAGTTGATCAACATTTGCAGTTAATAAACCTCAATGTTGATGCCTGTTTATATTAACACACATTGGAGCATTGTTTCGTTTAAGTGCTAACTGTTAACTGCTAAGCTTGACTGTTGACACTTGTCAAATGAATATATCGAATTGATGGTTTGTGCATTTAGTAGTCACTTTTTCATAGTCGTTATTATGTAATGACAGTTAATGAGAGCCGGTAGTTTATTAATTTGGATCATATCACTTTTGAATTACTAAGATATTAATTGTGACTTTTTAGCGTGAATATATTACTTTATATTACTAGTTATTTTTTTTATAGATTTAACATCCAAAAGACATTTTTATTTCAATTTAATTTTTAAATTTGTTTAAGGAAGTTGGAAATACACTAACTTCTTAGTGTTAATAATCAAAATTTATTTAATAAATATTTTTTTGATTGACATTGTACATATCATTTTAATAATAGTAAGAAATTAATTGTGTCTTTTTAGTGCAAATATTTTATAATTCATTACTAGTTATTTTTTTATAGATTTGTATACAACACGTGTTTTATTTCAAATGAAATTTTAAATTTTTTTAAGGAAGTTGGAAATACACTAATTACTTAGTGTTAATAATCAATATTTATTTAATAAATATTTTTTTGATTGACATTGTACATATCATTTTAATAATAGTAAGAAATTAATTGTGTCTTTTTAGTGCAAATATTTTATAATTCATTACTAGTTATTTTTTATAGATTTGTATACAATACGTGTTTTATTTCAAATTAAATTTAAAATTTTTTTTAAAATGTTGGAATGATATTAACTTTTATTGCCAGTAATCAACATTTATTTATTTTTTTATTGTATTTGTATATGTCTGTGTTTATGTAGTCAGAAAGGCGTAAAGAAAGTGACGTTTGGAAGTATTTCATTATATATTACACTAGCTTTCAAGGTAAACAATTTTCTAATTATTCTTATGTTATAGTCGTGTGAAGTTCTAAACGCTATATTCACAATGCGCAATTAATATTGTTTAAAATATTTTACTTTGATTTATATGATTATTAGGATATAATATAATTTTAGGATAAATATTGAAAATGTATCGAGTGGGTTCATTGACAATAAGCATAGTGTTATTTTAAAAATGTATGTATTCAGTGACTCCACGCTCCATACCATTATCGGAGTTAATTTATTGCGTTAATGTAAACATTTGACATGCCCAGTACCTAATACCCAGAAATTTGTAAACAATGCATTGCATTGCCGCCATTTTCGGCATGGTTTATATTATCTATGATGGGGTGCCTAAATACATTAACATCTTCAACGTTAACAGGTGATAACGTTTTTCATGATTAGTGTAAACTCTCATCTCTAGTGCTAACCCCTGCACTGGTGAGAGATGATGAACAGATACATTCAATTAAATTATGTTTGAGGTATTTAAGGTTGAAAGTACCTGGAAATTATTTAAAAACCTATTG
Organism: Druceiella hillmani; assembly: GCA_039881145.1. Classification (NCBI taxonomy): domain Eukaryota; kingdom Metazoa; phylum Arthropoda; class Insecta; order Lepidoptera; family Hepialidae; genus Druceiella; species Druceiella hillmani. The sequence goes on along the minus strand of JAYKKI010000010.1, from coordinate 10,387,739 downwards.
TAGTACATATTCTGTCTGATCATTATTCAAAAGGTAATACAAGCAAAAAAAACAATTATTTAAACAAATACAGAATGCAAAATTATGAACTAAATTATGTGCAAATATATGATATTAATTAATACAAATTTTTTAAATAACAAACAATATTGCCCCATGGGAAAATTTGTGCTACCCATTTCTACCCATTCCCATTTCTAGATCTTACCCATTTCTAGATATACAAACTTTTTATATCGAGTGCAACCAGGCGAACATCCTAGAGTCTTATATATATTGATAATACTGTTATTACTAATATGTAAAGATAACCTGTCATTAATTGAGAACATTTATTAAAATTTGGAATCGGGTAGAGAATTATTAAAGTGTACATTATAATGTTGGCTTATAAGAGAAACAAAGTTGCTGGTAATTAATTTTGATAATTACCAGCAACTTTGTTGTATACATGTCGCTTGTATACATAATATATTGATCAAGGCCATAAGGTACAAACAGTTTCATTAAAATCTATCCATTTTTGCCTTGTGAATACAGACACGTGGCCTTGCAATCATTTTATTAAATGTATAGATTTTATATTTAATTTAAACTTTGATCTTTCTATTACTATTAATGTCATTAATTAACATAAATCAACATTTACCTCAATTAAGAAATGTAAAGGATTAAACGATTATTCATTTTAATATTAAAAAACCCACCCATTATTAATATTAAATTGCCAAGTTTAATATAATACAGAATTAGTCAAATGGAATGTCAATCAGCTCGATTATTTACATACAAATTAGATTCAAGCGGAATATTAAAATGTCACATACGAGATCAAAATTTGAATGAAATAACCTTAATTTTTATATATCAAATACATTTATTAACGACTATACAAATATATGTTTTGCAATTAATTTTTGTGACATCTTGTTAAAATTAACTGTATTTTGAAGCAATTTATTTTATTACTGCTTTTATTATGTCTATATTGAATCTATTGAAGCACAGACATATAAAAGATATTAGAGATTGTAATGAAGCTGTCTATCCACATTTTTGTATCATAATGTTTCATTATTATACAAATGATTAGCCTATGTGTGTGTGTGTGTGAATATATATATTTATATATATATATTTATATGTATATATATATATATATACATAATTGTGTAATTATGCTCCCCAATTCATTTTTTAAATTCTTTAACATATTTTCATCATTTCATTAATATTTCTTCCGTTAGTAGTGCGTGATTTTGATATTTAATTTTACAGTTAATGTTAATTGGTAATACCAAAAACTGATGTGGAATGGAGTTATTGTAGATAACTATTATTAAAAATATTTAGATATATTTTTTGTATATTCTAGCTCAAGAAGACGCTTAATTAAGACTTGCGTGCATTAAGAAAAAAACCTATCCAGCTAAGAAGGAAGCTTTATGGCCTCATGGGAAGATGAAGCATGTCCATATGAAGGATGTCTCCTTTTGAATAAGATCAGGATTTAGAGTGAAGCGAAATGAAAGGTCACAGACCAGTCGTCATGATGAAGCCTGTGAATGCCTTTTGTTCTATTAAGAAGACATAGGATATAAAGAAATGACACCTAAGTATGTTGGGTATACATATCATCGGTTTTCCATAACTAACCACAAATTACAGTTCATGATAAATGAGAGGTTATATGAATTATGATAACTTGATGTTACCACAATTTTGTTACTGTTCGTTAAGATTTAAATTCATTGTTTTAGTTATATATGTATTTTAAATCATAATATATGGTTTATATTGTTTGGCTAATAGAAATGCATATGATAAAATTTGCAGACTTATTTAAAAACTTTTGGTGAATTGAAAATTTCTCATTTTGCTTGATTACTAGTTGCGAATCCGAATATAAATTTAGACAGATATTTAAAACGTTTTCATTTTGTGTCGTACACTTTCATTTTCAAGTATCATTTACTTACACTTTGGAAATTGTAGCGTACAGTTTGTAGAATAGATAAGTATTTGTAGCGATCCATGCAGTCAGTAAGGTCTCGCGACTTTAATATAACCAAACTTGTGTTTTCTTGTCCTCGAACAGTGTATTCCGCATCGCATGTGCCGTGGATGTCTTTCTGTAAAGGATCCAATATAAAATTGTCAGTTAATTTTTATTAAAATAATATTATTTGAACCAAGACCATAGGAAATGATTTTCTATACAACACTAATATAAAAATTTAAAGATTATTGACAAAATCTTCAAAAAGTTATCAATAATCTTTAAGTTTGTATGCCACTGTTCCACAGAAAATCATTTTACAAACATTGTCGTTTGTAAACTACTAAAGTAATTCTTTTATTTAAGAATATCTCTCTCCATCTCTTACAGGGTAACTATCATGCATATTTACTTTTCATCAATCTTTAACTGTCTTTTATTTCTGTCTGGCTAAACTATTTCTGCAAAAATTACATTACGTTCATTAAAAATCTTATGACTAATTAGTAAATATATGTAATATAACCATTATAATATAAATATATATGTATATATATATATATATATATATATATATATATACATAGTGGTAAATAGTTCATATCAACTTAGACCATGTCCACATGACAAGCGTTAAGCGTGCGTGTGAACTATATGAATTTCATTCAAGGCGTTCACATGCTAATGTGCATTTTATATATGTAGTTGCAGACGCGTGTTAGTTAAACGCGCTCTTAATGTTTTTCATGTGAACATGGTCTAAATCATTGTAATTCCTAGATTATGTTCCGTTTGTTATGAGTCATTATAAATAATGTTATAGACTTATGTTATAGAATTAATTAATATAGACTTTTTAACATTGTTATAAACAATTATGGCACCCAAAAACAAAATCATCTCTGTATGGACTGTGCAAGAGACATAGGGGTTGTTGAAATTGAGAGAAATAAATAGTTTTGGTTACATGCTTGTCAATATCAGTATAGTATTTTAACGATGGAAAATTGTAAATGTCATTGATTGCAAAGAGGTCACAAGATGTTTTAAGTGAATATGAGATATGGTTTTTGAAAAACTAAATACTAAATTGTCTTTTGAATTATTAAAATGCTTTAATGCAATACAGTACACCATATTTGGGCACTTTAAATAATTTTGAATTAATTATAATATATACACTTTGGGGACTGGAAAAAATGACAGTAGTGTAACCAAAAGTTTATTAATTAATCACCAGATGGCACTGATGTTATCTTAGAGAGTTCCTGTAGCCATTTTTCACATCCATTATTTAGGTCTCCCAATGCAATAAACTTGATGTTATTCTCTTATTTTTGACTAATTTTATAAAGTGTATTTTATTCTGTCAGCTGCTATTATTAAAATATATAACAATTAAAAAGAACTATACAACTGACCCTGATAGCTATTTGCTATAATCAACATTTATCTCATAGGAGCCGATGTTCTTTAATTACCAATGATTAAACAAATAATGCAAATGTTAGATACTTAAAAGAACAATATGCATTGACTGGCAATTTATTAACTAAATACATATTTTTGTCTTTGAAAATAATTGAAAAAAAGTCATATTTAGTGGAACCAAGAATTAAGGTACGTTCCTTTATAACTGATAATAGTTATAAAAGAATACATTTTAATTCTTGTGCTTGCGCTTGAAGCTTACAATTCAGCTACTATTAAAAATCGAGCCCGACGTACTGATTGATGCCTAGCTGCCTAGTTTCATCGACAAGTCTTGAAATTAGATCTTTGAGGGGTTCTTTCATAAAATGATTGCTTCTGACATCTCACACTGTTTCCTGTTGCTAGGTTAACAAGGAGTTCACCGAGTAACATGGTTGTTCTGGCACAAGAAACGTCATCTACAAAGAAATATTATCGATGGAATATGAGGATTGTGGAAACAATATTTTAGCTGATTAGTGCCTGATTTCGGGATATGTGTCTACAAATTTGATAGATAATTAGTCTTCCGATAACAAAAAAAGATAACACTTTTTTTTAGAATGCTTGTGTATATAAATATAATTATACATGTATATAATACGTGTATATAAACGCATTTATATATTAATAAGTGAAGAGACAACTTAATACCCCTTTTTATATGAGCACTGAGAAGTGTGAGTTTTGGCATAGTTAAAGTTTATATCGAGAAGGAGTGCAGAAAGCTAAAATTTATATACAATATGTTTAACAAATACATTAAATTATGTATTACAAATATATTAAAAGATTGTTTTCGTTCATACTTTCAATGTCACATAATAGTCTAGAGGTATACTCTGTGACAAAAAATTACAATAACTGGGTTGCACCGCAATAATTTAATCACTGGGCGACCACTAGTTTAGATTAAAAGCCTCGGAAAGCCGATTATAGGTAACATTTATGGAATAATATATATCTTACAAAACATTTTATGAAAGAACCCATCCATTTTTTGGATGATACCAGATCAACAGTAGGTCCAATCCGATTTTGTTATGAACCACTAAAAATAATAAACTCAAATCATAAATGACACTGTATATTGTTTCAAATGAATATTTATGGGATGGGGGAGATGTAATCTGAGTGATACATGCATACCTGCAGGAGTGCTTAAAGCATTAAATTTGGGAGCTTGGTAAACAGCCTCATCAATTTTACATGGCGACACTTCAATTTTGGATAGCCCCCTACATCCTATTTTGTAGACTTATAAACATCATAAAGCATTTATTGTGTGTTTTAAAATGTGTTGGATTTTGTATTCAGGATAGACATAGTTTTGAATATTATATAAAATTGCTTTGTCATTAATGTTGCCAGATCTAATTTGCAGAAAATCAGATTGGTGGTTAATGTTGCTAGTCTAATTTGCAGAAAATCAGATTGGTGGTTAATGTTGCTAGTCTAATTTGCAGAAAATCAGATTGGTGGTAGCAAAGACTCTAATCTTTGCTAATAGCCCCACCTGAAGATGTTGTAATACAGCAAAACCTAGGTTGTGGTAAAGAACTTAAAGAAAGTAGAAATAATACTACATCACGTAGTTTCATTTAATTATCAATAATATAATTAATTTCTACAAAGTTAACACCAAATATATTCAATAAATATAACACAAACCAGTTGAGTATAAACCTTACTAAGCATAATGTTCAGTTATATAAAATATTAAAGTTTTTTTTAATTAGTAAAAAAACTGTAAGATATTTTTATTTTTACATGTTATTATCAAAAAAAAATATATGCTTTTGGTTTATTACAATTTTCAGGCAAGAAGCAGAGTGGCATGCAAAAAATGATTTAGACAGTAATTAAAAAAAAGTCCAATTTTCTATTTTAATTTAATTTTTTTTCTTTTTTTCTATTATAACAAAAGACAAATTTAATAAAAATTACTAGAAAAGTGAATGGAAACAAGAACAGAATGCAGTAGGATTCGAATCCGTAACCAGCAGAGTGCTTGACTGCATTTGAATATTTTCAAATATATGAATTGGTCAGGGTTAGCTTGTTTATTATACAATACAAACTATGGCACTAGGAATAGATTATGGTATAGATTCATGGTATAATCGCAGTTCAAGTGATTATATACAGATATAACTAAACAATAAACATGATAACCTATTGAGGTTAGAATGCCTATAATCATGTTTACTGTTTAGTTGACACTATCAATTTTTATTCGATATTGAAAATTTCATTTAAAATTTTTGTCCCTGGGGTTACTTTTCAAAATGTACCTTTGTTTACAAGAAAAATTTAAAATTTTGCTGTTTTGCACGTTATTTTTGAAGGGTTTTTTAATGGTGTTGAAATTGATGATTTTCCAATACATGTGAAGTATTACATAAAATTAGAAACATCGGCAGTTTCTGGATGTGTTTTCCAAAAAAATGAGATTAATTTGGCAAGGGGTAGAAATATTTTTGTCGTTCTGAGGTGATCTCATAATACAAGTTGCTTCCAAAAGATAAAACCATAAACAAGAAGCTTCAACTTGAAGTAACGCAAAGTCTATAAAATTTATAATGGTTACAGAAAAATTTAGATAATACGTAGCCTCAAAATAGTGGAGAAATGCAAGTTAAATTAATTCAGCTCACTATATAATGCAGAAGTCATTTTTATTTAGTCCATCTTTCATTTAATATATTTCCACTATATGGGAGTTATGGCAGACATTTTGGCATTGACTACTTAACATAAGAATTTTTAGAAAATTAAAAATGTTATTTTAATAATAATAATTTCAAATTTCTTCATTTAAAAAATTTAGCTGACTTAGTTACCTCAGTTCCCTTGAAGTCAATATCGAAACGCTTCATACTGTTTTGGAAGAGAGACAGGATGGAACGTTTAAAGTTAAGTACCCAGTCTTCTTCTCCTTCTTGTGGACATATTTCCATTATGACGCCCTCATGGAATGCGAATCTGTTAACACATAATTGTTTATTTATTTATTTAACCTGGATAAGCTGACACAACTCGGTATTTGTGTCAGCTTATCCAGGTTAAACAAATGTTATGGAAAAAATTAAACAAATGAAAATAGGACATATCTGCAAACATTCGTAAACCACGTAAACATTATATAGTATGCATATGAAATTATGAAGTAAACAGTAAAATATATTAATCGGCTAATTTTATAATGTGAGGCTGTGGCATGCAGTGGGTTATAAAACACTCAAGCATGCTACATATTTGAAATTAAAAGAAAACAGTAAAATATGTAAAGATGTAGAGCCAAACTTAATATTTAATTCAACAATGCTAGATTGTGAGATTGTAGTTGGTCATAAACCATCCAAACACACTTCGATGATACATTTGAAATGAAAAGAACACAGTAACATATATTAGAACATAGAGCCAAACTTAACATTTGATTTAATGATGTCAGACTGTGAGACTGCTGTGGGTCATAAACTATCGACACATGCTACGTCAATATACTTAAAATGAAGAGAAAACACCACACATTGCATCTAATATTCGATTTAATAACGTGTGCCTCGCAGATTGTAGTGGACCATAAACCATCCAAAAAAGCTATGACATTATATTAGAAATAAGGAGAAAACAGCAACATACATCAGGAGAGGGAGCTACACTCTATATTTGATTTAATAATGACGATTAATATACAATCTATGATTATATATGGTTATTTAGGAATAATTATGTCAAATCATAATATCATCAACGTTGTGGTGCTTTTTGACCTAAACAGCAACCAAATTTATGATTCATTTGCAGAAATGCATCGTCTGATGTATTTTCTTAATAGAAATTATAGTGGAACATTTAATTCAATAAAGATTTAATATAGACAAAAGTCTACTGGATAATCTTGCATGGATTGTAAAACCTTGCACTAAAGTAACACAATCTAAATCAATGTTAATGATCAGTCATGTGTATGTAAAAAGAACAAAAGACAAGATGATTTAGTACTGATATTATTTGGAAAGAATCAATGTCCAGTTAATCATATGATAATAAAAAAACTCACCTAAGAGGGTATTGAGTCAAGAGCTGTGCAAATGAATGATCTCTTTCTTGTGGAAAATTCTCATCCTGATCAACCATGTTCACAGTGTTTAGTCGAAGTAGTCCTTCACATGCTGTTATAAATTCTAAAGATAGCTGCAAAGCAAATTTAGAATATTTTAACATTTTATAAGTACACAGGAAAAATCAATAACAAATAAGTCTAATGCCAGAAGTTTGTAAGATAAACGGCTTCAAATTGTTAATTGTATCGTATAACAAGGGAGTTATTTTAGTTGGCATTATCTATTGGCACACGATGTGAACTTTGACTCCTCCGGCTGCCACTGCTTTTCTTTGAATAATTATGTTAATTAGATTCAGGACTTCCTAAGTCAGATAGGACTACTTAAGTTTGTGGAAAGAAAATTCATGGATTTTGAACCACGATAATGCACTATCTCACAAGGCTCCGGCTGACTTTTTTCTCTTTCGAAAACTTAAATTACCACTTTGAGGTACCTATTTTCAGTCATAGAAGAAATAAAAGAGAATTCGGGGCAAGAACTGAAGTCGGTTCCAGGAAATGCGTTTGAATGTTTTGATGATTGGATTATTCGTTAGCATAAGTATGTTATTTTGGAAGGGGCCCCCAGGGGTCCAGATTATACAATAAATTTGAATGAATAATAAATATTTTGTATTCTATTGACCAATTCCCGGTACTTTTTTTACAGAATGTATAATACTAATGCATAGTTATATAAAAACATTTCTACAAATAAAATCAATTATGAAATGTGAAATAGTATTTAATTGCAAATCTAAAATTTGTTTGCCGTTTCCTGTACCTAAACCAAAATGTACTGATAAAAATGTTTATAACTAAACTTTCTTGTAAATATGAAATTATTTTTTATTAATTTTTATAATCAAAGTTTCTTTTAATATAAATATGAAACGAAGGCAAAAGATATATTTATGAATGAGTATATAATGGACATATATCGATGAATAAATATAATCAACATATATAGAAAAAGCTAGGAATTAATATTCTTTAAGCCAAATAGCAATAATGAATGACATTGGTGACGTTACCCACCGATATCTTGATGTCAAGTGTAGACTGGTTGTTACTGGATCCAGAGAACCAGGTATTGATGTCGACACGATAATCATAATGGTATATGATGTTTGGATTGTACTTGAATTTTCCGGATGCTGTAAAGAAACAATTATTTTAATACATTTCTAGTGTTTGATAGATGTAACTTTACCATTTTTTACGTTGAATTTTTATTGTTAGCTTTGATTTTATGAATAAAACGACCAATAATTGTGATGAAAGCAGTTTTTGTTTATAACTCAACAAACCTTTTAATTAAAAAGAAAATAAAAAATCAGACATTGTTTTATAAAGCTATATATTTAATTTTTTTCAATTAAAAGTAAAAAAAGGTGTAGTCCTTTTATGTATATTTTTTAAAGCAAGGATAGTAGTGCAGCGATATGTCACATCTGGGTAGTAAAAAATAGTCTGAGCATCGCCATTTTATTTTTAAGAATATCTTGTTCTACCTCTTTCTTGTAGCAAAAATCGATTTGGATTTTAAATGATACTGCAGAAAATGATACGGCACATATTGGTTGTTCAAATCGATACTAATCTTATTGAAGTTGCAGTTAAGTATGCTGTTGGGTTTTATTTTCTTATTTATCCTTCTTTTGTAGTGACTTCTACTTCCTTCTAAGTTATTGCATATTTAATAGTAAGGAAGCTAGCGTCGTGCTTGTCCTTCCACATGCATACTGTGATATTTCCTCTGTGACAGAACACCATCTGTTGACCTCTAGCTATTGGTTTCATCACTTTTAGGGTAAACCACACCAGTTCAAGATCAAAGAAAAACAAGCCTTAACAAGTCAATAATTGTAGGATCGGTAAAAAATTGGTTCACATAAATTGTATCAAAATTTACCCAAATAGGTCTGTCTCGTTTAGTTCTAAAGTTTCAGCATAGTAAAACATGAAAATTTTTATGCTATACTTGTCCGGCTCATCTTTGTTGAAAACTCTGAAATGGACATGGCTGCTAAAGCCACAGGTACCCTCATAAGATGCTAGGTTTTCTTTGGGTAGATGACAAAACCTATGTTTTAACACAACTGACATAACTTGTCGAAGTATGGCCTCTCTTCGTTATCTTGTAAGGAATGGTAGTATACAAAATTGATTTGATCATTCAGTAGGAGTCAAAGGTTTCATTTTGAGTGAGTGTAATGTGCACGATCACACTTACAAACTGTTACAAGCGAAGTCTCCATTTAAGGAATGCTCACTCAATCTAACATCGTTTCAAAAAGACATATATCTAGTCTATGTCTACTTGATTAAGGATTATGGTTAAGATGTTATGATTAAGGTGAAACAGGATATAGAGGTCACATCACTAAACACTACATAATACAGATATCAAGGAGGATAGCTGTCAGTCAAATTGCGAAGGTCTTCTTACGTCTATTAATTAGTATAGGCAGGTTTTGGTAATTTGTAATTGAGTTCAACTTATCCTGCTATTCTATAACATTGTCTCAAAAGGTTTATGAACAATGGTGCACCTGGAGCATTAAAAATGGAAATAAATAATATTTAATTTAATAGTTTAAGTGTATTTTATGTTTTGTAGATAATTAAAATTTTCTTTTTTTTAAATTTCTGGCTTTTCAAACATATTATTAATACTGTATAATTATTTTTTACTATATTTTGTCAGTAATAATAGAAAAATCGTCAAGTGTCCAAGTTTCTAAATGGCCGTTTTAATACCCCTTATATGTATCAATCCATACTATCAATAAAATTTAAAATTAAGAGCCATATGTACATATATACTTCCACATGCTATTACTAATTTAGCAAATACATTGAACTTTTGTGATACTGCATATATGACAAAAAAATGTTTAAAATTGTTACACAAAAATTAAAAACATTGACTTAATGACATCAGCGTAACGACCTAAAGCTTTGTAACGGTACAGATAAAACTTTATCATTGTTTCATTATTTCTTAATATAGTTGAAATGTTAAGGGTAATAGATAAGAATGTTTAATATTTGTCAGACTATATTATAATTGTTAGGAATTAGTGTCAGATGTAAATTTTTAACAATATGAAAATTGATAAAAACAAATGTGTATTAGTAAAATTTGTCACTATGAGATGAACTTAAAAATAATAATTTAACAGTTTAAAAATACCATTTTATACCTACAAATTGTCATTGTATTATATATATAAACATCACAGAATTTTTTTTTATTAAATATATTTTGTAGTTTTTGCAGTAATGTCTCCATTTCTTTGTAAATTTTCCGTTTGTATATTCATTTACACTGTTGCTGCGATTAAAACAAATTAATTCTATAGTCTTTTAGAAGTCACTAGAAAAAAATTGGCAGGTTTTTTAGTTGTATAGCTCATGCGATATTTGTATAATATACAGAATTCACTTATTAATGTAAATATTGGTTATAATTATATGTTGCATAATGCTTTAAGTGCATAAAAATTATACATTCTCTTCATTTTTGTGCTCATAATAGAATTTTATTCATAACGCTATTAAATATAATTACAAATAGTCTTTTGTATTATAGAGATAGTTGAAGCTCTCACATTTATTAATTGAGTAATAACCGTTAAGCTTTTGGTTAACATACTGAGTTGGTTTCACTAGTGATTAAAGTCATTAGTTTTTTTACATTTTACATATTTTATTCCCACACATTTCTTCATAGAAACATTTTTATATTAGGAAAGACGGATAAATCTATTAAACGTGAAAAGTGTTGAGACTAGTTTCGGCACAATTTAGTAAAGGAAATTGCATCATTAAACCATTACATTATTGTGAACACAAAGTTGAGTTGCCATTTTTTAGTCTAAAGATATAAAAATCATATATTTTCTTAATTTTTTGGTTCGTAATAGGACTTTATGGATATGTGCACTCACTTAAGCATTATTTTAATCATACTTTTGTATTATAGAGATAGTTGAAGCGCAAGGATTCATTCATTTACCAAAAATATTAAGTTTTGGTAAATAAATGAATCGAAAAAATGAAAAAATTGTTATGTTGGGATAAACTTATTAAGTGTGAAAAGCATTTAAAAAAACCATTTTCAGAGTTGCCACTCCTTAGCCTAAAGTTGTTTTTATTAGTTTAGTTGATGTTTAACCGTTTTAGTGCCATGGTTTTTTACTATATATAATACTTAAAAATACCAAAGAAATCTTTTGTTTTTGATGTCATTTACTCTTGTCTAGAAAAAAACTGTATCTCTTCCAAAAATTATCCAATTTTAATAATTTTTTCGGTGCTTTCTTAATAAAAAGTTGTACAAGGATAATAAAATACAAAGAAAATTATGGAAATATATATTGTGAACAAAAATTATAACAAAAACTGAAATCAAGGTCACATCGTATTTTCGCAGTCCGCTACATCCTCCGTATCAGCAAAATAATTGTTATCGTCACTATTATCACTATCACTCAAAATTTGCATTACGCCAAATTGTGAGCGCACCACAATGTCACTCCCACTATGACTTTCTTCACAACTTGAAAAAACGATCATTTTCACTCGAATTATCTTCGTATTCCAACATTATGGGTTAACTATTTTCTTTTCCTGGATCCTTTTTATATTGTAATTACTAATAATATTATAATTTGAACTTTATGTAACAAGTAGAAAAATAAAAAATTTACGATGCGTGCGAGCGACCTCCTCTACTGCGTGGAATCATTACATATCAATTAAATTTTTATAACTATCTTTTTATGCAATCCACTCTAAGAAACTGATTGGTGTTATAAAGGGGTAATTAATTATATTTAGGTGACAATCTAGTCAAATCTGGAAATTTTTACAGTTTTATGTTACTGACAGGGTTTTCTTTTATAGTACTAATACATGAGCAGTAAAAGCATCTGACTGTTAGTATGTTGATGCTTGATAGTTGTAGTACTGCAGAGAATGCTATGCCTATCTGAGACGGCACATAGGACCAACATATCAAAAATATATTGATAAACATTGCTTTTAAATATTTTAATTGCAAGAGAAAAAATTTCCCATGGAGAAGGCCATGATCCTTAGCATTGACGGATACAAGTGGGGGAGGAGGAGAGCAGAGTGTAATGGAGGATGAAATAGTAACAACTCTGCTTCCTCCTCCATTATTCTATGCCCTAAGGTTATGCTGATCGCCATACTTAATGGTTATCATGAATATTACATCAACATGACTATATATACCAAAGGGTTCTATGATTACAGTGATTTCCTGTTCTTGCTCATGTGTTATATTTTTATTGTTTTGTTTTTGTCACGATTCAAATAATCATGATAAAAACAATTTGCATTAATTGATTGTTTGTTTATTTTTTCTTTTATATTATGTCAGCAATCTATTGAGTATCACCACAGGGGTATCACCACAAAGGTAATTGTTAGGTTATAAATCTTGGAACAATAAATCTGCCTTTGTACATTTAATAAAACATGTAAATAAAATATAAATACATAAAAAGTACGCTACTTACGGACGCATGCTGGCGGGCCGCATATGTAAGGGTCCTTCAAGGAATCTGTAAGGTAAAATTTTTAAAAGATTATTATCCAATTTATGCTGGTAACAAGAAAATATATACCGTAAATGAATGTACACATATTTAAAAAATCTGTCAAGTACAATTAGAATTCGCGTTACGAGGTTTCCGTATTACATCCATAGGATGCATAGTTACAACATTAACTAAGTAATGACGAGTGCGTATCATCATTAATTAGTAAGAGTTTAGAGAGTTTCTCTCTTTTAAGTTTGTAGCTGTAAGCACTAATTTATTAGAGATACATAAATAAAGAACTACTTTCCAAAGGTTAGCTTTATTATTAGTGTGTTTTATATATATATATATATATATACACATATATATATATATATACATATATATATATATATATATATATATACATATATATATATATATACATATATATATATATATATATATATATATATATATATGCTTCATATTTCATCATTGGCATGTTCAACTAGAATTTTTTTGGAGTTAATGCCTCATTGCAAAGTAAAATTGAGATCAAATTTAGACCTCCCCAAACCACCCAAAAAGGCACTTTTAAAGGTCAGTTTTTGAATATCCTATAGTTTTTTTTACTTTCATTATTCACAGAATATAAAATGTATTAAATTGATTTTTATAAAACAAATTACAAGTGAAGTAATATTTTGTCACTAATTAAAATAATTTTTTTTCTTTCCTAGTTACAGTAGATCCTTAAGAAAATGAGATGTAGTCATTGACATATGAATATTCTTTTTAAGTGTTACCACAGTAGATCCCTAAAAAAATGAGATATAGTCATTGACATATGAATATTCTTTTTAAGTGTTACCAATTAACCTTCAATTTTTACAATTTTTTTGTGTCGACTTGTGTGTTTCAAGTTCTAGAGCATTATATTTTATCTAGACGTCTTTCATATATAGAACAATTATTCTAAAACGGGTAGCAGAATATTATATTTTGACTATCTACTTTCAAATATTTTAAAGGTATGAATTATATATAAGTTTGAGTTGTTGGTAGATGTTCCTAAGGAATTGAAACTAAAGCTGGATATAGCTATGAAACTGCATGAAACTAGAGCTATATATATATACACACACACACATATATATATATATATATTTACATAAATATGTATATATATATATATATATATATATATATACATATATATATATATATATATACATATATATATATATTTTTTTTTTCTTTCTAACTATATACTGCCATTAATTTATGTGTAACATTTATAATATTTTCTTTACGGAAAATTCTATCATTTTTAAAAATGCGGGATGCAATATCCACAACTTTTTTGGCATTTTCATTAGGAAAAAAAGCTTAGTAAAAATTCAAAATATTTGTTTAACTTTATAGGGGTTGTACAAGACGCCAAGATGTTTAAATATGACAAAAGTAAGAATTTTTGGTTATAGATTTGTCAGAATCAATACAGTTCTTTTATCGATAGAAAACATCAAAAAAAAAAGTAATTGTTAGTGAATATTAAGAGCTTATGTTCCGAATGAATATGAGATTCGAATTTGGAAAAATAATCACTGTTTTGTTTTATGAATTATTAAAATGCTTTTATACAACACACAATAACATTTAGGCATTATATTATCATACAATATTATCATATAATATTCGACTTATTATATACGCCGGGTGTGCGACAACAACTTAACTGATATTATATTTCCATGTTTGTTTATTTTGCGTGCATAGGAACATATTTAATGTTTAAAAAAATAATAACTCGGTACCTTACTTAAATATGCTGATTTTCAACGTAACAAGGAACCTTACTGCCAATTTCTCCGGCTAGGGACTACCTGTACTATAACGTAAACATCATAGGTAAACACGATATGCTTAGAGTACTCCAGAAGGCGAGAACACGCGGGTTTTGTCCAAAAAAACTACGCGTAAAATGCATAGTATCAAAACCCGGCTGTCAGTGCAATTTAAGACACAGCTCTTAAAGATCGTGTGCTTTCTACGTGACAATATAGCTTAAAATACCGACTTGTACTATTCCCACTTGCAAAAATATCACTGAACTGCAAAAGAAACAAATAGGGATTAATTTCATACGTAAATAATATAACCTAATTTAATTTTCAATTAACTATTTTAAAATATCGAAGTAGATTATTATTAACAGAAAAGTGGCATTTTTCCTGGTGTTGTCAACTCTTAAAAAATTGTTTACCCAAATTAAAACGTCTTAATTGTTTGATAACGTAAAATTAATCAATTAAAAATCGGGATTTGGGAGGCGTCGTTGGAGAATTTGATATAACATTTGAAATTTCCGTCGTCATATTCAATTTTAGAATATTTTATACTTTATTTTTGATTTTTTATAGAAAATGGTGACTTTATTTAATAAACATTTATTTACAATTAATATAAAAAAAATAAAGCACAAGTTATGTGTACCGTAATAAACAACAGCGGCGAACTGAGTGAGGAGGGGGTCGCGTAGTTAATTCCTTTTTTTAACTGATTAAATTTTACATTTTTCAGTTTTGAGCAATTAAGATGTTTTAATTTGGGTAAACAATTTTTTAAGAGGGGAAAACACCAATAAAAATAGCGCGCTTCTGATAATAATAATCTACTTCGATATTATAAAATTGCAGTTGAAAATGAAATTAAGTAATAATTTTTGCGTATGAAAAGTAATCCCCATTTGTTTCTTTTGCAGTCCAGTGATATTTCTGCAGGTGGGAATAAGCACAAGCCGGCATTTTAAGCTATATGGTCACGTTACCTTTCAGAGCTGTGTCTTAAATTGCACTGACAGCTGTGTTTCGATACTACGCATTTTATGCGTAATTTTTTTTACACACTATCCCGCGTGTTCTCGACTTCAGGAGTACTCATTATTCTAAGCAGTAATAATATTCTTTGATATAGGTATCCATTTATTCCCTAAGGACAAACAAAGTCAGAAGCTACGGAAAATAGCTGTGTGTTGCTAAAAACGAAGATTCGGTTTTAATCAAAGCATTCATTTTATTTTTAATGTTTCTAATTTTACTTTTTCGCCATATTTTCTTTTCCATAAAGTTTTCAATTTTGAATGCCAAGAAAATCTACTGCTTTTTGACAGCTAGTTTTGTTTACGTCTTACTGTGGTGGCGCCATTTACGCTTAGCTTTGCGTAAGGTTCCCTATTAAATTAGATTGTTTGGATATGAATATACTTTAGCGATTGTTAAAATTTCATTTTATTTTCTTTAAACGAAGAATACTCATAAAAACAAAGTAATTAAAACAAAATCATTCCTCCTTAAGACTATTTTAATCGAAATAATTGATTTAAAAAGTGCTTTACTGTCTGTCAAACATAAAGTTCCAAACGTTTTTATGTGCTTTTTACCATTGATATAAAATACACTATATCTATGTTTTTATTATCTCACTTTTTTCTGTTTTATAAGTTATAACCATTTGTTCGTATTTGCACTTGTATATTTAATGTTTAGTGACGCAAAAATGTCAATGAAATAAAAATAATTAGACGTAGCAAGAATTCATTAGAAAAACGCAATTCATTTTGGAAATATTTCATAAGATGATTTTTTTTATAAAATAAACCGTGAACAGTGTTCATATTTATTCAAAAGAATACCTGCTATATATCTGTCTGTTTCCCTACGTTTTTGTTTTGTGTGTTTCCCTTTTTATCCGCAGCCGCGCTATCGTCGTTTTGCCCAACCTAGTACTGCCCATCCCGTGAATGTTATTTTATTGACACATGTGAATTTGAGCACAAAAAATAATTAATATAATAAAATGTTGAATGTATATACATATATATATATATATATATATATATATATATATATATATATATATGTATATATATATATATATATATATATATATATATATATATATATATATATATATATATATATATATATATATATATATATATATATATATATATATATATATATATATATATATATATATATATATATATATATATATATATATATATATATATATATATATATATATATATATATATAAATATATATACATATACATATATATATATATATATATATATATATATACATATATATATATATATATATATATATATATATATACATATATATATATATATATATATATATATATATATACATATATATATATATATATATATATATATACATATATATATATATATATATATATATATATATATACATATATATATATATATATATATATATATATATATATATATATATATATATATATATATATATATATATATATATATATATATATATATATATATATATATATATATATATATATATATATATATATATATATATATATATATATATATATATAATATATATATATATATATATATATATATATATATATATATATATATATATATATATATATATATATATATATATATATATATATATATATATATATATATATATATATATATATATATATATATATATATATATATATATATATATATATATATATATATATATATATATATATATATATATATATATATATATATATATATATATAGGGCAGGGAGTTAGAACAACGTTATTCGCGACGCTTAATTGTCACCTTCAGTCTTTTATCATTCACAGAGGAACTGTTACTGTCCCCATTTTTACATACGTAGTCTTATTGGCTGCAAATTCTAGGAACTGTATATATTTTTAAATGTGTGGTCTTATTGGCTGTAAATTCTAGGAACTGTCTATATTTTTAAATGTGTGGTCTTATTGGCTGCAAATTCCAGGAACTGTCTATATTTTTAATTGTATGGTTTTATTGGCTGCAAATTCCAGGAAATGTCTACATTTTTACATGTGTAGTCTTATTGGCCACAAATTACAGTTATTGTGTTCGGGCGGAATATTTAAAGTGTGGCCAAAATACGAGCCGACCCGTGAAATACGTCTGATGATGCTTTATGTATAGATGGAAGGATGTTTGCTACTCCATAACTCCGTAATTTAAGAACGAACATTGGCCAAATTTGGTATACGAGTAGATTATAACTTGGATTAATATATAAGCTAAAACTGAAGGAGTATGTAAGAGGCAGCATCATTTTTTGGAAGTTACTTCGTAATAATCCATTTTCTTATATAGCGCCCTGTATGAAATTTTATAAGGAGTAAAATCAGAAGTTCAGAGCGTTAAAAAAATGTAACCGTTAGGTGGCCTCTCCACACAATATTTTTGCGCATCTTCAGAGTGAGATATCAATATGTTTATTTGGCATTTTTATGGCGTATTCGCAATGACAAATGTGTTACACATATTGGAATTTTCTTATGACGTAATCGCAAGTGAGTGTGACACACGTAGTTTACTATGTTCGCTTATATTAAGATGTAATCATTAAATGTCATTAAATGTGAATATTTGGCGTCTTCAATCCAACAAACTTAAAAAGTTTCTTTTAATTTTAACTTCTTAGTCTGTCTGATGTTACTAAATGTTTTTAATTTTGTTGCATAAATTTGATCTTGTTAATTTGTGTTTTACTTGAAAATAATAATATTGTCAACATTTTTTTATTAAAGAATTTTAATTGAATATAATTGTCATATCATAAGATTCGCTTAGCAAAATAGTACTTGAACATTTTTCGTGTAAGAAAATTATATTTGTGAATAAATACAAGAGTTTTGCTTATTTTTTTAAAAGAAAAGTCGCGCAACGAATAATTCATTTGTATGTGATCAATCTTCTGTATTCAACTAAAAGAAACTTCGTACAATTTTTTCGGTTTAATTAGTTCAATTTTACATCAGCACTAAGTTTTGAAATCGTAGGTAAACAGCAGAAAGTCATTAAAATTAAATTCACTAACGTAGTTCAACCAATATGCTTATCACATTTGGGATAATGGATCAGTTTGCACTACTCTAAATACTCTCGTGATTTAGAGTAGTGCAAACTGATCCATTTTAAGGTGACTATGACAGAGAACAGCATTGTACTAAAATAATTTTGGTAAAAGCTAGTGTTATAGCTTAAGTAAATTGATATGAAATAATTGATGAAATTTAGAGAAAAGATGTGAAATTTTTGGGATAAGATTTAGAAAATTGTTCGTTCATTCGCTGCCGCTAGAATATACGAATATATATTTATTTGATGTTTTAAACATTTTTTAACTAAATTATTGCAATAAACCTTTAAATGTCTAAAAATGCCACTGACATAGCCGCTTTCTTGAGGATTTTAAATAAGCATACAAAAATGTTGAAATCGGAGGCAATTTGTGTGGCGTTAGGGCGAAGACGACTGGAAAACTGAAGAATATTTGTTGGCATACGTTAAATGTTTTCTAAATTGTAAGACTGCGACTGTAAGACTGGGCAAATGTTTAAAGTTCGTATTAAGGAGCGATTCCTGCAAGATTGAAGAAATCCGCTGGTCAAGAAAAAGAATTTAGCTAATAAAATGAGAATTGCAGTTGACCGTACATAAGATGAAAATAATAGTTACCTGAGGAGAATGTTTAAAAAAATCCAGTTTGGTTTTTAGCCTTCATGACCATCCCCCATATTTATTTTAAGTTATATTAGAATTCTGTCCAATAAGAGTATTGGACATAATTCTAAAGGAATTTCATATAAACTATATGAGCACGTGCATACTTCATATATACGATATTCGATACAAGTCGGAAGCGGGCTGCGATTACTCTCAATCACATAGTATATATTAAATAGAGAATAATTTTAGAATGTAATATACAATACAGAGTCAAGTCTAAAGCTCAGTGTGCCATTAAAGAGGCTTATCTTCAGCGCCAAACCCATTTAGTGAGATACGCCATCTCAGAGTCAAATGTCAAGTTCGCAAGAGTTCTCTGTCGAATACTGATAACGAATAGTTGGGTAATTTGCTTAACTTGATAAGTCTTGCTTTGCTAGCAAATAGAATCAAGAGCTATTTTTCTTGTAACCGAACAATGCTCAGAGTATGCTATTTTTATCTAGATGTCGGTATATGTATAGGTATACATAAAATAAAATGGGTATGTTCAAATCTATGGTTATTAATTAAATTAACAAATGAGAGTCCTACTTATTAGTGTTTTCGTCTATATAAGAATTTATTAATTAATGTTTTCTGTTAGTTTTTGAGTAAAAGTTGCGATATATGTTGTACTTTACTTTGATCATAATGTTTACATTTGTCTTATAATACAGTAAGCTCTATTAGTGGGATGTTGGGCTTTTGGGTGAGTTTATTACGTCCAGTATAGCTGATACATTAATGATAGTAGAGGTGATTATTGAATCTACTCTATTACAAAATTATAACGCGTATATTTGTAAATTTAGGTATGCATTTTAATTAAAAAATTGCTCATTAATAAAATTTAAATAACATTTTGATTTATTCTTAGAAAATACTACATAGATTTTATTTATTTGACTTATAAATTAATAAAAGTACAAGTACATTATAATGTAGTAATAAGAGGCCAAGTAGAAGGTTTAAATGTACTCAAATTATTTAGTTGCTCAGTTTCATTGTTGACCAATAGATGACACTACATGCATTTGACATCACGATATAATTTAATTGGGTCAATCCGTATGTGTAGGAATATCTTCCACTTTTATAAATTTCTTTATTATTTAAAATGTGGTTAATTTAAATGCTATGTTTGTATTAAACTAGAATGACCAAAAATAAACGATGTTATCGAATCGCATACACACACATATATATATATATATATATATACACACACATTTGCTATACTTTTTTAATTTAACCCGACTGAAAGTTAAAGCTGAAACATTTTCTGTAGTAATTTTTGAAAAAAACTTGATTTCGTATCGTAAGTTTGGCTTTACGAGCTATCTTTAAAAAAAATTAGAATTTAAAGATTTTGCAATTGTATACAGTGAGATCGGATACAGTTTTTGAATTGTGTGTATAAAGTTTTTATTTTTAAACGTTCAAAAAGAACATAATAGATTTACGACTCTCATGTGCGAAAATTTTGAAAAGCTTACTTTAGCCTTAAAAATAATTGAAGATGGATAAAAAATCGTATATCAGTATAGGAAAGGAACTAAGTTTGTTAATCGCGTTACGATATCAGGTAATAAAGTAGTTGCAATAAATTGTGGCGCTTTGAACGCTATGGCGTGAACGGTCGTATTGTGAGAATTTGGTCTAGTGATGTAATGAGATTAACTCGCTACATGTCAACGCAAGCAGAATACCGTAATCATATATCTTGTTACTGTTATAAAACTATATTATGAGTAGTGTTACTCTTAAAAATATTCATATATGAAAGAATAAATACAGATAAATGCAATTAGCTTAAATCATTTTGTCCATAATTTATATCTTTTTAAATTCTTGATTCGTCAATGTCGTGGTTTCTCTATGACCTTTTCTACAAAAATAAAAGAGATTCATTCGTTTAATTGACACGACGCTGTCTCAAAGTGTCAATCTTTATCCTACAGATAAATAAATATAATCAAATATCTCGTTGTTGTACTTTAAGAAATACATAAGAGAAGATATATACCATGACCCGGATTTGATACTTGTCTGTTGAGATGTATAATTAATATTATAGTGACCCTATGTTATCGTAACGATTTCTTCGTCAATAAAATATTTTCGTACAAAGTAGTAAATATTGTTCCACAATTACGCTGCTCTTTAATACATAAGTTTCTACTGTAATACTATCCACACAATTATATTAAGGGTCATTAAAAAAATACGTATATTTATATATATATATATATATATATATATATATATATATATATGTATATCCGTTTTAGTGCCATGGTTTTTTACTCATATATACTTAAAAACGACAAAGAAATCTTTTGTTTTTGATGCCATTTACCCTTGTCTCGAAAAAAAACTGTATCTCTTCCAAAAATTATCTAATTTTAATAATTTTTTCAATGTTTTTTTAATAAAAATTTGTACAAGGATAATAAAATACAAAGAAAATTATGGAAATATACATTGTGAACAAAAATTATAACAAAAACTGAAATCAAGGTCACATCGTATTTTCGCAGTCCCGTAAATCCTCTGTATCAGCAAAATAATTGTTATCGTCACTATTATCACTATCACTAACAATTTGCATTACGCCGAATTGTGAGCGTATTACAATGCCACTCCCACTATCACTTTCTTCACAAAACTTGAAAAACGATCATTTTCACTTGAATTATTTTCGTATTCCGACATTATGGGTTAAAAATTTTCTTTTCCTGGGCTCTTTTTATATTGTAATTACTAATAATATTATAATTTGAACTTTATGTAATACGTAGAAAGAT
The DNA here is from genome assembly GCA_039881145.1 of Druceiella hillmani. Lineage (NCBI taxonomy): Eukaryota > Metazoa > Arthropoda > Insecta > Lepidoptera > Hepialidae > Druceiella > Druceiella hillmani. The sequence goes on along the minus strand of JAYKKI010000010.1, from coordinate 10,365,158 downwards.
ACAAAATTAGCGATGCGTGCGTGCGACCTCCCCTACCGCGCGCTAAACAGCAACTGATTTCGCGAGCGCCATCGCGCTCTTGGAAAATTTAGTTAGTACGCGCACGAGCGCAAACGGATATATATATATATATATATATATATATATATATATATATTTATAAATTAACTTTTTATAACTGGAAGAAAAGTTGGTAGTCAATGATAAGTGAAGAAGAAGCTGTTCTTAAAACTTGACATCGCAGTTAAGTTGTAAATATATTTTTTACATTTATTTTTTTTACTATTTATTTAGAATATTTGAAAACTTCAAAGGGGTATTTTAAATGCAATTTTAGTGGTTTATAAATTACCTAGCTAGTTAGTCTTTGTTTGCTCGTTGACCAGATTATAATCAATAAAATGAATTGCTTCAATCGAAATGTATAATTAATGAGACTGAATACAGAAAAAAAACTGAAAAAGCGACTTGCTAATTTTTATTCTCTTCTTTTTATTAGATGGAGGTACTGATGTAGAATAAAAACTTTACTACTTTTATTTTAAAGTTAATAGTTCCTCTAACCACCATAAATTCTAGAAACAAGCTTAGATATTCCATTATATAATAAAAGTAAAATTTAAACATTTATATTATACATATTAATATATATAAAATTTAAACATTATTTTATTAATTACTGATTTTTCAGTCCTAGTAAATATATTAACATGTTAATTATTAGTTACGGTTTTTGTGAATATAATTTATAAATTTTATAGAATTACAGTTTTATGTTTACTCGAACTGGTAGATATAACAAAAACGTAATGACTGAAGGACATCATCTGTCGCGCATATACGTAAATAATTTGTTAATTAAATAAATTAATTAATTGAAAATTCCCAAAAGAACTTTTACGAATGGAAAATATATTGAGTTAATTGAAAGAAAATTAATTCCAGTTAAATACATAATAATAACCAGTAGCCGCTCGTTATAAGGAGCACTAGGGCCGTGAACTTCCACACAAAATTATTTAAAATGTTATGTATTAAGCTCACAAGCTATAGTATTAATTGTTACTAATAGACAATAGACGTTGTATCTATTTTCTTGGATCCAATACGTTAGTATGAACTAAAAAGATCAGTACTGAATGCAATGAATGCAAAAAAGATAGTTTGAAAAGTCTACCACGTGAAACGAAAGGTTTTTATGAAAATGTAAGTACATTTGGTGCAGAGCTTGGCTTACAAGTGATATTGTAAGCGGCATTTAGCATAGATTACTTGTTCTCCGAGTTGTTATTTTTCGATCGCATACGGCGATTTATCGTGTTGTGTGCCTTCGCATAGTATATATACATATATTTATATATATATATATACATATATATATATATATATATATATATATATATATATATATATATATATATAACTGTTATTTGGGTGTAAAGAAACCAAAAATTTCACCATTTCTTTTAAATCGGATAGTAAAATTTTTCAAAAACTTCAAGGTCGAGAAATCAGTAATGAAACTGTTAAAAAAATCGTTTGGCAAAAACCCATAATTTTGTTTGTTATTATCCGGGCACATCGTCTAGGCACTCGCGCAAAAATAATATGCGGCTGCCGCCTGTTTTACCCTAAATAGATTAGCGTGGTTAAGCGCCGCGAGTGCTTAGAATTAGTGGTGGTTCTTGTACTTGTAATATTACGATGATATTATAACAAAAAGGTTCGAGTTGTGCCTAAATTTTTTTCTCATAAATTTATTTTATGCTTTTCTCTGGGTTAAATAAATTCAGATGCCTATTTAATCACAAAAGATTGAAAAATAACAAAATAATTAAATTGTAGCATGTTGACGGAAAATCATGATGAAATTGTCACGATTTCTAATTGGTATCGAACCTTATAATGCATCATTATATTTAAATAATTTATACACGATTGCCGTCATATTTGTTTATAGCTTGAAACCTCTTAGTTGTTCTATTTTAGAATGTTCAACACAATTAAATGAAACTACGTGATATAGTATTATTTCTACTTTCTTTAAGTTCTTAACCACGACCTAGGTTTCGTTGTATTACAACATCTTCAGGTGAGCTATTAGCAAAGATTGAAGATATCTAGAAGAAAGATATCTATCTAACGAAACCTAGGTTGTGGTAAACAACTTAAAGAAAGTAAAAATAATACTACATCACGTAGTTTCATTTAATTTGAATAATAATTACTACAAAATTAACGCCAAATATATTAAATGTTCAACACGTTTCACGTAATAATTATAAACTCGAATATTTGTTAATAAATCTTATCCTGATTAAATCACTTGAATGAAATTTTATGAACGTATATTTTCTATTCTTTATGTCAAAACAAATTTTCTTTATTTTTTGTTTTATTAATCTTTTTTCTTTTTGATGTGAAACATCTATAGGCGCTGGTATAAACCGGATCGTTGGCGTGGCGTCGCTTGCCGTGGCGACGGGTCGACACGCTATAATAAGGTATATACATAGTCTATATGTAGTAGAGTGTACGGTATGGCGACGTGTCGCCATGCGCAACCGACTACGCGACCCCCTCCGCACACAGTTCGACATTGTTGTTTACTACGGTACACATAACTTGTGCTGTATTATTTTTGTATTAATTGTAAATAAATGTTTATTAAATAAAGTCACCATTTTCTGTAAGAAATTCGTAATACTTTATTTTTTCATTATGCTATATTTAGTTCCCGTAATAATCTTGTCTTTTATGCATATTACTTGTACGAAGACGATGTTTCACATCTGCCAGGCGCCCCGTGACGGCTCACTGTTTTTTCATTGGGCTAAAATATTAATGTAACAATATCTCATTACTATGGCACTGAAGTAAACTAACTTTACATTTTTTTATCAACACTTAAAGAGAACGGTTGGTATTGCTTGTTTTTTCTTAAATTTTTATATACTTTTTCTGATATCATGAGTCACATTTTACATGTCATTGGTACCGTTGCACTGGAAGTACCTCGTTGACTCCCGAACGACATCAACTCAATCCCCGGTCCGCGATACGATGACCTTCAATTGCATTTGGTAGAGAATACTATTGACACCGATACCCGCCTAATCTCACATCCTGAGTAGTTCGATTCAGAAGAAGGTGTATGAAACATGTAATGACAACATGGTATACTAATAAAATAGTAACCTGAGAAATGAAGCTACTTATCTTTAGTCAAAAAATGAGTTAAAATTTAAACTAATATCAAATTTTGAGTACGTTATTCGTTCGAAATTTGAAGCATAGGTTATATTTATAAAACTTGATTACGCTAATACAAATTTTAAATTAGAAAATGGTAGTTTTTTACAATTTGCATAATTTTTTATTTAATTGGACTTGAATTTTATATAAAACAATCATAAAAGCTCTTAAGTTTGCATAAGTATTGCGAAGTACTGCTGTACAGTAGTATATCGAAAAGGAGCAAATTATTAATAAGATAAAACAGAAAAATGTATTAAAATTATTATGGATAAAATGATATATATATATGTATATATATATATATATATATATATATATATATATATATATATATATATATATAACAAACATAATACTGTATATTTATAACCGATATTTGTTTCAATGTAATATCTTTGTTAATCAATGGAGTCTGAGTAACAAGCTTCACTTAATTATAGTGAAAACGTAGTTGTGACGTATTTTCAAATACACACTTTTATGATTCATAAGTATTTGTTCTTATGGAGATATTTTGAGTATGATTTATATTTTGGCATGGTTATGCATAGTTGGCTTACATACCTATCTTTAGTCTCCTTAAGAATATAATTAGGTTTTCCGTTGAAGTAAAATTCTAGATGTTTGGATTATCCTTATCGTTTTCTCACTAATTTCAGCTCAACCCCATGTTTATTGCAACGTTTAATCTTCACTAAGTATTTCTAATTAATTCCATTTATCTAAATTATACGAGTATATATCTAATAATTATATTTATCTAAATTATATCGAAAAATGATATATATCAAAGAATTATATAAATTAATTATAGTTTCAGGAAAATGTAATTAAACGTGAATACGAATATACATATATTTTAAAAGAATACACGGAAATAAAAACAACATATTTTTGATTTCTTTAGTAACTGTCCATATATCTAACTTGGGGAAGAAATTAATTTTACTACGACTCCATCTAGAGGGTCATCGTTGAAGAGGATATATGAAGAGCAATTGAAAATATCTAGAAATATTTTCTGATATAAAGACACGATGACTTTCGCGAGATACGGTGCTCCAGAATGTTTTGTAATGCAGGATGTAATGCACCTTGATAACTAGATCATTACTAGAGCACCGTATCTTCAAACTTTTAACCAGGTAAGGAAAAAGTTTGAAAAAATTAATAAGATTTAAGATAAGAATGAGAAAGAATTAAGATAACTGCAAATGATGCAAAATTACATCGGTCGATTTGCTTCAATAATTTAAAAAGACATAGTCAATCAAGCTATTTTCCTTCTCTTAGCAGTAAATAAAATAGCTTGATTGACTATGTAGGTAGCAATATTATCAATATTTATAATTTTTCAAACAGATTTACTACTTGTCATTAAATAATTAAAGTTATGTAATTATAAAAATTAGAATATTCAAGGGTACAGTAGTTACTCGTAGTTAATTCTTTTGTTATTTTTTATGTTTAATAATTTTAACGAATTATGGAAAATTGGATGTTCTAAGTTTCGTTTAAAATTATTTTTTATTCAGCAAGAGCAGGCTGCCAATTTGCGAATTAATGTTTTTTTGAAATAATAAATAATACAATTTTCTAGGCGACCAGGTTTTATTAATTTAATAAAAATTAATAAAGTCGGGTCGCCTAGAAACATGGTTAATATTAGTAAATATCTTGTAATTAGGGTAAGATTTTATTAAGCAATTCGACCGTAATGTACTATGTTACAGATAATCATTAATTTAAACATGTTTTATTAAAAAAGACGGAATAATGCACAAATTTGTAACCGGATTTTGTACTGTCAGGATGTTGATATGACTGCTTGTTTAATTTATTGTTTATTTATAGTTCATGGAACACATGTTTAATATTATGTAACAAGGAGATATTATCTGTTTGTCTGTGTGTTTGTTGTCTTTTTATAAAGGAATATATAAAAAAGTCTCAATGAGATTTTTTAATTGTATTTGCATATACCATACTAAGTAAAATTGTAAGTAAAATTGACCATAGACATGGGCTCGTAATTATGTTTTCTTTCTATAATTTTTATTGATAATATTGTTAATAAACTTAGCGATTTGCTAAGTTGAAGTGATCGGGAAGAATATGCGAAATCCTCTATCTTGGCGAAAGCTTTGTAGCTAAATCTTGTAAACCTTTGATACTATGACAAAAATATTTTTTTTTGAAGAGCATTAAATTTTCTATAATCATTTTAGTGTCTGTTATAGTACAACCTACTCTTTATGCATTAAAGTATTATGAAATTCACGAAAACTTGTTTTTTTTATTATTTCACAAACAGCTAATCAAAAATTAAAATAACCATCGCTAAATTTTTAGAACACTCATTATCTATAATTTTTGTCATGAACGCCATTTTGTGGAATTAATAGTTTAAGAGAAGCGACGTGTCAAATATTGCAAAGAAAGCTGTTTATGTCAAATATCTCATTAAGTACTTATGGAACGTAAAATTATGAAATTTTAATTTCATTTAATATTAAATTATTTAAAAGTGTTGTTTTCATTAAATATCTGTTTATAAATTTTACTTAGAATTTGTTTCATAATATGCGTAGTTTACGAGATACTGTCAAGGTTATAAAATATTTTTTCTAAATATATAATTAGTTTTCCAAAATATCTTAATAGTTGTCCATCATTCTGCAATATATGATATTAGTAATTTTGTAGTAGGATATTTAGTTTTATATAATTGATGTTTCAGTTTTTTTCGTAAGATTTTAAGATGTGGGCCATGAAAATGAGATACATCCTGTTGAAGATCACGAAAATGTTTTTTCTCAAAATATTTCGGTAACAACTTTTTATACATTAAATATGTATTTACAAATATTTAAGTGAATTTAAATCTCTACAATTTTTATTTATTAGTATTTTTTGCATGGTTACTACAATTTCACTGCTTGTAAATCATGCAGACAAATATTAGTATTTTTTATCCCCGTTTGTATATTCTCATCTCTTTTTAGGTTAAGCATTTTTTTTTGTACAAACATACAAATTTTTCTGCTCATCTAAAAAGTAAAGCTAAATTACTTAGTTGTTAAAAGTGATAATTATCATCATAATCATCATATATATTAATACGCTAAGGTTAAGATGTTACTCTCCCTTTTTAGAAAAAACCTCACAACTAATCCACATAAATTATATATCATTTTATAGATAATTGCTTGCTCTACCGGCATCCACAACTAAAAAATTTATTATTGCTATTGTTTTTTCAAATTAATTAATTATTAAAATTACATACACAAAACAACAATGCTGCCATCTAACGGCTCAACGTCAATATGATTGACGGTCGGTAAAATTTTTGTTTAATTTCAAATCCACTCGCGTATAAATAAAGTGACGCTTTAGCTCAATGTTTTTGATACTTGCGCCTCTATATGTCAATTTTAGTAAAATATTTGTTTGATCTGTCATCTGAGCTTCATAATGGAATAAATAATGCGAAGACTTCGCACGGGTCATGCTAGTAATTATATAATAATAATTTTCTAGTAACGGGAAACTAAAAGTATGAAGCATTAGAGTCAGAAAGTTAAAATTTGTTTTTACATCAAAAATTTAATAGAACAAAAATGTTTTTATTTATTTATCATTATCTCTTGATGCGAGGAAGAAAGCGAAAACTATTAGCAGCGTATATGATACAGCTGATAATATCGGTCAATTTCGTAATTTTGCTTAAATTCAGTCATGATATAGAATCAGTCGCGAAACTTCAACTCGTACTTGAAGGTTTTTTATTGTTCTGTAGTCAAATGAGAAAAAGAGAAGAGGAAACTGTTATCACACAATTTTAGTTTCCAAAAGTGGGGGCGGAAACACAATTTTTTTTGGGCATCCTTTCAAGTGGTTTATCACTTGATAGGTCCCTTAAAACAAAATTAGGATTAACTTTGTTTCTTTTTAATATTTTTAAGCCACGTTTACGAAATATTAAGCTTCGAGGTAATTGGCGACCTCTATTTTTTTACCATGGGTTTGAAAAATTTAAATCATCAATAATTACCAAGGATATAAATCGCTACACTAATAATTGCAATGGATATATATATATATATATATATATATATATATATATATATATACATATATCGCTACATCTATATTTGCAATGGATATATATCGCTATGCCAATAATTACAGTGAATATACATCGCTACACTAATAATTACGATGGATATACATCGCGACAGCAATATTTACAATGGTTATATATCGCTATACCAATAAATACAATGGATATATATCGTTATACTAATAACTACAATGGATATTTACCGATACACCAATAATTACAATGAATATATACATCCAAATAACCGTTGTATTTTTTTCAAATTTTACATTCATTGAAATATTGGATTATTTTCCATGCATTTTTTGGAATGGATTTCAATGTATTATTTTCAATGCAAAAATTGTCTCTGGAACCTTAAAAAGCTTGAAATCACTTGGAAAGTTATAAAACATTGCGATTGCGATCCGATGAGTTGCAGTTCTTGATCAAGGAGAATAATAAGTACGAAAGTCTAATGTGTGAATGTAACTAGTATTTAACCATATATTACGGCTTTTTGTTAACGTGTTTAGGTATACAAATGTGTATCGAAGTTCTTGGATCTGTCGTGCCCCGACCTGACCCCGAGTATACGTATCGCTCGTGAGATAAGGATGTCAGACAGATACGGAGCGCCACTTCATTCATAACTTTGAACGAATATGTGTAGTGGAAATACAGTATTTTGAGCAAACTTTGAAACGGCAGCAACACGTGAATTGAACATGATTCTTTGCAGCTTTCCTTTAGAAAATTCCTCAGAAGATAATGGGTGAATACGTACGTCATAAACATTTAGAAACTATTATAGGAAACGTTTAGAAACTATAAACATTTAGAAGCTATAAACAATTTGTTTTTCACAATATAATGACGTAATATATAATATTGTAAGGTACATTACATTAGATATGATCGTCAGCCTCCTTATTATTTGTTCTTCCTCATATATATAAGTGCCGATATTGCATATTATAAATGCCAAATATATATAGATGATTGTAAGGTACTCAATCACGCTTAAACGACTACGCAGTTCTATCCCTCTCCATATATATCGATGCCGATACTGTCTTTATTGAAACTGATGCGTTCATTCCCCTAATATTATAAATGCCAAATTTACATAGATAATTGTTACAGAATTTTGTTCCCCTCCATAGATATATATGTCGATATTGTCTTTACTGCAACTTATACGTTCATTCCACTAATATTATAGATGCAAAAATTTAAGTAGATACTTATTATTAAGCTACCCTTAAATGCCTACGCAAATTTTTTATTCATCTCTATAGATATAGATGCCAATACTGCTTTTACAGCAACTGATGCATTCATTCCACTAATATTATAAATGTGAAAGTTTACTTGGATGCTTATTAGATTTTCTGTCCATCTGCAATTATATATGAGAAGCCGATATTGCCTTTACTGCAACTTATGCGTTCATTCGACTAATATTAAAAATTAAAAAAATTAAGTAGATACTTATTATTGAACTACTCTTAAATGATTTCGCAGATTTCCTATATATTTGTCGATACCGCTTTTACAGCAATTGACGCATTCATCTCACTAATATCGTAAATGCGAAAGTTTACGCAGATTATTGTTACTCAACTACCCTTAAATGATTTCGCAGGTTTTCTATCCATCTCCATATATACAGATGTCGATACTGCTTTTACAGCAATTGACGCATTCATCTCACTAATATCATAAATGCGAAAGTTTACGTAGATGCTTGTTACTAAATTATCCTTTAATGATTTCCCAGATTTTCTCTCCCTCTTTATATATATAGATTCCCATACTGCTTTTACAATAATTGATACATTCATTTCACTAATATTATAAATGTGAAAGTTTACATAAATGCTTATCACACTTAAATCATTTCGCAGATTTTCTATCCCTCTCCATAGGTATAGATATCGATACTGCTTTTACAGCTATTGACCCATTGATTACACTAATATTATAAATGTAAAAGTTAACGTATATGCTTGTTACCAAATTATCCTTTAATGATTTTCCAGATTTTCTCTCCTTCTTCATAGGTATAGATATCGATACTGCTTTTACAGCTATTGGCGCATTGATTCCACTAATATTATAAATGCAAAAGTTTACGTATATGCTTGTTACTCAACTACTCTTAAATGATTTCGCAGATTTTCTATCCCTCTCCATAGGTATAGATATCGATACTGCTTTTACAGCCATTGACGCATTGATTCCACTAATATTATAAATGCAAAAGTTTATGTATATGCTTGTTACTAAATTATCCTTTAATGATTTCCCAGATTTTCTCTCCCTCTTTATAGATATAGATTCCGATACTGCTTTTACAATAATTGATACATTCATTTCACTAATATTATAAATGTGAAAGTTTACATAAATGCTTATCACACTTAAATGATTTCGCAGATTTTCTATCCCTCTCCATAGGTATAGATATCGATACTGCTTTTACAGCTATTGACCCATTGATTCCACTAATATTATAAATGCAAAAGTTTACGTATATGCTTGTTACTCAACTACTCTTAAATGATTTCGCAGATTTTCTATCCCTCTCCATAGGTATAGATATCGATACTGCTTTTACAGCCATTGACGCATTGATTCCACTAATATTATAAATGCAAAAGTTTATGTATATGCTTGTTACTAAATTATCCTTTAATGATTTCCCAGATTTTCTCTCCCTCTTTATAGATATAGATTCCGATACTGCTTTTACAATAATTGATACATCCATTTCACTAATATTATAAATGTGAAAGTTTACATAAATGCTTATCACACTTAAATGATTTCGCAGATTTTCTATCCCTCTCCATAGGTACAGATATCGATACTGCTTTTACAGCTATTGACCCATTGATTCCACTAATATTATAAATGCAAAAGTTTACGTATATGCTTGTTACTCAACTACTCTTAAATGATTTCGCAGATTTTCTATCCCTCTCCATAGGTATAGATATCGATACTGCTTTTACAGCCATTGACGCATTGATTCCACTAATATTATAAATGCAAAAGTTTATGTATATGCTTGTTACTAAATTATCCTTTAATGATTTCCCAGATTTTCTCTCCCTCTTTATAGATATAGATTCCGATACTGCTTTTACAATAATTGATACATCCATTTCACTAATATTATAAATGTGAAAGTTTACATAAATGCTTATCACACTTAAATGATTTCGCAGATTTTCTATCCCTCTCCATAGGTATAGATATCGATACTGCTTTTACAGCTATTGACCCATTGATTACACTAATATTATAAATGCAAAAGTTTATGTATATGCTTGTTGCTAAATTATCTTTTAATGATTTCCCAGATTTTCTCTCCCTCTTTATAGATATAGATTCCGATACTGCTTTTACAATAATTGATACATCCATTTCACTAATATTATAAATGTGAAAGTTTACATAAATGCTTATCACACTTAAATGATTTCGCAGATTTTCTATCCCTCTCCATAGGTATAGATATCGATACTGCTTTTACAGCTATTGACCCATTGATTCCACTAATATTATAAATGCAAAAGTTTACGTATATGCTTGTTACTCAACTACTCTTAAATGATTTCGCAGATTTTCTATCCCTCTCCATAGGTATAGATATCGATACTGCTTTTACAGCCATTGACGCATTGATTCCACTAATATTATAAATGCAAAAGTTTATGTATATGCTTGTTACTAAATTATCCTTTAATGATTTCCCAGATTTTCTCTCCCTCTTTATAGATATAGATTCCGATACTGCTTTTACAATAATTGATACATCCATTTCACTAATATTATAAATGTGAAAGTTTACATAAATGCTTATCACACTTAAATGATTTCGCAGATTTTCTATCCCTCTCCATAGGTATAGATATCGATACTGCTTTTACAGCTATTGACCCATTGATTACACTAATATTATAAATGCAAAAGTTTATGTATATGCTTGTTGCTAAATTATCTTTTAATGATTTTCCAGATTTTCTCTCCCTCTTTATAGATATAGATTCCGATACTGCTTTTGCTGATTATTGACTGAAATATAAACCCGATCCGCAATTCACAGGAGCGAGCCTACTTGCCTACTTGAAACAAAATAGAGTTAAAAAGAGAGTAATCAGTTTCAGCTAAAGTTGAAGTTGATTTCACATAAATTAATCGGAAACTTTAACTAAGTAATTCACATATTAAGTGTTGTTAAATTTACTGAACTTATATGCATTAAAGACCTAAATAATGTCCATATTACAGAGTCGATGTTCGTTAAAGTCCAGAAATGTTTTAAACTTAAATTTCTTAAAAGTGGAAACTAAAAAAATTAAATTCTGTCTAATAATATATACATGAAAGTGGAAACCTGACTAGAATAAAAGTACCTAGTGCTAATAAAGTAAAAGCTAACAGTCATCTCAGAAGTTGTGTTTTATTCAAATGATGATATGTTATGAGGCAAGGCGATGGGCCTTTAGATGAGTTTTTAGAGGAACTGCAACGTTGGAATGTGTAAATTATATGGAAAAAGTTATTATAAGTCTAAGTGTGTAACCAAAAATCATGCCCGTCATAAAACAATTATGCCGCTAAATTTCCTTAAATTGCACTAATAAGTAATGCATGTTACCATGATACTCGCTTTTTCAGTTTCCCATTGTTCATATTTCATAATATGTCAAATGAAAACGAACTAGGTATTCTGAGAAATGTGTTAGAAAATGTTTAAATTTGTTAATTACTTGGAATTTAAAAGCTATTTTCATAGGTGTAGTTTTTAATACATGTATATAAATATCGATGCATTTATGTATGGACAAGATTTTCGTCGATGATAAAAGCCACCATTTTTGAGGAATGGTTTTCAAACTCGGCCGGAAAATAGTTTTTGGATAATTGTAGTTACTATTGGACATGGGAAAAATCGGAGAAAGGCAAGTACCTAATTATTTATTGCAAAGTTGCAATTCATAAATTTTACATTCTTTCTCAGGTATGTAAAATATACATTTTCATGAATATTGAAAAAAAAGACCATTACCAAAAAGAAAGAGCACAAAATTTAAAAGCGAGGGTATTAATACATAAACACTTAATTTTCATTTACATAATGAAAAAAATATGTACAAAATTATTTGTAATCCTTCCCATAACCACAGACTTCTTATTTCTTAAGTGGGATATACGGATATTTATTCTTAATAATACGATAATGAGAGGCTGGTGGTTATTGCACATGCAACACTTCCAAGAAGAGGAAAGTGTCGCGAGATGGTGGAGTAATATATCTGTTCATAATTAAAACACAATTTTTCTTTGTTGCGATTGACATTATGAGATTCTATGTAAAGTTAAAAATTACGTGAAACTCAACTAAATTTGACGACTTGGCTGCAAGCTCGAAGGCTGCGAGGTCGAATTGTAACAACAGGTGATGTAATCATGTCATGCGATTGCCCCTATACTTAAAGAGTAATTAAATATTTTTAACTCAAGCAAACTATGAAGTTTATGCAGACGACCCGAGGGCCCGATATCGGGCTCGAAAGTATGCAAAAATTAGAATGGGACCTTTTACGTCAATTCGCTAATTTTAGCCTAGGCCATCTACGGGTTAAATGCGAGTTTGAGCGACTTACAGTTCAAAATGCGTTGAATAGATTAACATTTAAAGCTTTAGAGTTAAATCAAAATTAGGAATTTTGGTTCAAAAGAAAATATTATCAAGTGTCAAAAGTAATGAAACTGATCATTTCGGGTTTGCGTGCTAAAACATGTTTACGGTGGCTAGAAATATAAACATATGCATGTGAATCTGTATTGTTAAATAGTGTTAATAGCAAGTCGGTTTCTATGGGTAAAAAAGACGGGATTAAAATCAATCAAATTTTCTTTGATTTCATTTTATTTTCGAAATGTATCTATTTCGACCTTAACTAAAGGATCAAATGTCGTGTAGTGCGTACAATTAGAATGCGGTGCGGCACCTGCAAAGCGGTACGACCAAAGTGGTTATGCAATGACCAAAATCCCTTAAGGAGATTGGAATGTTCAGAAATAAATGAATTATATCACAAAAGGAAATATTGATTACATTGGCTGGTTTTGCCTATGAAAACAAAAAAAATGTTGAAAAGTCAACAATTCTTTTAACGAAAACTCAAATCAAAAAATTTTATAAATAATCTTTGTCTAATATTTTCGAGGGGAATTCAGAAAAAAATCTTGCTATACCTTTTATAAATAGTCTAAATAATGATTTTTTGGAATTACTGCATACTTGAATGACATTTTTGCAATTTATTCAGGAAAATATTGAATAACTTTCATTATGGATCGAAGTGTGCAGATGTTTTTTTAGTAAACTTGTAGTATTTATTTTAAAGAAAGCAAGTAGTGATTGATCTACTCATGATCATGGGTACGTTTTACAACGGATGCACCGATCTAATGATGTAGGCATTTAAATTTTATACTTTGACTATTTTCCTGTCGTAACTTTGTTGTAGTAACACCGAGATAGATCTAATGAAAGCTATATAGAATGTGAAAAAAAATTTCACTTATTTGAAAAAAAATCTCTGAAATATTTTTTATTTTTATAAGGCAATTTACCTTATTTATGGAAGAAAATATATTAAAAAAATCGACATTGTTTGTTTCAGACTTTGTAGGGTAATATACTTTATAAACAATATAAATATCAAAGTTTGCATTTGAGGGAGAATATTTGTTTATAAACATGTTTGGTGTTCGATATTGGAGGTAAAATTGAAGATCGCATGGATAAAATGGAAATCTATGGAATCGAATCTCGGTGTTCATCTGTCAGTCTGTCAGAGCCGTTTTTTAAAGGCTATAAATACTATGTAGAGAGTTGAATTTTGAAGTAGTCATAATTAATAATAAATCAAAGCTAGATTTAACTTGTAAATATCTTAATTCGCAATTTTAGGTTTCAAATGAGTCACAAATTTTCAAAATCTTCAATCCCATCATATAAGACAGCTTAAATACATATAATTTTTTTGTATTTCGATAATATTTTTAGACGAAATCTTCTAAAACAACCGTAAATCATTGTCTCATCGATTTCATTTTTTAGAACAATGGCTACAAAAACTAAAAAAAATCACGATGGTGTATTACATGCTCCAAATTGAATGAAAATTCACAATTCATATTTGATTATTTTTTATAGCTATAACTTTTAACACTTTATCATAATATTCTAATATCCTTTAAATCTATTAACTTTTGACATTATAGCCTTTATTTACATAAATAAATAGTGTTCGTAAAATAGGAGTCGAAATAAAATAATAATAAAATAAAAATAAAATATTTACTTGTTGATACAAAATCCAAATACGACACAAAACACAGTACTGCAGTCAAAAGGTATAGGGCACTACCCTTAGTAGCACACATTTTGTCTTTTAGTGGTGGTTATAAAGCCACTACCATTTTGTAGTATAGTATAGTACAGGAGCCGCACTATTCACCGTAGTCACTCAGTCACTGCCACCGTTCAATGAAGATGACAAGATACTGTACGCTGTGACATATGGGCACTGACTGATTACGGGTTAGCTAGGGATGCGAACACTATATCGATAATGGGATCTGGGTCCCTAGGCAGTCATTTGCTTAGTAAGTGCTTGCCTACGGCATTTAAACTGTGAATTGGTAAGTTATAGAGAGATGTGTTACATAATAGTTTGTCGAGCATGAATTATATTGAAGGATAATATTTTCCATACTTTTTAAAGCTTTTATAGTATTTGTAACCATTTTAATCAATTGTTTTTTTTTCGTTTATCGGTTGGTCTTTTAACGTAATCAGAATGACATAAAACCGATTAAGTAGGCGTTAGAACGCGTAGAACATTGGGATTCGTAGTTAGCTAATTTCCTTAAATTGTTAATACAAATTAACCAGAGTAATATCATTTGAAAGTTCTAATGAAATGCTAATATTTAGAGATTCACATTTTTTAAGCCCAAAGTTAGAGATTTAGAGTTGTGGTGACTTTGAAGTTTAATGCTAAAAATGGTAAACGAAATCTCAAATTTATTTTAAAAGACCTTTTTCGTAAAACTCAAGAGAACAATAAGTACAATAGAAATCTCTATCTCTTTACTTACGTGGAGTGATATTCAACATATTATTTTTTAATATTGTGCTACATATTTGCTGAGATTTTTATATGATGTATATAACATTTTATTTATATAAGTCTACAACTGTCGGAACTAAAAGAATATGAATGACTGGGAAGGATAGAGAGACAGACGGACATAAGGGTTTAGTTTTTACTATTTTGGCGGATTAGGGATCCGTAGTTATCAGATCCAAACAAAGTGTAGTACATTAAGATATTTCCTTATAGATCTCAACTACATACTTTCTTCTTTGAACATTTGTTCTGTGATGAATATGTAAGTGGATTGTATTGTCTTTGCTTGCAAATCTTTACCATCATTGATATAATTTTTACTGCACTTTTTTATGTAACAAGGGACACGATTTGTTTTTGATCTAAATGGATATAATATTCTCCAATGATTTATTTAACCGCTTTTCATTACTATACATCATTTTCTCAATTTCGAATATGTTCCTTAATACCCACATATTTACACTTACTCACTAGTTCGAGTGACTACTGAGGTACTACCAGTTATTAAACTCCTTAACACCTACATATTTATACTTACTCTCTAGGTGGAGTGATTACTGAGGTACTACCAGTTATATATTAAATTCCTTAACGCACACATATTTACACTTATTCTCTAGTTCGAGTGACTACTGAGGTACTACCAGTTATTCAAATATTTACACTTACTTTCTAATTCGAGCGACTACTGAGTTACTACCAGTTATTAAATTCCTTAACGCCCCTATAGTTGCACTTACTTTCTAGTTCGAGCGACTACTGAGGTACTACTAGTTATTCAATTCCTTAGCTCCACATATTTACACTTACTCTTTAGTTCGTGTGACTACTGATGCACTAGTTATTAAATTGTGGCAAATCATGGTAGTATAATTTTGCTTGAGGGCGGTATTTATCCAAAAATATGGCACTATTGATGTGTCTTTATATATACACGTCACAAATGTAAAAAATATTTAAAATTGAAAGAAATATATGAAAAAAGGGTCGTGAGAATTACAGAAAAGAAATACGAAAACTACCATAAATTATTATGTATATTATTAATGTATTTACCAAAAATAAATAAGTTGAACTTGATGGGAAAAATAAAATAAAAAATTTACCAATTATAATAACTAATTATATATTCTTTGTCAAATATAAAAATTGACTAAACCTAAATAGGGGGCTATATAGTAATATCTCAATAAACATAGTCTTTCGTTATTATGAAATGGTAATGTTTATCTTTTTATTCATTTAATTCATTGTAAAAATTTGAGGAACTAAATTTATTACAAGTCCAAGTATCCATATCGCTACATTAAAAAAGAGTAAAGGATATTGAATATATTTGGCTTTAATTTTGTAGAAATTCATTATTCACAATTAAATTAAACTACGTGATGTAGTATTATTTCTACTTTCTTTCTTTTCTTTACCACGACCTAGGTTTAGGTGGGATATTAGCAAAGATCTCTTTACTAATAAAGATATCTTTGCTAATATCCCACCTGAAGATGTTGTAATACAACGAAATCTAGGTCGTGGTAAAAAACTTAAAGAAAGTAGAAATAATACTACATCACGTAGTTTCATTTAATTGTGAGTAAAGGATTAATAGAAATATTGAAGCAGGTCGAGAAATGTTTGATCCTATGTTCGTTATCAAATATTTTTTCTAAAGCCATAAATATAAAATCATACAAAATAAAAGAAAGGCGAGGAATAAGAAAATTAATAAAGAATTCGTAACTAAATATACTTATTTAAAACTCATAATTAGCGATACATTTATTGCAGATTTCAACGTACGCAGAGTTTAACGAAACATTATACGAAAATATATACGAGGAAAATTTGGCAATATCGTGAAAAAATACCAAATCAGTATCGTGAAAAACTGCAATAGACTGAGTGGAAATTGTAATTGCAGTAATTTCTTATAGTTTATGAACGAGCAATTTAAAAATACGAGGAAAATTTGGCAATATCGTGAAAAAAATATCAAATCAGTATCGTGAAAAACTGCAATAGACTGAGTGGAAATTGTAACTACAGTAATTTCTTATAGTTTATGAACGAGCAATCGAAAAATGAACTTACATAAGAAGAAGAAATACGACAGGTTTAGACCTGAGATGAAGACACAAAGTAATGATAAAATGTTAAAAATTCCTTGAAATATAAATTGAAAACGTAAATCGGGGATACGTTTCTGATCATACCGCAGTAATGTTTTCTGCAGAATCTTGTACATCTAGTGGAAATGTAATGCTAGTAGATTACAGTTTATATGGAAATAAAGAGAGTCAGAGGCCATTCAAAAGTAATTGAAGGCCAGAAGCATTTTAAGCTTCGAGTCTGAAATTAAGATGAGACACATTTTCAATCAATTTCTATAAACGATGACAAGCACATTAGTAATTTACGAATGAAAAATATTTTTTGTGAAATGAGAAATGTTTTAAAATTTTTAATAGAAATGAAACACTTCTTAAATATTATGTGGTTTTCATTGTTTAAGTTTCTCATTTATGAATAATGTATATTATAAGCGCAGCCAAGTTTCAGTGTCGAACGCTTGAACGCTTTTCGAATCTAATAATTCCCAACCAAACCACAATAAGTTGCCAGCATAAAAATTTCGCAAAAAGTTTAAAAAAAACTTCAAATCGATTTATGTCATTAAAATTACTCGGTCCATTAAACAAAATACATCGAATCGATATAAAATTACATCCCTAAACGGCGCTGGACCCTCGTGTAACGCGCGGGGTCCAGAGGTCACAACGTTATCGCTATGAGCACAACGATACTTGATACCGACTTCTTCTCCGGTCAACACATGCTGACGTTTGCATCCTGTATTGATGGCTCCGAATCCGCGACTAATTTAAATACGTCGCAAATATTCTTTGTTTAGCCTTAAGGGTAATGACACACTACTACTCTTGGAGTCTGCTACATCAGAGATTCTAATATATATACAGAGAAATCAGTGTATTAAATTAAACACCCTAGACTGCTGAACTAAACCCCTAGAGCATAATAAACTAAACTCCCATTATTCAGATGTTGACAGGTTGCCACTCGCTAGAGACACCAGTGTTAATTCCTTGTCAGTTGTCGTATATAATCAGGCAAGCGTTATCGGTCTATTTTAAATAATCACAAAGTTTGGTTTGTTTGTTCGCTTGGTTTTTAGTATTTAACATAAAAATTATCATTTGATGCGAAACTCACTATCATTTATACTATTCAGATTGACATGGAGTATATAATGTCTTTTTTAGAACGTATGAGTAATGAGTTAATAACATTACGTATAGAAATTAGTGTACTAAATTAAACACCCTAGACTGCTGAACTAAACCCCTATAGCATACTAAACTAAACCCTCATTATTCAGATGCTGATAGGTTGTCACTCGCTAGAGACACCAGTGTTTACGCCTTATCAGTTGTCGTATATAATCAGGCGTTATCGGTCTATTTTAAATAATCACAAAGTTTGGTTTCTTTGTTCCTTTGGTTTTTAGTATTTAACATAAAAATTAACATTTTATGCAAAACTTCCTATCATTTATACTGTCCAAATTGACATAGAGTATATAATGTCTTTTTAGAACATATGAGTAATGAGTTAGTAAGATTTAAGTGAAGGAAACTATAGAGTGCTAGAGAAGATACTGAAAAGAACATAAAACTCCAATCAAAATTTAACAGTGTGCATTGCTTATTATTATAGATTATGGCTTATGACCATGTTCTAATTTAATAACATAAATTGACATATTTATATCAAAATAATGTTTGAAGTCTAGTACAGTACAATACAATCTCCAAGGTAGTTCCGGGATAAATAGTTAAACCTTTGAGAATATCTTTTTTATTTAAAGAAAATTTATATTTATATGTGGGTAACTATAGTCTATACCATCACTATTGCTTAAACCCCAGGATAATATTCTAGCGACTACAAAGTGTGGGGACCTAGAAATTTGTAATATTACACGAATATCCACCCACGAACAGTAGGTGAATTGCAAGTATAATATAAAATAATATAAAAAATAATATATATGCAACAAACAAACCTCATGGAAGAATGGAGAGTTTTTCATTGAACATAACGGTAACAATAAGATAAGTCGCATTGTTAACTTCTGGTCCAAATATTATCATTAGGTTGTTTATATTGGCTTCCCAGAACTCATCGATTAGCTACTTATTTTGTTCCAAGAAGCAATTACTAATTAGCTATTTAATTATCGATCTTTGCTTTTAATCGTTTATCTAACTCACTAATGTTCTCCCTGATTACAGATTAGTTTAAAAGACAATAATTTTATAGCTGATACATTAACTCCATTGTTAATAGACATGAGGTTTTGTAACCAAGATAATTAAATTTTGGGTTGTTAAATTTGAAAGAGTTTCTTTCATAAACTAATTAATATTAATGGGTATTAACTGTTTACAGAGATAAGCATATATTTTTGGGTCGCTGGTATTAAATTGACGAGATTAGGTGTCATTAAATTAAAAGCATATCGTCTTCTGTTTGGTTTTGGACAAAGTTGAAATAACCTCAATGACAGATCTTTATTTAAGACATCTCAAAGTACACTATTTTTTATTTTTGAGTGATATTGGTTCTAATTTTCTTAAATTGTTTCTGCCTTCAACATAGATATGTAAATATACATTATCTACATATAATAAAACTGTAACAGAGTGAATTCTGTATATGGAAAATATTTTAAAAAGATATAGATTTAGCATAAAGAATGATAATATAATTTTTGTCTGTATGTTAATTTGTTCGTCCATAATGTGGAATCTACTGGACCGATTTTTGTGAAATTTGGTATTGCAATAATTTATGTCCAAGAGCAATATATGCGAGAAATTCTGATAAAAGAAATTCTAATAACTTTTTTATTCCGAATTTCATAAGGGCGAAGTTATAGGTACAGCTAGTGTTTAAATAAATATTATTCCTTATTAATTAATATTTAAAGTATATTTTCAATAAAGAGCATTGATTTTAGAATGAATTAATCTAGGTAAGGAAGCTGTTAATGTATGTATTGAAATCTTACAAGTTTTAAGTGAAACTCGCTCTCCGTATGCATATATCCATAATCATGTTTCGATAAAATGCCATTTTTTTCATTTCATAATTTTCACTTTTAACACATTCAGAAATTGCCAGTTCACGCGAAATAGAGAGAATATTAGGTAATTATATGACATTTGCTCGGAATTAAAATAATAGTTCGTATTTTTTTTTAAGAGTTTAGTACCTCGGAAAGAAAAAGCAGAATCCTTTAAACATCAAGGGGTGTGCACTCGTTGGGGTGCGCGAAAAAGGGTTTCACTCTCGTTTTATGTGTATGTGGAGATATGTTAAAAGAAGTGCGTGTGGGAACATCCATAAAGTAGGTTTCCGTCATTGTTAACATCTTTTAAAATTGTTGAAACAATGAAATTAAACAATTTTAATTGACAGTTAAAATCACATGCCAGTATTTAGAATTTTTTTCCAATTTACAAATTCTTGGTAAATATGCTCCAAGTATATAATATATGATAACACATCATGATATATATATATATATATATATATATATATATATATATCCATCCGTTTGCCTATTTGTCATAGTTATTTTTGTTAATGAAACAGTTTGAACTTAAAATTTATAATTTAGCATAGTGATAAAACGTATCAATTCGCTTAAATTTTGAGGAGGCGTATGGGAAGAGCATATTTGTTTAATTCTTTGTATCGTGTGGGGTATAATATGGAAAGCGAGAACTATTACAAAACTATTTTTTCTTTATTTCAGAACTTGGACTGTATCATTTCGGAGATGAGGAGGGGCATCATGTTTTTATTGAAATTTTCCGCAATACGTCCAAACCCGTCTTACATAAAATTCTGAAAAAAATTAGGTTTGTACCGTTATAATTTACTATTTCAAATCATACTCCACTCAATTATTTTGTCTTAAAAATGTTCATAAGAATCTAGGCTTAATATATCATGTGAAAATGAGTTTATTTCTTTATTAGTTTGTTTCTCGTCCAGTCCTGCTACTCAACCGATCTTCGTGGACTGGAAATAATTATGGAGTTGAACATATTTTCCCTGAGTGAAATTTATTTTTTCGGTAATGAAAAAAAAACCATATTATGGATAAGAGAGTGTACATGAATAAAGGCGTGGACGTAAATACGTAACAATATATCAAAGTGGCAGGCTGTGACTACCTACTGTAAGGCACAGGCTTTTAGAGTTCCGTAGCCAAATGGCAAAAACAGAACCATTATAATTTCGTTCTGTCCATCTGTCTGTCCATTTGTCTGTTTATCTGTATGTAACAGCTATTTTGCTTGGAGCCTATTGGCAATTTATATATAAAATTTGGTTGGTAGGTGTCTTCTATGCACCACTGTAAAATGGAGTACTGGAATGATAAAAAAAAATAATTTTAGAGGTGGCAATCCATACATGTAACTAAAGAATGAAAAAAAATCCTGTACACATAGACGTATGAGATATCATTAGATAGATATTGAAATAATATAGAGGTTCCAAAATAACTTTTTAATTTAAGTCAATAGGTGGTGAGATATGCTTCTAAAGTCTTAGAAAGTGTGTTCCCGCCCTCTAACTTTTCAAATGTGTAAAATTCTGAAAAATATTAGCTATTTAATTATCAATTCGGTAATAGAACTTAAAATAAACTTTCAACGAGAATTGGTTTGAACGAGATATTTTGTATAGTTTTTGAGATGTTTTCGGCACCGACCGCAGCAATAACAATAATATCAAAGACCGTTTCCCATAATATCTTTGAGAAGTATAAGATAATAAGTTTAATATTATTTGGAGCTACGGAATACTTCGTGCGCGAGTCCGACTCACACTTGGCTGGTTTTTTGTTTTTATGCCATTCTTTCAGCTTGTGCGTTACGAACTGCATAACCTTTTTTAGTCTTAAATGATGAAATTCAATATTTTCACAAAAAACGCCTTAAAACCACACCACATTCTCATCATTCATCCTTCGATTGGTGACCATAAATAAAGGTAAATAAGATTAGTCATTAGCACATATCGGAAAGGGCATTAAGTAGGGTGTCGTGGTTGTCTGTATTTCTTGAAATTGTTGTTCTAAGATAATGGAAATAATTTTTATTGAAAGATGTAATCAAAAGTTAGCACCAAGTGTTTTTTTCAGCTTTTTCAAATCTACAGTTAAAAACTAGGGTGAGAGATGAACGGTATTGCACATCATTTTGTAGCTTAATATTAGACTAACCGGTTGAAAAAATGATAAATGTAATCTCAATTTTATTTTGAAAAATCTTCAATATATGCCACACGGTGGGTTGTGAGCGAAAATATTTTTGCACTCACAATCTCCACATACACGTGAAGACATGTATGTGGAGATTGTCGTGGTTGTTTGTATATTCTCAAATTGTTTCAAGATATTAAAAATAATTTTAATTGATAGATCTAATCAAATATCAGTAACGAGTGTTTTTTTTCAGATTTTTAAAATCTACAGTTAAAAAGTTAGGATGAGAGATGAATGATATTGCACATCATTTTGTAGCTTAATATTTGACTAACCGGTTGAAAAAAGGATAAATGTAATCTCAATTTTATTTTGAAAAAAATTCAATATGTATCACACGGTGGGTTGTGAGCAAAAAGATTTTTGCACTCACTTTACAAGTATTTGGAGATTGTCGTGGTTGTTTGTATATCCTCAAATTGTTGTTTCAAGATATTAAAAATAATTTTCATTGATAGATCTAATGAAATATTAGTACCGAGTGTTTTTTTTTCAGATTTTTAAAATCTACAGTTAAAAAGTTAGGATGAGAGATGAATGATATTGCACATAATTTCGAAGCTTAATATTTGACTAACCGATTGAAAAAAGGATAAATGTATCCTCAATTTTATTTTGAAAAATCTTTAATATATACTACACGGTTGGTTGTAAGCAAAATTATTTTTGCACTCACTTTACGTGTATTTGGAGTTATATTTTGTATGTGGAAATAATTGTTTCTTACATAATTACCGTGTGCCTCCTAAGGTCACTGGCACATAATAGCGAATAACAGTCTAATAAAATATTAAAATTTCCTTAAAAATATCAACTAATAAATGACACAACAACATTTGGCATCAATATTATATAATAATGATTAATAAAACTGACAAGTACCTACTCAAAACAAATAGTTTTTATAATAACATTTTGATCGGAAAAAAATTGTGTAACAAACGATACATATTTAAGAACAGAACCTCGAAACAATTACAGTTTTTAATAGTTCCCTTTATATTCCACTTCGATCATAACGCATACGATGTGGTTATTAAACGTCGCAGAGCAGACGACCACAGACGTCGATAAATGTAATTTCCGGTGATGCTGATTGTTGCGCTGAAATGCGCGCAAACTGTTTCGTCTGGTAAAACGGAACATTGGATTGTGGTTTTCGTTGTGGACAGAGTTTCGTTGCAGAATAATTTGCGAAATTTAAATTTTATCGCAGTAATTTATTGAGGTTAGGAATATGCGCGCCATTTTCATAGAAAATGTGATCGTTATTATTATTATTGCAACTTATATTTAATTATTATTCCGTTGTTTTTCGTTTAAATTACATTGTATTGTTTGATGTATCGAATATTTTAGTTAAAAACATCGATATGTATTTAGTACCTTTTCCCAATTTATAAATACATTTATATAACAGAATGGCATTAATTAAAATTAGCTAAGTGTGTTCAAACATGTATGAAGTTAAAGTTTCGATTAAATTTCCGCATGTTATTTTCTTTTTGTTTTTTTTTCCAGTTTTGATTTATTGTTTTATTTAAATCATTGAATATAGATACAATTTTTGGAACGAAGTTCCTTATCGCGCGTTGCGAAAGGGGGCTAGACGGAAAAAATTAAGACCAAAAGTTGTAACGACACTTTTTGCTATAGTTGCTAGCGGGCGCGCTGCAAGCCGTGCGTCGTGAGCGTGTTTCTCTGTCTGTCTCTCTCTCTCTCTCATAGAAAGCAAGCCAGTTACTTTCGTTTCGTCTTTCTATTTCGCATTGAACATTGTGGTGTCGCGACGATTATTTTTGTTGAGTGTATACAGGTTTTTTGTACATAATAAATAATAAAAAATAATAACAATAATTATTATTATAACTTAAAAGAAATAAAATTTTATTACAATTCCTTCACTAATTAATCGAAAGGAACTTCCCTTGACACCTCTCAAGTTTTTTTTAAAAATATTTATTGCTATAACAAAATATTGCAGATTAAATTTAACATATTTTTTTATTTCGTAAATTAGCACACGTAACTTAGCTGTACCATTTTCAGAAGGGGACATATCACAAACGATTTGAAAGGTTTATGTCTGACGAATAGTAAATAAAAACTTTAATAAACGAATAGTAAATAACAACTAAATAAAAAATATTACACGACACCATTTGTTGCAACCTTAAAGATATTTGATAATACCTCACTTGATTAAAAAAGTACCGCTACTATAAATAGATCGGAGTTTTAGATCGGATCTTTGGATTAATTAAAAGCATATGATTCCAACAATTCCATCGCAAAAGATTGAGTGATGACCAAGTTATAATCTTGTTACTATGAACAGGTGGACGGACATGGCTAACATAACATCAATTATAAAGATTCTTAAATATCAATATCTTAATTAGATAAGATGCAAAAAATTAGTATCTTGTTGCTGTACAACATACCATTGTTTCTATTTGTTAGCGTATTGTAATAATTCATATTATACACGGTAGTATATGTAATGATTTATATTATACACGTTAGTATGTGTAATGATTTATATTATACATGTTAGTGTATTGTAATGGTTTATGAAATACTTGTTAGCGTATTGTATAAGTTCATATTATGTAATATACGTTAGTATATTGTAATGATTTATATCATACATGTTAGTGTATTGTAATGATTCATATTATACACATTAGAATATGTAACGATTAATATTATACATGTTAGTGTATTGTAATGATTCATATTATACACGTTAGTATATGTAATGATTTGTATTATACATGTTAGTGTATTGTAATTATTTATATTATACATGTTAGTGCATTGCTGTGATTTATGATATACTTGTTAGTGTATTGTAATAGTTCACATGTAAAACAAGGTTAACGAAAACTGAAAGTATCGTTGGAGAAGCAGTTCACTAGTTTATAATAAGAGAGAGAGAATCTTATTATGATTATTTTATTTATAGTCAAATGAGATCAATGACTGCACTAGATAAATGAATGTAGGATATGGCAATTGCTTTGAAGTGAAACTATTGTTGTATTGTCAAATAAAACGTCGAGGTAGTTAATAGAATTTTTCCGACATATGATACTATCCTAAAGCTACCAGTTATATTATTTTTATTATTTTATTCTATAGCGATTGCTCTCTTCAGAGATAACTTTTGAAAGTGTCAAGTTTAGATTTGTTGGTTAGGCAACACTGACTAGATTACACAACGAATATTTGTCACTATTGCTTTATAAGAAAAATAAACTATAGAACAAAACAAAAATTATGTGGAAGTTTATTATGCTAGAATAAATTAAGCGAAAATATAAACAAAAAACATTTATAGATAATACAAAAGTGTCAACAGAACATAGACGAATAAAACATACATGCATATGTATATACAAACAAACATAAAAACTATCAGTTATATAAATATTTATATAATGCTATCTGTTAAATTCGAACTTCACTTTTTCACTCATCGGGGGTTTAGTTCCTTGTTTGAAGTGAAATTACTTTGTTTATTCTAATTTTATTTATCGATTGTGCATATGGAGCCTTAACTAAAGAAATGAAAAAAAGACATGAAATTTCAAGGAATTGTTAAGGAAACAAACAAGATAGGGATATCAGAGTAATGATTAAAAATATACATCATTCTTTCAGCCCAATAAATATTATAAATAAACTAAAAGCTCAGAGATTGGAAGTGCTGAATGCTACAGCTGTTAGACACAAATGAACCATTAAATATGTTTATTGTTGCGTTTAAGAAGAATACTAATATATTAATATTGTAATGCGGTCGTTATTGTTTAAATGATTAAAAGCAATAAATAAATACTGCAGTGTAAAACCTGGCAATCGTTTGGTCATACTAAACATTATTGTTACAAGGCACCTAGATCTGTTAAATGCGCTGGACATCATCCCATAGCAAACTGTAATAAATCAAGAGATATGCAGTCAAAATGCTGTCATTGTGGGAAAAATCATATTGCCCACTAACGAGGATGTAAAGTGATTAAAGAACTTCAAAAACTGAGAGATTCCAAAAACAACAGGTAAAAACTGATAAAATGATAAGAATGTCAACTCAGAATGAGGCCACAAAACCATACAATTCCGGAAGAACATACAGCCAAACTATTTCTGATAATGTTCCTGTAACTAAGCAAACACCAAGTAACGATAATATGTTATTAGAAATTATGCAGATGCTAAAAGATCAAAATTTGCGCCTCAATAAAACTGAGCGTAGAATTAAAAAGAATTGGAATTATTGGAAATAGAATTCACATGATAATGTCACGTAACCGCCGAAAAATTCGTTGGTATCATTACGTGCCTAAGTTAGACTCAATAATAGTATTTTGTTATCAAGAGTACAATTTTGTGCAAAAACTAAAAATAATAAAAAAACAGTGTAGATTTTCCCTAGGTTGTGGACTGTGTGGAAGAAGTAATCATTTCAGTAAGGAAGAAAGTAAGATTAATTCGAATGAACATCTGCACCCTTCGAAATTAAATTCGAATAATGAATTATCGTCGCGAGTCGCTTGTTATGAGAATTCACATGATAATGTCACATAACCGCCGAAAAATTCGTCGGTATCACTATGTGCCGAAGTTAGACTCAATAATAGTATTTTGTTATCAAGAGTACAATTTATGCGAAAACTAAAAATAATAAAAAAATAATTTTAAGGTGTTTAATTGAAAACGATTCTCAGAACTATTCGACTACAAAAAAAATGTAAAAACTTAGTTTCCCGATCACTACAGTAAATAATACGTTTGTAGAAGGAATTGGTTCATCGTCACGTCCAATTATTGGCCGTGTTAATTTGGAGATCGAATCTCGCATATACCCAGAAAATAAATATAACTTAGAAGCACTAGTTGTCGATTTTATTACCAACAGCTGCCTACACATTATATAGATAAGAGTGATATGGGTGGTTTAAATAATATCCCACTAGCGGATTTGACATGGAATATTTCCGGAGATATATATATATATATATATATATATATATATATATGTATATATATATTGTATTAGATGCACAATCGTTCCCTTATATTGATTTAGGGAATAAAATAGAATCGGCCACGAATGTCCTTTCAGCTTTATCAACCGCATTTGCAACCGTTTTAATGAGGGACTGCCCTAAAAAATCACGTCAAATGATTACGTCATTTACCACGCTTACCTTCAATAGTTTAATTTAAATAATTTGAGCAAATAAATGAGATAACAAATTTATATTTTTTGAATCCGGAAGAGACTGAATGTAAAAATTTAGTTACTTCCTCTACATCTTGTTTTGATAATAAAAGGAATTAATAAAGATGATTAGTGGAGGTACTTTTATTAATAAAATTAATAAATGTACCTCCCCTACCACGCGCTAAACAGCAACTGATTTCGCGAGCGCCATCACGCTCGTGGCAAATTCAGTTAGAACGCGTACGAGCGCGATGACGCTCGTCGCCACTCAAACAGTTAAACTATGAAAAAAGATGTCGAAACATGCACTATGCCTGTACGTTATGTATAATTATTTAACTTATCTCGAAATGTCGTTTTTCAAATTGATGTGCAGCATCACAGTTACAAATTTTAACCGAATAATTTTAAAATACTAAAAAATTTTTTTTATAAAATATCTAAAAAATTGTCTTGCTTGTGGCCATTTTATCTAACCTTGTTGAGGTCGAAAATGAGCTTTTTGTGGCTTATAACTCAACAAAACTTTAATAGTTTACAAAATATTACTACAAATTTTATTTCTCAAATGAAAGACAATATTGCTGTAACAACAATTCCTAAGCACAACGTGGACAACAATTCCTAAGCGTTTTTCCCAAAAATGTTTAAACACGTTAATAAAATAATACACCAAGTGTATGGTAGAATTCGTGCTTCAATAAGTTTTCATTTCATACTCTATACAATAACTTTGAAAGGTTTTCCAGTTTATCCAATAAAATTAATCCCAGGAACAAAATTGAACTTTTTACACTTTACGTCTATAATTGAGCCACCATGCTCAATCTCTGGGGTAAATTTTCAAAATTTTACGTTGAATAATTTCCGAGAAAATGGCTTTTACCAGACTGATGGACGGACACTTAAGTGATTCTATTGTTGTTACGTTTTGGCAAGTTTGGACCAGTACACTAAAAATACTTTTTAATTAAATTAGGCTAGGGTTTAAAATTATATTGAAAAATAATCCGAAAAATGGCCTTTCTTTAAGAATTCTACATGGTTTTAATCCATTAAACCCCGGTGCGTATTTTTATACGTCTTCATTTGAACACAATCTCTCTTTTGGATAGGCAATAGTATAACATCTGTGTTGTAAAATTAATCTGTTCTATACTAATATTTGTATCGACTTCACTTTTTATTGTAATTATATGTTTTTATATGTAAACACTATAATATAGACCTCATATTACTTTTTTCAAGATTTAAATAATTTGTGAGGTAAGCATAGTAATTTGTTTACAACTTTATTTTTGATATGAACAATTTTATGTAAAACGTTCTGATGGCACGTCACGACGTGCCATTTGGTCAGCTTCGCGTCTTGTCGGCTCTTTACGACTTAACGCTTTCCTCTCTACTACACTACACACACGCTACTTTACGTATGTATTAATTGATGTATCAGAATTGCTTATATTTACTAATGGTTACAACTTTACTTGTTTGTATCGATGTATTGTATTAAACTGTCTTAAATTATTAAAAGCGTTTGTTCATTTAAAACATAAGTTATAGTAATAGTAAAAGTGACAGCAAAATTTAAATATAAAAATTTAAAAAAATTTGATATTTCAGACCACCCAGGCATCCAATGACAGCTCATATTTCTTATTAATTAAGCTCCTTATCTCAGTATCTTTTTTTAAATTCGACTCATTTCTAAAAGCTCGGTAAGCTTAGATGTTTAATTTTACAGATTATTATCTATCTAACTTTAACTGATATTTGTGTCATATGCCAAGGGACAGAGAAAGAGAGATAAATTAAAAAGGTTAAGGTAAAAACGTTACAAATTAAACTCAAAATCCACAATATTCCACAAATCAACACTTCAGTTGTCCACTTGCTGTCCTATTCGCCGCCCTATTCATATGTTTCAACAACACCATTTCGTTTAACGCTCGCATTTACAAGCGCAAGCGACGCAGAGCTGACAATGTGACAAACGTCAAAGCTCTAAAGGGCTGAATTAAAACGATAAAAGAGAAAAAGCACGCGGCGAACAAGGCCCTTGATTGAATCGGAGCGAATAATTGTCGGGGCAAAATGATTCTATTTTTACTGGCCAGGGTAGGTACACTACCTAGAGGGGAAAATCGGCTTGTAGGTCGGGTGACGTTAAGGGAGCAAACAGTTGAGTGGTGATAAGGGTTCAATCGGGTTTGTTTGAGCACGTTTGAGTAGCATCTAAGAGATTTCTTTCGAAATGAACTTCTTAGTACATTTCATAAAGGCGAATAAGGGGTAATATCCATTTGCAATTGAGAAAAAGGGCCATTTTTGTGGTAATGTACTTGATGGATCGGAATGGAACTCTATTATTATAGCAACGTCAATTGTACGTCCGTCTGCCTATTTTGGGCAATGACTTGTAAGTTCCTAAACAAAATAGGATACGGACTTATTATTATAAATACACAATATCTAATTTCTGCCCAGAACCAGAAATTTAAAATGATCTGAAATTATATTTTAAAATGATCTAAAATTATAAATGATCTGAAATTTAAAATGATCTAAAATTATATTTTGTGGGGTTCCCATACATAGGAAGAGGGGTTAAAAATAAGAACTTTTACTATGTACATGTGAAGTAATGTAGAAAAAGAAGTATTTAAATAGCGTAAAAATATGTTTTAAAATTTTTTTTTTCAAATAAAAACCACTATTTAATAGACCATAAATTTTGTTATTTTTGATTAATTTTGTTATCAGGTCTATTTCAAAAATGCCATTATGTGGAAAACTATAATTTGGCTATAATATTTCTTATATCAAACTGTATACATAATAGTAAGTGAGTTAAAAGTCGTTAAACTAAGGTATTTTTTTGAATATATTTGGCGTTAATTTTGTAGAAATTCATTATTCACAATTAAATGAAACTACCTGATGTAGTATTATTTCTACTTTCTTTAATTTCTTTACCACGACCTAGGTTTCGTTATGTTACAACATCTTCAGGTGTGATATTAGCAAAGAATCTAATAATTCTTTGCTAATATCGCACCTGAAGTTGTTGTAACACAACGAAACCTGGGTCGTGGTAAAGAAATTAAAGAAAGTAGAAATAATACTACATCATGTAGTTTCATTTTAGGTATTTTTGAGAAATTCAAGATATTTTGAAGATATTATGGATAGAATATATTGCCAAATATTTATGGTGAAAAATAATAACAAAAGTGCATATTTCAATGGAACATTATATATCTTTAAATCTGTATCTCAGTGTATACGTAACTCTCTCACTGCAAGTTCTCGTACGTGTTTATTTTAAAATACTTATTACAAGTTTTAAAAAAAGAATTGGTATTTTCTGTAATGTACGTTTTTAATTATGCATTCGTTTCTTTTTAAAGGAAAGACATTAACTTATAGTTTTGGAGCAGTCTTTCATAACGTACATTTAAAAGTGAGCTTTGCGATGACCGCGATTGAAACAAGTAGTCTCTATTAAAAGAAGGGAAAAAAATAAAATACATCTAATATATGTCCCTTGTCATATATAGTTTGATCTTATTAAAATTTTCCTATTCACGATGAAAATCTCACAATTTAGTATTAACGAAAATAGGAAGCAGAAAAAAGTTTTCTATTAACGACAAAGTTTACACGTCCTGAAAAGGATGTATAAAACTATTATGGTTTGAATAGTTTTTGAGAAATCGCTATCGAGGATTTAAAGAAAAGTGTTTTGAGAAAACTTCAATTATAATCTCAAAACTAATTTCTGATATAATAAAAAAATTCAATTTTTTGATACATAATTTATTTTTCACTAAAGAAATAGGTATATACACTAATCATAAATAACATACGCAGAGTAATTCATTTACGTATATAAAAAAAGTCCGTTGCTGTTATGCGAATAGCCTACCTCTTGGCTGCATCTGACCTGTCCTAAAACTTTCATGCATAGCGTATCTTCTGGAGTTGTATAATTTTATTTTTTTATAATCTCGAAAATATTTTTGAGATGTCTTATTTTGAGAAATAAAGTTACAACTTAACATTATCCCTTGCGGAAAATCATTTGATTAAGTTCGTATTAAATAAATGACACATAAAATAATGTAAAAAATATATTTTTTATTAGCGGAAATCTAAAATCTACAATCTAATCTTATTTTGACAGAAACTTTCCAGATATATTATGTTTGTGTGAATTTGGCAGAAATGCGACAAATTAGATTAGAAAAAAATTTAACACAAAAATAGTGTGGATAAAAATCTATATTAAGTTTATAGACAGAAAAAAATTGGTCCAATCCTTTGAAAATCTTTTTTGAATCTTAAACTAAACATTGTTAAAAAGAACTTGACAAAGAACTCAACTTGTCAAAAGTCTACTTGAAGATTATGTAAGACAACGTTTTTATTTAAATAATAAATTTGAATCTTAGTAAATAATAATTAAGTATCCACAAGTATTTTTATATGTTATACAATACTTTTTGCAAATAAAAGTGTCAATTGAAAAAAAATTCAATAATTATCCGAATTTTCAAGTGGCATTTGCTATTCGCTATATTTTGAATCTGTTTCTTGATATACTACAGAAATTATTGGCATTTAAACTTTTTTAATTTTAATACAAGAGTTCGTTTAAACATTTCGTAATGAATGTATAATTATTTAAAATAATTTGTAGACAATTATATATGTGCTTCTTATGTGGTTATAATTTGTAGACAATTATATATGTGCTTCTTATGTAGTAATAATTTGTAGACAATTATATATGTGCTTTTTATGTAGTAATAATTTGTAGACAATTATATATATGCTTCTTATGTAGTAATAATTTGTAGACAATTATATATGTGCTTCTTATATAGTAATAATTTATAGACAATTATATATGTGCTTCTTATGTAATAATAATTTGTAGACAATTATATATGTGCTTCTTATGTCAAGGTTTTATATTATAAGGTAGGTTTTATAGTATCACCACGAACTTTTAAAAATTTTAATAATTTAAAAATGTTTATCGATATTTTTGAGTGATTTTTTCTGAAATTTATTATTTGTGCAAAAATTGTTTATACAAAACGTTAAGTTATGGTGGGCTTTGAATTTTTATGATACAAACTTCGTGTGATAATTTATAATTAGTTCAATCCATAAAGGAGAAGCTGAGAAATAGCACTTCCTGTTCTCATTTTCATTCTTTATGTCCTCACTCGTCTACGGTCCGGATTGCTTGTCGGTTGAGTCACGATGCAAGTACAAATAAAGTAATATGTTTTTTGGGTAGGATAATTTTTAAAGTATTTCTGTAACACTATCATAACACGAAATCTGATACTTAAATTGGAACTTTTCGCAGCATCTTTCTATATTGTATTTGGCATTTGCTCCTTGTTAATTTGGTACTTTTAGGATGTCATAACTCAAAAGGAAACCCACTTTTTTCTCCATATATTAGTTGGCCACGACGTCTTTCTCGAAAACTGTTTGATGTAGAAACTTCGATTTTGGTATACTTAATAATCCACATATAACATAATAGTTAACATCTAAAAATATACATATGTGCCATATCATGAAATGTGATAAATAAATTGAAATTTATTGCTATATTAATATATCATTTTGCCTCTTGAGATTGGCTCGGTATTTGTCTGGCATTTTAGGGTCATTTACCTCATAAGGAAAAAAAGAGTACTTATCGTGTCGGAACGGTTTTTACCAGAAACGTTTTGACATAGAAACTTAAAATTTGGCATAATATTAAAACATATTGAGGCCCAAATGAAATACTCGACTCTTTTCTAAGCGTCTTGCAAGGATTCCGAAACCTCCCCCTCCCCTCTGTCGATTAGGAAATTGCAATGAAAATAATTAAAAACGACTTTTACCTGAATTTTACCGGAAAACTATAGCGAAAACTCTAAATTTTATAGTTTCTAAGATATTAACAATAATTAAACACCTGTAAAGGTTTACAAGGCAATCCATTTATATGATGGAAAATAATATTGCTATTTGTAAATAGTTTAATGAAAATACTATACGTTCTTCATACTCTACGTAATGCCTAAGTATAAACAGGAATTCTACTTATAATTTCCCAATTTTTTAAAACTAATTTCGTAGAAAACTTAAATTAGGTAATATTCTTGCTGATCGCCGACTGCTCATCGACCCGACCTAGCTCTTTATTTAATACTGGATGAATAATAATTTACCGTGTCCAACGAGGCGTCATGTGCCATATTGGAGCAAAAATTTGCCTTCTTTATTAACGCGAGCGACATTGCTGCTTTATCTAAACACATTACTGTACCAATCTCTCTCTCAATCCTCCTCTCACTGTACCCACGTCATTCGGATAGGTACCCGTATTCGGATGCTAATTTTGATATTTGTAAATTTATTTATGTTATGACTTATATGTTATTTGTTTATTTATTTCAAGACGTTATTGCAAGATATGGTATATGTATATTAGTTTCGTAATCGTAATCGTCTGTTTATGAAGCCACATAACTTCTACCGTTTTAGAGCTACGTGCATCACGAGTAGGTTTTACAAGTAACAGAAAGGGAGAATGGACACTGAATAGCTATACACTGAATATCTATGACACTGAATATCTTTACAAGTACCAGAAAGAGAGAATTGACACTGAATATCGATGACACTGAATATATTTACAAGTAACAGAAAGAGAGAATTGACACTGAATATCTATACACTGAATATCTATGACACTGAATATCTTTACAAGTAACAGAAAGACAGAATTGACACTGAATATCTATGACACTGAATATATTTACAAGTAACAGAAAGAGAGAATTGACACTGAATATCTATACACTGAATATCTATACACTGAATATCTATGACACTGAATATCTTTACAAGTAACAGAAAGACAGAATTGACACTGAATATCTATGACACTGAATATATTTACAAGTAACAGAAAGAGAGAATTGACACTGAATATCTATACACTGAATATCTATGACACTGAATATCTATACAAGTAACAGAAAGAGAGAATTGACACTGAATATCTATGACACTGAATATATTTACAAGTAACAGAAAGAGAGAATTGACACTGAATATCTATACACTGAATATATATGACACTGAATATCTATGACACTGAATATCTTTACAAGTAACAGAAAGAGAGAATTGACACTGAATATCTATACACTGAATATCTATGACACTGAATATCTTTACAAGTAACAGAAAGACAGAATTGACACTGAATATCTATGACACTGAATATATTTACAAGTAACAGAAAGAGAGAATTGACACTGAATATCTATACACTGAATATCTATGACACTGAATATCTATACAAGTAACAGAAAGAGAGAATTGACACTGAATATCTATGACACTGAATATATTTACAAGTAACAGAAAGAGAGAATTGACACTGAATATCTATACACTGAATATATATGACACTGAATATCTATGACACTGAATATCTTTACAAGTAACAGAAAGAGAGAATTGACACTGAATATCTATACACTGAATATCTATGACACTGAATATCTTTACAAGTAACAGAAAGACAGAATTGACACTGAATATCTATGACACTGAATATATTTACAATTAACAGAAAGAGAGAATTGACACTGAATATCTATACACTGAATATCTATGACACTGAATATCTTTACAAGTAACAGAAAGACAGAATTGACACTGAATATCTATGACAATGAATATCTTTACAAGTAACAGAAAGAGAGAATTGACACTGAATAGCTATACACTGAATATCTATGACACTGAATATCTATACAAGTAACAGAAAGAGAGAATTGACACTGAATATCTATGACACTGAATATCTTTACAAGTAACAGAAAGAGAGAATTGACACTGAATATCTATACACTGAATATCTATGACACTGAATATCTTTAAAAGTAACAGAAAGAGAGAATTGACACTGAATATCTATACACTGAATATCTATGACACTGAATATCTTTACAAGTAACAGAAAGACAGAATTGACACTGAATATCTATGACACTGAATATATTTACAAGTAACAGAAAGAGAGAATTGACACTGAATATCTATACACTGAATATATATGACACTGAATATCTATGACAATGAATATCTTTACAAGTAACAGAAAGAGAGAATTGACACTGAATAGCTATACACTGAATATCTATGACACTGAATATCTTTACAAGTAACAGAAAGACAGATTTGGCACTGAATATCTATGACACTGAATATATTTACAAGTAACAGAAAGAGAGAATTGACACTGAATATCTATACACTGAATATATATGACACTGAATATCTATGACAATGAATATCTTTACAAGTAACAGAAAGAGAGAATTGACACTGAATAGCTATACACTGAATATCTATGACACTGAATATCTATACAAGTAACAGAAAGAGAGAATTGACACTGAATATCTATGACACTGAATATCTTTACAAGTAACAGAAAGAGAGAATTGACACTGAATATCTATACACTGAATATATATGACACTGAATATCTATGACAATGAATATCTTTACAAGTAACAGAAAGAGAGAATTGACACTGAATAGCTATACACTGAATATCTATGACACTGAATATCTATACAAGTAACAGAAAGAGAGAATTGACACTGAATATCTATGACACTGAATATCTTTACAAGTAACAGAAAGAGAGAATTGACACTAAATATCTATACACTGAATATCTATGACACTGAATATCTTTACAAGTAACAGAAAGACAGAATTGACACTGAATATCTATGACACTGAATATATTTACAAGTAACAGAAAGAGAGAATTGACACTGAATATCTATACACTGAATATATATGACACTGAATATCTATGACAATGAATATCTTTACAAGTAACAGAAAGAGAGAATTGACACTGAATAGCTATACACTGAATATCTATGACACTGAATATCTATGACAATGAATATCTTTACAAGTAACAGAAAGAGAGAATTGACACTGAATAGCTATACACTGAATATCTATGACACTGAATATCTATACAAGTAACAGAAAGAGAGAATTGACACTGAATATCTATGACACTGAATATATTTACAAGTAACAGAAAGAGAGAATTGACACTGAATATCTATACACTGAATATATATGACACTGAATATCTATGACAATGAATATCTTTACAAGTAACAGAAAGAGAGAATTGACACTGATTAGCTATACACTGAATATCTATGACACTGAATATCTATACAAGTAACAGAAAGAGAGAATTGACACTGAATATCTATGACACTGAATATCTTTACAAGTAACAGAAAGAGAGAATTGACACTGAATATCTATACACTGAATATCTTTACAAGTAACAGAAAGACAGAATTGACACGGAATATCTATGACACTGAATATATTTACAAGTAACAGAAAGAGAGAATTGACACTGAATATCTATACACTGAATGTATATGACACTGAATATCTATGACAATGAATATCTTTACAAGTAACAGAAAGAGAGAATTGACACTGAATAGCTATACACTGAATATCTATGACACTGAATATCTATACAAGTAACAGAAAGAGAGAATTGACACTGAATATCTATGACACTGAATATCTTTACAAGTAACAGAAAGAGAGAATTGACACTGAATATCTATACACTGAATATCTATGACACTGAATATCTTTACAAGTAACTGAAAGACAGAATTGACACTGAATATCTATGACACTGAATATCTTTACAAGTAACAGAAAGAGAGAATTGACACTGAATATCTATACACTGAATATCTATGACACTGAATATCTTTACAAGTAACAGAAAGAGAGAATTGACACTGAATATCTATACACTGAATATCTATGACACTGAATATCTTTACAAGTAACAGAAAGACAGAATTGACACTGAATATCTATGACACTGAATATATTTACAAGTAACATAAAGAGAGAATTGACCCTGAATATCTATACACTGAATATATATGACACTGAATATCTATGACAATGAATATCTTTACAAGTAACAGAAAGAGAGAATTGACACTGAATATCTATACACTGAATATCTATGACACTGAATATCTTTACAAGTAACAGAAAGACAGAATTGACACTGAATATCTATGACACTGAATATATTTACAAGTAACAGAAAGAGAGAATTGACACTGAATATCTATACACTGAATATATATGACACTGAATATCTATGACAATGAATATCTTTACAAGTAACAGAAAGAGAGAATTGACACTGAATATCTATACACTGAATATATATGACACTGAATATCTATGCCACTGAATATCTATGACACTGAATATCTTTACAAGTAACAGAAAGAGAGAATTGACACTGAATATCTATACACTGAATATCTATGACACTGAATATCTTTACAAGTAACAGAAAGAGAGAATTGACACTGAATATCTATACACTGAATATCTATAACACTGAATATCTTTACAAGTAACAGAAAGAGAGAATTGACACTGAATATCTATACACTGAATATCTATGACACTGAATATCTTTACAAGTAACAGAAAGACAGAATTGACACTGAATATCTATGACACTGAATATATTTACAAGTAACAGAAAGAGAGAATTGACACTGAATATCTATACACTGAATATATATGACACTGAATATCTATGACAATGAATATCTTTACAAGTAACAGAAAGAGAGAATTGACACTGAATAGCTATACACTGAATATCTATGACACTGAATATCTATGCCACTGAATATCTATGACACTGAATATCTTTACAAGTAACAGAAAGAGAGAATTGACACTGAATATCTATGACACTGAATATCTTTACAAGTAACAGAAAGAGAGAATTGACACTGAATATCTATACACTGAATATCTATGACACTGAATATCTTTACAAGTAACAGAAAGAGAGAAGTGACACTGAATATCTATACACTGAATATCTATGACACTGAATATCTTTACAAGTAACAGAAAGACAGAATTGACACTGAATATCTATGACACTGAATATATTTACAAGT
Organism: Druceiella hillmani; assembly: GCA_039881145.1. Taxonomy (NCBI): domain Eukaryota; kingdom Metazoa; phylum Arthropoda; class Insecta; order Lepidoptera; family Hepialidae; genus Druceiella; species Druceiella hillmani. Next base: position 10,325,869 of record JAYKKI010000010.1, on the reverse strand, counting down.
AACAGAAAGAGAGAATTGACAATGAATATCTATACACTGAATATATATGACACTGAATATCTATGACAATGAATATCTTTACAAGTAACAGAAAGAGAGAATTGACACTGAATATCTATACACTGAATATATATGACACTGAATATCTATGCCACTGAATATCTATGACACTGAATATCTTTACAAGTAACAGAAAGAGAGAATTGACACTGAATATCTATACACTGAATATCTATGACACTGAATATCTTTACAAGTAACAGAAAGAGAGAATTGACACTGAATATCTATACACTGAATATCTATGACACTGAATATCTTTACAAGTAACAGAAAGACAGAATTGACACTGAATATCTATGACACTGAATATATTTACAAGTAACATAAAGAGAGAATTGACCCTGAATATCTATACACTGAATATATATGACACTGAATATCTATGACAATGAATATCTTTACAAGTAACAGAAAGAGAGAATTGACACTGAATATCTATACACTGAATATATATGACACTGAATATCTATGCCACTGAATATCTATGACACTGAATATCTTTACAAGTAACAGAAAGAGAGAATTGACACTGAATATCTATACACTGAATATCTATGACACTGAATATCTTTACAAGTAACAGAAAGAGAGAATTGACACTGAATATCTATACACTGAATATATATGACACTGAATATCTATGACAATGAATATCTTTACAAGTAACAGAAAGAGAGAATTGACACTGAATATCTATACACTGAATATATATGACACTGAATATCTATGCCACTGAATATCTATACACTGAATATATATGACACTGAATATCTATGCCACTGAATATCTATGACACTGAATATCTTTACAAGTAACAGAAAGAGAGAATTGACACTGAATATCTATAACATTCCAGAAAAGAAAATGACTTTACTCCACGTGAGACCTTTTCCCTCTATATTATCTCTCGTTACGTCTTTTCCCGATATAATGTGTGCTATGTTTTACAAGTAGATACTATTCGCATTCAATAATTTAAAAAAATGATTTTATCTCCCCAAACACTCAAAAAGTAGGAAGGAAAATGTTCCTTCGTCCATTTCATCAAGTCGGTTAAAGGTATTTTAAAACGAAATTGACGTTCTATTCACTATTTTTTATTACTGGACTCCTTTTCCGAAATATTAAGCTAAGCAATAGCTAAATTTCCCATCACTGATTTGAAAAATGTAAAAAATTCTAGATCCTGGCATTTGATGAAAACTTTACATTTTTGTAAAATTTTTTCTTGTAAACTAAAAGGTTTGCAAATTTTAGTAAAGTGATAGATTTACAAATTTCAGGAAACTAAAAGATTTACAAATTTCGGTAAATTAGAAGATTTACAAATTTTAGTAATCTAGCAAATTTTCAAATTTTAGTAAACCAATAGATTTACAACATTTGGCAAATTAAAAGATTTACAAATATTAGTATATTAAAAGATTTATTAATTCTAATAAATTTCAATAAACTAAAAGATTTACAAATTTCAGTAAACTAACAGAATAATAAATTTTAGTAAACTAACGAATTTGCAAATTTTGGTGAACTAAAAGATTTAGCAATTTTAATAAATTAGTAGATTTAGAAGTTTCAGGAAACTAAAAATTTACAATTTTAAGTAAACTAATGGATTTACAAATTTCTCTAAATAAAATATTTTCAAATTTACGAATTAGAGAATTTTAGAATTAATAGATTTACAAATGTCGCAGAACTAAAAGATTCACAAATTTTAGTAAGCTAAAATATTTTCAAATTATCCTTCTCTCAACACATACGTTAGTATATCTACCACTATTGTGTTGAAGGCGTAGGATGCATTGTAAGGTATTATAGAAAAGAGAAGTGTGTATTTTTCCCATCATGTCAAATAACTTTTGTAATATACCTTCTGCTTAATTGGTCCTATTATCTTTGTTGTGAAAGTACATAATTATATAAAAATTGCCTGCATCTTGTGCAGAATTTCTTGTAAAAAGCTGATTGACCAAGAGAAATAACATTTCTTGGCCAGTCTTCTTTTTACAAGAAATATTCTAAGACTCAAAACCTTCCCAAATGGCTTGACGATATGCGTGACAGATCTTTGTTCTCTATTCTTACTTCAACTGTCGTACGACAGTCGAAGTAGGAATAAAGAACAAAGATCATAATGCACGGCTTTAGTATTGAATTCAGGATAAGATATTTTGAATGCAACGAACGAAAAATTATTCAGGTTATGACGAAAGAAAAACTAACGTGTCTGTCTTAATAAATGTATTTCGAAATGACATTTTTTTCATACAAATAGATAAAACAATAGAGGGTAATCCCAAAGCATTTCATCTGCGTGTCCCAATGTTCAATTTATTTAAAAATTGGAAAAATTATTTTCAAAGGACCAACTTTTCAGTCCGTAACAAAATGTGTTCTTACTGTTTCGTATATGAGTACCTTAAATGACAAAGATGATTTGTGGCATTCTTTTTGAATATAACATAAAAATAAATGCGGATTAATTAATGAATATTTATTTTTAAATACCGACATTGTATTAAAAAAATCGTAGGCTTTGCTAATAAATTATAATTACTTATATTAAAAACTTGTTCCCTTACTCGCAATTAATGTTTTTATTTAATTCGAACGAATCAAAGTGAAGCAATAGAAATATCCACACAAAATTCATTTACAACATATTGACAGAAAACTACTTGGAAAGTAAGACATAATTTTTTAAGAAGCGGAGGCATTCATGTTTGCCATTAAATATAAAATGATCAGCATTAGAAACTACATTAAATATGTACTTAATAAAGGATAGCAATACATAAGACAGATAGATTATGTACACAAATAATTGAAATAATAAGCCGTATCACCGGGGATGTAAAATATTAGCTGGTAAAGTATATACACTTATGTATGATAACAAAGTGATCACAGCAAAATGAATTTGTCTACTCGCACTTGCAATCGCATAATTTAATCAACAGATGCACTCTAAATGCCCACCAAAAATCCTAAGAAAATAGTAAAGGTAAACTATACAGAAAGTCGAAAAGTATATATATATATATATATATATATATATATATATATATATATATATATATATATATATATATGCCATAAATATAATATAAACATGCCAGTATGCCAGTAAATATAATATCTGCCAGTTAAACCAGAAATTGTTCCATCTTAGACGATATAACTTTGTATTTCTAATACGAAATATATGTTAACATGACAGGTAATTTATTACTTATTTATCAGTAATATTTTTAATGTGCAAGTGTGCGTTCGGAATTACTCAATTTTATTGATATTATAGTTAAGCGAGGGCAGACCATTGGTTCAATTATGACTAAAATTAAAGTGTCACCCTCTGCTTTTCAAACTTTCAGCTTTTAAATATATTTTCCGTTTGCATATTCGGTTACTAAAGCAAATTATAAAAAATATGCCCGTCGGTCTCTCTGTTTGTTTGTATGAATTTAACTCAAAAACGACTAAATTCATCTTTTAATAGATTTGGAAACATTTTGGTTTTTTCACATTTTTTTGTTTCGGCTTGTTTTTCTTTACGTTTTTTTCTTGTTAGTATGTCTAATGTATGTGTTATGAGGAAAATCATTTTGTTAGCAAGTTATCTTCAATTTTATTAAGCCACATTTTGGGAAATCGAAAAAAATATTTCTCTGCAAAGCTATAACAGAATATGTGACTGTGTACTGTATCTTGTAATATGATTCAGTCAAGTCAGACTAAGTAATAAATGCAGAGAACATATAAATATTAAAACTTCACTTACAGTTAAAATGTCTTTATAAAATAATTATAAATGGAAAAGTCAACTTTGGTATTAAAATTACATACGTTATCATAACTCTAAAAACAACTTTTATCTTTAATTTTAAAAGCTCTTGAAAAATTCGTAACAAATAAAAAAATATTAAAATGAAAAATGCAAATTTTCTTTGTGTTAATCAAGAGACAATAATGCTTGTTTTATAGAGAGCTTGCAGTTTGTTCTGTATCCCATAAATAAAATAGATGTCAACGTTTAGCTCGTGAAAGGAACAAAAAATCTGGACGAATGCATCGTTTGTTATCGTGCCTCCCGGTATCAATAAGACACAACTTCAAACAAATTCACTGTGCTATTATAGAATACAAAAGCGAGAAGAAAGAGACAGAGAAAGACAGTGGGTATGTTTATATTTCAAGAAAACTATTTGCCATTTTAGCCAGTGCTATTATCAGTTAAGTTAACTAAAAGAGGTTATAATAACTGGTATGTCATTAAAGAATTATATAATTAACGGGAAAAGGTTGTAAGTGAAAAAAAAACACATGAGATTTGTTTTTATCATTTCACCATTTTCATTTTAGAGGTGAGTTTGGTTTTATTTTTATCATATTTGACATACGCTTATTTCGATATTTTGTGGAATATCTATGCAAAGTTTCGTCGGATAAATGCGATCTATACAAATAGCTTTTACTGTTATTTTAGACTAAAAATACAAATGTGAAACGCCCAAAACTTAAAAAGGAAGAATGCAGAACTAATCGCATGTGAGTCTCTACAAAAAATTGAGGTTTCCAAAATTTCGATGGAGAGTCCATAGAATTCCAACGTTCGATATTTTATGGAATGTGTATACAATGTATCGTGGAACAAATACATTGTATAATAAAAACTTTTATTTTAATTTTAAATAAAAATACAATAGTGGGATGCTCAAAAATTTAAAAGGATGAATCCAGAACGAATCGTATTTGAGTTTTCATAAAATCAATAGAAGGTGCTAACATTTTTATACAAATTGTATGAAATTCTACCGTTCGATATATTGTGGAATGTGCATGCAGTGTATCGTGGGAGAAATGCATTGTATACAGAGAGGTTTTATTCTTATTTTAGATTAATAAATTTGTACAAAAGTGGGATACTCAAAAATTAAAAAAGGTAGAATCCAGAATGAATCGCATGTGAGTTTTTATAAAAAAGATAGAGGCTTCCTAAATTTTGAATGAGAGTCCATGCAATTTCAACTTTCGATATTTTGCGGAACGTGTATGTAGTCCATCGTGAAACAAATGGTTTGTATGAAATGAGCTTTTATTTTTATTTTAGATTAAAAATAAAAAAGTGAGATGCTTAAAAATTAAAAAGGAAGAATCCAGAACGACCCGTATGTGAGTGTTTATAAAATGTATAGAAACTGTCAACATTTTGATAGCGAGTCCATGTAATTCTCACGTTCAATATTTTGCGGAATGTGTCTACAGTGTATTGTGGGACAAATAAATGGTGTAAAAAGATATCTTTATTTTTATTTTGTAATAAAAATACAAAAGTGAAATGCTTAAAAATTTAACAATTCAAAATTTTAAAAGTTTATTCCTGAATTGAAGTTGAATCCTGAATGAGAGTAATTGTTGAAGTTGGACTAATAAAGACGAAATATATAAAGAATCGCTGTTTATGCTGTATAAAAAGTTTTGTAGATTCTGTCTAAAAATTTATTTAATAAGAAGAGAAACAGATTACTAAAACATTTTATAGTTATTGATCGAAAGATAAAAACTTCTTAAAAGTATAATCGGATATGATCGCAAATGCACTAACTAATTGACTTGAACAAAGTTAAATTGTTATCAGATCAGTTAATGATGACGAAAGTGTCATAAACAATGTGGTTAATATTATGGGTAGCATTAATATTCTAAACGTATCATTAAAGAAAGAAAAATGCCTTAATGGAACAGGCATGAAAAAGAAATAAAAATAAAGTTGGAAAAAATATTTCCGTTTGTTGCACGCGAAAAGATATTAAATATGTCCTTGGGAAAAGTTATGTCTACTGACGTGAGAGTTTCGTGAATCGTCAAATTATATTTTCATATACAACCATTTTCGGAAGTTTTTTGTCATAAAAAAATATGATAACTAAAATAAATTGTTGACGAACTTATTTCGTAATTCTGTGTTATCGTAACTTTGGTAGTGCTATAAATAAAGTGCCACCAAAGTGCTATTATTCCATTTTTATTTGAATTCAAGCAGTGCTAACGATATCGGTGTTATCTCTTACTCTATCGCCATTGCTGCGTATAAAAATTGTGGTAAACAATTTTATTCAATTTTCAATATGAGTTTAGAAGTCGTTTAGTTCCAGTGCATATGTCAAATGTGAATTATGTCCATCTCTCCTCCTCATTTCCGCTCACTGAAGGGCCATTTGATTTGAAATTGAAGACCTGCTGTTTTCCAAAAAATTCCCCTTGAGATTGCTAAAGGAGATTTTTGTGGTAGCGCCCGCTTAACGTGGAAATGCACTACAGCAGCACGACACCGCGCGAAGCGAAACGTGGTGGGATACCACGAAATATAAAGTGCAACGAAGATGAAAATTTTTTGTAGGTGGTTAGTCGGTCGGCGACAACTGGGGATTTTTGTGGACTTTTCACGGCCGACTTCAAGAGGTCAAGATGCGGTTTGTCTATCGTAGGGATGTCCGGTCTTTTCATTTGAATCGATCTTTTGGATGGCAATGAAACGTCAGCACAATTTGAATCTTAGGGGTTTGAATCGATCTTCCAAAGATCGTATTGTGATTTTTAAATAATAAAATTAGGTAAATGCTTATAAATAAACGCATTTCATTACCATGCAATTAAAAGTAGGCGCAAAGTTTAATTATTCTAAAATAAAAAAAAAACAATTGTGTCTACTTAACTTAGTAAGAAAAAGAAATTAAGATTCTACATAGGTACTTACGATTTCAGCTTTTGCAGTAGTAAAACTTTATCCACTTTCATTAGTTTGTATTGTATGTCTTTTTGTGATGTTGTTTAAGATAATTTTTAGGTTGGTTGTATTTCCTTTTGTTTTGACCATTTATATTTGCCATCAGTATAACATTTCATAAAAAGATCCACACATTTGATTTCACTGGTGGTGTCATATTATAACAGAAGTATTTTAAAAGCAAGTCGTTATGGCAAAAGGGAATACTTTGCAATGTGAGTAAGAATATTTGAGAAATGACGACATACGATGATTAAATAAACAAAAAATAGTGACCTACCCTCGTATTACTAAATAATACTATTATCAATCATTTGATTTTTTGTCCGATCTTTTAGAATCGATTCAAATAATCGCAGATCCTATTGAAAAAGGTCGATCTTTGAAAAGATCGATACAGATCAGACATCCCTATTCTCCCGTCTCCGTCAGCGCGTGTTCAGTCCTATCCTTTTCTCTGTTAGCACATTTTAACTCGGAGCCTTCGAATTAGCGACAATAGTTCAGATTCGTAGCGATTTTTTGTAAGACCTGCTATTATGGGACATCGCCCAGATTTGTTGCGATTTTTTTGTAGAATCTATTATTGTGGGATGTGAACGTTAAAGTAACAAATATCATATGTTCTGTTTTCTGCGATTATTGTCGATTGTCTGCGTTGTGCATTATTTGTACTATTTCATACGATTTTAAACGCATTAGAGCTTTGCCGCGTAGCATGGAGTGACCGATTTACTTCATCATTACATATAATCAAATTACATATAATCATTACATATAATCATATAATCAATCTGTAATAGAGTGAATTCTTTTGCGGATAGCATGATAGTAGAAACCAGAAAACCTGTTTTTAAAATTTTTGGTCTGTCTGTTAATTTGTTCTTTAATCATGTAAAATTCACTAGACGGATTTGATGAAATTTGGTAAGATAATCATTTATACCATCGTTGTTCGATTATATTGGATACTTTTTATCTGGAAAAAAACTGACTTGGTGAATGTTACAATATCGGTACTGCCAACGCTATCCATTAGCGTTTTAGTAAACTTGATGTTGTATGAAAAAGAAAATAAAAAACAAAAAACACAAGAAGAATCCTTATAACTTTCTTATTCTGAATTCTACGCGAACGAAGTCGCGGGCACGGCTAATAGAAATACATGATGCAGCGCTGCATACTGAAGTATCGCGTAGCGGTATTAGATAACAACTCGTTTAATATCGTGTACAGTTAATTTATATTTAACTGTTTTAGTGCCATGGTTTTTTACTCATATATATACTTAAAAATGCCAAAGAAATCTTTTGTTTTTGATGTCATTTACCCTTGTCTCGAAAAAACCTGTATCTCTTCCAAAAATTATCCAATTTTAATAATTTTTTCGGCGTTTTCTTAATAAAAACTTGTATAAGGATAATAAAACACAAAAAAAATTATGGAGATATATACTGTGAACAAAAATTATAACAAAAACTGAAATCAAGGTCATATAGTATTTTCGCAGACCCGTACATCCTCCGTATCAGCAAAATAATTTTTATCGTCACTATTATCACTATCACTCAATCGCTTTCTTCACAACTTGAAAAACGATCATTTTCACTCGAATTATTTTCGTATTCCGACATTATGGGTTCAACATTTTCTTTTTCTGGATCCTTTTTATATTGTAATTACTAATAATATTATAATTTGAACTTTATGTAACACGTAGAAAGATAAAAAGTTAGCGATGCGTGCGAGCGACCTCCCCTACCGCGCGCTAAACACCAACTGATTTTGCGAGCGCCATCGCGCTTGTGGCAAATTTAGTTAATACGCGCACCAGCGCGATGGCGCTCGTCGGCACTCAAACGGTTAAGGTAATGGTTAAATGATGTTCATATTTTAGGTTTTTGGGTTTAACTTACCACAATTTTATCAGTAACGGTATAAAATATTGCCCGAGTTTTGCTATATAAAAAGAAAATATAAGAAAAATAAAATTTTCTTTGTATTTTATTATCCTTGTACAAGTTTTTATTAAGAAAACATTGAAAAAAATATTAAAATTAGATAATTCTTCAAACTTCAATAAATTTAGCAATATAGGCATAGGGTATATTGTTTGAAGAAAAACGCTTATTGTGATTTGAATGTATTTAAATTTTTTTTTAATTCTCAACTGGCTTTCACCCTATATTCGTACTCCAAGAGTACTCTTGACCGGAATAAATGCATAGTATATCTTAGCTGGTATTTTCAGATGAAATGTTATAAAAGACTCAGATATTTGTATAAATCCTTCCTCCCACTCGGTTCTTAACTGGGTGCACTAATAATATAATTTGGAGTTTTTTAGGGACAAGAAGTAGTTCCAGTGAAAAACTTCTTTAAATCAGTTTAATAACGTTAACGCGGTACTAAACAGACAGAGAAAGATTCCCTGCATTTATGGTTGATTGACCTCGCACTACGAGGATTCCGTGATTATCTATTTAGCATTTTTGAACATTAAAAGGTACATAGTACTTGTATTAAACTATTAACAAAATATTAATATTTCAGACCGTAAATGTATTATCTACTATATCCTTTACAGGCGATATTTAAAAAAAAAAAAAACAAAAAAAAAAAATATATTTATATATATATATATATATATAATTCCACACATTATATACTATTGTGCTGTAAGATCTTCCATTATGCTGATTTTCAAGAATGTAGGTCGACCGGAAGAACCCCACAGGTTCCGATGATCACTGAGTAATATATGATAGAAAAAAAAAATGCTTCAAAAGTTCATATCTTTTTATTGTGTGAATCAAAAGAACCAAAATTAGAGCAATCTAAAACAACTGTAGGCTTTAGTATATGATATCAGTTATCTTAAACCGTTTCTGAGAAAAAAGTCTTTGATAGGCAAGAGCGACGAACAACCAAGTGGTCCTATCTGGGATCCATTTTTTCTTTAAGAGTGAAATATAGCGCAGAAGTGTTGCATCGAAACGTTTTTTTATCAAGGAAATTAGTTAATTTTTCATATATTTTGTATGAATTCAGCCAAAGATATTGTATAGGAAAAAAAACATACTATAGTAAAAATATGAAAAACATACAATATACATTTTGCTTTCTTTAACTTTAAGAAAATATGTTAAATCATTTTTGAACGGTGCCCATAAACACATAGAACTGCTAGATTTCTTCACGATATCTTGTTCTCAGTCTACTGATAATATTTTTAATCGTTTTTTTTCTACGCACAATGTCGCTCACGTACTTTATTGTAGGCATCGATTTGTGCTCACGGTAACAGACAAAATAATTTTTAGCAAAAAAACCGTCTTTAAAAATGCAGAAAAGTTGAAAATAATACCCTTTTATATTTACGCCTTGTTTGATTGATAGTTATTATATTAAAATAACATATAGTACAAACGATATGTTATTTTAAACTAGTTTGTCGCATTTTTTATAGGTATAGATGGCGCGTGTTATTTTTTGCAGTAACATATGGTGTAAATAAATGTTTTTTTCCTGGTAGTGTTTTTGCTTTGTTTTGGGTTACGTATTTGTGACAATCTAGTTTGTTCAGCACTGACTTACCGACGACATCGACCTTATTGTTTAAATCAAAATCGGATATCTGCAGCATTACATGAATATGAATATATTCTACATACCTACATAAACACATTCACGAATGCATCTGCCTACATTCGAATATATCAGTAGCATTACTATTAATTACTGACGACATCCACCTTATTGTTGAAATCACAATCGGATATCAGCGGTATTATATGAACATAAATAGATTCTACATACCTACATAAAGACATTCACGAATGCATTTGCCTTCATTCGGCTATATCAGTAACATTACTATTACTTACCGACGACATCGACCTTATTGTTGAAATCAAAATCGGATATCTGCCGCATTACATGAATATGAATACATTCTACATACCTATATAAACACATTCGCGAATACATCTGCCCACATTCGAATATATCAGTAACATTACTATTACTTACCGACGACATCGACCTTATTGTTGAAACCAAAATCGGATATTTGCGGCATTACATGACTATGAATACATTCTACACACCTACATAAACACATTCGCGAATACATCTGCCCGCATTCGAATATATCAGTAACATTACTATTACTTACCGACGACATCGACCTTATTGTTGAAATCAAAATCGGATATTTGCGGCATTACATGACTATGAATACATTCTACACACCTACATAAACACATTCACGAATGCATGTACCTACATAAAAATATATCAGTAACATTTCTAACTTTTGGTTTCATCGTAGTCGATGCTTTATGCCTTTGTGTATACCTGTACTTATTTACCTATCTACTTATATCCTAATTGCTTCTTATACCTGATAATTTAACCTACTTAATATCAGAATTGCGTAATGCCTTTGTATATACTTGTACGATACTTACGTTATTACTTGTTTAATGCTTTATTATATACTTACATATGCTTAACTACTTTGTTACTTTCTTGCTTATATTAAGACAAGTAGAATCACTCAAAACTCGATATATTTACTCACCGGTATTATGGAGTTCATATCGCCATCTTTCGCCTCCTTCATCGGATCCTGGCCACCGTTTGTAACCAAAGGACTCGTTAAGACAAATCTAATGAGCTTAATTTTGATAAATCTACTCCTCGTGATTAAGGAGTCCTTTCGCCACCGTCTGGTTCCATATTCAGATACTGGCCACAATCTATGACTAAAGTACTTATAAAGACAATACAAATTAGTTAAATTCAAATTATAAATTAGTTACATTTTGTAAAGGGGTCTCGTACACCAATCCATTGAGGAGTAGCATATATCCATAGTTCATAATCAATTTCTAGCCATGTTCATATGATACCACCTGAGAAGTATATTATACCATTAAAAAAAAAGAATTTTTGAAATCGGTCCACTCATTAAAATGTTATGACTGAACGTACATCTATACATACAATAACATTTTAACAGTGTGAGTTATTTAATGGAAAATATTTCAAAAAGAGTGATCGATTTAGCGCAAGGAATGATAATAGAAGCCAGAAGATCTGTATTTAGAATTTTGCCCGTCTGTCTGTTAATTTGTTCGTGAATTACGTGAAATCTACTGGACGGATGTTGATAAAATTTGGTGTTGGAATAGCGTATACCCAAAACAATATATCAGAGAAAACAAAATCTAATAACTTTTCTTATTGCCAATTTCATGTGAACGAAGTCGCCAGTATATAATAAAAACAATATTTATACAGGTTGAATAGAGAGAACTTCCTAATTCTTTTGAAGTTGGTTAAATATAGGTGATAGTTTTTTGAGCTTTTTTATCTCCTAAAGATTTTGCAAAGTCTTACGAAGTTTAAAAGTTTAATGTATTCAAGTGAGATTTTGTGCTTAATTTCATTTAAACGTGTTTTTAGACTACCATATGAGAAAAATTGGTAGGTAACTTTTTGTAAAATATGAACTCTGGATCAAGCAACTTTACTCAGTTGACTAAAATTAAATAACTGTGACACGTACTTTTTAAAATTTGAAAGTTTTTAGTTTCAACCGTTCAAAAAATAACGGACGGCAACAAATGAGGGGAAATAGAAATATAAATAAAGAGAAAGTTCGAACTAATGAGCTTCTAAGCTCTGGAGTCAATATTCTAAACCGAGAACTCGAATTTAATCTACCCCATATCAAGTGGGGAAATAAATTTCAAATAGAAAAATAAATATCTATGTTTAAAGTGAAATTATCAGTATCAAACAGAAAAAAAACATTTTAGTGTGTAGCGGTCAGAAAAACACAGAAAAAAAACATCTTTGTGTGTAGCGGGCAGAAAAACACAGAAAAAAAACATCTTTGTGTGTAGCGGGCAGAAAAACACAGAAAAAAAACATCTTTGTGTGTAGCGGGCAGAAAAACACAGAAAAAAACCATCTTTTCGTGTAGCGGGCAGAAAAAGTCCGTTGCATAAATACATCGATACTCCTCCATACAAAGTGATGAACGTTTCAAATTGAGAGCAAAATTCAACTTTTCAAAATGTATTGGTTTGGTCTTAACCACAGTTCTCATAAATAAGTCATCGAAAAAACCCTCGAGCCACTTCACGGGAAGCATTACAAAACTCTATCCACCCGATTTACTACTGATACAATTTTTGAAGAGAAAGTTTTTACTGAAATAACTCATTTTTCTTTAAGTTGGGTCTATCCATTTAACTTATTCATTTTGAGTTAATATTTTATAAACCAAAACTTGTTAGTGATCTTGTTACTGAAATGTGTAAGTCATACTGAAATTAAGAACGCACGAATATTATGTATACATAAAAGAAGCCACCTTAGCTTTCATGACAAAAAGAATACAAATTTTGGAATAAGAGAATGCTTGTGCTTGCTATGCAAACTGGATGGATAATTTCTGTGCAGTTTCGGGGAGGCAATAAACTATTTTTGTGTTATAAATTAAAAGACCGTTAACAACCAAATCAATTACTTAAGAGTTCAATTGTTAGGTATCCAAGACGTTGCCGATATATGAAAACAATTCAATATAATATTTTCGTAGTAAAAGGTTATTACAATCAGATTTTTACAGTCATAAATATATATTGTCGACACAAATGCGATTTTCGTAGTATTTAACTAACCATTAATTACAATTAAATTTGATGAATGAAAAACAAAATAATTATTCGCAATTAGCCTTGAAATTTTTTTTTCATGTGAATAATAGAAACCAGAAGATCTGTATTTAGAATTTTGCCCGTCTGTCTGTTAATTTGTTCGTGAATTATGTGAAATCTACTGGACGGATTTTGATAAAATTTGGTGTGGTAAAAGCATATACCCAAAACAATATATCAAAGAAAACAAAATCTAATAACTTTTCTTATTGCCAATTTCATGAAAATAATTAAAATTAAAATAAAAAAAAAACGGAAATCAATTGATATAAGTTCTGTCAATCACAATAGAATATGATATGCATTTTAAGATTGTATGTTTGACTATGAGAATTCACGTGTTGTCGAATAGTGTATAGTATAGCGTATATATGCACATATCGTATTCAAATGTTAAATATCATTTATCTAATGTAAAAACAAAGCTGGTGCTAATTTCCTTTTTTTCTTGTTGAACGTTCACTTAAAATATTAACAATGATGACAAAAAACTGTGTAGAGCAGTACCAGAAATATGCGAGAAAAATTTAATTCAACTGTTTAAAAAATTCCCCTACTATTATGGTAGTAAGGATATACCAGTCGAAGATGCAAAATGTGCGCACATTCATCCGACTCTTATTATTTTATCCATAGATTTAAATATTAAGGTTTTTCAATCATGTTAATTTTAATTTAATGTAACTTTATTTTTACAATTCTACCACAAATTTTTATTTATACAGATAGTTTTTACTGTTGCTTTAAAAATTGATAGGTAAAGAGGTATAATAAAAGACATAAACGGCTATAAAAAACTTTTGAAACTTTTCACAAATGTTTATCGTATAAATAAATGTTATATTTTTAGTTTTTAAATTTTACACTTTTATTTTTTTTTCAATGTAAGCAACAAAAATAAAATAGTGACTCATTTGAAGACCCTAAATTATTTCTAGAACTTTAAATTATGATTTTATATCTATATGTTGGGAAAATTACTAAGTATATTTATGCACTGATTCAACTCCATCATCGTTCAGAAAAGTTAGGCTGTGACAGAAGCAGAGAATTGTAATATTTTACAGGTTACAGTTTTATAGTTTACAGTACGTTCACAGTAAACGAAATTAATTATAATATTTCGTTTACTGTAAACGTTGTTATACTTAGTACTGATTGTGTGATTCAACATCATCGTTCAGAAAAGTTAGGCTGTGACAGAAGCAGAGAATTGTAATATTTTACAGGTTACAGTTTTATAGTTTACAGTACGTTCACAGTAAACGAAATTAATTATAATATTTCGTTTACTGTAAACGTTGTAATACTTAGTACTGATTGTGTGATTCAACATCATCGTTCAGAAAAGTTAGGCTGTGACAGAAGCAGAGAATTGTAATATTTTACAGGTTACAGTTTTATAGTTTACAGTACGTTCACAGTTAACGAAATTAATTATAATATTTCGTTTACTGTAAACGTTGTTATACTTAGTACTGATTGTGTGATTCAACATCATCGTTCAGAAAAGTTAGGCTGTGACAGAAGCAGAGAATTGTAATATTTTACAGGTTACAGTTTTATAGTTTACAGTACGTTCACAGTAAACGAAATTAATTATAATATTTCGTTTACTGTAAACGTTGTTATACTTAGTACTGATTGTGTGATTCAACATCATCGTTCAGAAAAGTTAGGCTGTGACAGAAGCAGAGAATTGTAATATTTTACAGGTTACAATTTTATAGTTTACAGTACGTTCACAGTAAACGAAATTAATTATAATATTTCGTTTACTCTAAACGTTTGGTTTTCCCAGTTTTGGAAAAATTTAAATTATTTTGAAGTTTAAACCAATTTATTATTACGAACTACTCAGCAACTCCACAATGTATACCAGGTCAATTTGACAGTAAAGAACAGCGTCACGCAACACCGCGCACAACAATTTTGTTGACGCAGGATCCGTATTCATTATTTATTGAAATTGATTATCGGAAATATTAAACGACACGTTTGAGAATGCGCGCTTTTATCATAATTTCGTTAGGTAGCATTTTTTTGCAATAATGTACGTTTTATTTAAATTAATCGACATTAGGAACTTAATACTTTTCTACTGTTAAACAAAAAATACGGTTACGCGCCCAGGCGCTAGAAACTCGTTTGCGTTGGACATGTATTGTTTGCGTTGGACATATAAATATATTTATCACGTTTTTATATTACCATATGTAAAGAGTTTATCGATTAAGATAAGATATTTTTTCCAATATGAAACGACATTTTTGATTCTGTTTGTTATACCAGTCTTTGTAACGTTCTAAAAATAATACTAATAAAATAAAATTAAAAACCTTTCAAGCACGAGTAAAACTCGAGGGTTTTGTGCACATTTAGGCTACGAGGGTTTTGTTCAAATTTAGGCTACGAGGGTTTTGTGCACATTCAGGCACTTATAAACATTTAAGGGTAATATAGTACATCTATCCAATTGCATCCAAAAACAAAGTGTAAGCACAAATTTTGCAGACGTTCTAAATTTATAAGTCGATACTCAGCAAGATCTGGATAGCACACATCTCCGTAGTCATGCAGTGGCAGCAAGAGAGTTTAACAGAGGTAGGCTTTGGTTTGAACGTCTAGAGAATTTTGAAGATGCGCGAGGAGGAGCATTCTGCTGAAGATGCGACGACTTACATCATTTACTTGAGGTTGCCAGCTAAGATTTTGACCGATAAGTAGTAGTAGTAGATACTTATGCCCACGACTTTGGTCTTAGATTTCTTAGTTTTGGGAGGAGAAAGTGGTACAATTGTGAAGATCTCGTGAGTCTTAGTATAGTCACCTTTTAATATGCAATATAGAATAAGTGCATTTCTCGCTATGTGCCGATTCTGTGGTAATTTATGTTTTATAGGGTAGATCGAAGTGAATCGGATCGTTGTTTTCTTAGTGATAAAAATATAGTAATCAAGTGTGAAACAATGTAAATTTTTCATTACTGGCTTTTATTAAGAAAAATTGAAAAAAAGGCCAAGTGCGTGTCAAAAATAGTCACATAAAGTAAGATTTCGTAGTTACTCGTATCTATGTCTTTCGAAATTATTTATGTAAGTCAATCGAAATAATTTCATTTACAAATTTTAGTCAAATCATAGTTCATTTAATTTCCTCAAATTGATTATGACCACGGTTATGAAATTAGAGGGAGGCTTAATATTTCGCAAACGGAATTTAAAATAAACTGAGATTACGTTTATGGATATCAGTTCCATTCTTAGTATTGATTTTTTACTCTCTATCGTACATGGGTACGGTATATTAACTAAAAAAATTACATATTAAACAACATGTTAATCGATAGGTGTAAGAATAAATAATCCTTATAATCACGTTGCACTTATTTTCTTGTCAAATGCAGGCCTGTATCACACAGGAGATTCTGCGCATCAAACTTATTAGAAAATATAATCACATATTAGGTGAAATTGCTATGAAATGTACATACACACATAGTTGTAAATTTCATGCACGAAGTCCAAAAATGTGGGTGATCCTGACTGATAAACCGATTGATATAAAAGTTAGAATGAAGCAATTTTTTCTCGCACATTCCTTGTGTTTCCCCGACTGTAACAATTTTGTTACAGCTGTAGACGGGTGTATTTGAATCATGTTTCTATAAAAAAAATAAATTTTGTTTTGTAGAAATCTCAACTTTAAAGACTTTTCTTAAGAAATGGTTGAAAATTATCATGTTTTTCCTTAACACTTTCTTTTCAACTTAAAGCACAGAAACATATATTAAACATGACCACATAAATTTTTGTTACAATCTGTATACATCTTTGGTTATGCCATAAGCCAATGATAATTTTAAACATATCTCATGTTATATGCATGATAAATTAAATATTCAGAAATGAATGTGGGAAGGAAATTGTTGATCGAGTTATAAAATTGTGTCTAAAGTGATTTTTCCGAGGTTAAGCAAAAATGGAAAAAAAACTGGGATTATTTATAAAAAAAAATCTGTAAAGTACGTACAATAAGAAACCATCGTGGTTTCGTACACATTCAAGTGAATAAAAAAGTTAAAGAAACACAAAGTATTTAATTTTTATAAAGGCCACATAGCATTTCTGATAAATTATTACAAATAATAACAATCACTAGGCAATATATTTAAATTGCAGAATACGTATATGTCTTTCGTAAGCATAAAAAAAACAAGTGATTGTTTACTTTTCGTTCATTTATTAACACAAGATGATTGAAATAATTTTGAATTTATAAATAACATTATGTTTGTTTCTATGAGAGATATGGGATTAAAAATTAGGAAGGGAGGCAGGCAGGCACATTACAAAACGCCTTTATCATTCACACTCCGTATAATAAGTTATAACAAGAAGAAGAGACCATATAACAAAATACTAGTTGAAGAAGAGAGCGTGTAACAAAATATTACTAGAAGAAAAGACCATGCAACAAAATACTAGTTCAAAAGGAGACTGTGTAACTCAATACTAGTTGAAAAAGAGACTACGTAACAAAATATTAGTTGAAGAAGGGACAGCCTAACAAAATACTAGTTGAAGACGAGACGGTGTAACAAAATATTACTAGAAGAACAGGTCATGTGAAACAAAACTATTTGAAGAAGAGACCATGTAACAAAATATTAGTTAAAGAAGAGACCGTGTAACAAAATATTACTAGAAGAATACGCCATACAAAACATTTTACCTATTAAAGTTGAAATTAAGTTTTTAATTACAACTACTGATGAAAAAGGAGATGTGTCAAACTAAATTATATATTTTCGTATTATGTCATCTCAATCGGTCTTAAACTGAAAATGCTACGATGCTGCAATATAGGGACTAACAGACGGATGTGAAGAAATTCTAAATGTTTCGTTTTTTTATTAACCCACAGGTTAATAAAAAAAATCCTAAAAACTGTTAAATATAAAATTTCACTCAGATTAATCTAAATTTAAGTTATTTATAAATTATGTAAATTAATTTCCTACACTTTCAGCATTTTACGTATATGATTTTGACTCCACAGTTTATTATAGCTTTTCATCTGTTTTTCTTAATTTTAACAACAGATGTCGTTATTTACGACAAATTTGGAAGAATTGAGAGTAATAGTTGCCTATTGATATAGAACATCTCAAATTATTTAAATTTCTTTGTATATCCATCTCTCCCAATTCGTAATATCTCTCTCATAAATTTATTTATAAAAATTCAACGTATGAAGTGGGCCGGCCATGTAATTAGAATGAAGGAAGATAGAATGACAAAATGAATTTTTCTGGCCAAACCAATTAGCTCAAGAGGAAGAGGAAGACGCAAATTAAGATGGGCGGACTGCCTACAAAATGTTTTTGACGCTCTCAACATAACAAACTGGAAAACCGTGGCGACCAGAAGGAGGGCTTGGAACAATCTGCTTGAGAAGGCCAGGATCCACCGAGGACTGTCGAGTCACTGATGATGAATATCTCTCTCAAATCTGTCAAAAAAAAACGACACCACTATGAAAAAAATGAAATGATCTCATTGTTTAAATATCGCTAAATATAACTCTTGAACTACCCTCGCGCTGTTTAGTTAATTGCTTCTTTTGTATTCAAATTCACAGAATTGTTTGTTGTTTGGTGAAAATTGGGTGTTTCACATGAGCCAGGCATCCCATGACAACTCTCATTTTTTTATTAGGTATAGAGATGTACCTAATTTAAGCATGCTTAGAAACACTATTGTTACTCAAGAATAAAATCGATGTACCTTAAGGGTTGTTTCATATTTGTGAATATTTATAAATACACATAAATAACAAAGTACTTAAGTCCTTTACAGGACTGCGTTTCCATGATATAATCAAAAACCTGCACTACACTACTTGCGAAGTTGATTGAAATAAGGCGAAGAGAATAGTGTAGAGAGGTACTTCGAATCGCTTTGTGCAACCTCGTCTCGCCTCGGGCGACTTTCGATCGCTGTCGGTTTTTTGCGCCCGTGTCAAAGGACTTTGCGAGGTTAGCCTATGGAAGACTCACAAATACTGAGCTCCTCGCTAGGTTGCACGAATGTGTATCACGTACTTTAGACTGCGATCAACTTCGACGAGCACTTCGTTGAGGTAATTTCGCGAGTAGTGTAGAGGGCGCAATCGGATATAAAAATAGTATTGACGGTGTATGATGCAGATGTGATGAATTTCAATAAGTACTTATGTATAATATATATATATATATATATATATATATATATATATATATATATATATATATATATATATATATATATATATATACATTGTTTTATATTATTCTTATTAGTTTTTTCTGATTTAGAATCAGTTAATGCAATTCTCTTTCCTTTGTTATGTCAGTTGGAAATAAAGAACGTATTTTTTGCGATTTTACAAAAAAATAAAGTGAAATCTGTACGTAAACTCTTAATGAAAGACTGATAAATAAACAATGGCCAGCCCCAACTCCTTTTTCTAGAAACACGAAATTTATGAACTTACATTCTTTTAGATTGAGGGAATGAAAATAATTTTAAATAATGTTTCCCTAAAAGGATGAAAACCAGAATAGAAATTTAAACAAAATTGTTGTTTGTTACGGAAAGAGCCGACACTAGGTATTTTAAAATTAGCGTTTATATATAGATATCTGGGAACTTTAACAAAATAAATGAATAAATATTTCAACGATTTTTTTAATTTTCATCAGAAAAAATTGAAGGATTTTTTTGTTTAATTAAGTAAATTCGGCGATCTATGCAATTCATTGCTTTTTGTTGAGAAGTCATGGATTGACATAAGAAGTCATAAACATTTTTCTTGTTTCAGAAATAACAATATCAAAAATCTTCAAAAACACAAATTTATAGTAAGATAGAAAATAATTTAAGAAACGTGTTATATTTTAAAAACTACTCATACATGGTATCATACCTATGGAAAATGCAAAGCTACTTTGGCTTTTCGATAATTTTGGGTTTGACATAAGTTTTATCAAATTAATCGAAATACGAATAATTCTTGTTTCAATTTTTTCTTTATTCGCACATATACCAATAGAGCGAATGAGAAACAAACAATTATCTTTTCCGCTCTCCGCTGACGTCACTTCCCCACTGAACTGCCCATGCTGTATCCGTATAAATTATTATCGATGGAGTCTTCATTGAACGTGTCGTGTGCTGGCGAGACGCTAGTACGACTATGCATTCATATCTAAAGTAAATTTCGATAAGGGTATTATAGGAAATATTGCAAGAAAATAGTAACACAAGTATTGAAATATCTAAATAAAGTCAACAGTTTTGACGTAATATATCGTCGAAACCCAAAAAATTAACGATTTTTTAAGTTATACTTCTTAAGGCGCGTTATGAAAAAATGATGAGAGTGAAATTTTAAGATTCGTCAGACAAAAGTTACAGTATGAAGTTGCAGCGGTTGCAGTCTCGAAACAAAAGCTATTGGCACCATCGTCGCCTCTGTTCACTGTTTTCATATTCATAGTATTTATCCACATATTTCTAGTGTCTACATTCACACACGTGTTTTAGTTTCATATAAGTGCGATTTATATATGTGCTGATAAATTATATTCAGTAGTGATTTAAATTCAATATTTTGATTAATATATTTACTATTCGTAAATATTAGTGAAAAAATTGTGTTTATAGACTTTTTCAAGTGCTCCAATATAATTGAGGTTATCTATCCGTATGTATTATTTAATGATGCCAAAGAAGTATAACTTCTCAAGCGCGTACATAAGTACACGCACCCTTTTTTTATACTTAAAATTTATTAGTATATCAGTAGCGTACTTGCTGAAACCTGCAATTTTATGCTGTTTGACTTATCGGCTTGTTGATTCCAGCAACGAATTGAATCTCAGTACAGTCTACGTTGTTTTATGTAGGTAAAACACGCTCTATATTCATAGTATCAAACTTCTACACTTTAGCTGATTTGATCATCACTCAAGAACTTGTATTTACCGAGTCACAAATTCCAACTACTAAAAAAGTTATAATAGAAAAAGGCTTTCGCTACAGCAAACGAGCAGCCAAATCGATTCCCGTGAACGCGCTACGCAAAATATGAGCGATATCTAAAATTTAGTTCAAGTAATGTTGCGATCGTGAACTCCGAAATATGATCATACTTTTTAATACTAAAAATGTACCAACCATATTTTGAAGGCATAATAAATTATTTGAGAGTTATTTCAGATCTAGATAGCACATGTCTCCTCGATTGACTAGAGTGAGAAACTGTTCACGGCAGGTTAACTTTCGTTAGTAAATTTGTCAAGATGTTTTGCGAAGTGCGTGTATTTCGCGAAATATCCCATAATTGAGGTCGTCAATAACTTAGTCCTGAGTCTGCGATGTTCATATATTATGAGATATAAAAAAGTATGAACATTCATATATCAGGAAAGGAGAGAGTAGTAACGTGTTATAAATTTTATTTATGATCCACGCTTCGGTTCCATAATTAATAAACCTTTATGACCTCTGTATGTAATAGAAAAAACCTACGCGGTAAAAGTTGGAGTTGCGCTTTAAGTATTAGGCACCATTGTTGTGAAGACAACCACGGGTATCGTGAAGTCTGTATCAGTCGCGTGTGATGCACATGCAATCTTTGCATCTAGAGCGTTTGTTTAAACGGTGAAGCGTAGAGCGTTTGTATAAAGGGTGAAGTGTAGAGCGTAGAGCGTTTGTATAAACTGTGAAGTATAGAGCGTAGATCATTTGTATCAATGTTGTTATATTGTAATAGTTTGAAATTTAAAAATTTGAAAGCAACGATCGTTTTTTTTTACGGACTTTGATATGGGGAATTTTTATAAATCTATTTATTAATTCCAAATCACGTAGTTTTTAAGAAATTCTCAATACTTTGTACATAGTAGAGTACATAGTAAATAGTCAAAACATATGTAAATAGGTCATTGAACAAAATTTCAATTAATTTTTGTATGTGTATCCATCTGTCCTTAAGAAACTCTTAAAATATACTAAGTATATGTATAATTTTAATTGTGTTCTATTGATAAATAGCTGTATTATGAGTAATTTAAAAAAAATAACAAACATTCTTATCTCATAGACTTCCCATAAAAAGTGTTTAGCAATGTTTTTACCCACGACGGAACGGAAGAGGTATATGCGTTTAGGGTGATTATTTGTTTGTTTTTGTGTGCAATCCAATGTTCCAATTTATCTCCAAAACGGTTTAACCGATTTAGATATGGTTTTCTGTATTCATTGGCAATGGTTATTAGATAATGGTTATGGTGATAACTCACCAGGGAGCGTCGCAATAAACATTTTGTTGTATTCAAATGTTCCCATTTATCCCCAGACGGTTTGACCGCTTTAGATATGGTTTTCTGCAAAATATTTGGTACTAATTGGCGATGGTTCTCAGATTATGGCGACAGGTATATTATAGCGTTAGCTCGTCAGGGGGCACTGTAACATTTTGTTGCAATTGAATATTCCCATTTTTCTCCAAAACCGTTTGACCGATTTAGATACGGTTTTCGGTAAAAGCTTAGTGCTTTAACGGCGAAGCTTATTAGTTAGTTATGTTGTTAACTCGTCAGGGGTGCTGCAATAAACATTTTCGATTGATCTAGATTAACTACTTTGTGGCCTTTCTTCGGTTTCGTCGATGCGTGATCTACGTAAACATGTTTCTTAAGCGCTCTAATTCTTCCAATGCTGTGAAATTATGTGGATTGTTGAAGAGTTTTCTTTGATTTAGATCAGTTATTACTGCGCCGTCTAAATATCGTACTATACTAAGAGCAACAGAAGTTTGCCCTTTGGCGAATTATTTTTTAGAGACTTAGTTATCAAGACTAATAATAAAAAGCAAAATTAAAATTTTGATTAAACTTGGGACTGATGCAAACGTTTTAATCAAAAAAGTATAAAACAAAATTAAAAAAAAACCACGGCGAATATAGTCGTAATTAAAAAAATATTAAAATTTGTTTTTGACAGCGCCCCCCCCCCATGATTAAAGAAAGTAACAAACCCAAAAACCCAAGGAAATACGTAGGAGCCAGAGAATATCAATTACATTGTAGCAGCATAGAAAATCTATTTGCACACCTAAGAGAATTTTAATTAGTCACGAACTGATAAAATTGCAAAATTCTAGGCGGAAAGAGGACATGATTAGGTAAACAGTAACAAAGAAAAACAGATTTCCAATTATTTGTATTACATTGTTTTTATTACATTGTTTGTATTACATGATTTGTATTTACTGATATTTATTATTACGAAATCTTAATACATTTTAGCATATAATTTTTGCTAGTGGTTTTTTTATAATAAAATTAAGATACTGGCGTAGTTCACATGTGAAAAAAATTGTTGTTTTATTTCATAGCCTTATATCTGTAATACGTAAGTTTTAATTTAAATATAGCTACCAGTATTCACAATATCATGATTATATATATATATATATATATATATATTTATATATATATATATATATATGTATATATATATATATATATATATATATATATATATATATAATTACAGTATTGATGAAGTAAGACGATATAATAATGTTTTCTATTTACTGACATTTATTATTAAGAAATCTTCGTATATCTTAGCAACTAATTTTTGCTAGTGGTTATATAATATAATTAAGACACTGGTGTAGTTCATATGTGAAAAAAAATTGTTAATTTATTTCATAGCCTTATATCTGTAATACGTAAATTTTAATTTAAGTATAGCTACCAGTATTCACAATATCTTGATATATATATATATATATATATATATATATATATATATATATATATATATATATATAAATAAAACAGCACGTCGTAAGTAAAATAAAAATCATATGTTGCGTACGAATTTAAAATACATATTTATAACGTATATTAACATTCGTTTAAATTATTTAATAATACAATTGATTTAATGATTTCTTATTTCAAATTAAATTTCCTGTAATTGTATTGGACAATATAACGTCAATAAAAAATATTAAATATCGGCTTTATAAATAGCCTATCAATACCTACCCAACAAAAAATGGATTTTAATTTAATTTAGAATTTCATAATAAACTAACCTATAGATTAAATTATTTGAAATGGTGAATTTTATACGTTTCAAATATGACAACCTAAATTCGTCCTTACGTTAGGTAACGACAAATTTTTGCTGCAAATGATTACCCCAACTTTCTATTCATATTATTCTGCTATGCCTTCGACATTCATTCCAGCAGCACCCGTCCGCACGTCAGTCAATCGGTCATGACCAAATACGACTAGACTCCTCGCATCGGGCCTAGTCGTCACTCGACAACTGCACTCGCTACTGCAAGAAATAATATAACGATTGTCTTTAAACCACGCATTTTCAATATATCTTCACTTTTTGTACTAAACAGAAACGAATTCCACATATCATACCGCCATATAGCTATCTCTTTCATTCATTGTAAAGATGGAAAGAGAGAGGCGCATATATGCACGTCGCTTAGGTCAGAGATGCGTCTGCGCAGAGGCGAACCCGTTTTACCATACAAGGCTTGCGCGCGCAGTCTAAAAGACATGGCTGCCGATCGAATGGTAACTTTAGCTTTATAAGAAAAATATCTGCCGCATAACGTTCGTTAACTACAACGAACGACAGCAGCAATGCTGCTTTTTGTATAGGACTCTGCTGAATGCATTATTTTCACTCTCATTTTAAATTCTAAATTTACATTCATATTGTGTGTTCGCAGTCCGAAGGCGGTTGGTGCGCTCTCTGTCGGTTCGCGAACGCTTTAGATAGATATCTTCATTAGATTATTTTCAAAATTGGAACTGCGGCCGAACCGATTTTTTTTTGTTGAAGATTAATTTTAAACCAACAATATAAACGGTCACTAATTTTAAACTAATTTGTGTTATCATGGTCGTTACGAAAATAATACGTCTATCTAGTTTGTGCGGAGACACTTATTATGCAAACTATCACGAATGAATATAAAGTTACGCACCGGAGTTGTATAGGCGGCGGCGACTTGTATTTAAATGTTTCTCCGCCCACGCGCTCAAAAATCGTGGGGGCGATTGCTTTAGCGTTTTGACGTTCATATGTTCGGCGACAACTTGAAGTGGTACACACGTGTGGATTTAATTAAGCGCAGATTGAAGAGAGTGTCAGTACTAGCACACGCATATATTTTGAAAGTTAAAGCCGTGTTGAAATAAAATAGAAGTTACGTTCTAAATTTAAAATTCCCACCAAATTTCGTGTCGTTCTTAGTGTGTTTTGGGAGAATATTAAAAGTTTACTTTGATTCGAAGTTTGTGTACATATATATCTGAATGTTTTTTTATTAGTTTTCAAGGTGTTTTAATAATAGTTTGTTTTGTTATTATGCAGTGCAAGTGAATATTATTTACGAATGTGTATTCGAAGTTCGCCCGTCATTGGATATGTCAAATCGGAGGCACGAACTTAACCGAATTTAGCCGAGGTGAGTCTTTATGTTTAGTATTATAAATTTATTTAAATTTTAAATCGTATCATTTCGTTGCTATTTACTGTCGCCATTATTCGCGATGGAATAAATAAATAATGTTTATTTGAAGGATATTTCGAGCGAAGTTGCGATTTTAAGTATAAATTTGTGTTCTTGATCACGGCAATGGATATTTGACAGATCGCGATTGTGTGCTGTCAATAATATTGCATTTTATTTGACGTTTGTTTGTTTGGTTCAGCAACAAACATTGATTATAAATTTCAATAATGTCGTAGCAATGTTTTGTAAATTGTTTATTAGCAATGGAAATTGTTTATTTTTAATGCATTTTTTGTTACATCCTATAATTAATATTTAAACTAGATTATGAAAACAAGTAAATGGAACCTGCTATTTCTACTTTATTGTCTTTGATTTTTTTTTAAATGCGTATTTCGAATAAAATATCAACCGACATTTATAGGATATTTATAGGCTATATCACCCCAAATTATATATATATATATATATATATATATATATATATATATATATATATATATATATATATATATATATATGTAACGCAACTAGAGACGACTAATATAAAAGTCGAATAGGTTGTAAGTGCAAGAAGCTTTTTTCTTAATTATATAATAATTAATATTCCATATTTATTTATCTGTTATGAAGTACTTTAATGCTAGTGGACATGCTTTTATTAGGTCGACCTGTAACTAATTAAATACGTAATGGAATTTATGAAACTAAATTTTATTCAATTCTAATTGTTGTATCATCATGAAATTTAACATTTGTCTTTAGTTCTGATGACAATACAATAACATTGGACTGATTCAATGCAATAGAATAAGGAGAATAGAAACTAAATTCAATAAAGCAACAACGTATTCTAACCGTGTTTGGGCTTCTAATTTTTGTATTCCCAGTGATATTTAGGATTGCGAACCTATACGTCTGAGCAAGCATACGTAGCTCTAAGCGAAGTAAAATCACTTTGTGGACTCCAGATCAAAGAATTGGATTGTCCCAAGCTTACTGGTAAAACGCTTTGTAATACTGAAGCATTGGCAGAGATGGAGAGCATGCACGCTTAGTCGCCCCCAGACATAAAATCAAGAAAAGACATTTCAAATCTATCATACTCTGCTAATTAATCCTTTAGATTTTTTTAATGAAGTGTTAATATTTGTAAAGGTAGTTCTAAATATAGTTTGAAGCAAATAAAAAAAAATATTTTCTGTTTTAATACGAGACTAAAAAAAATAAAAATAAATTGGTAGCTTAAAAAATTAAAAAGAAAAATTAGTTTTTTAAACTGTTAATTTAGTCATTGAAATTTTACTGACTGTCAGATCATTGTTTAACTTCATGTAAACTAACAAAATAAATGTATATTGCATTTTGTTAATAGGGGGCATTAGTTAACTAGTCTATCCACCTTTGTTGTTACTCTTTGTTTTGTTTTTTACCTTGCCATATGAAATTTAATATATAGAGGTTTAAATAACAATATTTAAAAAGCTTCTAAGCACAGTCTATGGTACGTACTATGTTATTAAGAAACCGGAAATCACTTAAAAGTCAAAACCTTATTGAGAATATTCACTTTTAACCAGAACACTATAGCTCTTAATAAATTGTCATATAGGTACTTCATTACTTACCAGTAATAAAAACAAATGATATAATAAAAACATAACATCCTACAAAGTACTTTTTAACAGATAAGTATTCAAGAAAGTTATTAGTATAATTACCGCAAAGTCTGGATACAAATATAGTGTCCAGTGAACACAAGGTATGCTTAAATGTTATAATTGTAAATCTTGTTTACGTAGGTGGAGCTACAGGCTTAAAGTCATGTAACACCACTTGATGAGGTTCACATGAAAAATGCATATATATATATATATATATACAGATACATATACCTATATATGTATATGTATATATATATATATATATATATATATACATATCTATAGCAGAGACAATATGCCTTTCTGGTAAAATCCCGGTGACTGCTTCAAAAAACTGTGCGAGGCCGTTTTGGAGATCTTCTTTAACGTCGAATTTTTTTTCACGTAAATTGTTATTTAGAACCCTGAACAAATAGTAATCAGAACCCAGCCGAGTTCCTCTATTTTTCCACGAGTACATTTTGCGACATGTGGTCTTGTATTATTATGTAGAAAATAAACTCGATCCTGTTGACTACTCAATTTGTTAGCTATTTAGTTCAATTGTAAACAGTAAATGTCTGCATTAATTGTAGATCCCTCTGGAAACAATTCCCAATGAATAATGCACCAGCAGCTGAGCATCACCTTTTTGGCACTTATTTCACGCTTGGATACTGAAACTCCTATTTCTCCGACACCCAGCCATTGACATTTGCGTATGGTTAACATTTGTAGCCCACTTCTCATCGCCAGTTACTAACTGATTCAGCCAGTCGAAGTTACGTTTCAATCTCAATAACTGTTGACAAGTATCAATTCTGCACTGAAGGTGATATGATGACAACTCGTGGGGTATCCACACATTCGTGTCTTGAAACTTTTCCCAATTAGTGCAAATGTGTTTCTATGGTGCCACAACTGCAGTGTAGCTCATCTGCCAATTGACGAGTCGTCAGTCGAGGATCCTCCTCAGTTACGCGTCATAATCTTTGAACGCCCAATTCAACAGGTCTTCGGGTACGGGTTTCGTCCTCTGGATTGTAGTTCTCATTCTTGAACTTTCTGAACCCATCGTGTGACATATATTATTTGTGGCAGTCTTTACATCGTCACTCAGACGAAATTTGGAAAGTAATAGAATCCGTATTTGATATCGATTTAAATCCATTATATTTTATGTAATTCACTTAAAGCTTCGGCGCTGAATGTTGTCAACTAACTGCATTTTGGCCTATTTATACCTTACAGTAAATCCTTCTGGAAGTATCGAGAATCTTTCTAGAAAAGTCCCGAAGTTGTGGCTGAAAACTTACTAGCCAACCTAATATATATATATATATATATATATATATATATATATATATATATAAAACCTGTCAAGTAAGAGTAGAACTACAAGAGCTCCTTAAACACTAAAGCGCATAAAAAAAACTTTATACATACATAGTATTTCTATAAAACTATACAAATATTAATATTATTTATGGCCATTTAAATATATTGCCCAGCGAGTTTTTTACAAGTTTATGAATACTGTGAATTTCCCAAAAAAATTTACATTTAGAATTATAGTTTTCCGGTAACTTTATGTAAACTTGACGTAAAGTTGTTCATTACATAATTTTTAATTTAGTAATTTCGAAAATGGGGAAATGGTGATATATTTTCTATGGGCAATATCTCTAGAACTATTTTCTATAAAATTCTGAAAAAAAATTGGAATTCGTATATTCTAAAGAGGTAGTTTTAGTATCCTCTTTTTTAAACGAAACCCCCTGCTGTACACAAAATCGAGTAGGTATTCCGTTTGTCCCCAGAAAAATTTCCACCTAAAAATTGTTGAATAGTGACTGAGTGCAATTTTATGAAGAAATTTGCGTGTTTATATACTTTATCGCCATGTTATTTTTAGAGTTTCTATGTCAAAGCATTTTTAAAAAAAACATAAGTTTTCTGTTTTATCCTTTTCTTTTTTTATCCGTTTTTATCTTTTTCTATCCGTCTTTGTTTTATCCTTTTTTATACGTTTCAGTTTTATACAGAGTTATAACAATTGATAAAATTATTTAAAAAATGAATGCGTCACACACCAAACAATATAGTGAATTATATTGGGATATAAAACTTATATTCTCGAGTATTTTCAAAATAAACGTATTTGATTATAAATAACATAAGTATAATTGAATAATTTTATTTAAATATAAGAAATCATATACATAAAATTGTTTGTTTTATGAATTTTTGTTTTTTGTGTGAATCAAATCATATTAACTTTGAATGAAGAAATTGTCTTTTGTTTTTCAAATTTAGCACACAATTGGCTTAGCCTGTTGATATGAAGCTTTCGTTGTCGTATAGTTTATAGCGTTCATATGGACCTTGGGTATATGATATCTTTTTAGAACGTGTGCATCTTTAAACTACTGTAGCTATTTTAAAATAATGCTTGAAGGTGTCGGTAGACAACGCGAACATCTGCTAAAAAGTAAAACCTTGTAAATAGTCAAATATTACAGACCTCTATTTCGATTATATTATTTTATTTCAGTCTATTATGATTATTTTTGTTGCGAAATCGGATCATAAAAATATTTTGAGGTAAACCAAAAAAAAACGGTTATAGACACTTCAAAAAAAATCTTGTTAAGCACTTTGTACACATTTAGGCCCTTATACACATTTAAGGGTACGTAATATTATTAATTAAATTATATTTTTCACAATGTAGGTATGTGCCTATTATATTTTCACAGGCCTAAAAAGAAACTAATTATAAAACTGTATAATCCCGCATAGAATTGGAAATAATTTATTTTTAGATTTTTCCCTTTACTTACCTAAGACTTCCTTGCTCTAAGACTTCCGATTATGCCGACTTCCAAGATAGTAAGGTCGATCGGAAGTACTCTGTAGGTTTTGATAACCGTGAAAATAATAAATAAATACGCTTTAAAGGGCTATATATTTTTGTAGAGTTAATCAGAAAAAATTATTTTATATAGAAATGTAAGGCTCCTCAATATTCAGTACCTCAGTATTTGATATGAATGAAATCTCGAGCCGTTTCTGAGAAAAGGGCTTTTACAGACAGATGGACGGACAACCAAATGATTCTATAAGAATTGCGCTTTTTTTCTCATTTTGAGGGTCGGAACACTAAAAACGTTGCGAAATAACTGTATATGACGAGGGGATCTTGAAACAAGTTCCAGGAAATATATATGGCTAATTATTAAAAATTGCGTGTTTGTTTGTTATAATTTTTTTTATGTTTCTAGATCAGATTAAAGTACAAAATAAATAAATAAATCGTTGCGATTACAATAAATTATATAAAGACACATTTTTTTCGTAATTTACGATATAAGCGTGGGCGAATCGGTCGAGACAATTTTTTTTGTCTGTCGCATTGTAAAATAATACATGTAATAATACATCTTTTATTTACATATAAAAAAGAAAAGTATCACAGAAAAAAACTCATAAAATCAGTAAAACTTGTAGGTCACCCCTTCGCCTTTAAAACAGCAGTAAGAACAAAAAACAATGATATATGTTATGGAGTCTAAATTGAACAAAAGTTATGTGTCAACAGCAGATATATCCAATTAATATTAATTGTATTACGAAAAAGTTATCGGGAGTTCGAGTTGTGATTTTTTTATTCGAGCGGTTTTTTTTAAAAACGGAAACACATTTACCTGTTTCTTTTTTATGGATATATGTTTTTTTTGGAATGAATACGTCTCATTAATGCAATAATTTAGATGACTTTCGTAGACGTCATTGTGGCAGCTTTGTTACCACTGCGGTATCTTTAAGGTGCATATATGTATAAACTGAAAAAAAAACAGAAGCTATTGAAATTGTAGTTTAGGCGTACGATTAATTGTTATGGTGACAACCGTGTCGTTACGATTGTTTACTAGGCGGACTAGGTACAATCGTCTCCTTTCTGGCTAAAAAAACTGGTTTAAAAATATAATTTTATGTGTTTTTAGAATTTTGTATTCAGGCTGCGGATTCTCCGTAATTTCGGTAAATCCTTTTATCGGTATCTCCGTAATTTCGGTAATATTTTGATATTAACTGAAGTTCACATGAAGTTAATTGAAATTACCAGATTTCAATTAAAATACAATAAAATTTATGGAGTTAAATTAGAACCATTGTTTGATATCCGGTACACATACCTTCCCATATACGTAGAGGCAGCAAAACTGTTTTTCTTGCTTGCCTTAACTGTTTTTCTTTCTTGCCCTATTTATTACAATTACATACCCGGTATGTAATTATAATGAACTGGTCCCTAATGCTATATTATATTTTGAATCCCTAATTTTGGAACATAAATCAGAAAACTGTACTAACCGAGTTCTTCTATTAAAATGATTCCGGGACATTTGCATGAAAATGTTTTTTTCCTGAAATGGTTACGAAATCCTACTTACGTATGCTACTAGCTTTATATTTCTGGCACAATGGGTTCATTAAGATAAAATATTCTCCTTTTTTCAGTAGTTTTATCTATATATATATAAGTAACATCTTTAACAAAATATTTATGCCTCAAAGTTTGACCTGTATGTGTTTAATAACATTTTTTATATAATAAAACTTGCCAAGTACGGTAGAATTTGTAGTATGAGGTTTCCGTGCACATATAGGTATTTATAAACATTCGGAATTGTAGTATGACGTTTCCGTGCATATATAGGTATTTATAAACATTTGAAAGTGTAGTATGATATTTCCGTGCTCATATGAGTATTTATAAACATTTGAAAGTATAGTATGACATTTCCGTGCACATATAGGTAACACAAGCTACTTCACCTTGATACAATATTTATTTTCAAAATTATTCTGAAAATGTATATGCTATCGAATCTGTTAATTAGGGTTGTATTTCTGAACATTTTAGTGCAAACATTTCGGGAGAGAAGCATTAAAATGATTTAGTTCCAAAGGGTATTTTACACTATTTTAAAAGACTTAGCCAACAATATCCCTCTGGATGGGGTAGGTAAAAGGGGTTTTTGTCCTACTTTTCATTGTACGGAGGAAGGGAGCAAGCATTTTTTTGAAACCGCTTCATTTTTAGGGTTCTGTACCGGGCAGGGTTCCGTTTCAGGAACGCGTGGAGGTATCAAATTGAAATGAATGTCAAATACTATATCTACGGTACCTTGGAGCTATAAAAAATCAAAATAGGTTTTGATTTATTGGTGAGTGTCAAAAAATACGGCTATTTATGCAGCATATTTTGACACTCGCAAATAAATTAAAACCTACAGGTTACTTCCCGAATCATGAAATATGGCAAGAAGTAAGGTCTCACAGCATAAGTAAAGGGAAAAATCGAAAACTGTTAATTTGTACTTATATCACATAAAAGAAATATTTCTTTTAAACATACGCCTGTGAAAGATATAATAGGCAATATATTTTTATCTAAGAATTAAAAGTTTGTAAATAGTCTGTTAGGAATATCATGTATCATTAAATATTTATAAATGCCTAAATGTGTACGGAACCCTCATAATGCAAGTTTCACTCATGCTTGACAATTTTTTTTATTTTGGACTATACAATTTCGTTAGTATAGATAGAATCCGAAATATCGTCTCAAAATTACATAATACTTGAGCTGGGGCATGTAGATTACGGTACCCGAAAAAGTGGTACGAAATATTCGAATGCCGTGGCAAAAACGAGAGAAAAAATTAGAAGCTAGTTTGATTTATATACGCGTTTCTATGGTTTTACATTTTTAAAGAATGGCTTCTATGAATTTAACGAATACGCAGGGTCTGGAACACTTAATAGAGAGCGATACTTAAAGGAACTGAATTATAAGTAATTATTAAAAGATTGTGACGTGAACTAAATTGTATGTAATTGCCCATTGGCCATTGTGTTTCGTCCCTTCACTGTCCTCCTGTAGGAACTGGCGTTGAGCCATAAATTATTTTCGATCATCGTATTGTTTTTTACTCGCTAATGTTGGTTCCTTTATTGAACTTTTTGATAGAGATTAATAAAGTTAATTGGTCTCCATGAAAAGCGTGATAGTAGTTAAATATATTGCAATTTTTCATTGAAACAAATTCTCGATAATGTTTTTTTTTCATGTCAGAATTTTTTTTTGGTCACAAGTTTTGAATGCACATTTTCGTTGAATGCAGTCTAAAGTGGTGCCAAGGACACAGTGAAAGTCATTTTTAAGACTCATATTCGACGTAGTGATAGAATAAAAGATTTTTTAGCTTTCATTATTCAGATATTGGCATACTGAAGAATAATAATGCTTATGAAAGAGACGCGTTTTTATTAAAATCTGTAAGAAATAAATAGATATCAAAGGGGCACATAGGGCAGTAAGTGAAAGGCCTTTTTGATATGTATATGAGCAACAATGCATTTTTGATATGTATATGTAACTCCCAAGGAGTTACAAGAAGTTTAGATTGTAATGAAAATGAGATATTTCCAATACTACAAAATATCCCATTTTCATTACATTAGACATTACAGTAGGATAATTTTTTTTAGCTTTCTTAATTCAGATATTGGCATACTGAAGAATAATAATGCCTATAAAAGAGATCCGTTTTTATTAAAATTTTCAAGAAATAAATATGAAAGGAATACATAGGGCAGTAAGTATAAGGTCTTTTTGATATGTATATGAACGACACTTGTAAGTTACAAGAAGTTTAGATTGTAATGAAAATGGGATGTTTCCAATACTATGAAATATTCCATTTTCATTACATTAGATATTACAGTGGGATAATTTTTTTTAGCTTTCTTAATTCAGATATTGGCATACTGAAGAATAATAATGCCTATAAAAGAGATCCGTTTTTATTAAAATTTTCAAGAAATAAATATCAAAGGAATACATAGGGCAGTAAGTATAAGGTCTTTTTGATATGTATATGAACGACACTTGTAAGTTACAAGAAGTTTAGATTGTAATGAAAATGGGATGTTTCCAATACTATGAAATATTCCATTTTCATTACATTAGATATTACAGTGGGATAATTTTTTTTAGCTTTCTTAATTCAGATATTGGCATACTGAAGAATAATAATGTCTATAAAAGAGATACGTTTTTATTAAAATTTTCAAAAAATAAATATCAAAGGAACACATATGGCAGTAAGCAGAAGGTCTTTTTGATATATATATGAACGACACTTGTAAGTTACAAGAAGTTTAGATTCTAATGAAAATGGGATGTTTCCAATACTATGAAATATTCTATTTTCATTACATTAGATATTACAGTAGGATAATTTTTTTTAGCTTTCTTAATTCAGATGTTGGCGTACTGAAGAATAATAATGCCTATAAAAGAGATGCATTTTTATTAAAATTTTCAAGAAATAAATATCAAAGGAACACATAGGACAGTAAGTAGAAGGTCTTTTTGATATGTATATGAACGACACTTGTAAGTTACAATAAGTTTAGATTGTAATGAAAATTGGATGTTTCCAATACTATGAAATATTCCATTTTCATTACATTAGATATTATAGTAGGCTAATAAATTGTCGACAAATATTAGATATTACAAGAGGCGTAATAAATACAAACAAATTATTCATAGAATTGCATGTACATATTTATATATAGAAAGACATTATGTACATATATTTGCGCGTTCAAAAAATACTGAACGCAAGGATGGGGGAAGGTTTAGTTGAATTGTCTTAATAATATGTATACGTGTCAGAGTTGCTAGGTATCGTACCAGCAGTTGTTTTCATCACAAAAAGTTAAATAGATGTTAAAATGTATTTTTTGAAATTTCGGTAAAATAAGGCGAAGGTATGAGACCCTTAAAGCCATTTTTGTATCCTTTACAGTTTTTACCAAACGTTTTATTTATTTTTCTCTTACATATTATATGTATTATAGGATTTGTTTTATTTTGGTGTCTTTACTTAAAATTTTGAAGCATTAATTGGAAACATAAATCTAGGTGGTTTCTCATCCTTTCTCCAGCGAGTTTCCTTCTTGCACATTTTCAATACATTTCTAGTAAATTTTATTTGTACGCAGAGGCGTTTGTTTTTTCATTAATTAAGAAATTCGAGTTCTTTCTCGGGGAACCTAGAATGTAGAACAAAACAAGACAAATAGACAGACACACATGAGTGATCTTACAAGAGTATAATTTTGTCTTTTTTGGGATTCCGTACGAATACCTATAAACAAAAAAATTCTCATTTCGGGAATGATACGAAGTAAAAATTATCAAAATAAGAAGAAACCCTAACGTAAAATATTACTTCGCGAGTAATCAAATTTACATACTTTGCATTGCGGGAGAAAACATGATTTTCTTACAACTTTTAGTCGTTCACTTACGCTTGAAGTGTTTGTGCTGTTAGCGTAGAGTGGCCGCGCAGTGCGCTGCTTTACCGTTAACAACAAAACAAATATTGTGCCAAACGTCCTCATTTTTAAAAGTAACATTTGAAAATTACCGGGTATTTTAAATTGCTGTTAGTGTATTCGAATATATCTTTCGGTTTGAAATAGAAACCGGTTACAAAGAGTACTTAAAGACTAGAAGTTACTGTAGCCTTTTAGGTAAGCTCGTAATCGAGTGGAGGCAAGTTGGAATTTCGAGCGAATATGTTAAATGCTACATAATTTGGAATTGGCTTCCCACGACCTGGGCCTACGTTCAAAAAACCTACGCACGCCCCTCGTTCCTAAACATTGTTCGTTTTTTTACAAATATTCCTTCTCTTTACGCCTCCGATTTATGTAATACGTCGGTTCCCAGCATTAGGATTTACGCTTTCGAAACTCGTTTAAAACATCACTTACCTTCGCTTGTACTATCATCATAATGTGTCTTAACATGATGCCTAACGTTGTTACTTCGGTTGTTTTCCGTTTCCTTCGTACCATATCGTTTTCCTTTTTCGTATCGACATGACAACTTTAGGCTTCATTTTTTTATCAAATTTTATTTTCGAAGTTTGTTTTTACAACTAACCACAAATTTCAATCAACAATAACTACAATTTTTGTAGTGCTCATCCGAACTGATTGTTTGAATGTCTTCATTATGTTTGCTTGAAAGAGATTGTAGTGATAGCGTAAAGTTCGCTGTACATATTTATGTGTAATTTTAAAGAGATAGTAAATAAATAAGTAATTTGCTTGTGTAAACACATATATTTGATTGAAATTACGTTTCTGATAACTACCTTCTATAATTGCTACTGAAATGTGATTTGAGATTTGTTTGTGTGTGTGCGATAATGATAACGGAATAAGGTTTGTATCCTTCGTGCTGTAACCCGTGAAAATATAAATAAATAAGTAATTTGTGTTTTATAAAAATATATTAGATAGAAATTACGTTTCTGACCACCACCTTCTATAATTACTATTGAAATTGTATTTGAGATTTGTTTGTGTGTGTGCGATAATGGTAGCGGAAAAGTATTCTGTCCGCCATGCAGCAACCCGTGAAAGCATAAATAAATAAATAATTGATGTGTTGTAAATTTGTTGGATTGAAATTAAGTTTCTGACAATTACCTTTTATAATTGCTATTGATATTGTATTTGAGTTTTGTTTGTGTGTGTGTGAGATATGGTAGCGGAAAAGTTTTCTGTTAACCATACTACAACCCGTGAAAGCATAAATAAATAAATAATTTATGTGTTGTAAATTGGTTGGATTGAAATTAAGTTTCTGACAATTACCTTTTATAATTGCTATTGATATTGTATTTGAGTTTTGTTTGTGTGTGTGTGAGATATGGTAGCGGAAAAGTTTTCTGTTAACCATACTACAACCCGTGAAAGCATAAATAAATAAATAATTTATGTGTTGTAAATTGGTTGGATTGAAATTAAGTTTCCGACAATTACCTTTTATAATTGCTACTGAAATGTGATTTGAGATTTGTTTGTGTGTGTGCGATAATGATAACGGAATAGGGTTTCTATCCTTCATACTCTAACCCGTAAAAAAGTAAAAAAGTAAATAATTTGTGCTTTATGGAAATATATTAGATAGAAATTACGTTTCTGACTACCACCTTCTATAATTACTATTGATATTGTATTTGAGATTTGTTTGTGTGTGTGTGAGATATGGTAGCGGAAAAGTTTTCTGTTAACCATGCTACAACCCGTGAAAGCATAAGTAAATAATTTATGTGTTGTAAATTTGTTGGATTGAAATTAAGTTTCTGACAAATACATTTTGTAATTGCTACTGAAATGTGATTTGAGATTTGTTTGTGTGTGTGCGATAACGGTAGCGGAAAAGTTTTCTATTCGCCATGCTACATTTGGGCGTTATAATTAATTAATTTTAAATGAGGCATTTATAAAAGATCATTCTCTAAACTTTCCTTTTTTATTTTTTAAATTCCTGCTTCATTTATTAAATCCCTGTTGTATTAATATAGAAGAAAGTTGGTACAATTGCAGAAAGCAATGACAGGGGTCATGGCTATCAAAGCATATACAAAAGTTAGACTTTGATTTTGGAGATAAACGGTGGCGAGTAAACTGGAGAGTAGCAAACATTTTTTTAAGGTCAACGTGCGGCGTATCAAATAAAAACTAAAAATGGGAAAATATAATCGTGTAAAATGCGTTGACTGCGATATGTATAAAAGCGACCGCGCACAATACATTCACATAAGTTTAAGAACCCCTGGCCCAAAAATCGGTCAGAATAAAATTTATAGAAATGCCTTACAGAAAAATTAGAATGCTTGTGTGTCAAAGTGGATAAGTATTTAGCAAGAAAATTTGGATATTGCTA
Organism: Druceiella hillmani; assembly: GCA_039881145.1. Taxonomy (NCBI): domain Eukaryota; kingdom Metazoa; phylum Arthropoda; class Insecta; order Lepidoptera; family Hepialidae; genus Druceiella; species Druceiella hillmani. Next base: position 10,287,199 of record JAYKKI010000010.1, on the reverse strand, counting down.
TGTCGGAATATATGTAGACCGTAATAGGTTTGCGTATTTTTGTCGCGTTTTCGTGCTGGCACCGTCAGTCAAACATGACGCCATTACAATTTTTTTTCGCTTCCAATATGTCCTCGTCCATTTTGATTCAGACATTGGGATATGGATGATGAGTTATTTTTCTTTTCGTGTGCGTTTGCTATATCTTCTGCTTATATGCCAGCGAGTATATAAAGATCATTAAGAAAATCACACAATATATCAACTTTCATGTAAATTCTCTTCAATAAATCTGTAATGAAATATGAATTTGATGCGCAACGCAGATAATCGATGAAAATCAATCTGACGATAATCGGAGAAAGTATTTAATAATTGCCACCTACCAAAAAATCGGAACGACTCGGCCGACTTTCGGCAATCCGAACGTTACGAGTGAAAACGCTGTCGGAGAAAAGGATAGAATATAGGATTGAACATGCGATGACAAAGACGGGGATTTAGTTGGCGGTGTGCGCTCTTTTAGTTTTCGTTGAGTCGATGAAAAGTCGGCCATCGACCTTCTCCGACAAAAGTCAACAGTTCTCAACCGCTGGCGCATCGCCTAAAATAGTCGGCCGTCTGCACTGTAAAACGTAAAATTGGTACAATTGGGGATTGATATTAAAATAAATGTCGGATCACGACAGAGCCCAAGGTTATACTGAGTAGAATTTTATGAGGCGTGGTGGATTATATATGAAATGATGGAATTCTCCCTGTCGCAGGTTACGTGCCAATGCACTATCCGAATTCTATCTCAGTTACAGATGAATTTTTATTCATTTTCTTATGAAAAGGTATCTGTTACTTATGATAATTAATCTACTTTTAATATTTTTATCTCTAAGTGAAAATTTGTCGAATGATTTCGCTATACTAAATTATTTATTTTATATATTCTAGTTCTTTTCTGAATTTAAAGGTATATTAGGGTCAAAATCTACAGGTCGTTCCTGGATTATATTTCTTTATACCAAACAGCTTCTTATTAACTCGGTTTTAGAGTGTATTTTGATAGAAGCACATGTAGAATAGTGGTACTTGCATGATAATTTCGATAAAACGTGCTGAAGATTATATCTGTATATTGAACTACAGATTAGGTCTGTAGGCGGCGAGTTCTCGAAACAGCGATGCTGCAAAATTTCCGACAATTATTTATTAGCAAGTTGTCAGTTTGACGTTTCGTTTGAGTAATGATTATTTTATTTTTAAATTTAAAATTTGGTCCGTTTCTCTACGTCTAAAAGCAGTTTAATGGTTTAGAAACTAGTTGATAAATAAGATGGTGGATTAAACAATTTTAAACGTTGGAGTTTTTTATTGGGCGGTGATTATAAATTTATTGGCCAGAGTTTTTGACGTATATTTGTATAGTATGCTCTATTAATAACGGCAGAAATCATAAAAAACGTATCCTTCTAAATTTAAAACGCATTTGTTTTGCGAGAAAAAGTACGTAAAGTAAGGCGAATATATTTTTATTAAAACTTGATACAAATATAAACTACAAAAATAAAAAATCACTGCTTACTCTGTTATTAAATATTAAGTGGACATATTTATGTGGAAGGTATTTATTATTCATATTTATTAAATAACGTGTTGTGCCCCCAATTTAGTCTACGTTGGCCTTTAGAAAACGTTATTAAGTTAACTATGAGATTAAGATACGTAACACTGTACGTTATAATAATTATAAAATACATTTCTTTTTTATGTAACTGCGCTTTGTATTGAAATGTCGAATTTATACGTCTTCTCTATCGAAAAACCTATACTTATTTACAAACACAAATTAATCGACACATTACATTGATAAAAAATTAAAGATTTAACGAAATTTAAATTTTTATATTAAACATGAATACAAAAGTACACACGATCTACAAAAGGTAACGACTAACCATTTGTATATATGTCAGGCTAAACTTAACAGAATTCATTAGTTAAAAGTTTTCAAAAGTCTTTTAGCTGTTATTGCGGGATACAAACAAATAAACAAACTAACAGACAACAATTTTTAAAACAATATTTTTGTGTTCTATTACTTTTGTTATGTTCAACTATGTAATTTTTCGTAAATACCATCAATGTACAGAAAGGCCAATTTGACTGTTTAATTATAATGTGTCAATAATAAAATACTTGAAAATTTTAAATAAATTAAGGAAAAATTTTGAGGGCGGAAGACGACCAACAATGACGGCAGCTCTCATGCAACTGCCCTACCCGGGTTGCTTACTCAAGCATCTACCCCCCTGCACCTTGGCTGCGAAATATATATATCTATTTTGCCGAATATATCTATTTTGCCAATGTATTTCTGGCTGGAAAACTTCATTGTGCTATTTAAAATGCGCAGCATCTTTAATGTAGCGTTTCTATTGATGTACTGGCTTAAATAAATTTGAGCTGTTACTACGCATCTCTAAGCACTTTTTTGTTGTTAATGTGCTAATGCGATATAAATGAATTGTTGAAATTTTAAATTAACATATATTCTGAATGAGTGAACCGAATGCAACAAAATATAAACTAAATGTGATTCCTATTTTCTTCTAAAATCTATATTCTAATCTATCGACAATTCTAATCGTGTCACTAGTTTTCACGTGATACCATATTTTTGTTTTGTTTTACTTTTATTATGCCCCTCTAGATTACTTTTCCATGAATATATTTGTAGAGACAGGCCAATTACATAGTATTGTTATACATAAAGATGATAGTTTTCTTAAGAAATACATGTCTTATTGTTTTGAGGTTCGACATCATTTAATGCACATTGACGAGTATAATAATACCTTTTTAGAAAAAAAGCTTTGTCCACGCATAACATATCTATACAAAGAGAGAGGATGATCCCAATATTAGATACAATATCCAAAAACTTCTTTGAGAGGAATAATTTTGATTCTGAATAAAATAATAGTTACAAGTACTCGTAATAAGCATTCGGAACTTTCATTGTTTTGTGAGGTTAATTATAATACGTATGTTATGCATGATGGTCTAGAATATAAGATTATGGTATTTACATAAGAGATTTTTCATATTATTTTTGATACTTTTAAGCATTTTCTGGACCAACCAGGATTTGAACCTATTGTTTCCGCTAATATATCCATTGACTGGTGGAGCTTTCTGTTTTTTCAGTGTACAAAGACTAGTAGTCATACAGTTATCGAAATATGACCGTAATTCATTAAATGTTTAAGGTTGAACGTTATTCGTTTACGTAAAACTCATTCAGTAAATCTGACATTTTAAAATTCTTGACAATTTCTACTCTGTGCGACTGTTTGACCACAGACTATAATGTGCTTGATATTGAGAGCATGAACGTAAAAAATGATTTTTTTAATGTATTTGTAATATATATTTGAATGAATATGTAATACACATTGCATATAAATTTTAGCTTTCTGCACTCCTTCTCCAAATTTGTCTAATCTCACACTCTTCCGTGTGCACAATATGCTGAAAAAAGAGTACAAAATTGTTTCTTCACATATTATAGCATAGGTTATATAAGTAATGGTTGCACCATTTATGTTAAATCATAATATATTCTAGTAGCTATCGTTGTGAAGGAGCCAAAGGAGAAAATATATAGTATGATGTTTTATATGTAGGTTTATACATATTCAACGTAATTTTTCATAATTTGAAAATGAAGTACCTGTAGTCTCTGAGCTAAAAAATTAAAATTTGCAACATTTAATCATAAGCAACGATTATACATCATGCACTATGGGAGATAACATCATTATAAAATACTTCTTTAATTAAAATCGTTTATGCAGTGTTTTCATGTAGTATATATATATATATATATATATATATATATATATATATATATATACATATATATATATTAATTTTTCTTAAATTCATAGCTGTTCATAAAAAAATATACCTTTGGTGCCAAAAAATAATTGTGCCAAATAATGCATCTTTATCTGGGAATATTTTAACAAGTTTCGTTATTATCTGAAGAGCTACTTGTTCCGCAGAAAAAAACAAGATATTTATAAAAACGCTTATGATTCTACGGAACTTTATAAGCTTCTACCTTTAGTATACAAAATTTGTTTACGTAAAAGCTTTATCAAACAGCACTAAAAGTTTGCAGAGTCTAGAATGTTTATTGTAGAATTTCTTTAATGCGCTCATTACGGCTGTATTTTTCATTAAAATATCAGGGTAAGAAAAACAGTATTACTATCTCATTGTAAGGGTGGTTTCTTTCTTGAACGATTTCACAGAGTTAGAAAAAAGGGTAAACAGCCTCTCTGACAATCTGAGGATCTGTTTTCTAAGTTTCATGGTTTTAAGAAAAATAGAGGAAACGAAGATATTCTTGAGTGGACGGCATTTGCTGTGTAGTCTATAGTATATAGACTAGTCATAATTTTATACAAATAGAATAGGTTGTAACTTGATGTCCGTATTTTTCGAGTAGAATTGTAAAGTTTTCCTATGGATATTTGGGTTGTACTGTTATAACATTTATTCGATATACAGTTTATTTATACATTATTATATGCAGTTTATTTATGCGAAGGGGCGCATAAAAATAAGGGAGTTATTTTTTAATATTGTCATCATGACATTATTAAACTTAAGGTAAGAAGTGTACATAGTGTAGTGTGTAGTGTGTAGTGTAGTACTTTTGTTCTCAAATAAAGCGGAATATATGTTATGATTATAAATTTATATCTTAAGCATTTCTTGTTACAAAATTTTACTATCAAAAATTCTAATTCTAATGAGGGTGTTTTACAATTAGTGGTTTACCTAGAGTTTGTGGTTTAAGGTAGTTATTTTTTAATATTGTCAGCATTACATTTTTAAACATCTTACATTCTTTAGTTCTCAAATAAAGCGGAATATATGTTATGATTATACATTTCTATCTTAAGCATTTTTTGTTACAAAATTTTACAATCAAAAATTCTAATTCTAATGACGGTGTTTTGCAATCAGTAGTTTACCTAGAGTTTGTGGTTTAAGGGAGTTATTTTTTAATATTGTCAGCATTACATTTTTAAACATCTCTCCTTCTTTAGTTCTCAAATAAAGCGGAATATATGTTATGATTATACATTTCTATCTTAAGCATTTTTTGTTAGAAAATTTTACTATCAACAATTTTAATTCTATTGACGGTGTTTTGCAATCAGTGGTGGTATCTAGAGTTTGTGGTTTAAGGGAGTTATTTTTTAATATTGTCAGCATTACACTGTTAAACATTTTACATTCTCTAGTTCTCAAATAAAGCGGAACATATATTTTGATTATACGTTTATATCTTAATAATTTTTTCTTACAAAATTTTACAATCAGAAATTCTAATTCTAATGTCGATGTTTTGCAATCAGTGGTTTACCTTGAGTTTGTGGTTTATTTTGTTCTGCTGGTTATTAAGTTCATTACAGTCGCATAACTTAACATATAGATTGTCTGTTTATCTAAGTTTTATGATTACATTTTCTTAATATATCAGGTTTTTGATTAGTATTATTGATTTTCTCGTTTTCAAAACTAGCCGCAGCTTAGAGAGTAACGCCTTATTAAGTATTTGCATTTATGGGTATTGAACATGGACATGAACAAAGTTGTTGTTAATTAACTTTTTTTATTATTAAGTATTTTTTTGTTACTTTTTTAAATGTCTTTCTACGTAATGGGTAAGCCCCACGGTATTCATTTCCACTTTACGAATAGTTTACAATAGGGAGCAAGTGCCAGCAAGTTTTAGAATATCTTAAACATATAACAGAGCGAGTGTTACAATATTGAATCTAGTAGTTTTGTGTTTAATTTATTTGCTTCTAGAATATCTTAAACATATAACAGAGCGAGTGTTACAATATTGAATCTAGTAGTTTTGTGTTTAATTTATTTGCTTATAGAATATCTTAAACATATAACAGAGCGAGTGTTACAATAGTGAATCTAGTAGTTTTGTGTTTAATTTATTTGCTTCTAGAATATCTTAAACATATAACAGAGCGAGTGTTACAATATTGAATCTAGTAGTTTTGTATTTAATTTATTTGCTTCTAGAATATCTTAAACATATAACAGAGCGAGTGTTACAATATTGAATCTAGTAGTTTTGTATTTAATTTATTTGCTTCTAGAATATCTTAAACATATAACAGAGCGAGTGTTACAATATCGAATCTAGTAGTTTTATGTTTATTTCATTTGCTTCTATAATATTTTAAATATATACAATTTTACTGCAAGAAATATATTTATTGTTTATCTTGACCAATTTACGTGTCAAATGTTACCACATTTTCCCTTCGACGAATTTTAATCAACTCGTCCAATGAGACAGTATTATTTTATTACTAGCTGTATTATCCGGTTTTTTACGAGTATAATATTTTTATTTTTTTTTAATATTTTCACGTTGTTCTTTACTTTGATTTTTTTTATACTACGCACTGTTTTTCGAATATTTTTAAGTTTTTTCCTTCTTCTATTCCTTTTCTCAGTGTCGTTTGATTTTAGTAATTTTGCTAGACTGTGTAAACACTTTCTTACATTTCATCATTTTAGCAACAAAAACAACTAAAATACAAAACGCAACAAAATCTAAAAAAGGAAGAAACAAAAAAATTCACTTCGGTCTTTCGCTTTTTATTATCTTCGATCCATTACTTTTTATTGCTTAATTATTCTATATTCGCTGTCGTTGATGTGGATCGCGGGAAGGGGTGAGGTATTGCAGAATATTGTGGAACCTTTTAGAAAATTCTGGAACTTTCTAAAAAAACTGGGGTATTCCTGGTAAAGATTTAGTAACGTCAGATATTTTCGCCATTCATTCCCACTCACGCGCAGTCACTGCTGCCAACCCCTCTTAGCATTAATAGGAGACCAGAGGCTATTTATCACCACAACTGCGAGTGGAAAACGGTAGGTGGTTGTGAAAAAACTAAATGGTTATGAAACTTCTGCATGTATTTCTAGTATATCGTTTTGGTATTTCTTTTGCTGTTTTATTCAGTTTCTATATATATATGCATATATATTAACGGTGCCTGAAGCATGTACCAAATTTCCTTTTAATGGCTGTTTTAAGGTAATTTAGCCTACTGTAAGTTACCTTCCATTTTAAAAGTTTTCGGACCTTATCTTTCCAGTTATAAATATTTAACACTGTTACACCTTCATCTATATCGTCGAATTACCTTCTTCTGTGGCTTTTTTCACTGCTGTCTCCGATACACCCCTTTTTGGCACCTTCATTACGTTTCATCTTTTAGCTTTGCTCCAGACATTCATCTGTTCATCATTTATTTTGAACTTTCAATTTCTATACACTTTACAAATCGTACGTGCATATAGTGTATAAAATTATTTATCTTTCCATAATTTATTTGCTATCCCCTGTTCTCCAAATATTATCATAATTATTTATGGAACGAAACTTTTATAAGAGAATAACAGATTTACATAATAATAGTTTCGCAGCTGATATGGAATATTTGTAAGACTTTTTTGTCTTAAATGATGTAGAATCTTAAGTATGCATTTTTTCAACTTTGCCATGTTGGTTATCCTTACTTATTATGTTTCCAAACTGATACATTATCAATTAATTAGCCAACCGCTCAGTTGGTATTACTTAGAACAACACTGACGATCGTCTAAACGTAGTCTAACATGTGGTCGGAGTATACCCGGAACCCCATGTTCGGAGCAAAGTCGAACAGACGTACTGTGTAAAAAGTGTTTGGAGATCTGTGTTCAAAATTGCGAATAGACTGTAACAACAATTCTTGTCGGAAATAAAATCTAGATTCATCTTTATAACTAAAGAAGCAAGCAAGAATCAACGTTATTAGTGAGACAGACTATCCTAAAAGGTTCTATAAGAATCTCGCTTCAAATTTTTGAGATTATTGGTCATATTAAGGATAAGCCAGACAATGTAACTGGTGGCTACTACGCTTCCATTTTTTACTGGCAAAAAGATAGCTAAAGAACTTTTCTTTTCAGTTGGAAAATTTAAAAAGGGTGACGTCATCTCCCCGATATAGTATCTGTTCACATAGTATAAATTAGGAAAGATATTGGACCCGATTATGAATTTGAAGAAGATAATCACTCAACCGCTGTAGACAATTTTATTGTTCCAAATTTAAAGGGAAATCTTCGAGGAAAACTGTTTGCCGATTGTTTATTTGAAGAAGCTATTGGGGAATATATTGAGCAATAAAATCTTAACATAATAAAATGATAATTCAATTAATTGATCGCTGTAATACATGAATTAAAAGGACAATACACATGTGGCGTAATATTGCCATTAAAATGATTTATTTTAGGCAACCATGTTGTTGTGCGTGTAAAATTCTGTTTGTTTTATAAACCATAAATTGTTTTGAATTAAAATTAAATAAAAGACAAAAAACTAATTAGTTATATACACGTACGGCTTGAAAAATAATGAAGACATAAAGACATGTCGATAATAGGTTGAGGTCATAAATATGTTATATGTATATGGGAGGTATTTTAGTATGCTGGTTGTAAAATATATGCTAATTGAGACAATTTTGGCTACTGACACTAAGAAATAATTATATTTAATCAAATATTTAAAAAAAAATTATTAATCAAATATTAATCAAATATTAAAAAATATTTAATCAAATATTTAAAATATGTAAAATATATGCTAATTGAGACAATTTTGGCTACTGACACTAAGAAATAATTATATTTAATCAAATATTTAAAAAAAAATTATTAATCAAATATTAAAAAATATTTAATCAAATATTTAAAATATGTAAAATATATGCTAATTGAGACAATTTTGGCTACTGACACTAAGAAATAATTATATTTAATCAAATATTTAAAAAAAAATTATTAATCAAATATTAATCAAATATTAAAAAATATTTAATCAAATATTTAAAATATGTAAAATATATGCTAATTGAGACAATTTTGGCTACTGACACTAAGAAATAATTATATTTAATCAAATATTTAAAAAAAAATTATTAATCAAATATTAATCAAATATTAAAAAATATTTAATCAAATATTTAAAATATGTAAAATATATGCTAATTGAGACAATTTTGGCTACTGACACTAAGAAATAATTATATTTAATCAAATATTTAAAAAAAAATTATTAATCAAATATTAATCAAATATTTAATCAAATATTTAAAATATGTAAAATATATGCTAATTGAGACAATTTTGGCTACTGACACTAAGAAATAATTATATTTAATCAAATATTTAGTTGGTTTCCTTACTTATTGTATTATCGAGAAGGATTCTTCTAAGAGTGCTAATGGAGTGAAGAAGTTTTTTTTTGTTTTAGAGGTAATTTCGAACCGTTTTTCAACGTTTTGTTTTCTAAATACCTTCCAAAGTTAAAACATATTTTAAACTTTTGTTTGATGTATTCACTAAGGAATTACTTAAACACATATCTAGTTAATTATGTAATTTATGAAAGGATTGGTAGGTCGTCTTGTAGGAATGCTAAGTACTGGAGTCTGTAGAAAAAGTTTTTTTTTGTTTTAGGCGCAATTTAGGCTGTTTTTCAGCGATTTTTTTTTCTAAATATTTTCAAAAGTTAAAATATATTTTAAACTCTCATTTTATATACACACAAAGGAAGTATTGTGTACAAATCTTGTTAATTGTGCAATCATTTGAAAGATGAGAAAATAATCTTGTAAGAACGCTAAGGACTTTCTATTGTAGGTAGCAATTAGTGGTTCGTTTTTTAAATATTTTGTAAACTTAAAGTGTGTTTTAATCTTTCATCCGATACCATGACAGATAAATGGCGGTTAAATTTTTTTTCTCTTTCCACCTATACTCCGCCTCCGTTTGCTATGTTGTTGTCTTCCATATATCAGCGGGCACTTTGCGTCGCTCTCTTGGCACGTGTGGGCGTCGCTCTTACACTATCGGCTCTCCGCTCGGTTGTTGCGCGACATTTGTCATCCCACAGCGCGCATTCAAAGGTTAAATATCAACATGGATTTTGAGGAGAATTAGCTTCATTCCATTTTATTGTCGTTTGAATGATGTCACTTGTTCACTCGTCCTTGGGTGCGGCGAGTGAGTTTGAATTGCGACGCTGCGGCCTTGTTTGGAGCAGGTGTATATGGGTTTGTGTATCGGATGTTCGGTTCTTAATGAGGCTGATATCAATTTAAAAGACTATCATTTGTGTTGACGTATGCTGAGTTTAGGGTGAGTGTAATCACAAAAGGAGAGGCAAACGAATTTTGTATAAAGTCAAACTTTCAGTTAAGGGAATATTTACTGCTTCGATTAGAATCGACCATTTTTTATATTATAATCGCTTAAACGCCAGATATCCGATCACGTGCCATATGTCCAGATATTTACTAAATACGTACTTAAAGATTCTCAAAAATCTTTCAAACACGAGTAGAACTCCCACTACGAAGGTGTATATAGATTTGTGTATCAGATTTTTGGTGTTTAATGAGGCTGATGCCAATTTAAAACAGTATCATTCATTGTTGACGTATGCTTAGTTCAGGGAGAGTGTAATCACAAAAGGAGAGGCAAACGAATTTTGTATAAAGTCAAAATTCAGTTTCGATTCTAATCGAAACAGTAAATATTCCCTGTTTACTGCTTCGATTAGAATCGACCTTTTTTATATTACAATCGCTTAAACGCCAGATATCTGATCACGTGCAATGTGCCCAGATGTTTGATAAATACGTTCTTAACGTTTGTCAAACATTTTTGAAATATGAGTAGAACCCTTACTACGAAAGTTCCATATGTGTTAAGGCACTTAAAAACATTTGAGGTACATAGAATTTCTATTAAAAATATGAATTACTTTTAAAAACTATTTAAATATATTAATCTTTAATGGGCGATAAAACGTGAAAAATATTTAAAAAATTGTAAGATCTAGGATAATTGCTATAGTTTTTCTGTAACCTTTGCGTAGGTTTCTAAGAACCCTATTTTTTCATAACTTTGGGATCATTAGTTTCGAAAAAAAGTTGGGGAGGGATGCGACAACATATTTTTTCTGAATATTTTTGAAGACAGAAGAACGAATAGAACGATTAGAAGAACGAATATTCACATCTGCATTCGTGAACATTAGCAAATTTTTAAAAATTTGCATTCACATTTGTATTCGCAAAGATAATGCGAATATTTTACAAATGTCATTGAAACGAAATTTTCATGTAGAGTTTAATAAAATAGAAAAATATAGAACAAAAAATACAAAAACATAAATTGAAAAAACTATGGATTGCAAAAGAGTGTGGCATATTATGTAAAGAAGAAAGAAATTGAGTTTTTTTTTAAATATAAAGCACAAACTTTCTGATTGTTAAAATGTGCCTTATATGTGGAAAAAAATAAAAAAAAAAACTAAATAATTTCTCCGTTAATACGAAAGTGGTAAATATAATTTAAATACACAGGTTTTAATGCCAGCGGAAGGGTTAATTTCCTTCAACCCCGCATTTAGTATACGTGTTCGTGTCTAATTATATCTTTCATAATGTTTCTGAAAATTAGCTGAGAATAAATGTTAAAATATCATTAAAAGTCCACTTATTACGTAATTAGTTACAGGATCGATCAAATCATTTAATTTTGAGTTTCTTTGAACAAAATAAAAAAACACTATTTATGTTATTGGTATATCAAAATGTACAATTATATTATAATTCTAGACAATTAACATAGTAAAAAATGATTTAAGATTTCCGTACGAAAAATTTGACTTTGACTTTTTTAGTAGTTTTCACATAATTAAATAAAAAATAAATTAATTTTAAAACATAATTTTTCATTTGTTAGTTTATTACTGTGGAAATGGCTTTTAAAATATATGAAATTTTTGAAGTCACACAATTGACTTCCATTCTACCAACTCGATGTATTCTAGAATTTTGTGATTACGGTAAAAGTTATTTTTGGACCGTAAATTTACTAAGTTTTTGAAAGTGTATTATATCGTATTGTATTATTAAAGGCTGAATAAATTTTATTAAATTACCATAATATTTGAGGAATAGCCAGATATTGATGTAAATCGGTTTAGAGTTATCTGGTAGAGGATATAATCTCGATGAAAAAAACGAATATATTAATGGAAACAGTGAGTTTCTAAAAATAAAAATACTGTTACTTTATATAACATACTGATAAAAATTAAACTTAAAAAATGTAGAAAAGGAAATCTGTGTATACTTCACTTTCAGCATCGATATTCAACGCACGGTCATACATTGTTCCTTGTTGATGTGACCATTTTATAGAATAAATAATATGTTTTAACAAAATGTAAACGCATATAACATACGCAGACGGTTCTTGATAACAAACGAAATAGATTTTTGACAATAAACACGAAGCATTTGAAAAATTTATCAATTTAAATTCATAAAAGTGAAATTAAAAATCACGATTAGTCAGTAAAAAAAAAACAAATGAATTGAATTAAGGACTTTTTAAAAAATAGTTTCATAATTTATGACGATGGTTTTTAATTATAAAAACAGATATATAATAATTATAGGAATTTATTTGTAAAAAAATATATATAGGAATGCTTACGCCATTATGGAATACAATGCCTATCGTATCGAGAGTATCAGTCAAAGAAACCGACCATTCAATCGATATAGATATTGGCATAAAGAAAAGACATTCTGACTGTAAATCTCGGGCATAACTAAATGCTGATGATTGATGTTGAGATATGTAAAGTGTTAACGATCAAGATTGGTGTCAGTGACGCTCGCCCACTCTTGTTTCCATATTGTTTGAAATATTATATAGAGTATTTATTAAAACCTCTATCTATCAATATCAGGGACTATGCCAACTTTATTGAATAGTAACTATAAGGTTTTCATAATATCGAATAAATCATTATACTCTGTAACTTTCAGTTAACTCGGGTAAATTTTAATTATGTGATTGTACAATTCACACACGTTAAAACTGAAACTTCAGTATTCAAGTAGTTACTTATTCACACAAATAAAAATATACATAAATAATACACAGCGCTGACTTTTTACTAAAGTTTTGTAATACGCAGGCGCATACAACGCTCTGACCAGAGCAAGTATTAGACAGTGTACAATATAGATACATACCGACGTTTGCTTTCTCGCTTTAGCTCGGTAATATACAGGCGTACACATATGTACAATGCTTAGTAGACGAGAGGAAAATACTACGAAGCATTACACAAAGAGGAGACCTAAAATTCAAATTACAACGATTCTAAAGAAGCTTCACTTGTTTCTTTGTCGTGACGCATTTTCGTTTCATCGAGTTTCAAATCACACAGATTCTAAAGAAGTTTCACTTCAAAAAAAATTGTTGAAGCAAATTAAAGTAACAAAACAGTTACAAATACAATATTCACAACGCGAAATGTCGTAATATATATTTCCGTAATTCTATTTCAACCATCTTCTCCCGTAGTACTTATTTACAGTGCGGTTTTTTATCTATTTGACCCTTTTTTCGATTATTAAATTTGCATATAGTATTTCATATAGGGTAAGTTATTATAAATAAAAACATTATTTTGAAACTTTATTTTATGAATTTGTAATTTAGAAATAATTGATAATAACATTTCCCATAGCTTCCACTAGCCTTTCAATAATTAATAAAATAATATTGTTTAAAAACATTAATATTGAACTTTAAAACCTTGGCAAAATATTGTGTCTACTAGATATTTGTAGTTAATAACATTTTTGAAGCAGTTAAATGAGATGAAACTCTATTGGTTTCAAATAAGTTATACAGTTTGATTAGTGCTGATATTTTCATAAAGTTTCTGTCTTAGTATTGCTATCTTAGATGTAAGGTGCTGTCTTAGTATTGCTATCTTATATGTAAAGTGCTGTCTTAGTATTGCTGTCTTATATGTAAGGTGCTATCTTAGTATTGCTATCATCAAAACAGGCATGGACTTTTTAGATAATTGTCCTCAGTAAATATATTCTGTGTCCGAGTTTTGCATCGGTCGCAATACATTAATTAGCTCGAGATGTTGTATGTTAAATGGTAGTGGAAGTGATTATAATCCCATTTAAAAATACGGTTTAGCACTCTTTTAATCGACAATTGTATGAACATATGTAAATACAAAGTAAGTAAAAGTATGATTTCTTCACAGAACACCAACATATGCTTATCTTTTCCCCCCTCTCTTCTCTCTGAGAATACATAACTGTGCTGCTAACCGAGTGTCGGAGTACGCACTAGAGAAAATCAAGCCGGTTAACACTTTTATTAACCGGCTTGATTTTGTCAGGGGTTGTTTGGATTTTTGTATGCAAGTAATTCTCTTGTAACTATGTATTACTTTTACGACGTTTGTAGTTTTCAGTATAATATAATAGAAATATTTATAGATATGATTATTGCTTTTTAAACTGAAAGTGCAAACTAGCAGAAAAAGTCAAAGGCTAAAATTTTAATACATTTGAAATTAATGGTGAGTTTCATTACTGGTTTTAGTTTTTTGAATAGTTTTTATTGACATTTAACGGAAGAAGGTTTTCGGGTTGGAAGTAAACCGAACAGCGGTTCTTGTTTTGTTCCTATAAGCGTCGAACCTGTTTAAATAAAACATGGCTTAATTTAACTTTATATTTTTTTCTAATCTTTATCTAAATGCAAGAGAAAGCCCAACTTGTTGTGTAACAAATGCTTCTTGTATAGCATTTATGGTCATGGTCGAATTATTATAATCCTTTACAGCAGTAAGCACAAAATATAAAATCATATATGCTTTGAAATGGTTTTAGTTACAGAAGAAAAATGAAAATGATTATTATGATCTAGCTTAATTATGATCTAGCTTAATAATATGGCGTAAATAATTCACTTTTTATAGACAGAGGCAAAGAATACTTTTTTAAAACAGATCTTAGAAAGCGGTGTTAAAATTAAAATATTTTTGACATGGTACTGGGTTACGTTACAAGTATTAAGCATCTAAAAAAATACATAAATATTACATTACTTATAAATGGAGAATAAGCGTCTGAACATAATATTGTCACTATTAATGATATGTTTTTAATATTTCGTGACTGAAATATGCTTAGAAGAAGATCTGCGTATGGATGCTGATAAGTATAAAGCTATGGTTGTAAAAAAGTTAGAGAAATTTACGATAATTATTGCTGTAATAAAAAGTATTTACATGATTTTTTTGTAATAATTTAGTTCCTTAATATGACTAATGCCCTAATGGAAAAGTAGAAGATGAGATGAAGTGACAATATATTACTTTCGAAATGAGCAATGTTCTGAAGAAAGAACCGAAAAACATAGTAAGAGTAGCTGTTCATAATGGCATATTAATTCCAGAAATTATGTACATAAATGCGTCTCTTAAACAGTATTAAAATTGATTCAAGACAGATAGCAATGAAAATTCAATTTAATTAAAAGACCGATGTTTGAAAAAAAAACAACTCGTTTTATTCTATAATTTGTATAATGTTAATTATAACGCGTAATTATACAAAAGGAGTTCGGTTTCTTATTTTTAAAATAATTACTTGCGTGCTTGGTGGCCTTTATATATAAAAAATCAGCCTGCGTATATTTGTGCTCGTAAAACTTGAAAAGTTGCAAGTCGATTGACTTGAAATTTTAGTATAACATTGCGTTTTTTTTATTATTATTACTTTTTTCTTTCATTTTAAAATTACTTTCCTATCTAATTTCTGCAATATAGTCAATTCAAAAGAAGAATTAGTAGATTAGGTTTTACATAGCATCAAAACACGCATAGTTGAGGGGAAGAGTAATTCTAGCGGCTAAAAACGTCGACGTACACGATATGAACAACATCATTCTAAACAGAAACGCAGTTGAGACAGTGACATACAAATCCATGTGATGAACCATAGTAAAGTAGTGAATTTCCTGGATAATCGTCACACATTCTGAATTTGAAAATAGGAGTGCCAGTTGTATCACTCCGAAGCATCTATCAGCCAAAGTTACACAATGTCACATGACGTATTACTTCCATGAATACCAATCATTCCGATCTACTTGGCGTTTAAGTTCAAACAACTTCAATTTCGAATACACCTTGCATTCGCTATGACTATCGATAAAGCGAAAGGGGAAAGCTTTGTAAGTGTATGGTTTCAATTGAGAAAACGATTGCTTCTGTTATACGCCGCATACTCCAGAGTCGGTAAACTATCGGTTAAACAACTTCAATTTCTAATACACCTTGCATTCGCTATGACTATCGATAAAGCGCAAGGGAAAACTTTGTAAGTGTGTGGTTTCAATTGAGAAAGCGATTGCTTCTATTATACGCCGCATACTCCAGAGTCGGTAAACTGTCGGTCAAACAACTTCAATTTCTAATGCACCTTGCATTCGCTATGACTATCGATAAAGCGCAAGGAAAAACTTTGTAAGTGTGTGGTTTCAACTGAGAAAACGATTGCTTCTGTTATACGCCGCATACTCCAGAGTCGGTAAACTATCGGATCTTTATGTTTATGCAGGAAACGGACAAACAAAAAATGTTGTCAACTAAATGACACACAACACAATTAAATGAATCTACGTGATGTAGTATTCTTTCTACTTTCTTTAAGTTCTTTACCACGACCTAGGTTTCGTTGTATTACAACATCGTCAGGTGAGCTATTAGAATCTTTGCTAATAGCCCACCTGAAGATGTTTTAATACAGCGAAACCCTAGGTCGTGGTAAAGAACTTAAAGAAAGTAGAAATAATACTATATCACATAGTTTCATTTAATTGTGAAGAATACTTTTATTTACTTTCTCATTCACTTCATATCAGACTAATCCACAGCGAAGCTTCGCCTGGTTTGGATAGTTTTTAATAAAATGCTTGACATGTGAGTGAAACCAGAACAGATGAATGAAGAATTAAGAATAAAAGAACCGGATAAAATAGGTTGGATAAGAAAGGAAATTAAAAACTAGGTAAGGTAGGTAACTTTTAGAGGACATGAATTGCCAAGGAATTCTAATCGTAAACAAGAAATTTCAATAATTAAGTGGAGATGAGATTAAATAAGCGTTCTGTAAGAAGGTGGTGTCGTTGTGAATAAGCAAAAGAGTGGAATAATACGTTCAGTCGTCTACCGTGAGACTAAGTGCATTTTAGATCGAATTATTTTAAACTATTCATATATTTGGCGTTAATTTTGTAGAAATTCATTATTCACAATTAAATTAATATCCCACCTGAAGATGTTGTAATACAACGAAACCTAGGTCGTGGTAAAGAAATTAAAGAAAGTAGAAATAATACTACATCGCGTAGTTTCATTTATTAGTGAAACTATTCATGTTGTATTGAAAAGAAAACTAGCAGTTTATTATGTCTTGGTTAGTTATATGTAAAAAAGAAATATATATATATATATATATATATATATATATATATATATATATATATATATATAATTATATTTGTGTTATGTGATGTACATTAGTTCGGCGAATAGGAACAATGCGACAATATTATTTTAAAATACAATAACTTATGCGTATTATATTAAAAAAAAATAAAACTTAATCCTTGAAAGGATGCATTCCGTATTAGACAGCTGTGAACTCGCTTGGCCGATGCTGAAGGGACTCGAGTTTACCCGTAAGTATGAAAATAGAGTTTACCTGTAAGTGCGCTTGGTGTGCCTAAAAAAGTAGTTCACTTGGCCGATGTCGAAGGGAGCCGAGTTTAACCGATTCAGCGTCACCGACCCGAGCATGATGGCTCAAATTTCCTTTATTGATCAGGAAAATTGCGCAGGTACGCCTGAAGAAGTTTTCACTTCAAAAACTTTTAACATACATACAAATTACGGTTTTCCTACGACGTTTCTACAAATTTTTGTAAAATTATATTTGAAATATTTAATAAAATTGCGAACTGCGTTCAAAATTAATCAAAATGTTGTTTGTACTGAGTTCTCTTTCAATTAAAAAAAACAAAGTGATTAATTAACTATCGCCAAACTACATTTATACAAGTATGTCTCTTCCCTATCGCTATTCGACTAGGTAATGGAAAAATATTCTTAAAACATTGAAGCTTCCCACTTTCTCCAAAAACATATGAGTTTGCCCTATTTGAAAATTTTTGGTATGTCATTGGTGAAAGTATATGTTTTTAACATAGATAACTAATTTTCACCCATTTTAGTTGCGTATTTAATGCCATGTGTTACAAGTGATCTCATTATTATAAGAGCAATTTCTTTCAGGTAACCATGCTTAAATGCTCGAAGAATATGAGCAATAATTTCTGATTTGTCTTTCAATAAATTCCATAATTTGGCAGTGAAAATGAAAAAAAAAAGTTATTAATAAAGTGATATATAATAAGAATCAGAAGTATACTTATTATAAATTTCTATGTTTCTTGAAAAGAAGGCTTTTCGGAATGTCGAGTGAACTCTTTAATTATAACATTGACTTTTTTGACATGAATTATGCTTTTCAAAGGTAGCAGAGATATCAACTATCTTTGGCGTAAGCAGTATTCTTCCAAGAATATTGGTTTAAGAGAAGATGACCTGATATAAAATATATGAAGGATGAATAGAGTTAAATGAGTAGATGTCCAATTTGTGTCGAGATGCTGTAATAGATCCAAAAACTACGAGCGTACAGAGCTAGCTAGTTATGTGGAGGCGGCTTTTTATATCCTCGGCTAAGATATTGTTGTTTGGGCCACGATTTAGATGCCGATGAAAGTGTTTACATTGACTGGAAAGCTCATCCTGCTGTCTGAATACTGAGAATGCAAGATATAGAGTCAGCGGTTCTAGTTGGCATATAATGCAGAGTTAGCGGTTCTAGTTGACATATAAATTGGAAGGTAAATAAATACATAGAGAGAACCACTGGCTTTCATTTAGATCAGACGCACATAAGCTTGTTGATACTTTCGGAGGGGCCAACTGAGTTTGTTTCGTATTTATCTTTGACAGAAGATGTTTATACAACGCGCGGTGTTAATAGGCGACAGCTCGCTCAATCACACTCCGACTGTTGGCGTCGGGGCCCGGCGGGCGGCGATTACAGAGGCGTAACAGTCGTCGTGGCCGCCCACGCAGCGCCGCACCTAGTATTGTCTCTGTTGTGACTGGGCGTATGTTGTGCGGGACGTGACGGTAGGTGTAGAGAGGCCGGCACTCGGTGGCTAAAAGGAATCGATGAAGGACAAAAGTTTGACGTAAATATATATTTCGTTTCCTTCATTGTTCGCCTCGCACTTCGCTCGATCTTCATACATCGCTCAGAGTTCATATGCAGAGTATTAATTGTCAGTTTTCTTAAAAAAAACTCTATCTCGTAGAGTACGTAAGTTTTTGGATTAATAGGAATGTATTTAATTTTTTTTATATGTAACTGTTATACATTGGTCCAAATGTTATAAGTATTCGGTGCGTATGGAGAGAAACACACAACTCGTTATTAATAATGGATTCCTACTCTTTTCATTTTCTTTGTCTGTTTCTGAAATTACCTTTATTTACTTTTTTATAGTGTGTCTAATTAAGGTCGATTCCTTAATTTCACACATCCTTGTGTTCTTGCGAATAGAATCATGAAATTGATTTCGTTCAACTATTTTATAATTAGCATTAATTAAACCTAACATAAAGATAATAGAACCTATTAAGGTTGCTTATAAGCAAAGAAAAAAATCTATCAGTTTTAAAAAAATCAAGTTCATAGCACATAATATAATTTTACTTATGGTGTATGCCCCTAGCTTTTTTAGGAATCGTATTTATTAAGTTACGTCAATAAGAAGCTTATTTTTAAACTTTGCTTCCACTTTGAATGTATTGCTCTGTATTTTACCCTTTCTCAAAATATGTTACGACTAATTTACGATCGGTCATATTGTTACGAATTCTTTTTAGACAAGTGATTTGGCAATAACAAATAACATTAAAACTATGACCTGCAAACAATTAGGGACGAGTTGTAACTCGAACTGTCAAACACATGAAAAACCATAACAGCATACTTTCTACTGTATGTGCTCCGCTTAAATGCGTACATAAATCCTTTGGAGTCGGCTAGTAATTTTTTGAATTTTTCACATATTTGTCACTAAATATATATAAAGTTATCGAATATATAAAAACTGTAGTTTGTCTCCAAGGTGCACGTTGACCTACACGTAAATTATATAAAGTTATGTATACAATAGTTCGAATTACACTATTAGTACGAATACACACGTTTAGAAATTTATAAACATTTAATGATACATAACATTCCTTTGAAATTATTTAGAAAATTTTAATTATTTAGAACGAAAATATATTGTCTACTATATATTTCACAGGCGCATATTTATAAAAAATAATGTTTTTTTTATGTGATATAACTACAAATTAGCGATTTTTTCCTTTACTTGTGCTGTAAGACCTTGCTTCTTGCCAATTTTCACGATTTTAGGTCAATAGGATAGGTTATTATTTATTTGTGAGTGTCAAAAAATCCGGTGTAAATAGTCATATTTTTAGGGTTTTTTATTAAGTTGACTTAAAAGCTTGATTTTTTTATAACTCCAAGGGAGCGTAGACCTAAGTATTTGATATTAATTTCCACTTGATACCTCCACGCTTTCCTGAGAAAAAGGGTCTTTACAGCTAGACAGACAGAGAGACGGATAGCGAAGTGATATTACAAGAGTTCCTTTTTTTCCTTTAAGGTACAATACCATAAAATATGTAAAATCTGCAACATAGTTACAGAACCACAAGGTGTTCAAAAGAAAGGTTCTTCAGTATTAGATTATTATGTTATTCTATTGAGATATTTTTTATATAAGTTAATTCCAAAATCAATCCAAAAAGTCATGTGATTTTATTTATTTATCTATTTGTTTGCTTATAATTTGAAAATTACTGCTTTTATTTGATTGAAATATTTGCAGATATTTAAATAAAAAAGGTAATGAGGTAAATATTAGTAAAATTAATATGAATAAATAAGCTATTAATCTGGATGAAGGTACAAGAGGAGATAGGAAGCAAAAAGGGCATATATCTGTCAGTAAAAGCTAATTGATAAACTGAAAATTTTCGTATGTCTTTATATTTAAATATATCGGATCATCTTTCGGTATAGATAGATACACTTCTTTCCTTGATCGCCAAAAAAGTTTTTATAGATGTTTGCCTATTATTTTGATTTTTGACATAGTTTTTTTACCAAAGATTTCTGCATCAGATTCAGTAATTTTTATGGGGTTTTTATGTGCTTCACAGTTCTTTCTCGTGCTTTAATATTTTGTTTTGTATCTCATCATATCATCATAATAAATCTTTCCCAACAATTTTGGTGTATGTCTCCTTAAATCTGCACCACTCGATTCTATTTTGTGCTGTCTGGGTCCAGTTTGTTCCCTTCACTTTCATTATGTCATCCTTCCATCTCATTTGCGGCCACCTAACTGGTCTTTGGCACTTCCAGGGTCTCCACTCCAAGAGAATTTTGCACCATGAATCCGACTTTCGAGCAATATGACCAGCCCACTGCCACTTGAGTTTCGCCACTCTCTTTATAATGTCAGCTACTTTGCTTTGTATCATTATGTCAGCTACTTTAACTTTCTTTTCATCGCCCTTTGAGCATCAATAAGCTTTTGCAGGACGGCTTTTGTTGTTATCCACGTTTCGGCTCCGTATGTGAAGACCGATTTGTATTCTAATACGTTTATCAAAATCGTTATTTCTATCGCATTTATTTTGCTTTCATTATATTCATGCGTAATTTATTATAACGTAATATTAGCTCCAATATGGACAAACGTGGGGACAACCATTGATTGAATGACCGCATAGTATACGGTATAATGTCTGAAAAAACATTTTGACCTCAATGAGCGTTTTTAGTATAAATATATTTTTGTATGTATTTTTCTTTTTTCTTTAAGACATTAATGATTTTGTAATTTTTACGCAAATCAATGTTTGTTATAATCAATGGACAGCCAACTACTTATATATTGTTAAGTTTACTCGTTTTTTCTTATTATCGCAGCTTATTTGGAGTTCACAGGAGATTAGGTACAATTTGATAATTGAAATCAAAAGCTTTACTTTCTATATTTTTATATGAAATGCTAGATTCACATTATTTGTAACTTAGAAGAAATATTTCTCTTGTGAAATTTGTATTTCTATTGAAAAATCCAAAGATTTTTTAACAGTCTAGAATTGTCCTTCTCATATTTAATAGTTTATTGAGATCGCTATTGTGCGTCTAGGACTAAATTATATTTAAATTCCTCTTTTTCCCACGGTGTAACATTTCTCAATCACTTGACCGCGATTGCACTAGAATGTGGTTTGCTTGTGATGAGTGAGAACAACTATCTTGAATGTGTCAGTGTTTTGTATAACAGTAGGTTGTTGGGTATTTATTGTTATTGTAACCTATCATCGTATAACTATATATGTGTCTGATGTATATGTAAATAAATGAAAATAAGAAAAGTTAATTAAAAGATCCATTTTAAAAGGATTTATCTTCACTAGTCTTATGCCTTTTTGCCTATACGCGGGTTTCGGGGGTTTTGTTGCTAAGCTCCTTTTGCCAGAATGTAGGCTCTGTATTTAGCTTTGTTTCACAAACGCAACGATATAATCGATGGAACGTGTTAATTGTGTGACGTTAATCTTCGTTACACACCTTTCTGTCGACAAATGAATAGCCGAATCATTCGATTTACGAGCGAGCGAGCCGCCGCCGGCATGAGAGGTAGCACGACCAATGCAACGATAAATCTTGAAAGTAGTTATCGAATTCATTCAATTGGCCGACCCACGCGCCTCGTTGCGCAGATGTTCGCGCGTTCAAACTGACTTTCGATGTTTCCGATTGTTTAAGTCCTTTAGATAAAGGTCAGTCCGATTCCGAACTAAATTGTGAACGTTTCAACTTAAGTTCTCCCGCTTTATATTCTTGGTTTATTTGTTTGAACATTTAGCAACAATGGATACCAGCCTTTTTAAGCAACATTGTGAAGTGCTTTTATTTTCTTCTTTATAATGTTATTGAATATTTCGAAAATATTTTGGCTAATTATAGTGTTTTTAAGTATTATTTAAATATTTTATCTATAATTTAGTTCAAAACAAAATTGTGAACATTTCAGGTTATCTCAAGTTCTCTGGGTCTATATATTTGGTTTACTTCTTTGAATCTTTAACAATAATAGATTGAAAGTCATTAAATGCTTGAATACTTATTTATTTATAAGCAACATTATGAAGTGCTTCTATTTTCTTCTTTATAATATTATTGAACATTACGAAAATATTTTGACTCATTAGGGTGTTTTTGCAAGTATTATTTAAATTTTTGATTGACAATCCAGTCCCAAATGAAACTGGGGACATTTCATGTTATCTCAAGTTCTCTCGGTCTATATATTGGATTTACTCCTTTGAAACTTTAACAATAATAGATCTAAAGTCCTTAAATGCTTGATTACTTATTTATTTATAGTGCCTTTTTAAGCAACATTGAAAATTGCTTTTATTTTCCTCTTTACAATATTATTGAACATTACGAACATATTTTAGTGTATTAGAGTGTTTTTTAAGTATTATTTAAATTTTTGATCAACAATCTAGTTCCAAACAAAATTGGGGATATTTCATGTTATCTCAAATTTTCTCGGTCTATGTATTTGCTTTACTCCTTTGAAACTTTAACAATAATAGATCTAAAGTCATTAAATGCTTGATTACTAATTTAACAACAGTGCGGTTTAAACAAATTTGTATATCTGTTTATTAATAAATAATCTTTTGTTCTTTATTATATTCTTGAATAATATAACTAAATTTTATGTCAATCCACGGTTCTTGGTCGCTTTACAATCCGTAGCGGGATGTCAAGCGGCATTATAATCTTTCCGCTGGTTATTTAATTTACAGACTAGAGGTTCTAATCCACGTACAATTAATAAGTTCGTAATTGATTTCAACCATTGAGATATAGTCGAAAAAATTTAAATAAAAACATGTTTATGCTATGAAAATACAGCAAATCACACCAAGACTTCGAAATATAGAATCTAATGGTAAATATTTTACCACAGAAAATAGCCACGGAGAGAACTGTGTATATATATATATATATATATACATATATATATATATATATATATACATATATATATATATATATATATATATACATATATATATATATATATATATATATATATATAGTAGTTGCTTCAATAAATGTATAAATGCATCTCAAGATAGTTATTAAATTTTATTCAGTAGGTTGCTTACACATATTCCACTTTCGTTTGCTAAATAAGTCAAAGAAAAATGACCAATGTTGGCCTAGTAATGAACGGAGATGAAATATATCAAAAATTATTTTTTGTCTCTCTTTAAACTTCTACTCTTTTTTGTTTGCTCTTAGAACTTTCCTGGAGCGAGAAAAACTAATTATTTAATATGGGGGACACAAATAGATCCACTGCTTGAAGAAAGACATTTTTCTCCGTACCATAATGTGAAGGTAGAGATGAGTTAGAGATAATTATATATCATGTGTTATCTATACTTAATTCATTATTCAGTATTCGAATCTGTCATCGATGCTATATAAATACTTACACGAAAGTATCGAATATTAACTTGAATCAATTAAAGGAATTTTAGGAACTATAACAGTATCGTTTATACATGTACATATGATGATTAAATAATAATTAATGAAGGTTTTTTATTTATTCCCTACTTATTAAGTGACAATTATTAAGCTGTTGTTGCCAGTACGCTGATTTGTAAATATTATTAGTATATATATATATATATATATATATATATATATATATATATATATATATATATATATATATATATATATATAGTATAGCAATAGCAATTTATTCCATCGGAACCATTGACACAAAATATAAATGACATCGGAACCATTGACATAAAATGTAAATGACATCGGAACCATTGATACAAAATATAAATGACATCGGAACCATTGACACAAAATATAAATGACATCGGAACCATTGATATAAAATATAAATGACATCGGAACCATTGACACAAAATATAAACGACATCGGAACCATTAACACAAAATGTAAATGTCATCGGAACCATTGACATAATATGTAAATGAAATAGAATTGGTAAATAAATATAAATAACATTTATTAAAAGTTTTTATTTTTGTATTATTGATGTCCCGCTGATATTAGGACAGGTAAGTATTGTTTAAAAATTAAATTTGGATTGAAATTAATAAATAGAGCCTTTACTGATCGGAATTTAGAAATATAATATTGAAAATCAATTGACAATATTATTGTTTTTACAAAATTATTGATAATATTATTTAAATATTTCTCTTAATAACATTTATCAAATAATTATAACCCCAAAATCATATATATGCCTTTACTGAAGACTTGAACTGTTCCACTGAGCCAAAACTTATTTTGATTTGTATATGCACACTTTAAAATAATATATTTAAGTCATTCATGTTCATAACTAGGTCAAATACTCCATACAAATTGGACATTATCCTTTCGATTATAGTCATTATTCATTCTTCTCGTTGTCGAAATGTCAATTAAGTTTAAATAGAATGACATAGATACAGAATAAATAGGTTAGTGTAATTGACAATATTTTTGAAGTCAATTTATTTTTTACTAGCTATGTCGTTCGCATGAAATTGGAAATTAGAAGTTATTAGAAAAAGTGAACTTTATCATTTATTTGTTCTTTTTTTTCGTTTACTTTAACAATATCTAAGAGAAAAAATTTACTAAAAACGCTAATAGATGGTGTTGGCAGTACTGTGACATAATAAACCTATAATAACAAAGTTTACTAAAAACGCTAATATTTGGTGTTGGCAGTACTGTGCCGTAATAAACCTATACTCACAAAGTTTACTAAAAACGCTAATAGACGGTGCTGGGAGTACTGTGCCCGTAATAAACCTATAACCATAAAGTTTACTAAAAACGCTAATAGATGGTGTTGGCAGTACTGTGCCGTAATAAACCTATAATCACAAAGTTTACTAAAAACGCTAATATATGGTGTTGGCAGTACTGTGCGGTAATAAACCTATAATCATAAAGTTTACTAAAAACGCTAATAGATGGTGCTGGGAGTACTGTGCCGTAATAAACCTATAACCATAAAGTTTACTCAAAACGCTAATAGATGGCGTTGGCAAATATCGTAATATTCACCAAGTCAGGTTTTTTTTAATTTGTAACATCCAGATTATAAGTATCATAAATGTTACTCGATAGTAAACACTATTACCATACCAAATTCACATCAAAATATGTCCAGTAGATTTCAAATGATTGAAGAACAAATTAACATACAGACAGACGGATTACAATTTTCGAAACAGGTTTTCTGTGTTCTATTGTCATTATATACGTTAAATCAATAATTTTTCACATATTTTCTATGTACAGAATTCATTCCATTACAGTTTTGTCATAGGTATGTATAGATTTGAAGTACCATTTATCATCAAAGTTAGAAGAAACTTCTGTGAGCTTCTATTTTAGAAGTTTTGCTACCATGTTTACGTGCTTTCGTGTATTTTTTTAGTAATTAAATTTATTAAAATAGGTACAAATTTAAACTCATTACTTACATACGTTAAGGAGGAGATATATAAAAGTACTTGTAACCAAAATAACTACATATTTATTTACATGTATCTTAAATTGGGCTGTAGATATAGTACAGGATATTTTTATTTATCTATAAAACATGATATTTATAATATGATAGTATTCACGTTTGATTACGTTAATATGATAAGTAATCGTTACCTTGCTATGAAGGTTCATATAGTTTAAATGTAACTGGTATTCAAGTGCTGTAGATTTGGACTGTAGATAAACTAAATACGAACAGTCCATTGTATGATTGTCGGCGGTTCAATTATCAATGAATTATGACTCCTCATTACATATAAGATATATTTATTGTTTGCCTACCTGATCTCACGAATATTTGTTGCATGATATACGTGCGTAGGTTTATCAAGTGAATAAAGGTAATAAATAGGTGTGAGATTTATGGTCGTATTGCTCAAGGATTATGGTTGTCGGTCAGTTTGTTGTAATAGTCCTAATACATTTTTTGTTCTTAAATTAACGTACTTATGCATAATTAAATGAAACTACGTGATGTAGTATTATTTCTACTATCTTTAAGTTCTTTACCACGACTTAGGTTTCGTTGTATTACAACATCTTCAGGTGGGATATTAGCAAAGATGTTGTAGTACAACGAAACCTAGGTCGTGGTAAAGAAATTAAAGATAGTAGAAATAATACTACATCACGTAGTTTCATTTAATTGTGAATAATGAATTTCTACAAAATTAACGCCAAATATATTCAGTACTTATGCATATTTAGACTTTTGATGAGTTTATTATTTTTCTTAATATAAGATAGCTTTCTTTCGACTTCTTTCGTGATTATGTTAGGTTTATAAACGATGTATGTCATAACAGAAAATACAAACTGGCAAGATCCATGTAAATGAGTATTTTCTTATTACATAGTTAAGTTTTATATTATTAATATCTGTTTCTAAGTTTTTTGTGTTGATTTTTTTACATAAAATCTATTTTAGTATTACTATTTCATATATTTTTAAGCAGAACTCGTTTTATTTCTCTCCTATTTCCGTTACATATTTGATTATTGCTTCGTCTGATTTATACTAGCATATTGTGGTGCTATCCAATGGATATGCAAGCTGTCCATGGATATGTCACATTCATTACTGGAAATTATGTCTAAACGGCGGCCCTTCTATTTGTTTATAAACAGTGGAATGAACGTAAGAAAACGATTTGTTCATCTGTCAATCTATCTCTTTTACTCTTTTTACTCAGTGTGTTTAAAACAGTGTAAAATGGAATTAAATATAGATATTTAATAAAGTTATTAAATATATTTATTTATACACATTTGTAACTACAAATGTGTGGAAACATGATCCGCAAACCTACGTATGATCCGCAAACCTTCTTATGGTACATAATACCATATCGAAAAACCTTGAGACGGTATAGAACCATATTTAGCATACGGTATGTATATAATACTGTAGTAACATCATTAATGTACTCAAACGAGAGATCAAACATTTGTGTGTTTCCAAGGTCTATATCTGGTACATTAAATAAAAACCAACGAAATAAGAAATTTAAAAATGTGGAACTTATTTTTGTAACCAAAACTTTGTCGAAGAAAGTTTTCTCAAGGAGTATAATTCTTTACGACTGGAAAAAAAATAGAGTGACAAAAATAAAAGTTCAAAGATGTGTCTAGTATCACGTGGAATGCTTAAGTATTACGTTGGCTTTGCTTGTATTTGAATATTTTTTTGTTGTATCGTGGTACAAGTATCTTCTTGATGTATTTTTCTTACTCTTACCATTGTTTATAATTACACCACGTCTGTCACTCTATCCATCCCATTGACACAGCCTTTTAGTGTTTCAACACTTTTGAACCTATATATATATCCAATTTTACGATTAAATGCTTTAGGTTGAGATTTCCTAGATTGGTAAGAAGCTTATGTTATTTCCTGGCCCGCCCATTATATCTGTGCTGAAAATCACTTCGATGTATAGCTTTATTACGATGTGATAAAACAACAAACAAATACACGTTTGAATTTTTAACATTAGTTGCGATTTTCATATTAGGTAGGACGAGATTTCCCGCGTTTAAAAGTAAAGCCTACGTTATGTTCTGGCTCTCTTTGTGCAGAAAGTCACCTTGATCTTTAGCTCCATTATGACTTGAAAGAAGTACATATAAACGCATTTTTGCATTCAAGATATTAGTTAGCATTATAATATTACTTAGAATGATATTTCGTTCTTGGCTACATAACGTCCCGAAATGTAGCTAAGGTTTTTTCCCGGTGCCCCACGTACTACTGTGTAAAGTTTGTAAACACAAACATGAACTGATATAAAAAAACAAACCAAAATGTAGAAAAAATAATAAACAGAAAGGGTCGCTTAAAAAAAATTATAGATACAATTAAAAAAAGACAAACCCAAAACATCCAAAATTCAAAATGATGTAGTATTATTCACGTGATGTAGTATTATTTTTACTTTCTTTAAGTTCTTTACCACGACCTAGGTTTCGTTGTATTACAACATCGTCAGGTGGGCTATGATCAAATAATCAAAGAATCTTTGCTAATAGCCCACCTGAAGATGTTGTAATACAATGAAACCTAGGTCGTGGTAAAGAACTTAAATAAAGTAGAAATAATACTACATCACGTACTTTCATTTAATTGTGAATAATGAATTTCTACAAAATCAACGCCAAATATATTCAATATCCAAAATTTAGTAAGCAAAATGGATTACGTAAAAAATATAAATGCAAATATGAATTGACATATAAAAAAAAATAAACCAAAATATCCAAAATGGCAATATCAATAAATATGGTGCAGAATATTAAAATAAGCTGTCGTGTACCTCTGCATACAAATAAAGTGGATGTTAACAAGTTATATGTTATTAAAGAAATTAAAAAAAAATGAAATTGCAGTTTCTTTAATCGTTTTTTTGAAATTTGCAAATCCCATTTGCAAAATATTAAGTTGCAAAGTTTAGTGTATATGTTATTAAAGAAATTAAAAAAAAATGAAATTGCAGTTTCTTTAATCGTTTTTTTGAAATTTGCAAATCCCATTTGAAAAATATTAAGTTGCAAAGTTTAGTGTATATGTTATTGAAGAAATTTAAAAAAAATTAAATTCCAGTTTCTTTAATCGTTTTTTTGAAATTTTTAAACCCCATTTGCAAAATATTAAGTTGCAAATTTTAGTGTATATGTTATTAAAGATATTAAAAAAAATGAAATTGCAGTTTCTTTAATCGTTTTTTTGAAATTTTCAAACCCCATTTGCAAAATATTAAGTTGCAAAGTTTAGTGTATATGTTATTAAAGAAATTAAAAAAAAATGAAATTGCAGTTTCTTTAATCGTTTTTTTGAAATTTTCAAACCCCATTTGCAAAATATTAAGTTGCAAAGTTTAGTGTATATGTTATTAAAGAAATTAAAAAAAAATGAAATTGCAGTTTCTTTAATCATTTTTTTGAAATTTTCAAACCCCATTTGCAAAATATTAAGTTGCAAAGTTTAGTGTATATGTTATTAAAGAAATTAAGAAAAAATGAAATTGCAGTTTCTTTAATAATTTTTTTGAAATTTTCAAACCCCATTTGCAAAATATTAAGTTGCAAAGTTTAGTGTATATGTTATTAAAGAAATTTAAAAAAAATTAAATTGCAGTTTCTTTAATCGTTTTTTTGAAATTTTCAAACCCCATTTGCAAAATATTAAGTTGCAAAGTTTAGTGTATATGTTATTAAAGAAATTAAGAAAAAATGAAATTGCAGTTTCTTTAATAATTTTTTTGAAATTTTCAAACCCCATTTGCAAAATATTAAGTTGCAAAGTTTAGTGTTTACATTTTTCTTTTATTTTTCAACTGAGAATTTGAAAGTGATCTTGATACTACTTTTAGTTAGAACTTTCCACTTGGCTGGTTTGTTTTATTGTTAATTTTATCACTGATCGAATCAACATTGTATGATGTTAGTAGAATTAACGTAACAAGGTATTTATTTCGATTATAATTTATAGAAAAAGAATTAATGGCATTACTCATATATTCAAACTCTGAAGACTAATATTTAGGTTTTAACATAATATTACGATCTATGTCATTTATATGTACATTTATGTACAAAATCTACAAAAAATTATCACAATAAAACCAATAGCGGTGATATAAGTTCATTACCATACTGGTAAACCGATTGATCAATTGGATGCAATGAAGCAAGAGACAGACACCTACCTTAAGCGTGTCACTTTCAACCATATACACAAGTATGTTATAGGCAAAATCGAAATTGAAGGCTTATATAATAAGCTGTTCTTTATTTATTATGGATTTGTTAGAAGTAATATACATAAACTTTGTTTTAGTCTAATAGTTGCCTTAATTTTTTTATCCGTTTCTCCGTCGGTCACACGATTCTAGCTCTTAATGGGAAAAGCTATACATTTTAAATTATCACGTTATTTTTGGTTTGACTCATAACAAGAAATGCTGTATAAATTATGCATGCAAAACGGGGGTGAAAGAAGCAATTCTATCTTAACAGTTATCGTTAAATATGACATGAGTAAGGACGGAGCGATGAGAAGAGCGGGACGATGAAAAAAAGGGAAAGCATATCTGTCCGGACTAACTCTATGGTAAATCTTACAACTCAGTACATTTTATGGTTTGAATAGTATGGTTTGATAATTAAAGTAAGAAAATTACTTTAATTATCAAACCATACTATTTTAGTTATCATTAAAATTTTTAGATGGTAGATAAGTTAACATTTTTAGTAATGAAAATGGTACAGTTTTAGTACAAAAAAATGTTATTAAATGATTATTAAATTAAAAACATTTAATGTATCAAAATAACTTTCGATTTTTGTCTTTTATCTGTTACTCTTGAAAAGCGCGAGTTCGCTGAATTACCTCACATCGTTTTTATAAATGTAAATTGTTGTCCTTAATGTTTTTTTCTGTTACTACGTTACTTTTATGTTATGTATGTTATATATATTGCTGGAAATAGTACCTTAAATAAAAAAAACAGATATAATATTTCAAATATTTATATACGTATATCTTTTTTATTATTACTTATCTATACGTATTATTATTTATTGTATCACTAAATAAGTTAGTCAAATGTAGGTTTAAATTACAGTAATCAGTTACAGAAACTACACCTGTTGACCTTTTCATGTTATTTACCATAACTTGATTATGCTCCGCAAAGTAAAGTTTAGAAAGTCGGGAGTGTACAGTGTGCGGCAACAGGAAACAGTCTTCGTTCGTGTTGCACTATAATGACGCCCACGTGCGCGGCTGTACCGTAAGTCATAGAATGGCACGTGGTATTT
This sequence comes from Druceiella hillmani, assembly GCA_039881145.1. Taxonomy (NCBI): domain Eukaryota; kingdom Metazoa; phylum Arthropoda; class Insecta; order Lepidoptera; family Hepialidae; genus Druceiella; species Druceiella hillmani. Next base: position 10,255,018 of record JAYKKI010000010.1, on the reverse strand, counting down.
GACACGTGGGTTGGACGTTGCTTGGGTACTTGTTGGCGTGCGTGTATATGTTTGTGTGTTTGCCTGTGTTTCGGTTCGTGTGACCCGCTTCGATTTGGTGAGAATTTGGAGTGTTGCATGTAAATTATGAGTTTGAATATTAGATGGATATCGTTTTTGTAAGAATGTGAAATTGTGTCAAAGATATTGTTTATTTGTTAATTTATTATATTTGGAAATGTAGCATGTCGCCATAAATTAAAGATTATAGAATAATAAGTTACATTTGAACAAAGTGTGTATAGAGTGGATTTGTCTATGGGGAGTAGACTTTTACTGTAATCTCTTACTTATTAGAATTAAACTTTGAGGGTAATTAAAATAGCTTAATAAAGTGATATGTGCTCTTATTTTTTAGATTTATATACTATGATTATATTAACAACCAGAGGGGGGAATATTGTAACTAATTTTTGCTAATTTGTAGGAGAGGTTGATGAAGTTACAAAAAATTATAAAAAAGTACTGAATGTTTACATTTTTAATGTCTCTTGATGGTATTACAAAGCGCGTTACAAATACTAAGATTAGAAGTAATACAAAGGAAGAATTGAACAATGAAATATAAATGATACTCAAAACCATTAGAAAGTGACTTTTAATGGTTTTCCTTGAGTTTGTTGGCATATTATTTTAAAATATGTTTTATTACGCATTTTTACACAATAAAACATATTTTAAAATAATATGCCAACAAACTCAAGGAAAACCATTACAAGTCACTTTCTAATGGTTTTGAGTATCATTTATATTAACAAATTAACACGCATGGCGGGATCCCGGGTTCCATTCTCGGCCGCTCATCGAGCGGGGCTGGACTGGTGTTATGGTTGGTTGTAAGAGATTGCTCTCTTACAATGAAAATATATTGCTTAGTACGTCTTTCTTATGCTTGAAAATATCATTCCAAAAACTCTACACTTTAGAACCATCGCCATAGTTTTCCAGTAAAATTTTAGTAAAGCTACTTTTTTCACAAATTGACTTTGGGGATAAGACGGTGCAAGGTTATATTTTTTGTGGGCGTTTTCAATAATATGAGTATGTCCAGGAGAACTTTAAAAAATACTGAAAATGATAGTTTCATGAATAGTTCAATAAATTGATATAACAAACAATACAGAAATGAAAAAAAAATTCAAATATCTCATTCACCCTCTAAAATATTTCATATGAACATTTATGGGCATTATATTTTGTAATTTGTACAAAATAATATGCTTTACTCTGTGCCAAATTTCAAGTTTCACCGTCAACGGTTTTGTTGCGAAAAAATAATTTTGAAATCATCATGAGTCGTTCCTTTAGTTCGTAACCATAATTTTAAAATAGAAAAAAAATTAGTTAAATATTTTTTACTAAAAAACAGACACTCCAATTCTGAAATATTTTTTTTATTTCCGAACTTAAATAATCATATAATAATCCATTATATAGGTAGGGTTATTTTTATTGTGTTTTTGATTTTAATTGTATCGTTTCAATTAAATTGTTAGCATTCAAAATACTACGTAACTATAACTTATACGAGTAGGTATTTATGTATATCTAAGTACAGTCTCTGATATTTTGTGAAATCGACTCAAAATATTAAATTTCTGTAATTATTGTATTCGCTCGCTCTAGGCTGTTATTATGTAAATATTAATTTTCTGTACAGTGAATGAAAATATAATTATTTTCAAAATTAACTTTATCGTCCATATGACTAATTATATAAGTAGGCGATATACATAGGTTCATTTAAATAGCTTATTTTTAATTCACGTATTTTTTTATTTTTAAATTAGTATCTTGTTTTTTGCGTTCCGCTTTGATTAAGTTAAAAAAAATTAATTAATAGATGTAGGTATTGTAGAATGACAGGTATTTGTAGAAACTGTTCATGATTACCGTTTTGTTTGCTCTACAACTTAATGCCAACTGGAATATCTGTCTGCGTGTATTCCTTTCTTGCTTTTCTTAATCCATGAAGTTGAGATGTGGGTAGTTGGTTTTTATAGTTTTTCGATGTAATATATGTATATTATATTAAAATATATTGATGTGAAACATTTGATGGCATGTTTAGATGGAAGTTAAAAAGTTCTGATGGCTTCTTCTAGTTTGCTCTGTCCGACTTATTTCGGCCAGATTTGCATCTTGTCGGCTAACAGTATTAAAAAATTAAAAATGTATTTTCAATAGATTGTTAAGGAATATTTCTGCAATAAATTATTTCATAAAAATAAAGTAATGAAATGAATATTTGTTTTTTTTTGTTTTCAATTCGTTGGAATAGAAACATTTCAATATAAAAAAACACACATCACATCGTTTCACATCTGCCAGGGGTCCCATGATGGGTCAACATTTTTTCAATGTAAAATTTGGCAGCTGAGCAGAATCCTTATCAAAATATAATTATGTAAATTAACAAAATTGTATTATGTATATGAGCATCGGTCACTACTTAAATGGTTAAAGATTCATGACCCACGCAATATCCATATTCTATGTGTTAATATAATATCTTCAATAATCCCGTTACATCTTCATATTTCCGATCTAGAATTCAACACCTGTCAGCCCACGATCATGAATTACGTTTTAAACTAAGTACATCCTCCTAACCCTTTCATTACAGAACTTCAACCTAAGGAGATTGCGTGGGTCGTGAATCGATGAAGGAGATGCTAATGGATTATGGAACCATTTGAACATATATATATATATATATATATATATATATATATATATATATATATCCTTATTGTCTGTGTTTGAAAGTCATTACTTAAACCTTATCACCATATCCATAACGTAACGCTGTTTTGCTTTTATTTTATTTAATTTTATACTATTACTGTATTTTCTACATTTAAATTTGTTTATATGTGTTTATTTGTAAGTATCATTTTAGTGTTTACTGTACTTTATTCCATTGTAAAAAAGAATGTTTGTAAACAAATCAATTTGACAGTTCAGGTATTGTAAACATTTTTTTTTGTGAATACAAGCCAGTAATATAACATGGATTTAATTTGGTATTTGTGATTTAAAAAAAATATAATTATTTTATTCATATTCGTTTTCTTGTTTTATTATTATAAGATATAATAAATTATTCACAAGTAGAAGAACAATTTATGACTGTTTAGACATCCTTCCACGAATCGAACTGGAGACCATTTAATAAGGTTCTAACATCTTATTCCTTGTGCTACATGCCAGAATATTGTGTAAATCTGAAGTGCGTATACTCGTATATATAATTCTAAATATTAACGTTGGGGGTTTTTTTTAAAACAAAAATATGTCAAACAAAAAGCATACAGTAAAAAGAGCAGAGTAAAAGCATGGGTGTTATAAAAAAGACACTGTTATATAGTGCATGTAAAATATATATTTTATATTCAAAATATTTGAAAAGGAAATAACACGTCACAATGTTGTTTGGATTAACATCCCTATGTCAAATATTGTGTATACGTAGAAGTATACTTGTACATAAAGACAATCAAAGATCATTCTATGTCTATTGTAGTTGGCTCATTGTAGCTATCTCACTCTAATGTGTTATAAAATAAATATGTAAGTGTATGACGAGTATAAATGGATTTCGACTTTATATGTGTCCAAATTTCAAATATTTTTCTAAAGTATTTTAAGGTAAGGATTCAGGAAGGATTGCCAATTTTTTCCTTTCGAATTTCACAATTCATATTAGTAAAATGACAGTGTAATGTTTATAATATTATTCAGTGTGACAGTTTATTAAATTAATATAGTGATTACAGAATACCATTTAATAACATTATGGATAAAATACAACGGGTTTTGCAAATAGTGAATATATATTTGTGGCAACCATATTTTAACTGCCAAATTGGTTTATTTACAAACATTCTTTTTAATGTGAATACGTATTTAAATTTGCTACCATACGAGGGCAATCCAAAAAAACCTAATGATAACAAAATCGGGGGATACAGATTGGCGTTGCAGTTTCGAATCTATCCTCTACAGCGAGAACAGTGACGCATCGTGCGCGGTGGAGGGGGAAGCGCCGCCATTTTTTGAGGTTCTTTTGCTGCGTATCGAGATTTAAAATTAGTATAACTTTTGATTCGGAAAAGCTACGATGTTCGTTTAAGTTTTAATCGTCAGCTGTCATCAAAATCTATCGATTTTATATAAAACATTAGTTTAAAGTAGTGATAGTGAATATAATAAGGTGTTAGAATAAAAAAATATTATCAAAAATATTTTATTTAAAAAATATAACCCGTTACATAGACGTATTCACGTACAACACACGGCCGTGTCCATGACACAGCCACACCCCATTTTTTGAAATAGAATGGGGTATATGAATTTACTATCAGCTGCAGTTCTTGTTTTCTCTCTTAATTGATTGTGGTTGGCTGCAAGAGATGCCTCTTGTAACAATAAGTTCGTCGCTGTATATATAGTTTTCCAAGCTTGCAGTAAAATATAATCGAAAGTAGCTACAGAAATTCTTTTCAAAATTTTTGTCTGTCTATTTGTCCGCATGTTAATTTGTTCTTCGATCACGCAAAATCTGTTGCCCGGATTTTGATGAAATTTGGTATGGTAATAGTTTATACCTTCGAACAACATATAGGATTTTTTATCTGAATATTACAGATACAATGCCATCTATTACTGTTTTTAATCAACTTTATGCTCTTAGATTTATTATGATATGGTACTGCCAAAGCCATCTATTAGCGTATTTAATAAATTTTATGCTCAAAGAGTACTGAGAAAAAAAACACAAAAAACTCCTGAAAATAATTTTTTTATAGCTATAGCAGTCGCATTGGTACACCTGGTAAATAAATTAATAAAAATAAATGTGAAAATCTGATTGTTTTACCTAATCACGTTCAAAAGTGTTAGAATGATGGACGTGATATATCGCATATCAGAAAATTGTGTTACTGTTTGACTTACAGGATTCACAGAATAAAAATAGAAATAAAACAAAAACATTTATTTATTTATCATTTGTTACGTTTACATTATAAAAAGGGACCAAATTCTGCCAACTTTTCAGTTGACAATTACCCAAATTTATATGACTTCTATTTCGTAGAATAAGAGTTTATGCACAAGAACAAACATTAGGTGATCTTGTCCCGCTTTGTGTTTACAAATTATTTAGTATTCTTTTACACGCTTTTTATTATAAGATTAAAAACGATCAATTAAATGAGTTGTATTATTGATAATTTTCGTTCAATTTAGCCTCTTTCACAAACCTCGCTGATATTTATAAGGTTCCACATATCGGAAAAACGGAACTCTTTTAAGATCATTCACGAGTCTGTCTGTCATAGCCGATTTTGTCAGAAACTGCTTGACGTAGAAATTTGGTATGGTAATAGATCACATTAACATGTATATTTTGAAAGTGGACAGTTTATAACTTTGACGTGTTAGAATTAAATACTCGAATTGTTTTTTTTAGTCTTTTTATATCGTAAAGGGCTAACTGGCTACGAGTAAGACAAACATATTTTTATATAATTTATAATTTTATAATTTTAAGTACCCTCAGATATATGCAGCAAAATGTACAAAAAATACAATCCCCTTCCTTTGTTTCAGCAATTATTTAATAGTGAAAATAAGTATATCGAATAAGTATATAAAATAAGTTGAACCGGGTTAAAAAATTACAGAAAAATTATAACAATGATTGTTATAATAAAATATTCTTATAGTTTTTGAGAAGTTCGCGATATGTTTACGTTTGTGAAATAAATATAAGACAATATATTATTAGGGTGAAAAGTATAATTAACATTTATAAATAGTTTAATAAAAATGCTTCGTACCCTTGTATGTTTAAACCTGTATATGTACCTAAGTATGTATGAAATGCTTGTAATGCTAGTTCTATTGCACTTATCGGTTATATATTAACATGGTGGAAACTATAATTACCATTTATAAATAGTTTAATAAGAATGCTTTGTACCCTTGTACGTTTAAACCTTTATATGTACTTAAGTATGTATCACCGCTTGTAACGAGAGCACTATTTCTATTTGCACCTATCGGTTATTTATTTAAGAGATAACTCGTAAGTAATTAATTTAGTTAAATTTTGTTATATTTTTGCTTGCATCGAAATGTATGAAACGAATTATTTTGTGGAGTATTGTGTCTTTGCTGCCAGTGTTCAAGATACCATCTGCATTCTTCCGTAAAAAATATTTTCATTATATTATTCTTGATAATTTTTATTCTATAATCAGGAAAAAATGTACTTATAATTTCTTTTATCTTCATTTCGATTAATTCACAAATCTTGTTATAATCCGAATATACAAATTGAAAATAAGATTGTTATATAAGTATTCGAAAAAATCAAATGATGGCGCTCTATTATTGAAAATGGTTTGATTTAGTAAGCATCATCACTCACTTGACAGCTGTCAAAGTCTCATTAATACCCATCACATAGTTTTATTTTTATTTTGGATCGAACAACAAACTTTTCTTTAGTTAGAAAAATTATAAAAAGTGATTTTTGAGCGGTTATTAAACATTTTGGAAACGACTACCCCCGAAATCATTGATAAAGTCCATGACATTGTTTTGAGTGATAGATGAATCAAAGTGTGCGAAATAGTTGAGGCCAAGCATATCGCAGGGTATTGTGGAATACACGCGCAGTCATCTATACCGATTACTTAAAAAAAGAATAAACAGTAACAGGAGAGTATCATGCGTCATTATTATATTGGTTGAGCAAAGAAATAAAGAAAATCCTCATTTGAAAAAAAATCCTCTCCAAACAAGACAATGCGCGGGTGCACACCCGCATAGTTTCGATGGTCAAATTTATGGAATTAATGTTCAAATTACTACAACTTCCACCTTATTCGTCGAATTTGGCCCTCAGTAACTTTTCTTTATTTCCCAACTTGAAAAAATGGTTCGGGGGAAAACGGTTACATTGAACGAGGAAGTCATTGCCCAAACCGATGCCTATTTTCAGGATCTTTTGGAAACCCACTTTTGAATTGTACAAAGCTAAAAGGAGATGGGCTAAAGGACGATTATGTTGAAAAATAAAAAAAATACTCAAAATAATTTGTTTTTATATTTTTTATAAGGTCTTTTGAACGATATTCATTAATAAATTTTTATTTAATTGCAAAACAGCATATATTCAGAAAAAAACAAAATAATTAGTAACTTCCAATAAATTTGACTTAACTAATTCCTTATTTATAATTTGACTTAACTAATGACTTAACTAATTATAATAATATAAAGATAAAATATATGTCTTCAAAATGACTTATTCAAATCTATTTATTTCGAAGCAGGAACAACCCTGAAGATATATGTCGGAGAGCTGTCGATGATCTTTATCATTGACATGTCCATCGATTTAATTACCGATGAGCGAGGTAATAAAATGATTGCGTATCAATATACCTTAACATGGAACAACGTTGTCCCATAGCACAATAAATATCATACTGTTGATAAATAACCTATTTATTTCAAGGCAGGAACAACCCTGAGACAAATATGTCGGAGAGCTGTCTATGATCTTTATCATCGACATGTCCATCGATTCAATTACCGATGAGCGAGGTAATAAAACGATTGCGTATCAATATACCTTAACATGGAACAACGTTGTCCCACAGCACAACAAATATCGTGCTGTTGTGAAATCCGAACAACAGCGTGCATAATAATACATTATTATTGCCGTCTATACCTCACACTCTGTGGGCTGAACCGGTCCTACGCCTCCACGCGCTCGCCATTCACAAGGTGGACACTATCAAGCTATGTAGGTGATGGTGTTTGGCGACATGTGGACGAAAATAGCCTTCGACTATTTGTATGTATAGCATGGGGCTTGGTACTGAATCTAGACGTGGGAACCTACAATATATAAGATTGTGATTGGATTAATACGAAGTGTATTAATCCAATCACAATCTTATTTATTATGGGTTCCCACGTCTATGATCTCCAGAATATGAAGTGTATACTGAGTATTAAGCATGTTTGTACCTTATACTCAGTATACACTTCATATACAAACTTAAAAACTGACGTAGTATGATGTTCGATATAACCTAAAGTTCCTAATGTAAAAAATTTTGTTTTATTAGATTAGATATCGGCCCTCGATAAATCTTTAATTTTGCCGTTCAATCACTTGTTCGCTGACAGATCATCAGAAAGTTCAGACTATTTCCTTTCTACCCAGAAACATTTTTTGTATGTGTTTGAAGAGAAAAGTCGAATATTGTTTGCCGTTCATTCACTTGTTCGCTGGCAGATCATCAGATAGTCCAGACTACTTCCTTTCTACCCAGAAACATTTTTTGTATGTGTTTGAAGAGAAAAGTCGAATATTGTTTGCCATTCATTCACTTGTTCGCTGACAGATCATCAGATAGTCCAGACTACTTCCTTTCTACCCAGAAACATTTTTTGTATGTGTTTGAAGAGAAAAGTCGAATATTGTTTGCCGTTCATTCACTTGTTCGCTGACAGATCATCAGATAGTCCAGACTACTTCCTTTCTACCCAGAAACATTTTTTGTATGTGTTTGAAGAGAAAAGTCGAATATTGTTTGCCATTCATTCACTTGTTCGCTGACAGATCATCAGATAGTCTAGACTACTTCCTTTCTACCCAGAAACATTTTTTGTATGTGTTTGAAGGGAAAAGTCAAATATTGTTTGCCGTTCATTCACTTGTTCGCTGACAGATCATCAGATAGTCCAGACTACTTCCTTTCTACCGAGAAACATTTTTTGTATGTGTTTGAAGAGAAAAGTCGAATATTGTTTGCCGTTCATTCACTTGTTCGCTGACAGATCATCAGATAGTCCAGACTACTTTCTTTCTACCCAGAGACATTTTTTGTATATGTTTGAAGAGAAAAGTCGAATATTGTTTGCCATTCATTCACTTGTTCGCTGACAGATCATCAGATAGTCCAGACTACTTCCTTTCTACCCAGAAACATTTTTTGTATGTGTTTGAAGGGAAAAGTCAAATATTGTTTGCCGTTCATTCACTTGTTCGCTGACAGATCATCAGATAGTCCAGACTACTTCCTTTCTACCCAGAAACATTTTTTGTATGTGTTTGAAGGGAAAAGTCAAATATTGTTTGCCGTTCATTCACTTGTTCGCTGACAGATCATCAGAAAGTTTGGACTATTTCCTTTCTACCCAGAAACATTTTTTGTATGTGTATGAAGGTTAAGTCAGATATTGGTAAAGTGTGCTTTGGATCCTTTGCCGAGGTTATTAATATAATTATTTTTTACAGTTCATATAAATACTAATGGATTTAATAATTTTATTTTTTATTCCACTTAATTCTCTTCTTTAAAATATTTGCTAAACGGTTTGTTATGGACCAAAAGACCTATTAGATATAAGTGTATACGTGTTCGTATAAGACCAAGTAAAAAAAGCAAGTTAAAATCTAAAAGTTTTATTACTTCAAAATTTGTTTTAGAAAAAAATATAATATGGTTTAAATTTTTATTCTTTTTTGGCTAAAACCATAGTCTAATGCGAACTTAAAACTAATTTATAATTTAGCATTAATATTTTTGATGGGATTTTAATATTTATCACAATTTTGACATTATATCAATGTACACGAATCATAGCAACTCATAGCCAATTCTTAAAGTAAACATTTCTTTTTTTTTGTGTAAATTGAAAGCCAAATCATAATTAGATTTTTAATATATTAATTTTAACATTCGGCTTTGGACACGTTAAAAAAGGAAAAAAAACGGCCAAGTGCGAGTCGGACTTGCGCACGAAGAGTTCCGTGGCACCGAACAGTATTAAACTTGTTTCGTGTGCAAAAATAAGTTTGTCTTTCTCAAAGATACTGTGAAAAACAAAGTTATTGCTGCGGTCGGTACCGAAAATATCCCATATCTTAAAAACTACACAATATATCTCATTTAAACCAATTTAAAAAAAAAATTTTTTTAAGTTCTACTTCCTTAATATTTCTTTTAGTTTTATTCATATTAGTTAAAAAGTTAGAAAGGGGACGCACGTTTTAAGAACTTAGAAGGACATATCTCACTAACTATTGTCATAAATATAAAAGTTAATTTGGAACCTTCACATCATAGGCTATAATATAACTATACCCCACATGCTTATGTGCACAGATTTTTTTCATCCTTCGGTTATAGGTATGGAGTGCCACTACTTCATTCTATAGAAGACACTTACCATCCAAATTTCATCTGTACAGTGCCAATTGTCTTCGAGTAAAATGGTTGTAACATACGGACAGACAGAAGGACCGGACGGAATTTTATAGGGTTCCATTTTCGCCATTTACCTACGAGGCCCTAAAAATGGTAGTGTAATAATATCTTTGTGAAATAATGCAACTTGGCGTTTGAAGTGGCTAAATTGTTTGAGATATATGGAATAGGGTATTCGACTGATGTCAATATTTTTTGTAATAATGTTTTAAAACTGTAGAATAGATTTAGAAAACCTTGTGATGAAAAAATAATGCATATAACAAACAATTAATAGAAATTTCTAAATACGTAAAGTGTCAATTTGTTTGTTCATTAAATTGAAAAAGTTATGTTGCAAGTTATCCACTCAAAAAAATGAGAAAATTATAATATGCAGTATAACTTAAATGGAATATTAAACGAGATAGTAAAAATATTTAATAAACTCGTTTATGATGAATGCTAAATACTGGCCAGTGACGTCATAAGCCAGTTGTATTTTGTATGGGACGTTTTCGCGCGAATCGCAGTTCGTCAGTTTTTAAGTCGTTATAACTTTGTAATGACAAGTCCTAGGTACGAAATATTTGTGTAAGCGTTTTTAGTGTCATTACTTATTTATTCTATTTTAGTAATAAAAAAATTAGTCAAATAACCTATTAAAGAAATGGCTTGAAAATATAGACCTGTGCCTTGCATTAGGTAGCCATAGGGTTATATGTTACCCTACCAAGTTATTACATATTTATATTTAAACCTTTATTCCTAACGAGATGATTTAGTTACCAATAAAGTAAATTCTCATCTACATATGGAAAATTTCACTGAGATCGCTTTTTTAGTTTGTAGTTGAGGTGTAAAAGTGGGACAAATAAACAAACTCACATTCACTTTTATAAGACATATTTATATAATTGGTATTGGGATTATTACAACTATGCAAGTTCGAGCATGTTCGGTATTTTAAGAAATGACCAGTGATTTTAAGAAATGATTTAAGAGCGGTTACTCTTTAATTATTTTTTTTATTGTTGATTCTATTTTCATATAGGTTATAACATTAATGACTAAAAGACATTATCATTATTTAACAATCAAATATATCTATAGTGATCTTAAAAATTCAGTTTTGTTATAAAAATATACAAATCACTTTTGTCTTTTTTGCAATTTTAAAGTATTATATTCTGTCGCATAATTATAAAGAAATATTATTGGTAAAGAAAATGTCGGATCACATTATTTTTTGTCACTTATACGCATATCGTTTATGATGACAGAATGTCTGTTTCCACTTGAAATACGGTTCTTACAAATATTAAGTAATCATACTTACGTAATAGTTTTACTGTCTATAGGATTAGCATTGCGTTTAGGAGTATGCAAATGTATTACTTGACTACTTCAATTGTTACTAATTAAAAAATATGTTTGATTAACTTATACTTTTAGAATACCTTCATTTAATCTCAATATTATATAACGTCACATTTCATTCGGCTCTTGTTTGTCGAAGTAGCTGAGGTTCAAAGGATTTGTATGTCATGGTCTGCTGGTTATGTCATCCAGTACAAATAGTACTTGACGATATAACCGTTAAATCATTTTAATCGGTTTTTGCAGACGGTTCTTGATAACAAACGAAGCAGTCTTTTGACAATAAATAAACACGCAGCGGTTGAAAATTTACCAATTTAAATTCATAAATAATACGATTCATTTAAACTTGTAAATGAAATTAAAAATTACGATTTTACAAGAAAAAAAATAAATTTATTTAAGGACTTTTAAAAAAAAATGGTTTTTGACGATGGTTTTTAGTTATAAAAACAGTTACAAAATCTGACTAACTTATAATAACTATAGTAATTTATTTTTAAAAAAGTATATAAGGGAATGATTACGCCATTATGGAATACAGTACTTATGGTATTGAGAGTATGACTCAAGGAAACTTACTAAATATTGTTGTATTCAGTCATTCAATCGATATAGATATTGGCATAAAGAAAAGACATTCTGACTTTAAATCTCGGGGATAACTAAATGCTAATGATTGATGTTGAGATAAATGAAATGTTAACGATTAAGATTTATGTCACTGACGCTCGATCACTATTGTTTCAATATTGTTTGAAATATTATATAGAATACTTATTCAAACCTCTATCAATATCAGGGGCCATGCCAACTTTTCTGAATAGTAACTATAAGGTTTTCAGAGTATGAAACAAATCATTCGACTATGTACCTTTCAATTAACTCGGTATAAACTGATTGAGATCGACTTGAAAGTGGAATATAAAGAATGAGTATTTATTGATACTAATGCGAATTGAATCATTTTTAGAATAAGAGGGATATTTGTGGATTTTAAGTAATATTTTCTAAATATGTTGATAGATTCTTGACCCGTACTTGGGTGGGGTATTAAATGTTGAGTGAAATATAAAGAATAAGTGTATTTATTATGAGACTAATGCAAATTAACTCATTTTTAGAATAAGAGGGATATTTGTGGATTTTAAATAATGTCTTTTTTAAATATGTTGATAGATTCTTGACCCGTACTTGGGTGGGGTATTAAATGTTGAGTGAAATATAAAGAATAAGTGTATTTATTATGAGACTAATGCAAATTAACTCATTTTTAGAATAAGAGGGATATTTGTGGATTTTAAATAATGTTTTTTTAAATATGTTGATAGATTCTTGACCCGTACTTGGGTGGGGTATTAAATGTTGAGTGAAATATAAAGAATAAGTGTATTTATTATGAGACTAATGCAAATTAACTCATTTTTAGAATAAGAGGGATATTTGTGGATTTTAAATAATGTCTTTTTTAAATATGTTGATAGATTCTTGACCCGTACTTGGGTGGGGTATTAAATGTTGAGTGAAATATAAAGAATAAGTGTATTTATTATGAGACTAATGCAAATTAACTCATTTTTAGAATAGGAGGGATATTTGTGGATTTTAAAAAAAGGTTTTTTTAGATATGTTGATAGATTCTTGACCCGTACTTGGGTGGGGTATTAAATGTTGAGTGAAATATAAAGAATAAGTGTATTTATTATGAGACTAATGCAAATTAACTCATTTTTAGAATAGGAGGGATATTTGTGGATTTTAAATAATGTTTTTTTTAAATATGTTGATGGATTCTTGACCCGTACTTGGGTGGGGTATTAAATGTTGAGTGAAATATAAAGAATAAGTGTATTTATTATGAGACTAATGCAAATTAACTCATTTTTAGAATAGGAGGGATATTTGTGGATTTTAAATAATGTTTTTTTTAAATATGTTGATAGATTCTTGACCCGTACTTGGGTGGGGTATTAAATGTTGAGTGAAATATAAAGAATAAGTGTATTTATTACGAGACTAATGCAAATTAACTCATTTTTAGAATAGGAGGGATATTTGTGGATTTTAAATAATGTTTTTTTTAAATATGTTGATAGATTCTTGACCCGTACTTGGGTGGGGTATTAAATGTTGAGTGAAATATAAAGAATAAGTGTATTTATTATGAGACTAATGCAAATTAACTCATTTTTAGAATAAGAGGGATATTTGTATATTTTAAAAAACATTTTTTTTAAACATAATGATAGGTTCTTGACTCGTACGTGGGTGGGGTATTTAGTTATTTATGTTGAAGTTTTTATTTGTCTTTTTTATTTTGGATATATAGTTGCATTAATTATATGCAAATTGACACAATTGAGTGTGTTTAATGTGCCAATATCGAATAGAACTATGACTATGGCTATGACATGTACCCCATATATAAAGTTGAGTTCATCGCTTCGTTTCTTATTAGTTTGAGCAATATGACTAATCTTCCAGTGGTAAACTAAATTGCTACATGTTTACATAACAATCTTGTGAGTAAGAATAACTCGCACACGTACGTAACCCACGTACACCCTTAAATATATATATATATATATATATATATATATATATATATATATATATATATACATATATATACATTTTTTATTTTTGGAAGTTTTCGTTTCACACATTAGAATGTTTTTTATAGGATCCGGATTAAATCTAGATTGAGGTGTTTGGATTAGTTTTCTATACCTGATTCAATTATGTAAACATATAGCCGGAAATGTTAGGCATTTCTGTTTTCCTAAACCTGGAACAATTTTAAAGAAATACTGTGGCGGTTAATTTCTTTTCACGACCTCTTTTTAGGAAATGAAAGGTGTCAGTTCTAAATTGGGTTTTTGGATAACTTTTATGCAACATATTATTTCCTCGTAAACTGTTTCTCTTGTCATTTTTATTCAACTACGGCACAGGAAGTGTTACGAATTTCATATGTAGGTACGTATGTATGCATGTGAGCTAATTTGTTCCCCCGACAGACTAAAGTGATTTCAACAAAGGAGGTATTCTTAGATGTATCTTGATCTAGAGAGTGCCCTAGGGTTATATAACGTTATGAATTTCACAGGCTATGTATATATATATATATATATATATATATATATATATATATACATATATATATATATATATATATATATATATATATACCTACATGAGTCAGTTTTTTCTATAGTACAGACTAAACTACTAAAGCGGCTTCAACAAATGAGGTGTCCACAATTAAATTAAACTACGTGATGTAGTATTATTTTTACTTTCTTTAATTTCTTTACCACGACTTAGGTTTCGTTGTATTACAACATCTTCAGGTGGGCTATTAGCAAAGATATGTATATACGTATCTATATGAGTTGGTTTTTTGTATATACGTATCTATATACGAGATGTATATACGTACCTATATGAGTCAGTTTTTTCCATCGTGCAGACTAAACTACTAAAGAATCTTCGCTAATAGCCCATCTGAAGTTAAACTACATCATGTAGTTTCGTTTAATTTTGAATAATCAATTTCTACAAAATTAACGCCAAATATATTCAATAAATGAGGTGTCCTTAGATTCGTATTGATCTAGAGATTGTTCTAGGGTATATAGCGTTATGAACTTCACAGGCTATGTATGTATATACGTACTTATATGGGTAGGTTTTTTCCATCGTACAGACTAAACTACTAAAGTGGTTTAAACAAATGAGATGTCCTTAGATTTGTATTGATCCAAAGAGTGTCTTTATGAACTTCAGAGGCTATATATGTATATATGTACGTAAATGAGTCAGTTTTTCCATCGTGCAGACTAAACTACTAAAGTGGTTTAAACAAATGAGATGTCCTTAGATTTGTATTGATCCAAAGAGTGTCTTTATGAACTTCAGAGGCTATATATGTATATATGTACGTAAATGAGTCAGTTTTTCCATCGTGCAGACTAAACTACTAAAGAGGTTTAAACAAATGAGGTATCCATAGATTCGTATTGATCCAGAGATTGTTCTAGGGTATATAACGTTATGAACTTCACAGGCTATGTATGTATATACGTACCTATATGAGTCTGTTTTTCCATCGTGCATACTTAAACTACTAAAGTGGTTTCAACAAATGAGGTGTCCTTACATTCGTATTGATCCAGAGAGTGTCCTAGGGTATATAACGTTATGATTTTACACAGGTTGGTATATAACGTTGTGATTTTACATGGATGTATTTCGTGCTTTCCAGTTATTTTGTTCCGTAATCAGATTTTAGTTTTTTTCCTTTTGTTCCTTCACAGTATAAATCACAGTATAGATAATCAGAAACTTGTTTTTTCCATATTTACCTTTCGATCAGCACCTGGTGTTTTGGTTTTCTACTTCACATCTTAAAGAATTTGTCTAATTAAGCTTACCCATCTTCTATATTTCATTATTTAATTTCATGTAATCTAGCGTTTCAGAATAATTTTACCCTGTTCTTCATCACTTAAGCGTATATATATATATATATATATATATATATATATATATATATATATATATATATATATATATATGTGAAAGAGCTGAAATTTAGTTTTTTGTTATAATTGGGCTGCTTAAAACTGTATTTAATTTATTTTGCGTTGTACTTGCTTATAATTAATTAATTTATTTTCATCACCGATCACCCACTTTCAAACAAAGTTACGTGGATATTAGTATTTGACAGATTTACGTCAAATATTCGTAAGAGTTTGCTCCTTATGTACGTATCTTTCTCTGTGTACCAGTTTCTGTTTACATTAAATTTTCAAAAACGAAATAAACGTCTTGGATGGACGACGAGTGCAGCTTGCCATTTACACACAATCGATCGCGCATTCCAGTGGCGGGATGCGCTTACTGGGAAGTTGAAAGGGGCCGCTAACGTCACTGGAACAGTCGCTGGATTCGACGATCTTGCTGGATCGATTTTGGTGGCTGTTTTGAGAGGACCATGCCGTAGTTGGGAATCGAAAGTAGAATTAAATGTTATAATTGCTTACTTTGTGTAGCGCTGTAGAAATTAAAATCAATTATGTGAATTACTCTGATTACAGGGATATTGAAAAGTTTTTAAAGTTCAACGTATTTATTCAGTATTAGCACACACACACACACACACATATATATATATATATATATATATATATATATATATATATATATATATATATATATATACACACACACGTATATATATATATATATATATATATATATAAGACAATTTCTTCGAACTTATTAGGAATTGCAAAATTCAATTAAACAATTGCGTTGCTCTGAAAACAAAGAAACGACATTTAAAGTTTATTATTTAAATTATCAATTTCTTTTTATACAATTCTTTTAATATAACCTAAGAATCTGAATAATAATCGTGAGTTCTGTTAACTAAAAATAATCTGCTTTGCTGATCGTGTTGGCTGTCATTACTCACAGCACCATCTATGAAGTACGTAAGTACATGGTCACCTTTACCGTGAGCAGAGGGCTGTACCAATTAAAGAAATATAGTTTCTTTTCATGTATATAAGAGTTTAATTCATTTAATTTTATTATTAAATAATATTTCTGCATAACGATCTGTATATTTCTGAAATGTGCGTTTTTATAAATATTTTTTATTCATATTATGTCTGGTTATTTTCAAAAATGACTTCACATAGTCATGCCCATAAGCGCGTAAGCATTGCCACGCATATACATATGACGTTATACCAAAAAAGGCATTATACTCATATAAAATGAACAAAAACTATGGCAACAATCAGCGCCACTCGCGAACTATGATGAAAGAGATGGAAAGTCAACGAAATTATGTATAGAAAAGAGATAATTGCATTAAAATTGAGATAAATACCTCAGCTTTTGAGGATCACTTTTAGAGCGCTGATGACATATCTATACAAAGTGTGTCCTAAGAATATGTTTTCGTAAGGTGATTTAGCCCTTTGTTCTGAATAATAAAAAGAAAGAAAAGATTAAATATTTATTTTGGAAAACACATTTTAATAAATTCATTTTGGTTACTCTTTTCCAATTAAAATAATGTGGTGAATCATACTATTAATAAAAATTCAGTCAACACAGGGAAAAAATGTCCAGTCTATACTTTACGAATCGTTAGCTGATTCTATTAGTGATATTTAATTTCCAAAAAGGTTTTCTGATAGCTTTTATAGTTTTATTTTCATGGAAGTAGTATTGGCAGAGAATACGACTGTCTGAATAATAGAAACATTCATATTTCATTTGAATATCTTGTTCCTTGCTTCAAACGATGTAAAATATAAGAAACTTTACAAGTTTTATGGACATCAAATATTGCCATACAATATACTTTTATTATAAGTTGTGGTACCTAATTTACACTACTTTAGTACCACATAATTTATATTGTTTTATATTACTCAATACACCAGACAAAACTTCAGAAAGTTACGAAATACAAAATAGTTTTGAAAATGCAATGTGGATCCCTATCAATATTGCCTTGGTCAAAATTAAACAAATTCTATTTTTTTAATAATTAAATTTAATTTAATTAATTCAATGAAAAATTAGATTAAAAAATCATAAATAATAATAATATTGTCATTAATAATAATTATTATTTTATTATTAATTGGTAATGATTGTAATTCTAGATAAAAAGATAAAATATTTTAGTAAACTACATGAGAAAATAAATTTCAATTTTTAGATTTAATTTAGATTTTACCTTTTTTTTTGTATTTATAATTACGCTCCAGTCCTTTTATTATTTTATTTCCATTAATAATTTGCGTGGTAAATGAAGTTATTTTTATATTATGCCGTATAACTTTCAACGCGCATACACAAATACACGCACAATTTTTTTTTACTTAAAACTATTTAAATACGTTTATTTTTCCATGAAAATAAAACTATTAAACGTAACTATCATAAAACCTTTTCCACAATTAAATATCACTAATATGATCAGCTAGCGATTCGTAAAGTGTTGACTGGCCATTTTTCCCTGTGTTGACTGAATTTTTATTAAAAGTATGATTCATCATATTATTTTAATTGGAAAAGAATAACCAAAATGAATATATTAAAAATACGTTTTCCAAAATAAGTATTTAATCTTTTCTTTCTTTTTATTATTCAGAACAAAGGGCTAAATCACCTTATGAAAACATATCCTCAGGACACACTCTGTATAGAAATGTCATTAGCTCTCTAAAAGTGGTCCTCAAAGTTGAGGTAATTTATCTTAATTTTAACACGATTATCTCTTTTCTGTGGATGATTTCATTGACTTTCCATCTCTTTCATCACAGTTCGCGCGTGGCGCTGATTGTTGCCATAGTTTTTGTTAATTTTATATGAGTATAAGGCCTTTTTTGTGTCTGAATGTTTACGCGCTTACGTGCATGCATGCCTATGTGAAGTCATTTTTGAAAATAACCAGACTTTATATGAATAAAAAAATATATGTAAAAATGTAAATTACCTCTTAAAATAATGTAAACCAGGTAATATCATTCATAATTTCAAAAGAAATGTAGCAATCGATGTTAATACCACAAGAAATTGCAAGTTTCCTAATATTAAAATTTATTATATGGTTTTTATGCAGTTTTTAATCAGGATCGTAACTCTATTATATGGTTGCCTCAGTGTATTAGATGAAAGATAAATATGGAGAAAAACCAAAAGTAGTGGGAAAAGCCAAAAGTGCACACATGTTAATTATATAACATACCATTGGCTCCGATACAATATTAATTGAGTGCGACAGCACAGAGTGTATACAAGTTTTAAAACTCGTACTATAAACAATGACTTTACAATATATAGACATGGGACATGTCTATATATTGTACACCACAAAAGTGGCCCACCGAAAGACCAACTAAATTTTGGAAGTCTCTTGTCTTTACAATTAGTCCTTCGTCGCCCATTCAAGTGAGTAGATGTCAACGTACCTATAAAAATACGCCGTCGCGTACAATGCAAATCTATAAAAATTACTCCGAAACGTTACAAAAAGTATGGATCCACCTTCCATTTAAAAGTGCACTATTTTAATTACCAACTTTTTGATATATATATATATATATATATATATATACATACATATATATGTATATATATATATATATATATATATATATATAAATATATATATACATATACATATATCTTTAATTGAATTAAAAATAATCGGTTCCTATTATTGTTGTTGACAAGTATAATATTAATTTTATATTTCGTTCTTCCCTTATTAAAATGAAAGAGAAACATAATGTAAACGTAGGTCGAGTTGGTTTTTTTGTTTATAGTTTTAGGACTGCAAATATTTCTGCGTATCATAAATATCGACATACGTATTTATTGTTACTCAATACAATAACATGATTAATCTGAACGTACTATTCTTGCCCATGATATTTTTGCTTACTGCTCTACAAGGATCCTTTTGAAGGTTCATCAGTATTTAGAATACTCTATAAATTGCTTATTGTCGTATTAGTAACAGTTTTAATAATATTTTAAGCGTATTTAAAGTATCACCACTCGGTATTCGGGTTAATCACTGAACAATTTCTGAATGTACTCATTTATTAACTTTAAACATAAATACAGTTCCCAAGTTCAGATTGTTTGGTTACTTTACAGATGAATATTCGGAAAAACTGTTGGACAAAAATAGTGGGAAAAGATCGACGTGAAGAAACGTAGTGGACGTTATTTAAAAAAAAAACAACGATCATGTAATATAAGCTTCTGTTAAATTTTGTTTATTCCAAAACACTAAGACCATTTTAATATTGATTTAACTTTAAATGGTCGATATTGCGTTTCAATCAATAACATCGACTTTTCATATCGACGTAACACATCCCAACTCACTTGCCGATTGGGGCGGCGGATATAATTAGTGTTGTAAAATGAACTGGACCTGAAGAACGGGTAAAAATACTTCTTACGCAAAACCTAAAACATACCTTGTTATCATTACGGTTTCATATTTTATATAAAAAGCATCTGATGACGTGATTATTTAAAATCGTCATGTCAAATTAACCCGTTTACAGTCTTACATTAATAAACATATAGATATGTTCTCTTCATATTGTAAGCGAGTAAAATATATCTCTATGAGATATATTTATTATATTAGGGTGGGACGAGTTGGTGGGGTGGAACCCTCCGCCCTAATCAGCAAGTGAGTTGGGATGTGTTACGTCGATATGAAAAGTCGATATTCTTGATTGAAACGCAATATCGACCATATAAAGTTAAATAAATATTAAAATGCTCTCAGTGTTTCGAATAAACAAAATTTAACAGAAGATTTATATTACATGTTCGTTGTTTTTTTAAATAACATACACCACGTTTCGTCACGTCGATCTTTTCCCACTATTTTTGTCCAACAGCTTTTCAGAATTTCATCTGTGAAATAACCAAACAATCTGAACTTGGGAATTTGTATCTATGTTTAAAGTTAATAAATGAGTACATTCAGAAATTGTTCAGTGATTAACCCGAATACCGAATACTTTAAATACGCTTAAAATATTATTAAAACTGTTAATAATACGACAATAAGCAATTTACAGAGTATTCTAAATACTGATGAACCTTCAAAAGGATCCTTGTAGAGCAGTGAGCAAAAATATCGTGGGCATGAATAGTACGTTCGGAATAATCATGTTATTGTATTGAGTAACAGTCAATACGTATGTCGATATCGATCATACGCAGAAATATATGCAGCCCTAAAACTATAAACAAAAGAACCAACTCGACCTACGTTTACATTATGTTTCTCTTTCATTTTAATGAGGGAAGAACGAAATAGAAAATTATTAGCATCCTTGTCAACAACAGTAATAGGAACCAATTATTTTTAATTCAAATAAAGACTAAAGTAAATAATTACTGTCAAAAACTAGGCAATTAAAATAGTGTACTTTTAAATGAAAGGTGGATCCATACTTTTTTGTACGTTTCGGAGTAATTCTTATAGATTTGCATTGTACACGCCGGCATATTTTTATGGGTTTGTTGACGTCTACTCGCTTGAGTGGGCGACGAAGGACTAATTGTAAAGACAAGAGACTTTCGAAATTTAAATTGTCTTTCGTGGGTCACTTTTATGGCGTAGTGTATGTCTATACAGTCCCATAGTGTACAGTCATTGTTTATAGTACGAGTTTTAAAACTTGCATACACTCTGTGCTGTCGCATTCAGTTAATTTTGTAACGGAGCCAGTGGTATGTTACATAATTAACATGTTTACACTTATGGCTTTCCCCACTACTTTTGGTTTTTCTCCATATTTATCTTTTATCCAATATACTAAGGCAACCATATAAGCATCAATGCAGGCGTAAGACAGAGGTGCATCCTCTCCCCAACACTATTCCTGCTTGTCCTTGACAGGGTGACAGGGGAAAGTTATAAATGGCAGAAGACAAGGAATCCAGTGGGGAATGACGGACAGGCTGGAGGACCTCGACTTCGCGGATGACATTTGTCTTCTGGCGGGGCGCTTCAGAGATATTGACGACAAGCTGTAGAGGGTGCAGGCCGAAGCAGAGAGAGCGGGCCTCAAAATCAACGTCAGCAAGACGAAAGAGATGCGCCTCAATACCATCGTTGATACACTCCTGAAGCTGGGCGACAGGAATATCGAGAAGGTGGAGAGCTTTCAGTACCATGGAAGTATGGTGACGAGAGACGGAGGAGCCGAGGAGGACGTGAAGAGCACGGTGATAAAGGCAAATGGAGCGTTCATCCAGTTATACCCGGTGTGGAGAAGTGGATCCATTTCCAAAAGGACGAAGATCAGACTCTTCAACACCAACGTCAAATCCGTCCTGATGTACGGCTGTGAGACGTGGAGGGTCTCCAAAGGTCTCACCTTGGTGTGCGACTATAGTGCCTTCGTGAACAGATGCCTTCATGAACGCCGCATCATGAACATGAGGTGGCCAGAGGTGAATAGGTACGAGGATCTGTGGACTGAAACGGACCAAAAACCCATCGCAGACCAGGTCAGGGAGAGGAAGTGGCGTTGGATCGGCCACACGCTACGAAAGGCTGACGAAGTCATCGAGAAGGCAGCCCTCGACTGGAACCCCAAGGAGCAAGACGACGTGGCCGACCAAAAAAGACCTGGCAGAGAACGGTCCAGAAAGAAGCAAAGATAGCTGGAAAGACCTGGAGAGAGGTTAAGCAACTGGCACCTGACCGCACCAAATGGAGAAATTTTACTCTGGCCTATGCTCCGACTGGAGCGACAGGAACTGATGATGATGATGAACCAGATAATTGAGTTATGATCCTGATGAAAAACAAAAAGTATATAAAAAGTTTTAATATTAGGAAACTTGCAATTTTTTGTGACATTAAATTTGTTTGCTACATTTCTTTTGAAATTATGAATTATATTACCTAGTCTACATTATTTTAAGAGGTAATTTATTTACGTAACTAAATGTGTAACGATATTCAAATATTTTTAGTGAAGTTATTGTTGAAAGAAGCTAGGAGAGATCGGACATCGCTTTATGTAAAATATACAACCGGCATACTTTAAGCAAATTTATGGAAGTATACGTATTACATAAAAATGTTTAATGAACCATTTAAGAATAATATAATCTACGCCTGAAATTCATGCAAATTTAATAAAAATCGGATTTTATTACAGTAAAATTTTATTTAACAAAGTATTAAATATGTATAAAATTATAAATGGCTATAATGTAGAACATCAGTTATCTATCTAGTAGACGCCTATGTCTAGAAGTCTATTCTGATAAAATAACTTTATGCCCATTATCATTATTACAAAATAAAGTTATCACTACTAAGTTATTATCAAAAGAACTGTATGTTTCAAATGATTCGTTTTATTCTTTTTATACATAATGTAAATTTTTCAGAAACGTATTTTTATTAAATTTATGATAAGTTTTATGTAAAAAAAATAAAAAGAAAACAATAAGAGACCAACCGGAAGCATTTTTTGATGCTTTCATTCAAATAGAAGAACAATTACTAAAACTTTCAAAATATAATTTTAAGCAGCGTCCAAATTGAATACTTTTAAGTTTCTACAGTTTCGAAGTTAAAATCATGCAAATATAAACCTGTTGATTCAGGTTTGCAGTAGCAGTGTTCAATATAGACGAGAAATCTTTATCAGATCGATTAAAATTTAAAAAACAAATAAAAATGTTTTTCTTTTGACACCGATTAGCATTTCACTTCATTTTGCTATGTTGAGCCAGAACTTAACAGAAGCAAATCAAATTGGTTATATTAATTTTCATCTGCAACACAAGTTGCTTATTCAAAGATGTCTAGAGCAGGATTAACCTTTCCCCCACCATTAGATCGATATTTTGCATGGACATGTACTGAATGTCTTTTTCTATCTAGTGATGAGCTAGAGATAGTACGTGTGTTGCAATAATTGTATGAAACTACTTCGCCTACAACACTGTGTTAGCACAAATGCAATATACTCATGAACCAGCCGTTTTCAGATTTTATATGAGCTAGAGATAGCATGTGTGCTGCAATAATTGTATGAAACTACCTAGCCTATAACACCGTGTTAGCACATATGCATTATACTCATGAACCAGCAGTTTTTGGATTTTATAGGAGCTAGAGATAGCGTGTGTGCTGCAATAATTGTATGAAACTACCTAGCCTATAACACCGTGTTAGCATAGATGCATTATACTTATAAACTGGCAGTTTTTGGATTTTACATGAGCTAGAGATAGCACGTGTGTTGCAATAATTTTATGAAACTACTTCGCCTATAACACCGTGTTAGCACATATGCAGTATGCTCATGAACCAGCAATTTTTGAGAGAAGTTAATTATCTGTATATTAATTTTTATTATAAAATTATTATTCAAAACAAAGAAATTCCGAACGGTCTCTAAAAAAGACATTAATTAAAAAGATCCTCAACACCGGGATAGATCCGGCAGTTGTTTGCCCTTGCAGTGCGCCGTCCAAGAAGGCCAACCGGCGAAGCCCACCCGGTCGTAGACTCGTTTAGCGCAGCGTACATCGTCTGATAGATCCACGTTCAGCAGTTCTGGAAGGCAAAATTGAGAAGAGATGGTTATGTTTCAATATTTATAATTTACGTGTCTACACGTTTAAACTATCTTCACTAAGACAGTTTTGATAGGGAGCCACATTGCATTTTCAATTTTGTATTTCATAACTTTCCGAAGTTTCGTCTAATTTATTGGGTATTACAAAACAATATAAATTATGTGGTACTAAAATGATATAAGTCAGAGTACCACAACTTATATTAAAAGAATATTGTATTGTAATATTTGATGTCAATAAAACTTGAAAAGTTTTTCATATTTTACATCGTTTGAAACGAGAACAAGACATTCAAATGAAATTTGAATTTCGCCATTATTCAGATAGGCATATTCTCTGCCAACATAAGATTGGAAAAGTAAAAATCAATGGAAATTTATTGGAGCACAGGTAAAAATAGTGGAATGAACCTGATAAGTTATTTTAATTATCACTGGTGTTTTTATTTTTCGTTTTATTAAAGAATTTTCGGGAAAAATCCAGTAATAGAGACATATTATTATGGACATAATATGATATTCAGATGTAAAGTTTGAGCAAATCATCTAGAGCTGTTTTTGAAAAAAAATTCGATTAGGTCCATTTTTACAATTTTAATTCTGTACGAAGTTTATTATTTAAAAATGGTGTCTATGTAGCATAGTGACATGCGGTCTTCTGCGAAAGAATAAAAAAAATGTATAGATATGCGCACACGCGCACAAGCGACCGCGATCGCCCCTAATATCCCCGAGAACGGCATTGAAGGTTTTTATAGATTGAATTTATAGTTAATGTTTATAGATTTAATTTATAGTTAATGTTTATAGATTGAAAATATATATCAAAAATTGAAAACAATGAACTCTCGACGTAATTAACCCGACTTATCGAACTATGACTTTAATCGTGACCAGAAAAGCTAATTCTTGCTTATCTAAAAATGCAATATTATCTACTAACCTTCTTAAATTATTTATATACCTATGTCATAATGTTTCCGTTTTGCAATAGGTAGTTGCTCCTCGATACAAATTTCTGTATGCGAAGAGATAAAATTTTGTAGTTTTACTGTGTACGATAAATATTTTTCAGAATTAGCACACTTTATACCAGAATTTGTCAAATTACCTAGATTAACAAAACCACTTTATTCCATTTACTTTATTCAGTTTTGAATAATAAACAAGGTCAGTAAACAGGCCTTTTATTTACAATGCAACTTCTGATTAGCCACTATACTAATCGTAAAAATCACTGTTAAAATGCCGTACACTAGATTTATTACGAACGTATAGTTTCAAAAGTGGCTTCAATCTACCATTCTAAATTATACTACTTTTTTAATTAAAAGATAAATTTAAAAATCCTACCTTAATTACGTAATAAATAGAACAACATTCGATAGTCGCCATTGTCTGTTTACATTCACGACGAAAATGCAAGTCAAAAAATAAATGAATAACATTTTAAATTTAATGCACAAAGAGAACGGGAAATACAGTAAGTATTTCACTGACAAAATAAAATACTTTTATTTAAAAACCGGAAAACTATTAAAATTAAATTATTTATAAAATTATTTTCGGACGAGAATGATAAGCTGAAAGCAGAGAGATCGTTATAATAACACAATGATTCATTGTTTGTATGCGAATGTCGTAATTACGGGATTGTTTCAGTCTGAATATAGCCGAAGGTAGTCAAACAAGTTCAGACGACTATGCCAACGTGATAATATCACCTATGTCAACGCGACGACGAAGACTATGAACGAACGCTCTGAAGTGAGGTAATCAATTTTAATTTCGTATGGACCATTTCTGATACAAAAAGTTTTTGTAATTTTATGCGATTTGGGAATGAAGTTTGTACGTTTTATCTAAAATTTCACATACCGGTACGTTCGCTTTGTTGATACGAACTGCAAATCATATATTGAAGTACGCAATTCGCTTAATAATTAAATATGTTTAAATTTTCGTAAATATGTGAAGTACATATGCGAAGTGTTTAGAACACGTTACGTGTAATTGCTTATAAGGTACTGAGTGCCACTGATGTAGTAATAGGTTGATTGAATATTTGAAAAATATGTCATAATTAACGTAAGCGTGTAGAAAATAAACGTATACATATATTCGTTGGCGCCACGAGTAGCTGGTATAATATATGGCTGTCATACAAGTTAGACGTATAAAACATCTTCAAGTCCAGTTATTACGCAAATAATGATTTTGTAATTTGAATCAAATTACAACTGACCAACAAGTAATAATCATATTACTATCGATCATGTATTCGTATAAAACGAACGAAGCGTAAATAACCATTCGTATTTCACAGGTGTACATAAACTTCACAGAATACATGATACGTATAAAGTGTAACTTTGAAATAAGACTATTAAAGGAAAATGTCAATCATTCAGTTTGTCGCTCAGCAATTTTAGTGACAGCTGTTACGAAAATAGACTAGACCGACGAAGATATGACTGCCATCAAAAAACTTTGTTCCCCCGAAAAACGTGATACGTTTTAGTATTTATACAGACGCGTTATTCAGGTACCGTGAAATATGAAATATGAGGGTGTACGTAAAGTTAAATGACGCGGGAGTAATGTAACCGAGGCAGAGGAAAGTCTTTGTGGAAATATAACAGAGGGCGCAGGTGGAAGATTTCCGTTTCATAGTCCATACAGTCGATCAAGGTTTCGTTGGTGAAACATTGTTTCAATGTTCTGTTCGTAAGGGCAATTTGTGGTGTTTTCTTTTTCTTATCGAGTATTTCGGTGAGTTTTGTTTTCTGAGAAAAACTGAACTGTTCGTAATAATTTATGATCCAATAAAACCTTCTACCTTTTGCTGAACTAAGTATAGAAGTTTCTGTTATAAATGGTCACAGTGTACGATGGATTATATAAAACCTGGAGTAATTGTAAATTTTTTCTAACAAAATTATCTAAGTCCCTGTCCTCGCCGACTCGAAAACTATTAGGAAAAAAATATGAAAAAAAATGTTGCCCATGAAGTACATAGTCTTTTTTGTCATAGAAAATTTAATCAATTAAACCTAAATTACAACTGAAGTATTGACGACAATGAAAAAAGGTAAATATATGTTTACCATAGTAGCAATTTCAGAAATGTTTTAATTGTTTTTTAATACTTTCATTATTTATCGAGATATTATCACGACATAATACTGTAAACGTGAATGCTGTAAACTGTGTATTGATATAGTCTTTCTTGTCATAGAAAATTTTATCAGTTAAACCTTAATTACAACTGAAGTATTGACTACAATGAGAAAAGGTAAATATATGTTTACCATATTAGCTATGTCAGAAATATTTTAGTTTGTTTTTTAATACTTTCATTATTTATCGAGATATTATCACTTTGACATAATACGGTAAATACGAATGCTGTAAACTGTGTATTGACATACTCTTTTTGTCATAAACAATTTAATCAGTTAAATCTAAATTACAACTGAAGTATTGACTACAATGAGAAAAGGTAAATATATGTTTACCATAGTAGCAATTTCAGAAATGTTTTAATTGTTTTTTAATACTTTCATTATTTAACGAGATATTATCACGTTGACATAATACTGTAAACGTGAATGCTGTAAACTGTGTATTGACATAGTCTTTCTTGTCATAGAAAATGTTATCAGTTAAACCTAAATTACAACGGACGTATTGACGACAATGTAAAAAGGTAAATATATGTTTACCATAGTAGCAATTTCAAAAATATTTTAATTGTTTTTTAATATTTTTATTATTTATCGAGATATTATTACGTTGACATAATACTGTAAACGTGAATGCTGTAAACTGTGCATTGACATAGTCTTTCTTGTCATAGAAAATTTTATCAGTTA
The DNA here is from genome assembly GCA_039881145.1 of Druceiella hillmani. Taxonomy (NCBI): domain Eukaryota; kingdom Metazoa; phylum Arthropoda; class Insecta; order Lepidoptera; family Hepialidae; genus Druceiella; species Druceiella hillmani. Next base: position 10,226,260 of record JAYKKI010000010.1, on the reverse strand, counting down.
AACCTTAATTACAACTGAAGTATTGACTACAATGGGAAAAGGTAAATATATGTTTACTATATTAGCTATGTCAGAAATGTTTTAGTTGTTTTTTAATACTTTCATTATTTATCGAGATATTATCACGATGACATAATACAGTAAATACGAATGCTGTAAACTATGTATTGACATAGTCTTTTTGTCATAAACACTTTAATCAGTTAAATCTAAATTACAACTGAAGTATTGACAATGAAAAAAGGTAAATATATGTTTACCATATTAGCTACGTCAGAAATGTTTTAATTGTTTTTTAATACTTTCTTTATTTATCGAGATATTATCACGTTGACATACTACGGTAAACGCGAATGCTGTTGACTGTGAATTGACGTAGTCTTTTTTGTCATAAACAATTTATTCAATTAAACCTAAATTACAACTGAAGTATTGACGACAATGAGAAAAGGTAAATATATGTTTACCATATTAGCTACGTCAGAAATGTTTTAGTTCTTTTTTAATACTTTCATTATTTATCGAGATATTATCACGTTGACATAATATGATAAACGCGAGTGCTGTAAATACAAAGATTGTGCTGCGGACCATACGCGACCGGTAGGGACTTTATGCGTAAATGTTCGTACAAGCTTGATTGTGAACGTTGAATGGTACTCAGTTTCAGTAAAGCTAAAAATTTAAAGTCGTGTCGTTTAATACAGTATATACTTTACGTGAGGTTTAATATGTATTTTCACTGATTTCTTGTTTGATTCGTTTCATGTTTCTGCACCTAATTTTCTGTAATATTTCTGACATGAAAATGTCTATGCGGTTTGGAAGCCAGATCAAAATTTTTGGTGCAACGAAATGATGCCGAAACTCGTGACGGAAAAACTTTGCGAATAATAGATCGATATGAAATTACCTATTAAATTCGGAAAAAGTTGCTCTTTTAGGATTCTAGCTAGTTAGGTTATTTCAACAATTGAAGTAATCTAAGAGGTTGCGTAAGAGACAAAAACAGAAATGGCATGTGCGAAAGTAAGTAAAGTAGTAATATCAGTGTGCGAAAGAGACAAAAGTATAGAAGTATGCATGAACTTACCTATTAAATTATGGAAAGTTGCTCTTTTAGTATTCTAGCTAGTTAGGTTATTTCAACAATTGAAGTAATCTAAGAGGTTGCGTAAGAGACAAAAACAGAAATGGCATGTGCGAAAGTAAGTAAAGTAGTAATATCAGTGTGCGAAAGAGACAAAAGTATAGAAGTATGCATGAACTTACCTATTAAATTATGGAAAGTTGCTCTTTTAGTATTCTAGCTAGTTAGGTTATTTCAACAATTTAAGTAATCTAAGAGGTTGCGTAAGAGACGGAAGTCAGAAATGGCAAGTGTGAAAGTAAGTAAAGTAGTAATATCAGTGTGCGAAAGAGATAGAAGTACAGAAGTATGCATATTTTACAGGCGGCCTACCTCGGGAACGCGTGAAGCTAGGACGAGGTGTCCGAGGAAAGTCCTTAAGTAGTTCTAATAAGATCTATAGAGATATTGGTTTTAATAACAATTGACCTGTATAGGTATATATATATATATATATATATATATATATATATATATATATATATATACATATATATATATATATATATATATATATATATATATATATATATATATATATATGTTGATTCCAATATAGCTATAGAATGTAATATTGACAGACATTCTTAGTATTGATAAAGATAATACATTTTATCGAAATAAAAGAATTGTATTTTTCTCAGGAAATTCCTGCAAAAATACAGAGAAATCAGAGAACATGACGTTTTCGCGTAAAATCCTACGGCTTGGAGACGACTCAGCCCATTTCGTCTTTTTTTTTATTGGAAATCAATTGCTAAATTAACATTAAACATAATGGGAGTGGAGAAAATAATTTTGAAATGTTTCATGAATTTAAGAAGAAGCTATAATTGCTAAATTAACATTAAATATAATGCGAGTTGAAAATATAAGTTTGAAATGTCTCGTAAAGTTAATAGAAAGCTATTTTTTCTCAGATTAACTGAAATTCTTCCTTAAAATGGCAACATTGACACGGCTTCCAATATATACGCTATATACAGGTGTCCAGTGGCAGATTTCAAAGTTTGAACAAACATAGTTTCTGAACCCAACACATAAGAGGGGCGCGGGGGGCGTCGTTAGAAGCGCAAGCGGTGCAGATGTTTTAGTAGCCATGGAACAGTGGAGTGGAGAGCACCGCGCTTTTGCCGTCGAGGCGTACATTTCGAGTGGATTTTCGCTGTCTGTAGCATGCCGTCAATTTAATAATCGTTACAGTATTCGTCGATTACGTGATGGACCATCGATCAACCTCATTCAGTCATGGGTAGCAAGGTTCAGAGCTACAGGATCAACATTAAATAGGCCCAGGCCAGGACCTACACCATTGGTAGCCACGGATGATAATGTCGAGCGTGTTATGGTTTCTGTCGTTGAAAATCCCCGTTTACGTTCGACGATATTGGAAATTCCGAAATCAACTTTACAGGTAATAATGCGAAAAAAGCTCAAGTTCCATCCATATAAAATTCAAATTGTTCAAGATTTACACGATCCTGACTTTGAATTATGAAAAACTTACGCGGAGGTGATGTTGTTGAGATTTCGTACTGCTACCCGGATGTGCAACATATTCTTTAGTGACGAAGCTCACTTTCACATTGGAGGATATGTGAATAAGCAGAACTTTCGTTACTGGGATATCCACAACTCAAGACAAATGCATCACGAGCCTTTACATAAGCCTAAAGTCTGGCGTGCCATGTCTGCATCTGCAATCATAGGGCCTTATTTCTTTGAAAATCAACGTGGCCAAACTGTAACTGTGAATTCGGAGAGATATGCCCAGATGTTAAATGACTTTTTCAGAGTAGAACTACAGAATAGTCCATCCTTCAACCAAAAAACGGTACCGTACCTTGGCCACCTAGGTCACCCGATTTAAGCCCATGTGACTTTTTCTTATGGGGATACTTAAAATCCGTTGTTTACAAAACAAATCCGAGCACTGTGACACAACTTAAAGAAAATATTCGAGCCGAAGTCAGTAGGATACCCCAGTCGCTCTGCAAACGCCTTTTTGAAAACATACGCGCTAGACTCGAAGAGTGTGTCAGACTCGATGGCCGCCATTTGGAAAACGTGGGTTTTAAAAAATGAAATCCGCGTTTGTTGTTATAAAGTTAAAATAAACCTACTTTTTATTAGAGATGTAGTTTTTTTTTATAATTTTTCAAACATTGAAATCTGCCACTGGACACCTGTACTCATGTACCAATAAATATTAAAGGAATTTATTTCTTAGTTCAGAAATTTGAGAGGAATTTGTAAAATGTAAAAATTATCTCTATACACTAGTTTTTTTCCATTTTGTCTCGTTGCTAATTCATTATGTAATTTATTATGAAAAACTTAGCCAAATCAAAAGGATATTGCACCTTATGAAGTGTAAAAATTACGTTATTACAACACTTAAATGTGTCGTTTTGATGGCTCATTTATATGGTTTATTGCGGTTGGAAATTATAATTGGAATAATAAGTAGTTTTTTGAGTTAGTCTCTTCGAATTAAACATTTTAATGATCGCCACTAATTAATATTTTGTATAATAATATATTATTGCGTCTTTATTGTGTATAGAAATATATAAATAGACTGGTTTAATGAATATTTAAAAATATACCGAACATCATGTTTTACGTATTAGCATATATAAAATAAACATATTATTAGAAACCGTAATTTTAGCTATTCGTTTTTATAAATTTGTTTTATAAATTTCGTTTTTTATTCGTTTTTATAAATGCATCTTCCACGTGTATAAAGTTTTAATCCATATGTATAAAATTTGTATCCTAAAATTTGTTTACGTGTTTTATTCACCAGAGTGTGTTTAGCGTCTCCATATATTTTTGCTGATACTTTTTGTTTATTAATTTTATAGTTGCGCTGAACAATATTAAAAAAGACAAGGAGATTTTTAATATTCTTTAATAAATTTAATGTAGCTGTTATTAAAACTGTTGGAATTATTTATGAAGCTGCGAGCTATGCCATATATCAAAGAAATTGCTAAAGGGAACAGGCAAAAGCCCATAGTGTTGTGTCCAGGTGTTATAAGGATAGCAATGATACTCTTAGATGGACAATATTAAAAAATAAAATGTGTTAGAGTTATGCTTAAATCGTAGAGCAGACAAATGAAAAATATTGTATTTTTTTAACAAAAGTTAGGTTATTTTTCAAAATGGTTTCTATAAGCTGTTTCTGTGGAATGTTTTGAATTAGCGAGTGAAACAAAGTATACTTTATGTCTCGATGCCTCGTTTATACATAGATGAAAGTAAGGTTGTAGGCCCGACAGAGTAGTCTAAAAAATCTACGTAAAACTCGAATAAGGTGTCAAAAATATTAAATTTAATAACAGATCAAATATCAATGCCACTTAACAATATATTTTTAATAAATTCAAGAAAATATTTTCTCTAATCGTTTCTAAGAAGTTATTACGTGTTTCATTACATTTCTATTATAAACTATTAATACTAACGATATATTAAAATATAAGTACGTAAAAGGAAATGTCTCGATCGACTCACACATCAAAACCCAGCCCAAACCGCTAATGATAGAATTTATTTGAATTTAGAGAGGGTGTTGATTTTATACTGGAGGCATCGTTTAAGTAGGGGTTTCTCGAGGAAGATAAAAAGGGGTGGCTAACTTTGAATGGGAAAAATATTTCTACGAGTATTGTAAATTTTTACGTGAAACTTGGCATTAATGCTCTTCAACACAAATAATGAAATATGTATTTCAGCATTCTCCATAATTCACAACACCTTAGGGGATGAAAAGGGGTGACTAAATTTGCATGAGAAAAATTTTTTATGGTCATTTTTACTTAAATTTGGAAATGTTTACTTAAGGTCTTGAATATAAATAATGAAACACGTATTTATGCATATTCTTTCTATGTATATATAAACTTTTTATGGGGAAATATTTCTGTTGTAATTTTTTATATAAGACGTGGTATAAATACCAAGTTAATCAACATATAATAAAAACACACACTTAAGCATTTTTCGAGATTCAACCTTTAAGGAGATGAAAAAGTCCGACCAAATTTGTATGGAAAAAATATATTTATCGTATTTTTTATTTAAAATTTATTATTCATGCTCTTCAACACAAATAACGAAACACGTATTTAAGCATTTTCTGAGCTTCAACCCCTAAGGGGCTGAAAAGGGGTGATTAAGTTTGTATAGTAAACATATTTTTATGGCAATTTGTAATAGCTCGAGCGAGATCGCATTTGTTTCATATTTTTTTTTAACTCGAACCTGTTACCACTCATTAATTTTGCGTATAGCCAAAACGATTGAAAGTTAAAAATTCGATAGAATTAAAAAAAAAAGAATTATCTATGCGAGCGAAGTCGCGGGAGAAAAGTTAATAAATATATGAGGGTCTATGAAGTTGTCATAATTGTCAATCGCTGAATTGTTCACTTTTTTATATTCCAAAAAATATTAGGTTTTTTGAAAAATTATATTCTATTTCTGAAACGCCGGGCTCATTTCCGCCCGTATCTTTTAGTGGATCGATTTTTCATATCGATATTTACATATCTATTTCATATCGACATTTACTACTATAGTATTACTTTTGGCATAATTTTCATATCGTATTATTTTTGTATTTCCTGTCAACATTTAAAAAGCTTTTGGATGAACTCGCACTTAGGGAGTTCTGTACACTATAATGCGAGTTTTACACATGTTTGACATTAATATTTAAGGATGTATATTATTTTTATTAGACTATTTACAAATATTAATTTTTCACAATGTAAATATGTTGTTTATTATACCTTTTTAGACCTAAAAACATGATACGTATTACAAACATTTTAAGATTTAGGATATTGGCTATATTATTCCCGTAATCTTTATGTGAACTTCTATAGACTCTATTTTTTCATAATTTTAGTTTTATTTGTTGGGAAAATAAGGTTGTGAAAAATATTTTATGGTAAACTCTCCACCTGAAATTCTTGTAGAAATATTTCATCGTCTTATCTATTAAGGTATACCCGCATGGGTTAATATGTTTTACTACTGTGTCAAACTTCAAGTTTCTGCGTCAAGCAGTTTAACAGAAAAACGGCTGTGACCGACGGACAGACGGATCGACACGTGAGCGATATTCTAAGGGTTTTTCGTTTTGAGGTGCGGAACTTCGTTTTGAGGCGCGGAACCCTAATAACTGGGAACCAAACCTGCTTTCGAATTTCTAATATTGAATTATGGTATTAATACATCGCACGAGATACACACCTTCGCATTTCATGTTGCAATGTCCACCTTTTCTACCTTTCTTGCACCATTCCTTGCTGTTTATCTGAAATAACGAGATAAAAAAAATTGCTTAGACGTTAGCGATACGAGTGTAAAATTAGCATAATATAATCAGAAATCATATTCAGTCAAATATGGGAGTCGCATAATATTCTCTATACATGTATATTTTTGTTAAAAAAAAATGTTGCTATGTAAACTTTTTACGTCAATATTTCAAAGTTAACAATGCGAATGAATTATTCATGTGGGATCATAAATAGTCTATGACGTAAAAAAGGAGGTGTAGGCATTGTCCTCTTCGTGACGTTTTTGCATTAATCCGTCTGAATACTAAAATATCCAGCTTAATTCTGTTTTACGAGTTACACATAGCTTCTTTATGAAAGATATAAAAGTTTATTGCTTTAATACTATCACAATATAGAGACAATGTTAGTAGTGAAGTCAAATATATTAATATTTATATCTATATGTCTAAAGTGTTAGATAATTATTACAATTCACTGTTTTTTAAGTTTTGGCATATTTCTTTTGTTACTATCACTTTTACCTGTTCCGTAATGGTAGAAGTGGGTAATTTTAGATATATGCCCGAGTATAATACACAAATTTTGGTATTGCGATTATTTTCGGTATTTTTATACTAATACAATTTAGCATATATGATAAATACGGGGTGAATAAGATTTGTTTTGGCAGGGTTGTTTCATTACTTAAAGTGTACCACATAGATTAGATTTAAATATTAGGTAACTATTAATTACGTATTGGTATATGGTAATAATAAGATTGTGACCTTTATCTCTATAAAATTTATTATTAATGAAAAATACGGGATGAATAACATTTATTTTAGTAGGATCAGTTATTTATAATATATCACACAGGTTAGGTCTGAAGGTTTGGTAATGATAAATTACATATTCGTTCATGTATGGTATCATTGCATTTATGAAGTTTAATAAAATTTAGCATATATGATAAATACGGGATAAATAAGATTTGTTTTGGCAGGGTTGTTTCATTACTTATAGCATATCACATAAGTTAGATCTAAAATATTAGGTAATGATTAATTACATATTGGTACATGTATGGTATTAATGAGGTTGTGACCTTTATCTTTATAAAATTTAGTATTTATGACAAATACGGGTTGAATAATATTTGTTTTAGTTGGGTAATGATTCATTACATATTGGTTTATATATGGTATCATTGCATTTATGAAGTTTAATAAAATTTAGCATATATGATAAATACGGAATGAATAAGATTTGTTTTGGTAGGGTTGTTTCATTACTTATCACATAAGTTAGATCTAAAATATTAGGTATTGATTAATTACGTATTGATATATATATATATATATATATATATATATATATATATATATATATGGTATTACTGATATTATGACCTTTATTTTTATAAAATTTAGTCGTTATGACAAATACGGGATGAATAAGATTTATTTTCGGATTAGTTATCTATATCACATAGGTTAGATCTGAAGATTGAGTAATGATTGATCCTTCTTTTTTCGTAACCGTGACTTTTCGTTACCGCATAGTATTCAATTGACAGGGTTTAAATATGTATACCCGCGGTTTAAATATGTATACCCGCAGTTTAAGTATGTATACTGTGCCCGCGACTTCAAACACATGGAATTCGGAGTAAGTAGTTTTTAGGAATTTTTTGTTTTTTTTTCTCTCCAAATTCTATGAGTATAAACTTTACTAAAATGCTCATAGATGGCGTTGGCAGCATCGATATCATAATATTCAGCAAGTCGGTTGTTTTTTTTAAATCTGTAATATTCATATAAGAAATATCCTATATGTTGCTTGAGCTTATAAACTATTACCATACCGAATTTCATCAAAATCCGTCAAATAGATTTCACGTGATTAAAGAACAAATTAATACAGACAAATATTCTAAAAACAGTTTTTGTTGCATCTATTATTATTCTATACGCTAAATCAATCATTCTTTTTAAAATAATTTGCTTTTGTTACTGTTTTATTATTAGGGATCCAAACAAAACGAGGAACTCACGTACCTTAGTCATATTTGTAACAGGTTTAGACTGTTTATATTTTTTGGGTCTATGTACAGGAAATGCAAGGGAATGCTTTGTATGGAGATTACAAATAATTTGTTGTAAAATATTTATAAAATATAATGTGTTGACCTGGACGTAGTTTGGATTAGAATTTATTTTCGCGCTTTTCATCGAGTGAGGTCTCAGTGACAAACTTTAAAAAAAAAAATTGGCGTCTTATCTACTATTTTATTTATATTTATGCCTCCTTTGATAAATATGAAGCTTCAAATTAAAGTGCAACGTAGGATACGTTGCACTTTCTCTAATTTTTTTAATCATGAATTTGAGAAATATGAAAAAAAATTCTATGTATTAGTGTTTAATTACAATTTTCAATTGAAGTTAGTTCGGGTAGCTGTCATCAATAACTGAGGAACTCTATTTTTTTTAAGTAAAACTTCTTTACGCACGCTTGACTTGGGGAGTAAGCTGGTGAATGCGTGACGAGAGCGTTACGAAAAGTGTGTACGGGCGAGGCGAACGGAAGTTGAGAGGGAGATATAAGTTAGTGAAGACAGAAAGAGAGAGTTACGTTTCGTATATTACTGTAAGGACAAGAGAGAGAGGTGCGAGCACACATTTTCTTTCTCTCTTTCTCTCATAGCCAGTTATGTTTCGTATATCTAAGACACAGTGCAAGCCTATTGTCTGTATCACACTGTAGGAGCAAGAGAGAGCAGTGCGCGCGCACATTTTCTTTCTCTCTTCCTCTCATAGCCAGTGCATGAAATATATATATATATATATATATGCGAGTTTGCTAGCGTTACGCGAACGGTGATTTTTTGATTATTTGGTAATTTCATTTCGAGCTTGAACAATTTTATATATATTATTTTGTTCAATACATTAAATATTCTACGTTTAAAGTGAATAAAATTGTAAATTCATTTTAAAGTTCATATTTTGTAAATTTGAAGTTATACTTCACTCGTGTGGTCTAAAGCACACTCGTTTTTTTTTCAACACCCACTTGACCAGCATTATTAATATTAACCTAAACCTCATTATTACAGGTGATGTGAAACTTTTCTCTCTGCGTATACAATTTATGTATGTTATAAAAAATCGTGAATAGTCAATCGTTTCATATTTGAATTATCATTGTACACGAGGAGGTGTTGATTTATAATACATAATAATAACATTTAACAGACACTAATACGGATGCTTATTTATTATAATTTATTTAGACACTTAATTTATTAATAATAACATTTAAGAGACACTAAGACGGATGCTTATTTATTATAATTTATTTAGACACTTAATTTATTAATAATAACATTTCACAGACACTAATACGGATGCTTATTTATTATAATTTATTTAGACACTTAATTTATTAATAATACCATTTCACAGACACTAATACGGATGCTTATTTATTATAATTTATTTAGACACTTAATTTATTAATAATAACATTTAAGAGACACTAAGACGGATGCTTATTTATTATAATTTATTTAGACACTTAATTTATTAATAATAACATTTCACAGACACTAATACGGATGCTTATTTATTATAATTTATTTAGACACTTAATTTATTAATAATAACATTTCACAGACACTAATACGGATGCTTATTTATTATAATTTATTTAGACAATTAATTTATTAATAATAACATTTAAGAGACACTAAGACGGATGCTTATTTATTATAATTTATTTAGACACTTAATTTATTAATAATAACATTTCACAGACACTAATACGGATGCTTATTTATTATAATTTATTTAGACACTTAATTTATTAATAATAACATTTCACAGACACTAATACGGATGCTTATTTATTATAATTTATTTAGACACTTAATTTATTAATAATAACATTTCACAGACACTAATACGGATGCTTATTTATTATAATTTATTTAGACACTTAATTTATTAATAATAACATTTAACAGACACTAATACGGATGCTTATTTATTATAATTTATTTAGACACTTAATTTATTAATAATAACATTTAGGAGACACTAAGACGGATGTTTATTTATTATAATTTATTTAGACACTTAATTTATTAATAATAACATTTCACAGACACTAATACGGATGCTTATTTATTATATTTTATTTAGACACTTAATTTATTAACAATATTTTTTAATGAAAGTCCATTTTGAAAATTATTTATGGCTTCATATAGTGTGTCATCAGTCTTTTTATATTACAGTGTACAAATATTTTTTTCCTTATTTATAAATTCAAGCAATAATAAAATATATTTAGGAAACTTTATTGACAATTTGTATAGAAATTGTTAAATAACTTAAAAAATATGTAGCGGCAAAAGTTTTTGAAAAAGACATTGTAGTCTTTTATTAAAATTTGATTATATATGAGTTTTAGTTATAATTGGTTATTAAGAATTATCCCTAGGATAATTTTCACTCTTACGAGGGAAAGTAAGAGTGATTATGGTTTTATTCAAAACTAGCTGTGCCCGCAACTTCATTCCCGTGGAATTCGGAGTAAAAAAAAGTTATTAGAATTAGAATTTAAATTTTTTTTTTTGTTTTTTCCTTCTTTTTTTTCTCAGAACCCTATAAACATAAAACTTTACTAAAAACGCGAATAGATAGCGTTGGCAGCCAAATCGATTCTGCCGGTTCTGATATTAGCTTGCAAAGTAAGGAATGTAAAATGAAGATGGACGTATCTTTTTTATTATTTGAACCGATTGCAATGAAACCAAGCCTAAATGTTAGCCTAAGCTAATGTAAATACATCACTAAAAACCACATCCGAAGCGTTCTAGCCGTTGCAGAGATTAACGTGAATAATGAAGGTGCGAAAAACAGGGGAACATAAATAGATGCAACAACTGTAATTTCAGGCTTTTATTACATATTTATATGTATATAAATACTACGTGTATATAGACACTACGTGTATATAGACATATAGTAATACCAAGTGTATATAGACATGTAGAAATACCAAGTATTAACCGCCTGCGTTACGAGGCCGCGAGGGTTCTATACCTAGTTTGTTTCAAATCACTTCGATATAACAAATATATTTTTTTTTATTTAAAGAGTGTGATGTGGGTACAAGAATTATTCATATACACTATCTTTAAAAGTAATACCATAGAGGATCGTGATTACTAAGAAAAGAAAAAAAACTTAAAATAACAAATTTGTGCATGAGTAATAATAATACGAAAGTTTAAAAGAAGTAAAGAAAAATAAATAATATATCTTCTATATATAATATAAATAATTATACTTCGTTTTTTATTTATTAAAAAAAGTAAAGAAATATATTTTTAAATTATTTAAAGAGTTATTTTTAAATTTAATCTCATGTGCAAGGTAGAAAAAAATCTCGAGCCCCCCCCTATCACCTTTATACGTGGATACTTCCTTGTAACAAAATTAGACATAATTCATGATATAAACAAAGGGTCATAATTTCTGAAGTTGAAGATATCGTGCTTATATCTCCTCAGTTTGTAGCTTAGCGAGTACAGATATTACAAACGATATATGTGTGGTAAATACTTATGGATTTTCCTGACATTATAGAAATAGAAAATAATTGGAATGTTTCTGAACAAGAAAAACCGAACAGTTCAGCGACTGACAATGAGGAAAGATTAAAAGACAAAATACAATTAGCGATTTCGTTATCATAAACTTTTGTTTACCTCCATTAAAAACTGAAAAAAACTTTGAATTATTATTATGTATAAGTTGTATTGTACATCGCATACAAGGCACCACGAAGATTCATCAAAGTGATACGACGCGACGCGAGGTTGTGGAACCCTTATTGGACTCTGAATATTGGGCGATATGAATATTATTTGACATGAAGGAAAATCGGTTATCCTAGTAACTTAGTTTAAAAAGAAATCTTTTTTCCAAAATTTTCTCAAGTTTAAAAAAAATCTTAGAGATTGTTTTTATGTTATGTTTTTTGGAGTTCGAAAAAAAATCGTTATTAATAAATATTTCATATATATATATATATATATATATATATATATACTAATTATATATAATAATTTTTTTTTCAAAATATTAATATAACATCATTTTACATCGACTTAATTCTTTAGACAAATCGCTTGACACGTTTTTTTCCTTAACTTTAATTACACAATTTTTGAGAGCGATTTTCATTAAAACTAAATAGTAAATTATTTTTAAATTTTGAAATAAGTTAGATATTTATAGTTTATATAATACATAAAAAAATTATCGAATTTTGTCGACAATACGATTTATACAACTACTTTAAGTTTGGTCATGTATTTTCGTATTTTGTTAAGAGTTGTTTATTGCGTGATGGATAATTTGAAAATTATTTTTAAATCTACATATAATTTAATATCTATTATTTATTACTTTACTGATATTTTATTACATTAATTAATCATTTAAAAAAATTGGGTTATATAAGCTATGTGTAAGAAGAATCGGTTCTGTCGGGTATCCCACGATACCTCACTTTTAATTTTATTTATTTTTTTTATTTATTACAGGTTCACAAATCACAATGTCACAATTTTAACGATGTGAGAAGACAAAATTAAATATACGTCTTTTTTTGTAACAACACCAAAAATAGTAGACACAGCGTGATTAATTAAGTGTTCTAATTATTATTTAATTTTATTGAAATTCGATACATTTCAATTAATTTTACTAAATTTAATAAATCATTAATAATGGAGTTAGCCTATTAAATATATAGTTAAATTTTGGCTTAATTATCAATTAAATCAATAATAAAATTAATAATTAAATTAATAGCCAATTAAATTAATAATCAATAAGGGAATTACTCAATAAACAATTAAGTTAATGAACGAATTAAATTGAGTTATTACAAATATAAACTTAAAAATACATTAAATATTATATTGATCTATGTAGAAGTTACTTGTTGTTGTCATTATTAATATTATTTTTAAAAAATGAATTTGGGGACTGTTGAAGGAAGTTTATTTATGGTAAGGCTTAGTCTGTTTACTGGAGCAAAAAACTATATTAACACTTTGATACAAAGAAGGATGATATATATGCAGTCTTCCCTTATTGCGTGGAATGTTAAATTGAAAGTGCTGAAGAAGTGAACTGCTATCAGTTATATTGCGGACGCAGGAAGCTTACACAGGAATATAAAGTCAGTACGTTTTCTTCGCCTAGCCAGTATTTAATTTAAAATACAAAAGAGGCTATTTGTAACTCTGCAGGTAATGTGGTGAAAAATGTCTTTTGAACACTTAGATGAGCCAGTTTTTTATATAAAATATAAAAGATGCTCTCCTTAACTGAGTATTTTTTGTTTAATCCAGCTCTGTAGGCGATGTGGTGCAAAAATGTCTTAAACACTTCGATGAGACACTGTTTAATTTAAAATATAAAAGATGCTCTCCTTAACTGAGTATTTTTTGCTTAATCCAGCTCTGTAGGCGATGTGGTGCAAAAATGTCTTAAACACTTCGATGAGACACTGTTTAATTTAAAATATAAAATATGCTCTCCTTAACTGAGTATTTTTTGTTTAATCCAGCTCTGTAGGCGATGTGGTGCAAAAATGTCTTAAACACTTCGATGAGACACTGTTTAATTTAAAATATAAAATATGCTCTCCTTAACTGAGTATTTTTTGTTTAATCCAGCTCTGTAGGCGATGTGGTGCAAAAATGTCTTTTGAATGCTTCGATGAGCCAGTGTTTAATTTAAAATATAAAAGCCGCTCTCCTTAACTGAGTATTTTTTGATTAATCCAGCTCTGTAGGCGATGTGGTGCAAAAATGTCTTAAACACTTCGATGAGACACTGTTTAATTTAAAATATAAAATATGCTCTCCTTAACTGAGTATTTTTTGATTAATCCAGCTCTGTAGGCGATGTGGTGCAAAAATGTCTTAAACACTTCGATGAGACACTGTTTAATTTAAAATATAAAATATGCTCTCCTTAACTGAGTATTTTTTGCTTAATCCAGCTCTGTAGGCGATGTGGTGCAAAAATGTCTTAAACACTTCGATGAGACACTGTTTAATTTAAAATATAAAATATGCTCTCCTTAACTGAGTATTTTTTGCTTAATCCAGCTCTGTAGGCGATGTGGTGCAAAAATGTCTTAAACACTTCGATGAGACACTGTTTAATTTAAAATATAAAATATGCTCTCCTTAACTGAGTATTTTTTGCTTAATCCAGCTCTGTAGGCGATGTGGTGCAAAAATGTCTTAAACACTTCGATGAGACACTGTTTAATTTAAAATATAAAATATGCTCTCCTTAACTGAGTATTTTTTGCTTAATCCAGCTCTGTAGGCGATGTGGTGCAAAAATGTCTTTTGAATGCTTCGATGAGCCAGTGTTTAATTTAAAATATAAAAGCCGCTCTCCTTAACTGAGTATTTTTTGTATAATTCAGCTCTGTAGGCGATGTGGTGCAAAAATGTCTTAAACACTTCGATGAGACACTGTTTAATTTAAAATATAAAATATGCTCTCCTTAACTGAGTATTTTTTGTTTAATCCAGCTCTGTAGGCGATGTGGTGCATAAATGTCTTTTGAATGCTTCGATGAGCCAGTGTTTAATTTAAAATATAAAAGCCGCTCTCCTTAACTGAGTATTTTTTGTATAATTCAGCTCTGTAGGCGATGTGGTGCAAAAATGTCTTAAACACTTCGATGAGACACTGTTTAATTTAAAATATAAAATATGCTCTCCTTAACTGAGTATTTTTTGCTTAATCCAGCTCTGTAGGCGATGTGGTGCAAAAATGTCTTTTGAATGCTTCGATGAGCCAGTGTTTAATTTAAAATATAAAAGCCGCTCTCCTTAACTGAGTATTTTTTGTATAATTCAGCTCTGTAGGCGATGTGGTGCAAAAATGTCTTAAACACTTCGATGAGACACTGTTTAATTTAAAATATAAAATATGCTCTCCTTAACTGAGTATTTTTTGTTTAATCCAGCTCTGTAGGCGATGTGGTGCATAAATGTCTTTTGAATGCTTCGATGAGCCAGTGTTTAATTTAAAATATAAAAGCCGCTCTCCTTAACTGAGTATTTTTTGTATAATTCAGCTCTGTAGGCGATGTGGTGCAAAAATGTCTTAAACACTTCGATGAGACACTGTTTAATTTAAAATATAAAATATGCTCTCCTTAACTGAGTATTTTTTGCTTAATCCAGCTCTGTAGGCGATGTGGTGCAAAAATGTCTTTTGAATGCTTCGATGAGCCAGTGTTTAATTTAAAATATAAAATATTTTTTGCATAATCCAGCTCTGCAGGCGATGTGGTGCACTTTCGTTTCGGTCAGAATATTTTCTAAAAATTGGGTTCCACACCACACTCCGGTATTCAAGCTGACTGTGTACTAATGAATTGTACAGAGAAAGCAAAGTTTGAACATTTCTAAAATCCTTGCATGTCTTCAAAATAAAACCCAACATCTTCGTAGCTTTACTGATATTCAAAATTGCTGCATTTGTGGTTTTTGTGTGTGAAGTCTCACAATATGATGTAACGTGTAGCATTTTAATTGACAGTATATGATTACTCACATTTTAATAAGTTTACCTAATCATAGATATATTTTTAAATTATATCATATATTTCGAAATTAATGTAAAATTACTTAAGAAAAGGAAGGGAAAAGCTGCTTTTAAATATTGTTAATTAGAACAGGGTCTTCAAAAAGCTCATCATATCTAATCTTTTTCATTCTCCACGTTGATAAATCCATAAATCAACTCTTTCTCGAAAACAATATCGAAACAAGGCGGACAGCTCAGCGGTAACTAGATACACGCGCCGCAAGTACGTGGTGACGACGCGAAAATATTATTTCGTATGATCGAAGGAGGAAACGGAATAAAAATTACGAAGACAAAAATTGCACGAGAAGCATTCGGGATCAGAGAGGGGCTTTGTGCGGGATTATCTTTAAATATTAATGAAAGAGGGAAACGAGAGATTTTTGGAAAAAAAAGCAGAGCTACATTGAATGTTGGGCTCTCAATAATGCAGCCGCTACTGATGAAGTCGTTCATGCGCCTCGGGCAAAAGCTTGTTCGGTATACGAGATGGGAATGTATGGTTTTTTTGTTCGAGACATGTTAGTCATATTAAATAATTGTATGTCTTGTTCGTTCGGGGCTAATGAGCTTGTCAATTTTAAACAAATATTTTGTTTGTCTCCTTTGAGAGAGGCTCTTATATATATCGGAAAATGGAAGGTTTAAAGGAAATGGAAAATAAATTCCTATCATCTTTTTGCAACCATGTAAACGGATTTATTAAAAATGGATGTGTGTACGCTTGCGTAGAATAAAATTTATGTAATGTCTAAAATATTGGTATATTCACTTTAAGATTCAAGATTTATTTCAACGTTACTCAAGGGATATTATGAGTATCTAAAGGTGAAATGAGTTACTTCCTATAGGTCATATATTTTTCTATTTCGGCTGGACTAAAATTCTCAAACTTTTGGCGATACATATTTTATATTTGACGTAGAAATATGTATTGTTGAACGTCAGATAGTTAGTGCAATTAATGGCGTTAATTTTGTAGAAATTCATTATTCACAATTAAATAAAACTACGTGATGTAGTATTATTTCTACTTTCTTTAAGTTTTTTACCACGACCTAGGTTTCGTTGTATTGCAACATCTTCAGGTGGGCTATTAGCAAAGATCTTTACTAGTACAACGAAACCTAGATCATGGCAAAGAACTTAAAAAAAGTAGAAATAATACTACATCACGTAGTTTTATTTAGTTGAAATTTGGTGTTAACATAATCTTATGTCGTCACCGTGGTGTGTTGAGTTGATCGCAAGACATACGGCTGTTGAGTGCGCGGCGCACCGCGGGGACCCGGGTTCGATTCCCGGCCGCTTATCAAGCGGGACTGGAAGAAGTCCAACCTTTCGAGGCTCTGGCAACCATTTTTCCATATGAAAAAGTGGACACGACACAGCAACAATGACAATATAATCCTATAAGTATTTTGTCGAGGCCATTTAATAATAAAATATTTATTTCTAGTTGCCCTAGAAAAGTTATAGTTATTACATATAAGTTATAGTATAAAAGAATAAAAGTTATAGTAATTATATATAAGTTATATTACTTATAGTAGTTATATATACTATTAATAAAATCGTAACAGAATGAATTCTGTAAATTGAGAATAAAGAATGATAATAGAAGATAGAAACATGTTTTTTGAATTTTTGTCTGCCTGTCTGTATGTTAATTTGTTCGTCAATCACGCGAAATCGACTGGACGGATTTTGATGAAATTTTGTTATGGTAATATTTTATATATTAGAAAAAAATTCAGATACCTATTTTTATTTCGAATATCAAGCTAGTGAAACCGTGAGGCAGATCTAGTATCATATAAAATCTTAAGTAATAGATTTATTTTTTTCTTTCTGTTAGCAATATGGTCATGTTGTATTGCATACTAAAATAAAAATACAATAACCAGCATTAATATTTGTATTGTATTTATAGTTTATACTTAAGAGCAGCATATGAGAGAAAAAAATTCTGGTAACTTTTCTTATTCCGAATTTCATACGAATGAAACTGTGGGGCACATCTAGTATCGTATAAAATATTGAGTGACAGTTTTGTTTTTCCGTTCCATTTGCAATACGCTCATATTGTATTGCACACTAAAGTAAAAATTAAATACGATAACCAGAATTAATATTTGTTTAGTATTCATAGTTTATACCTGAGAGGAACATATGCGAGAAAAAAATTCCGGTAACTTTTCTTATTACGAATTTCATACGAATGAAACTGTGGGGCACATCTAGTATCGTATAAAATATTGAGTGACAGATTTGGTTTTCCGTTCCATTTGCAATACGCTCATATTGTATTGCACACTAAAATAAAAATTAAATACGATAACCAGAATTAATATTTGTTTAGTATTCATAGTTTATACCTAAGAGGAACATATGAGAGAAAACAATTCTGATAACTTTTCTTATTCCGAATTTCACACGAGTAAACCGTGGGGCACATCGAGTATTATACAAGATTTTAAATAATAGATTTGTTTTTTCGTTCCATTAGCAATACACTTATATTGTATTGCACACTAAAACAAAATTTAAATACAATAACCAGCATTAATATTTGTTTAGTATTCATAGTTTATACCTAAGAGCCGCATATGAGAGAAAAAAATTCTGATAACTTTTCTTATTCCGAATTTCAAACGAGTGAACCGTGGGGCACATCGAGTATCATATAAGGTTTTAAGTAATAAATTCGTTTTTTTGTTCCATTAGCTATATATTCATATTTCATTGCACACTAAAACAAAAATTAAATACAATAACCAACATTAATATTTGTATAGTAGAAATGGCTTCGTATAAATATTATATTAAGAAATAAGAATTTATTGAGGTAACTTTATATGAAACGCAAAGCTTTAAAAAAATTTAATGGTTAAGAAAAATGGCTTCGTATGAAGAATTTATTGAAGGAATTTTATATGAAACTGTTCAAAAAATGAAAGGTTTTCGAGATGATTTGTTTTGTTTATAAGCATAGCATTAATCGTGAAAATATTCGGGTTCTGTACCAGATTTATAGATTCCGTTAAGGTAAGTTCTTATAGTCGCGAATGTTGGAAGGTGAAAAATACATAATTTTTATAAAATTCAATATTTCTTTAAAATTAGAAACTCATTTAAAAAAACTGCAAATTATAGTGTTAAATTCGCTTATTGACACGACGGGGAATCGAACCAGCACCCCGCCACCACTGGTTCACCGTGTAGGTTCGTACCACCCACCGTGAAGGTGGTACGACCCTACACGGTGAGCCAGTGGTGGCGCGGTGCTGGTTCGATTCCCCGTCATGTTAATAAGCGAAATTAACACTATAACGATCATATAAGTGTTCGAACTGCAAAAATGAGCCAAACATAAAAACTCCAAATTTGCAAACTGATTTTTTTTGTTTTTAAATCAAAGATGGTATTTTTCCGAGTAGAGGAGGGAGAAAATATAATTCTTTCTAATAACAACTGTACTCCGAAAAAAAACATCCATATCTATAAAATTAAAAAAAAAAAACAAAAAACCATGCTGTTACCATGAATCGATTTTAATAAAAAAACATTGAAAAAACTTGTGACAGGTTTATTTTGAGTGACTTCCCTTTCCGTACGGAGTAATAAATGAAAATCGAGATATTTTTATATTAAAATAACTGTCACAGGTAGACTCTGTGTGAAAGCGGCCTTCGCTTCATTCGTAGGGATTACGAAAATTCGATACAGCCTCCGGTGAAAAAAGCATATTTGGAGCGCGCCCGGTCGGAGATCACGGCGCTGATTACGTCGTTACCATTATTATTGTAGGGCTCATTTGCGAGCCGTCCCGTCGTGTCGTATCTGGGACACAGGTAACAATGGATGACTTTGTCGGATGCTTTGAGCCGAGAAAAGGGAGACTAATTTGAGGGAGAAAAAAAAAAGAAACGAGCGAAGAGATTTTTTACATGAAATTTTCATTATATTACAATTATTATTGTCCAACTAATAATACGGCTTAAATGCTTTGTTTTGGTTAAATATACGTGTAGACGCAAGATATATTTTAACCAATTAGAAATTAATTGAAATGAAGAGAGGCCTTCATATCGATTTCTATGTGTTATAAATTCCTCATTACGCGAAGTATAGATGAGACCTCTCAAGGTCTCAAGACTAACCTTCCAGTTTAGTCTAGACTAGATCTGTCCAAAGTATTGTTATCTAGAAATTAAATGGGTATAAAAACTATTTATTGCACAACTCAAAAATAATACAAGATAAGGTAATTGCAAGAGTAGGAGTGATATTTATTAAATATATATTTTGCCAGCGATTTCGAAAATGTAAGTTATATTTTAATCAATTCGAAATGAAGAGAGACCTTCAAATCGACTTCTATGTGTTATAAATTCCTCATTACGCGAAGTGTGAATGAGATCTCTCAAACTTATTGCAGTTCATAAGACCAATATTCCAGTTTAGTCCAGACTAGATCTATACAGAGTATTGTTATCTAGAAATTAAATGTACCCATTTAAAACCATTATTCCAGTTTAGTTTAAACTAGATTTATACGAAATATTGTTATCTAGAAATTAAATGGGTATAAAAACTATTTATTGCACAATTTAAAAATAATACAAGATGAGATGTTGTCAAGAGTAGGAGTGATATTTATTAAATATACATTTTGCCAGCGATTTTGAAGATATAAGATATCTTTTAAACAATTTGAAATTAAGAGAGGCCTTCAAATTGATTTTTATGTGTTATAAATTCCTCATTACGCGAAGTGTAAATGAGATCTCTCAAACTTGTTGGAGTTTTTAAGACTAACGTTCCAGTTTAGTCTAGACTAGATCTGTACAAAGTATTACTTACTGCACAACTAAAAATAATACAAGATGAGTTGATAGCAAGAGTAGGAATGATGTTTGTTAAATATATATTTTTCCAGCGATTTCGAACAATTGATTTCGTGGAATTAGAAAATCAAGCGAATATCATTTCACAAAATTTGGAAAATATTTTCTTTATAGAATATTCTATTTTGTTAAAACAAATTTAGTATATAAGGCGAAATTAGATAGAATAAAATATAAAAATCCCTTACTAATTATTGAGATTGCTACATAAACAATTCGCAGAAAAAAGAAATTTAGTAAAATGTATCTTATGACGGAAGTCCGCAATCAGAGTAATTTTCACATTCTTATACTTCTCCATAATATTTTGAATTTGGCTACTTATCAACTTATCTTCGAAGCAGATTTAGTTACTTGTCTGCACATGGTACAGGGCTACGCTCTGAAAACAGTCTCATTTTCCCCAAATATATAACCACCTTTTATGAAAAGTCCTAAACTGTTCAAGCTATAAGACTTTGGAATCGACTAGATCCGGATATCAGGAACTCGCCCTCCTTAAATGTATTCAAAAATCGTCTGAAAAAGTCCTTTCTCTTATAATCCCTCTGTCCTACCGTTCCTAAATCCATTTTGTTCCCTATTTTCCTTGTTCCTAACCATGTCAAGATTTGTAGTTAACCATTTTTTTTGTTTTGTATTATTCATATGCAGCTTAGCTTTGCTTATTTATATATTATGACATTTTTTGTTATTTGTTATGTCCCAAAATTCGTTTTTTTATTAATGTCTTTTACAGTCATCCTAATCACAAAGTTTTTGTATTTAATCAATGTGGTTGACTGGAAGATATTGCTCTTGTAGCAATAAGTCTGGCTAATGTATGTGTTATAATTACGTTAAAGTATGAATAAATAAATAAATAATATAGTGACTGGATCAAGAATTATCAGGTAACCATCAAACTGACAGCATAAGTATTCGCGCGACCTGACCCTGCCCAGAGTTCTAAGAAATAGAAATGTTAGTAGGAGAACACTTTTGAATGGAAGTGTTTTTTAGAGTTCATATAAATTTGAGAATATTTGTTTCTAGGTATTCTGAGGGTTTCCCAATGTTCAGGGCAAGGATCGAACTTGTATTTGAAAATTTATATACTTTTTTATTAATATACTTTTTTTATACTAAGCGTGTTTTGTGTTGAAATGCCAAATTATCATATCTTATTTTTGGATGATTGATTGCCATGAAACTTAGCATATATGTTACCCTAGGCCTAACAGAATCCACCAGTGATATCTTTATTGAAATCCTTTCAGACGGTCTTGGGTGATCCGCGAACAAATAATGTATACGTTTTATGTATGTTCTCCAAAATCATCTTTTGGTAAATGCATTCAACTTGCAGACACACAAGTTCTACGGTTCTATTATATATATATATATATATATATATATATGTGTGTGTGTATATATATATCAATGAAATGGCAATCAAAAAGGTAACAACCAAATTTATACAACCAATACAATAAACTCACTGTTTGAAACAAATTGAAGAAAAAAATAAGCTTATGTCGCATAAATAAACATCGAAACATTCAGGTTGTTTAATCAAGGACCTACCCTCCGTATTCTTTTAAATTTCATCTCTGGTTATACCCATTTCGTTGAAACCGATTTCAATAAAATAAAAATTAAATGTTATTTTAAATTAACATTCATATTTTTGTAAAATGCGATCCAAATTAGAGAAGTGGTGTTTACGCGATGCACACACAAATACGAGTTAAAAACAAAGATGTTAAAAACCATAATGCATTGTGTTTCACATCCTTCACCCCCTCCCCAATCATTTTAATGGGATTATTTTCAAAGTAAAGAAATAAAACGTTTACAGTTTACATCTCTAGATTTCATATTGATTCCTCGAGTTATTATTGTATCCATTGGAAACTAATTCATTTCGAGTTATTATTGTATCCATTGGAAACTAATTCAACAATTCAACAAAATATTATCACATTCTTCAGAAATAATATGTGTTTTATATCTCGACTGTGAATACATGCGTGCAAAATTTTATATATATTCCGTGCGTGATTGGATAACATTATACAGTCAACAAATACAAACGAACTAACGGAGCCTATTGTAACGGCATGCAAAAATGACGTGTATTTGCGCGGTTGCCTACTTCGCCGCTCCGGTTAAGCGGAGCGGATGTAAATGGGTATATATCTATGTTCACATATAGTCTTTATATGTAGATAGAGAGATTAGTAAAAGCTTTAGAATGAAACTTTTTTCACTATTAAAAGCAAAGCTGGCGATTGTGAGCTACTGTAGTGTGCTATTAACTGCAGTGCGGAGAGAAGCTTACAGCTCAAATAGAGCTCAGTAGCGAGCTACAGCTACGCGCATTCTGCAGATCGGATGTCATTTACATCCGGAATGTAGGATAATAAAATATAATCTTCAGTTACTTCGATAAGGTTTTTTGCTACCGTGCGCTAGTTTCAATAGGTTATTTGCATTTGTATTCGTTTACGCGATATTTTATTGATATGTAATGAGTTAGATTTATCAATTTACCTTTGTTATTTGTAGTCTACGTGAAATAAAGTGATATGGAGAAATAATATAAAAGACTTTTCTGGGATATCGGTATATAATTTGTATTGGTTACATTATTGTATTGTTGATCTTATATCAATTATTATGATTTGTACACTGTATCCCAGGAGAAAATACCGTATGCATGTTTCATTCTATTCCCGATAACACGTAAGCTGAGTTTGTTTAATTCGATATGGAAGGCATTACCCCATTTCAACTTTTTTTGGTGCTCGTGCCAGATATTTTCGTTCAATTTTCGCCGAGACGTTCGGGTGAGTATGTGAATAAGGAATTTGCGCTGACCGTAAAACTATTAAAATAATAGGTGATTTTTGTATTAAGGGGTTTCTAAAACTATGAAAAAGAGAAGGTGTAAGTAAAGTATAACGACCTAACAGTTAATATTTCAAACATATTATTACATGTATTAAAATAAATATTAACAAGGGTTTAATTAAAAAGCAATTTTGATGATTGTAAAACTCTGGATGATATTCCACCGGTATGTTGAGTTAACAATGAAAGAATTAATTTAATTTTTCACAATGAAATGAAACTACCTGATGTAATATTATTTCTACTTTATTCAAATTTTTTACCACGACCTAAAGACCGTAAAGATCTTTACAAATAGCTCACGGGAAGATGCTGTAATACAACGAAACCTAGGTCGTGGTAAGGAACTTAATGAAAGTAGAAACAATACTACATCACTTAGTTTCATTTAGTTGTGAAAAATTAAATTAAAATGAATTTCTATTTTTTGTAAAATTAACGCCAAATATATTCAATAAATGAAAGAATTTTTTTGACAAGTAAATAAAAAAGGGATTCATAAAAGTGGTGACGTTTGCCACAAGAAAATGAAAGTTACACATAAAGTCACTCAACAGAAAATTTACAATACAATAATAGGAAGGCACCAACAAAGACGTGCTTTTAGCGTGTCTATGTAAAATGTCAAAAGCAATTTCCATTTCCTTCATAAATATTTATATTATATCCTGTCATAAATATTTATATTAGTAAAATTTGCAAATCTTTACTTTCATATAACTGGTTTGGTATCATATGATGAAGTCATTATTTTAAAGCTATTAAAAGTAAGCAGTATCAGTATGAACAAAGATGAAATATTGTATCCATATTTTATTCAGAATTATTCGAGCTATACAAACGGGAATGGATTTAAATAAATAATTTTGTTTATATCATGTCTGACTCGATATTTGTTTAATAATATGCTAAAATTATAATATATGCTACATATTCGTTACGTTGTAAAAGTAAGCAGTATCAGTATGAACAAAGATGAAACATTGTATCCATATTTTTATAGAATTATTCGAGCTATACAAATGGGAATGGATTTAAATAAATAATTTTGTTTATATCATGTCTGAATCGATATTTGTTTAATAATATGCTAAAATTATAATATATGCTACATATTCGTTACGTTGTAAAAGTAAGCAGTATCAGTATGAACAAAGATGAAACATTGTATCCATATTTTATTCAGAATTATTCGAGTTGTACAAACGGGAATGGATTTAATTTAATGAATTTTTTTGTGACGTATCTGAATCGATATTTGTTTAATAATTTGCTAATAATTATAACAGGTTATTCGTTATGTTGGTGTGGGCGTTATAAGAAATTTATAAAATCTATTTACATAAAAATGTCTGCTAGAAATTTTTTAATTTAATTCGCTTAAAATGTTTTTTTTTATTAACACAAGGACATTGATAATTTAGGTTTGGCTACAATGATGTTATTTATAATACTGTAAATGAAGTCATAGTTTAAGAATTATGGAACCAAAATGTGAAGAATCAAAACGATAAAAAACTTATCACGTAGAATACGCACGGCGAGGATTTGGACACATTTAGGGACTTATAAATATTTAATGGTACATAGTATTTCTACTGCAAATATTAATTTTTCTCAATATTATAGTATACTGTAATAATATTTTTATACTAAAATTGCCTATTATATTTTACCGCCATTAAAACATTGCACCTGTCAAAATTTATCAGATCTCGGGTAATCGCTTTATGTATCCTACAACCTATGCGTATGGTTATAAAAGCCCTTTTTTCGTAATTTTAGTAAGAGTAGCTTCGGAAGTAAGGTGTATGTTTTTTTTTTTATATTTTTCAGTATATCTATGAAGATATATTACCTAAAATTATGAAAAAAATATTTTTGAGTTATTGCAAATATTAATTTTTCATAATGTAATATAGTATATTGTAATAATATTTTTATACTAAAATTACCTATTATATTTTACCGCCATTAAAACATGGTGCACGTGTCAAAATTTATGAGATCTAAGGTAATCGCTCTACGTTTCCTATAACCTATGCTTGGTTATAAAAGCCTTTTTGTTCATGATTTTAGGATGAGTAGCTTCGGAAATAAGGTGCATGTTTTTTTGCATATTTTTCAGTATATCTAAAACGATATATTACCTAAAATTATGAAAAAACAATTTTTTGAGCTATTGCAAATATTTTTCATAACATAGTAGTATATTGTAATAATATTTTTGTACTAAAATTTCCTATTATATTTCATCGCTGTTAAGACACCTATCAAAATTTATCATACCTCGGGTAATCGCTCCACGTTTCCTACAACCTATGCGTAGGGTTATAAAAGCCCTTTTTTCATAATTTTAGGATGAGTAGCTTAGGAAATGAGGTGCATATTTTTTTTTGCATATTTTTCAGTATATCTATGAAGATATATTACCTAAAATTATGAAAAAATAATTTTGAGACTTATAACTCGAAACTCTTTCAAACGATATCCTAACCTATATATATATATATATATATATATATATATATATATATATATATATATATAATTAGCAAAAAAAGTTCGTATATTTAATTTTACTCTCCTCCCTATAATTTCGATATGAATATTTTTGGGCATTATCTTATGTGGGGATTAACATATTTTAATACTATACCAAATTTAAATTCTCTACGTCAAGCAGTTTCTGAGTAAAGTGGCTATGATAGAAAGACAGGCACATATCTTAGTTTAAGTGTTCTATTTTTCTTTTTGAAGAATGAAACCCTTAAAAAAACAATTTTCTAAAGGGTAACCACTCTGATGGTTCAAAAAAGGGTCTCTGCACAAGTTAATTTATAACTTAACTAAAAATGTTAGAATTTTTGGAAAGTGAAGGATACCGTTACTCTTTATATTTTGGGTATTATTAGTTCTTTATAAGGCCTAAAATATAGCACAGCTAGGTTTTCCGCACGGTGAAACGTGACATGGTGTGCGTGACGTTGCAAAATTAGTGGTCTGTGAGACCAAAAATACAGATATTTTATAAACCCAATAATATAATAAAAATACGATTTTATTGCGATGTTCTAAAATACTTATATTCAGATTTAGTTTCGTGAGAAAGTATGTACGGCCGGACTGTTTCGTTTATTTATCTATAATTTCGAGGTTAACATAAATAAACTGTTGAAATGCATGTCGAAATAAGCGTAAAGTCGAGTTAATTATCTATATCTGCCAAAATATTTAGAGTAAGTGACTCAATGTGATTCTGTCATGGCTTTTCTTTTAAAATCGAAATCCTCGGTTTCCTATACATTTAAGCATCTATACCTAATCATTTAAGGGATCATAGTGTTTTTTGTGAAACTATTTGAAAATATTAGTTTTTCACTACGTATATATTTTACCTACTATGTATTTCACGGGCGTAAAAACATGCTGCATATTAAAAAAATATATATTGACGTATAGAATCCTCGCTATTATTTATCTACAACCTTTGTATGGGCTTTTAAAAGTCTTATTTTTCAATTTTAAGTTCAGTTGTCTCGGAAAATGGAGAGGAACCATTTTTGCATGTTTTTCAGTATATTACTGAAGATATTATACCCCCATATTATATATGGAATTAAAAAAAAACTATTATGTGTGTCAGCTCAGACACGCGACTGGATTTACTCCTTAAGAACGGAATGTATAAAATATGTAACACTGTATATGAATATAAAGATCAATATCATAAATGGAAAATTATATAATAAAAAATGCTGACAATATAATTATTTTCAAGTAAAACACAAATGAACAAGATCAAATTTATATATCAAAATTAAAAACATTTAGTATTGTCAGACTAAGAAGTCAAAATTAAAAGTCTTTTTAATTTTGTAGGATAGAAGATACTAAATATTCACACATATTGACATTTAATGATTTCATCTTGATATAAGCGAACGAAAATAAACTATGTGTGTCACACTCCGTCATTGCGATTATGCTATAAGAAAATGCCAATATGTGTGTCACACTCCGTCATTGCGATTATGCTATAAGAAATCGCCAGTGTGTCACACTCCGTCATTGCGATTACGCCTGTTTAGTGACACCGCAGTCGATGGAGCGGATGAAAAAAAATTTCGTTTCCACTTTAAATGTATGTTATAAACCTTATTTTTTAAATTCGCTGCATATTCACATAATTTTGTACGCATACACTTAAAACTGAATATTTGCATCATTTTGTACGGATCGACTTGAATTTGTTGCATATTTACATGATTTTGTATGCATAGATTTAAAACTGCACATTTCCTTATTTTCGCATGCATATAGACTTAAAATTTGTTGCATATTTATATCATTTCGCAAGCATAGATATCAAATTTGTTACATATTTATATCATTTTGTTCGCATAGACTTGAAACTGGATATTTACATAATTTCGTATGTATAAACTTAAAATTTGTTGCATATTTACATCATTTTGTACTCATACACTTAAAATTGAATATTTGAATCATTTCGTACGCGTAGACTTAAAATTTGTTGCATATTTACGTTGATTCGTATGCATAGACTTAAAACTGTATGTTTTCATAATTTCGGACTTAAAATTTGCTGTTTATTTACATCATTTGGTACGTGTAGACTTAAATTGTGGAAATTTTGATATTGTTATAGAGATACGAGAGGGTGTTGTGCGCGTTCTTTGTTTCATTACCGAATCTTGAAAAAAAATACGTTTTAAAATATGCGTAAGAAAGTATAAAATACCAAACTAATCTAATAATTTAGGCGATAAACCACTCGACGCATATAAATACACATCCGTATACTTTAAAATAATTTTTTTAGATTATATTAACGTAATGTAATTGATATCAAAAAGTCATATTTAATTTTTTTAACTTTTTACTTACGTTTGTAATAACGTTTATAATGGCTCTTTACGTTAATCGACAGTCTGATGTTTATATTTACGTTTATAGTGACTACGTTACTAAAAAGTCAGACGATTATAATAATGTTTATAAACGTCCGACGATATTATAAACGTCCGACTTTTAATTAATGTAGGGTACGTTACTTAAAAGTCGGACGTTTATAATGACTCTTTACGTTACTCAAAAGTTTAATGTTCATAATAACGTTTATAATGACTATACGTTACTCAAAAATGAAAATAAAACACATTTGCACATCTATTTATGTTCAAATTGCACTTGCGTATTTTGTATAAATATAATCAGAGTGAGATGCCTACGTATAATTCGTTAAGATTTTCTCTATTCAATTGATTTGTGTATGCACGATGCGCGATATAAGTCTAAGCGTCTCTGATTTAAATCGGAACGTTTTAATATGTATAAGCTTTCGCGGAAGAGTGAGTTGGGGTAATTGAGGATAGTCGAGATAATATTTTTTGTTTATTTAAAGTTCATTTTTGGTTTCATCTGTTCTTATGTTGAGTTTTATACCTGTTCACCATCTTAATTGGACAGTAATAACGAAATTTAACATCAGTTATTTCTTATAGGTCTGAATTTAGTTATTTACGTGAAAAACAACTTAAATTAATATAAGAATTAATTTTTTTATTCTCTTATATCTTTGTCTAACTACGACGAAGCATGTATCGATCATAGCGTCAAAATTACTGCACCGATTTTTATAAATGAGGATTTTATCGATTTGCTTTGATCTCATATATATCCTAGGTTTATGATGTTACGCTGAAATCAATATGGCGAACATGAGGGGAAAGTTTAAGATAACTAAAAATCGAATTTTGCGATAAATATATCGTGTCGGGTGTAAAATGAAATACTATCTGGTATCAACATATTTGAATTTTGGTTATTTGGTGGACATTACAGTATGGTTCATCTTTAATTCGCTATATTTATTAGGCCCTGACAGACTGGGCAGTCAATATCAAAATTTAAAATATATATTATTCTTTTTTAATTTTTATGAAGGGGTTCATAGTCGAGTTGTACTAATTGATCTAATTCAAATTTAAGATTGAAACGTAAGACTAGAAAACAGCGGAAAACGTTCACGAAACCTGGTTAAATGCGGTCCCAGATAGATAACAGTCGTTATAAGACATCTAATTCAAAGTGGGTCTGGTTTCCACTATGGGTTACGAAGGTCAGATGGTGATCGCTTCATATAAAAATCAATATCGCGACCAAATCCCTTCTATTAGATTACGAAACCCGGTTAAATGCGGTATAATGCTCGAAGCTTAATTTGTTTTTCCACTTTAGACCTAATTTCGTAAAAGAGTCAGCGGCATGGTGGTGATTTGATACAACCTGCGAAAGTTTCTATCGCTGTACTTATACTCGATTGATTGAGACAACGTACTTTTTTCGTCTTTTATTAATCCTGGATCTTTTATCGAGTGCAAGTGGCACATTTTCGATTCGTTATCGTGTAAACTAGCGGCTCATGTATGTTTTTAAGTTTCGATTATATATTTTCCACAATACAAAATTTTACATATTAATTTCCACATAAAACTTATGATTATTACCCGTTTGTAAATAATATTTCATTTTATTATAATCTTTTCGCATATTATTATCAGTATTGCGACGGTCGAATTATACGTTCGCACTCTGTGACTGCTTAAATCATACTGCCGATAAGTTTTCTAAATTCGAATGTCAGCTTGCTGTACGGATCGGGGGAGCAGGGAGGGGGAAGTTGTAACACTAATTATCGATATTACTCTTTATAGTCATTCCAAAACGATGCGAACCGAACGATTCAATTATTTTTATTATATTTACTTATTTATTAATATACATCGCGTTAATAAATGCATCGTTATTCGATAAACCGATCAGGAATTTTATTACTTTCAAGGTACATAAAATTTTGCGATTGTAAAATGTTATTAACATGTTTATTTGTATTAGAGGAGATTCGCCAAAATAGGCCTCGCGTTGGAGAAATAGAAAGTAATTTTGAAATTGATGTTTTTTAAAACGTAAGAAGTGAAAAATTCAATGATTAATTATGACGAAAAAGTAAAAATAAAATGTAATTTGTCTTCTTAAAGGTTCACACACACACACACACACACACACACACACACACACATATATATATATATATATATATATATATATATATATATTGTTATGTTAAGAAATGAATATAATAATTACAAAATCAGAGAAGTATATAATAAGTATTTCGAAAATGCTACAAAAAATATTCCATACCAATGCTTTTTTTTAATATGTAGCCATTGTCTAAATTAATTGAACATAAACTGTTAACTGATATTAACTTCATTCTGTTGTTGTCATAGTGAACGTCTTCCGCTGTTTCCGAGTTTTACGTGACTTTTTCTCTATTCCGTCGGGTCTGTGAGTTTCACGCGTTAGAATGTTACCTCTGTTTATAAAGAAGATAACGAGATGCAATCTGCACTTTGTTACATCTTCCTGTTTCAAAGTGCTCCCTAGAAATAGCGTTTAAAAACTACATGTTATAATAAGTAACTTGATATTTCATAAAAAAATTAGAGGATTTTCTATTTGTTTGATTGACGATACAGATACAATTTTTAAGAAGCTTACCATTGTATATTTTTTATTTAAAAGTGCCATTTTTATTTTTGTAACACCTGGACTCAGATTATGTCGGTTTCGTTTGTTCGATACGCATTCGATCTATTATGATAATAACTTGTTATTTCATAAAAAAATTAGATTTTTTATTTGTGTGATTGACGATACAAATACAATTTTCGAGGAGCTTACTATTGTAATTTTTTCTACTTAAGAGCGTAATTTTTATTGTAATACCTGAACCCAGATTTTATCGGATTCGTTTGTCCGATACACATTCGATCTATTATGATAAATAACTTGTTATTTCATAAAAAATTAGAAGATTTTCTATTTGTCTGATTGATAATACAAATACAATTATTAAGGAGCTTACTATTGTAATTTTTTCTATATAAGAGCGTCATATTTATTCTTGTAATATCTGATCCAGATTTTGTCGGTTTCGTTTGTTCGATACACATTCGAACGAATGATAATTTTATAAAATAACAAATGATATATTCTAGATAAACAAAACAAATAAATACTCAATTAAAATTGAGTATCCCTTAATTATTATATATCCCCTATAAGGAGACACTGTAGTCGGGTAACGCGAGGCGAACGGAGGATTACGGATTGTCTGAAACGTCAGGTATCTTTGCTTTTCATTACTAATTCACTTAAATTAAACGTCGCTGCTCGGAGGATCGGTAAAGGGTTCAAATTATGTTACGAGTGTGTATATATGCACGCGCCCTTTACCGTATTGACTGTTTTATATGTTTAGATATGCTAAGTGTGCCTTTGTTTACCCACTTCCGTGGAAGAAAAATGTAAACTTGACAATGTATTGTTATATTCATGAGTGAGTGTGTATTTGTATTATACCGCTTGAACTATTGATGTGAAATAGCGTCTAAGTATCCTCTCAAAAAATAAGCTAAAGAATTTAAGTTTAGGATGGAGCAATTGGTTTATTTGTATGTTTGTTTCACAATGTTTCGTAAATAAATTGGTAGCAAATATGGCTGAATTTTAGATATAGAAAGTTTATACTAAACACCACTTTATAGATGTATATAATATTGTTCTGTTATTTTAGGCTTTAGATAATATGTCTTGACTACATTTTGGTCCCTTTTTTTTACCACGACCTAAGTTTTTTTGTATGGCAACATCTTCAGGTGGGGCCGCAAGATGTTGTAATATAACGAAACCTAGTGTATATATATATATATATATATATATATATATATACATATATATATATATATATATATATATATATATATATATATATATATACATATATACATTGGAGGATTTATGTTCAATATATATAAAGATGTCCAATGACATTTGATTAATTTGCTATGTCGAAGTAGCTACACGATTTTATTCGATGTTTCAAATTCGTCAATGAATAAATAGGAGAGGTTGGGGCATATTTAAATATTCGAAGTTTAATGTTTCACAAACGGGGCTTAAAAATGGAAAATTATAAATAAAATCTTGGTATCGTATAGAGAGGTCTGCCCTATAATATTCCACTATCAGATATGGGAAGTCTTATAAGGAATGGTTAAGATTATAGCAGTCTATGTGTATGGGTAGTTGATATAAATGTTACATCCTAGAGACAAATTACTGGAGCTATTTTAAGAAATAAAAATACAATATGGCCGCCAGATAAAAAATACAATATGGCCGCCAAATAAATATATAGGCCGCCATGTTATGTATGATGATATGAAAATTGCATTTAAACTATAACGAAATACGTATCAAATTCATGGTCTGAATGAGAAAATGATAATAATATATATTACATTTCCTGGAAATTATTAGATACGAACAAATTTATTAGGTGGATTCGCATATGGTTTTCGTGAAAAAATTTTAAAAATATTTTTTCTTATTGCTCGACGAAGGGTAGTTTTAACAGTATGTATAAAAAATATGGCGATAATGGAATTTCTGGAGAACAGTTATAATCATTATTACTAAAAAATTATCAATTAAAAAGTTTCAGTTAAATAAAAATTGAGGAAACTAAACGGATGGATTACGAAAAAAATATGAAATAAACTATAAGGGATTTTATGTGCAATTAACTATTTCGACGTATTAAAATGGAAAATATTTTTCACGATGAATTTTTTTCGCAATCGATGACCTGACCACCGTGCATAATCTACAATAAGAATAGATCTTCAGTTCCGGGAAAAAACATAGATGTGAGAGATGTTTCACGTTTTATGGTTTTTCATTTTAAGGTGTTTAGTTGGTTATAATGAAAGCTTTTAAATTTTGTTTTTTTCGCATTTAATTTTTACTCTTCTCCTTCATCTTGCTGTATAGTTAACAGGGAATCCCATTTGAAGCGACTACTTGCAAAATGTTATGCTAATATGTCTCAAACTGTAAAAACTGTGTCGTGGTGAAAGACTGACACACGGACGAGCATCTTTTACGGAATCCTACTAATCGATATTTCATTAAAAACCTTAAAAAGACATTAGATACACAAATTTTACACAAAGCTATAAGTTAACAGAGAATCCCATTTGAAGCAACTACTTGCAAAATGTTATGCTAATTGTCTCAAACTGTAAAAATTGTGACGTGGTGAAACACTGCCATACGGTCGAGCATCTTTTACGGAATCCTACTAATCGATATTTCATTAAAAAACCCTAAAAAGACATTAGAAACACAAATTTGACAGAAAGCTATGTTAACAGAGAATCCCATTTGAAGCAACTACTTGCAAAATGTTATGCTAATATGTCTCAAACTGTAAAAACTGTGTTGTGGTAAAAGACTGCCATACGGACGAGCATCTTTTACAGAATCCTACTAATCTATATTTAATTAAAAACCCTAAAAAGACATTAGATACACAAATTTGACAGAAAGCTATGTTAACAGAGAATCCCATTTGAAGCAACTACTTGCAAAATGTTATGCTAATATGTCTCAAACTGTAAAAACTGTGTTATGGTAAAAGACTGCCATACGGACGAGCATCTTTTACAGAATCCTACTAATCGATATTTCATTAAAAAACCCTAAAAAGACATTAGAAACACAAATTTGACAGAAAGCTATGTTAACAGAGAATCCCATTTGAAGCAACTACTTGCAAAATGTTATGCTAATATGTCTCAAACTGTAAAAACTGTGTTGTGGTAAAAGACTGCCATACGGACGAGCATCTTTTACAGAATCCTACTAATCTATATTTCATTAAAAACCCTAAAAAGACATTAGATACACAAATTTGACAGAAAGCTATAAGTTAACAGAGAATCCTATTTGAAGCAACTACTTGCAAAATGTTATGCTCATATGTCTCAAACTGTAAAAACTGTGTCGTGGTAAAATACTGCCATACGGACGAGCATCTTTTACAGAATCCTACTAATCTATATTTCATTAAAAACCCTAAAAAGACATTAGATACACAAATTTGACAGAAAGCTATAAGGTAACAGAGAATCCCATTTGAAGCAACTACTTGCAAAATGTTATGCTCATATGTCTCAAACTGTAAAAACTGTGTCGTGGTAAAAGACTGCCATACGGACGAGCATCTTTTACAGAATCCTACTAATCTATATTTCATTAAAAAACCCTAAAAAGACATTAGATACACAAATTTGACAGAAAGCTATAAGGTAACAGAGAATCTCATTTGAAGCAATTACTTGCAAAATGTTATGCTAATATGTCTCAAATTGTAAAAACTGTAACTTGATTTACCCATATTTGATTAAGGAACTCTAAAAAGACATAAATTTTACAGACTAATATAGAAAATTAAAATTAACTACAGGTTCAAGTAATCTAGTGGCATAAACACTTATGTTTTACATATCTAGCAATATTTCAATAAATATAATAAGACGATTATATTATATGTACATCAAGCCGTATAATTTTTAATAATATGTAACATTAAAAACAGAAATTTGTATCAAATTACTTATTTTTTTTATAATTAGTATCTAGTTACCATTATAACTAGTGTTTAGTTGTCACTATAGGGGTATAGCTAAATAGTATGTACTTATTAGTGAAACAAATTCGTCTTTACAGTTAAATGGTTATCAAAAAATATTCCTTTTATTGAGACCCCTGATTTTTGATGTGAAACATCTAGGAGTTAAATGATGGCACGTCACGACGTTCCATTCGGTCAGCTTCGCGTCTTATCTCTTCTTTCCGACTTAATTCGGCCAGCTTCGTGTCTTGAAGACAAGTGTTTTGGATATTAACTTTCAAAAGAAAATAATTTTGTATATAGACTTTTAAGTATAAACAAACACCTATGTCAGCGTTTTTGGAAAATCTCTAACCATGAATGATTATTATATAAAAAAGCGAATAAAACAAAATGCTGTAATGGTCCTTTTTTCCCGGACAAAACCGGGACGAGAAGCTAATTATGTATAACTTAATTTCTAGGGAATCCCAATATTTACAGAGCGCTTCTTACTTTGTAAAAAAAATTACTTAGAGACACGTGGGCTATCATAGAATTTTGTGAGTTTAATTAAATTTTAATTTTTTTTTGCTTCATCTTAAGAACAGCAATATTTATGGGGCCGGAATTTGTCTCCAATATTACAAATAGTTTACAAATGATGAAGAATATACATAGTTTTTTTGTAGCCATGAAAAATATATTAGATATTATAATCTTATGTACCCTTAGGGTAAGTAATACCCTTCAATCTTTAAATTTTTATGAGTTTCTGTACTCTTAAATTTTTAAATTTTTATGAGTTTGGGTATCCTTAAATGTTTAAATTTTTATGAGTTTGTGTACCCTTAAAAGTTTAAATATTTTATGAGTTTGTGTACCCTCTAATGTTTAAATCTTTTATTAGTTTTATTCATACTTAAATTCTTAATATTCTACATTTATACAGCTATAGTTCTACAAACTATTTTATTTGGTTGATACTGAGTAAACTAGAAAGCATTACGGTTTTTTATTTCAAGTGAACATTACTATTTGTCCTTTTCTCATGTACGAGTAAATGAATTAAAAAGGCTTTCAAATATATATTTTTTTACAGAAATACGTTATTTTGTGTAAATTTTTAATGTGAATAAACCATCATATACCCTTTTGATGAAAATATACTTTAAATAAAAAAGTATAAGGCGAAACTACAATTTCAATATTAAATTTACGCTTCGCGGCGACAGGCGCCTGGTTCTCATCCCCTCGTCGATACTCCCACCTGTCATTACACGTAACCAACTATCCAATCCCTACACGCCCCATTTCCATACATTTCCACCGCCCACGGATCTCGCCCGCACAATTCACATAATTCTCCAAGACTACAAATTCAGTTTCCCCATCTCCGCCTTTGTGGAAAGCCGTTCGTCTGGCGCGTGATGCGCGGCCCGATACGTATTGTGCGCCAAGACGAAGATAGGTTGGGCGGCCGAGCTTATTTGAATGTTTTTCTTCGCAATCGTATTTCCTCGCAGTCCTTAGAATGAACTATTCGAGTGTAACATCCGTACAAGATGTACATCTCATGAGATTTTAAGAGGCGTAGACCTGAGGGATTTTTCAAGAAATATTGTATTGTATATTTCGTAAGTAGATTATAGGTATGCGGTTTTATTCCTTAATATTATTAATTCAAGAATTTCGCTATCAACTATTGAATGGAAACAAGGAAGTCTATGATCAAGCGGGCCGCTAATTAAATGTTTTTTCTTGAAAGATTCCACTGAAGCAGGAAAAGTGTGAATAGGAAATATGTTTCACCGGAAGTAAATACCCGTTCTTTGGAAAAGGTAAATAGACTTACAATTCAGGATTAACCGATGTAATTTTTCTTTGTGTTAACTATTGACTATTTGGAGCTTATAAGTTTGGACTTCGCAATTATTTAGAGCAGGAGTTTTAAAAGTATTTTCAGGATTAACCGATATCCGTTGTATTCATAAGTTTTCTAATTTT
Organism: Druceiella hillmani; assembly: GCA_039881145.1. NCBI lineage: Eukaryota > Metazoa > Arthropoda > Insecta > Lepidoptera > Hepialidae > Druceiella > Druceiella hillmani. Next base: position 10,188,758 of record JAYKKI010000010.1, on the reverse strand, counting down.
TCTTTGTGTTTACTATTGACTATTTGGAGCTTATAAGTTAGGACTTTGCAATTATTTAGAGCAGGAGTTTTAAAAGTATTTATATAAAAGCAAGAAAATCTTTCGTAGAAGTTCTGAGGGTGGTTTCAGTCAATCTATATGGTTAGCTTCATATTAACTGATTTCTTTTTTTCGAGTCTCTTAGTGATATTTTAACCATATAATGGAAAACTGGATAACAAAACCGTGTACTTTCCTGGATGTAGTATGTATTTATGGAAATAATTTAAAGGTCGAAGATAAATAATAATAATAATGAATTTATTGCGAAGTAACTTGCTCAATGAATGGCATATTCACGAGATATAGCCTTATGATTGAATATTTTCAGAATATCATATTTATATATTCATACATGGAATTGTATTACTTATATATTTGTACATGAAATTTTCCTTTTTTTGCGGATATTTCGCTGCTTATATTAGACCCCTATTCTTGACCACAAATACAAAACAAATGAAAATATTTTTTTTATGATTATATAGAATGATTTCTGTCCTATTTTCTTGCAGAGATCTTCGATTTTCGAATCTAATAACTTCCTTTATTCATATAGTGAGTATTTTTTTGCATTACTAGTAGGTAGAACTTATAAAACTGTATTCTTGAGGTATTTACGACATTAAACTGCTCAATTATCTGATCACTCTTGTACTAAAGTGTATTTCACTTTTGAAGGCTATTCCTTTGTTACTAAATAGAAATATTTCTGCAAAGACTGCTTCTTGCAAAGACCTTTCGATTCTAACAACTTTCTCCGCTCATTTTAGTCATTATCTCTTTGCTATATCAGCATCTAGGATTTAATTGAATGTGAATTCATTACTTTTTTGCGATATTAAACTGCTTACTTTATCTGAAAGCGTTCGCATCAGAGTGTGATAAGTTTGCGGCAAGTGAAAAAAAATACTTGTATTGGATCATCTTTATATATTACAGTGACACGATCATCCTTTGTTAATTGACGTATATTATAATAAAGTTGGTTTTGTTATAGTTACAGAAATGAGTAATTGAATAATATTCTTAACTGTAAAATAAATAACCGTAATAAAATGAAGTAGATTCTCCAGATCACAAAACACGATATATCATTCGGATTTGCGTATAATTATTTTAATAAACGTAGTAATAAATAAATTAGAATCCCTAATTCAAACCGTCAGTGCATAAGTTGTACGTTGATGTCCCCCATTTGCTACACATAATTTACCATTGAGTAGGCATGAAACACGATTACAATTTAGGCATTAATTAACATCCACAACCACAAGATCCATATTAAGAGGTGGTGAGAAGAAGGCTTTCATCGTCCTTCGAAGCCTTAATCTGTCTCGTCTCGTATTTTGCCCGCGGCGTGAACCTTTGTTTGATGAATTGATGAGAGGTTCGAAATATTATTACCTTTAGGTGGAGACGAGAATATATCCTCACAGTGTTGTACTTGTTTGCGTATAAGTTTATGTTGATAAAAGAAAATGGAGTAGAGAACGAAAATAAGTCCGTCGATAGAGGTAAATGTAATGTTTATTATGTAAATTAATGTACTTTAGATGGATGATATTGGGAACGTTTTATAATTGAAATATCTATTTGTAAATATTATTCTTTCATTCGATTGAATTTAACTGTGTTTTAAGTAATCTGTAAATTTATATTATAATATACTAGTTTTATGCTTGTTTGCGTATAGGTTTGTGTTGATAAAAGAAAATGGAGTAGAGAACGAAAATAAGTCCGTCGATAGAGGTAAATGTAATGCTTATTATGTAAATTAATGTACTTTAGATGGATGATATTGGGAACGTTTTATAATTGAAATATCTATTTGTAAATATTATTCTTTCATTCGATTGAATTTAACTGTGTTTTAAGTAATCTGTAAATTGATATTATAATATACTAGTTTTATGCTTGTTTGCGTATAGGTTTGTGTTGATAAAAGAAAATGGAGTAGAGAACGAAAATAAGTCCGTCGATAGAGGTAAATGTAATGTTTATTATGTAAATTAATGTACTTTAGATGGATGATATTGGGAACGTTTTATAATTGAAATATCTATTTGTAAATATTATTCTTTCATTCGATTGAATTTAACTGTGTTTTAAGTAATCTGTAAATTTATATTATAATATACTAGTTTTATGCTTGTTTGCGTATAGGTTTGTGTTGATAAAAGAAAATGGAGTAGAGAACGAAAATAAGTCCGTCGATAGAGGTAAAGGTAATGTTTATTATGTAAATTAATGTACTTTAGATGGATGATATTGGGAACGTTTTATAGTTGGAATCTCTATTTGTAAATATTATTCTTTCATTCGACTGAATTTAACTGTGTTTTAAGTAATCTGTAAATTGAAATTATAATATGCTAGTTTTATATTTGTTTGCGTATAAATTTGTGTTGATAAAGGTAAATGGAGGAGAGAACGAAAATAAGTCTGTTGATAGAGGTAAAATTAATGTTTATTATGAAAATTAATATACTTTAGATGGATGACATTAGAAACATTTTATAATTGAAATAGTAATATGCTAGTTTTAATTCGTATTTTCCTTATGGAAAAGGGAGAAAATTGTGATATAATTTTAAAATAGTGCTTTTATGAAAATTTTGGATCATAACATTGGAAATGGCCGAGCAGTTTAAAACAGACATACATACATATTTACATTCACGTGGCGATTTTTTTAATTACCGATAAATACATTTTATTCTGGTATAAAAAGGAGCTTGTGTTCATTTCCATGTCACACTATGCAAAATATACCATCATCATCGTCATCAGCTTGTAACCATCCATTACTGAACATAGACCTTTACCAATGCGCTTCATTATACATAATCCTCAGCCGTCTCCATCCAACCACTTTCCGCCGACTTTTTTTGGTCGTTAATCCGCCTTATTGGGGATATCCCACATTGCACTTCGAGGTTCTTGTTCTCCACTCGAGGACTCGTTCACATGAACGGTTGTCGGTTCTCCGGTAAATATGACCTGCTAATTACCACTTTAGTTTGCTGATGTTGAGCGCTTTGTAGACTATTTTGATTATCCGTTGGATTTCTTCACTTCAGATTTTATTCTTCAGACACAATCCACAAGACTAGGTAGTTACATCGCTTGTGACTTTAAATTTATAGATCAGGCTGGTCGTGAGTATATACGCACCACCGTTCAACACCGTAGGTAATGAGGGCAGAACGTACTGATTACAAACTTTTGTCTTTAGCGATTGCGGAGTCGGTACCGTGAATATCTGCTGAATGCATGCAAGCGGGGCAATATCCGCTAATTCACATGAATTAGCGAATATTGTCCATAGCGGGACAATATCCGCTAATTCACATGAATTAGCGAATATTGTCCATAGCGGGACAATATCCGCTAATTCACATGAATTAGCGAATATTGTCCATAGCGGGACAATATCCGCTAATTCATGTGAATTACCGGATATTGTCCCACTCACATATGCCAAAAACGATATCAATTCCAATATTTACGAAAAGTTAACCCAACCGTTTAAAATTTTAAATAAATATAAAATAAGTATAATTTTCTTATCTTTTGTGGAAAGGATTTTGAAAGTTGTTGAAAGGATTTTTTTCTTATTTTCTCTCTCATAACCGCATAAGTAACCATATATGGAGACCACAGCTGGAATATTAAATAAAACTTTGATGGATCCATAACGTGACTTTCCCAGTATCAGCAAAGTAGCCATTTTCTTTGGTAAATTCGAAAACCTTAAATGCAATATTACAAGTAATAGTAATGAGGTCACGAAGTAAAAGGTTGTTATACTTAAGTGTGCTGTATTCTCGTATATAAAAATGTACGCAAAAGATAAAAACAAAATAAAAACCTTTGTGTACACATACATAGCTGGGATTCAAATACAAGAAAAAGTCATCACTCTAAATTTGCTTATATTACAAATAAGCTTGTTGCTCAGACTCCATTTTAAGAAAATTTTCTTACAATTCAATTCAAGTTACATAGATTTTTCTTTAATATCCCATGCCATAGCTAAGAAAGCTACAATATTGAGGCATATCGAACTTAGCGCGCCGAACGATAAAGGAATATAAACCTCATTTGGCGTAGTGCGGTGTATGCCTTAAAAACATGATGACGGTATATCAAAACATAAGTTACTTAGATGAATTTATCGAAAATACCATTGTGATGTTATAGTAATGATTACGAAGTTAAAGTAAATGTGAAATACAAGCAAATAGCTTTGGTTTCACTCATATACGATAATAGAAAGTAAACACGTTGTTATTTTCACTCGAATCGAATTATCGAGAGCACGGTAATGATGTAACACGAGGTTGGTACTGTTCAGTTCAAATAATTGAATCGAACGCGCCCGCCTCCGGATAATCTTCGAGCACGTAGCCTAATTGGTGGATGCGAAGGATGGCCGCCCTGTGCGTGTTTAATCGCGTAAACGTCGGTTTACACCGAAGCGTTCATTTATATTGCAAATTCTCTTCACTTATTTGGATTCTTGGCTGAATGAGTAGAATTTGTATAATAACAGATGAGTTGCTTTTGTCCCTAACTTCTTTCATCGCTTGGACTGTGTACCTTAAAAGGTAAATAAAAAAAGAGTACCGACCCTTATAAGATCGATCGCGTGTTCATCTTCATGTTGGTTACAGTTGTTTTTCTCAAAAATCGAGGAGAATAATTTGAAATTTCGTAGAGTAATAAGCATAATAACTCGCATTTATCTCGATAAAGTTTAAAAATATATATATGAAAATTGTAGAATTGCAGAGGACAAATAAAAAGTAATGACATTTTTTTAGAATTTGTTGTGTTGCATAGGATATCAATAGAAAGGGAAAGGTATAAGTATTTCAAAACTATTTGTTTTAGAATTTTATTTAACATAGTTTTAGAGTTTTGCTGAAAAAACCTAGAATATTTTCTCAGGAATCCTTTGACGTAAAGAATCGAAATTTGGCCTAAGATAGTATATATATATATATATATATATATATATATATATATATATATATATATATATATATATATATATATAAATTATTTTATAGTTAACATCCAAAAATATATAATATTTATGCAGCAATTTTTAGATGCAAATGAAATACTTGAATTTTTTGTTTCCTTTAATTTTTCGTGTGAACTTTTAATGGCTCTTTAAGCCATTTATTTAACAAAAAACAAGAATCGGAAGAGAAAGAATATTAAAATAATTTTTTAAGAATTTTATGTAGCATAATTCAGGAGACATTGTTTATAAAATCCATAAATATTATGTTGACGAAATCCTTCTATACATAAAATGGCGAAAATCGAAATTATGAAAAATAGCGTAACTTATTTATTTAAATACTATTGGTAACTAAAGCGTTGGTTAAAGTTTTACAGCTTTTAAGAAATGACTATTTTTTATGTATTTAAAACATGTACTACGTAATATATTTACGTGGTGAAAAATAATTTTATTATTTGAAAATCATTACTAGCAGTATTGTGTAGCGTTAAAAGTTTATAGAATGGATCCAAAATAAACGGAGAGACGAGAAAATGGAACAAAAAATAAATTATATTTAAATTGCTCCTAAAATAAGACATTAAAGACAGCCTATGTTAATTTTATTTGTGTTAAGGTTTACAAGGAAGATATGAGTTGCTTCATACTGTATGGCATCAAAATAAGATGTTTGTAAGATGACAGAGCGCAGTACGAAAAAGTAACTGATGAAACCGTCATTTATTGCTTACATGGACAATCCGATATAGTTCACGAAAAAACTTTTCATATTTCCACATCGACTGATTTATAACGCTTTGATCGATGCAAGGATCTTCTAAACTGTCTGTTTTTTAGAATGCCAAAATGCTCTATATCCATATAATTATCAGGTTCACTGTATTCGACTGGCATCTGAACGTTATGGCTTTTTTTCATTTCAAAGCGTTAATTATAATGTCGATTATGGAAGCAGCTTTATTTTCTGTTAAATAGTAGGATTCCATTAGCGAGGGAGTATGACGACGGTGTGCGGATTAATGGGGAAAAGGCGGGGGTGGAGGAAATGGGGAGGGCTTGTGATATTTGAATAATGCCCTGTAATTGCTGGTTCAGGATGATATATGTGCTTTTTTGGAACTTTAATATATTTGTATGTTTCTTTTACATCGGTATGGGGGATTATGTTTATATATATTGTATCATTATTAAGTGAAAAGTGTGTGGTCGACCCAATCAATTACGTAACTTCTTAATCTTTTCATTCACGTACTTTTAAAGGGTGTCCATAGCGCTTTATTACGTTGTCAATCCTGGGCATCACGTTTCACATCACTCCGAGTTTTGCCGATAGTTTTGCCGAGTTAGACGCCAATACTAGCTCGGAGGGCGACAGTTACTCTTAATTGTAAGTTTCAGTCTACAGACTTTTAAGAATAGGGGTACAGAATTACAGCTAATCAATAGTATTTTGCATTACGTTATTTATTGTTTTTAAGCTTCTTTAAAAAAGATACTGCGTCTGTATCCTTTTCATATTTATATTTTGTAGCATTAAATGAATTAGATGAAGGCTCGTGATCAAAAGTAATTTGGTGTAAGTTCATCGCCAACTGATGGATTAGCTGTGCTTGGACTTAAATAATTTAACAAGAGGTTTGTGTATTCTTGAGTTTACGGTATGAGTTAACTTAATTAATATTGGAAAATTATTTAATTTCATAATTTTGAATCACTAGTAACAAGAAGGGTAAATGTCTGGATAATTATTGCACATATTATGAAATTACTGTGATAGAATCATTAGATATATGTGGAAGTAAAATATAGATTTAAGATGAAAATAATTGAATGAAAATCAATAGCCTATATCAGTCCACTGCTGGATATAAGTATTATCAATGCGCTTATCATTAGAGGTAATGCCCATAATTGCCACGCTGGGCAGGCGGGGTTTGTTGTTGGGTTTCGCGATATGTAGCTTTTCGCACCAATGACGCTGCTACCCGTCACTAGTATGTGGCATTTTTGCTGCGCGATTTTCAACACCATTGCGGTCGCTCTCGACAAGCGACCGGGAATCGAACCCAGGTGGTCACCGTGGTCTGCCGCGCCGTCAAAAACCACAAACCTCGTGATTAATACAAATAAATAGGGCGTAGACGGAGAGTGTATATTTAATTAACTTTTCAAATTTTTTATTATATGATTCTGAAAGATATTCATTTGGAATATTGTTATAGTGAGAAAGATCGTTTATTATAATTATTTTTTAATTATGCATAGTAAACAGCATGAAGTGCATATCTCATTTGTTACGATATGTTTACTTTGATTGGGAATCAATTTTTGAATATTAATTTCCTATATAATATAATAAATACGTCGAAAAATAATTTGATTCGGGATACTTCGTAAGCACAGCATCTGTGTAAGAAATATATTTAATTAAATTATTTACCTTAATCGGGCGAGCAACATTTCTTTCATGCATCTTGCCTATTTACTATTTTATTGGTTTCACATCAAAAAAGGCATAAAAACAGCTGTATGGTCTTCTTATAACGTAAAAACGCTCATACAACACCTATACAGTATGTAGCAACTCATATTTGCTTTGTTTTCCGTGTTTAAGAATCATCTCAAATTAAATTATTTTTCCTAATCGGATGAGCAACATTTCTTTCATGTATCTTGTCTATTTACTTCGATATTTGTTTCATACTGAAAATAGGATACCAAAACGACTCTGCGGCGTACAGCGTAATCTTATAATATGAAAACACTTATACAGAAGCTATACAGTATATAGCAACTCGTATCTGCTCTGTCTTGTGTATTTAAGAAGCATGTTAAATTAAATTATTTACCTTAATCGGGCGAGCAATATTTCTTTCACGTGTCGTATCTATTCACTTCGCCATTTGTTTCATACTAACAATAGGATATCAAAACGACTCTACGGCGTACAGCATAATCTTATAATATGAAAATACTTATACAAAAACTATACAGTATATAGCAATTCGTATCTGCTCTGTCTTGTGTGTTTAAGAAGTATGTCAAATTAAATTATTTACTTTAATCGGGCGAGCAATATTTCTTTCACGCGTCGTGTCTATTCACTTCGCCATTTGTTTCATACTAACAATAGGATATCAAAACGACTCTACGGCGTACAGCGTAATCTTATAATATGAAAACACTTATACAACAGCTATACAGTATATAGCAACTCGTATCTGCTCTGTCTTGTGTGTTTAAGAAGTATGTCAAATTAAATTATTTACTTTAATCGGGTGAGCAATATTTCTTTTACGCATCGTGCCTATTTACTTCGCTATTTGTTTAATACTGAAAATAAGATATCAAAACGACTCTACGGCGTACAGCGTAATCTTATAATATGAAAACACTTATACAACAGCTGTACAGTATATAGCAACTCGTATCTGCTCCGTCTTGTGTGTTTAAGAAGTATGTCAAATTAAATTATTTACTTTAATCGGGTGAGCAATATTTCTTTTACGCATCGTGCCTATTTACTTCGCTATTTGTTTCATACTGAAAATAAGATATCAAAACGACTCTACGGCGTACAGCGTAATCTTATAATATGAAAACACTTATACAACAGCTGTACAGTATATAGCAACTCGTATCTGCTCCGTCTTGTGTGTTTAAGAAGCATATCAAATTAAATTATTTACTTTAATCGGGCGAGCAATATTTCTTTCACGCGTCGTGTCTATTCACTTCGCCATTTGTTTCATACTAACAATAGGATATCAAAACGACTCTACGGCGTACAGCATAATCTTATAATATGAAAATACTTATACAACAGCTATACAGTATATAGCAACTCGTATCTGCTCTGTCTTGTGTGTTTAAGAAGTATGTCAAATTAAATTATTTACTTTAATCGGGTGAGCAATATTTCTTTTACGCATCGTGCCTATTTACTTCGCTATTTGTTAAATACTGAAAATAAGATATCAAAACGACTCTACGGCGTACAGCGTAATCTTATAATATGAAAACACTTATACAACAGCTGTACAGTATATAGCAACTCGTATCTGCTCCGTCTTGTGTGTTTAAGAAGTATGTCAAATTAAATTATTTACTTTAATCGGGTGAGCAATATTTCTTTTACGCATCGTGCCTATTTACTTCGCTATTTGTTTCATACTGAAAATAAGATATCAAAACGACTCTACGGCGTACAGCGTATTCTTATAATATGAAAACACTTATACAACAGCTATACAGTATATAGCAACTCGTATCTGCTCCGTCTTGTGTGTTTAAGAAGCATGTCAAATTAAATTATTTACTTTAATCGGGCGAGCAATATTTCTTTCACGCGTCGTGCTCTATTTACTCCGCTAATTATTTCATACTGAAAATAGGATATCAAAATGACTGTACGGCGTGAAGCATAGTCTTATAACATAAAAATATTTATAACAATTATTAACTATATCTAACGCTATATAATATTATTATAAATAGCCAAATGGATTTATTTCACATCCTGAAATATTTTTATCGATTGTTGGGTTGTCTGCAATGTTTGATAGGTTAAATTTTTATAATTAATGGTATAAATAATGGTTTATCAGGCATAAACCGTTATAATTTCGAAATCATTACAACTACAGTTATAATGGTTTAAAAATTTAAACCAGAAATACCATTTGAATACTATAAACTATACGATAGTGGTAGTTCGTTATCGGATAGTTCGTTATCGTACGGATAGTGCAAGTTGTTTAGTACTCTAGAAAAAAGAAGGAACAAAATTTTCCTTTTCGTAAAATTAGCATATAGATGATGATAAATTAATAAACGAAATATTTGCATGTACATTATTATCTTACCTGAAACAGACCATATCCAGAATGACCGTTATTGTGATGGAGTAAATGATCGGTTCGACTACCGCTCTCGTTCTCGATTAAGCAAACCCCTGCAATGTGATAAATAAAGACGATATGTTAATTGATTATATGGATCAGTTTTAGGTTATGAGACATTATTTGATATATCAAATCGATGTTTTGGAAAAGGAACGTGATACCATTTCCTAAGCAAACCTAAATAATTCCTAATAAATTAACAAATCGTCGTTGTTTATTACCTGCAAGGTAATAAACAACGACGATTTGTTAATTTATTATATCGGTCACTTGCATGTTATGAGACGTTATTCTATATATCAAATCGATGTTTTGGAAAAGGAACGTGATACTATTTCCTAAGTAAATCCCTGCAAGGTAATAAATAATTACGATATGTTTATTGATTATATGGATCACTAGCAGATTATGAGATGTTATTTGATATATTAAATCGATGTTTTGGAAAAGGAAAGTGATACCATTTTCTAAGCAAACTCTTGCAAGTCAATAAATAACGACGATATGTTAATTGATTATATGGGTCACTTTTATGGAACATTATTTGATATATAAAATTATGTTTTGGGAAAGAACGTGTTATCATTTCCTAAGCAAACCTCTGCGAAGTAATAAATAATGGCGATATGTTGTTTGATTATGTGTATCAATTTCAGGTTATGACACATTATTTGATATTTTAAATCGATGTTTTAGAAAAGAAACGTGATTACGTTTCCTCAAGGTAATAAATAATAATGATATAGTAATTGATTATATGGGTCACTTTTAAGTAATGAGACATTATTTCATATATCAAATCGATGTTTTGGAAAAGGAACGTCATACTATTCATATCAATTGCTATAATATTACTTTAAGCACACTTTCCCTATCGTGTTATTTTTGTATTTGCTATCAACATTAAAGAGCTGTCAAACAGGAGTATCATTCGCACTACTCGAATTAGTAATTAAGTATTTATAGTAATATAGAAATGGAACCTATAAGCAATTATATGTATTTAAGGGTACACAGAATTTAAATTAGAATATTTACAAACATTATTTTTTTACAACTTCAATATATATTGAATACTACAATTCGAGTCTGCCAGCATAAAACTACAGAGCCCGAAATGGATCGAGTTACTACTATTGTACATAACTATGTCAACGGAGGAAACTACGTCGTCTATAGAAATGTATGTCAGTGTATATTATAGATATTTATTTAATTGTCCAGCTTCTATTACTAACAGTAGTGATATTTTACCATTAGGTCGTCGAGTAATATTTTTTTTTACAGTCAAACCGGCGTATTTCGTTAGTTGGTTCAGTTATGTATGGCAATGATATATAAGAGAGAATATATATTTTCAAACAAAAAAATAAAGTTGTGATTAAAAGTTCTAGATACATAGATCGTGGAAAAAGTTCAAGATTATCGTTATTTTACGCTGAATAAATATAATTGGCCTACATTGTAAATATTATTGTGTAGGTAAATTGATAGAGCCGAAAACGGATTTATTTTCCGATATTTTTAATCTAAATCTCCATCAAATCAGCATCTTCCGGGAAAGCAAATTGACCCCTACCCTTTGTACAAAAATAAGGTTACGTCTCGAATTTATCGAAGCGCTGCTAATTAAACGCAGATTGGGTAACTTAAATCGATTTTTATCCCCTTGGGCTGCTTTGACCGCCAATAAAACGGTTGACATGATGGGCTCCATTTGTACTTTATTTTTTATATACCGCCTATAAGTACATCCATCGATATCGTTGGCAGAAAGGATTCAGGGAAAAATTCTTTTGATATTATTTCTGACGAATTTGTGGTCATTCCCAAGGCAATTTCTCTAGGGAATGATGTGGGTATCAATCATTACCGGATAGGATATCGTTCGTTTCTGAAAATTACTTTCGATCTTGTTTGTTGAAATGGGTTTAAACTTGATTCGCCTAGGGATCTTTATAAGAGCTTCTTTGATTATTGACTATTCTGATTATAAGGATATTTATATATTTTGTCGCTTAGTTTTTCTCTCGAGTTTATATGCTTCATTTAATACCGAAAACTATTTGAGTCATAAAGTTTACGATTTCATCTATCTTTATTTCGGAAAATTATTTTCCGGATTATGGTTATGCATTTTGCCATCAGTAGCAGTGGCTTTTATGCGACTAACGTATGATTACAAAAAAAAACCTTTTTTTTCGTTATTTCTTTTAAATGGATAAAGTTTATTTGATACGAAGCGATAGCGAAGATTATTGATATAGATATAAAATTAATTAAATATTAAAATATTTTAATTACTAAATTAATAAATTAATATTTTAAATGTCATTAGTGTATTGTGTATAATATTTTAAATGTTATGTAGCATTAAATTATATTCTTTTATTGTAAGTACTTCAAGATTTTTTTTCAAAATCTTTTTTCGGTTGCACTTAATTTGCTCTTGTTATTATTATGTATTAGAATTAATTTATTTCTTTAGATGTTTAATAAGAACATTTAATCACGTTTATTCTAAACTAGTTGTGCTAAACGACTTCGTTCGGGCGTAATTGGGAAAAAACAATTTTCTCTTGTATGTTGCTCCTGGGTATATACTATTATCATACGAATTTCCTCAAAATCCGTCCAGTAAGTTTTACTTAAACCCTTTGAAATTAACGTACAGACAGACAAAAATTGTAAAAAACTTTTTCTGTTTTCTATTATCATTCTATACGCTAAACTAATCATTTTTCAAAATTATTTTCAATTTACAGAATTAAGACTGTTAAAACTTTATTATATGTATAGATTACGGCTAGTTATTATGTTTTGTTTATAGTTTTACATTGTTGTTTATCTAATAAAAATACTGGTTTAGCACTTAAAATGTTAGTTCTCTTATAATGGATTTTCTTTCCCTTTTGCAGAGAATTTAGGTGTTTAGAAGAAATTCCTTCGGTTTTCGTATAATTCATAGCAGATTAAATTTGCAGCTGATTAAAATCGTTTCACACATTTTTACATATATTGTTTATATTGAGAAACAAATAGCATTACATTTAAATATGTAATACACTTTAAGTACTGTAATTGTTTATGTAAACATTACACGAATTTTTTGACAATTTGAAAATGTTTATGACCGCATTAATGTGTGTATGTGATTGTGTGAAGGTTTACTTGAACGTGTCCTTTTGAATGTAGGTGTGGTATGCACATGTTTATGATGTGTCCTGTGTTTGATAATATCATGATAATTAATTGAAATTTTAAATAGGTGATTTCTCAAAACTTATTTCAATATTTGTCTTTTTAATTTAATTAATAAACTTTCAAGTATTAGCTTGACCATAGGTTTTCGTTTATGATTATGAAGGTTGTTCTTATAAACACAACCGAAAATTAGTTTTCCCGAATGTTACCGACTTGATTTCGCTTAAACTCCAACTTAAACATTATTATACTAATTGTCAAAATTACTACAGTTTTTTATTGTTATAATAACATCGAAACAAATATTCAAAATTATTAGTTTACCAGGATACGATATTTTAATAGCAAGAAAATGGAAAATTAATGTTTCAGAAATGGTAGACACCTGAATAAGTTTCTAGGATAAGAAATAATTGGTAATTGTATCTTAATTGTGAGTATAAATATTAAATATATTTTTTAGGTTAGAGCTGCGTTATGAATTAAAGTAAGGTACACATGCTTATCCATTCAAGTTACTTATCCAAACAGCTACTTACAAGTGGGTATCAGACTCCGTGGAAAATTATAGCGCAGCAGTTCTCTAGATAGCTGACACCTGCTAAATGTTTTGGCGTGACCAGAGTTCAAGGTTACTAGACTTAGGATGACCAGTAGTCCAATGGACCATCTGATGGTTTGCGTTGTAGATAGCATTGTTGATGGTGGTGACTTTGAATAAAATTAGGGTTCTTCTCACTGAAAGAAAGATTTTTTTTATTTCGGAGGTTAACTTTTGTTTATACATAATAATTTTTGTTTATACATTACTAAAGAAAAAAATAAACATTGGAACCGGTTGAACGGTTACGTAATATGACGTAAATAGGTACCTCTAGGTACTTTTATAAAGAGAAATGTATTATTCCAAATTATTTAGAATATAGAAATTAAATAAAAAACTTTGTGTATAAAGACGTAGTGATAATTCAATGGTTTATTATTCGTGATATTGCAATGGAATAAAATTTATAATGTAATATTGAAGGAAAGAAACGCAAAGAATGTCAAAGGGGAGAACGAGTAACCAAATTTAGGAATGATGGAAATATATATATATATATATATATATATATATATATATATATATATATATATATATATATATATTTATATATATTATATATATATATATATATATATATATATAATATATATAAACATATATATATATATATATATATATATATATATATATATATATATATATATATATAATTAATGGTATGAGTTTATGAAAAACATGTTATGAAATCACTTACTACCAGAATATTACACTTTTTTGGAATCTGCTTGAATTGTAGATGTTTTTGAAATAAAGTTTCACAAGGTTGCCATATATATTTTTTAGGCTAGCTTTGTTCAAAAATAATTTTTCAAATTTTGTAATTAAAAAAATGCGCATGTTTCAGGGTTTAATTTTTATGTTGGCGATAATAATGAATGAATAACATCTTCGTTAAGAAGATGAATGTTGTCTTAAAGATCTTGGATGATAAAAAAGCAGAAATAGTAATAATTTAAAAAATTTAAAAAATCATGTCTCTAAAACATATTATGTATATATATATATATATATATATATATATATATATATATATATAATTTATTGTTTCGTATGTATAATACCCCCTCTATCACCGACATTTCATTAGTCCACTCCTAATGGAACAATCTATATAGCTGAATCACTGGAAAAGTAATGTGACGAAATTAATACTCAAAAAAATTATTTCAATGGATACTATAAAAAACAAAAAAGCATAATGACAAAACAATTACAAATTATTTTGCAGAGTAAATGTTGTATATAATACAATAAATTGTATCAAAATAGATTTATCATTCATGAAGTTATTAGTATTCAATTTGCATAATTACAGAAAACTACCCGGAGGTACGTGCTTTAAAGTTACAAACGATTATACGAACAAAATGATTGTTTTCTTTTGGTGTTATTGTAATTTAAAAACAAGTCTTTGCAAAGCTAAACTATGTATATTTTTGCTTTTCTCAGAAGGGAAGAGTTTATGGAGGATACGGATGGTATATCAATACATACGGATGATATGTCAATACATACGGTTGGTTTATCAATACTTACGGATGGTATATCAACTGATTAAAAATAAAAATAAGATAATATTGATATAGCAATAATAGATAATATTTTTAGTCTGATGTTACCGACGAATCTCATTGGTAAACGTAAAATGTACAGTCGCGGTTGGGTTAAGTAATTTCTGGTCAGACACCAGAGTTTTATTCATATATATGTATCTGTTTGTGTATTTGAGTATACATGTAGTTACAAATAATTGTGTTTGTACGTATATAACTCTAAATTAGTTACCCCTCCAAATAAGCTTCAATTAGTTTATTCAGAAATGTGAAATAGATAGACTGTGGTCATAGCAACAAAATAGTTGAGACCAATACATCAATTAAGAAAGGCTTTTAATATTCCCTTTTAGTAACCAACGTGATTAATCGTCACATGGTCCTGAAAAGTTTTGAATTGAGAAGAAAAATTTAATGGAGAATTTTTTTATTTAAAATCATTTAAACATTTCATTCTTTCGAGTAAGAGGAGTTTGTAAGGAAATATTTTTATAACAATGCATAATCACTTGCCCTAGCTTCGAAAGACATGATGTGAGTAGTATTGATAAATTCTAAAATCAAATACCCATAGTCGTAAATACGGTAATAAAATTTGGACGATAAAGGCGACAAGAAAATTATGACACTCCGTTTCAGTTGATAAATAACCTGAATATCATACTTCGGAACCCTTAAGAACGGTAAATAAATTATGTAAGGCCACGTAAAACCGTAATTTTACACCTCATTATTATGTATTATGTAGGTGAAATGGTGCACATAATGTGCCAACTTCGTATATAACGTAACTGATACCAACGTTTACGGTTAACGAATTTGATATTCAGATTCTGTATAATTAAAATTGGTGTAATATAATGCAAAATAATTTAAAGTAGAGATAATTTTCTCGTTTGCTTCAAAAATTAAATTTTTGGACATTTTTTCCGCAAACATTTATAATATTGAGCAAAATTGAAAAGGAATATTTTTTTGTGTACTTGAAGGAATATGGTTGAAAAATAATAATATTTATTGAGGAGAACGGAATCGACGAAATTTTTTGGAAAAAAAGGAAAAAATATTAAGTTCATTTGGCCTTATTTATTGAAGGCGGAGTGGGGGAATAAGTAAGTTGACAAAAAAGTGTTTAAGATCCTGTAAAATGGGGAAGGAGGGATTGGAAACTATATTACACAAACAATATCAGGTGTTATTAAGATGGAAAAATTAAATGCAAATGATGAAATGAGTATTAAACTAGTATGGGCTATCTTTTGAAGAAATAAATATCTGGTAACATGAAAATATAAAAGGTTAATAACAACGTATGTAACGAGGTCGGGATTAAATTAATCTGAGTAATATTTTTGAGAAAGAAATGTCAGGTGTCCTTAAAATATAAAAGTTTAATAAGAAGGCAAATTACGAGGTCAGAATTAAACCAGTCTGAGTAATGTTTTGGGGACAGAAATGTCGAGTGTGGTTAAAATAGAAAAATATAATAAGAACGCAAATGATGAGGTCAAAATTAAACAGATCTGAGTAAAGTTTTGGAGAAAGAAATGTCAGGTGTCCTTAAAATATAAAAGTTTAATAAGAAGGCAAATTAACGAGGTCAGCATTAAATTAGCCTGAGTAATGTTTTGGAGAAAGAAATGTCGATTGTGGTTAAAATAGAAAAACATAATAAGAACGCAAATGATGAGGTCAAAATTAAACAGATCTGAGTAAAGTTTTGGAGAAAGAAATGTCAGGTGTCCTTAAAATATAAAAGTTTAACAAGAAGGCAAATTAACGAGGTCAGCATTAAATTAGCCTGAGTAATGTTTTGGAGAAAGAAATGTCGATTGTGGTTAAAATAGAAAAACATAATAAGAACGCAAATGATGAGGTCAAAATTAAACCGATCTGAGTAAAGTTTTGGAGAAAGAAATGTCAGGTGTGCTTGAAATAGAAAAGTTTAATAAGAATATAAATGACGAGATCAGCGTTAAATCAGCTTGTGTAAAGTTTTGGAGAAATAAATGTCGAGTGTCGTTAAACTAGAAACATCTAATAAAAATGCAAATAATGAGGTCAAATCAAATTGATCTGAATAAAGTTTTGGAGAAAAAAATGTCAGCTATCCTTAAAGTAGAAAAGCTTAACAAGATGTAAAGCTTAACAAGCTTAGCTTAACAATAAGTAAATGACGATGTCAATGATAAACCAGCTTCAGTAAAGTTTTGGAGAAAGAAATGTCAAGTATCATTAAAACAGAGAAGCTTAATAAGAATATAAATGACGAGGCCAGAATTAAAGCAGCCTAAATAATGTTTTGTGGAAAGACATGTGGTGTGTCACTAAAATAGATATACCTGATAGGAATGCAAATGATGAATTGAAAATTAAACTGATCTGAGTAAACTTTGAAGAAAGAAATATTAGGTGTCCTTAAAATAGAAAAACTTTATGACAATGTTAATGATGAGATAAGGGTTAAACCAGTTTAAGCAAAATGTGGTTAAATAGAAGAGATTAATAAGAACGCAAGTGATGAAGTCAAAATTAAACCGATCTAAGTCAATTTCTTGAGTAAGCAATGTCTGGTGTTAATAAAATAGAAAAAACTAATAAAACGTAAATTTATACTAAAAGTTTTATTGGTAACGGTAAAATTTATGCTTACCATAACTTTATTTTGTTACATTATTATTGGCCTTAAATTTTTAATATTCAAATCTTTTTTCCCAGGTAAATCCCGGTTAAAATAGTAAAGTATAAGAAAGGAAGATTTTCATAGGTGCTTACACAGACTTTATGATCTTGTTTGGTTAGGTGTAGGTATAAGGTATAAGAGTTTGTGGTAACTCACAGGCTGTAAAGGGCGGTCGTAGTGCCATAGTAATAATTAAGTTCCTTTTTAGGGTTTCGTACCTCAAAAGGGAAAAAGGAACCCTTACAAGATCACTCGTTGTCCGTTTGTTGATGTGTCAAAACTTTTTCTCAGAAATGCCTGGAGTTTGAAATTAATATCAAATACTTAAGTCTACGATCCCTTGCAGCTGTAAAAAAATCAAGTTTCTAAGTCAACATAATCAGCAAGAACCCTAAAAATATTTTGACATTCGCAAATGAAGTAAAACCGAGTATTTCCCGTTAACCTAGAATCATGAAATTTGGCAAGAAGCAAGGTCTTAATAGTACAAGTAAAGAAAAAAATCCGGAAATTGTTAATTTGTAGTTAAATCTCTTAAATTTTTTTTTTAAATACGCGCCTGTGAAAGATATAGTAGTCAATGTTTTCGTTCTAAAAATTAAAATGTTGTTAACAGTTTAATAGAAATAGTATGTACCATTAAATGTTTATAAATGCCCAAAATGAGCACGTAACCCTTATAGTGTGAGTCCCCCTTGACAGGTTTTTGGAATCCAGAAATCTTTTCAGAAGTTAACAGAATATTACAAATTTTTAAATTTAAAATTGTAATGGAATGTGAAGTAGAGAGGTAACACTCTTGTGTATTTTATATGCCTCTATTTATGTATGTATATTTAAAATCGACTTTCTAACTCCTGGTTAAAGTGCGAGTTCCACTTGTGTTTGACAAGTTTTTCGAATCCAGAAACCTTTTCAGAATTTAACAGAATATTACAAATTTTTAAATTTAAAATTCTAATGGAATGTGAAATAGAGAGGTAACAGTCTTATGTGTTTTATATGCCTTCATTTATGTATGTATATTTAAAACCGACTTTCTACATCCTGTTTAAACATTTATGTAGATATACAATACTTTCCTTTTCGTGGCTTAGTTGATAAATACTAGTAACTATGTATATAACTGTAAGTAAAGAAGATTAAAGTATTGAAAGAGGTTGTCGAATGAGCCAATACAAGTGAATAATAAGAAACAAACATTTCGAATTTTTGTATTACGTACATCTTTAAATAACGATATATGATCGAAGTACTGAAGAACATTTTTAATTCATATGAGGTAGTTACCGAATACAAGAAAAACCTAGAAGAAAGCAGTTGTAAAATGTAGAGATGATTTTAAAAGTTTACGATTTAACAACTGGAGAAATATTCAAAATTGTTATAAATGGGAGATAATCCTGAAGCAGGATTAGGTCTTCAATGGAATATTATTTCAGAAGGGGAACATATGTGTATTTATTTTATTAAGTTCGATAACTCGAGAACTTAATTTTTGTCTGAATTTTCAAATTTATTTCTAGGTTTATTTTTAATACTACTATAATCATCTATAATATTTGCAACTTACGTTTTACATGTGATTTCATTTTAATATTCGAGTTTAATTTATCATTAAGTTCGTACATTGTAAATTTTATATTTAAGAAATTGTGTTTTTGTTGCTTGATACATTTAGATTTTCTTTTCATTAATTTCTAAATCTAGAGGCTGCTGTTTTATATTTAGAATTTGCTATGAGAGTGAAATAAATAGATTTATCCAAATATTCTATTTACGATCTAGCTATTTCATCTTTGGTACAAAACAAAGTATCCAGAAAGTAGGGAAATACATAATGACACTGGAAACAAGTAAGTTTCCAGTGTTATTAAACAAATTCGTTTTGGCATTGTCGTAGCTGGGTAAAAATTACCACTTTTGTTTAATAGGACGCCGACGCTTCACAATTAAGCTAATAATTATTTTGCATTATCTCAACTCTTCTGGGAGCTTTAATATACGTGCTTAATTACCTTTTATGATGACAGCGAAGAAAAATTCTCTTCGTCAATTAAGTAAACTGTTAAATTTTGATGGTTATACCAGTTTTATTACTTATGATATTATGTTTGGAAGGTTGGAGTAATATATCATTATTCTTACTTAATTCACCTTTTTATAATACGTAAGTATTCACAGACATATTTAAAATATCAGATCGCAACGCTGAGTGACTGTTGAGTAGACGGTCGTGTAAATGAGAATTTTGTTATTATTTTCTACCCTCGTACGATAGTACAGACACTTTTTTGAAATGACTATTTATAATAACGGTAAAACAAATTAATTAAAATTTAACTCTTTACTAATCCATATAGGTACTTTGCTTGAAAACGTCATTTGTTTTTACTAATCGGCGGAAAATTGAAAATAGTTTGCTTCGATATTAAGATGAATTCAACAGAACATTTTCATTCGATGGCTTTTTGTGGCTTCGTAGTGATCTCAATTAGCAACAAAGTTACGATCTACTTCGATTGGCATTTTATAATGAAGCTCCGTATCGCGCTACTGTTTGCAACAGGTTTAACGAGTTCAAACGTGGTCGTATCACTCTCAGTGATGATCTGTGCGAGGGACGTCCCTCAACAGCGGCAACTAAAGATAACATCAATGCTGTTTGGCTCATGATGAAGACTGATAAAAGAGTTGATTGGTTAATCAGGGCCAGTTTATGCTTTGGTATGAGTCAAGTAGAGAAAATTCTACATCAAAATTTAAGCATTAGGAAGCTTAGTTCTAGGTGGATAACTCGAGATCAAAGACATCGTTGGGTTTGTTTCGTGTCACGAAATATTAAAAAAAAATCATCCCAGGTCATTCATATACTGTATTCGATATTGTCATGGATGGTAAAAGCTTGATCTACTGTTACGAATTCAAAATTAAGAGACAGTCTTCGCAATCGAACAAAGGTGAAGAAAGGAAAAAGTGCTGGAACAATTGGTTGTTCTTCGGACAGATGGGTTATTATGTAATGATTGTTCTAGAAAATAAAAGAATCGTTATCGCTGACTGATATACCAGTAATTGTTTGCCTGATGTGTTGTCAAAAGTTTGAGAGCAACGCTCTGGAGTAAAATCTTCCTTAATCACGATAACACCTCCGGTTTTCTGCCGCCTTTGTCCTCTCTCTTCACACTCACCCAAATGTTTCACTGATTATTTGAATATTGAAATTAGGAAATAAAAGGTAAACTTTATGGAATACGATTCCCAGACGTCAAAAAAGTGGAGGCAAAGAGACGCCCAATGAAGAAAAGGTGGGTCAATTTCTTTTCTTAGTGGCTCCATCAAATCAAATAATGTATAGCGTATTATGGAGACCATTTTGAAAAACGATAAATAAATTACGAACTTCCACTTGACTAGATTTCTGATTTTCTAAAAAAATTGAGTGTTACTCTTGTATTTATATTTTGAAACCAGTTTTTCTGTTTACATATCGAATATTTAAGAGTTATAAAAATTGTATTACGCAAAAATATCGCTTTTAGGAGACAAAAGGAATCTTTCTGTAGTAATTAATCACGGTGTATTAATTTCTGAATCTGTCTTTGTAGTAATTAATCACGGTGTATTAATTTCTGAAACCAATATTGGTGCAGTAGAAAAGGAACATCAAAGCAGTAAATGCTTAGCATCAAAGCAGTAAATACTTTGTGAAATTGGTTGAGAAACTAGGCTATATTAAGTGTCATTGAACAAACGAATAAAGGTTTTATTGTAGTTTGCGTTCAAGGAATGAATACAAAAGCACTGTACTAAAAAGAGTTAAGTTTTAGATGGATAAAAGTAAAAATAAATTTTAAATACTTAGGAATAAAACAACGATTGGGAAAACATTCTACTTTGTGGTGTTTTTATGGAACCCGACATAGATAGGCAGATTCTTTGTAATTACTTACTAATGGAATAGTCGTGACCCCAACAAGATTTGAACATAACAGTATAAACTCTTGCTTATACTGACTGATCGGCTGTAAAGTGTTAGTAGTCGATTAGTTGCTCAGTATTATATTATTTAAAGCATAACGTACCGTGTTCTTTTTCTTCATAGCTACTTTTTATTGTAATATTCCCAGAGTGTAATGATTTTCGGAATTACACATTGAATTTGAAAAATTTAAATCAATTGGATGGCGACAACGTAATGTTGATACATTTTCATGTATACACAATAATGATTAAAATAATGACGTAACTTCTAATTTTAGAGGCAACTTTACACTTAAACACCGATGTCAAACGAAGGCTGATAAAATTGAAAATCGGAAAATTTAATATTTACTTACTTAGAGATACTCTTTTGAACTTCATTTTTGCAATTTCAATTAGAATTCCACCTTTATTTTTCTTAAAATAGCAACGAGTGTAGGGGTCCCAATTGATCGTTTCTTATTAGGGTAGAAGTTAGAAATTATTTACTAGTGATATTTGTGTATATCAAATGGTATAACGTAACTAGCGGAGTTATTGGTCTAATTTATATATTGATTTCTCTCTTTGTATCCTCAGAGATCAATAATTAAAGGAAGTGCTAAAATGAACGGTGTTGATTCAAAATAATCAAATGTTATGCACAAAAAGCCCATAAGGAAATCAACAAAAGATGCTCTAATTTAGTTTCACTTACAGAGACATTGTGAATGAAATAACTCATTTCAATTTCTAGACAGCTTAGCGAGAGGCGGAAGCTCCACCATACCGACGCAGGCGCCCTCTTAAAGTCGATTAGCGAAATGAGTTGAGGGCTGGCAATGTGTAACTGTATCCAGAGTTGACGTAACATGAGAGAAATAGGATTACCATAAAGCATCAGAACGCGGGACAAATTTTTAGAGTTGTTTAGTTAATAAGTAAAACCTGATAGGTACTAGTAGAACTCTATTTAGAAGCTTTTCGTATATATTAAAAACTTGAACATTTAAAAATGCGTAGTATTTTTTTTTAATTTGCAAATGATACTAATTATTTTTACTGCGTAAATAGTATGGTTTTACAGGCGGAAGAAAAACGGATGAAGAAAACGAATTTTCCTAAACGATAAGATATATAAATTTAAAATTATCTGTAGTAGTAAAGATTAAAATGGTTTAACTGTGTAACGAATTCAAATCAATAAGTGAAAAACTAAAAAAAAATCAGTAACATGTTAGTACAGCATGCATCTTTACACTATTTACAAAAGTTAATAAGTTTTCGCAGCGTAAATAAATTGTTACTATTTTTTCATAGGCGTAAATCTTTTTCATGAAAAGCAAAAGAAAAAGACGACTTTTCCTAATCGATATGAAATAACAAGGTTAAGTATATTTGTTAAGCTTAAATTGGATTAACTATATTGATTTTAATTTTTAGGTTTTAATTTTATGTATTTTAGAAGATAGGAGATGGAGAAAGGAGGATGGAAGGAGGAGTTGTGTTGTTTGACACTCTTTTTTGAAACAAGTAATAGTAAACTATTCGTACAGTGTGCACGAACAGGTGTAACAAAGAACGGGTCTATTATTCATACAGGCGATTCTATGCATCAAACTTGAATAGTATATTTGCAATGTGTTTCTGTATTTTTTTCATCAGAATCGCAACCTTTTTTTGGGAATAGTTCCTGACAATTTCTGCTTAGTTCACTTTTACATGTCGCCCGGAAAAAAACAGCCTTAAACTTGTGTCCTTCCCTAACTTTGGATTTTAAATTTACATAATTAGTTTTGTATAGTAATAATTCATTTATTTAATACGATTTTGGAAACATCGACCCATCGCAACTCATCCCCCTCTTCGATTCGTGATTTTAAAATAAAAATCTTGGGTATTCTTTTTATTTTGCAACAACTTTCTCAATGTATTTGCGAAAAGGTGGTGTAAGTTGAGGAAAGAGTTTACTTTGGAAATAAATAAATAATCTCTGCAATATCATTTATGGTTTTGAAAGCAGGTGGATAGGGGTTGGGGGATAGAGCAAGATGTGACATAGCTGTGATATAGGAACTGGGTTTCTTTAAGACATAAGACATGGGTTTCTTTGAGTCATAAGATGTGATATAGGAACTGGGTTTCTTTAAGACGATCTTTTGTTACGGAATCCTAAAACTGAAATATTTATATAATCAAACATTTATCTAGGATTGTTTGTTACAACTTGTAGCTATTAAATCATTTCATGTAACACTTGAAGTCTAAACATTGGTATAAATATTGTCATCCGAAGGTAATTCTTGAATTTTTTTTATAATATTGGAATAAAAAAATGTTAGATTGTTAATTTAAAATAATAAAAAATTAAACGTTTAATTTTTGTCTTGTATCTGTCTGTATCTAAACTCAAAGAAGTAGTAATGTCTTCATTTAATAGAGTATTAAGAATTTATTTATAATTTGTTTTTCATGAGTGCATTATTTTACACATAAGATTCTATTCTATAAAATAATTAAGTATGAAAATGTAGATACAATTTCGGATCGTCTATACAGTACGTACACCCATTGCTCTTTACTGTTCTGTACCTCAAAAGGAAGAGAACAGAACCCTTATAAGATCACTCACAAGTTTGTCTGTAATAGCCATTTATTTCAGAACCTGAATGATGTAGAAACTGGAGTTTAGTATACTGATATAGTGTATCAACCTGCACATATATAAATACTAAAAAATAAACAAATATATTTACAGGGATATTTTTGAGAGAACAACTTACATATACGATTTTTTTTTTCAAAATCTGTAATATATATGTGTCAATCGAAATATCTTCAAAATTCATGGAAAATCTTCTGAGATCTTTTTCCTGTAGTTAAAAAGGGTAGGTGCCTACCTGGCCTTACTGACTAATCTCAAATTTTCAGCTATACAGTCTTCGTCATGACTAATTGTAAGAAGAGACCAAAACTTTTTCCTTATTTGGTTATTATAAGCAATAAGCAATAAATATACGGTTAAATTCAATATCATTGCATATAATAGTAGTAAAATCGATAATAGTTAAAAATGAAATAGCATAATTTTATTCCCGAATTAATTTAAGCTTTAACAAGCCTTAAAGCTCCAATGACACGTATGGTTATGGATAAATAGCAAAAACATAAATGTAAATCAACCATAAAATATATTTCAGTAATTTATTACCTTGAAGTAAAAAGCTACGATGTTGTTATATGTAACGTTAATTGCTTTGAATACGGTGTCCTCAACTTTGTATAGATACAAATAAGCATGGTAAAATAGATATAGTTAAATATGAAATGGCATAATTTTACTTCCCCAATTTAACAAGCCTTAAAGCTCTAATGACACGTGTAGTTATGGATAAATCGCAAAAACATAAATGTAAATCAACCATAAAATATATTTTAGTAATTTATTACCTTAAAGCAAGTAGCTACGATGTTGTTATATGTAACGTTAATTGCTTTGAATACGGTGTCCTCAACTTTGTATAGATACAAATAAGCATGGTAAAATAGAATAGTTAAATATGAAATAGCATAATTTTACTTCCCGAATTTAACAAGCCTTAAATCTCTAATGACACGTGTAGTTATGGATAAATCGCAAAAACATAAATGTAAATCAACCATAAAATATATTTTAGTAATTTATTACCTTAAAGTAAGTAGATACGATGTTGTTATATGTAACGTTAATTCCTTTGAATACGGTGTCCTCAACTTTGTATCGATACAAATAAGCATGGTAAAATAGATATAGTTAAATATGAAATAGCATAATTTTACTTCCCGAATTTAACAAGACTTAAATCTCTAATGACACGTGTAGTTATGGATAAATCGCAAAAACATAAATGTAAATCAACCATAAAATATATTTTAGTAATTTATTACCTTAAAGTAAGTAGATACGATGTTGTTATATGTAACGTTAATTCCTTTGAATACGGTGTCCTCAACTTTGTATAGATACAAATAAGCATGGTAAAATAGATATAGTTAAATATGAAATAGCATAATTTTACTTCCCGAATTTAACAAGACTTAAATCTCTAATGACACGTGTAGTTATGGATAAATCGCAAAAACATAAATGTAAATCAACCATAAAATATATTTTAGTAATTTATTACCTTAAAGTAAGTAGATACGATGTTGTTATATGTAACGTTAATTCCTTTGAATACGGTGTCCTCAACTTTGTATAGATACAAATAAGCATGGTAAGCAAGAATAATTACTGAAATTATATTCACGTGGACGAAATAGCATTCGAGGAATTTTGCTTACGTTTTTTCCAAGAATTCCTTTGACCGTATTTTTCTTTAATCTATTTCATGTATTTATGATATTGATTGTGCGGTATTTTTTCAAGCAATATTGTACACGTGTAATATTATAATGACGAGGAAAATACAAATGACACGTTTCTAACGATCTATTGAAATTATGATTTGAAGAAAATAAATTATATTGGAAACGAAAATATGATAGAGATTATTAATATTTAAGGAAATGTTTTAACACAAAGGCACGTATTTTTTTACAAAATGTAATAAGCTTTCGTAGTTTTTATATAATTCCAAAATACTTCCTCTTATTTAAGCTAAATTAGTTTTTTTTTCAATTTCAGACATAAACCACAACTTTACATTGTTAAATTATTTTTATCGAGTGAATAAAATCGGGTTGTTTTCAAAATATTTCTTTCAAGCAATTGATTTTGTTTATTACAAAATTATGTTTGAGGTTAAATAAAGCGAAGGCTTTAATTAAATAAATTCATAATTATAATAAATAAAATAATTCTATCTTAATGTCACCGTCTTATTTTTTTGCGTTACTATCAACTCGTAAATATGATTTTCTTGGAATTAAATGTCATCTTCCAGAAGTTCTTTAATTAGTCAGTTTTCTCATAGTTCAGATCAAATTATTTGAAATAATTATTTTAGCGGTCCAGTTGGGTTTGATTTTGTCTAAATGACAAATGAAGCAAAAAGTTCTATTTGAATTTCTGAATTACTAAAACGGTCACGTAGGAAATATATCTTGCTTTCTCAAAGGGTTCAAAAACTGAAGAATAAAAAAAAACTTAGGGTAAATGTTATCCTTTTAAAACAGGGAATTGGTTATACCTTTTTGTGATTATATGTTGTAAATTTTCTTCACAGAAAAAATAGTCACAGATGAGTTTTTCATCTCCACAATACTTTATAATGAATCGACCCATACTAGACCGGTACAGTACAATAGGTTATATTATGACTATAGTATATAATCGATTTTCATTTATTTGACAATGCGCAGCAGTACTTATGCTGAATAAATTATATAAAGTATTTTAGCTATCATTGTGAGTTAAATGGTTTATAGAACAATTTTGTTTCTCAGGATTTTGTAACTTATTGTAACCCCAGTGCAACGACTTTATAGATAGTTTCGTTTGTTGTATATGAGCAGGTATAGATAAGTATATGCGCTGTTCGTCATATGCGGTTGACTTGGAGCGGCTTATCCGCGCGAATGGAATCATATAACATAACAATGAAGCCGCTGATTTGGACTAAATCTATAGTATATCGGTGCGAAGTTAAACTCACAAATTAGTCACCACTTTTAATATTGGAATTTTTTTATGTTTATATGCACACAATAACCAATGCGGACTTAATCTATAGTATATCTATGCGAAGTTAGTAACATTAATTGTTCATTATTTTTAATATGGATTTATTTTGTATAAAAGTATACGCACAAAATAATTAATGCGGACTAAATATATAGAATGTCGATGCGAAGTTCGATTCATAAATTGTTCATTAATTTTAATATGGAAATTTTTATGTATACATGCACAAAATAATTAATGCGGACTAAATCTATTATATATCAATGCGAAGTTAGGCTCATAAGTTGTTCACTACTTTTAACATTCGAATTTATATATATATATATATATATATATATATATATATATAACACACAGGATAATCAATGCGGAATAAATTTGTAGTATATCGATGCGAAGTTAGACTCATAAATTGTTCCCTACTTTTAACATGGGAAATTTTATACATATACGCATCAAAATAATTAATGTAGACATATGTATAGGTACACATAAAATAATTAATGCGGACTACATCCCTAGTATTACGGTGCAAAGTTAGATTTACAAATTATTCACTTCTTTTAACATTGGAATTTTTTGTATATAAGCACAAAAGAATTAATGCGGACTAAATCTATAATATGTCTATGTTAAGTTAGACTCGTAAATTGCTCACCACTTTTAACATGGGAATTTTTACGTGTATACGCACAAAATAATTAATGTTAACAAAATTTCTAGTATTTCGGTGTGAAGTTAGATTCATAAAATGTAAACTACTTTTAACATGAGAATTTTTATGTGTGTGCGCACAAAATAGTTAATGCGGACTAAATTTGAAATATTTCGGTGTAAAGCTAGATTAATAAATTATTTACTACTTTTAACATTAGAATTTTTATGTATATACACACAAAGTAACTAATGTAATATTTCGGTGCAAATCTAGACCCATAAATTGTTCACCACAAAATAATTAATGCGGACTAAATCTCTAATATATGGATGCGAAGTTAGATCCATAAATTGCTCACTACTTTTAACATGGAAATTTTTATGTATGTACGCAAAAAATTATTAATGTGGACTAAATCTCTAATATATGGATGCGAAGTTAGACCCATAAATTGCTCACTACTTTTAACATGGACATTTTTATGTATGTACGCAAAAAATAATTAATGTGGACTAAATCTCTAATATATGGATGCGAAGTTAGACCCATAAATTACTCACTACTTTTAACATGGGAATTTTTATGTATGTACGCACAAAATAATTAATGTGGACTAAATCTGTAATATTTCGGTGCGAAGTTAGATTCATCAATTATTCATTACTTTTAACATTGGAATTTTTATGTATGTACGCACAAAATAATTAATGTGGACTAAATCTGTAATATTTCAGTGCGAAGTTAGATTCATAAATTATTCATTACTTTTAACATGGGAATTTTTATGTATGTACGCACAAAATAATTAATGTGTACTAAATCTGTAATATTTTGGTGCGAAGTTAGATTCATAAATTATTCATTAGTTTTAATATGGGAATTTTTATGTATATACGCACAAAATAATTAATGTGGACTAAATCTGTAATATTTCGGTGCGAAGTTAGATTCATAAATTATTCATTACTTTTAACATGGAAATTTTTATGTGTGTACGCACAAACTAATTAATGTGCTTAACCTGAAACTTTGTAAAGAATAAAGGAATTATTGTAATTGTAAACAAATAAAACTCTAATTGTACAATAATATAGTATCGAAATAAAAGTGGCTCAAAAATTTAATTGAAAAAAATATGTGCGAGTGTTTCCAATGGTCAAACTTCTAAATTATAGGAACGGCTGGGGTGAAATTTGATTTTCGAAAATTTTTTACTAATAACTCTAGCAATTTTTTACTTTTCTCTCCTCCCAAAAAATAAATACAAGGATTTTCTTCAAACTTTCCACGATATTAGTATTTTGTAATTAAATATTCATTTATTTTTTCGGTTTTGATTAAGTTATTCAAATTTGATAAGGAAATGTTGTTAAATAAAAGTGAAACAAAATTGCATGGGTTCAAAACAGGGAAGGTGGAGCGAGGTAGGGACGCAGTATGCGGTGCTTCAATAATTATTATTACTACATGAGCTTATCAATGCCAATATAAATATAATATAAAATGAAATTTTTTTGCCACATTATAGAAACGTAAATACAGATTTTGTTCTACCAAATATTATCGCCGCAGCAAGCCGCATACAATTTTTCGCACCGTGTAATGATTATTGGCTATGTTAGATTATAGCATATCGATATGCTCTGTCAAACGATTATAACAATTTTATTAAGATTTCAAATCTATGAAAATTTGTTCGATTTTTAAACTTAATTTTATTGTTATAGTATTCGTTTTTCCAAATGAATTATAATACAATCGTTGTTCATAAAATCTTAAAGGCTCAAAAAGGCTGTTCATAGAGGCTA
Source organism: Druceiella hillmani (assembly GCA_039881145.1). Taxonomy (NCBI): domain Eukaryota; kingdom Metazoa; phylum Arthropoda; class Insecta; order Lepidoptera; family Hepialidae; genus Druceiella; species Druceiella hillmani. Next base: position 10,158,633 of record JAYKKI010000010.1, on the reverse strand, counting down.
TATATATGTTTGTTGCATAATTTTCAGTATTTATCACTTTATTTAAAAAACGAGTCAAAGTTTTACATAATGTGAAATTTACAAAATACTTGATCGCAAAGGGAAAAAAGGGAGGAGGAGGGAAACATTTTATTTTGTTAATTAAAATAATTCTTTGGGAAATAACCTTAAATTTATTTAAACTCTAATATGTTAAAACTATATAAATTTAGGGCAAAAACAAGCTTAAAGATAAAGGCAATAGTCAGTCGATTTTTGTTAGTCATTTTGTTTTTGGAGTTTACTCCTTAAGGATCGATTTTCATATATAGGTATGAAGTTTTACGAGAAGTAAAATCAGAAGTTCAGAGCGTTAAGAAAAGTGTAACCATTAGGTGGCTCCGTGCAATATTTCTGTGTATCTATAGAGTAAGATATATATATATATATATATATATATATATATATATATATTTATATATATGTGTGTGTGTGTATTTGGCATTTCCTTATGGCGTAATCGCAATGACACAGTGTTACACTCATATTCGCATTTTTTATGGCGTAATCGCAATGACGGAGTTTGCTATCGTTCGCTTATATAGAGATGTATTCATGAAATGTCATTCTGTGTGAATATTTGGTGTCTTCTATCCTTGAAAATTAAAAAGTCTCTTAATTTTAACTTCTTAGTCCGACGTTACTAAATGTTTTTAATTTCGTTGTATAAATTTGATCTTGTTCATTTGTGTTTTACTTGAAAATAATTATATTGTCAGCATTTTTTTATTAAAGAATTTTCCATTTATGATATTGATATTTATATTTATTTACAGTGTTACCTATTTCACATATTCGAAGACAATCGTACTTAAGGAGCAAATTCTAGTCGTGCGTCGGGGCTGACACCTACAGTTTTTTTTATATTTTCACTATTAAAAATTTGAAAAATTTTAATTAATTTCTATTTTCTTTATATCACAACAGTGGTCGTGTGTTCCCCCTTTTTTTCTTAATTTGAATGTGATGCAGCCTTAATTGAGTTATACGCTATTATGCATGCAATATCCTCAGAAGTGAAAACAAAATTTTTACAAGAAAAAAATAATTTCTTATTGACAAAATCGAGATTAGGGGTAACAAAGTCTCCTTAGACTTCCTTATAATGAAAGAACGAGTGCGTTTCAGTTCACTGTTGCTCATCGTGCCTTATTCACTTTAATAAAATTTGAAGAGGTTCTAATTTTACGATAACCTCATTGAGTGAACGAAATAAACACCAAACGATGTAAGTGTAAGTCTTTGTATTTTTTATGTGCGTCCAACATCAAAACACGACTCTGTAACGTCCAATTTTAAGTTATCGAATTATTTATGTAACTTTCCTTCTTTTAGTTCGACTTTCTAAATTCTTTAACAGATGAATGTGCCTGAGGTTATTCTATCTTAATTTTAATTTCCGTCAAATTCGCACTGAAGATGTTTGAATTGTATGGTTTTCAAATAGTCGAGTTTCGACTTTGGACGCGCATAACAAATAAAAACACGGATCTAATGCCGTCGTTTGGTACCGTGTTAGAACCGTGATTGCATTAGAACTAGTCTCACTGTATTCACATAATACAATAATTCACACGGCCAGTAATAGTGAGCAGAGACGCGCTCGAAAACATGCTTTGAGTAGTTGAAAACATGCTTTGAGCAGTCGAAAACATGCTTTGAGTAGTCGTGCCTTGAGTAGCGTAATCTTGACAGAGTACATTGGAGACTTAGAGCCTATCTAGCATTGTTTGTTTAATTCTTACCACATCCACGTTAGAGCGTGTAACAACCACGTCAGGTTTTTTATGGTGTTTAATACTATCCGCCCTATAATGCTTTATACGATATCACGTCAAAAAACTAAATTTCGCTAGTGTGAAGAAGAAGTTTCACTTCTAAAGAAGCGGTTTAAAATAGAAATGATTAATACTGAGAGATGTAAAATGTCAAAAATAATGGAAAAATGTAATGTTACTGAAAATGATTTTTTAAGTTTTTATACAAGAGTAAAATTTTCATTAGTCGTTTATAATCTTTTGTGTAGATATGTTTGTATGCAGTATTAAATTTATTCGTAAGTACAGCAATACTTAATCGCTAATGGCAACTAACGCGCATAGTAATGATCGCAATTAAGTAGGCCTCGGAACAAGTGTTCTTTGCTGTATTTTATATCCCCATAAACAATTTATAGACTTCTGCGTATATGAAAATAAACGTATTCCGCTTCATAACAATATTTCAAGTAAGAACCGCAAGTAGCGACGATGAATGTGGTTAATTTCGAAAACTTCAAAGCGTGGCTTATTCTGCGGCGGGCGGCGCTCACTAGACGGAGGCGCGTTGACGCACCTCCTTGATGTCATCCTCTTGCGGCTTATTAGTATACCACAGCTCTGCATTGAGTGATGTAGCTCGCGGTATTACAAACGGGGGATGACGTTCGATTGTTATTTAGTTCAGAGGGATTATTATGTTGTGATCTGCTTATTATGTTATGATTCGTAACTAATTGATATTGTAATACATTTTTAAGTTAATTAGAGGATTTCGTAACAAGAAATTGCATATTATATATATTATACTACTTTGGTATGTATTTTATATAAGCGGCTTTCAATACTAAGTCGCATGTATATGTAACGAAAATACATTAAAAATATTATGAAGGATTTTAAGAATTTTTTTATTGGATACTAATGTCTGGATATATATATATATATATATATATATATATATATATATATATATATATATATATATATATATATATATGTTTATACACACACACGCACACATACATTTTTCCTTTCTAATGTATTTCACTCGTACGAAGCTAATAGAAATACATTAAAGATTCACGTCTACCTTTCTATTCGCTTGTTTAGTTCTGATCCTACTCCAACAGACATTAGGGATCTAATAAAAAAAAGTTTCTTAAAATGCTATATAATACTTTTAATGTGTTTTCGTAAGAGTTATATGAAATTTTAAAATTGTTTTCTGGTTGATTTTTGAACTTAATTTAGCTTAAAACATAACTGGGTCTAAATTCATTCATTTAGGTTGTTTGTAAACGTTTTGAAATTTTTAATTATTAAAATGGAACATCTTATCTGCTATTATTTTGTATGAATTTATTACGAATGTAAGTTTGGTTAAAGTATCCATAAATTAGCTATGTATTTTATTATATGAAGAGTTTGCGGGAATCTAGAGCTAACAAATTCCCTAGCATAGAATAGAAACGGGAAAGCTATTTGCTACGTATCACCCGTGAGTAGTGGTAATGAAGTCAGGTGAAAAATCTCACAGCGGAAAACCTTTACCCATTTGTTTTGTTTTAATTCTTTGACTAGAATGCCTTTATTTGTAATTAATAATATTTTAATGGTTTCGGAGATCCGATGTTAAGTATATCATGACGAATCAAATCATTCAACAGGTAAATTTATTGTAATCTTAATAGCTTTTAGATTAATGTAATGTTGTGATATTTTTCATAACTTAGTTCATAGTAATAACTAAAACCTATACATATAAAATATGGTAATAAGGCTGTGTATGTGAAAGCACTTTTAAATGCCTTTAAACGGACTTTAATGAAATTTGGTAAAAAGACCTTCGAGACTTGGTTAAAGGTAGTTTGGTAAAAAATATCATTACGTTGTATTACAGGATCATTAAGCAGTTTAATAATACATTACTATTTAATTATTTAATGGTGACGTTTGTTTCCTTTAAAATCAATATAATAATAATAGTTGCATATTTTTCCTCCAAATGGCAATACTTATATCATTTAAAATAAAACGTAGTTTTATAATTTTCCGCTAGATGGCAGTATTTGTTTTATTTTTAAAATATAATTGAATAATGTATTTATGTTTATTACAGTATAAAATACCATTACTTTTTATCAAAGTTAAGGTTACTCTATTGGATGTACTTTGGGGGAAAAAGTTTGAAAATATAAAAATGTGTATCGAGTACAATATTTTCTGAGCAAAGAGCGGATAGAATCGCCAGAGTTACATAAATTAGTGTATGCATATGTCGCAAATTTAAAACGATATAAGTAAGTAATCAGTCAGTAATTAAAAATGATAATTGTTAAATTAAATATAGAAATTGATAGGAAATTACCCAATAATTACACGATCACATTTTCATGGGTTGTTTAAAAGTTTTTTTTTAATTTTTCACTTGGAACTGAATAGCAAGACGTAAGGACTTGCACGAGATGAGAAATGTAGATATTAGTGGTTTTACTATAGCACAGTTTGAAAATTTGAAAAAGTGGAACTCAATACACAATATTTTGAAGCTTAACGTTTCATAAACTGGGTGGAACTAAGGTAACATAAAAAGCGTTAAGTTCAGAATAAACGTTAAAGATCATATATAATTAAACTAGAAACGTACTAACAATTAAACAAATAATATAGGAACTAGAAAATGCAACTTGTTATTACTAAAGTGTAGAACAAAATATTTATCCCATTTTGTTATTCTAGTAATATGCCGACCACATTATTTATGTTTTAATATTTGTAACCATGAGTTTAAGTAAAGTAATGAGACACATTGAAATATATTGTCATTTAGTATCGCGCGATATCTTTCGCTATATCAGACTGAAGTGAGACAAGTAATAAAAACCTCTGAATCAAAATAAAAAATCTCTGATCTGAACATAACATAAGTATATTTATAATATCCGGTTTTAATTAGTTAAGAACTTTATAATATGTTTTCCCGACGTTGCTAATTGTCTCACTACAGTTGTATATACCTAGCATAATGGCATCGTTTGATGTATTTTAATGAGTTACATTAGTTTTCTTAAATTCATAGTTATAAATAGTGAAGTGAAACGAAAGTACGTTATCCGTTATCAGAATGAAGAAATGGGGTAAATGTTTGTTCAGTACTTTAGTACAACAAATTTCGGCAAGGTAAATTTTTAAGTTCAGAATCAACTTAGGTTGAGTCTCAACTTAAAAGTTTTATAGATTTCATAATATCATCCCATTTGCTAAATGTCAAGCTTCAAAATATTTTGTAATGTAACTTACCCTTTGTAATTTTTGAACCGTGCGGAGATTTAAAAAAATTTCAAGAAATTTGTATACTAGCATTTAATTAGAACTTTTAAGTAAATTTCTTTCATTTAACTTGAGCGGATTTATATGTAAACGAGACAAAAGTTTTCAGACCCTGAAATTGAAAAATGAAAAATATAAGCTCCTTAACAATTTTATTTGGAACGTCGATCACACAAAAGAGAAACTTTGTATTTTTTTCGCGAAAAATCAAGCTATTTTTTAATAAAGTAGATGCTATTTCTGCGGAACTCTGAACCAAATGAAACAAAATGAAGCTTGCGTGTCTTTGTATTCATTATACATACATGTAATATACTACAAATTGGCGAAAAAACTAAGTAAAATTCGAAAGAGAAATATATCTTTATTTTGTCAAAAATATGTTGAATGTCAGTGTCAGTTAACAGATAATTTTTATCAATTTAGGCACCGGTTACAAATCAAAAAAGGAATCAGTACCGATTATTTTTTGTAATCGCTTCTAAACAGTTATTATTATGTTAGAAAATTTAATTTAATATTAACTTTTTAGACTATTGTTCTTTTTACTCCTTTTTAATAATACTAAAAATATAATATATACGCGTTTATGAAAATAGCTTTTTTATGGTTACATATTTTATATTATTTTTTGCTTCTCCTAGATTGCCTCTCCTGAAGTCTTTGCTTTTTGATATTTTGAAAAATACCGACATTTAAAACAAAAATAAGTACTATTTCTGAATTTCAGGTTCGTTTCTACTAGACCCTTTCTCTAATTTGCAATTAATTTAATCAAACATTTAAATATTATAGCTTATTGAGACATAAAAACTTTAAAAAGCAAGTCAATTTTCTACGTTGGATTAGTATATAAGTTACGTATAATAGACAATTACAAAACATTACTTTATTTTATCGTTTCTGACATATACTTTATAGTACCTATAAGGCTCAATTACATTGTACGTACAAAGTATTAACTTATTCTGCTTTTAAACTACGAGTGTAAGCGACCGTAGACTTCATTTAGTGACGCATCTATACATTACATTCCGCTATCACTGGAATTGCTTTTCCATTCGTTTTCATTACAAATGATGAAAATGAGATTCGTTTTTCCTTTTTTACTTTTCCGTGCACCTGCGCGGTTTTGCTCTTGCTCAGACATAGATAATGTGGCGATGATATGAATAAAAGATGATGGCTATTAATCACTGATCCGATAAGGATTTGCGGGGTGAAGTCTTACATGGTATTTTTTGTGCATGTTTCTTAAAAGTTATGTAAAGTTTGGAAAGGTCTTTTGTGGTCTTTTTATGATGCCTATGTTGCGTAGTTTACAGTATTTCTAGTACTTTTAAAGCATTTCATGAATTTAAGTAATCCATGTGATTTGGTTGTTTCTTACAAACATTTCGCCTTAAATATTGTTGTTGAGAAAAAAATATTTCCTAAGTTAAGTAAGTTTAGTTAAACGCCAATAGTCACAATCGTTTTAAAAAAGTGCGTATTATATAACTCCGTATTTTCTTTCCTTCTGCATATCCAAATATTTTCGTTGTCCTACCATCCGCCAGATGTATGTATATGTATGTACAATCTTGTTATTTACTCAAAATATGCCTAGATAATTGGAAACCTATATGTCAACTTTCAGGTTACACAATATCAGCGTGTTACGTAACATTATGTTTTGGTTATTATTAATTTATTTACATGTTAGATATTGCTTTTGGTGTAGTAAGTTGGCTCTATGTACTTGCGCACATTAAATTTTTTAATTAACATATTAATGTTTAAAATTATTAACATTAAGAACTAATACAAAAAGAAGTACTTGTTAGTTACTTTTTTTATGTAACTTTTCAGTATTACTTCAATAAAGTCATAAAAGATTTTTGCGGGTGGTCAATGTGATATTTATGGAGCAATTACACGTGATTATTTCGTACTTAGGGCGAGAAGTATAGTTATGTTACACAGACACTGTGGTTATTGACGATTATAAAATCGGAAAAGGGTGTAATTACAGCAATTTTCTCAGGTTTAACGATTGTTTTCAAACGTGACCTTATTTGCTGATGGTGTTGAATTCTTGAAGTAAGTTTGACTCATCAACGATCACGTAACGAAAATTTTCCGAAGAAAATTTATAGTTATAAAGTTAAAATTAATATATTTGCGTTACGATATAACAACATGATTTAGCTGATTAGATGATGGAGGATGGGAGTTGTCACGAGAACTTCTCAATTGTAAACAGTAAACCCATCGAGTTTGACTTGCCTCAATGTGCCCTTTGGTTATATATTATGAACTAGAGGGTGTGATGATGAAGGATATAGGTCTTCTTGGGCACTTCCCAATACCTAACAATACATCTAATAAGTTTGAAATCGTTTGGTTGTTGATAAAGGAAGAGGTGGTTTTGGAAACTTCTCACGGGAAACACGGTTTCTCACGGGTTTTGCAACAAATTTACTTGCAACAAATTTATCTTTGTTGCATCTGTATTTAAATAAATAAGTTTGTTGAAGATCTGTTATATTGCATTTCGTATCTTAGTTGAAGATTTAACTGCAAAAAATTAACAATTGTTTTTTTTCTAAAACAATTTTTTCTGAAATACGTGAAGTGATAGTTTAATATTATTAATTATGTCTGACTTTTAGAAGGTTCTTGTTACAATCGTTTGGCGGTTATCGTTGGGATAAGTATTTAATTATGTGCTGATATTGTATTTCTTGGATACTATATTAATTCGATATTTTTAATTCAACCACATAGAACATACAAACAAAACGAAATATGTTAAATAGACGGGCCGTTGCACCGTCGAAAGGTCAATTCACAGAATGCACATCGGGCTGGGGTAAAAAGCGACAGTTGGGTAGTGGCAGACGCTCGGCACGCGGGTCTGTCCCGATATGGCGCGGCTGGCTTTTTGCAGTCGCCAGGGATCGGACGGGTTCGTCCAGTTGCCTTAAATGATTGCCGGGTTAGTTGCGTTAAGTAGGGTTACCATGGTGATATTAGTTATTGAAATAAACGCATCTGCAATTTTTATATTGGTTGTTGGAATAAATGCAACTGCTATTTTTATAGTGTTTGTTGAAATAAACGCAGCTGCAATTTTTATTGTGTTTTTTAAATAAATGGACCTGCAATATTAATAGTAGTTGTTGGGATAAACACGTCTACAATTTTTATAGTGGTTTTTAGAACAAATGCACATATAATTGTTTAATGGTTGTTGGTTAAAAAGCAGCCACAATTTTTATAGTGGTTGTTGGAATATACGCAATTGCAATTTTTATAGGATTTGTTGGAATAAACGCAGCTGCAATTTTTATTGTGTTTTTTTTTAATAAATTAAGCTGCAATATTAATAGTGGTTGTTGAAATAAACACATCTACAATTTTTATAGTGGTTTTTAGAATAAATGCACACATAATTTCTTAATGGTTGTTGGTTTAAACGGAGCTGCAATTTTTTTTATACTGGCGCAAGTTTTAGGTTTAGCGGGTGGCAAAATTTCAAGTATCCATTTTTTTTTCTTACGGATAAACGTTTATCTGTTGTATTGTTATGGATGAGTATGATCCAATTGTATTTTTATTTTCGTTTTTATTTATTCTTTTAAATTTAGTTACAGAACGAATTTCGAAGTATTTGTAAGATGTACAACAACCTAGTTATGAAATTGCAACCATTCTGTAACTAGGTACTATCAAAAGAAAATACTATGGAGGAAGTTACTAAAAAATAAACTACTTAAAGTTGATATTATTTGCATAAAACAAATTTGTAGTATGAACATAAATTATCAGGATATAAGAAGTTATTTATTATAAACCGACTAGATTCGATCCACGATTTTGTCTACTTGGAAAAGAGAAAAAAATGTTAATATATTTTAAAAATAATCTTAGGACTAATGGTATTATCCATTTATTATGTAAATATTTATATTTACTTATGTTAATACTGTTATCCCCAAACGGGTTAATTTTTTAATTACCAAAATTCTGTCTTTAAGATACAGGTTATATGTACAAAAAGTGTTACGAAGATCGGATGCATAGTTGAAGCATGACTGTGAGTCAAACAAGTTTTTAATACGTAAATTACTAGCTACTACCCGCGACGTCATTTCTGTAAAAATAGATTGATGACCGAATTTGATATTATATAGTTATTGTAACAGTATTAACTCAGTTAATATCAGTTATTGTAACCGATACAATAACAGTTATTGTAGCGATGTTAACAACTGTAAATTCGGCGTAGCGGAAATTCGCAGTAAGTACAGGCGTCCTTCAATGATGTGTGCTTTTACACGTGTACCCGTTCGGGTAGACCCAGCTTGCGACGTGCAAAGAATGTGATATGAAATACACCTTTATTTTGTTATTTTTTAGCATACCTTTTATTTAGTGAAATTTTTAGTTTCTTTATATTTAGTAAAAAATATATACGTATCAATAAGTTTTATTTTTCCTTCATTTCCAAATAATAAAATTATCTGCCGTGTTGGGACTAGTGCCAACGGTATCCTGATATAGCGCGCAGACTTGATGGAGTGTTGAATACATAAATTTTGGTATTTAACAATATTTTGAAAAGAAATTTATTGTTTTAGCTTTTGTATTTTTTTGTATTTATATTTTTTTAATTTGAAAGTTGTTGGGAACAGTTGACGCGTCTAATCTGTTTGTTACATCTGATTACGCGCATTTTTTGCTAGTAACGGCACTGCTTGGAGTATTCGCCATATTATATATTGTGATAACGTTACATATCATATGTCCTGTTTGGAATATGATGTAATATTTTACTTATTTTATTTTTTATTTTATATATTCTTATTTTTTATTTTTAGTATAATACTTTAATCGTAAAAATTTAACAAAATGACAAATTCTCTCTATTTTACTTATTTTATTTTTTATTTTACATATTCTTATTTTTTATTTTTAGTATAATACTTTAATCGTAAAAATTTAACAAAATGACAAATTCTCTCTTTTTTACTTATTTTATTTTTTATTTTATATATTCTTATTTTTTATTTTTAGTATAATACTTTAATCGTAAAAATTTAACAAAATGACAAATTCTCTCTTTTTTACTTATTTTATTTTTTATTTTACATATTCTTATTTTTTATTTTTAGTATAATACTTTAATCGTAAAAATTTAACAAAATGACAAATTCTCTCTTTTTTACTTATTTTATTTTTTATTTTATATATTCTTATTTTTTATTTTTAGTATAATACTTTAATCGTAAAAATTTAACAAAATGACAAATTCTCTCTATTTTACTTATTTTATTTTTTATTTTACATATTCTTATTTTTTATTTTTAGTATAATACTTTAATCGTAAAAATTTAACAAAATGACAAATTCTCTCTTGCACTTATAATATTAGTGTGGATAATTTAGGACCTATACTGTGGTTAGAAATCACTGTATGACGATTTAAAATATTTATACATACGTACATGTTGAAATTACCGCATATCACAAGTAGGACAAATATATTAGATCAACTGAAGAAGATTTTAGCAATCAATAATTCACAATTTTACTCTTGTAAATAAAATTTAAAATTAATTTGAGTAAAAGTATGTATTCAACCATACTCATAGAATAAATTTCTTCGTTTTCTCCTTGTATTTTTTGTATTTGAATATTTGTATTTCAAAGTTGTAAGTGGGCGCGCGTTTCCCTGGATGAAAAGTGAATTATTTTTTTGATATTGAATACTGGTGTTATTAATATTGAATATATTTAGGTGTTTCATGAGATTAGATATATAAGACCTGTGGAGCATTAAGTTATCCTAATGTACTTTACAAGGTATAAATCAACAATTTTAAATCGTAATTTTGAAATTACTGTAATACTATTAATTTGAATTAATTAAAGTTACTGATATTTTAAAGATTATATGAATGCGGTTTTAATTTGTTAACGTGGTTAGCTCACAATTCTAATTGTTATGAATTAAATAAATATCTATACTTATATATCTTACTATCTACTATCTATATTTTATATTTCTAATAACAATTAGGTAGCAAAGTAAGCAGATAATCTTGTGAGAACATTTTTTGTAATGGTTTTTTGTTTGTTGTTCCTGAAGGGAATTGTTTTACTTCTCTTTTTTAGCGTTGATGACAAATAATTTTACATCATAAATATTTATGTTGATTGCATTTTTTATATAATTTACTTGAGCACTTGACATCAGGGTCTAAAGTTTATATCATATGGTTACCCTAAATTCGACTCCTAGAGCTTTTTGCGTGCTGATGATGTTGACCGCGTATCGAAGGAATGAAAGGTGGTCAGATACAAGTTGATCGATTTTAATGACGGAGCTTATATCGAGTTATCGCAATTAGTGAGTTTTTTGGGCGTAGTCCAGATCATTAGTTACGTGTTCGACAACCGAAGGTTTCGTGTCGCTGCGCACATTGCGTGGAGGGTTGAAATATTCTCGTTGCTTTGGAATGTGGTTGTGATGAGTGACTGATGTGGGAAATTTTATTTAGATTGTATATACTCGGAAACTAATTTTGAGATATGAGGAGAAACTAATTTTGAGGAATGAGAAAAACTGAAGACGTGCGTAATGAATTAAGGGAGAGAAAGAGAGAGAGAGAGAGAGAGAGAGAGAGAGAGGGATAGAGAAAGAGAGAGAGAGCGTTTAAGTGCAAGTCGGTCGTAACATTTTAATATGACACATATGTATTTGTAATTCATGGGACGTGATATTGGTATATTATTTATACATTTTTAGAAGTGACAACATATAGGATCTTGATAACTAGAAAAATAATTAATATGTGTGTCACCGAACCGAAGGTTTCGTGTCGCTGCGCACATTGCGTGGAGGGTTGAAATATTCTCGTTGCTTTGGAATGTGGTTGTTATGAGTGACTGATGTGGGAAATTTTATTTAGATTGTGTATACGCGAAAAGTAATTTTGAGATATGAGGAGAAACTAATTTTGAGGAGTGAGAAAAACTGGAGACGTGCGTAATGAATTAAGGGAGAGAAAGAGAGGGATAGAGAAAGAGAGAGAGAGCGTCTAAGTGCAAGTCGGTCGGAACATTTTAATATGACACATATATATTTGTAATTCATGGAACGTGATAAAGTGAAGAAGTGACAACATATAGGATCTTGATAATTAGAAAAATAATTAATTCTGTATTACTCATAATTATCAAACTATTATAGTTGGACGTAAATTTAGTATTTATTTTTAAAATCTTTATTAGATGTGGAGCGAAACAGTTTATTTGTTTATTCACGTAGATTCGGAAACCAGACGTCCGATTTCAAAAATTATTTTTTTATTAGAAAGCCTTTTTAGCACGAGTATGATTATACCACCACAATGTAATTCATAGGGGCAAAGCAACGATAAATAACGTAGTAAGTTGGGAATTATTGATTGACTCATCATCCTAAGTATTCCCGTCGATATACTCCCGAGTATGACAACCGATATTGTTTGGCGAACGGCACCGAGATGTTTAGTGACAGCATAATTAAGAATCATTTCTACGTGTTTGAAACCGTGGGGCGCAGCTATTGTATATATGGAAAATAGACCAGGTATAATGCACTTAGGATATTAAGATGTACCAGAAAACAAAAGAGATCCTAAAATAGCAATTTGAAGAGTTTCCTATTTTTTAAAAGTAAGTTTATTTCTGATTTGAAGAGATTTTTTAAGAGCACAGGCAGAAACACTTTGTTGCTCGTCCTTTGACTGTTTGGGCGTGTCCTTGAAATAAAGTTCGACTTAATTTTTAACATCATTTTCGGTTTTGTTACGTTTCATTTTAAACATCATTTTACTTAATTGGATTTTTAAACATAATTTTACTTAGTTGGACTTAATTTTAAACATCATTTTCGGTTTTGTTACGTTTCATTTTAAACATCATTTTACTTAATTGAGTTTTTAAACATAATTTTACTTAGTTGGACTTAATTTTTAACATCATTTTCGGTTGTGTTACGTTTAATTTTAAACATCGTTTTACTTAATTGGATTTTTAAACATAATTTTACTTAGTTGGACTTAATTTTAAACATCATTTTAGGTTTTGTTTCGTTTTAAAAGTGGGTTTATTTCTGATTTGAAGATATGTTTTAAGAGAACAGGCAGAAACACTTTTTTATTCGATCTTTGACTGTTTGGGTGTCTCCTTGAAATAAAGTTGGACATCATTTTAAACATCATTTTCGGCTTTTAATAAAAAATTATAAAACGTGTATATAATTTAAGCGGGTAGCTTAGGTTGTTTAGAAAAAAAGGCTTCTTAAGAACGCATGGATGGAAAGCGTTGTCATAATGAATAAGTTTCCGCTCGGACACCTTTAATAAAATAATAGGACACGTGTTTATATAAATAATAACATTGTTACAACAATAAGGTTTTGCTGAGGCACTTTGGGTACGGATCTTACAAGTGACCAAGCAAATGATTTTTTTCTACAGATATATACTAAGGTTTGTTGGAACAATAGGGTTCCATTCGGGTATTTTGGGTAATATAATAGGGCACATATAAAAAAAGGTCTAAAACAATAACATTGCTAAACGAATAGGGTTTCTCTGGGAGAGAAAGTGCATCAGCACGGATCCCTAAAAGTGGTTAAGCAAATGATATATTTTTTAATAGGTATTATATATTGTTGAAATAATAGGGTTCCGCTCAGATAATTTCGGTAAAACAACAGGGCATAAATAAAATAACGTAAAAAACAGTATTCTTAAAACAATAGGGTTCTGTTGGGTCACTTTGGGTAAGGAATCATAAAAGTGGTCAAGCAACTGATTATTTTGTTAATAAATCTGTAGTAAACGTTGTTAAAACAATAGCGTACCACTCGGATATTTTAAGTACGAAATCCTAAAAATGGTCAAGCAAATGATGATTTTTTGACAAATGAATATGAAATGTATTGAAATTAAACAGTCATATTAAAAGTGTTGAAATTAAACATTCATATAGTTAAAAAACATACATATGGAAAAATGTGCAAAGGTTTCGTCGGAGGGTAGTACCGAAGGTTTTTATAACTAACTGGTAATTTTTAACAACGATAATATAAAAAAATGAATGCGTATATTGAAAATCTAATTTCGGTAATGTACAGAGGATAAAATATAACTGATTATTTTGTTAATAAATCGATATTAAACTTGTTAAAACAATAGGGTACCACTCGGATATTTTAAGTACGAAATTCTAAAAATGGTCAAGCAAATGATGATTTTTTGACAAATGAATATTAAATGTGTTGAAATTAAACAGTCTCATTAAAAGTTTTGAAATTACACATTCATATAGTTAAAAAACATTCATATGAAAAAAAGTGCAAAGGTTTCGTCGGAGGGTAGTACCGAAGGTTTTTATAACTGGTAATTTTTAACAACGATAATATAAACAAATTAATGCGTATATTGAAAATCTAATTTCGGTAATGTACAGGGGATAAAATATAACTGATTATTTTGTTAATAAATCGATATTAAACGTTGTTAAAACAATAGTGTACCATTCAGATATTTTAAATACGAAATCCTAAAAATGGTCAAGCAAACGATGATTTTTTGACAAATGAATATTAAATGTGTTGAAATTAAACAATCAAATTAAAAGTTTTGAAATTAAACATTCATATAGTTAAAAAACATTTATATCGAAAAATGTGCATAGGTTTCGTCGGAAGGTAGTACCGAAGGTTTTAAAACTAATTGGTAATTTTTAACAACGATAATATAAAAAAAATTATGCGTATATTGAAAATCTAATTTCGGTAATGTACAGAGGATAAAATATAACTAGTGATGGTAAGTAGGCGTGGCACGCGCTCTACGGATAAGATTCACGTATCACATGTTGTTTTCTGCACGATGATATATAATTTAGTCGCGGATCGAATGCGATAAGCGATAAAGTTCTTTCGTTCATTATTAAATAGGGTTTAAAATACATTTTTATGTCATAATCAAACATGAAAATAAAAGTCATATAAAAACACGAAAATTAAATATATAAAAACACGAGAAATAGGGTTCCGCTGGGGCACATTGAGTAAAACAATAGAGCATATACATATATGAAACAACATATAAAACAAAAGCGTTTATAAAACAAGATGCTCCACTTAGGTGGGAATCCTGAAAGTGGTCGCGCAATTTGACATTTTTTTGTATGTATAATATTACACATACACACACACACACACACACACACATATATATACACACATATACATATACATATACATATACATATATATATATATATATACATATATATATATATATATATATATATATACATATATATATATATATATATATATATATATATATATATATATGTGTGATTTCTATATTCAAGTACTTTATATATTTTGTTATATAGCTATATCGTGGGTTGATAGAGCCAAATGTTAAGTAACATAACAATATCATAATGATATTAAAGATGGTTTTAAAATATTTAAAATGTTTTATAATATTATGTTAATTATTTATGGATTTCCTTTCTAAATAAACTTATTTCTAAAACCCACATTTTTTGGAATGGCTATCATTGTAACGATTGTTGTATATAAAATGGACACACAAACGATATATATATATATATATATATATATATATATATATATATATATATATATATATATATATATATATATATTTGTTATTGTAGTAAACCACGTCGCTCATTTTCCTTTAGAAATACGTCAAAACATTAGCATGGTATTGTATAATCACTTAACCAAATGTAAAAAAAAATATTTGTTTACCAAGGATCTTTAGGACAACTTTGTTTTTTAAATGTTAAGTTACTATATTTAAAATATTTGACTTGCTTCAAGTTTTTGTATTCTTTTGTGAATGTGTGTAATGGATTGATAGTCGAAGTAAACAATAATAATGAAACAATCCATAAAACCTGTAGGTTCAAAAAAACCTGCGTTTTTATAATTTAGGATTGAAAATGTATAAGAATTATTGTATTTTTGAAAGCAGCATATTGGGCAGTAACATTGACATTTCCTTTAAAACTGTTTCATAATTTTTATATAATATTTTTCACGCATTCTTTGATTTTTGTCTATATAAATTATACGTAAAAATAAAGTAAGTAGTAAATTCGAACAAAGTATAAACTATCAGATCTGAAAGAATTATTAATCCTATTTTTCATAATTTTAACTTTAGGGGATTCGGAGGTTTTTGCAAGAATATTTTTAATAATTTCTTTAAAACTGTCGTACATAGAATACTAAAAGATAGTTTGGAAATATTTATAACTCAATCGCAAATTTATATACGATCGAATTAAAAAAAAATATTAAAAATCAAAACTAAAATTCTCACAAACAAACAATTTTAGGCTCTATTATAAATATGTGGGACAACAAGCTATTTACTACAGTTAATTCAAAGTGTCCACATCGAACTTTTCTTAAGAAAAACGACTGTGACAGAGAACTGGAAGAATAAGTGGAGTCATCTTATAAAGATTTCTTTTTTTCTCTTTTTCGCAATTCAAGTCGCATGACGCAATATTACGTAATAAGTGACAGCTATAAATATTTTAATAAAAATGTTTGTAATTACGATCCGAAAACATTTTCATAAAAAAAATTATCAAGATCACCTCCATATTTTTGGATCGTTACGTTAATATATAATCACATTCTCTAAACGTTTATAGAATTTAGTGTCTATATGAAAATGAGAGTTATTTTTCATTTTGTTTGTAGATTTTTTCAGAAGTATTTTAAATATTGCGTCATAAAGTTAATAAGTTATGTAAGTATAAGCAAGATATTAATTTTTTTTTTAAATTTATGTTTACTGAGTATTTCAAAATAATATTACATTCGAAATATGCAATCCGTTAAAAATATGTTTGAAAAAGTTATTTCTGTTTTAATTCCGCGTATAGCTCCTTATTTTGCCCTCTATATTTTACTACTTCCTATGCACATGTTGGTATCTACTTTATTGATTTGTATACTTAGACGTTTTATCACTTTTATTGTGAAATTTATATATTCGATATAGACTCGCTGCCTTTTAGACTATTTAGCTTTTTATTTATAATTACGTACTTCAAAAGAAAAAAGTGGCACTCTTACAAGATCCCTAAAGTGTTTCTCTGTCCGTTGGTCATAGCCAATTTTTTAAGAAATTATGCGGCGTAGAAATTTAAAATTGGGTACAGTAATACATCTTATTAACATATGTATTTTGCAGTAGTTAATAAATTTTTAAAATATATTGAAACGATAATTATATAGGCGGTAATTTAAGAGCTTTTTTAATTTTGTACGTCATGTTCTGTATTAGATGAAAGGGCATATTATTAGGAAGAAAAATATTTTTTTAAAATTTTAAATTGCGTGTTTATTAAAATATTCTAAAAATATACCCCCTTGTTACCGGAACAAATGAACCAGAAATCAATAAAAGAAATAGGGTTGATATAACTTGACAGTAGGGATCACAGGACAACTATAACAATTATCCTAGATCTGATAATTATTGAAATATGGATCATATTTTTACACCTGTGAAAGACATAGTAGACAATATAAGGCAATGTATATAGTGTAACATACATTCTCTGTGGTCTTAAATGTTTCTAAGTCTCAGAATATGTACTGCACTCTCGTGGTGCGTGTTCTATCGGCACTTGACAGGTATTTGTTTAACTATATTTGGTTAAAATAGTTTAGAAATTTGATTTATAGCAGCCCGTATATAGGAATTAAGTTAGTAAATTATATTTTGTAATTTGAAATTAAAATACAAATAACAGAAGATCAATAAAAAAAACACTAAAAATATATTGTTCAACATTCACATAAGATTAATGTACATTTTTACTGAATTAACGAATCTAACTCCTTTTCAATAATACCTACATACGATTCTAAGCCCTTTTCTAACAATGTGTCCCGTATTAGTTCCCGTGCGGTAAGTTGCAGTACGGGTTCAAAGCGTGCTTAATTCAGCTAAATGATTGGCTCAAAGTACTCACCTGCTCTCTGGGCGGACGACGCTGTCCAAATGCGCCGCTGGAGGCGACGCGGTCGACGCACCGACGCGCGCGTCCGCTCTGCTGCAACCGCTGGCTCATTGAAACAGGGTTGGCTAGTGTTTTGTTTGTGGTAATTGGAAATTGATTACGTAACAAGTTTAAAACATGCTAGTTCTGGGACAATTTAGACTTATTAACATCGGCTTAATGGTAGATAAATTTTATCGAAGATTAGATTTAATCGTAGATTAGAATAAATTACATTTTATGGTATTTAGAGGAAATAGCAGATATTTTTATATTTATTAGTATAAAATAAACTGTAACAGGGATGACTGGGTTTCCATTAAGCTTCAATCTTAAGCTAGGTTGAGTGCGAAATAGTTAGATACCTTAGAATATACCAGAAACTATCTATCACTTCCCTTTTATGTTTCTGGACAATTTCTTTTTCTAATAAATCAGAAAATACGTTTTATCACATGTGATATTGTTTTGTTTATTATGTTGAAAGATTCACATGTATATTGTTTATAATACCACAATATATCAATTGTTTGAGTTTCTGATCGCTATTGTACTAAAGTTATCCTGATTTATAAATATTTTTCTTAATGTTTGAAGTGACGCGATGAGAGTAAAATGTTAAGGTCGAATTTTAATGCAAAATTTTTCATGTAACGTTTAGTTGTAACGCCTGAAAGTATCGAAACTATCGCAAGTAGTATGGAGAATAGGTACTCAGTCATCAACCGAGAGGGATAGATGAACACGATAGAATAAGACGAGAACTACGCATGAGAAATACGCATGCGTGAAAGCAAACAAAAGTAGCGCTCATTACTGCTATCAGCTGTTTTGTATGTGTGTCAAAAGTAAACTGTCAAAATTTTGTCAATTTATTTATGATAGATTTATTACTAATTTTGCGTTTACTTTATCCATTACAGGACTAACAACATATGCACTTAATTTATTCATAATAGTTGTAACGTCTGAAAATATGGCAAGGACGATGGAAAATAGGTACTTAGCTAACAACCGAGAGGGATAGATGAACACGATAGAATAAGACGAGAAGTTTACGCATGCACGAAAGCAAACGAAAATGGCGCTCATAACTGCTATCAGCTGTTTTGTATGTTATGTGTGTTAAAAGTAAACTGTCAAAATTTTGTCGATTTATATATGATTAATTTTGCGTTTACTTCATCTATTACAAGACTAACAACATATGTACTTAATTTATTTATAATAGTTCTGACGTCTGAAAGACGGACGGAAAATAGATACTTAGCTAACAACCGAAAGAGATAGATGAACACGATAGAATACGAATATACGCGAAAACAAATAAAAATGACGCCCATTACTGCCATCAGCTGTTTTGTATGTTATGTATTAAAAGTAAACTGTCAAAAGTAAGCTGTCAAAATTTTTTCGATTTATTTATCTATTTATGATTGATTTATTACTAATTTTGCTTGTTGTTCATCCATTACAAGCCTAACAACTTATGAATTTAAGTTATTTATAAATCTGCAATGTACCCGCTCATTTAGTTGTCTAAATGTAATTTACAGTAGAAGCAATACATCTCGATTTCTGTGTTCTGGTACTGGTATCCTACCTATTTTTTTAATTGACAAATTTATGCGTAGTTTTTTAATGACATTTTATTATTATTTTTATGGAGGTTATGTTTATGATATTGAAACTTCTACATATTTTTATAATTAGATAATATAGATATAATATTTCTTATATTAATTTTCTTTTAAAAAAGGCTTAAATCCAAAAATGTTATAAGTTATTTTCATATGATATTTTCGAAAGGAATTTCAAAAAAATACTAAAAAAAATAAATGTGTTATTACGGAATAGACCTTTTAGCGAAGATGACATAAATACATTACGGATAATCCGACATAGTTTACAGTAATTTTTTTTTAAGTTCTCGTGACATTTTTTTTAAAGTGTCGAGGCGTAGAGCGATTTCGGATATAACTTTATTACTTGTGAAGAAAACGTAGTTAAGCAAAAAACTGTTCTTTTTGGATTTAGTAATTTATCTCTTGTTATTTTGCACACTATTTCAGTAATTTTTTTGAAAAGTCAAATAAGTTTTGATTTAAAAGCTTTGATTATAGTTTGTTAGTTTATGAGCATTTGGCTGTTTTATTATGATTGTAATAATTGATATCAAAAATACTGTGATATCAAAAAGGACTGTTGAGATTTTTATAGGCAGTTTTTTTTACTTAAGTAGGAATTATTATAAATTTAATTATCCAAAGGGCAATAGAAAATTGTACCGTAATTTTCTTTGTACTGCAATGATTTTTAATTTAAACATTTTTTTAAGGTATATTAAATATTTCTTGTTCCATTATTGTTAGGTCGTTTCATATTTAATTGTTATTTTATAGTATTTATTACCTCAAAATGACCAACAGAACTCTTGTAAGTGTATGTCCATCCGTCCGTCCGTCACAGCCGTTTTCCTCAGAAACTGCTTGATGTATAAATTTAAAATTTGGTATAGCAATGAAGCATATTCTCCCGCACATATCTTAGTAGCTAAAACATGAAAAGCATTCTTTTAAATTTTAGAGTGGGTCTATTAATTGCTCCATTTGTTATTTTCAGAGATCGTCTAATAAAAAAAATTGAATAACAAAAAAAAATATTTTTGGTTATATATATTCAGATATACTAAAAAAATATGCAAAAGGATATATTGCCACTTTTATTTTCGATAGTAATCAACCTAAAAAAAGAAAGTAATTAACCTAAATTATGGGGTATTGGAACCCATACAGAGGTTGCAGGAAATCCATAGCGATGTTTCCAGGTGTCATAATTTTTTAAATACGCATCATATTTTTACGCCTATGAAAGATATAATGGGTAGTATATTTATATTTTTTTTTCTATATTCAGAAACCGTATCAAGTAGAAACTTAAAATTTGGGAAAGCAATATTTATAATCAATCCACATGCAGCAACTAACTTTTTAAATATATTCGTATACAAACTGAAGAAGCCGCATTATTTCCTCTATATTTAATTCATATATGATTATTTTAAAAATTTTGCTAAAAAAATTAATTTTATGTACCATGTGGGATATCATTTCAAAAATCTTCTATGAAATGAAAAAAAATATATTTTCATAATTTTAAAATGCTTATTTCAAGATATTCCAAAAATTATGGAAATGTAGCATTCCACCCGATATGTCTAAAACTACTAAATGAAAAATCGTGTAGGAAACAGTGTTGATAAAATCTGACTAGGAGATTATAGGATAGCTAATGCGATTATCCTAGATTTTATAATTTCTTAAATATGCAATACTAGATCTATTAATTTTTGAACTATGCATCATGCTTCATGCCTTTGAAAAATATATTATATATTTTTCAAAGGCATGAAACATGTGTATATTGTGTATATTTAAGTTGTGAAAAATATGTTAGTAAATGGTTTAATAAAAATTCTGTGGATCCTTAAAAGTGCCTAAATGTTCAGGAAACCCTCGTAGTGCGAGTTCTTCTCGTGCTTGATAGGTTTTTTAAATCCTTAAAAAGTCATCAAGGGCCACTGGACGGATTTAGAATACTGGACAGAGTAAGTCTTAACATTATTTTCTGTCATGTAGGATATTTTTATTGAAAGGGTCTATGTACATTTAACAGATGATCCGTACCAGATGATCCATTTAATACGTTGTTTCTCCCGATGCATATGAATTCTTAGTTGGAAATATAGCAAAATATCCATTGCGGATCATTCGCTGGATATGCACTAATCTTAGGTCGACCAAATCGTATGCCAAATCTTCCCAGAAAAAATTTAGCAAAGTAAAAAAAAATTGGTGTATCCATAATGTAGAAGTGAAAACTTTTACAACCAATGTAATCGTATTGTGTACCTTTTGCGGTAAGGTTGGAAATTTTGAATACGAAAATAAACAAAACAAAAACAAACATAATTAATATTAAAGCAGTCGTGAACTATCTATACATTCACGTTGACACCTGAACAAACCAAAACAATGAAATGCACTTTCAATTGATCATATTTGGATTTCATTTCAAAGTGACACTTTTACATGTTTTTTTTTTCATTTTAGTGTCAACTTTGACATGAAATGATATAAAAATATATGCTGCAAACACGCTTAATTAATTATTAAAAGTTTTCAAATTGCGTGTCGAATACACCACATAATAAATAATAGTCTAAAAAGAAAATGTACGTTTTCATTATAAACCTGGGTCTTAAATACTTAAAACAAATCTAGCACAAAAGATAGGAAATTTTATTTGAACGAATAATATTTTTGTTAAAAAAGAATATAAAGACGAAACTTGAGCAGTGGTGCTCAAATAAAGACCGCCGACAATCTATTTTTTCTGCATTAAACTATATATAAATGTGAATGCATTTAAAACATATAGCTAAGCAAATTTAAACAAATGTATGGCAAAACGTATTTTTGATTTTAATTCAATAAAGAAATAATATTTCCTAAAATAAAATCCAGGAAGAAAAAACACAAGCACCAAGATTCGGACTCAGACCTCTATGGCGATTCGTACGTAATCCAGTGCTTTACTACTGCGCCAGTGATTTACTGGACAAAGTGACGAAATAAAAATATACTTACTAATTCGGCTTCTCAACGTTATTCTCGTTCGGCAGTACTCGGTCTCGCGTTTAGTATGCCCGAAGAGTATCGAACTGTTCGGCCATACTCGGCCAACTACCGAGTATACCTGAAGTCAGTCACGTTTAATGCAAAATCAGAAATCTTTTTCTACCACAAAAATTTAGGAAAAAGCGAGCCAAAATATATGTATCAAAATACCAAAAGTTTGTAAATCGGTTAATACACGAGAAACAATAGAATGATCACTTATTTTGTTGTACTTCTTTCATATATCTGTGAAGAAATGAATAAAATTGAATCGACTGTTTTTGATTTAGGAATCGTGCTACTCGAAATGAAATAAAATACCTGCCGAATCCGTATCGGCAAATCCGTATATATATATATATATATATATATATATATATATATATATATATATATACACAAAATGCAGAGTTTAGACCTGTGAATAAATTAATGAAATTGAGTTGACTGTTTTTGGTTTAAGAATCGTACCACTCAAAATGAAATAAATTACTTTCCAACTTCGTGTCGGAATACACAAAATGCAGGTTTACACCTGTGAATAAATTAATGAAATTGAGTTGACCGTTTTTGGTTTAGGAATCGTGCTAGTCGAAATAAAATAAAATAACTGCCAAATCCGTGTCGGAATACACAAAATGCGAAGTTTAGACCTATGAACAAATTAATGAAATTGAGTTGACTGTTTTTGGTTTAGGAATCGTGCTACTCGAAATGAAATAAAATACCAGAATGAATGTCGGAATACACAAAATGCAGAGTTTAGACTGTGAACAAATGAATGAAATTGAGTTGAATAATTTTGGTTTAGGAATCGTGCTACTCGTAATGAAATAAAATACCTGCCAAATCCGTATCGGAATACACAAAATGCAGAGTTTAGACCAGTGAATAAATTAATGAAATTGAGTTGACCGTTTTTGGTTTAGGAATCGTGCTAGTCGAAATAAAATAAAATAACAGCCAAATCCGTGCCGAAATACATAAAATGCAAAGCTTCGTATTTGTCTATTATTGAGATTATACGGATTCCGTGTTTTACTACGGAATTCTAAGAAGGTAAGCGGTCGAAAGTAACGCGCATTGATGAGTTCGTGAGAATTACAATTCGTTTGCATCTAAACCACAAATGTAGCTACTTCCAAAATCGAACGTAATTTAAAGTTTATTCCAAAATTTCATGTTTACGTGAATTTTTTAAAAATTTCATTAAATATCGAAATTCTGTTCTTTTTTCGAGTTTCTTCAAATTAAAAACTCTAAGCTAAAGAGACACAAGCGGACACACGCGTTACCAGATATATTATTATATATGGTAATGCTTGTGTTCGTTTATCCATCTATTCGTTCTTACGATGTCTTGAATGCAATTTCTTGAATGCAAGATTTGAAAGTCCGATTGAGCTGAAATTTTGCTTTGATTTTCTTTAATAGTTCATAATGGTGTCACATTAAGTTTAGGAACGTTGTTTAACACATAAGATGTCTAGTATATTAAAAGATTATATGAAATCAAATATATTTGATATTCCAAAGATATAAAGATCTAAATGAGAAAACTTGCGTTAAAGGAGACCAGACAAAAATGTATGAAAATTGGTACTAAATTTTGTAGGAATATGAAATTTTTCACAATATTGCTATAAAAATGCTAATTGCTATTACTTGGGTTTCATAGTTATTTTTTGTGAAATTATTTAGAAACTAGTAAACAAAAATGTTTACAATAAAACCTTTCATATATTCTACTGACATTGCTTTGTTGTCATTTATTTCTTGTCAGTTATTTCTTGATATATTTGATAACTAATTATATTGGCAAAGGGCATATATTTGAAACATTCATTTGGTTTTACTGAGAACTGAGATTTGTATGAAAGGTTCATGTTATAATAAAGAATAAATGGTTACAATTTCATAATCCTCGAAGTCAAATTATCAAAGATACTGATCGATTTTGTTTATTTAGTGCGAAAGAGAAGAGCCTTTTGAACATGACATTTTTGTCATGACGAATAAGTGGTTACAATTTCATAATCCTCGAAATAAAAGTACCAAAAATATCGACTGATTTTGTTTATTTAGTGCGAAAGAGAAGACACTTACAAATATGACATTTTTCCGGGTTTCCTTGTAGACTGGACGAATCCCATGATTGTGTCATGAAGTACGCATATACATGCACTTTACAAACTTTTTCTTTCTTTTTTAGTTGATGAGTAGGTAGAATGCTCATTAATACTTTTGAATATGATTTTTGTCATGAAGAATAAATGGTTACAATTCCATAATCCTCGAACTGAAAGTACCAAAAAATAGCAATTGATTTTGTTTGTTTAGCGCAAAAGGGAAAACATTTTTGAATATGACATTTCCGTCAGAATAAATGGTTACAATTTCATAATCCTCGAAATAAAAGTACCAAAAAATAACGATTGATTTTGTTTGTTTAGCGCAAAAGGGAAAAAATTTTTGAATATGACATTTCTGTCAGAATAAATGGTTACAATTCCATAATCCTCGAAATTAAAGTACCAAAAAATAGCGATTGATTTTGTTTGTTTAGCGCAAAAGGGAAAACATTTTTGAATATGACATTTCTGTCAGAATAAATGGTTACAATTCCATAATCCTCGAAATGAAAGTACCAAAAAATAGCGATTGATTTTGTTTGTTTAGCGCAAAAGGGAATTTGAATATGACATTTCTGTCATGAAGAATAAATGGTTACAATTCCATAATCCTCTAAATGAAAATACCAAAAAATCGGATTATTTTTTGTTTATTTAGTGCAAAAGAGAAGACACTTATAAATATGACATTTTTTCCTGTTTCCTTATAGACTGAAGGAATCTAATGATTGTGTCATTAAGTACACAATCATCAGATTCCTTCAGTATATAAGGAAACAAGAAAAAATGTCATATATATGTATATATGTAATGTCATATATATATACATGCCCTTTACAAATTTTTTGTTTCGTTCTAGTTGATGAGTAGGTAGAATACTCATTAAACTTTAATGAAAGTCGTTCTCTTATGCAATCGACATTCCTAGAACAGAGCGGTCTCAGACAATTATCGCAACGATACTGCCAGTGTGGGACGTATATGTATTTATAGCGTAGGCAGGTAGACATTTCCGCTCGGGCGTGTTTGTTTGCGGCGTTCTTATATTGTGAATAAAGATACAAGTTAAAAATAAACATTATCAAAACATTAAATATAAGGAAGAAATAAGACAGAAAATCACATCACAAACACCGGCTACAAAGTAATTGTGGCTACGTTTAAAATACAGGTACTTTGGAAAAAAGAAGAACAAGTTACGCGATGAAGAAAGAAAGAAGTATTTAAAACCAATTGGCTATTTATATGGTTCTGAACTTCAAGTGGCTAATTTATATTTGAATATAATATAATCCTATGCTCAAGTGGCTAATTTATATTTGAATATAAAATAAGCCTATACTCAAGTGGCTAATTTATATTTGAATATAAAATAAGCCTATGCTTAAGTGGCTAATTTATATTTTAATATAAAATAAGCCTATGCTCAAGTGGCTAATTTATATTTTAATATAAAATAAGCCTATGGTTAAGTAAAAAAAGTCTGTATTTGTGGTCATTTTTGTGGTCAAATTGCGTGTTAGCATATCTTTGGATCAAGTATTCTATGATTTGAGAATGCTTTTGTATTGACTTAAAAATCTAGTTTTTATTTAGAAAAACAACAAGTGTTTTTTACAAAACATGTTTGTTTTATTGAGATTAAAGTAGGTATTTTCATTTGGGCTAACTGAAAGTATGCAACATAAGTTTTGCGAACATATTTGAGCACGATATTAGTAAGAATTCTTTAAATATATTTTACTATTAAGTACTTACTATCTTGATGTCCATAGAACACGATTTTCTCTGGTTTTACTTCATAAGTTTTAAACGTAAATTTTAAAATTAATATCCGCACGCGTGAGATAATGAAATTACTCATATTCACACGATATTGTTTAAGTGGGTGGGTAGGTATGCAAAGAGATATATATTTCATTCAAGGTTTAGTCAGTAGGTTGAAGGTAGTACGCCATCTGTCAAAACGACTAATGAGTCTATCGATTATCGACCTATAATTTCAATACACCTTTCTTCTAATGTACACAAGCGTTAATTTTTAACGTGGGTAAAGATAGATATACGAGCTTTCGACTGAGTAAATCGATGTTTAGTATATTATAATGTATAGTGTCAAAACTGTCAATTGTAGACTTATAATTTCAATGCATCTTTCTTTTGATGTACACGATCATTAATTTTTAACGTGGGCAAAGATAGATATAGGTACGAGCTTTCGACTGAGTAAATCGATGTTTAATATATTATAATGTATAATGTCAAAACTGTCGATTGTAGACTTAACATTTCAATACATCTTTCTTTCAATGTGCACGAGCGTTAATTTTTAACGTGGGTAAAGATAGATATACGAGCTTTCGACTGAGTAAATCGATTTTTAATATATTATAATGTATAGTGTCAAAACTGTTGATTGTAGATTTATAATTTCAATGCATCTTTCTTTTGATGTACATGAGCGTTAATTTTTAACGTGGGCAAAGATAGATATAGGTACGAGCTTTCGACTGAATAAATCGATGTTTAATATATTATAATGTATAGTGTCAAAACTGTCGATTGTAGACTTGAACTTTCAATACATCTTTCTTTTAATGTACACGAGCTTTAATTTTTAACGTGGGTAAAGATAGATATACTAGCTTTCGACTGAGTAAATCGATGTTTAATATATTATAATGTATAGTGTAAAAACTGTCTATTGTAGACTTATAATTTCAATACATCTTTCTTTTAATGTGCACGAGCGTTAATTTTTAACGTGGGGAAATATAGATATACTGATACCGAGATACAGTACCTAGTAGGAGCAACGGGAGATTCGTGTTTATTTCATCTATGTAAGAGATGTTTGTTTTAAAGTGAAATATTCTTTTTTATTATATTCCGAGCACAGTGTAAACTCTTTATAACGACAATCTTTATAATGAAAACTCTCTATAACGTAAATACTGCTCGATCTTGATTGGTTTGCTTTCTAATCCATACACTGATTCACCTTTTGTAACGTATTCGCCACTCTCTATTACGAACGGGAAGACATTTTTTAAGCGGCAAAAGTTGTTTATTGTTTAATATCACTAAGTACACATTTATTACCGATAGGATCACACAGACTCCGAAATCACCTTTGCGAATGTCGATAATTGTAAGAATGAATAGACACAGTTTTATTGCTATTATTGAGTACAGTTATTACTGTTGTTTTTGTTAAGCACACGTATTTACCGGGTAAAGTTGAACTTGAAAGTATTACTGCTTTCGCATAATCATTTGATTAGCCATAAGCTGGATTTTAAAGAGCAAATATGGCTATAAAGAGGAAATGTTTGTATGTGATCAAAAAGTGGCTTTAATATGTGCGATAGAGCAAAGAGAAAAGAAAAAAAATGTCGGTAGACGATTTGGACTTGGTGCCTTTGTGTCTACTATTTCGAAAGGCAAGGAGAAGACACTAAAGGCTGAAAGTTCCTGTAAAAAGTTAAGGAAAACGAAATTTAGCGAATTGGATAGTATAATATGTATTTTATTTACACTCTCCATAAAGTGAAAACTCTCTATAATGAAAGAAAATACTCGTTCCCTCGAGTTTCATTATAAAGTGTTTATACGGTAATTACAATATAAATAGCGAAGTTTGTTACGTGTCTTTGTTCTGTTTTGTGTTTTTAAGGTATTAGTCTAATGGATAAAAGGGAAAACTTATAATTTTGCGATGTCTGTTTGTCACTAAAGTATTTTGCATTATGCTGTTTCCCCACTCCCATAACATTTTGTAAACTTTATCATTTCTGCAATATTGGTACGTCCAAATTTCTAATTACATATTAGTGTATCCAAATTTCTAATTAAACATTAGTAAGTCGAAATTTTTTCAGATAATTCAAGTATGGTTCTAAAATAGGAGCGGGAAGACAAAAATTGTACCCATTTCAAAGCTTCATATTTCGCAAACGGAGCTTAAAATAGTAAAGTTTAAGAATTATTAAGTACTTCAGTGCTGTTATTTCAGTTAACTTTAATCGATAAATTAAAGATATGTAACAACCAATAATTTTACTTATATCTGTAATAAATAATATCGTATCTAGGGGATATGTTTATACGGGAAAGGATAATTTTAAAATAGCTCAGTTTAAATATTACGTGTCCTCTAATATTAATATTTTACTTCACGTGTGTACGGAATTTTAAAATAGTAAATCTTGTTGGTACTTGAAGGCTAATTATTCATTAAAATTATTTCAATATTGAAGTATAAAAACATAATTCTGGTAACTATTATATCACTTATCAATTAACGAATATGAATGAGATAGTTAAACTCAGAAATGAAAAGATACAATACGAATCGATTTCTGTAAAAAGTGACAACCCTACTTCGCATATTAGATTATCGCAATAACGGTTGCATCTACTCGCATATGATTACTACGTAAGTAGTCAAATGTATCTATGTAGGTCCGTACCTAGTTACATAGTATGTTCGTCCCATCGTCAGCCCTAGGCGTGTGACAGGCGTTCCCATTCAATAATATGCTAATATGGGACCCCGCCGCCGCAGCACCGATCGCTCTAATCGTTTGCTCTGTGACCTCATTCAGCTCGGAGCGGCCAGAAGGGTAAACTATGCTAGTTTGCTGAAAGCAAACTCGCCTACGATCTCTGGAGACGAACTCTGAATGACGATTCTAGGAACGTCCGAGTAGTAATCCCATTAGCAAAAAATATACAGTTTCCGAGCGTTATGCCTTTTATAAAATATGTATGACAATTTCCTCTATAATAGCTTTTCGTTGAAGAAATTTTGTGTGTAAATTTTAATTATTTAGCTATGGTAATACTGTTTTAGGAAAATAAATTTCCCTTCAATTTCTTCTTTAGAAAGGTTTCTGAAACAAGAAATTAAAGAGAAAATTAAGGGAGCTATTTCGCTTAATGGAGTTAAAAAAATATTAGACTCCATGTAAAGTTTCAAAAATAAGTAAACAAGTAAGAATTTTTTAATCAATATTTAATATATAGTTTTGTCGTAGTTAAATATTGAAAAAAATATATTAATACTCTAGGTTTCAGCTTTACAATACGTTTTTATTAATTAAATTGAGATGATTTTTTGTGAAGTTTCAAAAGTAACCCACATTTTTTTGTAAATTTTCGGTGATGCTTTAATTTTGGTGTGTGAATGATTTTAAAATTCGGATAAATTATTGATTTTAGCTTAAAATAAAAAGCAAAGTCTTGACGATGGCTTTATTTAATTCGAAAAATTGGGCAGAAATGATTGCTCATAGCCCACCTGAAGATGTAATACAACGAAACCTATGTCGTGGTAAAGAACTTACAGAAAGTAGAAATAATACTACATCACGTAGTTTCATTTAATTGTGATTTACTGTAATTTAATTTAATATAAAACTATAGAAACTTCAAGGATTTGATAGACGGCACAGAGAGAGACGGATATGATGCATATATTAATGGTACTAAGTAATCCTAAAAATGAATATTGAAAATGACAACTGACAACCCTCTCCGATTTAGTAACAGTATATTTCAGGATGGACAAAGATAGTGTCTGAAATATTTGTTTAAATACCACGCTTAGTGAGGGAAATTCTCATGTGCCAAAACGAACCTTACGAAGACTATGGGTACAATTAAGTTATTTGATTAAGATTTTTTATAGATATTATTTTTATCATGGACCTAATATTTATTTTAATTAATAAAAATATAATAATGTACCACAACAAATGGTCTATGTCACTCCTACTTCCTTAGTCCCTCTGTTCAAGCGCGAATATATTGCAACGAACGTCAACTCTTAAAAATCTTGATTTCTCTTAAATAATTAATCAAAAGCGTAAAGTGCGAAGGGTCAGTTGATATCTATAGAAAGCATGTAAAATATCTATGATATTTAGTTTAGTGGGGATCAGTACATTGAAGTTTACATTTCCACTTTCTTCCAATGCTCTTTGTTAACATAAAAACAAGTTACCGTGGGATAAAATATGGACAAATGTTGTTAACTAATTTTCCTCAGTCCTATTTAAATGTCCAATTTTCCCAAACATATTACATTATTCTATTATTGTGTCTGTACTAATTTTGCGAGCGTTCGTTACGAAAACACCAAACCAGTTGAGTATATAGTATATTTGGCGTTAATTTTGTAGAAATTCGTTATTCAGAATTAAATTAAACTACGTGACTCAGTATTATTTCTACTTTTTTTAAAATTCTTTGCTGCGACCTAGGTTTCGTTGTATTACAACATCTTCAGGTAGCAAAGATGCTAATAGTCCACCTAAAGATGTTGTAATAGACTTTGCTAATAGCCCACCTGAAGATGGTTTATTACAATGAAACCTAGGTCGTGGTAAAGAACTTAAAGAAATTAGAAATAAGACTATATCACTTAGTTTCATTTAGCCAAACCAGTTACTTTTTCTCCAAATACTTTGATATTATTAACTATATCTCAAAAATTATATGACATATGTGTATGTCTAGCAGTCATATCACCTGAGCACATTTTCTGTACTTTAAGGCTAATAGATTGTTTTATAAAAGATACGCATTTAGTTTTGTTAAAATTGCAATTATGGCAAAAATTTCACAGTTAGTGACTTAGTAAATGATGTTAATTTTTGAATATGTTGCAATAGTTACATCACTACGATTTTTTATCCAGACTATCACCATATCCTAAAGTAGTTCTTAAGGTTATAAATAAATCTGTAGTTGTACAGATTTTACAAAGGCAATTTTTGTTAAATGTATGTTTTTCTTTTTAAAACAATAGCAGAAGCTAAGAATACATAAAAATTGCATGCTTCCTACTTGACTACTCTACTTCTATATCAATTTTCATACGATTTAGTGGGACAGTTTTCGAACAAAGGGGATTGATGTGACCGGAGTAAAGGTTTTTCAAAAGAGTACAAAAAAATCATAATTTCAAAATTTTGCGAAACTAATGTTTCTTTTAAATGATTTTCTCCACCTTAAAAAATTGGACCACTGTAAAAGGACCACCTCAATTAGTATGATCATTTTGATATACTTATGTATAAAAAAGATTTTTTGGTTATATTAGCTACGAGTACTTAACTTATTTTGCCCATAATTGATGAGCCGCTAAACCAAATTAGGACATTTTTACCTTATCATTAACGAGTGTGGTAAGGTTTCTATACAATACCATCATGTTTAGAAATCCTCAATAGGCATTGATTTTGATTGGAAATTCTGTGTGTATTGAATAACTTTAAAAAAAATATATAAAAGGAAGTTTGAGTCAAGTAATAAAAAGTTCGTTTCAAAAAAGTTACCACAAATACGCAAGGGTGAGCGTGTGACGTGAGCCTTACGTCATAGTGTGAAAAAGCAGATATTAAGTTTGTTTCAGTAAAACGAACGTAAGAAAATGGTTTTTCGTTTGCGTATTGTTTCAAAGTTACTATTTTAAATAAACTATTTTAAAATTGTTAATTATGTAATTTAAAACAGTATGGTATTTCTGTGAAGCGGTGGATATTCTTGTAAGAAAGTAAGCCAGGACAATTAATTTCTTAGGTTTAGGATGAGTAGATAGACATGCAGAGTTCCTAATAAAATGAGATGTCTTGCTATACAAATAATACGTGAGATAGAAGCGCGAGACACTCGCCACATTGCTTAATCATTACGTCTTGAAGGACGGCGGGGCGTTGCATTGACTGGCAGGATGTGCGCCGCGGGATGAGGACCGTGTCGTCCCGATGGGTAGCTACAGACGGGTGAAAATAAAGACGGATTTATTTCGCCTTGGTCCTTATGTTGTTTTATAGCTATTTTTAACTAGTAACAAAAACATATGAGAAGGCTGTCTCTGTGTTTAATAAAGTTACTGGAAAGTTCATATTTAATTCTCAAATAATATAGTAAAGTTTATATGCAACTTCAAGGTTCTTAGAAAATTTATGAAATTTTAATGTCTTGTTGAAATTGAAACCAAATTTTGAAATTTTGATTATAACACTTTACGTACAGATATAGTTTGATCAGGGGCAAAATAATTTTTGTGAAATTGTTTTATTTTTACAATAAGAATATGAGGTAATATATTTTTTCTTTTTTGTATGAATTATTGTATAAAGCACGTAACGAGTGATAAATTTAGAACGATTATATTTACGATTACCGATGATCAGGATATTGCTAAATATTCAGGTCATATAAATTTACTGTTAATGATCATAAAATGTTACCAATTCATATACTATGATAGAGAGGATATATTATCTAGTTGATTTGTCAAGTTTGATGTCATCTGCTTTCATTTACACAGCTGTTGGGAAAATGTAATGGCCAAATGTTATTCATCTTTGCAATCCATACAAACCAAAGGGTTGGTTGTTCCATGGATGCGCATATGTTATTATAAACTTAATTGTTTCGTGGCACTGAGTGCAATATATTTGTTCGGAAGTTTTATTTACGTATTATGAAACATTTAAAAAAATATCCGTATTAAAAAAATACAGCAGATTAAGTTTTTAAGTTTCACGCCCTTAAAGGTCGTGAAACTTTTTTGGTTAATTAATTAATAACACCGATTATGATTAAAAGTAATTATTTTGATGTTTTTTCAAAATTAATTTAGAGTAAATTAATAATCAAGACAGAAAGGATTAATAGTATTGTTTTGCTAACTTTAGAACAGATTTTAGCAAACGTTATTGTAATTGTTATAGAAATATTTTATGAAATTTTACTACTTTATTACTATTTTGTAATTAAAAAATTAACATTATTCGTTTATAATTAACATATAAAACACATAAAGAAAAAGTAGCCTGGGGTGGCAATGCAACGGATGATACACCTCGAATATTCGATTATATTCTGGATATTTCCATTCGGTGATAAATGTGTGGAATGTGTTAGAATATATAGACAAGTACGGAGCCAAGAGGTGTATATGTTGTAGAAAAGTTGTTCTTATAAGTGTTGTAATGTTGTTTGAAACTACGAGTTAAGGCTCGTGTGTAATTTTAAGAGGGCGATTTTTTGAAATATTTTTCTTTATTTTCGTGTGCCCTGGGATTGGCTGTTAAATGAACGAATTATAATTGTTTTTAAAGAAATAGTCGTTATTTATCTAACCCGATAAGGTGAGGAATTTATAACATTATATTAGTTGCTTTTTTTCATCGTAAGCTAGTAATTTATAAAGTGCTATTTAATATACTGAATACGAATTAACATAGCCATAAATACTAGGATGAGTTTATTACTTCATTTTTTTTTAAATGTCTTTGAATTTTTAAGCATCTTCATTAATAATGCGATTCATGTTTAACGTATAGTTATAACGCAAAATATATTAATAATATAACTATTACTTTTGTACTTCTTTTTTAGTTTATAACGATTATAAAATAGTATTTTATAATAATAGGCTAAAGTTATTAAAAAAAGGCAACTGTGGGTATAAACTAAAAAAAAACCACTACTCGGCGTATCCGTGTGGTCCGCGAACCAAGTTTGATCATTAGGTGGGTGCGTCTGCGTCTACCGGATACACGGTAAGTGGTTGTTGTGCAATCGATAATGCTATGTAGTAATTTATAGTGGTGTCGTAGTATTGTGCTATGAAAATTGTGCGGTTACGGGTTCGATACTAGGGCGAGATGTTTTAAGTGTTATCCATGTAAGTAGAATTATATAAAATTTTAGTGTAGAGTTTGGTAAATAAATTTGTTTGCGTTATCTTGAGCTTTAGATGTCGATGTAGTTCGCAGGTAAACTATAATCCTGAAGTTGTTATTCTACTTTAATTATAATGAATGTCTATCAGAACATTTCAAATCGTAAAATATTTTGGTGTAAAGTTATTTCTGACAACATGTTTCGCTACAGTCTTGCTTTCGTAAGATAGGTAGCAATAGCGTTGTACTTAGTGGATATATTACTCTCATATAAACAAACAAAATAATATGGCCCCATTTAGCGCCACGCACGAACCGTGATGAAAGATATATATTAAAATTATAAAAGTATTTTTTTTAGATCAAAAGAATCAAATTTTATAGACTTTAGATAAAGGGGCTAGGTAGCGGTCAAGAAGAAGTGACCGTAATGTTTATCCAGATAAACAACATAATTCTTACTAGTATATTAAGTGCGAAGTATGTTTATTTGCCAGCTTATTTATTGTGTTACTTAATTACTTAATTAAAGGTTATCGAATTTACACATACACATACTGTATTATTGAATTAAGTATAGGTTAGCTTTATATAAAACCGAAAATAATTATTTTCTTATAGGTTACGCCGCATTGTTTCACAGTTGTATTAGGATAAATTTCTCGTTTCTATGTAAATAAATAATTTCCTATAATAATTTACGGTCATTTTCTCATTAAAGTTAAAATATTGTGTTGAAATAAAAATAAAAATATTGTGTTGAAATTTACTAAAATTTTTGTTAAAAATTTAATTAATTTAACAATTTAATACTAAAATTTAAATAATGCTCACTTAGAAAAATCCATAATGTTGACCAGTATGCAATAATCGATAAATTTACTGCTGTTGTATATTATATAATATATAATTGTAAAATGCTTTGGAAATAATTAATAAATATGTAACTTTACCAGATATTTATATAAAAATTTCTTTGATCAAGCAAATGCGTTCTCTGAGTAGATGAACTCATTTGGTGTGCCTCAAGGATTGTTTCTCCACTTTTTTCTCAATACTCAATATTGAATATATTTGGCGTTAATTTTGTAGAAATTCATTATTCACAATTAAATGAAACTACGTGATGAAGTTTTATTTCTACTTTCTTTAAATTCTTTACCACGCCATAGGTTTCATTGTATTACAACATCTTCAGGCGGGTTATAAGCAAAGATCTATCTTTTCTAATAACCCACCTGAAGATGTTGTAATACAACGAAACTTAGGTCGTGGTAAAGAACTTAAAGAAAGTAGAAATGATACTACATCACGTAGTTTCATTTAATTGTGAATACTCAATGATGGGATAGTTGGGAATAGTAATTATAATCTTTACGCTGACGACACACAAATATATGCTCATATTGAAGTAAAATCTATAACAATCGTCATCAATACCCTCAGCAAAGACTTTGCTTCTATCGGTTAGTGGTCTAATAAAATAGGTCTCTTAGTTAATCCAATTACACCGCAAGCTACCATAATTGTAGAAAAATACTTTTTCTGAAATTATGCTATCAGATCTGCCGCATCTAACATTAAATCACACACTAATTCTATTTATGCCAATTGTGAAAACTTAGGCCTACTGATCGAAGAAAATCTTAAATGTCAACTTGAAGTAAATGATGTTAAATATTCAGCGGAATGTACTCCTTCGAACATCTTCAAAATTTGCTAGCTGATTAAACTAAAACTCACTTCTGCGAAACATTCTTGTTACCACGGCATGATTACGAAGATGTATGCTACCCGAAACTTTGCTGAGAATCGTCTTTGGTTCAAAAAAATGTGATCACATTTCCCAATTCACAACTTAGATGGACGGAAGTTTGTAATCGGCATAATCTACATATTCTTACACTTCAACATTCCTTCTTATCCAATATATCTTAGAAGCAAATTTAGTTTTCTACACGGCTTAGGGCTACGTCTTCAAAACAAGTTCGGTCTCTTTTTTGTCAAACAAATAACCAACTTTTATGAAAAGGCCTTCGCTGTCCAAGCTGTAAAAAATGGAATCAGCTGGGTCTGGATACCCTGGTGTCCGAATCTCGTTCGGCTGTACTCGCCTTCTATAAATGTATTCAAAGGCAGTCTGAAAAATCCTTCTTCTCATATTCCCTTAGTGCTTCTTCGTAGTAAGTTCTTGTCATGATCTCTTTTTCTCATGATTTCCCACTTTCCTTTGTAATTAATAATTAGTTTTTTTTTTAATTTTCTTGCGTATTTAGTTCAGATTTGCATATTGCCTTATTAGATTTATTTTTTTTGTTAATTTTTTTTATATCTTAATTATTTTTTATTGTTAATTAATTCTTTTAGTCTTCCATATTACAGAATTTTCATATTTAGTCAATGTGGTTGACTGAAAGAGATTGCTCATGTAGTAACAAGTTCGCCAATTGTGTATATTTTATGTGTACATGAAAGTTTCAAATAAGTATTTATTCAAAATGTGTTTAACACTTTTCCTTAAAATATATACCAAAATATAATCACAGGATTAGATATTCTATAGCAGTTAGTAGAAGCTACAAAATGATTAATAAGTGTGAATTTTATGATTATTTCTATGATTTTCAGTGGTATCAGAATACCTGACTATGAGTTTATTACGTAGCCTATAATTTGTCTGGTAATTATTTACAAAAAATTATATTTATGAGTTTTAATGTTTTATGGTCTATTCGCATAATTTAAATTGTATTCGCATAAAATGTTTGTTAAGACATTATTTCCGTAGCTCCTGTAGTTTTGGTAAAAACTACAGGAGCTACCAGAATCGACACAAATTTATACGTCTTTTAACGAATAGCTTTATTTCATAGTGTAATTAATCACAGAATCTCCCGAACGCTTTAATTGTTATTCTAGAAACAAATATTCTTACAATTTCCATAATTTTGATAAAAAAATTATTAAAAATTAATTGTATCT
Source organism: Druceiella hillmani (assembly GCA_039881145.1). Lineage (NCBI taxonomy): Eukaryota > Metazoa > Arthropoda > Insecta > Lepidoptera > Hepialidae > Druceiella > Druceiella hillmani. The sequence goes on along the minus strand of JAYKKI010000010.1, from coordinate 10,120,891 downwards.
AGTATAATAATACTAATTTACTGGTACCAAGAGGGAATAAGATTAATTATTTTGTCAAAAAAGTTTACTTTACATATATCTATTATAGTGTAATTGCAGCCTAAGACAATTAAACGTCAATATAAATTATGAAAGACCAGCCAAATATCTAATGTTAAACGGCAAAAGAATATTTGAATAGAGTACGAAGATGGAATACAAGGATGTATCAAAGCTGATTTTACCAAAGTTTGTGTAAGAGACTTTGAAAAAATTTCACTTGTACATAAATTTAGCTATTCATATAATCAACAGAAGGTAAAATTGTGTTTAGGTTGTTAATATAGATTAACGTTTTCTGATTTATCGGCTTTAAGACGTATTCCAAAGTGTTTTTAAAGATGAAAGGAGATTACCCTTTAAATTAGGGTATAATTTATGCAAAGTAAACAACGTAGTGTGGATTGGTTAGGTTTATGATTGCTTATTACATTAATTAATGAATAGAAAAGTGACATAGCCAAAGCTTGTTTTATTATTTTATTTTGTACGAGCAGTGAGTTTGAAGTGATCGCTGCGCCATGTTTTTCTGCGTAAATCTGAACCCAAGCGCTCCAAGCTGATTAGTTTTGTATAATTTTTATACAAATATTAAAAAATTATATGATTTGTAATTTTGTATCTCCATTGTTCCTTTAATTTATAATGGACTAATGTGTCCGTCGAAAGACCACAGTAGCAATTGTGCCGCAACTTTCAACGACGTAATTCTATTACGCCTACGCCTATCATTTTTATTAACATTTATCAAATTAAAAAGAGATGGCATTAATTCATACGAATATTCCATTTTTGTAACAGAATATAATGTAAATAATATCGGATAAGTAAAGTTCATTTCCCATGACTTAATTTTTATTTTCTATAAGAAATTTTTTGTTTATTTTCTAAAAAGAAATTGGCATAGAAGATCGCTTGATATTTACTAAGCGTAAAACAATAGTAATAATAGCATATTTTTACGTTTAATTTCGTGCTATTAAATTCGCAGATACAAATACTCAAAATGTAATATATTTTCATGCGTTGTCTAATACTTGGACAGGTATACTTGGAGTTTTATATCAAAAATGTTACTGCCCGAAATTATATTTTTACGTTTAATTTCGTGCTATTAAATTCGCAGATACAAATACTTAAAATGTGATATATTTTCATGTGACGTCTAATACTTGACAGGTGTACTTGGAGTTTTATATCAAAAATTTTACTGTCCGAAATTATATTTTTACGTTTAATTTCGTGCTATTAAATTCGCAGATACAAATACTTAAAATGTAATATATTTTCATGTGACGTCTAATACTTGGACAGGTATACTTGGAGTTTTATATCAAAAATTTTACTGTCCGAAATTATATTTTTATGTTTAATTTCGTGCTATTAAATTCGCAGATACAAATACTTAAAATGTAATATATTTTCATGTGACGTCTAATACTTGGACAGGTATACTTGGAGTTTTATATCAAGAATTTTACTGTCCGAAATTATATTTTTATGTTTAATTTCGTGCTATTAAATTCGCAGATACAAATACTTAAAATGTAATATATTTTCATGTGACGTCTAATACTTGGACAGGTATACTTGGAGTTTTATATCAAGAATTTTACTGTCCGAAATTATATTTTTATGTTTAATTTCGTGCTATTAAATTCGCAGATACAAATACTTAAAATGTAATATATTTTCATGTGACGTCTAATACTTGACAGGTGTACTTGGAGTTTTATTTAAAAAATTCTACTTTTCGTAATGTCACTTATCCTGATTTTAATAGGTTTATTCTTACTATACTACTATTAAAGGTTGTCCCATAGTACGAATAGGTACTCTGAATTATTGGTTTTGTGTTTATTAACCTGTAGAGTGTTATATTTAATGGAATATTGATTTGTGAAAGTTCGAGCCCGTATTGCAACTTTAAATCTGTTTGTTCAGTAATAATATTATATAGGAATTTATTGTTAACATAAATTAATATTTTGGATTAGGAAAAAATCGTAATCAAGAATTTTAAAAATTAAACAAATAATAGGCAGAGTGTTGCGGAAATCCATTATTACTATTTTTTCTTCATTTAATCGTCCTTTAGTGAAAAGTCATATGTTTTATATAAATATAAACCAGCATTGTAATCTGAATTTTTTTGATATTTTGAGTGTTCTTTCTATTTTTGAAGAATTTTGTTTCGATATGCTATTGTTTTTTTTGTTTATTTACCTTGTACTAGTAATAAATAATATATAACTTTTTATAAAAATATTTATTTACTTTGTGCGAGTACCTTATGGACTGCCGTTTAAAATTCTGGAAAGATTTATAATATTACAAGCAAATATTTTTAGATAAATTTAAATAAATAAAAATCAAATTCTTTACCTAATGAAAATTCATTTCAAATGAATCATACAAAGAACTCGTTTCGTAACTTGGCGGAGCTATCTAATAAACAAACAGCCCGAAAAATTGTCTCATGTAATATATTATTAAATATAAGGATGAAGGAGAGAGTGAAGCGTAGGATTTTTTTTTTTTCATTTTAAAAGCAAAAGTAACTGCTTGTCACTGCAGAAATGCGAAATATTTGTCGCTTTTATATATTTACTCATTAGGCAAATCGTATGCAAGGACGTCGACAGCTAAGCGTGTGTTGACATTGCGTCAGCCTATGACTTGTCAGTCTTAATACATTGCGTATCCAGCACGTACAGTTGAGTTGTAAATAAAGGTTCAATTGCAATTTAGGGTTACGTTAAATGTAAATTTTACACGAAAATATGTTGTGAATGAAGTTGTTGAAGAGACGTATATTGAGTATATACAATTTATTAAAGCGATGCAAAGATTTAAATATGCGATGACAGAGGTCATATCCAATATTTAATAATTGTTTCCAAGTTAAATGTAAATAAAGGTTCAATTGCAATTTAGGGTTACGTTAAATGTAAATTTTACACGAAAATATATTGTGAATGAATTTGTTGAAGAGACGTATATTGAGTATATACAGCTATTTATTAAAGCGATGCAAAGATTTAAATATGCGATGACAGAGGTCCTATCCAATATTTAATAATTGTTTCCAAGTTAAATGTAAATAAAGGTTCAATTGCAATTTAGGGTTACGTTAAATGTAAATTTTATACGAAAATATATTGTGAATGAAGTTGTTGAAGAGACGTATATTGAATATATACAGCTATTTATTAAAGCGATGCAAAGATTTAAATATGCGATGACAAGAGGTCCTATCCAATATTTAATAATTTTTTCCAAGTTTAATGTAAATAAAGGTTCAATTGCAATTTAGGGTTACGTTAAATGTAAATTTTACACGAAAATATATTGTGAATGAAGTTGTTGAAGAGACGTATATTGAGTATATACAGCTATTTATTAAACCGATGCAAAGATTTAAGTTAAATTAAGAAGTTGTTGAAGAGATGTACATTGAGTATATGCAGCTATTTATTAAAGCGATGCAAAGATTTAAACATGCGATAATAGAGGTCCTATCCAATTTATTACCCCTTTATTTCTTTGACGTTCCACGGATTGTATATTATTGATATTTGCTTGTAATACCGATATTTTTTCGATAATCTGTCATGAAATGCTAAATCTTCAAAATGGATATTGAATTTTAATTAATTATTTACGCTTATTTCGATTATAAAATATATTAACAGAGATTAAAATCAAAGATAAAAGAACAAGGAACCACATATTATATGTGAATTCTAATTCCCGGTGTTACTTTATTTGGAAGTTAGAAGCTTGTGACAAACAGACAGGCGGACGTCCGCTCATCTTTCTGACTATGGACAGACGACGTTACCATAATATTAGGATTCCGCTTGGAAGTCCAGGTATGCAATTTTAAGAATTTGACATAAACGCCCGTCAAACAAAAAAGTAAATATTTGAATTTTAATGAACATTTTGATCCAAGGAAAGATGATTTTAGGCAATTTAATTATTTTTCTTATTTTATTTATTGGTTGGATGTATTAGCAGAAGCCATATTTTTTTCTTTAAAAATTATAAGAAAAACATATTTTTTATATTTATTGACATATAATTACCAAAAGTAGGTTTAAATATTAAATGTGATCGATAATTACATTTATACACAGTCGCGTACAAAAGTACGCCTTAGTTTTAAATAAGATATATTTTTTATTTATATACTTCATAAACCCGTTATTAACCTTAAATATCCATATGTATTTGCTTGACTGTACACCGTGATTGTGACGTCTGTTGAAAAGTGGCGTTGATTTTTTTAGAAAGAGTTGAGAGCCAAGTGATGCTGTCAACATTAAGTTTTTTCTTCATCTGTCTGCATTATGAATAATGCTCTCAGTGTAACCAGATTTAATTTTTTGATAGCTTTCCCATTTTTAATATTTCTTTTCTAATTATGAATTATTGCATTATTTTTAAATATTTTTGAATTATTTTTAAAAAAGTTTTTGGATTATTAACTGAAAATTAGATTTACATGAATATTAGATTTTTAGATTTCTCATTTTATCAGATTTTCTTCGATGGAGTCAAAAAACATTTCCTAGAATACAGTGGCGTTCAGTGCCTTATAACTATATACGTGAAATTATACGTAGTTTGCCCTGGACATCCGTCGTATGTACTTCAAATTTTCATAAATATATAAACACATTTAATATATGGTATTCGAGCGAAGTATAACACTAAGTACGCTGCTAATGCGTGAAATATATAACAATATATACTAAGTACGCTGCTAATGCGTGCAATTTTAGAAGATACCTGTAAAGTTATCTCGTGATATATAAAATTACAAGTAACTTCTCCTTGCACAAAATGTTTATAAGAAACTAAAATTGATTACGTCATTTCAAGCAGCCAATTTCTAGGGAGAAATCAAGCTATTATTCCCTAGCTTACGGCTATATTAAGAACGAAAAATTCCGTATACTTTTTCAACTCATTATTGCGTCTATTTACACATAATCATGCACACACATGTACATAGATTCCCTGTATTATAACGCTATGTGCTGTCAACAGATCTACTTTTAATTTGATGCATATACGTATTATAGTTTGTCAGTGAATTTAAATCACTTAGATAATTATTTATTTATACATTTTCCATTTGCCTTTATATTATCAGGTTATTTCCGTCGGGCACACATTTTCCATGAGAAAGTGAAATTGATTACGTCATTTCAAGCAGCCGATCTGTAGGGAGAATGCAAGTAATTATTTCCTAGCTTATGGCTATATTAAGAACGAAAAATCCCGTGTATTTTTTCAACTCAATATCGTGTCTATTTACACATATACATGCATACACATGTACATAGAATCCCTGTATTATAACGATTTGTGATATTAACATATTTAGCTTTTAATTTTATACATACACGTATTATAATTTGTCAGTGAATTTAAATCACTCAGATAATTATTTATTTACACATTCTCCATTTGTCTTTATATTATCAGTTTATTATTTTGAATATGCATTTCCGTTGTGCAAACATTTTCTATGAGAAAAAGAAATTGATTACGTCATTTCAAGCAGCCGATTTGTAGGGAGAAAGTAAGCAATTATTTCCTAGCTTTATGTGTCTTCCTTAGTGAGGAAGGTTTGCTGCTCCGTAGTCTATATTCAGGTGAGATCATTCTATTTATCTTTTATTGGAAAAATAATATAATTGAGAATAGTAGGTTCAACTCAATTTTGAAACTATGTCGATGTATGATGTCATTTCCATAGCAATTCATGCCCTAAGTATTTGTTGCTGGATTAGAGTAGTAATTTGAATAACATTTTTGCTGGCCTTTATGATCATATCACTTTTTTTCTTTCTACAAATGAAATAATATTCATAAAAATTTATGTAATTTTTAAAAAAATCCGCTTGTGATAATTTTAACAAAAATATTGTTTTGAAAATTGCCGTTACTATAAAGAAACGACTGTCAAACATCAAATTTAAACCCCACATTACCCACTCCTTTTCGCTTATTTAAATTTTTGATTTGTTTTTTTTTACATAAATTCGTGGTTGTATTAGCGTATTCATAGTTTGTGACACTAAAATGAGCAATCAAACCGAAAAATGTCCAATAAGCAGTTGATTGCAAAAACGCAGTTTCATTCGGAAATATTTTTCAAACCGATGTTTGTTATAAAATAATATTTATCAGAAATATCATTTTTATGTTGCATTTAGTAACCAATAAATAGTTAAATGTTCATTGATGTTAAACTTCATTTATTTCGATATAAATAACTTGACAAATTGTGGTAAAAATCTCAGGATTAGACGGGATTAGAGAAATTATAAAAAAGTAATAAAAAAGACGCTTACCTGTATCGTGGATGTAGGAATCGTCAATGTGTTCACTTGGTTCACAATTTAGACTATTTGCAGTGTATGCATATATACATACCCGCGCGTATATATGTATATATATATATATATATATACACATATTATATATATATATATATATATATATATATATATATATATATATATATATATATATATATATATATATATATATATACATATTTTTTTTTTTATGTGTGCCTCCTTTAATAGCTTGCTCTACTTAAAGCATTGCACACCACTGCTAAAAGTTTCACCAAAAATTTAAGATTCCAATTTTCGTGCGCTCTGAACTTCTGATTTTACTACTCATAAAACTTCATACCAGGCGCTGTATATGAAAACGGATTCTTAATGAGTAAACTCCAATAATTTAATAGAAACTTTTCGTATCTTTAAATGTTTGAACTTTTATGTACGAGTCTTTCGTCATAGGAGTTTACACTTATTTGACAGACTTCCTTCTTCATAAAGCTTTTCTTTATGATAATGAATTATTTGAATGTAATTGTCATTGAAAAAAAAATATTGAGAATTGATTACTTCTCCTTAATACAAGCTAAACAATTTTAAATTATTTTAACCTTACACCAATCAAATTATATATACATATATATATATATATATATATATATATATATATATATATATATATATATATATATACACATATATACATATATATATATATATATATATATATATATACACATATATACATATATATATATATATATATATATATATATATATATATATATATATATATATAAAGTTTATATATGTACCTAATGTTAGTATCGTAATAATCTGTTTCTTGGAAGCAGTAGTCAATTATCTCATTTGCGTAGGTCAAAGCGGTTATGCTAGTGTAGATATTGGCCAGTCGTGCCATCATGTTGCTTGCTATCAGTAAATATGACATTTATCTGATTTGGGATGCATATTGACATTCATACGTTGCCCTTGTATTTTCGACACGGTCGGATTTCCGCAGGGAATCGACATTTATATTTTAAAACGGAGCTGACAGAAAGAAATTAGATTGCAATATATCAGAACCGTCTTTAAACATAGAGATCGAATTATACTTTATTCTTCTTTAAATTATAAATGTATTCAGAAAAAGATAGCATTTTTTTCTAGTTTTATGAATTCAACAGTTTGTGACCAAAAATGTTTTTTTATTGAAGTAAGTAAGAAATTAAAATATGAGTTAAAATATATTTTAGAAAGAAATCATTTTAATATTTGTAGTATACTTAAAATATAATTTTTGCATATTTTTAATTAAATATTGATAATATTACAATGAGACCATGCATAATGATCTTCCTTTCTGTTATTACTCTATTACTTTTGTTTTGTTTTCTTTAATATTTTTCTTTGAATTTGTATAGATAGGTCAAGTGCATAGTTTTATAATATATATAGACAATGAAATGCGTAACAATAAAATTCACAGAGCCTACTAATAAAGATAATTAAATTATAAGTATCAACAAAAGATTCACAGTGACAAAATAAAATAAGCTTATAAGGAATATATACAATGCCGAAAATTTTCACGTGCTGAAGATGACCAATAACGACGACTGTTCTCGTACGTCTGCCTGCATTCAGATTATTTGCATAAGTACTTACCTTTTCACCATTTCCTACTTCACTTCTTGCTGTGCGCGTTTTGTCAACCTTTGTCAGGGCGGAAAATTTCATTGCGCGATTTAAAATACACGTAACGTATCTATTGATGTACATAGATATACACTTTCGTATAATTACTACACGTCAAGTAGATAGACACATGTTTGTTGCTGTTGCGTGAATTTCGTGTGCCATTACTTTTAGTCAGACATAAATTTTCGGTTATTGAATATATTTGGCGTTAATTTTGTATAAATTAATTGTTGACAATTAAATGAAACTACGTGATGTAGTATTATTTCTACTTTTATTAAGTTCTTTACCACGACCTAGGTTTCGTTGTAGTACAACATCTTCAGGTGGGCTATTAGCAAAGATTTTAATATTTGTAGTATACTTAAAATATATTTAATATTTGTAGTATACTTATAATAATACAAATCTTTGCTAATAGCCCACCTGAAGATGTTGTAATACAACGAAACCTAGGTCGTGGTAAAGAACTTAAGGAAAGTAGAAATAATACTACATCACGTAGTTTCATTTAATTGGCCATAAATTTTCGGGTTCCATTACTTTTAATATATACCCAATGTACAGATTTGCCAATTCTACAGTTTTATTATAAGTATAGATGTTTATTTATTAAAATATTCTAATATTAAACATGAAAAAAACATGTATTTATAACACAACGCGCTAAAATATAGCGACAGTGATTTCTTGCTGTATTTGAAACAGGTCGTGGATCAATAAATCATCTATTTTCCTTATTTATAATACGCAGCTCTCGTTTGTTTTTATAAAGAAACCATTTGTCGAATTTAGACCACGCTTCAAGCATAGTTTCTTCCAACTATTGCCGATTATTCTCATGTAATTTGGGAGCTAGCATACTCAAAACATCCTTTATAAAATAAGTTGATTTTACGGGCAATCGTTTCAAAATGACGTTTTTCCTTTAACCAATTTTTTATAACAGTAGAAGCCGGTTGCCTACTTATAATTTTCCATTTTTCCAGACACGACAGAGAGAATGAGTCGTCAAAATATCTATATTGTCCTCATTCTTATATTGTCCTCATGCGATCGTTGCTACAAAAGTTGCTGTTCTTAATTATATCCAATTGTTTTCTAATCGCTCTGATGCTTGGTGAAAATGTTTGAATCTGTCCGTGAATTATATCAGTAGCTGTTCGAATCATTTGGTCTATCCTTAAGATGACATTCTGACATTCTGCCGTTTAGAAGAAGTGACAAATAAGAAACTAAAGCCACTACTTGACGTATTGAGGCTTAAGAAGTGTATTTTTCTTCTTTTTTGATAATTATGTGATCGAAGATAGTTGGAGATAAAACTGCATTTTGAACACAAAAAGCTCGGAAGTCTTCGAGTTGTTTCTAACATTGCTAATCAAGTGCATTCTTCATTTTGTTTAGTATACATATTAACGATTATACATATAACGAAACAGCAAAAATTAAAGTACAATGTTTAGACATAATATAAAACAAAAAAAAAATATTATAAGAAATAGAAACTAAGTACATTTTAACTTTTTAAGAAAGTTTATATACAATGACTATTAAATTGCTTTTTTAAAAACTAGGCCATTGTCTAAATTAATTAAAAATAAGCTGTTAACTAACATTGACATTCGTTTTGTTTTTGTCAAAAAGAATTAGAACGTTACACGTGGACCAGTATGTTATACCTGTGATACGTATAAGTACCTATAGGGGATAGAACGAGACACAATAGGCATTTTGTTACATTTTTTTGGTTCAAACAATTCTGTTGAAACAGCATTTATAAATTAGGGTGAAAAATAACTTGATTTTTCATAAAAAAATACACAATTTCTCATTCACTCGATTGACGATTTAAAAGAGATCATTTTTAAAATTTTCTCTATACAATAGTATAACTATTATTCCTTTACCTTTGGCACATCTTTCATACATTGTCTTGGGTTAGCACATATTCTGAACTTAGGATCCTAATTAGGATTTATGAAAGGAATCCGGAAAGACGGAAAGTGTAACAAGTGTTTGGACAGTTGGGATCTTAGTTAGAATCCTAATTAGCCAGTCAGTTTGTTGGTTCCTGCCTTCCCGATTCGCCTAGCTTCCTAATTATGAAAGGAGTAAGGAAAGTGTAATCGCATTTAGAGCCCTCAGTCGGTTCGCGGTTAGCGAAAGAAGCGGACGTATTCGTTGTTTTGTAAAGCGTTTGTTTACGATAAATTGGAGTTAAATCAAGAAAAAGAAGTAATGTTAAATGTACTGGAGGTTACAAATATGTTTGTATTAATAAAATAAAGAAAATACTTTTTTTTTAATTAAGCAATCTAATAGCTAAGATGCGTCATATGATTTTTCTATTTTTATGTAGCAATGACAGAAGTTTGAAAAAAAATCAGATTGTTATTAAAATTTGTAATTCTGCGCCGCGCTTACTTCTAATTGCTATAACTTCGGAAATAAATTGCATTTTTAAACGGTTAAGCATTTAAAATATTCTTAAAATTATAAACAATTTGTTTAGCCAAAAAATTAAATTTAAAAAAAATCTCAATCATAATCAGCCCTATTTTTTGATCCTTGGACAAAGTAGGCGTCATTTTAAGAGTCGTGTATATGCGTAGACGTTCGCTCTCGGATTGAGTTATGTTCCTGATTCAGTATAGTGTAGTCAGAAGCTCCTAAATTCGTTTCGTAATAGTCCCTTTAAACGGAATAAGATACACTAGCGTATTGTATTAAATTCGTTGTACACGTAGCCACTCTTAAGTAATAAGCTTCACAAAAAAATTTAACGCGTTAGTAAACACTTTAATTGCATAAAGCTAATTTCTAAATCTAGTTCCGTAAAATACATATGTAAATTCAAAATTACACAATGAAAAAAATTATGCGCCATCTAGTATCGAACAAATGACTTAATTATTGTGAATCATTCTTTATATATTTACATAGTAACAAAAGATGGCGTGTGTGAATATAATTCATAAATCGCAATACACTGTTTAAATTGCAGTCATATTTAAATCACCCGTTTGTCTTATGACTTATTTTTTTACTGTGTTTAATTTTTGATAATAGGTAACTACAGAATTTTTGATATATTTCCATATAATTGTATGAGGGATATTTTCAAAAAATAATATTTTAAGATAATAAATAACTGTATATAATAAAGATACAGCGCCATCGTACGTTTAAATTAATAAGTAGGATAAGTGAAAGAAACGTAGTGCTTGAACACTGTTTAAAAGCGTGCGTCAGTGTTCTCTAGTGAGGTTTGTATATAGCTTATGTAACGTTCAGAGTTACATAATCTTTAGAAATATCTATACGTACGTCTCGTATTAACAAGTCTATAATCAAATAAAGTGTACGTTGTACGTAGTATTTTATATTGTCACTTAGTTATGTGTAACTTATCAATGTTTACCTAACAAAAACATTGGACAAGTTAGTTACAAATTAAAAATAATGCAATAATGTAGTAGAGTTAATTACATAGCAAAGACTTCCACTTCTTAATCATAGAGTTATTCTAATATGACATGACTCATTCAAAAACTACATAATCATTTACCTAAAGCTGTCAATCGACCAGAAAATATTGGCAAAATTCGGGTCTGGACGATAACACGCGTGACAGGAGAACGTCGCAAAATATTGGTTCACAAATTTCTTATCAATGTTTACCAAATCAAAACATTGGGCAAGTTAATTACAAATACAGAGCAATAATGCAGTAGAGTTAATTACATAAAAATAATTCCACTTCTGAATTGTAGAGCTATTCCAATTTAACATGAATCATTTAAAAACTACATAATCGTTTATCTAAAGCTGTCAATCGAGCCGAAAATAATGACAAAATTCGGGACCGGAAGATAATACGTGTGACAGGAGAACGTCGCAGAATGTTTCTTCATGATTGCGGGTCAGAAAATTATGTGTGTTATTGATTCGAAGATAAGTTTTAAGGTTAATTTTTAGGCACGAATTCGCGAGGAATATGGTGGAGAGTTCCCCCACTCTTCTGCGCGTCGAATGAACTGAGTATATATGAAAACATGTGCGTCACAGAAATTTGTCTTAAATACCATGTCACACATACAACATACTGACATGTTTTGTTGCTAGATGAGTATTAATTTACCTTTTAAAGTCTCTGTTTATATGACCATCTGGCCGGTTTCGCACGGGTTTATTTTCGTGTTGATATAGTGTTTAAATAATTTTTTATACATCACATTAAGTGGCCCTCCCCCAATTTCCAGAATAAAATAGATTATGTTTAGATATTACACGTAACAAACAACTTTCCAAGTGAAAATCTAGAAACAACCCACACCCAACCTCAAACAACTTTCCAAGTGAAAATCTAAACCAATAAACAGCGTTTAACCTTTGACTCTGTATTCTGTTAATTGTTATCAAGAAATGTAGTTTTACGGCTTATTTTTAAGATTTGTTCTCGACAGCTAACCTAAGGAGATAAACATTTATTGTTCGAGACTTTTCTGTAAAACTATTTGAGGCGTACAATCACGTTTACGGGGTAGGTTTATGCAGCTCACACCAAGAAATCTCTTCGAAGCTAGGGTTTTTGCAACTTTTTTTTTTGTCATAGGTTAGATAATATTTAAATGAAAAACTGAAATAATTCTTGGAAGGTTGAAACCGGAAACTTTAAACAGGAATGTCTGGGTTTTAATGGTTTACCTTACCGATGAAAGCCATAAAGATGAGAAAGAAACAATGTGAAGATTTCGTTTTGTGCCATGATTGCTATACAGTCGTCAGCAAAGCTAGTTTTAAAAGCATTTTAAGGAGAATATGTGAGGGTTGTGTTAAATAATGATTAAGATATATAAACATATTTAAACATATTTTTAATTTATTAAAAAAAACAAACAATATCTGAAAAATATTAAAACAATCAGCTCTTGTACTTAAGAGTTAATAATAATATTGCTTGTGAAACTCCAATAATTACCAATTTAACAATATATAAAAAAGGCGTATATGAGGTTTGTCCGCAAAATTCCTAATTTTGAGCGCAATGAATAGGAGTTACAAGACTTCTTGTAGGGAATGTCGTGTACAGGAAAAGTTATGTATGTCTTATATAAAATTTTAAAGAAAATTATATATAACTACAAGTGATTTATGTTGCACGTATTTACATTAATAATTACTGTTTTAAATTTAAATTTAAACCAATAATAATGTTTAACCTGAAGATTCTAAAGGCTTCATTCGTGAAAAATCTCTTCCCAATAGTTTGATGTAGCTGTAACTAGGAATTTTCCATTTAGTGTTGACTTCCTCTAGCCACATTTTCTTCTAATACTGATCCATTTCACTCATTCTAATATGTATTTTTATATTCACGCGTTTTGTTCATTTTGATTCTTTATGTGAACATATTTTATATATCTTTCAGTACAGTTTCTTCATATCTTTTTTCATTTATTCATTTTTATTTTATACAATCTTCTTATGGATTTTAAACCTTTTCATTTTTAAACTTTCTTTGTTTCTATTATCACATTTTCTTTGACATCGTATTTCCGTCGAATATAATCAGTTTTAACCTTTTTCCATATTAATGGTAATTAAGAAATTATAATATTTAGTTTTTTCAAAGCCGAGATTTATTTCTGTAATTCATTTGATTAATAGTAAATTTGTGCAGGATATTAAAATATAAATACTAAATATGTTTCGGGGTTAAAAATCAAACAAATATTTTATTTTTTAATAATAATTAATTTTTGGACGTACCTCATTTAATATATCGTGTAGCTTAACATATAAATATCCTATCTACATAATGTTATTTTAATTTGTAGATTTTAAATGTACTTTTGAATAAATGCAATTTCAGTAACATTTCCAACAAAGTTCTTTCTTTTTTCACAATGCTATAAAGATCAATTTAATTATGCACATTATTAATTTCAAATAATACTGGAAACATTGCGGTTGCATGTATGCAGTTATCTATTAATTAATAACTATGATTCGTACATAATAACATTTTAGTCAAAAAACCAAACGCGTAATTAAACAATGTTTATCCTTTTTCACAAAGAGTTGTGACTAAATAACTTATATAATCTTGCTTTCAGTACATTAACGTTTAGTGGAAATTAATAATTATTAGTTAATTCTGGTAGAAATCATTTTTTATCCAATTTTGATTCTTTGTTTACATCTATGATTTGCTGTAAGATTTCACACTTTGAATAAATTATAATTTTGTAATAGTAATGTTCTTTGATTTTCGAAAGGCTTTTGGAATTATTCATTTGCAAAATGTTACCTGCAAATTTTGAACTAATATTATTGCTTTGTTTTTAACAATAGGATATTTTTTCAATCAATATATATAGTATTTATTCCAAAATCTGTTTGTCCCAGTTCATATCGTAAAAAAATCAGTTGATGTAACAATTTTTTACAAATACTTCAGTGTGATTATAGATAACCTCTGAGACAGAATAATGTCTCAGAAGGTTATCTGTTATACTTAAAGTGTCATATACATTTCTAGTAATGTGCATGGAACGCATATTAAGGTCAAGTTTAATGATAAAACTGAGACAATAATATCAAGACTATAGCGAAGTAAGTTCTTACTTATCTTGCGCTGTGCGTATTAAACCTGTGCGTATTACAAAGTTTTATACGTTGTAATTTTCTTTACTTATTGCGTAAAACATGAAGATACTTTGTATCTTCATGTTTTATGCAATAAGTGTAAGATACGGATATAAAGTTAACATTAAATTTGCTTCTTCCCGTTTTGTTATTTCTAGGAAATATTTTATTTAAAAAACAATTGCTAGAAAATCCAGTCTTATTGCATAAATGATTTTATGGAGCATCAAATCAGTATAAAACAATTTTTATGTTCTGATTAAAATATCCTTTTTTGTTTCTATTTCAATTGCTCCTGGACTTCAATTACATATTTTTATAAAAAAATAACTTGGTATCTACAGGTTTGGTTTTATTTATTGGTTCTTGACTTTCAAAATCTATCTGAATGTCAATAAATGTACAGCGGTAGGTACAGCGAATAAAAAGGCCAAAAGGACCAAAACCATATCATAGCTTGATTCCTTTTATACGTCATACTCGTGTATAGAGTATATTGTGATTGAGTCTCGAGAGTCTTTTGAATTATTTAAAACTTTGAGTTTTATTTTTATTTTTATTATTTACAATATAGCGAACTTAATTAAAATGTCAAAGAAAAAGTATTTTATTTTGTTTTTCAGGTGGCTAATTTTGTTGATGGGCCTATTGTAGTTTTAAAAAGGCCCACAAAAATATATTTTTAAAACACATCTAAATTTTTGAATTATGTATAATGATTCAAAATTATCGAAATACTTGACTTTAAGATTTTAAATACTCGACTTTAAGATTAGGCAGATCTTATTTGCTGCACGTACCCCATGTTACCAAGTCATAAAAAATATTTATTTTCATGAAATCCATACGACTTGTTGGAAAATGATAGGAGGTTTGTTCATTTCGAACGAGCTCGAGTTTTTTTTTATATGAGTTATTCTTTATTGCATACTTTAATCTCTTCTCCCAAGTTGATTTGCTTACAAAACTCAATGATTTAGTAACATTATAACATACTTATAGAAACAACTTGTTATATATAGATTTTATTTTGGTTTGAGATTTTGCCAAAAGCTCGCAATGGAACGACGGTTTCTCGTTTTGGTCAATGTTGAAGTGTATTCGTTGCATCTGCAAAGTAAAAAGAATTTTCATTAATTATATTATAGGAGTGTTAAATTTATAGTTATTAATTAGGATTGCATTGTCTTCAGCTAATGATTATATAATTATTTGTTAGTAATTATTTTAATGATTTTAGACAATATAACATATTTAGCTCAATATTTAGGTCAAGAAAAGTCGCAATGGACCATTAGCAAAAAATAAATTTGTATTAATTTTTAAAATGGCGATTTAATAATAATTGTGATGATTGTTTAGAAAAGGGATTTTATCTCTAATAAGTATGAAAGTATAAGTTAAAATAAGTGGATGATATGTTGTTATAGAGCCAGATTGATAAAAAAAGGATGCGTGTATTTATGTACGGGCGTGAGAAGTTATACTTCTTTGGCATCATTAAATAATACATACGGATAGATAACCTCAATTATATTGGAGCACTTGAAAAAGTCTATAAACACAATTTTTTCACTAATATTTACGAATAGTAAATATATTAATCAAAATATTGAATTTAAATCACTACTGAATATAATTTATCAGCACATATATAAATCGCACTTATATGAAACTAAAACTAGAAACATGTGGATAAATACTATGAATACGAAAACAGTGAACAGAGGCGACGATGGTGCCAATAGCTTTTGTTTCGAGACTGCAACCGCTGCAACTTCATACTGTAACTTTTTTGTGACGAATTTTAAAATTTCACTCTCATCATTTTTTCATAACGCGCCTAAAGAAGTATAACTTCAAAAATGCGAGTAAAATTAGGTTGCAGTTTGGTTTATTTATTTTCTACGACTTACTTTAAATTTATATCACAAGAAGAAAAAAAACAATTTGTTGGCATTTCCTTACAGGTATTTTCTGATATTATATAATATTATATTTTTTGAAAGATAAAGCAAAAATTATGAGAATTCTATATCTTTTTTCTTTCTGTTATTATTGAATTAATGAAGAGAAGCGTGTTCTGCAACTCAATATAAATTTCCTTGTATTTGGTAATACAAATTTTATTTCTTGTAAAACCCATTTTGAGATAATACGAGTGGCAATTTAATGTTGTAAAGTCTGATTGCGTATTTTCAATTATTTTTCTCAAATATTCGAAACCATCCGCAAAGTATTCGTAGGAATCATTAAGGAAAATTATTTTTAGAAATACCACAAACATTTTTTTGTATGTTATCACTAAACTTTTTGTGATAACTTAAATTGGCTTTTTATACATAATGCTACTTAAGCAACTTATCTATTGACCCAGAAGGTGAACCGGTAAAATATTACATCGGCTTCTGGGAAATATGTTATCTTGGTTATACTATAAAAGCTGCTGATAGTGTTAATATAAATTATGGTCATTTATTGATAATTGTTTAGACTAAAGCAAATATATGTTGGCTTCTTTATATAATATTAAAGTATATACATGTTTTATAACTATGGCATATTATCACGATTAGTGTGGTGGAAGATTCGAAAATATTATACTTATTCCATTCGTAAATATGTTAAAAAATATGCTGATACTCAAATATACTGATCTATAGATGTCTAAATATACCCTGTCTTTGATATTGGAGCAAAAATATTAAACTATTTTTATTTATATAAATAATGTTTAGTTAGCTCATTTATTTTAATTGTTCGCTGTGTTCCGTGAAATATAACTAGAACTTCACTTCAGAATTACGCAGTCAGAGAATACGTCCATACACGTACAGATATGTTTAAAGTTTTATTGGAACATAAATATTAAACTATTTGTTTTTATACCGAGAATGTTTAGTTAGCTCATTTATTTTAATTGTTCGCTGTGTTCCTTGAAATATAACTATAACTCCACTTCACAATTACGCAGTCAGAGAATATTTACATACATGTACGTATAGATATGTTTAAAGTTTTATCGGAACATAAATATTAAACTATTTGTTTTTATATCAAGAATGTTTAGTTGGCTCATTTATTTTAATCGTTCTCTGTGTTCCCTGAAATATAATTAAAACTCCACTCCACAATTACGCAGTCAGAGAATATTTACATACATGTACGTACAGGTATGTTAAAAGTTTTATTGGAACATAAATATTATACTATTTGTATTTATATCAAGAATGTTTAGTTAGACCATTTATTTTAATTGCTTCCGTGAAATATAACTAGAACTTCACACGACCATACATGTACGTACAATACGACCATACATGTACGTATAGATATGATAATAGATTTCTATGTTATCCCACACGCATCAAATGTATATAGTGAAGTTACATTTTTTTGGCTATTTGAAATAATTATCAAAATTAACCTGCCAACAGTATACGGAAGAAATTAAACTTTCACATGGCGTACATTTCTGTATACTGTTACTTCGTTATTACATTAATATAACCCTCTCTTATTACCTCCTGCATTTAACTGATTAAGTGTTAAGTTTTTATTTATTTATTAAACTTTATTGAGAATTAAAAAGATTAGCATAGAGACGGCGGACTTATTGCTACAAGAGCAATATCTTAGTCCCAGCCAGCTGTTAGATGTAAGCACTGAAAATGTTGAACGTAGTGAAATTTTACTCTAATCAATGTTGTCTAACAAATGTGAAAATTGGAAACGAATTCAGGTATTTAATTTCTATTTGAGTTAACTCATATCATTATGTTGGAGTAAACACAGAAAAATTCTTCCGAATTCTTATATGGCTATCATCCTCGTATTTAGCGTAATTCTTAAACTCGGGCTTTGTTGGGCGTAGTGTTCTACGGTAGTAAGGGTACGGTGTTAACGGTAGGGCGTAGTGTGTACAAGAGAGAAAAGAATTATTAAAAATATTACAACCCTCAACTTTTGCGATCGGTATCATATTTTGAACCTGATTGTTATGTATGAGTACAATATCACCAACCATTTCCTAATCCGCATGCAAATATCAATATCCGCTTGCGATTCCTCATTGTCCGCGAGCTCAATTTGCTTAACTTTGCTTAACCTTAAACTCGGGCTTTGTTGGGCGTAGTGTTCCACAAGAGAGAAAAGAATTATTAAAAATATTACAGCTTTTCACTTTTATATTTTGAACTGCATTGTCATGCATTGACACAATATTACCAAATATTTCCTTATCCGCATGCTTATACCAACATCCGCTTGCGATTCCTGATTGTCCGCGAGCTCAATTTGCTTAACTTGTTATTGGGAGCATTGACCCATCCCGATTTGTTCTCCTGTTCGATTCGCGACTTTAGAGTTAAGATGGTGGTGTATTTGGATGGTTTGCGGTCAACTCATTCTTTTTAACAGTTTATAATTG
Organism: Druceiella hillmani; assembly: GCA_039881145.1. Taxonomy (NCBI): domain Eukaryota; kingdom Metazoa; phylum Arthropoda; class Insecta; order Lepidoptera; family Hepialidae; genus Druceiella; species Druceiella hillmani. Next base: position 10,101,697 of record JAYKKI010000010.1, on the reverse strand, counting down.
ATTTATATTCTTTATATTTTATAAATATATATTTTTTGCTTTTTAATTGACTTAAAAAAAGGAGTGGGTTAACTCTTCGACACGATTTTGGAAATTGTTTCTTTAAATGTAAGTTATTCTTCCAAGGTTCCGTATAAATATGGGCGGGAACTGGAAATGAATATATATATATATATCGAGGAATTTCTAGTCGATGAAAGTACAAGACCTCTTTTGGAAAATTGATATTATTTTTGAATTAATTTGTTCTCTCTGTATAAGCACTATAGTTACAGATAGTGACCAATGTCTAATGATGAAACCAAGTGGTTACAGAACTCCTCAATTGTGAGGAAAATATTTGTCAGATTGAGCACGTTTAGGTTATCTTGGCAGGTCCTTTTTACAATGGGGTAACAAGCAATTCGGGGAAGTTGTTTTTAATAAGAAAAAGAAAACAAGAAATAACATTACCGGGAAAAAATTACTTATACCGTATGCTATGACAAAAAATAATATGCATTATCTATATCTGTATAAAATGAACGCGATAGCCAAGCTTAAAATAATAAAAAAATTGTTTGGCACTGACTTCGAAAAAAACTGTTAAATAGAAAATTATATATTTTTTGACAAATTCTGTCCTATTTATATTTACTTTTAACCAATGTATGTATTTTTAATTTAAAATGATATTTTATTTTTTATTTTGTGTGCTTTTTGAAGATTTTTATTTTTATAGATATTTTATTTTTTATTTTGTGTATTTTTACTTTTTTATCAATGTAGGTATTTTTAATTTAAAAGAATATTTTATTTTGTGTGCTTTTTGAAGTGTATTTTTAAAATGAAAACTTCTTCAGGCGCACTTTTTCTGAGTAGTGAACGAAACTGGGTCAGTACGCTCGGGTCGCTGACGGTGAATCGGATAAACTCGGCTTCCTTCGGCGTCGGCCAAGTCAGCTACTTTTTTAGGCCCATCATGCGCACTTTTTAGAGATCAAGTATTTTTAGGCACACCATTCGCATTTTTTAAATATCAAATGAACTACTTTTTGGGCGTACCATACGCAATTTTTAAACATCAGGTGAACTACTTTTTAGGCACACCATGGGCACTTTTTTAAAATATTAAGTGAACTACTTTTTTAGGCGCACCATGTATACCTTTTAAATATCAAGTAAAGTACGTTTTAGGTGCACAATGCGCACTTTATTAATATTAAGTGTAATACTTTTTAGGCGCACAATGCGCACTTTATTAATATTAAGTGTAATACTTTTTAGGCACATCATGCACCTTTTTTAAATATCACAAACTACTTTTTTAGGCGCACCACGTTCACCTTTTTAAGATATTTCATTAAATTTAAATCGAAAGTATATATATTTTCTCCCCATAAACTTATTACTTTATTTTCCATAAACTCATTGCTTTATTCTTACGGGTAAACTAGACTCCTTTCGGCATCGGACAAGCGAGTTCATTGTCTAACACGAAGTGCAACGTTTTAAGAATTACGTTTCATTTTTGATTAATATTTTATTTCAGTATAATTTCATATATAATATATCATATATATAATATATAATATATATAATATATCATATGAATAAGGTCTTTATAAGACAGTAAATAAGTAAAACAAGGAAAAAGAGAAAGAAATTGTTTACTAAATGTATATTTTTTAAAAGCAGTGTTATCTTGATTTAATCGTGTTTTTAACTTTTTTTTATCAGCTTTGTTACCATATACTGTGTTATTTATATTTTTTCCTTAAAGAGTTTGTTATGTTTTGTTGAATGTGATTAATTCTGGTGAATTCTGCTAGAATCAGCTATTGCTGATAGATTACCAGTTGTAAATAGAAAAACTTTTACATAATAAATTGAACTTACTTGTTAATAACCGGCAACGGTTTCCCCTTACACTGCTTCACCCAATTTGGCCAATACTTAAAGCCTTCCCTATCGTATATCAACTTGGCGCAGCGCGCATCCTCTACGAGGTCGTCATCCACGAGCGCTGGAATTGTAAAGGCGAAAAAATATTTATTCTTATACTAATACAATTTACTTATATTAAATATTATTTTAAATTATTATTATTTTAAATCATTATGCTATTAGCGTAGCACCAGTTGGTTATTTCTGACTTATATTCAATCTAGGACACGGCTAAAATAAAGTGTTTTGAAAATATTTACTTATATTAAGTATTTACTTATATTACAATTTACTTATATTAAGTATTATTTTAAATTATTTATATTTTAAATCATTATGCTATTAGCATAGCACCAGTTAGTTATTTCAGACTTATTTTCAATCTAGGACACGGCTAAAGTAGAGTTTTTGAAAATATTTGATCCGGTATTATCATATTATATTGTCTATTGTATAATATCTTTCGACTCATGTATGACTGTCTTTATGGTACACTTGGCTAATTATTGAGCTGAGGTGAAAGCTTCTTCTTAACAGTTTGAGATTAAATAGATCGGTATATATCACAAATTCACAGAAAGGTTTAAGTTAAGTCGAACGACTAAAAGGTTATGGTGACCGACAGCTAGATAGACTCGTGTATAGATAAAACAAACAAGGAGTGACAAGGATAATTTTGACTTTCTGAATAGAGTTTTTTTGAGTTCTCTACTAGGATCCTTTACAATTTTGTCATGTCCGTATGTCTCTCGCAGCCTTGCAAGTTCTAAATTTTTTTATCTAGGTCCCATTTTTTATCTAGGTCTAGCATCCCATTTTGCAAGGGATGCTTCAGGTTAGAGTATCCATTAATATAGAGGAAAATATCGGAAAAAAAATTAATATACTTCCTCATATACGTAAAATGAAGACGGAGTCTTTTTAGTGAAACTTATCAAGTGAAGTATTATTGGAAAGGTCCTGAAAAATGAAAATGGAGCTACTCTGATCATCTTTTTGCGAGCTACATTGATTTTTATGCTCCATTTACAAAGTGTTAAGGCTTATTTTAATATACAATATGTCTGAATTTTGCGATAATTATTTAACAATGTATTTTTTAAAATGAAAATAGGGCTACGCTGATCATCTTTCAATTTTAAGTTCAATTTATAAAATATTATGTTTTATTTTAATGTAAAATATGTCTAAATTTCACTATAATTATTTAATCGTGGATTACTTAAAATAAAAATGGAATTACATTGATCGTCTTTAATTTTTAAGCTCTATTTACAAAATGTTAAGTTTCATTTTAATGTCGTTAAGTGTTAAGTTTCATTTACCTGTCTAAATTTCGCCATAATTATTTAATCATGGATTTCAAGAATCTTAAAAAATTCTTGGTGTTTTCTGATTAAAATGTTTAACTAAGTCATATGTAGACGTTCATCCATCGGTTAAATGGATTATCTTTAAGGTATATAGACAGCTATGCAATCCAGCGTTACGCTAACCGTCGGTTAAATTGATTAACTATAAGAGACATAGACAGCTATGGAATTCCGCTTTAAGCGTGTTCCAACACGCAATTGACCGCGTCATGCGTTTTTCGTTCTGTAGTCGTTTACTTAAGATAAGTAAGGGGGTGACCCCAGAATTCAAATAAAATTGATTGTTGCGAAATTATAATATTAGCTACATGTAATAATAGTAACTTATATAACCTCATCAGACATTCGCAGAAAAATATTCCATTACGTGGAAATTCTGGCTACTGAACTTCTGTTTTCCTATTTTCCATTACGCATCTTGAAAATGGATGAAACTGAGGGTTAAATAACCTTTTTAAATATGTGAGTTTTTATTTATGTGAGTTTTTATCCCTCTCTGTACTCTTGGAAATACCGAGACAATACTGAGAATATATTCATGCATAACAGCACATATAACTTTTTTGTCTGTCCTTGTAGCGTAATAAATTCTAAATAATATGTACAGCGATCTCATATCAGGCTAGCTGCACGTAGTTATGCAAATTGGAGCATTGCAACGGAGTTTTACGACGCCTAATGTCAACTAATTGCATACAGATTCTACGTATGCACAGAGATGACATTCTTCTCGTGATAAACAGACGTTAGTTATTTAAGTACGCATTATAGCTACTCAAGTCGACGTGATCTAAATTTGATCCTTAATGATACTGCAACTTGTTTTTAAGTATTGGGCACCTTACCTTATTTTTAATTCGGTTATCATGGAATGTGATAAAAAAACATCACGATATACATATAACTTGATAGACGATTTTATGAATGCTGTGATGTATCGATTTTGTGATTTTATATTTATTTTATAAATCATATTTCCCCATTTTTATTGCACAAACTTGTGTCTAACTTCTGTATGAAGAATACGTTGCTTATACTCTTACGTAACAAAAATGCGTTGTAACTTGGGGGTAAATAAAGGTGCTGTGAGAACGAGAAAAATTGCTATTATACACAATAGATGAGATTTTTATAAAAGTATATGTACAATATATATATATATATATATATATATATATATATATATATAAGAAAAAAGTAGCTCTTGGAAGTTTCATCAGTTAGGTAGCGAATACTATATATCTGTATATTATAACACAATAAATAATAATTCTTTTAATTAAAGGTATTTTTTCACTTAGAAATGTCACTAGATGTCATGTAAAACAGGTACACATTATATAGAGATACATGTAAATCATATATCGAATACATATCTTTACTTTATAAGTGCTGCAAAGAAATCCTCGGGGACTTACTTGTGATAGAAAGCCCGAAATCACATTAAGAAAAACAGCACTTCATCAGATCGTTTTTCTATTTATATAAATCAATCTACTTCAAGAAAAAATGAGGAGGTAAGATAGGTTTACTCACATGAACATGCAAGGTTACAGAACCCTCCTTTCTTCGCTTCCATGCAATACTGCCTATTGTCTATCTGTAAAAATATATGTGTTCGCTTAATTATAATATCGAGGGATAAAAATAAAAAAAATATATATATGATAACAAATGTATAAAAAATCGTCTTTGTGGAAATAAATAAAAAAATGTAATAAAGTTGCTTAAAGTCAAAATGCTAGAACGAGATGATGAGTGATTAAACATGGATTTAAAAAAATGAAACTTTCGGCTGGAAAGAATTTACTGTATGTAATAGGGAATGAAGCATTTTTACTGATATACATTTTAGAGACAGATTGAAATTAGTTCAATATTTTTATAATTAAAATATTGACGCTGAAGCCTTTGCTGGTAATTGAGTATGATAATTAAAATATTGACGCTGAAGCCTTTTGATGGTAATTAAGTATAATATTTAAAATATTGACGCTGAAGCCTTTTGATGGTAATTAAGTATAATATTTAAAGTATTGACGCTGAAGCCTTTGCTGGTAATTGAGTATGATAATTAAAATATTGACGCTGAAGCCTTTTGATGGTAATTAAGTACGATAATCAATAATTAAGATCAGTTTTGCAGAATTATCGAAATGTATAATTTTTGTTAATTATAATTATCCGATAGATGCCTGTTTAATAACGGCCGAAGTGAAAGGATATATTAAAGATGTTGTGGAAATGAAGTTTCAATGAAAATATTTTAAAGCTGTACGAAAATTTTAAATTATGTTTGGAGGTTAAGATAAGGTTAGATACCTATATTTAAAAAGACAAGTATTTATATGAGTAGCGTTAGTTTGAAAATTATTTTTAAGTTGTTCGAAATGGTATGGCCTATCATTGCTGACGTTGGTTTCGTCAGAAAATATTTTAGTTATGAATTTATTACTGTAAGTATAAAATGTCATATTCGCTTGGAAGAGTATCGAACGGTAAGAGTAACAATTTCTTCAACTTGCAGTAGTTTTAGAAATAAAATTATTGCGATTTAAAAATAAATTTATTGTTCAGAATTTCTTTCAATAAAATTAAAAATATAAGTGAAAGGGAGAGACTGAGAGCGAAAATGAGGGACAAAAAAGAAACAGGGTAATAGAGGGAGAGCGAGATAGAGGTGAGGGGGTGGATTGAGTGGGGAGGGATTACTTGAGAGATAGAGAGACATAAACAGAATGTTCACCCCATTATGGAAAGCAGTGTTGCATTAAAATTACTTATGTGAAATACTTTATATAAAATGACTTTTCTTTTCTTTTAACATGTAGCCTAATCCGCAGGGTCTTTACCTATCAATCTAATATTACATGCAAATGAGACTGCATTATTTATTCGTACATTGTCGAATTTCTTAAGATAATGTCAAGAAACGTTATTGTGTTAAGGGTATCGAAATAGATAAATGGTTAGCGACAAGGTTCAGATCAAAATTGTTCAGTAATAGATTATAAGTATTGTTGCATTTTTTTAGAATATGTTTCTTTAAATACCTTAACCATAGTTACCTTTTACTCAAGTATGTTACAACATTGATGTTAGTTATAAACTTGTCCAACTACTTTGCATAGTATAGAAACCGATGAATACGTGACATGGAATTGCGGATTACTTTTATTAATTTAATATATGAAGAGAAATTCACCTTAGTTTGCCTGTGTTTTAACTTCAGTATGGTTATATTTCTTGATATGAAATAATATTGTAGGTGATATGGATAGCTGATGATGAAGTGGAAATATTTATAGTTATTACACCAACTCAACAGGACGGTTTGTTGTGACCGTTATTTGTTTTTATTTCATTGGAATTAAATAAACTTTTAAATATATTTCGTGATAAAATGTACAGTTATGTAGAAACATAATGCCTTCATGATTGCGTCCGAATCGTTGTAACCAAATTTCAAGTTCCTAATATCAGCAGTTCAAATGCAGTCCCAAAGAGGTCGATAAATTAAATTCACGGTAATGTTTAAAAAGATATATTCAAAGAAAAGTTTAAGTTAAATCCAAAGACTAAAAAGTTATTTTGACCGACAGCTAGATAGACTCGTGGATAGATAAAACAAACAAGGAGTGGCAAGGATAATTTTGACATTTTTAAAGGTAATACCTTCTGAATAGACCTTTTTTGAGTTCTCTGCTAGGATCCTTTATAATTCTGTCACCTCTGTATGTCTCTCGCTTCCTCGCTAGCTTCTACATTCTTTTATCTAGGTTCATCCCATTTTGCAAGTCAATGCTTCAGGTTAGAGTATCCATTAATATAGAGGAAAATATTGGAAAAAAATTAATGTATCTTCGTATATATGAAAAATGGAGAAGGAGTCTTTTTAGTGAACCTTATCAAGTGAAGTATTATTGGAAAGGTCTTTTAAAATGGAAATGGAGCTACACTGATCATCTTTGATTTTTAAGATCCATTCACAAAATATTGTTTTATTTTAAAGTACAATATGCCTAAATTTCGCTATAATTATTTAACCGTGGATTTCTTAAAATTAAAATGGAGTTACACAGATTATTAGGTTTAAAAAGATATATTCATAACAATGTATTTTTTATGAGGTAAACCTTAAAAGTATAGTACGTTTTATCTAAAAAATATAGATAGTTTAATGTGTTTAATTTTCTTTCCCATTTTATATTTTTCATTTATGAAAGTGTAGTAAAGATGAAAAGCAAAATTGTTTTTTTCAACCTACGCTTCCACTTTTGGTAGTTTTAAGGATATTTGTTCGTAAATTTGGCCTGTAACTCTTAAAGGAGTGATATGCACTTATTGCTACTGAATTTTTAAGTTTCTGCCTCCAATAGTTTTGATGCGATCACAAAGACAGGCAGATAGACCGCATTTTGGTATTAAAGTTTTTCGGAAACTTTATAAATTAAGCAATTATTTCAAAAGAGTTATAAACTATTTTATATCGTTTTATTTTATTTACCATTCATTTAAGAATATATGTAGAAGAGAGAGACATTAAAACAGGCACATGTTTCAGTTTCTGCCTCCAATAGATTTGATGCAATCACAAAGACAGGCAGATAGACCGCATGTTGGTATTAAAGTTTTTCGGAAACTTTATAAATTAAGCAATTATTTCAAGAGTTATAAACTATTTTATATCGTTTTATTTTATTTACCATTCATTTAAGAATATATGTAGAAGAGAGAGACATTAAAACAGGCACATGTTTCAGTTTCTGCCTCCAATAGATTTGATGCAATCACAAAGACAGGCAGATAGGCCGCATGTTGGTATTAAAGTTTTTCGGAAACTTTATAAATTAAGCAATTCTTTCAAAAGAGTTATAAACTATTTTGTATCGTTTTATTTTATTTACCATTCATTTAAAAACATGTGTCGAAGAGAGAGACGTTAAAACGGGCATACGTGTTATTGAAGAAATAAATACTACATAGTTGTGTTATTACGTATTGTAAACACAGATGGTTTTGATTACCAAATCGCGTAACTGCCAGTAAAAGAATATTGCAAATTCTTTTGTTTGATAGTTCATGACGGTTCGTGGAAGCCAAAACAGACTGTACTGATAGGAATTATTTGAATTTTGATATAGTCTTGAGATTTTATTAAAGAAGGCAGATTTATGAACTATAGGCCAACTGTGTGAGAACTAGCTTAAACTAAGGTTCTGTAGTTCTCAGTTTCTCTTGAAATTATGAATATTCTCATGAAATGAAACGAACGTATTTTAGTTGATATTTTTACTCAAATGTCATATTTAATTTTTTTTAAATTCTACCCACTGAAAACTTAATTTTTACCTACAATTTAATACATTAATTTTTTGAAATTGCATTATCAACCTTAATATTGCGGTTCACAAAAAAATTGTCCCAATTTTAAATGTACCCAGCGGTACATAAGTATTCTTTACGATATATTATCATTTGGTACCTGAAATATTTACTCGAAAGATAACACGTTAATAGGTCTGGAACCAAATTAACTTTTACACTATGATACATTTTAAATTTATGGAAAAATAATCAAGCAAGAATATTCCATGAATATAATGTACATAGATACTTGTTTTGTACAAACAGGAGTGAAGATCTTTATTTATGGCAGGACAAACGATATTAGGAAGATTATGTCATATATCCATATTATATTTCCCATATCGGAATAATATTTTTTTTAAATACTGAAATATTAAATAATAAGAATAAAACAAAATATTAAAGAATGCCCTAAAGACGTAAGGGATATTATAGTTTAAAACAGCTATTCGAGACCCTGAAAAAGTTATTAACTCTTTGTTAAGGTACATAAAGAATTATTACGGAAAGATTGCGTGTATTTTTGGATTTACGGTTTATTGAATCGTATTACGATTTAGTGAGTATTATATGGTGATATCCTAATAACTAAGGTACAGTTTGTTAACCTTTATATAAATTTTATATATTTTTTTAATTTTTACCTACAATAGGTAATTTAAAACGAACAGAGGTGATTTGATTATCAAATAGAAGGTATGAAAACGTGGAGTTCAAAAATATACTATTTATTTTCATTACCAATTCTCGGCTGAATAACATTTTAAAAAGCAATGAAAATCACCGTCCCGTATAATCAAAACGCTCTAGATGCGTTAAAATACGACTATTTATTGCAATTTAGTACAAAATAGTTTTCTTGCGAATTCTTCTCGCACTTAGTCGGATTAATTTACATTGGCAAGAACAGAAATATCTATATGCCGACATATTTTAATATTCGGAATATAGATTTATAACAATAGTTTAGTTAATATAGACAGTTATATCTATAATCTTTAAAGCAATATTATAAACGGATCAAAATATGTTATTTATATGTGCGTTATCGTTTGCACTAATACTATTTACACTATACGATGGATATTACTTACTCATAATTTTTTGACTGTGCGTTTGGCTGTTTATTTTGTGTTGAAATTGAGTTAAATTTCCTGTAACTGTCGAAGTGATGTTAGACATAAATAATAGTGCGTAAGAGGAAGAGTAGCATTAAAGAAATATAAGAAAGCATGCTAGTCTCAACTAGCCGTATGCAGTAATTGTGGTGGTCTCACCTTTATTATCTACTCTGTGAAGCTTTAGTATAACATTAACATTAATGCAATTTACATTTACCGTTATGTTTTGGTTTGTTATGATTGATATATATTTTTTCTTTTGTTTCAGGTATGTTACGAGTAACTTCATCACTTTTTGGTATTCAAGAACTGCTCCACGAAACTCTGGTGCAGCTTCAAAGCTTGCATTTGTCTGCTTCTATCAAAATTTCTCTTTCCCTGAATGTTTTGAGGCAAAACTTAAGAGTGAATGTTGAAAAATTGAATATCGAACAAACAAAAATATTTTATTTATGATGTAGTTATTCAACATAGAACTATAATTTATTTTTTTTATTTGTCCATAAGACTGTCCTTCGTATCAAATTTCAGGTTTACTGGAAGTACCGTTAGTAGTTATAAAGGGATATGTGAAAGGGCGTATAATTTTTTCTAGGATTAAAGTGCTTGATACCTCTGGCTGTTCTATATATATATATATATATATATATATATATATATATATATATATATATATATATATATATATACATATATAGGTTTTTTCAAGCATGATGTAAATATTTACTGATGGATTAAATTACTTCATTCGTCGATGAATTACCACACTCAATAATATGGGAACAGGGTGTGATAACGTGTTAAGTCGAATAGAATACTTATCGACCGCAAGTACTATATCCGTAACTTTACTTGAGAGGGCTGAACTATTGAAACAAAGGGTTGTTATCTGACCGCCATGTTATTTGTGTTTAATACTTTTCTTTAATTCTTAAAAATATTTGGCGAGATCTACGTTATAATCATCATATATATTAATACGCTAAGGTAAAGATGTTACTCTCCCTTTTTAGAAAAAACCTCACAACTAATCCACATAAATTATATATCATTTTATAGATAATCGCTTGCTCTACCGGCATCCACAACTAAAAAAATTATTATTGCTATTGTTTTTGCAAATTAATTAATTATTAAAATTATATACACAAAACAGCAATGCTGCCATCTAACGGCTCAACGTCAATATGATTGACGGTCGGTAAAATTTTTGTTTAATTTCAAATCCACTCACGTATAAATAAAGTGGCGCTTAAGCTCAATGCTTTTGATACTTGGGCCTCTATATGTCAATTTTAGTAAAATATTTGTTTGATCTGTCATCTGAGCTTCATAATGGAATAAAAACGTAATAAGCAGTGTGCAAAATTAGAAATGAATTGAATACCTGCAATCAATTTTGATTTATTAAATTGAGTTGAATAATTTATAATGCGAAGACTTCGCACGGGTCACGCTAGTTAGAAAGTAATAGTGTCAAAATAACTTATTGCATTTGCACCCCTTTGACTGATATCAAACACAGGTGGCCAATCCCTTTGCTAGAGTTAAGTTAAATAATTATGCACCAAAAGTTATGGCCGTTATAACTAAGTATAGTTACCAGAACTACAAATATTCTGGTTTTGGCATTCTATAATTCGATATTAGATGACAGTTTTATAAATTGGCTACATTTTTTATATTTTTTATCTTCGATTTCGATGAGCAGAAAGAATTTGAGTAGAATTTTGGTTTTCGAATTCAAAACCAATTTTCGTTCGGAATTCGGTTTGAATTTTGGTCTTCTTATATTGACAATTTTGATAAATGGATTTACACATGAATATGGTATCTTTTGTTCCAAGTATGTCATTTAGTGAGAGACAATTGAGTAATTGTCTCTCACTATATATTAATTTACGATAGACGGGCAATTCAGGAAACAGCTGAAGAATTAATTTTGATGTATTGTCAAAAATAGAAGGACAAAAGTTCATATGATCAGTAGATTATATGAGGCTATGATGTGATCCATTTGGGAAGTAGTTGAATGATTTTGATGAGACTGTAATTATGTATTGTTTTAAAGAAAAATATTGAGTCAATGTATCAATGTAAAAGTTCTGTGTTGTCTGCTTTGTTTTCAATGTAACTTGCAAAGGTGAGCTGATGTTTTATATAGGCTGTTGAATATTTTTATGGGACAGGAGTTGAAGGATACTCAATATCTTCTTCATCTACTTCTTTGAATTTATGCTTAATTCAATTCTTTAATATATTTATGTAAAATATTTAATTTAATACTTGTATTTCGAATTTATAAATAAGAAATACTTCTTACATAAAACGAGGTATAAAAGAACAATTAGTGTTACCCTATGATTGGAGTAGAAATATTTCTTGTAATCTTTGATTGTTTTTATTTATCTGTATATTAGTAAGTCAGGTTTATTAATGATACTTGATTTTAAGTAGAACGTTAAGTATTTTTATGGGACAGGAGTTGAAGGATATTCAATACCTTTTTCATCCACTTCTTTGAATTTATGTTTAATTCAATTTTTTAATATATTTTTGTAAAATATTTATTTTGACACTTTGTATTTCGAATTTATAAATAATAAATACTTCTTAGATAAAAACAAGATACAAAAGAACAACTAGTGTTACCTTATAAGTGGAGTAGAATTATTTATTTGTAATCTTTGATTGTTATTATTTATCTGTATATTGGTAATTCAGGTTTATTAATGATACTTGATTTTAAGTAGAACGTTAAGTATTTTTATGGGACAGGAGTTGAAGGATATTCAATACCTTTTTCATCCACTTCTTTGAATTTATGCTTAATTCAATTTTTTAATATATTTTTGTAAAATATTTATTTTGACACTTTGTATTTCGAATTTATAAATAATAAATTCTTCTTAGATAAAAACAAGATACAAAAGAACAACTAGTGTTACCTTATAAGTGGAGTAGAATTATTTATTTGTAATCTTTGATTGTTTTTATTTATCTGTATATTGGTAAGTCAGGTTTATTAATGATACTTGATTTTAAGTAGAACGTTAAGTATTTTTATGGGACAGGAGTTGAAGGATATTCAATACCTTTTTCATCCACTTCTTTGAATTTATGCTTAATTCAATTTTTTAATATATTTTTGTAAAATATTTATTTTGACACTTTGTATTTCGAATTTATAAATAATAAATACTTCTTAGATAAAAACAAGATACAAAAGAACAACTAGTGTTACCTTATAAGTGGAGTAGAATTATTTATTTGTAATCTTTGATTGTTTTTATTTATCTGTATATTGGTAAGTCAGGTTTATTAATGATACTTGATTTTAAGTAGAACGTTAAGTATTTTTATGGGACAGGAGTTGAAGGATATTCAATACCTTTTTCATCCACTTCCTTGAATTTATGCTTAATTCAATTTTTTAATATATTTTTGTAAAATATTTATTTTGACACTTTGTATTTCGAATTTATAAATAATAAATACTTCTTAGATAAAAACAAGATACAAGAGAACAACTAGTGTTACCTTATAAGTGGAGTAGAATTATTTATTTGTAATCTTTGATTGTTTTTATTTATCTGTATATTGGTAAGTCAGGTTTATTAATGATACTTGATTTTAAGTAGAACGTTAAGTATTTTTATGGGACAGGAGTTGAAGGATATTCAATACCTTTTTCATCCACTTCTTTGAATTTATGCTTAATTCAATTTTTTAATATATTTTTGTAAAATATTTATTTTGACACTTTGTATTTCGAATTTATAAATAATAAATTCTTCTTAGATAAAAACAAGATACAAAAGAACAACTAGTGTTACCTTATAAGTGGAGTAGAATTATTTATTTGTAATCTTTGATTGTTTTTATTTATCTGTATATTGGTAAGTCAGGTTTATTAATGATACTTGATTTTAAGTAGAACGTTAAGTATTTTTATGGGACAGGAGTTGAAGGATATTCAATACCTTTTTCATCCACTTCTTTGAATTTATGCTTAATTCAATTTTTTAATATATTTTTGTAAAATATTTATTTTGACACTTTGTATTTCGAATTTATAAATAATAAATTCTTCTTAGATAAAAACAAGATACAAAAGAACAACTAGTGTTACCTTATAAGTGGAGTAGAATTATTTATTTGTAATCTTTGATTGTTTTTATTTATCTGTATATTGGTAAGTCAGGTTTATTAATGATACTTGATTTTAAGTAGAACGTTAAGTATTTTTATGGGACAGGAGTTGAAGGATATTCAATACCTTTTTCATCCACTTCTTTGAATTTATGCTTAATTCAATTTTTTAATATATTTTTGTAAAATATTTATTTTGACACTTTGTATTTCGAATTTATAAATAATAAATACTTCTTAGATAAAAACAAGATACAAAAGAACAACTAGTGTTACCTTATAAGTGGAGTAGAATTATTTATTTGTAATCTTTGATTGTTTTTATTTATCTGTATATTGGTAAGTCAGGTTTATTAATGATACTTGATTTTAAGTAGAACGTTAAGTATTTTTATGGGACAGGAGTTGAAGGATATTCAATACCTTTTTCATCCACTTCTTTGAATTTATGCTTAATTCAATTTTTTAATATATTTTTGTAAAATATTTATTTTGACACTTTGTATTTCGAATTTATAAATAATAAATACTTCTTAGATAAAAACAAGATACAAAAGAACAACTAGTGTTACCTTATAAGTGGAGTAGAATTATTTATTTGTAATCTTTGATTGTTTTTATTTATCTGTATATTGGTAAGTCAGGTTTATTAATGATACTTGATTTTAAGTAGAACGTTAAGTATTTTTATGGGACAGGAGTTGAAGGATATTCAAAATATTTATTTTGACACTTTGTATTTCGAATTTATAAATAATAAATACTTCTTAGATAAAAACAAGATATAAAAGAACAACTAGTGTTACCTTATAAGTGGAGTAGAATTATTTATTTGTAATCTTTGATTGTTTTTATTTATCTGTATATTAGTAAGTCAGGTTTAAAAATGACGCTTATTACCTGGAACAGGCCATACCGAGTGGTGTAGCCGTGCGAAATAGTCTTCGTGTCAGCTCTGCTTTCGCTTTCCACCAAGCATATCCCTGAAAAAAAAAACAAAAGAAAATTTTATTTCTAATATACCTTAAAGTAATGTAAATGTTGGTGCATGTGGTAAAGTTATTTGACTGCTTTCGTTTTTCTCTATTTCTTTTTCTCTTAATTCTTGTTTTTTGGTTTGAGAATTTTCCGCCATTTTTCTAACACATTTTCAGAACGTTTATAGCGTTTTTGGAAGTTTTAGCTCAATTTTCTGTTTTTTAACTGACATAGTAAACCACTCTGACTTCCTAGTTAGCCGTTGCTATCCTTCTTTAAATATCTTTGTAGTATGGACTCTTGGTTATTTATTTGCCTCTCTATCAGTTGATTATTGATTTCAAGTTTTTTTTCTTTAAGTGCAATAATAATTACTTCTTACTTGCCTACATTTATTTTAGTGCCAAGTATTTTTACGTGGTTTACTTTATTCGTTGTAGGGTTGAGAATTTTAGAGGAGAATGATATCATTCTTTAGATTGAATTCGTTTACCACTTGATTTGGCTTTTTTATGAAATTAGGTTAAAATTATGATCGTTAAAAGTTCTTTCCGAACGAAATATTAATTGATATTAACTCATACACGATTTTATTTCATAGAAAAAAATTTGAAAGCATGTTGTCTGAAAACCCAGTGATTTAATTTTTAATATTCGATAATATTTCGATTTTTGGTTAATTAGTAAATTTGTGTAAAGGTAGAGGTGCAGGAAAATATATTTTTGGACATTTGTTTATATAGACCAATAGGGGAGAGTGTGGAAGTTGCGATCGTGAGGTAAATGTAGTACAAAGCAATATTTGGTTTTTCCACACCCCCCTGCCCTCTCTATACCTTGACTCAGTATCAGTATCGAATCATAAATTAAAGCAGGAGATCGCGCACCATTACACTGGTAAGTGTTCTGAAAATTATAGGTTTTTAATATTCAGAATATATCTTATAACAGCCATTTGACGAGTCGCAAATTAAATTTGAAATGATTCAAAGTTAAGTGCGTTATTATTTACAGGTCATAAAAAATAACGTCATTACTTCAAAGGAGTGAACCTCTTTGAAAGCGTATTGAGTATTATTGCATAACTGACCCTAATTGCATTTGTTAAAAGGAAATATATTGTTACTTATTTTAAATTGTATTTAGTAAAGATGAATCAGGAAAGTATAATTGTAGCTGATTAAAACATCTTTCATTTGTTCTTTTCTTTAAGCATTCGCAATTCCTCTATTGTTCCCTACGCAAACATTATTGCAGATAAATTATAATATATGTTAACACAACAAGAAAGAAAATAATTGCTTACTTAAAGTCATTACATTTCTATTTCGTAAACGCCAATTTAAGAGATTTGAACTAGTTTTCTGAAACTTGCTTAGATATGACGAGCTGAATTCGAAAGCGACATAGAAAGTTTATAGAAGAAAAAAAATGGAACCATTTAGCAAGTTAAAATTAACATTAATTGCAGATAAATTATAATTTATGTTAACACAACAAGAAAGAAAATAATTGCTTACTGAAAGTGATTATATTTCTATTTCGTAAACCCCAGTCTAAGAGTTTTGAACTAATTTTCTGAATCTTGCTTAGATATGACTAGCTGAATTCGAAAGGCAAGATAGAAAGTTTTTTGAATAAACTAAATGGAACCATTTAGCAAGTTACAATTTTATTTATTATTTTTTAAAATAGTCTCATTGATATTTCATTCACTGGAACTATTGAGGGAAGCAATGGGACTATTATCCTCTAGACATCTATTCCATGGATATTAACATTATTCTCTGGACATCTATTCCATCTTTTCGAAGGCAGTTAGAAATTTCCAAGGCGTGTTTTTGTGGACATTTTAATGAACATCTCTTGAACTATTTTATTTAAAGTTATACTAGTTTCTGAAATCTTGATACCCCACACGATGTCTAAAAAAAGTAAAAAGAATTTTTCGATCATTTCATTCGTCCTGTTTAAAAATGTTATATACATATTGCAGAGTGTTAACTATTGAATATATGTGGGTTAACGGTTTGTTTAAGGCTTCATCACTGTAGTAATGTTTTACATTAAACAGGATCTCGGTTTGTTTAAGGCTTCATTATTGTAATAATGATTGACATTAAACAGGATCTGGGGTTGTTTAAGGCTTTATTACTGTAATAATGATTTACATTAAACAGGATCTCGGTTTGTTTAAGGCTTCATCACTGTATTAAAGATTTACATTAAACATGATCTGGAAAATATCTCTGCGACAGATGAACACGTGAGTGATGTTATAAAGAGTACTGTTTTTTTTCTTTTTGATGTATGGAACACTAAATTTTGTTTAATTACGGTTTGTTTAAGGCTTCATCACTGTAGTACTGATTTACATTAAACAGGATCCGGAAAATATCTCTGTGACAGTGAGTGATGTTATAAAGAGTATTGTTTTTTTTCCGTTTGATGTATGGAACACTAAAAATTGTTTAATTATTATATGTTGGACGTGTGCTACTCCGCTACTCTTTTCACGTATTGCACAGTACGTAATAGAAATTAAACAAACTTTATTTTATTTGTGGCAGTTTTCAGTAAACAGTTTCATATAAAAACTGCATTTAAATAACATTCGCATAAAAAAAAACATTTGGATGGAATATTAAGTAAATAAAAAAGGACTGAATGCAATAAATTTGAGACTTTATTGTTAACGACGCCTTAAAAAACCTCCTTTATTCCACGTGCTTCAATACAAACAAGATCCTTGGCATTTATGTGACTGTTTTTCTCAGATGTTATATATGCATATATATCGGAAATGACACTATTAATACAGACATCATTGTATTATGTTGCCAAAACAATCAGTGAAATATAAGCAACGCTTAATCTGATCGACCTTCATCCGCACCTGATCTGTCCAAGGTCAGATCACATTGTTCACAGCAGCAAAGATGTGTTACGGATAAAACCCGAATGCTTAACACGCGTATATGCTAGTTTTTATGTACGCTCAGTGATGCGAGCGATGACGGATGTAGAGACGAACGAACACTAAGATATTTATTGCTGGATGCTCTTTCATAGTTGGCGTATTTATTTAGAAGGGGTTTACACTATTATAAAATACAATATGTGCGTTAGACTTTCCTAAACTCAAAACTATTTTTCCTTTTAATTTTCGTCTGTCCGTCTGTTTGTTCGAGTATCATGCAAACACTACTAGACCGAATGAAAATTACACTACAGTCATATTTTTGGGTCCAAATTAATATTTAGACTTACTCTTCTAACTTTCAAATACGTGAAATCTACTAGACCCATATGAATTATAATTTTCACTCTGATAATTTATAAGATACAGATTAAAATATAAGTAGGTTTTTTATCAAATTTTTCCACGGATTTTGAAATTCAGTTATTAGCACTCAAACTTATGACCAAGCAAGCTGGCTTGAAATTGGTGTATGGGAATTATTGAGACAATTACAATGATTCGGCTTAAAGTTCAAGCTAAAACATACAATTTTATTGCCGTTAAGGGTATGTTTGGGATGAAAATATAATTTTACCAAAGAAACCCTCCTCCTCAAAATTTAAAAATATACGGGAGCGAATCGCGGGCCAAAAGTAGTATAAATACAATGAATAATAATTAATACTTATTGCATTTGTTTGCTTTAAATTTATATGTAAATTACTAAATATATTATTATTAACTAAATATATTGGGATAAGTTCGAAATTTTTTTTGGCTTTATTAATGATAACATATGATGATAACGCGTATAAATTTCAAAGGCCATTTTTTATGGTTTGTCTTGTAATGAAGCCACTACACCTTATGATGGAATACTTACAAGAAATTGTAATATGGTATTTTTTGTTTCGAAATGAGACCGTAATAAAAGATTGAACATATTGTTAGCAGCGAGTTGAGCTATAGATAAAGCTTTCTCTGTGAGCTACTCAGCGCGTTAGTGCATAAAGTACCACCACTAAAGTGAGCCAAGTTTGTTTCAATTCGTTTATGCTCATAGTAAAACTTATATTTACACAACAATGCAAGAGTGTTCGTTAACGTTAGTGTATGGTTACACGGACAATATAGACTAATAAATATATAATGCTTAATACAATTTTATCGTTTTATTACACGATTAATTCAATATTTCTTTTTATTTAAGAATAATGATTATACATATATAAAGATTCACTTCTAACACCTGTGGTGGTCGTTCCTTTTTGTTAGGATCTAGAACCTTAAAAGGAGAAACGAAAACCTTATAAGATCGTTTGTCACAGCCAATTTTCTCAGAAAAACTACTAAACCGAAATATTACTAGACTTGAAACTTGACATAGTAAAATAAGCTATTCAAAAATATTTACTTGGAAATTTTAGGGCGGGGCAAACTAAGTACGTAAAAAAGTTGTTTTTAATTCTATTTTATATAGAAAATTAAAAACAATTTAACATTTTTTTGAGTATCGCTTGAAAGGGATAATAAAGGCAAGAAAAATATATTTTCTTTTCATAATTTTTGACTCTATATTTTAAGAGATATACTAAAGATCATAATAAAAATATGTATCTAACCTTATTTCTGAAACTAAATTTTGAAACTAAATTTACAAAGAGCTATAGCGATTATATTACAATTTTACAAATATGCATCATGTTTCAACATCTGTGAAGTTTATAGTAGGCAATATAGGTACGTTGTGAAAAGTTCATATTTGTAAATAGTTTAATATTAATATTGCGTACACTTAAATATTTATAAATACCTAAATGTGTACAGAACTTTCCAATTGACACGTACTTGACAGGTTTTGTTTATACCGCAATTTTTTGGTGATAATCAAGAACAAAAAATTACGTATCAGAAGAAATATCACGTAAAATATCGTATATATATAATAGTCGCATTAATTATATTTTATGTACTTTACAAAAATTATCGGTTATTTCTTGTATTATATTTTTACGATGATTCACTGCAACGTGTAGACGAGTGTATTTGCTTAATAGCTTTTTATTAAATATATTGTGGGATGCTTGTAAAAAATGACCTGCGATCTGAACATGCGAGTTATCCTGTTTAAGTTTTGGTTTACGTGTTTTATGTGAAGTACAATGCAAAATTAAGCGAGTTCAACTTGCCACACTTTACCATTTCGTCATCGTCGTTTTAATTTTTTTAGATTCATTTAATTACCAAGTCTATCACAAAAAGCATTACGTAGAAAGCTATAATTCGGCTTCAATATTTTAGGCATATGTAAACAATTAATGTCTTCTTAGAATGGATACATATAATACATCAAAAAAAACTTATGAGCAGAGAGTTACGACCATCTCACTAGCGCACGACGGGCTTACTGAAGAAAGGCATCGACAATTAATTTATATGGATACCAAAAGTGCAACTTAGAGGGGAGGAAAATTAGTGAGGGGCAGAAAAGATAATCGTCAATTTCGGTCTAGGTCACTCTATTTGTACATACGTGAATAAGGGAAAGACTGGACCAAGAATATCATAGAAATTATCACTTCCGCTGCCTGATTTATTTATATTGGTGCTTTCTTTGTCTCTCTATCTTTTAATAGCGTGTGAGCGCTATCGGAGCCATTTTTGTTTTATAAAGTGTCTAACATAATACGATTGTTCGTAGCAATGTCTAAGAGAATAAAATATCTTCCAATTTTATTTTAAATTTTTATTTGATTAAACATATGACTTTCTTGAAGTATTTGCATATGTTTCTACCATGCAATCACTCAACTTAGCCCTTGGATGTGTTCGTGAGTGTCCTGCGTTTGTATCCGTGTTTACACTAACCACTAAATATTCTTAAAAAATCATATTTATATATATTCGACTTGAGAGACTTGACTTATACTCGACTCGGCTCGATATATATACAGTCTAAACTCTGTATAATGACACTCTCTATAATGAAAAACTCTCTATAACGTAAAATCTGCTTGATCTTGGTTGGTTTTCATTTTAACCCATACACTGATTAATATTTTATGAGGAACCTGCCGTTCTCTATTACGAACAAGAAGACATTATTTAGGCGGAAAATTTGTTTATTGTTTATTATCACTAAGTATATATTTATTACCAAGAGGCTGATATAGACTCCGTAATTATCTTCGAATGCCCACAATTCTAAGAATGAACAGACACAGTTTTACTACTATTGTTATGTATAGCCATTACTGGCTGTTTTCGTTAGGCACACGTGTTTACTGGGTAAAGTTGACCCTTCGCGCTTTACCAAAAGTTGATGCTTTAATATATAAGAAAAAATAAGAATTAGCTATTGGAATAATAAACAAATTCGATAAATAAAACAGAATAAACAAATTGGAATCTTAAAAAAATATGTATTTTATTTACACACTCCATAAAGCGAAAATTCCCTATAACGAAAGAAAATATTCGGTCTATATATATATATATATATATATATATATATATATACACATATATTTATTTATATTCATGTATGTATATATGCCTACAATTTCTTTCTTTCTTTTCATCCTTATTCCCATATGTAATTGCTTTAAGCTGAATTTTTTTTATTGTATTTAAACTTTATTCGTATTGTTTGTAAACAGTATCGAGATTAGAGATTCGATTTCTGACCCATCCTCGTTAAGTAGCCATTAGAGATTCGGCTCCTGACCCATCCTCGTCAAGTAGTTAAGTAGCCAAAATCCTTTTAACAATATTAGTTATAGTTCACGTATCCCACATATATCTTTGGTCAGTTCATTATACAATTTTGGATTGTAGGATACATATTGTATCCGTCCGCATTTAATTCTCGTTTCAGGTGAAGTAATTTGTGGTTGGCGCGCGCTCTCATAATGTATACTTACTGAACAATGTATAGTTATTGTTCGTCTTTAGTCGTATATAGCCTGTGTATAGTATGGTTTTTATATACAATTGACGAAAGTCAAGAACTATATGCTACATTGTTACATTTTTATCGTAGTATGCACTAAGTTTTATGTGAATAGAACTCCCTCTATCGCTTGCGCGTTATTACCTCGATGTTCACAATTCGTTCCCCTTTTGGTATTTCATAGCAAAACACACACATACACACACATACACACACACACACATATATATATATATATATATATATATATATATATATATATTCCACGGCTGTAATGTTCAAAGAGACCAAAAAACACGTGTGAAGATAGTGTATTATAAATTTTGACACCATTTTTATACCTTTGTTATCTGCATCTATACTAAAATTAGTGTTTCAAAAACATATAGTGGCACGACTGAGCGTTTTTGAAAATATTAATTTGATATTGTTTATAAAAGTACTTTCCGTGTATTAGGACGTGAAACTATGAAACGTATGTTTTTTTTAATATCAATGACAGAGTAATATTTCGAAAAACACTCAGTAAAAAAACATCTGCGAAATTAATATTAAAACCAGCAAAGTTTCTGATATCACCATCTAGACGAATAAAGACAAAGGAATAAATAAGTTCCTTTGTTTATGCAGATACTTTTATAGATTGCTACATTATGGTAATTGTTTTTTTAATGAATTTATGTAAATGAGGTAATTTTCCCATAAAATACGCGATTATTCAATTTGACTGCATAAAATATAACAAAAGAATAGAGTTTCATAAAAAAATTAAATCTTGTTGGAAGACATGGAGCAACAAAAGACTACGAATTAAACTCAATGAAATGACACCTTTGAACGTAACCGGATATCTAAATCGATGAACGAGATCGATCTACATATTCATTTCTAAAGATTATCTCGGCTATTATAATGTGATTCTAACCTGAGGTTAACGAAAAGATCTAACATTTTTGGTTGTTGTTCTTATTCAAATATAAAAACATCTGTTATTTAAATTGTTCATTGTGAACGAAACAATAGCAAATACCTCTGGCTTTCAGGCCGGAAAAACCAGCTTGTCGATTTGAAAAACGGCAAGTCATTCAAATCAAGTGGCTGCTATTTTTTTTATCTCTCAGTATTATAGTATATTTTTAGTTTTGGAATATTATGGACAAAAGTTTGCAACTCGCGAGTCAATAAGTTCACATTATGAATCTCACGGTTTCCATTCATATTATGCTTTTGTCTTGACATGTGTATACCTCGCTCGTCTTATTCTCGGGAGTATATTGTGTAATATAAGAGATCTTATCATGTTGTAGCAGAATAGTCCTGAGGCAGCAATTTCATCTGGAGTTCTTGAAAAATTTAGTATTAAAAATTTAGTATTCATGGAAGAGTTAGGAAAACGAAAAATAAATGGAGAGAGCGAGCGAAAGAGAGAGAGAGAGAGAGAGAGATGGAAAATGATCGAAAGAAATATAGCGATGTACAGTGAGACAATGAGAGAGAGAGAGAGAGAGAGATGGAAAATGATCGAAAGAAATATAGCGATGTACAGTGAGACAATGAGAGAGAGAGAGAGAGAAAGAGATGGAAAATGATCGAAAGAAATATAGCGATGTACAGTGAGACAATGAGAGAGAGAGAGAGAGATTTCTATATGTTTCTTCTTCTTCTGGTCCGTAAATTAGTTCGCAAGGGTTTAGTTTTTCCAAAATATAAGTTTCCCATATTTATTTACATAATACGAGGGTTGGCTGAAAAGTAATGCATACATGCTTGCAGAGCGCAAACGAAGAGCTTCAAAAAGCGCGCCAGGTGGCATTTGGAAGATAGATTCCCCCTTATTACGCATGCGTAGTTTGAACTCGTTGTTCACATTCATTATAATCGTTGTGAACATTCGTGAATTAATCGTTGTGAACATTCGTGTATTTTTAGTTGCGTGTATTTTTAGACGCCGAAGTACGGACACGTGTACTGGTGCTATATCACTGCGAGTTAAACAGCGTGCTGTTATAGAATTTTTAACTGTTGAAAATGTAATTCCTACTGAGATTTATCGTCGTTTAAAATCTGTTTATGACCGGCGAATCACTCAAAAATATATAGCAAATCATAATGGAATATCCAAGTAATGTGTAAACTTCCTTATTGAAAAATTGGGATACCTGAAAGTCTGTGCACGATTGGTACTACGGCGAAAATGTAGGGTCTCTGGAAAAACTAAAGTTTGAACCAATTCCAAATCCCGGATCTTGCTCCCTGCGATTTTTATTTGTTTCCTCTACTCAAGAGAGACTTCAAAGGTAATCACTACAACTGAGACAATGAGGTGAAGGCACCTGTCAAGTCCTGGATTTAATTAAAGTCAAAAGAATTCTTCAGTGACGGAATGAAAAAACTTGTCTCACGTTGCGAGAAATGTATTAACGTTAATGGTTGGGAGAAATGTATTAACATTGAAAAGTAATACATAATTGTGAAACTTAAGAATTGTACTTTAATATACTTTTCGTCCGAACTTGATAACTCCTTTCTCCTTCTCCTAGCATGTATGCATTATTTTTCAGTCAACTCTCGTAGAAGCTACGTGTTCATAATTTTGTGTTAGATTAGTTAAACAATTATGACGCGAAATAACAAATATGTTCTTCTTTCATTCATTATATTAGGGTGGAATATGGTAATTTCACTGCCTTGATCTCTGTTTTCAACAATCGTGGTAAATTTCCGTATCTGTTGAACAATTGTGGTAAATTTCCGTATCTGTTGATTTCGATGACATGTTACAATATTCATATTAATTTTCAAGCTGATATGCTGAAGAACTCTATTTTCCATCCTACTATCTCAGATATACAATGTCTATTTATTTTATATACATAAAATTCCAGAAACAATATTATTCATTCTTTCTCCATTTCGGATTATCCATATCCGGAATCTCAATATTCCATGTCGCGTCATCCTCTTTACAAGAATACCTGAATGTTAATAGTATCGCGTATTTTTAATTATTTATGATTATATTGTTATTATTGATGACATACAATATATTAACGAATTTGTAATATATAAAAAGTAATTAGGAAATTGATATCCGTTATTATGTAAAATTTGTTTTCTTGTCTATTTGCTGGGTGCGGACTGTCGGATTGGGGTAATCAAATAGATGACAGCACTCAGCGTGAATAAACAAGAAAACAAAAACGGTTCTTCTATCAAATATTTGCCTTCATTTGTAAACAAAATAGACCTTATAAACAAATAATTATAATATATCACGGTATTTTTAGTTTAGTGTACTGTAAAAATACTGGAGGAAAAAGTAAACATTATAGTCGTAATTTCGTAATTCACTTAAATATTGATTTCAGAATTAAATATATAATTAGTATATTGTTTAGTATTAGTAGATCGTTATAGTTTTGAGAACAGTATAATTTAATATACGATGATCATTTTATTGTAAAAATACTGGAGGGAAAATAAACATTAGAGCCGTAATTCGTATATTGAATTAACTTAAATATTGATTTCAGAATTAAATATGTAATTAGTATATTGTTTAGTATTAGTAGATCGTTATAGCTTTTAGAACAGTATAATTTAAATACGATGATCATTTTAATATAAAAATACTGGAGGAAAAATAAACATTACAGCCGTAATTCGTATTTTGAATACACTTAAATATTGATTTCAGAATTAAATATGTATCTACAGGTTGATATTTTTAAACTTTGCCAGAGGTAGCAAAGTAGCGAATTGCAACATATGGACTTACAGTTTTTCTGTGCTGCAACGAGTTGGAGTTGGTAATGAGGGTGAAGCATTATATCTTATATAGGTGCCGGTGTATCGCTGCTTTGTGAGAGTTATTCTTTTTTTCAGAACACGAAATGAGGGATGATTATTGTAACCTCTTATTTTTGGATTAATGTATACTCTTATGAAATGGAATTTATTTTGAAATTTTAAGTTTGGAGTGGTTTATATTTATTTTGATGCTCTACTTGCTGATAAAAATTTGATTAAAGCAAATGCAGGATTTTGTAACATTCTTATAAAAATGTATCTTTTGCTTAATCCAAGAAATGAACGAGTTGCGGTAAATAATTATACAAGTATTTAAAAAAATGAACTTATGTCTATAAAACCATCATGCGAAAAAAATTAAGGTTATGTACTCACAGTACAGAAGCTAGGATGACAAGTTGAATAAAAAACACATCAAACGGCAAGCTATTGTGGAAAATGGAGTTTTCGAAGATTAATGGAACCCTTTTGTTATGTAAAAGGAACCTAAAAAGAACCTGTCCCTATCTGCCTATCTGCCCGTTTATCATAGCCGTTTTTCTTAGAAACCATTTGATGTAGAAACATGAAATTTTGACATATTAATAAAACCTGTCAATCCGCACATACCTCAATAGTGAACATTCAAAAATATTTGTGTGGCGGGGAAGAGGACGGCAGATAAAGTGTTCAATTTTCTTTTAAACTTCACATGCACTGGGAGTAGCGTTTGGACTCTTCTATAATTATAATTTTAAAAATATAGTTTTAATAACTTTAGATAGTATGTCTTCAGAGATATATTGAACATTTTCTGAAAGTACTTAATTTTAAATTACGAAAGATAGAATTTGTACAAGCTCATGCATATGTTGTAAAAAACTATACAGATTGTCCTAGACTTAATAATTTTTCAAATATGTGTTGTGAAAAAATAATATTTGTAAATAGTTTAATACATGTATTACGTACCTTAAATGTTTATAAGTGCCTATACACATACTGAATGAATATTGACGAACCCTCATAATATGAGTTCCACTCGTTCTTGATAGGGTTTTTTGAGTTTACTCCTTAAGAATCGATTTTCATATATAGCGCCCGGTATGAAGTTTTATGAGGAGTAAAATCATCAATTCAAAGCGAACGAAGTTCAGAGCGTTAAAAAAAGTTTAACAGTTTGTGAGTTTGGATATAGGAGGTAATGTCCGAAACTACTCATCACATTTCAATAATTCTTTCACCAACATTTAGAAAGGACCTTCAAGATGTATATATGTTGTATATTATCCCGTAATTAGTTTATAAAAAAGTTAACTTTTGTAAGTTTGGATGTAGGAGATAATGACCGAAACTTCTCATCCGATTTCAAAAATTCTCCTACTAACATTTAGAAAAGACCTTCAGGATGGACATAGATTATATATTACCATGTTAAAAAAATTCATGTATTATAAAAAAGTTAAATTTTTTAAGTTTGATTGTAGGTGATAATGTCCGAAAATACTCATCCGATTTCAAAAATCCTTTCGCCAATATTTAGAAACGACCTTCAGAATAAACATAGGTTTATTATCCTTTATATTATCCCGTTAAAAAAATCATATATTATAAAAAAGTTGAGTTTTGTAAAATTGAATTTAAGGGTAATTTCCGAAACTACTCATCTGATTTCAAAAATTCTTCCAGAAAGAACCTTCAGGACCAGAAACTTTAACATACGTTGTATATTATGCCGTTAAAAAATTCAGGGAGACCATTTTTACTACGTAAATCAACGAAAAAACAGTCGAGCGGATGCGATTCTTATGAACGCTGCCTTAACGGTAAGAAATATATTGATAAATGATATATATATATATATATATATATATATATATATACATATATATATATATATATATATATATATATATATATATATATATATATATACTTATTTTATACATTCCAAGACAATCGTAATTAAGGAGTAAGCTCCAGGGGCACGTGGGAGCTGACACGCACAATAATTTATTTAAACTTGGTGTGGAATTTCCTCTTAATGACAAACATGGGAATAAAGAAAATCATTTCTTTAGAATCCAACTAAGATTTTTTGAAATGTTGTAAAGTTCATCTTAGAGCTATTGAAATATCTCCGCGTATTTTCTCCCTGCTACCAAATTACGCATTTAATCTTTAAAAATTACATTTATTTAATATTTTTCCTTCTACGAAAGCGGAATTATAAATTTTAGACCGGTCTGCTATCGGTATTTGTTCAAGATAACCGGTTCGCCGTTATTATGTGACCCAATGGTATTGGAGTTACCGCAACTGCGTCAGTATTACAATATTCTTTAATCCGACATTTGGAATCTGCAGTGGTTAAAATATGTAAACAAGGTAATTAAATTCTTAGTAAACATGCTAAGTTTCTGTTAATGGTGATAAAAATAAAATGTACAAACATTTCAACATCAACAGCTTTGGTCAGCTTTTAAAGAAGATAATATGGTATTGGAGTTACTGCAACTGCTTCAGTATTGAAATATTCTTTAATCCGACATTTGGAATTTGCAGTGGTTAAAATATGTAAACAAGGTAATTAAATTCTTAGTAAATATGCTAAGTTCCAGTTAATAGTGATAAAAATAAAATGTACAAACATTTCAATATCAACAGCTTTGGTCAGTGTTTAAAGAAGATAATATAGTATTGGAGTTACTGCAACTGCGTCAGTATTACAATATTCTTTAATCCGACATTTGGAATTTGCAGTGGTTAAAATATGAAAACAAGGTAATTAAATTCTTAGTAAATATGCTAAGTTCCAGTTAATAGTGATAAAAATAAAATGTACAAACATTTCAATATCAACAGCTTTGGTCAGTGTTTAAAGGAGATAATATGGTATTGGAGTTACTGCAACTGCGTCAGTATTACAATATCCTTTAATCCGACATTTGGAATTTGCAGTGGTTAAAATATGTAAACAAGGTAATTAAATTCTTAGTAAACATGTTAAGTTTCTGTTAATAGTGATAAAAATAAAATGTACAAACATTTCAATATCAACAGCTTTGGTCAGTGTTTAAAAAAGATAGAACAGTAGAAACGTGTGGCGTTATTTGTTTTTTTCGGGTAATACAAATAAACAACTACGTCAAAATGACAAGCTACAAAATGTTAGTCTCTCTATTACAGAATCAGTTGCATATTTGAATACTGTGAGCAAGTCATAGAAATTAACTTTGGAATTAAGGTTAATGTTTTTGTACTAGAGGGTTCAAAATTGTCCCAGTGTTTGACTTAATCGTCATATGAAGGCATTAAATATGTTTTATTTTTTAAAATTTTTCATTCTTATTCTGTTGCATAATTTACAATCTCAATTATGAAAATATTAATTTGTCCTAAGAGATATAGAAAGATGTTATCTAACTTGTGTATTAATGATGTATTTGGTTTGTGAAATGTATTCATATCAAAAAGAGAGTATTAAAAATGCTTTAAAACCAAAAGCTTAAAAAAGGATTATGAATTTAATTTGGATTATGAATTGAGTTATGAATTTAAATTCGCGTCATGAATTTAAATACATATTTGCCAACTATTATTTTATATGAAATGAGTCCCTTCGTTATTTCGAAAGCATGCTTAAAAAAAGTAGTCTCCATAATTTTAATTAGTTCTGTATAAAAAAGTTTTTATGGTGTTTTTGGTGATGAAATATATAAATACATAATCTATCAAAAACAATCACCTCTTGAAGTAGTTATTTAGAAAGCAAGCTTGAAAAAGTAATCTCCATAATTTTAATTAGTTCTGTAAAAAGAAAGGTGCGTATTTTTATAATAGGTGATCAAATGTATAAATACATAATCTATAAAAACAATCATCTTTCGGAGTAGTTATTTAGAAAGCATATTTGAAAAAGTAATCGGAGGTTACTTTTTCAATCATGCTTTCTTTTTTCTTCTGATTTTAATTAGTTCTGTAAAAAGAAAGGTCCGTACATTTTATAATCGGTCTTCAAATGTATAAGTACATAATCTATTAAAACAATCACCTCTTGGAGTAGTTATTTCGAAAGCATGCCTGAAAAAGTAATCTTCATGATTTTAATTAGTTTTGAATATGTTTGGCGTTAATTTTGTAGAAATTCATTATTCACAATTAAATGAAACTACGTGATGTAGTATTATTTCTATTTTCTTTAAGTTCTTTATCACGACCTAGGTTTCGTTGTATTACAACATATTCAGGTGGGGTATTAGTAAAGATTAACTCTTAGGAACATCCAACAGCATTTATATGTTTCAAACATAATAGCGGAAGCCGGGTTTGTGTGGGTTTTCCCACTGCTGATGTTAATGAGTTTATTGTAGGGGAGCGGTCTAGGTTTTATTATATTTCTGAGAGTTATACGAGATACTAGTATTTTAGTAAGGATAATAAATTCAATTGTTTTTATTATATGAGGTTGTACAATTCAAATGTTCCGGTGATGTAATAAAATTAAATGGAAGTTATTCTCGGCAATATATTTATACAAAGGGTATCTGAAAGTTAGAACAGGGTTATACCACTAATTCTACATATCTCTGGTTTTATTTATTCATACATTTATTTATTTCTTTATTCTTATATGTTTTTTTTTTATTTAATTTTTTATATTTATTTATTTATTTCTATTAATTTTTTTTAAATTGTTTTTTTAAATTTTATAATTGTGGTTAATTTGTTTTGTAAAAAGAAAGGTGCGTACTTTTTATAAGAAATGATTAAATGTATAAATACACCATCTAGCAAAAACAACCACCTCTTGGGGTAGTTATTTAGAAGTTTGCCTGAAAAAGTAATCTTCATGATTTTAATTAGTTCTGTGAAAAGAAAGGTTCGTACTTTTTAAAATAGGTGATCAAATGTGTAAATACATTATTTATAAAAAAAATCACCTCTAGGAGTAATTATTTAGAAATCATGCTTCAAAAAGGATATATGCTAGCTAGTATATATAAAACAGTCACCTCTTGATGAGGTGCAGTACGTAATGATTCTGGTGTGCTACATTGTGCGGTACTAAATTGCTTATCGATTTAGTTTTACTCTTGAGGTAATTGTAATTGGTAAGAATGAGAAAAAGAAATTAAATTCGACGACATTACTGGGGTATGTTTTCCCTAAGAATTTTTATTTGTTGCTACACTTTATGTTAGATAACTTTTTTAATTTTACAGATTTGGTTGATTTATTTTTGGATAATAAAAATAAAAATCACTTCTTTATTATGTCTAAAGGATATACGTATATTATAAGCGTATATATGTGTACACACACACACACGCACACGCGCACGCGAAGGCGCACGTGCACGCATACACGCGCTCGTACGCGCACACGCACACGCACACACACGCGTGCACGCACATATACATGCTATATTTTACATAAATAAAGTTCCCACATTTCAAAATTCGTTAGCGCAGTTACGTGTAATTAATACATTAATCAAACTATTGGTCTAATGTACCTTATTATTATGTTAGCTAATTATTGTTCATTTAAGTTCAAATGGGAGGCATTATTCCGAGTGGTTAGCATAATATCTGGAAAATGTATTTGCCACATCTCGACATTTTATTTATTAATTCATTTCTTTTATATATGTACTGTAATCTATGAAATTGACACTTATGATGAACTTGTTGCTACGAGAGAAATCTCTTAGATCCAACCAGGATACTAGTCCAGTCCCGCTCGACGAGTCGCCGGGAATCGAAACCGAGTCTACGCGATAAAAGGCCGCATGTCTTGTGATCAACGCAACATACCATGGCGATAGCATTTTAAAAATTAAATTAATGGCTACTATGTTCGTAGTAGAAATACTAAACAAAATGTGGGTAAGAATGTGGTGTTTATATTTCCTATCAGTAAGAATTCTTTGAAGTTACACCAATAAGAAGACGTTTCTCAAACGATATCCATAAAAATCACTAGAATTCTGTATTTCTGAAACTAAAAAGAAATCTTCATCCCCGCTTATAAGTGACGTACATACACGAATAAACCGTACGGCCACACCGGATATGCTTTATGAGAAATGTACACCTTTTTATATTTATTGTAAAGTCGCAAATTTTTGTTCAACTTCTAAAGTATTTGTATTGATAAAGCTATAAGAATAAGCGAAAATGATAGCTCTAAGAAATTACTGATGACGGAAATAAACAATCTTTTGTTGCAAAGAGAAAATAGTCAATGCAGGATTTTCCAATCCAACTAAACTTGGCAGATTACCTTGCTAGTATAACTTTAATTTGGCTATTGAAATTTTAGACACCGTTTATTTATCACATTTTGAATAGTAAATCTTATTCCATTTTGAAATTTTTACGACTTTAGGATTGCTACAAAAAGTAGTATGGTTCTTGTAACTAAGCAATGAGTCTTTCATGAATTCATGTCAAACGCAATAATAAATTAAATTGTACACAAATACGCTAAATTAACAAATGAGTGCACGCGATACGGGAGAAAAATCGTTGAGGCGAGATAATATTAAAAAGACGCAAATTAAACAACATGAAAAAACTAAATGTTACTTTTTATACAAGTCGCCCAATTATCGCCGTAAATATGATTCGAGATCCAGACATTTCGGGTTTAGATTTCCTACTTACAACACATATATGAAAAGATATTACTAATATACCTCCCATTCCATATATTCGCCAATACTTTTAAAAATATTTGATTATCTCGACAGTATTAAATCAAACTGCTTAATAGAGATTTGACATCTGTGGTTGACACGTGTTTGTGCCATAAACGAATCCTTGACATTTTGATGGACGGCCAGTGAGCAATATGAACAGTATCGAATGTGTCGAATCGAAATTGTCTAAAGTTGTTTACATTTATGTTAGAAACATTCTAATATTTATTCTGTTTTTATACTAGTATCTTCCCGTGCCTTCGCTCGCGTGTAATATGTTAAAGTGCGATAAAATTATTTTTATAAGGAACTATTTTCGAAATTCATATATAAGTTGTTACAGACGGTTTAGGTGCCTGTTGATGTCCAATTGTTTTGTTTTATAGCTAATCGTTGTGACACCACAGCTTGACTTGCTATAATTCATATATTAGCTATGAAATTAAAAGGAAAAAAGAAGGTAATAGTGACATTTACAAGAAAAAGTGTTTATTTATTTTACGATTTACAAAGGCATACACACAAATGCACTGATGGACAGATATCATAAAAATATTCAAAAAATTGTTAGTTCGAAGTCTTTACACCGTACGAATAGTATATAACAATCATGGTTATAAAAAGCATTGTATAGGTCAAAGCATATTATGATTTCATCAAATATGTATAACATGACATATTTGTTATACAAGAAATGAATATAAATTTCGAATATACATTATTCCCTGACTTGAAAATATTTCATTTTCTTAAGAATTCGTCACGCAATAACAAGTTTATTCCAAAGTTACGACAGAAATGTGCTCTATACAATGTTAGTAGAAGAACTGAAATATATTTTGCAAAACTACAGACGGAAGTTTGATTTGAGTTTATTCTTCTATAAATTGTACTCACTAATTCTAAATAAATTGCTTGAAGTATTATGAAATCTTGACTGATTCAAAGTAATAAAAAGTAATAATACGTTACGAGTTAACCCACATCCTATCACTGTAAAAAATTGCGACTAGTTGAAATATTTAAATATAAGAGTTGTTCTTTAAAAGACAATGTATTTAAAATGAACAAGCTTATTGCACATAAAAAAAATATAAACAAACTTATTCAATAACTGAATATATTTGGCGTTAACTTTGTAGAAATTCATTATTCATAATTAAATGAAAGTACGTGATGTAGTATTATTTCCATTTTCTTTAAGTTCTTTACCACGACCTAGGTTTCGTTGTATTACAACATTTTCAAGTGGTCTATTAGCAAAGATTCCAGATCTTTGCTAATAGCCCACCTGAAGATCTTGTAATACAACGAAACCTAGTTCGTGGTAAAGAACTTAAAGAAAATGGAAATAATACTACATCACGTAGTTTCATTTAATTATGCAATAATACTGTAAAATTACACTATTAAATTTACAGCTAGATAAAAGTCGTGAAAGATATCTGTCGGTTTGGTACTCACAGCTGGCCAGGTACGTCTTCGAGAAGTTAAGTTTGAGCAATTCTCCGACTAGGGCACATCTCGAGAATATCTTGGCGGAGACCGGCTGGCTTGGCAGGACCAGCAATACGGTCACCAAGGCGAGAATAGAGCGCATGGAGCGTGCAGAACGCATGGCGGTCGGCGCGGTACTGATTGTCAACTTGTGTGTATACAAATGAGTAGTATGCCCAGGCGCAATGGTCTGCGATAGGTGGTTACTGCCTGTAATGATGATTCGTGTTTAGCATAATTATTGATAAGGCGAGTTATTGTTGAGTAATATGGACTTTCATACTTTGTCTGTTTTGTGCCCCTGGTGTTCAGCACCTGTTGATTGTTCCGTGGCGTTTGTTTTGATTATATTTGTACTCTTCGTTATAAAGTCTTTTTTTGTAATAGCGCATTTAATATATTTTTTTTTGTAATAGTTGCTCGTAACTTTTGTTTCGATTCCGTCATGTACTATTTTTATTATACTCAATATTCTAAGAACTTTTTGTAAAACATTTTAATTGGACGTATTATACTTAATATGAACGCAATCATTTGAACAATCTTAACGTTCCGATAAATTTTAAAATCAGACTTAATTAGCTCTATGCCCATTGGATATCTTAATACCCTAAAAAGAGACCCGGTGTTCTTTTTTCCGAAGGTACAACTACTTTCTACCAAAAACCATTCTCTGTCTTGTATATAACTTTGTAATCGATTGGAGCCTGTCAACAGGATACATGAATTCCATTTTGCTACCTTTCCTTAACTTTACATTTGTAAGTTTTCTGTTTTATATATAATTTTTTCGTTTTATTTTTCTTAAATTATATTTAATATTAATTAGCTGTTACCTGCGACTTTGTCCACGTAAACAATTATGTATGATTCAGTTTGATATTCCGTAAGAGATATTTCGCATTTATTAAAATTGTGAAGCGAAAATATAAAGATTACAAGTTATTAACACGATATTACCAATTGAAAATTCGGCTCGATGAAATTCTATGTAAGTGCATATGTCCGTCAACAATGTGCGTCCTAATTTATGTGTCCAGTGAGGTAGGCGTAGCTTGCTCTGTACACCCCCGTTTCACAGCCCGCAGCTATCGCCTGCGTGTACGCGACTCTGCGAGTGTGAACTTGCTTCACTAAGTAGTTAGCACGTTTTTAAAGTTTGGAACTTCATTAAATGTTATTTTCCTATATATAGTATTCCTTTATTTCATTATTTATATAGCTGTGTGACATTTGTATCCCGAAGAAACAAAAATTCATCAATGTGAAGCATTCAGCTTATTGCATGTTTTTGGTATCATATACTCTATGTTTTTCTTCTCATATTAAGTAATCTTTCTTATTGATTGTTTTTGGTGATAGTGAAAAAAACCGTTACCGAGATAGCCACCCGAAAAATTTAAAATGCCAAAAAAATTCGAAGTTGTCATCATAAAGTCACATCAATATATTTCTAAGAGCAAATCTTACTACCCTATGAAAATTAAACTCCAAGAACCATTGTATTATTACTAATACGATTAGGTGATCATTCGCAGAACATTGACATGATTTTTTTTGCAAACTTTCTGATATATTTTATCAAGCTATATATTAATACATGAAGAGAACACTTTGTACTCCTTTTCAAGCATATTGCGCGCGCGGAGGATTATGAGATTTGCCATTGTTAAAATTTATATGTTTTTTTTTCAACAAAATTTTGAATTTCGTAAATATTGTAGGAATTAAGACAAAAATATACGGTAATGACGTATTTGTATACCCTCTCAGCTGACGTAATAGAATAAAATAAAAAAAAATATCTTCAATCATTATAGAGGTCTCTCTCGATTCTTTAATCGTGATAGAGGATACTCTTTAGCAAAGGAAGTCAATAACGTTCAGACTTAAACATTTAATGAATTACGGTTGAATTTCGACCACTGGACGACTGCTAGTTATTGTGAACAGGAAATTAGGTTATAATATTTTTTAAACATTTTTTTTATCTTAAGGAAAACCATACATTATATTTTGCTATAATAACTATACCTTCCGGTCATTCATAAGTAAGGAATTTAAGCAATTAGTTTATAAAACTTATCTAAATTTTTTAATGCCTAAATAATAAAATCTACTTAAGCCGTAGACTAAAAGTTTGTCGAGAATATATGCATAGTAAAGATACAAAATCTTAGGAATATTAGAGGTAACGTGGGCGAAACGTTGGTGACAAGTATTGACCGCAAAAGGAAAAGCAAGTTGATATAAGCTTGGCATTTTATACTGTGTTATCTCGCTTTGATGAGGTAACGTTGCTTTTACTCGGATTGCAGAAATTGTTGGCACATAAAATTATTTTACATTTAAGCGCACGCTTACATAGAAACCCACTCGTAGGCTAAAAAGATTTGTTCTCCACTCTTGTTGGCTCGATCGACAAGGCTTTTGGAGAAAAAGGTGATTTAAGATGCTCTATAGATATCTTTAATGAAAAATATTTTATTATTTTGGGTTTTCTGTGACGTATACGTCAAATAAGAATAAAATTGCATGGTCGAATGTTCAAGAAATGAACACATACATACGCACACACACACACACACACACACACACACACACACACACACACATATATATATATATATATATATATATATATATATATACAGCTTGTACTTCTAGAAGTAACGACATCGATAAATTAAGAAAAATTAAAAATGAATCGTAAATACACAGAATTTCAATAGTTTTAAATTGCTACAAAAAACCGATATATTGTGGAATTTTAATAATTTTCTTTATTGGCTTTAATATATATAAATAAAATGCGATGTGAAGTTGCTTTTATACCGATTATATTAAACTAGCGTGACCCGTGCGAAGTCTTCGCATTATTTATTCCATTATGAAGCTCAGATGACAGATCAAACAAATATTTTACTAAAATTGACATATAGAGGCGCAAGTATCAAAAGCATTGAGCTAAAGCGCCACTTTATTTATACGTGAGTGGATTTGAAATTAAACAAACATTTTACCGACCGTCAATCATATTGACGTTGAGCCGTTAGATGGCAGCATTGCTGTTTTGTGTATATAATTTTAATAATTAATTAATTTGAAAAAACAATAGCAATAATAAATTTTTTAGTTGTGGATGCCGGTAGAGCAAGCAATTATCTATAAAATGATATATAATTTATGTGGATTAGTTGTGAGGTTTTGTCTAAAAAGGGAGAGTAACATCTTAACCTTAGCGTATTAATATATATGATGATATGATGATGATATTGTTAAAAAAATGTTATTTCAATTATATTTGAACACGATGAGTGTTGTCAATACGCAGTGACCAATTTTAGGAAGCCGCGACCAATGTTGATGCATCGTGTTAATATAGTTTTCGAGTCACTCCAATTGTTGGACCTAGTTTTAAATTAATTCTAATTATCGAAATAGCTTCCTATATTATTGGCCCACACGAACATAGTCGCGAGCAAAGTTTAGTATTATCATGTAACGAAGTGCTTCATATGTGGGAGTATAAATTATTCCACGACTTAGTAGCATATATTGTTGTTATGGAGCGCTCAGAGAATTATATATTTTGTTTGTCAATAATCCTCATTATTATTTGTGGCGAGATTATAATAATTTAAAACTATGCCATGAGAACATAGATCTGTAAGTCTGGAGCCAAAATGTAATGGACTATTAAGACTACAGATTATAGAGGAGTCAGAGAATATTTAGATTTTGTGGTTAATGTACCTCCTTTATTTGAACCAGGTCATTTTTTGAGCCTGAAGTATAGTGGCTGAAATAAGGTATCTGCATAGAACATGTTTCTTACGTAACAGAATTAAGGTAGATTAATTTTGCATAGAGCTGGTAAAGAAATGATTAAAGATCAAGAAAAGTACGGCTAGAATGAGCAGCACATAATTTATGATAGAAGTTATAAAACGGAAGAGCGATTATAAAGACACGTATATCATTGCTTCCACTATTTGTCAAAATCTTAAATTTAAGTCAAGATGACATAAGGTATTGCGCTGACGTTGATTTGTGAGAGCCATAAGCCAACTCTGGGTTAAAATAAATGACGAGACACTAGTGAAAAGTAGAATACAATAAAGGCTATTAAAATCTTAATTAGCTTCACAATAATAAAAATAAAACATTCATTAGCATGTTTGTCTTAATGGTAATCCCCGTAGTAAGTACCTTGCCGGCGTTTATAACAATAACTAACAACATACCACATCTTGCATAGATTATACTTTTGTCACGCACATTCTCACTTATATTCAAGTACAAATATCTATACAAACAGAAATATTGTCACTAGGACACGTGCTTTGTACTAATGTATTACATAAATTAGCATTGTAATAACCCTTTTCAGTGCTCTTAATAAGATTGGGGCTTTAAATTTTCAAATAAATAGAAACTTTCATGGAAAGTTTTGATTGT
This sequence comes from Druceiella hillmani, assembly GCA_039881145.1. Classification (NCBI taxonomy): domain Eukaryota; kingdom Metazoa; phylum Arthropoda; class Insecta; order Lepidoptera; family Hepialidae; genus Druceiella; species Druceiella hillmani. The sequence goes on along the minus strand of JAYKKI010000010.1, from coordinate 10,063,410 downwards.
CAATTCGTCTATGCGTATGGTCCTATAACTTAATAAGTGTTTTTTCGAAGTTAATACTGAAAAAAATATTTAGGTTTAAAACTATTGTTTCAAACATATCTAAAAGTCATAAACAAAATAAAAAAAATGGTATATGCTACATGCGTAGTGTACACCAGTTACATTATCCGCGGGCAAGAAATATAGTTTATTTCTTGTATGTATTCTTGCAAATTATTTTATTTGTGGGGTCAATATATGGTGTTACGGTCGTATTAATAGGTATGTGATATTGGGCGTCACAGGATTACATTAGTCCCAGTGTGATGGTTTATTTCCCTAAAGAAGATATACTTAGAATAAAAATAAGGATAATTTTAGTTTATAACGAATGTTTATTTACTTATTCATCCGAAAATTTGATATTTTGTCTAAAAACTGGTATTGCAAATCAAAACGTTGAGCAAGTTTAATACAGACCGTAAATAAAGAACAAAATTATAGCGGAGTCGAATCACAATAATTATTAAAAAAATAAGAAATACGTGGTCCAGAGCAATTATTACAGTTGAATGAGATGAAATTATTAGTTAAAAATTGATAAGGGTAGTTGTAAATTAGATTGTGACGTATGATAAAGATATTATAATTTTTTGGATCTATTCCAACATAGTTATTCTTATTTATTTTATCCAACATAGTTTACTTATTCTAGTTGATTACGTCCATTTTTATTTCTTTCAAGAGCATTAAAAGGTAAAGAAAGAGAAAATAAACCATTAGAAGACCTAAAAATAAACGTGAGAATTTTATGTAATTTTTTTATAAATATCTATAAACTGATAGCATTTGCGTTATTAAATGAACATGAATAGATACATTCATACGTATCTACATTAATATATGCATGTATATTTACACAAATACGTACGAAGATGTCAATAACGTTACCGCTTTATACCTTTATATTTATCTGCACTTACCTACCTACTTACTTATATCATAAATCTTGTACTAATATCAGCTGTATATATTTAATATCCTAATTGCTATGACTTTGTAAATATTTTCACACCATTTACCTACTAAATTTTTAATCGTTTTATGTCTTTGTAGATACCTGTACGGAACTAACTACTTTGTTATAGTCTTACTTACGTATACACAAATACGTACGAAGATGTCAATAACGTTACCGCTTTATGTCTTTGTATTTATCTGCACTTACCTACCTACTTACTTATATCATAAATCTTGTACTAATATCAGCTGTATATATTTAATATCCTAATTATTATGACTTTGTAAATATTTTCACACCATTTACCTACTAAATTTTCAATCGTTTTATGTCTTTGTATATACCTGTACGTAACTAACTACTTTGTTATAGTCTTACTTACGTCAAGAGAAATCAATTAGTCCAAACTCGATGGATTCACTTCTCATCATTGACCAATTACTGTTAACGTCTTCTACCTCAGTCATCGACCTTGGCCCCCAAATGCGTCGTCAAGACAAGTCAATGAGCTCAAACTCAATGAATCTGTTTATCGCTGAGATTGTAACTGAGGAGTTTAGTCACAATCTGTTGGTTCTACCATCAGGCACTGGCCACCATATGTGATTGAATTCCTTACAAAAACATTAAAAATGGGTTCAATTTTGAATTTGTTTGATTTTATTTTAAAGTTAGTTTGATTTTAAATTTTCCAATGGGCTTTGTATTCTCATCCATTGAAGAGTTCCTCAAAATATCTCATTAGTTCCTGTCAATATTTATATGGGACCATCTCTGAAACAAGTTTAAAAAAATAATTGTCAAACTCGGTCTATCCAGTAAAAAGTTATAAATAATAAAAGAAAATATATGGGTCAAATATTTTTTCTTTTTTTTAAAGTTGGTTAAAAAATTAAATCAATATAATAAATTGAAGCAAATAAGGAGTGTTAATTTTGTAAGATTTTTTCCATTTGTAAAATAACATACCGCAAAGTATATACGACAATTCATTATGACTCGTTTGCTTTCTCAAAAGGAGAATATACCTTAAAAATTGTATGAAATTTACATAGTCTTTTTAAATATAACTAAATTGTATATAAGAGTTAAAAATTGAATTTTATTATGAGCTAGCTAGGCACGCGTAGACCATTGAAAAACGTATCGATTTACTACGGATTTACGATACGTACAGCTTTACGATAAGTATGAAACAATCAAATTTAAATAGTCTTGTACAAAACCTATCAAAATAATTAAATTACAAGTATCGATAACTAATTCAAATTTTTAACAAATTGAGGAAACAAAGCAAATTTATATCAATTACATAAAACTTCGAGATAAATTTATGTGCTGAAGATGACTGATAAAGACTCCTGCCCTCTTATATCTGCCCATATTCGATTTGTTTACTCAAGCATTGTCCTCTCCCGCACTACTTTATATTTCAACTTGGATATGCCCATTTCGCTAATGTCTATTCGGGTGGAAAACTATATAGATCGATTAAAAATATACGTAGCTCTACCTATTGACGTACAACGTACATTATACATTTGTGTCATTACTAGACGTCGAGTAGATAGCACGTCTTTGCTATTGTGCTTAAACGACGTAAATTAATTTTAGAAAATGAGCCAGTTTCGAAAAATTTTCTTATTTATCTTTCATACACCAAAAATATGAATTTGTCTTTGTGTTCTTTGTATAAAGCGACACACGACTGTTACTTTAGTTAAAAACAGAAACAAATTAAAATAAGTCTAGCAATAACTTAAATATTTAATATGTACTTATTAGACTCCAAAAATAATTTTTAAGTATGTGATTGTAATTACATTGTATATGAAACTTTCTAAATATACACGATGTCCGGAAATAGATTTCGGACAAGACACTATTCGTTGGCTATAAAGGGATAAATTGTCGTTAAAATAAAATGTAAAACACGCCATTTTTTTAATTGGGTGTAAAAATATTACACATAACTCTTTTCAACACACTCACTACTTACCCTGGTGCGTTGTTTACCCGCACCTGGATATCGACCTTCGCTGCTGTTCGTAGGTTATTTCCCTGAGCGGCGCTGAACAATGTGCGCAAGTATCGTGTGTACGAAAAAGATGACAAATAATTATGAATATTATTTTCAATTTTCTGAAAAAAAGTCATCTTTTAAATTTTGTTTTAACGACAATCAACTATTTTTCAGTCAAGGAATAACACCTTTCTTTGTCTGACACTTATTCTCTGGCACGGGGTATTATTATATTTTATTTATTGTGTTTATCATTACAAAAGAGAAAAAAAAATTATAATGCTTTGTTTGCTTTAACTCAAATGAATATAACTCACATGTAATTTATATCTTCTTCTATGATGTTCGCTTATTATAACTGGAATGTAATTTCCATCCAATGCCATTATAGATGAATTTCACATGTTTTACAAAAAAAGAGAGGCTCTAACGATGATGTTATACTACCAAAGCCAAAATAATTGGGTATTGTGTATCGTAGTACAGTAGAGTTAGCTATTTACATTGTAACGATAAACTTACGTATCGACAATGAACTATACGTCGAACAAAGGTAACCTATCACAGTACTAATATCTGGCAGCGCGTAGCGAACGGTAATGTCACGAACAGACAATTGTATGCTCGTCCCAACGACTCTCCTCAAGGACATATAATAAATGACACGAGGAAAATAGTTTGAAGTTGTATTGTATTGTTATTATTCGTTGTTATCTGTAACTTCACGATGTCTTTCGCCATGAGGTAGGCATGTAATAAAAGTAGTAACACTTATAGTCTCATTATCCGTCTGTCTGTCCGTCCGTATGTCACTGCCGTTTTACTGGCAGACTATTAGTGCTACCAAGCTGAAATTTGGCATAAATATACACACACACACACACACACATATATATATATATATATATATATATATATATATATATATATAAAATTATGAAGCAAAATCTTTTAAATATTTTTTAGGTTAATTTCCCTACATGAAAAATTATAATTATAATACTCGTATTAGGGAAATTAACCTAAAAAAATATTTTTTTACGTTAATTTCCATACATTATGTAGGATATCTTTGAATTGGTCTTTGAATGGACCTTTCATGAACACTGTTGATTCAGGTTTACCAAATATTAAGCTCTAAGACGTTTATTTTTATTAGAGTTACGCATACTCAACCCTATTAGCTGGACCGATGCTTTTGAATACAAGAAAGTAGTTTACAATAGTAAGAAAATTAATAGAAAAATTGTGACAGAAAATTAAACTATTGTTATACTAGAAAAAGTCTACAAACTTATGACATGTAGTTATATTATTTAAAAAGTTCACAGAAACTAAATACGAATGATTTAAATCAACTGAAAAAATAGCTTGGTAACTTAAAATTAATATTTATTTTATCTGTGAAAGTTATATTTGGAAACAAATTTACTATTTGCACGATAAGATTTTGAAGAAAAATTTGGAATTATTTGGCTCCTGAGATCAGGAAAATCAAGTCCCTAAACATTTTCAAAGATCGAGTGAAAAAGTCCTGCCTCTCCAGAAACCTTTTCCTTTGTGCCATTATCCTTTCCTGTCTTTCCAATCCCAAAGCATGTCAATAGTTTGTATTACTTATACTTTTATATTTTTTTTGTTTAATGTACTATAAAGAATTTTCGTTGTAAATTCTCTTACAGTCTACCGACTAAATTTCAACATCAATTGTTATGGTTGACTCGAAGAGATTGCTTATGTAGTAATAAGTGAGCCATATGTACTATGCATAAAAGGTGACAAATAAATAAAATAAATAAATAGATAAGAAATATATTAACATTTTTAAATAGTTTAATAGAAATAAAATGTACGTTTAAATGTTTATATCGGCCAAGTGTACATGAGAACTTTCTAGTACGAGATCTATTCGAAATTAACGAATTTTTTTATATTGCAAAACGTATTATTTTAATTCGGCCTCAAACTAATTTTTCACTGGCTCAGATTTATGTCTCTAGTAACGTTTTAGCAATTAGGAAAACAATGGAATTTTTTATAATATTCCAATGCAGAAGGCAGTTCCCTTTTGGAAGTAATCTCTGTAGGAAAAATTTTTTTATGGTTACAGAAATAGAAAAAATTGATTTTTTTTTCAATAAAATAAATATTATATTTTTAAGATAGAAAAAAACATATGTTGTATCATCATCATCATCATCAAATATATTAATACGCTAAGGTTAAGATGTTACACTCCCTTTTTAGAAAAAACCTCACAACTAATCCACATAAATTATATATCATTTTATAGATAATTGCTTGCTCTACCGGCATCCACAACTAAACAATTTATTATTGCTATTGTTTTTGAAAATTAATTAATTATTAAAATTATATACAAAAAACAGCAATGCTGCCATCTAACGGCTCAACGTCAATAAGATTGACGGTCGGTAAAATTTTTGTTTAATTTCAAATCCACTCACGTATAAATAAAGTGGCGCTTTAACTCAATGCTTTTGATACTTACGCCTCTATATGTCAATTTTAGTAAAATAGAATAAATAATGCGAAGACTTCGCACGGGTCACGCTAGTTTGCTAATAATAGTTTACATAATTTATTTCCGCATTGAAATTTGGAAATACTTTATGTTCCAATTTCGTAAAAGAAAACTGATCATGATAAACAATTGTAATCGGGATTAAAAATCTTTGAACTTGATTTGTTATTGGTCATTAGTGCGCGTTCTTCAAAGATGTTGTATATCCATCTGGATGATCTTAGTTAATCAATGGGGAAGCTTAACATCAATTGATTAAACTCTTTTTTTTAAATAAACAAAGATCTTGCACTGAAATACAGCGTGTAGGTAATTCGAGAAATTATAAGTAGGATGTAGTTCGCTATAGGTTAAATTAGATTATTTTTACAATTTTTCACATATTTGTTAGTCTGTGTGTATTTGTACTTGGATTACGGTTTGCGTTTCTACTATTGCATTGTTTGGAGTCCAGATTAAAAACTAACTTCTGTTTTATAGTCAAGAAGTGACAGAAACTAAACTGGTGAAAATCACAAGAATGCGATATAGGTATACTGTTTTGATATAGGTATAATGCGATATAGGTGTATTGTTTTGGGAAAAAATATTTAAATAAATTTTGCAAACGGTTGTGTGAAGTTTTACTGTTCGGTCAATACTTGGAAAAAAAACAATATACATAATCTTACATTCAAACTCTTATCTTTCGAGGGATCAAGCGCTGTGAGAACGAAATCGCGAGCATAAACAATACAAGACAATTTATAAAATATTTATTTTTTCACACTGTACTTCCCATTCCTTAATATTTTTTTTTATTTTGTATTTCTGTTATGAAGTAATAAAGAAATATTTTAAAGTAAACAAGTCCATATATTTTTATACGTATAAATAATATATGGACTTGTTTATTTTGCTACTATTACGTGAATGAATCAGGCTAGTAAATAAATAAAGCCATTGTAATGGTATTAATTTTTTCATACTGTACTTCCCATTCTTTAATATTTTTGTTATTTTGTATTTCTGTTATGAAGTAATAAACAAATATTTTAAAGTAAACAAGTCCATATATTTTTATACGTATAAATAATATACGAACTTGTTTATTTTGTTATTATTACGCGAACGAATTCAAGGCAAATGCTGGTAAATAAATAAAGCTGTTGTAAGGAAAAATCTAACCTTAATTTTATTAATGTCAGGTTTTGTAACCTGAATGAATATTTGAGAACGAATGAAAGATCAGTGTTTGTTAACATGACATTGTTAACATTGACATTAGATTTGATATGGAATCGAACGAGAGTTTGAAAGGGAAATGAACATAACACGATCCATACGTAATTTGAATATAAATATGTTTAATGATAAGTTCATAATGCGTCATGGCCTGACGTATGCGTGATATTAATTTGTTTACTCGTATATTTTATGTAAAAATGGTAAAACCCATTTCGATTAATTCATACGTATGAACTTTTTTGGCTTTGTTACTAACCTTTATATTGCATGGCATACACAGGTTGATTCAATGATAAGTTGAACAATGCAGGGCATACACAGTTGATTCAATGATAAGTTGAACAATGTGCCATGGCCCAGCGTATGCGTGGTATTAATTTGTTTATTCACATACTTTATATAAAAATGGTAAAAACCCATTTCGATTGAACAATACGAACTTTTGTCTTTGTTTCTAAAGGAGACCGGCAAAGGTCCATATAGTGTTGGGCCCAGGTGTTACAAGAATAAAAATAACACTGTTATATACAAAAAATGAAAAAATACGCTCCTTAAATGTTTTATCAAAATCGTCAAAGACAAAAGAGAAATCTTGTATTTTTTATGAAAAGTTAAGATTGTTTTTCATAATAGATTTTAAATGTAATTTCTACGGGATTCTTTGAATTAGTGAGATGAAATAAAGTGCAGATTGTGTCTCGTTATATCCTCCATCCACAGATGTGCCATAAAAATCGATGATGCTCACAGGCACGACAGGGTTGTCGAAAAGAGTTACGTAAACATCGACAAGAGGGAAAAAGCCATTCATTTTGACAACAATAGAACCGTTGTCAATGTTTGTTAACAATTTATTTTTAATTAATTTAGGCAATGGCTACACGTTAGCGAAAGCGAACTTATAAAAAGTTACTACGCATGCGTAACTTTCTAAAAAGTTGCTATGCATTCTGCTCACTTTTTTTTGTTATTTTATTTTCAAGTAGTAATTCTATATATTTTAAAAATATAACATATGGGCGCATTTATGCAGATAGATTTTTTTGTTTCGTATTATGGTTACAAATTTTAATTCTATTTTTTCCTCTTTAACACTACCTTTTTTAAAAATGATGTTTTATCTCTGTAACGTTTTTGCCGGTCTTCTTTATGTTACATGGCATGTACAGTTTCATTCAAAGTTTAACCATTGTTTTTTTAACATTATTTAATAATAAAATGAGAATATTTTAAAAAATCCACTATAAATAATTTTTAGTAAGGTTTTGTGGATGAATCATTTTTTAAATAATTTATTTTGCTTTGTTTTATTATTTTTTTTTGAAAAATAGTTTTTATCATGTTGTTATGAGTAAATAGCATATATTAATAAAGCATTTTTGGGGTTCCGTATCTCAAAAGGAAAAACGGAGCCTTTACAAAATCACTCGTGTGTCCGTCTGTTGCAGCCGCTTTCCTCAGAAATTTCCTTAGATTTGACTTAGTAATCAAATATATTAAGTCGCACGTATCATAATAGTCAACCCATAAAAATATTCATATGAAAAATTTAGCTAGGGGTTACTCTTTTTTGAAACTGCTAATAATGAGGGTTTCAAATATATTACTTCCATGATTATGTAAAAATACTTTTTTCATTGTATATCTTCAGATTATACTGAAACATGAAAAAAAAACATGCTAGGTTCTTATTTTCTAAAACTACTCTACCTAAAATTTGAAAAAATAAGGTTTTTAGAAGCCTACGCAAAAGTTATAGAACTGAAGGATTTATCTTATTAAAATAGAATAAATAATGCGAAGACTTCGCACGGGTCACGCTGGTTTGCTAATAATAGTTTACATAATTTATTACCGCATTGAAATTTGGAAATACTTTATGTTCCAATTTCGCAAAAGAAAACTGATCATGATAAACAATTGTAATCGGGATTAAAAATCTTTGAACTTGATTTGTTATTGGTCATTAGTGCGCGTTCTTCAAAGATGTTGTATATACATCTGGATGATCTTAGTTAATCAATGGGGAAGCTTAACATCAATTGATTAAACTCTTTTTTTTAAATAAACAAAGATCTTGTACTGAAATACAGCGTGTAGTTAATTCGAGAAATTATAAGTAGGATCTTCAGATTATACTGAAACATGAAAAAAAAACATGCTAGGTTCTTATTTTCTAAAACTACTCTACCTAAAATTTGAAAAAATAAGGTTTTTAGAAGCCTACGCAAAAGTTATAGAACTGAAGGATTTATCTTATAATTTATAATTTTCGAAATATGGATCTTATTTTAACGCTTGTGAAGGATATAGTAGGCTGCATATTAACGTTATGAAAATTTTATATTTTTAAATAGTTTAATAGAAATACCATGTACACTAAAATATTTATAAGTGCCTAAAATACGCGGAACCCTCGTACTGTGAGTTCTACTTGTACTTAATCAGTTTTCAAGTAAAACTTCTTTAGAATCGTTGTGATTTGAAAATCGATGAAACGAAAATGCGTCACGAGAAAGAAACAAGTGAAGCTTCTTTAGATTCGTTGTGATTTGAAACTCTTTGAAATGAAAATGCGTCACGACAAAGAAACAAGTGAAGCTTCTTTAGAATCGTTTTGATTTGAATTTTATCTCTCTTTTATCTGGTCTCCTCTTTATGCCACGCTTCGTAGTATTTCCCTCTCGTCTACTAAGCATAGTACATATGTATGCGCCTGTATATTGCCGAGCTAAAGCGAGAGAGCAAGCGTCGGTGCGTCCGAGCACATACACATACTAACATACATACGTAGAAAGTGTGTATGTTAGTATGTGTATTAATACGTGTGTATGTGCCTGCGTATTACAAAGCTTTAGTAAAAAGCCAGAGCGGTGTATTATTTATGTGTGTTTTTATTATATTTGAGTGAATAAGTAAGTACTTGAAATTTCACTTCTACCTAGTGTGAATTGTACACACACACAATTTAATTTTTTGTTTATTTTATTTTATCTGCTTTTCCTCAAATAAATGTTTCAATGCTCGAAATACGTCCGGAATTATAACTGTTTGCTAATTAACTACTAGGTACGAGATGTATGACAACACGTGTCGTCAATCCTATAGAGGGAAAAATAGAATCGAATCTTGTACGTCTAGTGTACCATAATTTTCCTAATGTTTAAAAAAGGATACAAAAGTAAAATGATGAAGAATTTGAAAATATTTTATATACCATTATACCATTTTTATATATACCATTATACCATTTTTTATATGATAAAAATAAAAATTGCCTGCACTTTGCTGCTCCCATAAGGCATCATACTTATGATTTAAGAAAGAATAACTCGAAGCGTCTGAGATCCGTACGTACGCGTAGTGAATATATTAGACGCGTTCAAATGGAATAATATTGTCGCCTTAAGTGCACATTTATATTTTGCATGAGGAAATACTTCGAAATAAAGAAATTTTTAAGCCCTTCGTATTTAAATATTTACATTCGTTCTTTTTTAAAATGACGTGACCTTTTTTATGAAAGACACTTAAAGTATTTCAATTGTATGTTATTATATTTAAGTTCGACTTTAAGCGACTGGGTATGTTTTTATATAGGTCTCACTACTTACAAAAGGCAATAAACACTTTATGATTTATCTTTTTTAGTTTGTGGCTGTGGTACTTTTGAAAATAACTTAAGTCATCTTTTGTAGTCGTAGTATATGAAAGATGGTTTAGAGGTAGATTTAATAATATTTAGACTGGATTGTGTCCTGCAGACATTTTGGTTACTGATGTTAATGGTATGGGAAATCTTCTATTTGGATTTATTTCGAAAAAACAGGACGAATCTACAACTTTTTTTGTTTTTCTTCATAAAATATTTTTTTTATTTTCAATATTTTGTTAATCATTATTACACTTAAAGATTTCATTGCAGTAAACAGAGCCTCCATAAAAAATAATGAAACACTGAATAATCAGCATAAACAATTTTTTTTACTGCAAAATAATATTGGTTTACAAAATACTTTAAGCTGAATAAGGGCTCTATTCGTAAACCATCGCCTATCGTTTTAAATGCGTTATAATATACAGACATGCCATTATCTATATCTAAAATTTGCCCTTAAAAGATCATATAATAGTGTCATCTTCAATACGACTATCTCTTTTATGTACGTGCTTTCTTTCACTCTATATATATTTCATCCAAGTAACGCTGCGCATAAAAAAATAAAAAAAAATATAGATGGGTTTAAAAGTATTAAGAGTATTTCTCTCTTGCAGTCGGAAGTATAGACACAAGTAAAATATTTAGGGGTGGGTTTTGAAGGTTAGGGTTATGTTCCGAAGGTCAGAGGTGGGTTTAAATTTTGTGTTAGGTCTTTAGAATTAATAAAAAAAATATTTAGGAAAAATTTAGATGGGTTTAAATGTATTAAGAGTATTTTTCCCTTGCATTCGGAAGTATAGAAAGAATTAAAATATTTTGTCTGAAGGTTAGGTTTGTGTTCCGAAAGTTGAGAGTCGGTTTTCAATTTTGTGTTAGGTCTATAACTCTATAGCTTTTTTTCGTGCGCAGCGCTACTTGGATCCACATTTTTTGTTCGTTTTACATAGCTATAATATGTCTATTGAAACAATGTTTCGTGGTGCCGTGCGGCACTCATTGTGCATGAACTGTATGATATTTAACCTATTAATTGAAGTTGAAATATTGTATTCTGAGAATAGAATGAGAACATTAATAAAAATCGTCTTGTTTTGAATTTAGGAACTCACGGACGTGAGCCTGCTATTTCAATTTAATAACACTTGTATACTTATACTATATATAATTATATTCTTAAACTGTTTCTCTTAAAATTCTTGCACTCTTTTCAACCAATAGCAGCTATAAATTCTTTGTTTTTGTAACAGTTCTTGGTTGAAAACGGTATAGGAAATGAATTATATGAGTTTTATTTCTCTCATCTTTATAATTAGTTTTGCCTTTATTGTACTGAATTAGAAAAGTTTCAAAAGAACATAATATATATATATATATATATATATATATATATATATATATATATATATATATATATATATATATTTATTTATATAACTGTTTATATGTACTATGTAATCACAAAGTTAGAAAACGTTATCAATTCTTAAATGCTTGTATAAACTTCAATAATTTTATACTAATTTTCTTAGGTTTTGAATAAGTAGTTTAAAATAAATGTTATTGTTGTCTTTTTGTCTTATTATATGCCACGTAAGTATATTTAATATAAGGAATATTTTGGATTTTTGGTCCGTCCGTTTGTCTGTTTATCGCGGTTCTGAATTTTTCTAGAGTTTTAGAGTTTTCTTCGTAAAATTTTGCAAGTAGATTCTTAAGATTAACATCTGTAATATTGTGTAGTACGATATTAAAAGATATTTAATGTACCTGTCAAAAAAATAAAATGAGAATGATTTTTTTTTGTGTACTTCACTGAATTGGATGTCATTGAAAAGGTCATTAAGCTTTTATATCCCGTTTTCAAAATTTTAAACTAAAAAATTGTGCGCTATATATTATTACTTTTTTACTTTTTTGTCAACTTCAAAAATGTAAAAAAATTCTAGGTGCTAGTATTTCTTTAGAACATTCTATTAAAATTATTTCAATTTACTTGTTTCAACAATTTCAAGAGGTGCAGATAACTACGGAAGGCCGATTTATATATGTTTCGAAATAAATATAACTGTTTTGACGAGATTACGTCTTTAAATTTGCTACCATACGGGGGCAATCCAAAAAACCTAATGATAGCAAAATCGGGGGATAGAGTTTGGCATTGCAGTTTCGAATTTATCCTCTACATCAAAAATTAAATTATACCACTGGATAGCTAAAGGAGCAAAGATCATTACGATAAGCGAGAACAGTGACGCATCGCCCGCGTTGGAGGGGGAAGCGCCGCCATTTTGAGGTTATTTTGCTGCGTATTGAGATTTGCAATTAGTATAACTTTTGATTCGGAAAAACTACGACGTTCGTTTAAGTTTTAATCGTCAGCCGTCGTCAAAATCTATCGATTGTATATAAAACATTAATTTAAATTAGTGACCGTGAACATAATAAGGTGTTAGAATAAAAATATATATAATGTCGGCCTTTACGCTATTGTAACACAATAATTATTTGTTTCCTTGCTTTTATCCTAAATACATAAATAAAAATATTTTATTTAAAAAATATAACCCGTTACATAGACGAATTCACGTATAACACACAGCCGTGTCCATGGCACAGCCACACCCAAATTTTTTAAAAAATTCATTTTAATAATTTGGGTTATCAGAGATTTTCAAAATCGAATATCAATTTCATTTTGAAAATTCGAAGGTGAATTTTCGAAATTTTCAAAATCTTAGATTATCTTATCGGAATGAATGTCATTAAGTAATATATTGATTCATAAGATTATATTAGACCTAGATACATACTAATAAACATATGGGATGTGTTTGATGAACTGAATTTTTAAAATAAATTTATAAAAATCCTAGAATGTCTTATCTAAATTGATGTTATTATGTTTGGAGAGTGCAATAAGGGTGGCATGCCAATAAGGCATATAAAAACGATTATTAACTTATTATTGTAATCATTACTCCGCCGACTTTCTTTGTATTTATTATTTACTTCTTGTGATTATGTAATATCATTACGTATATGTGTTGTTGATTAAATACCTGTATTAAATATAACCTACAACATTAAATCGTTTATATCTTTCTGTATTCATGAATACAAAGAAGTCTGCTTGCTATACCAAACTTTATATGTATTTTGTATCATAGACGTTTCTCCTGTTTTTGAACGATATAACTTCCCCGGTCACCGTTATTTTAAGACAAGTTATAACTCGAATAGTTGTCTTAAAATAACGGTGATATACGGTTTTATACTCCATTTATTCTTACATATATATTTGGTTTTAACAAACACGTTTAGGACGAGTAAACTAATTTTTTATAAATCTTAAAAATAGTCCGAGATACAAAAATTTAAATTTAACGTTTAGGCAAACATGGCAATACAAAATTGCGAGGTCATACTTAATAATGATTGTTATATTCTGTGTAAGTAAATTTGACGAATAGACATTTCCATTTTGAAAACTAAATTTGAATATTCATAACTTACCCAATTTTTAACACATTTTTATAATTGTTTTCACTGCTTGTTTTTGTTAAACGATATTTTTACGATATTTTACAAAATATCATAAAATCAACAATAGTTAACTAATAAAAACACATAGAAAAATGATTGATTAAAATAAATCGAAATGCACAAGAAAACCTTTATGAAAATATATCTTGAATATATTTGGCGTTAATCTTTGCTAATATCCCACCTGAAGATGTTGTAATACAACAAAACCTAATCGTGGTAAAGAACTTAAAGAAAGTAGAAATAATACTACATCACGTAGTTTCATTTAATTGGAAAAATATATCTATTAGCGTCTTTGAAATATCAGCATATTTCCTTTAAATTGCATTATAAAGCGTGGAATTTTCTTAAAAAAACTGTCTTAATTCTTGTTCTTATCTTTTGAAAGAAAAATAACAACATTATTCATACTAATGTATGAATAAGGTTGTTATTGAATACCTACATTTAACTCCGTTTTTTTCAATTTATGCTATTTATACAGATTTTAAATATCACAGTAAAGAATTAGAAAAAAAAAGTTTAGTAGTGAGATTCAATTATTCGGTGAGTGAGATTCAAATAATTATTAATCTAGTAGTAGAAGTGAGATTCAAATAATTATTAATCTGTTTTGTATGTCATTATTTCTTCTTTAAGTTTGTCTTTCCAAATGCTTGTTTTAAATGACTGCTCGTCTTTTTTATGCTATTTATGCAGATTTTAAATATCACAGTAAAGAATTAGAAAAAAAAAAGTTTAGGAGTGAGATTCAAATAATTATTAATCTATTTTGTATATCATTTTTTCTTCTTTAAGTTTGACTTTCCAAATGCTTGTTTTAAATGTCTGCTCTTTTTTTTTAAGTATTAAAAATGAATAAATAAATTTTCTTTGCCACACTTTCAATATTTATTTTTAGAGCACCATCTATATACAGTTAGTATATACTTATTCAATTTATCGCTTCAACTGTTTTAAATATTCACTTTGTTCATGAGTTCACATGATTTATCTCAATTTAGGACAGGAACTGCGGTACCTGTATCTCATAGAAATACCCAGCATGGAGTGATAACATGAATCATAGAACGATGTTCCTGGAAGTGTATATGATCGCTGTACTCGGGTTTCATTAGATAATTGTTTTAAATTTGCGCTGACCACTCGCGATTATTATAGGGAATTTAGCCGGAAGGACGCTAGTGTATGAGATGACTGCTGGCACAATGTTTTTGTTGGTTCTTTTGCGATGTATGATTTTGGTTGTAGTCATAATATGTTGATTGATCGATGGCTAATTGAGTACAATATGTTCACATGAAGTTCATGTTTGCTCTATTTATTTTATTAAAAATAAAATAAGATGAAGTTCTAAAGGTCTTAAAAGCACAAGACCAAGATCAATTAATACAAGACAAATGAGATTTATTCAGATAGAGTAAATTCTCTTTTTGGAGACTGTACTTTTAGGTCATTTAGTCATTCAAGTTTTAGTTTCGAGAGACGCAAGGAGCAATGAATTGTAATTGTCCAAAAATGGGAATTCGAGTTTTAATATATCCTTAATATAAGGAAGAGAAAAGAAAAAAAAACTATACCTTTTTATGTGTGTCCATCTGAAGGCCTAGCATTTAAATCAATAGACTGCTATCGATTAAATTTGGTATTTCATAGTTTTGTTGCATGTATATTTCAAGTCATATTTAATTTTTTTCTAACGTCAAGGGACAATTTAATATTGGTTTTTTATTTTATACTGAGATAATTTAATATAGTTTTTTTTCCAAAAACAAGTGCAATGACTTTCTTCGAATTTTTTATATCGAATATTTCATTATTCACAGGACAGGATGTTGATCTTATTAGGGTTTCTTATGATATGTTTTATATTCAAATTAATGTAAATTGTGCGCGTCAGTATGATAAGGGTGGGATGTGGGGTTTAGCGGAGTGTGAACCTAATTTGCAAGTTATTAATAAGCTCAATAATGAAGCAAAATAATAAAATGTTATTGTGACATAACAAAGTAACTCGGTTATGTTAGGAAGTAAATGACGTGTGGCTGCAGTATTTATTTACTTATGTAATTATATAATTTCCTAAATTAGACATAGGGAAAATACTATCGAAATAAAATGGCTTTTTCATTATGCGGAAAAATGTTATAGAAATCAAAAATATGGAAGACAAAGGAAAGAAGTCTTCATTTTTTTCATTTTGGTCAGAATAAGATAAAATATAAGATCAAATTTAATAGTCGTCTTTTGTTCTTTTGGCTATATACAGTTCGTATTTATTTGTTGTAGATTTATCAAAAGCTTCACCATAATGGTATCATCAGTAAAGGAACAAGTAATGACTGAATACAGTGACACATTATAACATAACTGATATCATAAAAAGCGAAAAATGAATGTGATAAAACGTGAACTACTTCTCTCTTTCTCACTAATTTCGCATATAATATAATCATTTTGATATTACGTTACAAGACTGAAGATATCATGCAATAGGGCAAACTAAATATAGCTTCATATTTTTATTGGTTCTGGTTACTGTCTTGCATTTGGAATAACGTTTCTGTAGACATGGTATCTCATTTTCAATATCTAAGAGTGTGGAAACTGTATTGAAGAAGTTAAAGCTCATAAAGAAGTGGCACTTTCGACCTCCTTTTTTCCACGACCGGCTCTTCTTTTTCCAGCATTTTTTTTCATCATTATTAGTTCCAAGAGTTTGTATCTGTCACGTTTGAGCATATGTCCCAGATTTGCAATTTTAGGTTGATTAATGATTTGCAAAAGTTTGAGTTTCTGGTCAACTCGTCGCAGAACCTCCACATTGTTAATTCTTTGAGCTCAAGACGTACGCATCATGCATCTGTAGACCCACATTTAAATGTTTATGAAAGTTTCCTGACATCTTCCTTAATAGTACAGGTTTGGCATCCGTATAGAAGTACTGGTTAGATGTAATACTGGAAAAGATGAATTCGAATAGGTATTTTGAGGCTTCTTGTATTTTTCCAAAGTCAGAGCGGGGAATTTCAGTGCTAGTTTTTATATTTATTATTAAATATATTCTCTATTCTGGTTTTTGATCTGTCACAAATATCCTTGGTTATGAAGTGGAGTTCTTAGAGATGACCGTAAATTTGTTTTGGTATAGAAGTACTGGTTAGATGTAGTATTGGAAAAGATGAATTCATATAGGTATTTTGAGGCTGAATACCTTCTCGTATTTTTCCAAAGTCATTGCGGGGAATTTCAGTGCTAGTTTTTATATTTATTATTAAATATATTCTCTATTCTGTTTTTTGATCTGTCACAAATATGCTTGGTTATGAAGTGGAGTTCTTAGAGATGACCGTAAATTTGTTTTGGTAGCAATAATGCTGAGACCAGATTTCGCACTATATTCGTTAACCCGACTTACAATCTTCTGTAACTCCACTTCCAAAGATGCTGTTAGAACTATGTCATCAGCATACTTCAAGTTATTGATGAGGAATACATTGACTTTAACACCCATAGTCTAGGTCCTCCGGAGATATATTTACTTACAATTAAATTATTTTTGGGCCTTATGTGCGTGATTTTAAATACTGGCTACTGAAAATATATTGTTTTGGTAAAAAAGTTGATTAAGTCAGATTTAAAGAAAAATCCTTTTAAGTGAAGGTAGAATGCACGTATACAGTTCCATGCATTTTTAGAAACATGTAGACATCTAATGGTATTTCTATAGCCATGTACAAACATCACTATTATGTATCATTACGTAAATATATTGCATATTATATATATATATATATATATATATATATATATATATATATATAATTCACTGACCTAAAAATAACTAGAATTTCTCCGAAACTACGAGATTTAGAGTTACGGCTATAATTTTGTAAACTTGAAGTAAATTTTTAGTAACGATGTTTATTCCTAATTTTGACTTTAACAGTTTTCGAGGAGGTGGAGACATATTTTTAAATAGAATTCTGAAAAAAAAAGAATTGAACCCTTTTAATTTGCTTTTTCTAAATCGATATGCTATTATGAAAATTTAAGTGGTAGACACAAGATTTTATTCAAGGATCTTGATTTGATCGATGGGTTTCGAATGATTTTCCTTAAGATTGAGAAATTAAATAGAAAACGGATATGTTAAGGAGAAAAGTTTTCTTAGGGTAGTATATAAGATTATCGCCAACGTTCATATGAATGTTGATGATAATCTTAAAGAGTAGCAGGACTGAGAAGGAAAATAGCTGCTTGACTAATCAATAATTGCTGTTAGACTAGATAATTTGAATAAAAACACTTGAGATTGGTAAAAAACGTAATTTTAAGAAGTTTCTGAATACATTTTTGATATATTTGAACATAATAAATGAACGCAAATAAGAATGAATGGTAAAAGATTTTCAGGAAAAAATTAAATGAAAGAGGATTAGTGGCCATTTTCCACAATGGAAAAAATTTCAGACAACATTCATAGAAAATTTGCATGCCGTATAAGGCAAACAATAAATAAGACAATTACCTTATTTTAATTATCACACACCAATGACGTTGACGATTTCTTTGAAATTCCTTGATTTATTTCGGTAGGACACTTGGTTTATTGATAGTTTTCTTTTTTTCTCCAAGATGACGGTTTATTGTTCCTATAATATAAGCAGAACACACATACATAAACTCTATGCAGAATATTTCTTGCACACGTTACTATCTCGTGTCTCCAACTTCATCCATATGTATACTGAATTTTGTTTTATGATGCGTATTTCAGGAGTATACTGATATACTGATGTATAGAGTATGATAGATATGATATGATGTATAGATATATTAGAGTATACTGATGTAAATAAATGACATTCTTTCAATATTTCCCTAACCAGAATTAAAAACGGCTTTGGTAAGTAAAATTTATACTTAAGGCATTATTGCTTGAGTTTGGGTACCTCCTCTAAAGGAACGTAATATCGTAATTATAATAAATTGATACGAGTATTTCAGATATCGTCAGAATTTGTTCAAGGAATAGAATATAATATTTATTTTATTAATTTATTTCTTTATTTCCACACAGTTATAGAAAAGTTATAGTTATGTATCTATACGTTTCGATAACGAAAAGGCGAATAAGTTTATATTGAAGAAAATAAATAATAACCTTAACGACACTGCAATACACAACAATGACACATATTAAGGAGTTTACTATACATTCATTACTAATAAATCACATTCTAGTAGCATTACGTAACGATGACACATTTTAAGAAATTTATTATCCATTCGTTACAAATAAATTATCTTTTAGTACAATTGCGATTAGACGATTGAGCAATTGTGGTATTGAAGTCAGGAGTTTCGATATAGTTTGTTATTAGATCTTGGAATCGCTTAAAGTTAATTATTACTCCGATGTAGGAATATATTAAGAAGTAGTATGAAGAGAGTAACTATTTTCAATAATGCACATAATTATTATATTACAGTACATTTGCGATCCTATTCTAGTACAATTGCGATTAGGCGACTGAGCAATTGTCGGTGTTGATCTTGGTATCGCTTAAAGTTAATGATTACTCCGGTGTAGGAATATATTAAGAAGTAGTATGAAGAGAGTAATTATTTTCGATAATGCACATAATTATTATATTCTAGTACAATTGCGATTATATTCTAGTACAATTGCGATTAGGCGACTGAGCAATTGTCGGTGTTGATCTTGGTATCGCTTAAAGTTAATGATTACTCCGGCGTAGGGATATATTAAGAAGTAGTATGAAGATAGTGATTATTTTCTATAATGCACTTAATTATTAAAGAATTTGCTGTGTATATATGTATATATATATATATATATATATATGTATATAATGAATATGAATTTGCTCCAAGAGCATTGTCTCTGGTCGGCCTTTATAAATGAAAATATCTTAGAACACTCTAGTGAATACTCTAGTAAATTCTCAAGCTAGTGTAATTTTAATATTTCTTGTTCTGTTTGTATATTGAATTATATTCAACCACCTCTGCTAGACTAACTGCTATAAATGGACCTCAAAATCGTGTTTAAATACATTGAATAAACTATTAGCTTAACTAGAACCGACCTACAAATTCATCATACAGTTCGCCTATTTACATAGGCCGTGATACAATTGTATGGAATTGTTTGCGTCAGTGTAGGTTTGACGTATTTGAAATGTATAGAAACAGCGCTACTTAAGGTAGTTTGCATAAAACGGCACAATATTTCATGCAAATCGTTATTTGTACTCTAGTCCGCATGAGTGATGTTCTAATGCTAATTTGGCGGAGTTTGCTTGTGAAAACATCGATTTGTTACAGGGAAATTTAACAGTATCACACATATAAACGTGTATGTAGATCTTGGTAGTTATATAGCTATCGAGTAGGGTGTCAATTCTTTTGATTTTCGCTTTGAATTCTCTTAAATTTCGTATAAGAGTTAAGTGCCCGTATAAACGTTAAGTTCGTATAAACGTTGATTTTGTACTAAAATAATGATTTGTAGTTGTCAAAAATGTGTATTATTTTATTAATGTAAGCAACTTCATTTTCTAGTGTTGGTTTTAACATGAAAATAAGGAAAAAAAATGGATTGTAATTTTCATATAACTTGAACGTCCATTTAGTTTTTATACATATGATGCAACGACGTAATTTGGAAAACCTTTTTATATAATTTTTGCTATAAATACTTACTCTCGGGATTATCTTTCAACTTTTATTTATATAATGTTTTTGTACGTATATAGTAAGTGTCGTAAATAAGTCGGTTGCTTAATAGCTTTTTATTGATTAACAAGATTTTACGTAAGTAGTAGTAGAACTGAAAATTTTGAGGGTAGTAGTAGGACTGAAAGTCCTTAGAACTAGCTATTTGCAATAATGGTAATTTTCTTATATATAAAAATTAATGTTTGTGTGTTCGTCTTTTCTGCTTTCGTGCTACGAAATAATATAAGTCTATGGCTCGTATATCGTGCAACTGATTGCAATGATTCGGATTTGATCAATGGGTTTTGTTTCATTTTTTTCAAAGCTGAGAAATTGTATAGAAAACTGAAATGTAAAAGAAAAAAAAGGTTTTCTTGGGGTAGTTTGTTTAATGATATATCATAGAGTGCAGCAGGAGTGAGATGAAAGATAGTTGATTGTACGTGGTAAGACTGGATAAGAAAAACTCCACTTGACATTCGTAACAATGGAACTTTAGTGAGTAGCCGTGTGCAAGCTGCGGAAAGTTTCTAAAAAAAAGTTCACGCGAACGAACTTGCTGGGAGGGTCGATCACTATCGTTCGCGCATCGTTCATCTGATTGAGTTGAGACTTTGTACAAAACTTCTTAGTGATGCAAATAAGGAATATTAGTTAGTAAACAAATAAGGAGTATCATATTCTGAAAAAAAAATTCAAGCGAACGAAGTCGCCGGGTGGATCGCTCGTGATCGTTCACGCATCGTTTATCCTATTGAGTTGAAACTTCGTACTAAACTTCTTATTGTACAAATAAGTTATATCAGTTAATGACGCAGTTAATTCACGAATCAGTTAATTCACGCGAACGAAGTCTGCGGGCGGGTCGCTCGTGCTTGTTCACGCATTTTCCAACTGCAATCAGTTAGCCAAGGTGGAAAAATTGCAGTAAACAACTGATTTTGGGGTAATGTACAAGATTACGTAAAAAGAGGAAAACTGCGTTGTGGTTTTGAAAATTGTAAGTTTATTTAACAATGATCTGAATATTTATGCATAAGTAATAGGTAATTAAAAAAATACATGTGTGTAATCTTATCGATTAGTGCATTATTGCATTGAGGATGTTCTCTGTGGTTAAACCTGTAAGCTCATAACATAGTGTAGCATATACATTTTTTGCAAGGGAAACTTCTTTTTCTACAGGAGCATAAGTTCATATGTTACAAATAAGAAAATAAGGAAAAGCGAAACACATCGGCAGTAAGGAGAGTGAGCTTTGAATAGAGTTCTGCTAGTAATTTATCGCCTTGTTAAATAGAATATCGTCGAGTAAAGCTATTCCATCTTTGAATATATTTCTGCTAGTAATTTATCGCCTTGTTAAATAGAATATCGGCGAGTAAAGCTATTCCATCTTTGAATAGAGTTCTGCTAGTAATTTATCGCCTTGTTAAATAGAATATCGTCGAGTAAAGCTATTCCATCTTTGAATAGAGTTCTGCTAGTAATTTATCGCCTTGTTAAATAGAATATCGTCGAGTAAAGCTATTCCAGCTTATTTCAGTTTTCTGCATGCCCTCAGTCGTAGTAAATCATATATTTATCTTCATGTATTAGTTAGCTGTTAGGGGGTAGGCACGTAATGCTGTTGAAGTTGAGAGTGATGATCACAAAGTTTTTCATGACGTTACAAGGAAAGAGGTGTGTTAAGTATGTATACTTGTCACAAAACACTTCTCTCTCTTAAATATTGAATATGGGTTAATTGTCGTAAGTTTTCTCTGATATTCATTGGTCCTTAGATTTTAAAATACCAAGCACAATGGTCTTAGAATGCATGCCTGTTTTATGAGAAGTTGTAGGTATATATTTAGTTATGCATTTTTGATGAAGTCTTTTTATTATGTTAAAAATGCTCTAAGTAAATGATTTTTGACATCACCACGGGCGAATGAATTATAAAATATTAGACTTGCTATATTTAAATTTAACTATTGCAAGAGTTTTTTTATTTGTTATATCGATTGAAACGATGCCTCTACTTTGTACATATCATGATTTCATTTATTTTGTAATATTTTACTTGATACCAAATTTTAAGTAAACATTTCCACTTGTGTACATATTGTTTTATTGATATGTAATTTTATTTAAATTCCCAGAAAACGATTCAGTCGTTGGTCTTCATTTAGTAATGATTTAATAAAAAAAAAAAAAAGAAATATATATATATATATATATATATATAAATAAATGTATATATATATATATATATATATATATATATATATATATATATATATATATATAATTTACAATTATATAACGTAGACTTCTAAAAACCGTATATTTTTCATAATTTCAGCAATTTCCTAAAGGTGGAACATATTTTTTGCATATTTGCAATATATCTCTGAAGGTATAATACCTAAGATTAAGAAAAAAATGTGCGCGTCAGCTCCGACGAGCGACTGGAGTTTACTCCTTAAGTGCGATTGTCTTGGAATGTATAAAATCATTAAATATAAATGGAAAATTCTTTAATAAAAATGCTGACAATATAATTATTTTCAAGTAAAACAGAAATGAACAAGATTAAATTTATACAACAAAACTAAAAACAGTTAGTAACATCAGACTAAACAGTTCAAATTAAAAGAAAGACACCAAATATTCACACATAATGACATTTAATGATTACATCTTGATATAAGCATACGATAGTAAACTATGAAAATAGAAATTCCAATATATGTGTCACACTCCGTCATTGCGATTACGCCATAAGGAAATGCCAAATAAACATATTGATATCTCACTCTAAAGATACGCAGAAATGTTGCTTGGAGAGGCCACCTAACGGTTACACTTTTCTTAACGATCTGAACTTTGTACGATCAGAAACTAACAGTTACACTTTTTTAACGCTCTGAACCTCGTACGCTCTGAACTTCTGATTTTACTCTTCGCAATACTTCATACCGGGTGCTATATATGAAAATCGATTCTTAAGGAGTAAACTCCAAAAATGCTTTGAAGCTCTTTTTATTATTATACCTGTCAAACCATATCCCACACTATATATGGAATTATGAAAGATTACGACTACTTAATTAAATCCCTTCCGCCCAAAATTTCCATACAAACATTTTTGAGTGCTAGCTATCAAGATATGAGTGGTTCACAACGCCAAATCAAGTTTCTGCGCCAAGCGGTTTCTGAAAAAAAAACGCTATGACTCACAGGCACGTGAGTGTTTTATAAGGGTGACGTTTTTCCTTTTATGGCATGGAGCCCTAAAAATATTGAAATGTTAGAAATCTCATTAATATTTAATGTGAAAAGTTACGTTGTGGAGGGAGGAAGGGATCTAGCTGAATGTCTACATGGTGTTACATGGAGGGGTGGAGGGAGAGAGGGTAATAATGACAAACAATGCTGCATGGTTTATGAATGATCCCTTATCACATACTTATTTTTTGTGAAATTTATTTATAACCAAATTTATAGCCCCTTCGTGCTATTTCGCAATTATTAGAATCGTGTAATAAATACAATGATTATAAGTTATTACAACGATTCTAATAATTATAAATTTGACGATGTGGAAATTTTCACTAAGCTCAGACGCCCGCTAACGATATGTGACTTCACAATTGTGTCTTTTCGGATAAGCATAGCTTTATGTAGCATAGTGTAGCTTCACCCTTCATTTGACCCCGCGTTGCTGATATCGCCTGCGAGTACACGACTCCGTGATGTTGACCTAATACTTTCTATGTGCTATAAGTGCATTATTGAAGTGTGGTTTACAGATTTTTATTTATTTACGTGTTGTTAATATATATATATGTGGGGTGTAAAAGAGGGAAAGGGTTGTATAAGATGTAATCAGTAAATATACCTTTATTCCTTTACCTATTTTGGGGTGCAACATTTTCTACCGATACTTTATTAAAAATACATATTAATTTTATTTGTTGATGGTTAAAATACATATTTCTTCTCGCTAAAAAAGGGGATTTCGAATAAAAAACATAGCCCGCAATCTTGGAACATTCGTTATATTGATTGGATTGTGACGTCACATACTATGTCTTTATCTGAGTATTAAGTTATCTTTTAGTCGATTTTCGTTAGAATTAGTTTGGTATTTGAGCCGATAAGACGTAACAAACAGATTTATAAACAGATAAACTCTGTTCCATATTTGTAATATTAGTGTGGATAACATTGAGACAATTAGGGCATAAATTTTTTTTTGGTACTAATGTTCTAATCTTCATTCTAATTGTTGACATTAAAGAGAACTTATATTGTATTACATATAAATAATATTGACACTCAATTTTAAAGTTTAAAAAATCTTACTTTTTGTTATTAATTTCTTCAATGTATTTGTTATATTAAATCTCACTGCTCTCAGGAAAATGAAATTCTAAAAACGGTCTGAAAATGGGTTTTGACAATTAAAATTTATTAGTGAAAGAAAGATTAGCTAGGGTTCAACAGTGTCGATTTAACATTTCTCCCATAATTTAATAGCAGGTTTGATTCGTCACATTATTTTGAATAGTAAAAAGTAAAAAAAAAATAAATCATTAAAAAAATCCAATGTATAATTTTTTAAAATTTTTTCTTTGTTTTTATAATTTAGAATAATGGTCGGATCATCCCTATGATAGTAGGTCGTGAGAACAGTTTAAAACAACTTATAAATCATTTAAGGGTTACAAATTTTACTCACACAAAATGTACATCTGATACGTTTTCTGTCAAAGAAGTTTTTATGTTTTTGTTATACGATTATAGCATAAGGTTAATACATAGAAAGTTCACTTCTAATATGTGCCATGCGACCATTTTTTCTATAGTCCCGATTTTAAGAAAAAATATCTGGTAACCCTACTATGAGCGTAGCTGAATTGTTAGATAATATATATGTAACATTGCATTGTAACTTCTGTTTATTTATGTACGATTCGATATGGGGTCAGTTCGGCGAAGGCCTTTGTTTGAATCGACCACGGGTTCAAATTATGGTAAAACGAATGTGTTATTTCCAAGAATGGTTATAATATATATAATATATTTTTGGTACAATTTTGGTCTGGTTACTATAGAAATAAGAAAATCATTTCAACAAGTGGGAAAATATTATTTTGACTAAAATGGTGCTCCTATTTCTGCCCAGTTTTTGCAAATATTACGTCATCTCCACTGAGGCGGGAAAAGAAGCGATGATGGAGTACCAGCTCTTTATTTATGGCAAATTTATTACTATCCCTGATTTTAGTATAAATGTTTATGTCTTTTATACACGCTTTTATTTTAAGGTTGCATAATTGATTGGCGTTTCACTTTTTCGTCGTCATTTTCATAACACCCTATAATATCGTTTTTCCATCCCTCCGTCAATTAGTCATAGATTTAAAGCCCTTTAAGTGTCATACCGATTGTGATGAAATTTACAGAAATATAAAGTTACATTATATGAATACATTAAAATAAATAAAAAATATACTTTTTGTAAGGTACCATTCTATAATTGGGGATAAACCTTTTTTTCAAATCATTGAAAACGTATTTTGATATTCAGTTGAAAATGTTATAGTTATATTTTTATGGCGTCGTCTTTACTAGACGTCATTAAAGCTTGAAAGCGCTTTAAAACTTCATTTCTTATACCTCAATTACATAAGCGTCTCGTGGCTCGTCTCGTGACTCGCACGTAAGTATAAATAAGACATCAATATATTTTGATACCTTTAGTCACTCGTGCTACAGTTGCAATGCATCGCTTTGTCTCTTTCGGTTAATTTTGCATGCAGGCAATTTGTGATTGTAGCCGTGAGGCCTCAATAATACTCGTAGTTCGTCTCGTGGCTTGCGTGCAAGTGTAAATGAGACATCAATATGTTTTGATACCTTTAGTCACTCGTGCGACAGTTGCAATGCATCGCTCTGTCTCTTTCGGTTACTTTTGCATGTAGGCAATTTGTGATTGTAGCCGTGAGGCCTCAATAATACTCGTAGTTCGTCTCGTGGCTTGCGCGCAAGTGTAAATGAGACATCAATATGTTTTGATACCTTTAGTCACTCGTGCTACAGTTGCAATGCATCGCTCTGTCTCTTTCGGTTACTTTTGCATGTAGGCAATTTGTGATTGTAGCTGTGAGGCATCAATAATACTCGTAGTTCGTCTCGTGGCTTGCGCGCAAGTGTAAATGAGACATCAATATGTTTTGATACCTTTAGTCACTCGTGCTACAGTTGCAATGCATCGCTTTGTCTCTTTCGATTAATTTTAAATGTAGGCAATTAGTGATTGGAGACGTGAGGTCTCAATTATACTAGTAGCTCGTCTCGTGGCTCGCGCACGAGTGTAAATGAGACATAAACGTTTTGCTTCGTGTTTAATAATACCCCTTTACATATTATTTAACCACATATGTTGTTTAGAAACAATAATTATGTTATACCACACTTACGATAATATTCCGTATAACATATTTACGTATAAAACCATGTATGTCACCTGGAAATAACAATTGGATTGTGGGGTAAAAATATGAAGTTTGAAAGACTAGATATTTAAGGTATATGAAACTGTGCTTTGAGTATATCATGTTTTAAACATCGTATTTTACTGGACGCCATTAAAAATCAAAGAAGTCGAGAAGAAAATAATTGGAGTATTTTACTGTTTTATTTTATTTATTTATTTCTTATAAACTCCACGCCCAACTTAAAGATTTACCCAGAGCATTGGACATACGTATGTGTTACATAGATAAATAGTTTAAAGGAAAAAAATATAATACTATTAATATTATAACACTAAACGAAGAAGACAGAAAAATCATAGTAATTTAAACAGACTTTAAAATAATTGGTCACCAGTTGTTAAGCGAAAAGTCAAGCAACTCCGTAATGACATTATTGGAGTGACCAATGGAGCAGAAAAAATATCTAAACTGGACGTATCTTTCGATAATACCTTGATCAATTGAGTCAATTGAGAGATCAACTGTATAGTAAACTGTGATGGGCTTATAAACAGCAATCTCTGTACAAGGAATCATAATGTGGTTTTGAACACTCTATAAGGTGTTTAATATTACGAGTTAAAGTTTGTATTGCGGAGATAAAAGCAAATAAGCAAATTTGTGAAATTATTTTAAATTTAACTTCATTATATTAGTCTTGAATTTTACACTATTTTGATTGTAATTGATATTTGAAAATACGGCCAGAGTTTTTTAAGCCGAAAAATAATCGGACATCCAGAACCTAAAATCCAGTAGATTACACACACACACATATATATATATATATATATATATATATATATATATACATACATACATACATACATATATATATATACATACATACATACATACATACATATATATATATATACATACATACATACATACATATATATATATATATATATATATATACATACATATATACATACATATTAGCAGCTATGTATAGGCAAACATTATCTCCATTGATTAATGCGAGGTAAAGTGTCGAATGAAATGTAAAATTAGATACAAGAAATTGACGGTCAAATTACTTTATATGACGCACATCAATAAATTGTAATAAATTATTTATGTGCCAATATTTAATTTAATATGAATCACCAATTTCAATACAATTTTCCCACGAATTCACATCACCATACTGGCCAAACAATAAAACGAGTGACTAAACACTTCGGCAGGGCAAACAGTTACTTTATGGTGTCTGAATCACGAAATAACATTTATTTTAAAACATTATGAAATATTAATTATTGCGAAATTATCTTTCGCTACGGAATTGTGTACATAGTCTCGCTATTGTAAAGCAGTATGAATTCATTACAAGAAGACGTTATTTTTGTTGGTGCTTGTTCACTAATAAAAGTTTAGAAAAACGCGTAAACAGGACCAATGTACAATTAAATGAAACTACGTGATGTAGTAATATTTCTACTTTCTTTAAGTTCTTTACCACGACCTAGGTTTCGTTGTATTACAATATCTTCAGGTGGGCTATTAGCAAGGAATCTTTACCAATAGCCCACCTGAAGAAGTTGTAATACAACGAAACCAAGGTCGTGGTAAAGAACTTAATGAAAGTAGAAATAATGCTACATCACGTAGTTTCATTTAATTGTGAATAATGAATTTCCCCAAAATTAACGCCAAATATATTCAATATGACGAACGCAGTTATTTTTTGTATTCCTTAGAAAAATATTTTACTGCATTACAGATCTTCTCACATCCTTTGTTTCTTATTATGCTACAGTGAATTTTCCCCAATGAGAATGACTATGTTACCAATAAAGCTCATGATAAAATCACCACACTTATAGGATCGTAATAAAATCACCACAATTATAGGACCATAATGAAATCACCACATTGTAGTTTACTGAAATCACCCTCTTGTCTATTCTAAAAGTCGACGATGCAAAGCATATTATAAGCTGTGCAAATCTTAATAATTAACTTCATGTACTTTCTGAGATAAAGGAGATATTCGAATGTTTAAGCATTTTATTATTTGATCTGCTTTAAATAACATTTGTTAAAGTTTTGTCATATTTCTTGGATCATGTTGCTAAATTGAACTTAGCAATAAATGAAACGAAAGAATCTTAAAACATGCGGTGTCCTACTATTGAAAATAAACTGAATTTCTGTTGAAAATATTGTTATTACTAATTTGATTTAAATAATAATGCAGTTTCTATGGGGAAACTTAAATAAATAAAATAATACCAATTACTTTTTAAAACTATTCACAATTAAATGAAACTACGTGCTGTAGTATTAATTCTACTTTCTTTAAGTTCTTTACCACGACCTAGGTTTCGTTCTTTACCACGACTATTAAGTAGAAATTATACTACATCACGTAGTTTCATTTAATTGTGAATAATGAGTTTCTACAAAATTAACGCCAAATATATTCAATACTAACTATTCAGTTTATCTCAATTCTAAGACGGAAATAGTGTGACTAGTTCCAGATGATAAAATCGTTTTCCTTATTTCTTTACTATTTTAACAATTATATTAAAGTATAGAATTCTGCGAAATTGCCAAAATTACTGAAACCTTACTGAAACATGGATGTCATTTATGGCCAAGGTTTGTTAATCGTTTCTGAAGTGAAAACTTCTTTAGGCGAGGTGAGCGTTTTTTGGTAGGGGAAAAAATGCTTTGCGTGAAAAATATATAATTGACGTGGAATCACTTACTGTCCCGGCTCTAAAAATTGTATTAGAATAATGCATGCAATATGCTGGCGAATATTGTTATGTAGGAAAAGAACTTGGTTGTATTGACCTTTCCGACGGTGTTTAAGCCTCAAATTTTGATTCTGACTGAAGTATACTGTATTAGTTGCGTTTCTCAATATATGATTTCGTGAATACCCCACGTCATTACAAATATATCACCATAATCTTATATGTTGTGACGGGACTCATTTTTTCATATTCCCTGGGACTCACTCCCTCCACCTTGAAGGAGCTATTGCAATAATCATTATTTTCCCAGCAGCTTTTCTTCCGTAGAAGTTGTGATATTCACAACATATACCATTTACGATTGAATTCGAACATCTCCTTGATAAAAGGGCTTCTCTCGCTCCCCAGTGCCTCAGTATCATCATTGTTCTGTCCATAACGCTTCCTACATATATCCGCGTTGAAACATACGCTTCAGAAATATTAAAGCTCTGTAATCCGAATATTTACAAAAATACTTTCAATACAAAAAAAACCTTCCTGGATAATAAATGACAGTAAAAATCATATCAAAATTCATTTAGTAGAACCCAAGTTTTCAGCGAACAGTTAGATACATAGACGTTACGTTTTATGTATATTAACGTGAACAAGCTTCTCAGGGGTCCACCATTGCTAATTAGTCATACTGATTTATTCATAAGAAGTGTCCCTATATATTATACCGAATAAAATAAAAATATCTTTCCTGGATAATAAATGACAGTGAAAATCGTATCAAAATTCATTTAGTAGAACCCAAGTTTTCAGCAAACAGACAGATACATAGACGTTACGATTTATGTATATTAACGTGAACAAGCTTCTCAGAGGTCCACTATCGCTAGCTAGTTATACTGATTTATTCATAAGAAGTGTCCCTATATATTATGCTGAATTTTTACAAGTGTATATTCAACAATGTCTAAAATACAAAATAATAAATGTCAGCTTGGTTGAAGAGTTTTCAATATTTTGAGATTATAGTTCAACAAGTTTGTCAAACGAGTTGTGTCTATTGTCATCAGTCTAGTGCGGACATTGGGTTGTTTAGCGAAAACTACAAAGTCGTCTTGACAATTATTTTTTTCATAAAATACATCTCTTTTTGTTTCAAGTATCTCTTTATTTATTGTCATTAAACTGAGTACTTTCATTAAATTATATTTTCGAGATATTGAAAAGAATATTTGTAAAAGCAATATGTAAAACCCTTTTTATTTTTTAAGAAGGGTTAAATTTCGGTTATTTAATATAATTTTCTCTTTATATAAAATCAAATTATTTCTACATATAATGACATTACAGTATTTACACTGTGGTTGCAATTACTATTCTCCACCTATGTTTTTAAAATATAATGTACAAGTTAGCGCTTAAGCATTTGAGTGTTTATGGTTGGTCACACATATACCAGCAATCATATCCACACACACACACACACACACACATATATATATATATATATATATATATATATATAATATTTATATTTCTACGCACTGATTCCACTCCATTTTTATTTAAATTTTTATATAACGTAATATCTTTTCTATATTCCTTATACGACAGAAGCTATAATTTTTTCCAAAATGATTAGTATATTAGATTCGCTATTAGTTGGGAGATTAAAGATTCTGCCTTAGATCTAGGTTCAACTGTATTTACATATATCGACACATATTTAGATATGAAAAATTCATTATTATAGCAGTTCAGTAAACGCATTTCAGTACATCAACGGCAATCATTGCAGCTGCATCCCTAGTGTAATCACGGGATGCATAATACATTTACTTGCCCTCGCTGGTAATAAATATTTAGATTTGGTAGATGTGACCCTAAGCTAGAAAGTTTTGAAAAGACATGCGATTGTTTGGTTTCTGTAATTAAGTTTGCTAGAGAATGGTTTTAGTTTATATTAGTTTAGTCTGAAAGTTTTATTGTCCTGTGTATGTTATTTTTGAGCTTAATATGCTCTATGGAAAATTAACCGATGGTTTGACTAAGAAAATCCAATTTGTGTCTCCAAGAAGCCATGGAAACGAAAATAAATATATTGAATGAATCAATGTATGAATACTTGCTCTATATGCCGAATTTCTTCTAGAAAATAAAGAATGATGACTGTATTTTGTTTTATTGGTTTTTTATACAATAATAATTTACGGTTAAGTTATTAACGCTATTCATAGCGGTTAAATGATTAATTCTGAACCTTAGTCGCGAGAGGAGACATGAATGATGCAATCTTGTAATTTAAACCTAATAAATAATAAATAAAAAAACAATATCTATTATTAATTATAAAACGAAACGAACAGAAAATCTGCAACAATTAGCATATTATATATACACCATTAATCTTTTTTGTAATTCCCACATTATCTATAACATCATTGTGCATATTTCAATATAGTTATAATACTGTAACAGTTTAACTAAGAAATGAACCCGACGTTTATAAACTCTCTTCACTTAATTTGTATGATCTAAAAAAATATGTTCTATTTTTATTTGGACATTATCAAATATAACGTAGTGATGGCGAATGAAAAGTGAATTTATTGTATTCCGTTTTTATGCTAAAACCCTAAAACAAACCAACATCCTTCTTTATAAAATTAGTGCGATAGAGAACTAACAGAAAGAAGAAAAATTCAATAGCTATAAAAATTATTAATTATTTTGATAAAGCTCATACTTAAAGCTCAATAAAATTATAATAAAAATGAAGTACCTTAACAATTTGTATATCCTTTATAATAAAATTAGTACAAGTCTAAACAGCTAAACTGTAAATTTCAAGTTATACAATTATCTTTTTTACATATTATTCTTTGTCCTTTTAATATTCTAAGGATCTTTGCAGTTCGATTGAAGTCCAGATATATCGTCATATTTACGTTCAGGACCTTGTAAATCATTTTACACTTTCAATTTCTTTCTTTCAAAGGTAATATTTTTATGAATATTCTTTCACTACATTCTTTGGGATATTATGGAATAAGATTTATAAGGATTTTTGATATGTTGCTATTTCAATATATGTCTTACAATTTTTATGCCTTTGTTTTTGTTATTCTTCCCTGTTTTTCCTTCTTTTTACAAATGTTTATTTATTGTGTGGCGTATTAAAGACTAAATAAATAAATGTAGTAATAATACATACTTTTATTCTAATGATCAAACTTGTGTTGAGAATAACAATATAATGTGTGTACAGGTGACTTCTTATTAAACTCCATTAATTGCATTATGTTTAACAAGTTAGTGGCTGGTGATCCTCTGGGTGATGATTCATTGAAGAATCATTATTATAAGTGAAATGTATGTTTCTTATTGATGCCTTTACCAATTTTGGTACGTAATCATGTGTAGATGTAGAGAAGTAGAGAGTGAAGGAAGATATTCGGACAAGCAATTTTAGAAAAAATGATTAGGTTTATAGGCACTAAATAAATTTTCTCTTTTAACCCTTGCTTTTTTATACTTAAGTGTATAAGGATTTTGAGATTTATGTATCAGAGTACTTAATTTTTTTTTTGGAAGTGACGAAGATACGTCAGGAAATATTTAATGAATCATTTTAATACGTAATTATCAAATTCCCTATACTCACACTCTGCGTATATGTATTCGAATTGTATAGATTATATATTATTATAAAAATACACTTAATAAAGATCCTGCAAGATGCTGATAGCGATATCTAGTGATAAATTAGTAGCTTGCTTTGCTTCTAGAAATCTTAGATTTCCGATTAGTTCTTTAGGTACTAGGAAACTTAATGATTTCATTACATTAGGTAGCCTGCTTCTTTTTCATTTACCACAATATCATTTTACATTTTCATTTAAGTTTAAGTAATATCATTTAAGTAATATCATTTTAAGTTTTCTGATAAAATTTTATAGGATTCACAAAGCGATTTTCAAAAAAAAATTATAAATAAGAGATTTTTTTTGGATTTCCCACCCATATACGAATTTTTTTACCTCATTATGTTTTTAGATTTTTACAGACTGAGGATCGGAAAATACCATTAGTTTCACTTTACTATCCGTATTTATATTTACCTATATCATACGTACTGTAAAAATGACCAAATCTTATACAATTTATGAAAAGATACGTATAGTTACAGGGCTAGATTTAAGTTTAAATCAAGTATAATAAAATATTAATGCTGTAGGTCCAGTTTAAATTTACTTCAAAACTTTAATACTTTGAAGTGATGCATTTGATATAATTATTTCACGTGTTTTTTTCATATTCTTTAGTGAAAACGGGATTCTAATGGAAAATGCAGACACAAATTCAAATTATTAAAAAAATCTAAGCTGTATATGTATATCTATTGCATAGTCTATTACCACTATGGAATATATTTTACTATTATTTTGTTGTTGTTGTTGTTGTATCTACATGAGATGAAGAAGATCTCATATGGAAAAACGACTGCCAGAGCCTCGAAAGGCTAACTTCTCCAGTCTTGATGAGCGGCCCGGAATCGAACCCTGCTCCCCTCGGTGTGCAGCGCACTCAACTGCCGTATATTATTTACATGCAATTGACGACACGATTGATGATTAATACTATTCATTCGGTTTGATACCACTAATAAAAAACGTTGTTAAGCTGGTACTGATAAGCTGGTACAACAAAATACTAACAATAAGCTCATACTATTATTTTATTATGTAACTATCCAGGCGTTCTGTAAATTGATACCTCTAATATTTTCGTATTTATTTTTGGGGTAATCGATTGTACTTTTCTTTGTATTGTTAGTGAAAGAGAATGCGACAATATAGAGTAATAAAACCATATGTTTCATTGTACTACATCTAATTTATAAACGACATAAAACTCAGAGTCAATTTCGAATGGTACAACAGTTTCCTACAATATATCCTGTTGTACAGACGGTGGATCAGTCGTTATAAAGCCAGACCATTGTTGGCGCACAATGCTACATGCGATCAAAGATGCTGCTGGCGATAAAGAAAAGTGAAACTGAGCCGCGAAGAGATATATTTTTCTCGTGGCCGCAATAGAGCAGAGGATAATCAGAGGGGGAAACTCGCTTGGGGGACATTATTAGTATTCCGAATGTGGATCCATTGACGGAATGCGCAGTTGGGGAGTTGAAATTGTGTCGCGTGGAATAAGTGAGTATTTACTTTCTGTTAAAATTATGTAACACTCCACGCGTAGGCGTTTTTTGTTGGGTTTTGGAGGAATATTCGAACTGTTAAAAGGAGGCTGGTTTAAGAATGATGTCGGATAGCTACGTTTTCTTTGACGATAAGACGTTGTATCGTCTAATGTCTTCTTACAATCTTGCAAAAAAATATTTAAGGGATCTCACTGAAGCATGTGAACTACTTGACTGTTTACAGTGTATGAAGTATGTGGAAATAAATGAACTGGCTTGAAGGTAGAATAGTATAGTCAGATCCAAGTAAATTTGTAATTTACTTACGCAGAGATGCTGTTTAAATATCAATTGATAGCTTTATTTTTCAAATTTAATCTGTATTTTGGACTCATTATTAATTATGTCTTTGACAGTAAGACGTTGTATCGTCTAATGTCTTCTTACAATCTTGCAAAAACGTCTTTAAGAGATCTCACTGAAGCATGTGAACTACTTGACTGTTTACAGTGTATGAAGTATGTGGAAATAAATGAACTGACTTAATGGTAGAATAATATAGTCAGATCCAAGTAAATTTGTAATTTACTTACGCAGCAATGCTGTTTAAACATTAATTGGCTACTTTATTGGTCAATTTTGGTGTCATTATTAATTATAGTTTGTTTCATTATTCATTATTTTGGATTCATTATTAATTATAGTTTTGTGATATAACAAAGAAATGGGTGAATCTTATTACTACTGTGTATTAAAAAAGCTGGATTCGTGGAATTAGTTACTACTTTTTTAATATTCATTATTACGTTACACCAATGTAACTTTGATATAATACTGGTTTATCTCTTACAAATTGGTAATTATACGTAAATACCCAAGTTTGAACATCATTTCAAATGTTATTGGTATTAGAAAAATATTGATCCTATCTCATAATTTTCTTCTTTGTATTTTACTGTTCACTATACCAAATCAAATGAACAGCACTGATCATTAAGAACATCTCCAACTACATCTAAACAGTATTGTTAGTACCAGCTTAACAACGGTTTTCATATTAGTGGTATCAAATCAAATGAATAGTATTTATCACCAAGAATATCGTCAATTGCATGTAAACAATATCAGTCAGTAATTTTCTTTTCCTTATTCTTCTTTTCGTAACTGGTGAATTTTATCGAATTATTTTCCCGCTGAATCTAAGTAATGGTATAAGTAGTGGTTTTATTGTGATGGATTATAAAAATATTAGAATTCATCATCAGAATATCAGAATTCATCATTCAAATTAGTAGAATATCAAAATTATATTGAAAATAAAAATTATAAATAAGAAGATGGAAATATTTCTTTGGTTGGTTTCACACCAACAAAAAAAATATTTCTATATTCAGTCTGGTCTATGTTGAGATAGGGCGAATATATAGATACTATTTAAAGGACTATATGACTTACTACATATAGATTTTGTTAGTTGTTTCACACACCTGAATAATTAAAAAAGTTATAATCTGTTACTTATAACGGTATATTCTTTAAGGAGTTTAAGTTATAATAGACAAAATGAAAAAATAAACTACCTAAAAGTTTTATTTCAATCGTTAATCGGACAAATGTGGAAACTTATATTTTCTTAAGAACAGTCATTAAATAATGTTTTCTGTGATAGTTAATAAATGCTATGTTTATGGACCTTTTTGTACCAGCAAGATGAATCAAAAAGCAGCTTATGTCTAGTTATCTCCTCCGTACATAGAAGTACAATTTTAATCCATTGAACTTGAAAGTTATTGAAAAAGTCACGTAAAACTCTCAAATAGCGAAAAAAATATTTATTTTGACAATTCGAAACTAAACATTATTTCTGTCAGTTCAACAGTTCATGTTTAATTCATTTAGGTAACGGTAAAAAAGAAGTTGGCATGCTGTCACGCTCGGGTCGTTCATGGGTGACACTCGGGTCGGTGATGTTGAATCGGGTAACTTCGGCATCGGTCAAGCGAGTCCCAAATTCAAAAATGCGGAAATGTGATCAATTGAATGTGTTTTGCATTGTTCGGGTAAATTCGGCTCTCTTTGGCATCAGCCGAGCAAGTTCACTGACACGGAGTGTATCCTTTCAAAAATTATGTTTTATTTTTTAATAATATTTTATTTGAGTATAATTTTATATAACATCATATATAATTTCGTGTTTTAAATTTCATATTGGAAATTTCCGATATACGCAGTAAGATTATATTGGCTGCCAAAGTTTTTACTTCTACATTGTGGTCTTAAGCACACCAATTATTCTTTATTATGATTAAAAATTGTATTTTATTTTTTACTCCTTCCTCGTTATCTCTTTCTGATTTGTTGTGATTTTAATTTTTTGAAAAATATAAACTTTTTTAAAATATCAACTTTTTTTTCTGTCGATAAAACTTCAAAGCACTTTTTTAAATGTCTTATTTAATTTGAAATGTATCGTTAACCATAAGAAATTAAATGTATCTACTTATATCCTGTAAGTTTTACAATAAATTTACATCAATTGTCGCCATCATGGCTCTTCCAGTTTTACATATTTTAAAATATAATTTGGAACGAATCTATTGAATAAATCTGGTCAGAACCAGATTCAGGAAAATGAGAAATCGGACCTAAATATAACCTAAATTTCTGAGTTTAATTAATGGTTAAGTAATAACAATTAATTTCTTTTGGGTTATTGAAAAAAATATCCTGTAAAGGGTTACAGGATGAATACAGAAGCTTAAACACAGGTATGTATAGCCTACAACTTTAACTATTGTTGGGTACATATTTTTTATTTTCGCTTCATTGATTCTTTGGATCTCAAACTAATCAGTTATTTCTAGAGTTATGATCCAAATTTCTCGACCAGAGTTTTTTTAATTTCACCACCATTTTTCCCTTTGCCTCACAGCGTGACCGCGGGTCAAACTTAGTGTTTAACGCATTAGAGGAAAATCTAAAGTATTATATTGCTTCGAAATTTGATATTAATGGAAATGTATCAAGTGTTATTTACTTGCGTAATTGATATATTATTGGTACTTGGGCATAGAAGTGAAAAGAAATTTCAATATGATATTATAATAAGACGGAAAACCACTTTGGAAAATAATCATGTCTTAGTACTTACGGGACTGAAGTACGCGTACTTAGTATCTTTGTGTAGGAAATGTTTTGAATTACAAGTAATGTTATCGAGATATAATTGAAGGGCGAGTACATAGTTTCTTTGTACAGTAATTATTTTTGATTACGTGTAATATTATCGATATGATATTATCGGTTTGCTAATGCAGTCATTTATGCTATAAAAAGTAACAGATAAACAAAGGCCAAATTTTTGCTGGATGCGCTTTCATTCGGTTATATTTTCAAGTTTTACAACCAAATTTTTACCGAGACATTATAATCCTTGTTTTATTATAATATTACTGCAAATATCCAAAGCACAGTGTATTAAAATACACTGGTTAATAATAATTAAATGAAACTACGTGATGTAGTATTATTTGTACTTTCTTTAAGTTCTTTACCACAACCTAGATTTCGTTGTATTACAACATCTTCAGGTGGGCTATTAGCAAAGATCTTTGCTAATAAATATAATAATCACCTGAAGATTTTGTAATACAACGAAACCTAGGTCGTGGTATAGAACTTAAAGAAAGTAGAAATAATACAACGTAGTTTCATTTAATTATCAATAATGAATTTCTACAAAATTAACGCCAAATATATTCAACACTGGTTAATGTTAACAATCACCAAGCTAGCTGGTGAATGGCCAATATTTATTCTTATTATGAAGATGCCGGCCATACACTAGTAAATGTTAACATACACCACGCCGACTTGGATAATCTTCAATATCAAGCAATATTCAAGAGCTAGGAATCAGTTTTTTTTAAGTTTCTTTTTTAAGTAAGTTTTTAAGTAGAAAAACTAGAAATTACAACTCCGATTAGTATTCTTGTTTATTTTTTGGATGTAAATTTTAATTGGTTGTGTTAATTTGAATTAAAGAATTGCGTTTTTTATAGTCAAAATAAGAGATGCGTTTAATAACGAAGATGTTGCAAAGAAGATCATAAAATAGCATGTGATTAGTATGTTGAGTGAAGTGACTTTTTAATTTGATTTTGTAGCCACATCTGTTAGTATGTTTACATTTTATAATGTATACCATTAATATATTCTGGTAATGGTTTCCTATTTTTAAATTGACTTCATATATGTCAGTAATTTTCTCATCGACACTTTTTCTTTATTCTTCAAGTTTTCAGAGTTATAACAAGATACATCTAAAGTTTTTTTAGATAAAAATAAATGTAAAAATTAAAATTTCATGTAAATTAATAATTTAGTTGTTTTTAAGTTATACAAGCACAAAAAATAAATAAAATACACTGACAGGTAAACCATTAGATAAAAATTACAAAAAACAATCAATACCTCATTTGATTCTCAGTAAAAAAATTCAATCAAAAATACAAAAGTAAAACCCCCATCTCGCATTCCAATGGGCAGGCAAAGGTATATATACAAAAATCCCGAAAATTATTACGTTTTGCTGTCCATTTTATTCATAGTTTCTACGCTAATTGGTACCAAACAATATTTTATTAAAAAAATATAATCTTTAATTATGAAATATAATCTATCATAAACTAAAATAAAATATCATATTGAATATTTTATTACAAATATAGGCTGAACGCCGCTTGGCATCCTACATGCTTTACATTGCAGAACGTATTTACATACTATGTCTCAAGGGCGGGATAAGATACGAAAAAGAAAATGGTTGTAATCTCTTATTTTGTTCTCAGGAATCAATAGAGTTCAGTATCCTATAGTATAGCAAAGAGCAGTAATACATGCATACTCTAACATCATCGGAGATAGCTAAATGGAACTGGGTATATTATGTTTTCTCTAGTTATATACTAATATGTATTCTGTAGATATGTACCAGAGGTACTGTACCAATGATTCTAAGGCTATTAAATTTTTTGTTTTACAATTCATCACAATGTTACAACATATGTACTATTTTAATCCGAACGAAATTTGAATCCGTGTTTCCTTGTTTCGAGTTAAGTAATGTTTGTTAATATATAGCTAAAGTGCAGAATTCACGGAAAACATAAATTGGATTCATGTTTAATCTCTTAAATAAATCTGCGTTTGAAGAGGATAATAGAAGAGTAACTCTGTCAGATAACGCGAAATTTATTTGGGATCTGTTTCAATGAAGCTTGAATGAAGAAAAATTAAAATTTTTTATAAATTTAAGCAATTAAATTTAGCGCATCTCCAAATTTTGTGTATGTTTTTATAAACTTAATGAGAATGAAAGAGAAATAGGAAAAATCATAGTTTCCTTTTAATCACTGGAACCAATATCTCGTTTTTCATAGAATAATACATCTTCATTTATTAGTGTGCTTAGATTGCGTGCTGCATTCGTTCACTTTTTAATCTAATTGGAATTCATAAAGAAAGAGAACTGGCAGTCCTCTTTCTAAAATTGACATACTTTGTTTACTTGCGTGTTGCATTCGTTCTCTTTTTAATCCAATTGGAATTCATAAAGAAAGAGAACTGGCAGTCCTCTTTTTAAAATTGGTATACTTTGTTTACTTGCGTGTTGCATTCGTTCACTTTTTAATTTAATTGGAATTCATAAAGAAAGAGAACTGGCAGTCCTCTTTCTAAAATTGACATACTTTGTTTACTTGCGTGTTGCATTGGTTCTCTTTTTAATCCAATTGGAATTCATAAAGAAAGAGAACTGGCAGTCCTCTTTTTAAAATTGGTATACTTTGTTTACTTGCGTGTTGCATTCGTTCACTTTTTAATTTAATTGGAATTCATAAAGAAAGAGAACTGGCAGTCCTCTTTTTAAAATTGGTATACTTTGTTTACTTGCGTGTTGCATTCGTTCAATTTTCAATCTGATTTGAAATTTATAAAGAAAGAGAACTGGCAGTCCTCTTTTTAAAATTGATATACTTTGTTTACTCTTTATCCCTTGAAAATCAGTTGCTAACTAAACAAAAAATCTAAAATCTCGCTTACAGGATTACATTTTGGTCAGTGATCGTATTTTAGGAAGCGATTAAGAATTGGCAACTAAATCATAAAATGAAAA
The DNA here is from genome assembly GCA_039881145.1 of Druceiella hillmani. Taxonomy (NCBI): domain Eukaryota; kingdom Metazoa; phylum Arthropoda; class Insecta; order Lepidoptera; family Hepialidae; genus Druceiella; species Druceiella hillmani. The sequence goes on along the minus strand of JAYKKI010000010.1, from coordinate 10,022,042 downwards.
AAAGTAATTGTTTTTAACTTTTCCATACAATTCCGCTTTAATAAAACACGAAATTGTATGGAAAAGTTAAAGAAAAATTAGGTTTTGTTTCATTTTGTTATTTAGTTGCAGATATTCAATCGCTCCTTAAATTTCGGTCATTGACTAAAATTTACTCCTGTATATTATTGAACTAACGATTAACGATAGTATAAATAAAAAGAAATATACTTATGAAAGGGATAATTATATAGAAGAGATAACTATATAAAGCTATATAAAACTATAACTAAAAAGAAATCAATTGAAATAAAATTAATTGCTCTGGAATTATAGGACTTTATACGGAAGGAACTTGTTTTTTCTATGCCAGTGTGTTACCATCTCCTATTAACGATACCACCGTTGTTTTAACGCCGTCTTTAATTTACAAGTTAAGATAACGAGTCTTATCTCTTGTTTACTCTATCATTGACACAATAGAACGATCTTTGCTTTGCGGATGTCTCGATATCGTCTAAGTACATGTATATTGTAATTAGTTGCGTATTGGAGCATAATATTTACCCAGTTAATGCGGTTTGCGATAGCGTTTTCAGCAAAGTTTGAGATAAGGGGGAAGATTGTAAGTAAGATTGCGAGAGGGATTTCAATTTGCATTTTGATGTTGTCGGAGTTTACATTAATGGACCATTTTTGCTCTGTTAAAGAGATGGTGTTTTGGTTGGGTTACAGTTGAAGTTGGAGCATGATATTCGAAATGGATGAAATCTATACTATTATTGAAATTGTAACAGAGTGAATTCTGTAAATGTATTATTAAAAAAATTATTATTTTAGCGTATAGAATGATAATCGAGGCTAAAAAAACTTTTTTTAGTATTTTTGTCTTTATACATGTTAATTTGAGCCAGTATCGCGCAAAATATACTAGACAGATTTTTATGAAATTTGATATGGTAATAGTATATACTTAGGAGTAAGATGTAAGAGAAAAAAAAACAAAAATCATTCTAACTACACGTGAACGAAGTCTTAGGCACAACTAGAAAATAAAATTAGCAGAAAACAAAAAACTGATTGTATATTTTCTTTAAAGACTTAAGTAAGAAATTTAAATATCAGTACAGTGGAAGAGCATATGGAGTCGAGGAAAATTTATTGGGAAATGTTTTGGTGTCAGTGAAATTATTATAGCCATAATTTTTTTTGTGTTATGACAACATTTTTTATTATGGAAACTATTACGAAAGATATTAATATTCGAATCTAAAATCCTCGAAATTCGGCGCATCAGAATCAATTTCAAATGTCTTTCATAGAAACTATATGTTACACTATATTGAATTATTTCATAGAAACTATATGTTACACTATATTGAATTATTTCATAGAAACTATATGTTACACTATATTGAATTATTTCATAGAAACTATATGTTACACTATATTGAATTATTTCATAGAAACTATATGTTACACTATATTGAATTATTTCATAGAAACTATATGTTACACTATATTGAATTATTTCATAGAAACTATATGTTACACTATATTGAATTATTTCATAGAAACTATATGTTACACTATATTGAATTATTTCATAGAAACTATATGTTACACTATATTGAATTATTTCATAGAAACTATATATTACACTATATTGAATTATTTCATAGCAACTATATGTTACACTATATAGAATTATTTCATAGAAACTATATGTATACAATTTTAATTAGTTTTTACTTTGTGCAATTGATAAAACAAAAAGTTTGTTACTTATTGATGACTAAGCAAATTAAAACTTCAAGATGAAATCAAGTTTTCATATTTTGTATTTTAAAAATATTGTTATTACTTTGAATTACTAAATTAGTTTTAAAATTATCAAAACAATATTTAATGTATATAACAGGTTAAACTGCAATATGTATGAAAGAAAATCAGTGACTCTTGAATTACACACAAAACTACGAAAAATAAAGTTTATGCTCTAATTAAGATATAATTTTTGTGCTCTGATGAGAAATGAAAAACAAAACCGCTAAGATGTTAGTGAAAGACAAAAGAAAACGACTGCCACGAAATCAATATATAAAGGGATTATATTACGGTTGAAGGAACATTCTAAGTTTTTTAGAAAATATTCAAAGTTTTTCTATTGACTCAAAATTTGAAAAATAAATCTCAACACAATTATTTATAGTTATCCATCCAAGGGAATTTTCAGAGGACATAGAATTTTGCAATCCCATGCTTATGTATTAAAAATATTATTTGCGAAGTTATGGTAAACCGGAAGGTGGAACTTAGTTTTATTTTTCATATTATCTGTACAGAAAATACTTAGGATTTTGAAATATTTTGACATCCCGAGAAATGACTTAAAAATATAAGTAATAGGATATTTGACTATATTTATTACTGAAATATAAAGAGTAAGAACATTAAAAACGGTTAAATATATCGTACCTAGGACTTTCAATTTCAAAGTTATAACGACTTAATAACTGACGAACTACGATTCGCGCGATAATGCCCCATACAAAACACTACTGGATTATGACGCCACTAGCCCGTATTTAGCATTCATTATAAGGTAGTTTATTAAATATTTTTAGTATCTCGTTAAATATATATTGCATATTATACTTTTTTTATGTTTTGTGTGGAAACTGAATTCATAATAACAAAATTTAATGAAAAATAAATTGACACTTTTTCTATTTAGAAATTTCGATTAATTATTTGTTATATGTATTATTTTTTCATCGCAAGGTTTTTTTAAACCTACTCTACAGTTTTAAAACATTTTTATAAAAAAAATCGACATAAGTGAAATACTCTACTTTGAGAACTATAAAATGTAATTGTTATTTAGTTAGAAAATAATTAGGCACGCACTATTTTTCCCAAGATAAATAAAGGACGGCGCGGTCTACTCTTGTAATTTAAATCGAATTATTTTAATTTAAATATCGTTTAGTACTAAATAATTTTCATTTCGTTGCAATATAAACGTTTTGAGAATATCAAAACTAAAATGAAAGACTAAAAATTTATACATTATTAAAATTAATTTATATGTTATTAAAATTTATGCTTTACAGACTATATTTCATGCTGTGAATTATGTATTCCGTATTCAAATGATGTATTTACAAGCCCTTTAAAAGTCTGCGTTACTATCGGTACTAACAATAAAGTGCAGTGAATAGTGTCTAATATTAGCCTAAAAAATTAGCCTAGAATTTTTTTGGCTATCTGTCTCATTATGAAAGACCGTTCATTAATATTCATTTATCATCATTTCAATTTGTTTGTCTCAGATATAAAAAAACATGTTCAAAGCGCTATTTTAAACATACGGCATTGTTTACACACACACACTTATATATATATATATATATATATATATATATATATATATATATATATGTATGTATATACGATTATTTTGGAATAACGGTGATTCGATATTTAGATTTGTTGTATATAATTGCCTTACATAACATTTTCAAATATTAACTAAAATATTAACAGTAAGATGTAACATTAATAGAAGTTGTGAGAGGTATATTTGTCGTTTTTTAGATATGAGTCTTTCTCTAAATAAACCTGTCATTTGGCATGCAAATTTAAATAACATTGTTTCAGGGAAGCTGCTTATATATTCCTAATAGTTATTTTGAGAAAAACCAATAGGTTATTTTTTTTGGTTTTCCGTACAACGTTGCATTAACATTGTAAAACAAGCATGTTATGCAAGGTTGTAGATTGTTATTTTACGATTGATAATATTAATACGATTGTTATTTTAACGACTATATTGCAAAATAACTTGAAATAACTAATGTTTGTAAATTTTAGCGCACTATAACTCGTAAACGGTGGTTTTTGATAAAGATAATTACTGATATATTTTTATAATTATATCAGCAATTCACGATATTCATTGACATAATTTTCGCAGGAGACAGCCGATCTAGCTAAATCTATATGGCGCACCAGTCTTTCAGGACGTGACCCTTAACAAAACTGTCAAAGATTTTTGGAATATCTGTGCACAAAAGTACAAGTTTACTAGATTGATACTAAAATTATGAATATAATTTCTTGAGTTACGCTATTTGAAAATAACGATAAACTTAAAAGGAGCGGTTATTTCTTAGTTATATGTAACGTTAATACAGAACATTAGATTGAAATGGTACGAAATTTTAAACTTACCTTTCTACTTTATTACAATATTACTTTGTTACATTTCGAACGAATTCTAGGATAAATTAATTTTTAAAATTTATATAAGAATATCCTTATACCCGTAAAATAACATTATGTATATATATATATATATATATATATATATATATATATATATTTTATTTTTTGTTGTTTTTTTTTGTTTTCTTTTTTTATCGAATTAACAAAAACTATAAACTTGCATTATTAACAAATATACATCTGCGGAGATTATTTACGTAATATAATAGTGCAAAAGAAGTTTTTTTAAATGGTCATTTGAAAATACTGAGTAATACAATAAATGGAATTCAATGAATGGCTAAACATAACTTAATTACAAACGAAAATGTAAAAAAAATGTTTCTTCTGTCTATTATAGGTAATGATTTACCTAGTTTGTTTTCATACATTTAACTCAAATTCTGGCAAAGCTAAATTACCGTAATCTGTAGAATTGGAAGTTTTAAACATTTACAAATCCTTATTACGTCTTAACATACGTTTTTTGCAGTTTTGTTTTAAACATTAATTATTTCTCAATTTTTCGTGTCTTATTAGTCAAGCTAAAAACACTTTGTATGGATGCAATGTTCTATTGTATGTAAAATCACGCAGGAGTAACTACTTTGCTCTTATATAATGGTCATATTTCGATAAGTTATCTATACAATAAACAAATTATTCTTTTGCAGTGGAGCAATTGATTGCACAAGTCTCATGCAATGCGACGTTCTGATTGAACATAAGAAACGCAGACGGTTGCCTTCGCAAAATCAACAAAAAACTGATGCTTATAAAATATGGACTTTCCAGACGCAAATTTCTTACTAAAATATAGTCGTATCTAAAGCATTATCAGTTGCACATATAAAAATGGGAAAGCCATTGTGATAACGACAAAAATATGTCTGATATAAAACAATAATACTTGTTGATATAAGTTTCGAGTGCGTGTGGCGGACTATCAAGTACCAGTTACTAGTTCTAATAATGGAAAATGTTTGGGATGATCAAGTAAATTGCTTATATGAAAATATGTTTGGCTGATATGTATAATTAAAATATGAAGATACGTTTATTTGTAACATATGCATAAAATTAGGAAGCCTTTAGAAAATTATAATATACTTGTTCCATCTCTAATCTTCATTGTGCGCTGAAAAGCATTTTTCTTAAATATCGATTTTCTTTCGAAACTATTATCGGAAGGTTAAAAAAGAAAGGCTGTTAAATACTACGAGGATTCTGTCTGTATATACTTAGGTTCATATAAAAGTTTAAACATTTAAAAGTACCAAGTGTTTCTCGTAAAGTATTCATAAATGTTAATATTACTTTCTACGGTCTTAATATATTGCCCAGTAGAACCATATCCCTTGGTAATTTTTTATAGTTTTGAGTTAAGTTTTCTAAATTAAATTTTATTCTAAATTAAAACAGTTCGATAGTATAAGAACAATCTGCCTTTATTTATATTTATTAAATTTAACAATTGGCAAAAAATAATATTTCACTTCCGTTATTAATTTTTATACTCGTTACTTTTTGCAATTAACGTGTGGTACGCAGACAGTTACTCTACCCGAAGGGTCGGTGTACTCATTTAGTTTTAACGCATTGATCACACGTAAATACATAAACAGTGCAATCTTTGTACTAGCAGACTTTATATAAATTGTACTTTCTCCCTTATTATGTGGGTGGATTTTGATATTTTTCGCCATACAATGAGCAAAACAATTGTTTGTTCTTAATTTTTGGTTTTCTTGCTTGACTTGTTTTCTGGTCGTTTTTGTTTTTGTTCTTGTTCTAATTTGTTCTTGTAAGGGATAGTAGTAATGATTTCATACTTAATGATATTCTGATGTCGCTTTCGAAAATGTCATACTTTTGGTAATTGTTTTTTTATCAGTAAAGGGTAAAATGAGAAGGGTCTGTTCAATATCCGATGTTGTAACAAATGTTGTTGTTTATGTTTCTCTCATCAATTATTTCCTAATTGGTTGACTGAGATGACAATCCTTGACTCGCTGTTGGATCAGCTAAACTGGAAGTTTGGGTGACTTTGAAAGATTAACTAGCATTCTCTATAACTGTATCTATCTTAGAATGTCCTCCATGGATGCTGTGATATGTGTTGATCAGATTCTATTGCATGTTATATTTCAAGTGGACTTTAAATTATGTATTGTTTCTTAGTAGCCTGGAGGCTGATGATACTTGAATGTTTATCAACTGTTAATTGTACTGTATTGTCAACATTTGGAGACGCATTATTTTTAAAGTGTGAAACTAATTTAAATACAAGTCTAATATTTATAAACCCTGAATCACATGTCACAAAAATATAGAAGGAAGGCTGTTTTCAACTATATTAACCTCTGCATATAACAAAATATTTTTCTGAGAGTGCTTAAAGTGGGGCCATAGAACGTTTTTGTTGGCTTTGCAGTATTCATAAACTTTTGAAAAATACTTTGCAGTATTCAAAACATACGAAAAACAATGAAATTAATATATTTAGTATTTCTACGTTTTATGTTATGTTTGTATTTATGTTTCTTTAGAAGAGTATTTTTATTTGAAAGGAACACCCACTAACTTTTTTATATCTGTCTGATGTTAGTTGTTCCTGGTAAAGTTGCTCTGAGTGTTTTTTTTTAAATGCACTTTGTCAATGGCTATTATATTTTATGCAGTTTAAGTCTGCAAAAATGTACATGCAGAATGTCCGTACCTATTTAATATTAATCAATTTTGCTTGATATTCCACTAGAATTAACAGTAGCTTCATTATCTTTGTAAGTACTATAATTTATTATCAGACACGATTTATGGTTGTGACTGTGAGCTTGACCTTTTGGACGAATTTCGCAGAAATACGCTTATTGCTGGTGTGTATATATATATATATATACATATATATATATATATATATATATATATATATATATACATATATATATATATATATATATATATATATATATATATATATATATATATATATATATATATATATATATAGTTCGTAGATGGACGTAATTTGTTTAACACTTCCAAAATTGGGGTAATTTCGTAAGGAAAGGAAATTCGCTTAATATTTATCTTACAGTCAATATACATAAATGATATAATACACAAATGCTACAAATATTTTTTCTGCAACTTATTGGAAAAAGAGAAACGCTCTAACTGCATTTCATCTCATGTGTCTATTACACTTGCCGCGTCTTCATTGATAAATATTATATATATGCTATAATCTGGTCTGTTTTTTTTTAATATATACTATTATCTGGTTTAACTGGCGTGTCACATAAGTGCGACACGCCAGTTAAACCAGATAATAGTATATATTATGTAGATAATGATATTTTTATAATCTTATTAAAATATGAAGCAGTTTTTTGTACAATCAAGTAAAACTTAAATTTTATTAAGTAAACAAAGTTTCTACCAGAAGTCAGACAGATGGTATTGTATTTTATTTTAATGTTAGCGTTTGTTACAATTTGTTACGATTTTTGTATAAATTCAAATGAGGGTGTTTGGGTAATATTGCATTTTTTTACATAATTTTGTTCTTATAAAATATTTTTCCTTCGTATACTATTTTCCATTGTTATTTTTTCCTTAAAAAATAAGGGTAATGGAAATTCTATGAAAATCATCTTTCCTATTAGCACCTGCAATTGGCTTTATTATATACGCGATTGGCACATGAGGTACAATGCTTTAAAAATTTAGATACGAGTGTTTTCGTTCAATATGTGTTTATCGATTATATTTTCGTAACGAATATGTTCTTAGTAGGTATATTTATTTTGTATGCATCAGTATTTTATTGAATTTGTAAATGCAGTTGCGTGTGCTTGTTTATTTACGCTTGCGTTTATTTTAAACGCTTCATTGACTTTTCTGTGTTTGAGTGTACCGTAGCAAAATTCTAATCGTAATTTTGTCAAGTGGTTTTACTTATATGATGTACATTTTTTTAGAGACAAAGTAAAAATATATTCTGCCGAAAAAAAATTACAAAAGATATTTTATAAAAGTAAGATACTTGGCAATAACGTAATCAAATATAACAAGGTATTTGGCAATAAAGTCTCACTTTGCATGTACTCTCCAGTACGCTACATATCCCTTCTCGTCGCTAACTAGTAATGCACAAAGGCCATGTCGAGGGGTGGCGAATGCTCAGCTAGAACTAGCGGCGCCTCGTCTTAATGAGCGCCGCCTCTGTGTCGCCTTGCGTTGACGGAGACGAGCAGTTGTGAGAAATGTTACTGTCGTTAAGACTTCGCTATGAACGGTTGGTTGCTTTGATTTGAAGCAATATTCGCTTTTATTGGTGACTGTGTGTTAATATTAAAATTATATTAAATAAGCACTAAATTAACGGCAGTAGAACAAAGGTAGTAAAACTATAATAATCGGATAACATAAATGAAATAGTTTAAATTATTATTAAGGTTATTAATAATAATAGAATGACGTATTTATATACGTCATTCTTTGTCATCGCTGATTTTTGTTTTGTCATCACCGGTTATCTGTTTATAGTTAATTTCAAGCAATCGAATTTCTATATTTTTACACAGTATATTCATCGTTTTAGCTACGTACTTTTTTATTTACGTATCTTAAAGTAACAAAAAATTCAGGATTATGAAGCCTGACAGTGTTTATCCATTCGTATATCGTTTAAATGTGGGCTTTAATATTTTATATATGGGCTTGCTTACACATGGATAATACAAATATGTAATGAAATTTGAAAAGGTAAAGTATATAAGATAAGATCAAAGGAGGGACGACATCTTTTATTACAATCGTTCAGCTGTTAAAAGTCGGTAATTTTGATATTATGAAAAATTATTCAAATTTTATATAATTAAATTGGTTTTTCTTCAAGATACAATTAACTGAATTGACTTTCACTTTATTTTGCGTTATATTACTGATGTTGAATGGAAAAATATGAACGTATTCACAAATACGGACCAGTATACAAAATTGCAAGAAAAATGTTTTATTTTTGGAGATACTATTGTTTTAAAATCGGAATGGCTGTCAAAATTATTAAAATCTGTTCAAACGATTAAACGGTTATTAAATTTCCGTTGTAGACCGGTTATATCCCTTGCAAAACTCCGTGGTCAAGTTTTTTTTCGCTAAATGAATATTAATAACTTATTCGTAGTTCCATATATATATATATATATATATATATATATATATATATATATATATATATATGTTGTAGAATCTTTCCGTATAAAACAAATAGTTAGTTACACCATTTATAACTCAAGAACGGCTGGGTCGATTTCCGTGATCTTTGATTTGTTGGATTTGTCTCCACCCTGAATAGCAGAACGACTATTAAAAATTCACGAATAAAAATTTATTAAGAAAATTCATTTTCCCATACATTTTGTATGAAATGGCTTTTTTGATGATATATCGAGAACTTATTGACGGATTTCGATGAATATTTTGTTTTTTCGTCTCGGCGTCGATAAGTTTCCTCGAGCATCGGAAAAGTAAGAAAATCACAAATAATTTACATGAGTGTAAAACGTATCTTTTCTGTGTATAAAACTTAGTATGTGATACATGACAGAAAAAAATGTCAAAAATTTTTAATCAGTTGATCAGTTCATATGAATTCGTTTAAATAAATTCTCTTCATACGATTTTTTTCTTAAATTCATCACCCAAAAGTCATTTCAAATAGTTGATTTAAGTTTGATAAAGTTGCACATTGCGAAACGTTGTCACTTCGAAGATGTGAGATAATTGCTACATTATGTAACAAATCCCAATGCCAATCATTGAGTGTTTGTGGTTTTCTCATGGTCCATTATAGTTTTTCTCATGGTCAATTGTAGTTTTTCTCATGGTCAATTGTAGTTTTTCTCATGGTCAATTGTAGTTTTTCTTATGGTCAATTGTAGTTTTTCTCTTGTATGCACCATGTATGTCGGCAAACCATCCACTTTATTCGTTTTCGTACCTGACAACAAAACGAAAAATGTCGTATATCACAAAGTGCTTCAGTGAAGGGAATCAACCCGAGTGCAACCGATCCAGAAAACGCTTTAACAGAAAGTAGTGCACCAATGCTAAGCCAATCATTTCGATTCGCTTCAATAAAGCAAATGCCTTGCTGCCACGTGAATTACATTTATTTCAATGTAATTAAAATACTTTTAACATTTATTGAACTTGCTTCATTTTGAGTATTCAATTTCTTTTAATAAGAAACTGAATTTAATTTAACTAATAAGTTAACAGAGATTTATTGATTATGAGGTGGTACGAAGTTCGCCGGGTCGGCTAGTATTAAATAAAATCATCTGATAAGCGCGCTGTTTTAAATAGTACCAGTAAGTTTAATTAAGTTAATGAGAGTTGAACGGAAGCTTTGAATTATGTTTAATAGAATTCATAATATAGATGATAGTTGCCCTATGTAAAATGTGAAATATTTTAGCACTGAAATTTTATTTTTCTTCTTTTTAACTACATCTTTTATGTGGATTGCAAACTAAAAGAAACCTTTTCCATTTTAATCTTCGCTAGACTTCAATATAATCTGTGAATGGTGTTTGTGTTTTTAATAATCTAAGTGTATTGTGATGAAAAAATACTCGTGAAAGAAGTGTGGTTCAATTGGTACAGAGCCGTAAATAAATCTGATTAAATGGGAGATGTCTTGGCCTTACGAGGGTTCCAAATCTGTATTATTTAAATTCATGTTCACCCTTATATAAGTTATATATATATATATATATATATATATATATATATACATATATATATATAAAGTTATATTTTAATAAACTAATGAAAAGTTATGTTTTAATAAACTTTTCATTTTAATGTATCGCGTTTTGAACCACAACGTTGTTATATTTATTTAAGGTTTCATATTTCGAAAGAAAAAACACGCATCTTTTAGATCGCTCCCGTCTATGTCCGTTGACGTAGAAAGTATTTTCAAACCAGAAATGGTTATTAATATCACACTGAGATCGGATGCATTACGTGACAGTATACATAATATATGTATGGAATAATATATTATTATAGGAATTTGGTTTCTATTGTCTAAAACTTCAGAACCATAGAATATTGGAAACTATATCCATTATGTTAAGATCTATGTTGGATATTTATTTCAAAAAGTTCAATTCTTGTTCGGAATCTTTCTATTAGCTCCAATTTACGTTCAATCTATAATAACATAACTGGCTAAAGGATCCTTTCAGCCAAATATTTTCAGACAAATATTTATTTCAGCCAAATATTTTCAGAAATGCTACAGATGCATCGTGTGGCTATGGCATACGGTAAAAAGTATTACAACGGAAAGATATAACAATATAAATGTTAAATACTTAGCGTCTAAAGTTCCACACAAACGCCAAAGAGCCACACAAACGTAGCCCAAGTGATGCTGAAAGCTAAATCTATCAAGTTGTTATCTATGTCGCATACTTATTTAGCAGCTAACATCTATCAATTCCTTCCAAAAAATTCAATTCCTTTTCCGAAACTCTTTATTAAAACCAACTTACACCCTCAACTTTTTTCCACTTTTAATCTCAATACTTAACTTCTAAACGATCTTCTCATACACATACAGCGATACTGGAAAGTAAATCAAATTCCAGCGAGCGCCCTTAAACCGCATAGCTCCTGTATTCTCCCACCGCCCCACATAACACGACGCCCACACCATCCACTTACAGCGAGCGGAGCGGCTATTTAAATAATCATTAAGGAGAACGTTTTCCGCGAAAATCCACTGGAAACTCCGAGAGGTTTTCCTGAGAAGACGAATATGCAATACAAAGTGATATATTTAATGTACCTACGTATTTTGCATCATTCCCGGCAAGCGGGTGCATCCATTGATATAACATTGCGCCGTAGTACTACATAAATTGAAGCGTTTCTATTAGGTACACATAGTTTATAGCATACTATAGTTGAAAGTAACATAAGTATTTGTTGTTTAAAACATATTACATTGTTTATTTGCAATAAAAATAACAGCTTGTGTGCGTGTGGCAGAAAAATATCTTTTTATCCCGATGTGAAATTGCTTGTGGACCACACCGGATTGAAATTTTGATATTTGGGTTTGGCAAAACAATTCCTAATTTTACATTGAGCTACCATTGATAGCTATAATAAACTTGTCATATGATTAATATGATATAATTAAGTCATATATAATATAATTTGTTTTCTAAATATGACTTCTCTTTACTTATTATATCTCACTGATTGTGAAACTAATATAGTAAATATTTACATTAATGAAAGCTCTGAAGTCGATAGTGAATACATAGTCTGTTTGCTTTCCATTAAGTTTAAGTGTTTAAGGATGCACATTTATCACGAATAATCTGCTTCTAAATCCGTAGCAATGATTGATTGCAATGCAAGTGCTGTGCAAAGGCGATGCAGATTTCGTCTTGTAGTAAATCAAATCGACGAAATTCGTTGCAGTGTAAGTGTAAATTTGTGTTTCGATTAATACTATCTGTGATGTATACTCTTAGCGATATGATTTTGATTTATTAACTTGTATAACGTAATGTTATGTGAAACCGTTTTCAAGTAATAAATAATATTTTGTTTAAATTGCTTATCTGTAATTTTGAGTAATTTCCCATTGAGGTGTGGTTTCCCATTTAGCTGTTTAATTGCAATGCAAGTGCTGTGTAATGGCGATGCAGATTACGTCTTGTAGCAAATCGACGTAATTCGTTGCAGTATAAGTGTAAATTTGTGTTTCGATTAATAACTTCTGTGATGTAAACTCTTAGCAATACGACTTAGATTTATTAACTTACGTAAGGTAATGTTACGTGAAAATGATTTCAAGTAATAAATAACATTTTGTTTAAATTGCTTATTTGTAATTTTGTATAATTTCCCATCGAAATGTGGTATTCGTATATTAATTTCAAACGAAAGCATTTCTTTCGTGATATATCTGGTGTGTTTAACTTCTATATTAACGTTACCTATAAACATGCATACACATTTTGGTACATCTTTCATTTAAAATATATATCTCTTATCTCTCTGTATATTCATGGTGGATATAGTTGTGTATCATAAGTATACCTATAATGAAAATAATATTTTATAATGTTATTACCGCTTGTATTAAATCATTCGTTACTCATCATACGAATTACAAAACTTAAAAAGAAAACAAATTTGGCTTCGTGTTTTTTTGTCAGATCGTTTTATATTTGGTTATTTAAAAATAAAGTTTACAGTTTGTTATGTTGAGAGCGTCGTAAACACTTCTTAGGCAGTCCGCCCATTTTAATTTTGGTTCGGTCTCTTCCTCTTGAGCCAGTTGGTTTAGCCAGAAAAATTCGTTTTGTCGTTCTATCTTCCTTCATTCTAATTACATGGTCGGCTCACTTCATACGTTGAATTTTTACAAATTTTATTATATCTAATTCTTTAAATAAGTGATAAAGTTCAGTATTAGTCCTCCTTCTTCAAAATCTATTGTCAAATAGGTTTTATAAAAAAATTATTGGACAATAAAGAAAAGAGAATAGTGATAGGCTGGGCAGGAAGAAAAATGTAATGAATTAAATGTTGAAGAAACTAGATTTTGAACGTGTGGATTCCAGAATACATCGTGCACCATTTTTAGGGATACCGCAGCCAAATTAAGTACCTTTATGATTTCGCCATGTTCGTCTGCTATCTGACCGTTTGTATGTTATAGCCGTTTTCCTACAACTATTAGCTATAAATTTGGAACTTGTAATGGTGCTCCATATTTACAAAATTTACAAAATTATGTATTCAAATCTTTAAAAACATTTTTAAGATACCTCCCCAGCATGCAAATTGAGGGTGAATTTATTTTTTGCTTGCCACATTGTGTAAGATATTTTTGAATAGGTTTTCTAAAATTTTAGTGGTATTTCATAAACACCCTTCGAATACAGGGATTCTTTTACGAAATATTAAGCTTCAAATGGATCATTTTTGTTAGAGTTAGGTGAAGGGCGGGAGCCAACCTCCTCCTTCAAGCTAAACTGTTATTTTTGAATATCTGAAATATGTATTCACACTATTAGTTTTGTTTGTAAAGAAATTAAAAGGAAAAATTATCACAGCTAAGTAGGCTTTTATAGTATCCTCATTATGTCTGTGAAAGGTACGTATATTTATATATTTAAATAATATCTAAATATGCACCATCTTTTTAAGTCTCTGAAAGATATGGTAAGCAACATATTTATTTTTTTAAATAATTAGTATTTGTAAATAGTTTAATAGAAATACGTGTACACTTGAATGTTCATAAATATCTAAACATGTATGGAATAAAATATTTTTCACAGACGTAAAAACATGGTGAGAAATAATATCTAAATATGCACCATGTTTTTGCGCTGTGAAAGATATAGTAGATAACATATATATCAAATAATCAGTATTTGTAAATAGTTTAATGGAAATACGTGTACACTTGGACGTTCATAAATGTTTAAACATGTATGGAATATAATATTTTTACAGACGTAAAAAAATGGTGAGAAATAATATCTAAATATGCACTATGTTTTTGCGTCTCTGAAAGAAATAGTGGGCAACATATTTACTTTCTGAAATAATTAGTATTTGTAAATAGTTTAATGGAAATACGTGTACAATTGAACGTTCATAAATGTCTAAATATGTATGGAATACTATATTTTACACAGATATAAAAACATGATGAGAAATAATATCTAAATATGCACCATGTTTTTGCGTCTCTGAAAGAAATAGTGGGCAACATATTTACTTTCTGAAATAATTAGTATTTGTAAATAGTTTAATGGAAATACGTGTACAATTGAACGTTCATAAATGTCTAAATATGTATGGAATACTATATTTTACACAGATATAAAAACATGATGAGAAATAATATCTAAATATGCACCATGTTTTTGCGTCTCTGAAAGAAATAGTGGGCAACATATTTACTTTCTGAAATAATTAGTATTTGTAAATAGTTTAATGGAAATACGTGTACAATTGAACGTTCATAAATGTCTAAATATGTATGGAATACTATATTTTACACAGATATAAAAACATGATGAGAAATAATATCTAAATATGCACTATGTTTTTGCGTCTCTGAAAGAAATAGTGGGCAACATATTTACTTTCTGAAATAATTAGTATTTGTAAATAGTTTAATGGAAATACGTGTACAATTGAACGTTCATAAATGTCTAAATATGTATGGAATACTATATTTTACACAGATATAAAAACATGGTGAGAAATAATATCTAAATATGCACTATGTTTTTGCGTCTCTGAAAGAAATAGTGGGCAACATATTTACTTTCTGAAATAATTAGTATTTGTAAATAGTTTAATGGAAATACGTGTACAATTGAACGTTCATAAATGTCTAAATATGTATGGAATACTATATTTTACACAGATATAAAAACATGATGAGAAATAATATCTAAATATGCACTATGTTTTTGCGTCTCTGAAAGAAATAGTGGGCAACATATTTACTTTCTGAAATAATTAGTATTTGTAAATAGTTTAATGGAAATACGTGTACAATTGAACGTTCATAAATGTCTAAATATGTATGGAATACTATATTTTACACAGATATAAAAACATGATGAGAAATAATATCTAAATATGCACCATGTTTTTGCGTCTCTGAAAGAAATAGTGGGCAACATATTTACTTTCTGAAATAATTAGTATTTGTAAATAGTTTAATGGAAATACGTGTACAATTGAACGTTCATAAATGTCTAAATATGTATGGAATACTATATTTTACACAGATATAAAAACATGATGAGAAATAATATCTAAATATGCACCATGTTTTTGCGTCTCTGAAAGATATAGTAGGTAACATATATATACTTTCTGAAATAATCAGTATTTGTAAATAGTTTAATAGAAATACGTGCACACTTGGACGTTCATAAATTTCTGAACATGTATGGAATACTAATTTTTCTGTGTTCTACCAATTGAAGTTATAGTTTAATAGTTATTTTAATGTTTACAAGATTGATTTGTGGTATTAACAGAATTTTGACGTCAATAAATCTTCTTAAATACGCAACTAAAACTATTGAAATCCTCGTCCAAAAATATCAACGTCGGAAATTTGGACAATACAAGAATTGTAAAAAAAGCTTAAAAACACTCCGTTCTCTGTTACTTGGACCCTTTTATATTTTAAAAGTCTATTGTTTATTCCTCTGAATAATTTTAAGCCGATCCTTTTATGTCGCCCTTACAATATTTTTTCTGTGTATTTTACTTTATAATTTTATTCTATTAGTGATCTTACGTATATCTAAGTAAGTACAATAGAAAGTTATAGGAACGTGCATTGGTGAAAAATGGGGTCAAACAAAACTGAGTCGTGTTATTCTCTGTTGGTTTTGTTTTTAAAATGTTTATACGATTATAGAATTCCGGTTTTTGTGAAATCGCATAACTTTCATTAATTAATTGGGAGTATTTGCATGAATTGGTATATAATATTTGTTATAATATTATTAATTAAATTAGTTTGCCACATGCACAGTGCCGATTGCCACAATTTTTGCTTGTATCATATGGTTTTGAGCACTCTTCATTGTTTTATTTGCTTTGCTTTCTAGCTCCTAAACTACTTAACAAATTTCCATGAAATTTCGGACTCATTTAGCATGTGTCAGGAGATGAAGATACGATTTCGTACTCATTTAGCATGTGTCAGGAAGATGAAGAACCTTTTTACTGTAAAACGGAATATTTTTTTTAGTAATTACATTATATTTTAGTATTTTTTTAGTAATACATCACCGCCTACGGCTACCTACTGTAGGGCATCACCAGCATTTTTTCTACGCCATTTCATCGATTCTTTGGATCTGAAATTACTTACTTAGCCATTTTCTAAATTAATGCTAAGTCTCTATTTTTTCACAAGTATATATTTTTTAAATTTTACCATATTTTTTTTTCTTTTTTACGCGAGCAGAAAAAAAATCAAAGCTAATAAGAAGTTACTATTTCTAATAATTTTTATATAGTGACAATAATAAATAATGTTTCTAAATGAACTGTGTGTACTGCTTCCTAATTATTTTTTTTATCAGTAAAACAACTAACAATTACGCCCCACAACAATAACGCGTGCCCATACCTGAGGCCACGCTATTACCACGTATTGCGCAAGTCCCGCCCTCACAAATTTCGTCTTCGTTTTAATCTTTCCCTCTGAACTTTTCCATTTCGTATTCTTACGCATAAGGGGAGTGTGGAATAATATTTTGAAAGCACCTTTGATGTTTGTGCGAGCTTGCAAATGGCATTTTTGTAGAGCCAATTCGCTTTATATATTAGACAAGTTGGAGATGTGTGCCACCCGTACTAACATATGTGGAATCATATTGCGGTATACTCTCGTGAGTGGTTTGAGAGTATTTTAAAGGGGTGTTATTTATTAGGGACAGAAATTTTTAAGAAGTCACTTATACATTATTGATCATTATCTCCAGAGTGGGAATCATTCTTTATTATAAATTTGCCATTTATTTGATTCTGAACTTGTGATTAGAGTTCAGTATTCATATTCATATACGTTTACATTATCGATAATTTTACGTCATCATTATGTATTCGTTATGTGAAAATTAAATTAATATTCAGGTTGCATTGTAAGTTTCCTGGAAAGAAATTTTGAAGATTAAACATTTTACCAGTTGGTGTATTTGATTGTCATAGAATATAAAGATGTAGTGTTGTCGAATAACTCACGTCCATTATCGACTCTGGTTTGCCGGTTAATTGAAACCGAAAACACTGTAATTGTTACACATATTCAGGATTTGACTACAGTAGCCCTAAAAGTAAATGAAATAAAGGTTGAGATTATTTAAGACCATGAATAACGGTAAAATATTTTGGATTATTTGCCAATATTGTACTCAAGTTTGTGAATTTCTCTCCCAAAGAAAATTAATGAATTATAACTAAGATCTATGTACGCAGATATTAGATGTAATATATTGTGCGTATCGACTTTAAGATTAATAGACTAATAAATGAACTTGATGAGATGGTCGATGAAAAGAGTAAATGGAAAAGAACGGAAAAAGAAAAGAAAGAGTATTAGGATTCGTACTGGATAATCTGAAGCTGGGCTGTGGGATTATTTAAATCTTGCAGCAGTGTATCCATTGTTACTCAGCTATACGAAAAATTGATATAGCAAAAGCGCTATTCTGGAAAGCATATATAGCAAGATTTTTCATTAATCATAAAAGGCTAACTACGTATGTTACAGGAACTGCAGAGCGGTATATTCCAATACCAAAAAATTTATGCAAACCTTTTATGAAATGCCTTGCCAAGGCGGGGTGGAAGGTCTTTTAGCAGAAAGTTATTTTCTCTTGAAAGAAAGAGTGAGGGCGTTGATTGGATTGAAAAAAAAAAACGGAATTTGGATAACATTTCTTTGTGTTTAATTTGGATCTATGGAATTGTTTTCTTAATGTTTTTTAAACTCATTCCTATATTATTACACTTTCTAATATAGGACATTTTTATTGAGAAAATCACGTATGCTCATTTTCACGTAGTGCTATTGTAACAATAGTACATGCGCATATTTCAAAAATATGCACTGAGAGAAATGATTTTATTAAAGATTATATTGTATGACGATCTATATCGATGATTATACTTATAGTTATAAAACATAGTTATTTTTAGATGGTTACCATGTGACCAAAAATAACTGTTTCACTTAAAATAACCGTATTTATAATAACTATTCTTTTTATACCTTTGATTCTTAGAGTACCTATTTTTCCTGGTGAAAAATAACATTTATTTACTGTGTAACGTATTATTTAACTACATTTATACTTAGGTAGGGAAATTAATCACTGTACATCACTTCGCTGGAATGCATGTCCTCTTTATTTAGTTTTTATATCTATATCACAATCAACTTGTTTAGAAATATCACGTCGACCAAACAGGCATAGTTTACATATTTCATGTTTATTTAGATAAGTTTTTTATTGAGTTTTAAACTATTTTATAGGCATATTTTACAAAAAACAATAATATATACAATTATATACAAAAGGCAAATGAAATAAAACATTACGATAATTTAATGTTTTCCTATAATTTTTATAAATTAATTTTATCTAATTCTTTTCCATTAATGTTAATTTTTATATTAATATGGAATTTTAACATTTTTATTAACATAAATTGAAATATATTGGCTAAAAATTGGCATATGTCTTACGCTCATAAGCACTATTGCAGCAAGGAATTTGTTTTTCATTTTTATTTTATTTTTGTTAAATATAAGGTCATTTTAAAGTAGGTAAATTAAAGTTTAGTTAGCTTAAAAGAGAAAATAGAAAAGACTAAACCCAAAAATTTTTGGAAAATTATTTTTCGATCTAATATTTAACGGTTGTTTAAATATGTTTAAAAAATTGTGGTAAATAAGGATTAATACAAATAATTTTGTATTACATGTTCCTAGATATTCCATAAAATGCCAAATATCATTGTTTCGTATTCGGCGGTCGATCGATTTTGTTTGTTTTAAATTATTACTTAAAATATTCCTCTAAAACTTTGAATTAATCCAAGTTTACGGATTGCCTCTTGGTTTTTACTTCATGCCTTACATTTTAGACTCCTCGCAAACATTTTCTTATATTCTCCCATCGCCTTAGAGCTTTCGTTCCAAAATTGTGTGTACTCATATACAGATATTTCGACAGCCGCACTTCAATTTATGTAATCATACCGCTCAACGTTATATCAATGGATGCACTCGCTTGCCAGGAATGAAGTTGATGCAAAATACATGGGTACATTAAATAAATCACTTTATATTGCATCTCCGTCTTCTCGCGAAAAGCTCTCGGAGTTTCCCGCCGGTTTTCGCGGAAAACGTTCTCCTTAATGATTATTTAAATAGACGCCCCGCTCGCTGTAAATAGATGCGGCGGGCGTCGTGTTACGTGGTGCGGTGGGTGAATACGGAAGCCGTGCGGTTTAAGGGCGCTCAGTGGAATTTGATTTACTTTCCAGTATCGTTGTATGTGAATGAGAAGATCGTTTAGAAGTTAAGTATGGAGATTAAAAGTGGAAAAAAGTTGAGGGTATAAGTTAGGGTTAATAAGGGGTTTTGGAAATTGAACTGAATTTTTTGGAAGGAATTGGTAGATTTTAGATGTTAAATAAGTATGCGAGTAGATAGTACTTGATGGGTTTGACTTTCATTATTATTAGGGCTACACTTCTTCTAGTGTCTTTAGACTTAATTCTTATTATGTTATATCTTTCAGTTGTAATGCGTTTCACCGTATGCCATAGTCACAGGATGCATCCATAGTATTCTATAGTATTTCATTATTATCTTGATAAGCATTTATGGTCTGAAAATGTTTTGCTGATGGGATAATTTAGCCAGTTATATTGGGCGTAGGGTTGATTGGGTGTAAGTTAGGGACAATAAAAAGATTCGAAAATTAAATTGGACTTTTTGAATGAAGTGTACAACATGGATAGTAAAATGATTATATAGATTTAGTTTTCAATATTTTGTAGCTATGTACTTTTAGACAATAAGTACCAAACGCTTATAGTATTGTAATGTGTATGCTATCATTACAGATGCATCAGATGCAGATGCATCGTTCTGTAGCATCTCAGAATGATCGTGATAAGCATTTCGTGTGTGAAAGTATTTGGCGATTATATTATTCGAATTTTTACATTTTTGTTGCTGAAAATTGGCGTGTGCCTTACGCTCATAAGCATACTATTTAAACAAGGAATTTCTTTTTTGTTTCGTTTTATTAAAATTAAAGTCATTTTAAAAGAGGTAAATTAGAGTTTATTTAGATTATATGTATTTAGTTTTCAATATTCTGTAGCTATATATTATTCGACAATAAAAACCCAACGCTTATAGATATATATTTATTTTATTTTAATGTGTATGCTATCGTGACACGATGCATCTGTAGCATCCCACAATGATTATGATAAGCATTTCGTATTTGAAAATATTTGGTGGTTATATTATTGGAATTT
This sequence comes from Druceiella hillmani, assembly GCA_039881145.1. Lineage (NCBI taxonomy): Eukaryota > Metazoa > Arthropoda > Insecta > Lepidoptera > Hepialidae > Druceiella > Druceiella hillmani. The sequence continues at coordinate 10,000,637 of JAYKKI010000010.1, read as the reverse complement.
TCACATTTTTATTACTAAATATTGACGTGTGCCTTACGCTCATAAGTACATTATTTTAGCAAGGAATTTCTTTTCATTTCCTTTTTTTATATCAACTTTATTACAAATAAAGTATTTTGAAAGGGGGTAAATTAGAGTTTATTTAGATTAAAAGAAAAAAGAGAAAAGCTTAAACTCAAAATTTATAGAAAATTATTTATAGATCTAATATTTCACTGTTATTTAAAAATGTTTTAAAAGATTTACGATAAATAAGGAGTGATACAAATAATTTTGTATAATATATTCATGGATATTCCACAAAACACTACATTTTTATTTCTTATTTGGCGGTGAATTGATTTGGTTTGTTGGAAATTATTATTTGCAACATTACTTTAAAATTTTGAATTAATCCATTCTTACGGATTGACTTTTGGTTTTTAATTTATCCCGTCGTCAACCTTTCATTTTGAATTCTGTCGCGAAATTTTTTAACTAAAAGCTTTATTAAAACATAACTCTTCGTATTTAAAAAATCACTTTTTGAATGACAGGGTCATAACGACCCTGTTGAGATTGTTTAGGGTTTCGTATTTTGAAAGAAAAAAAAACGGAGCGCTTGGAAGGTAACTCAAGTTTGTGTTTATCATAGTTTATTGGAAAAGCATAGTAATGACACCAAATTTCATAATTTCTGAGAATTTTCCAACGTTTTTACGCCTATGAAGGGAATTCTAGGCAATACACTCATATTTACATCGTGAAAAATGATTATTATTTGTAAATAGTTTAATAGAAATATAGTATTTCTAGTGAGAGTTCTACAAGTACTTAACAGGGTTTTCTTTTTGTTCGATACTTGCAGTTCCTTAAATTTTTATCATTTCCTTGGGGGAAAATTTTATATCCCATAATATTTCAGATAGTTCTCTTTGTCTCATATGTTAAATAAGCAAAGTCATGAACTAGATCGTTAGCTATGTCACAGTCTCGAGTTTATCTATACCGACCCAACTCACAATGATATCAATTTTGTGAACTATCTTTTAATTGGAAAAGATTTATATAAATAAAAATGTGTTCAATTTTTATTTTATCCATTTCGTATTATTCTGCTAAATTTATTTATATAATTTCGCTGTTCAATTATCATTTGCTTCTTTATATAATATATAAATTTGTAGAAAATAAATAAATGAAATATTGTAACTTTTCCACTGTATAAATGAACAGATACGTGCTATTGTACCAGAAATGGGGCGAAAACGCAGTTTACATTTCAAAAGCTTACATTTATCGGTATACACTTTACGACTCGGGTAGGTAGTCAAACAGGTAGGTTTGGTAATAGGCAGTTAGATAAATAAATGGCTGCACATTAGGATCGTCGTGAAAGGGAATTCTAATATTAATCACGATATTTGGAAGGGATATGCACCGCGTTTAATGTCAATTATTCGAGCTCATACATATGCAGAATGCCTTCAGTGTTGTACTTTATAATGAAGGAATGCTTGAAAGCTGACGAAATTCTAGTATAGCCATATAAATATCATGAAGTCTTAAACCAACGAATATAACGAAGTTTCTAATATACCATAATATGTTAGAAACTTTGTAAACATAACTCATTCAGTGATGGTAGGAAGAGAGAGAGACAGAGATACTATATAGACGTGTTAATAAATTAGTATACTAAGAGTTTTTTTGGGACTCCTCTGAAAAATATAAGATAAAAATAATCTACAACAGATTTTAATTTGGGCCTTTATTGCTGAGAAACAATTTATTTTTTAATGATGGTGTATTTTTTTATTTTCTACATTTTTTGAATCTTAATCATATTTATACGTTTCATTATCACAAAGGTTTTGTTATTAAAAAAAATCTTGGTACGAGATATTCATACCCAAATAAATGATCATTGCATAGCTTTGATGACAACGCACAACCCTCGACGTGTCTGCACTGTAGTAATTTTAATCCTTGTGTTAAATAGTCTACCTTGAGAAAGGATAAGGTACAAAGAAATTATTGATTATTGTTGTTTTATTTTGTACACAGGAACCCTCAGAAGGTATATCAATTTAACAATAACCAGTAAATAATACCTGTCAAATAACTGTGCAATGTAGAGGATTGCACTTGATATATAACCTTCATATAATAATAATAATAAAATAATAATATCATTTATTTGTGGAAATTTTCTTAGACCTAATGACAAAATAAAAAATAAATATTATGTTACACGCCTTAACTTTATTAACTTTAAGTTTTTCAATATTTTATCCACAAAAAGGTAACTAGCTCGGCTTGTGTAGTTATGCTATAAGCATCACCGACACGGCCGGTTTACAGCTAGCACCTTTGATACACACACACATGCATATGCACGCACAAATATATACTCTTACTTACATATATGCACATAAAAATACATATATACGCATACACACACATATACACATACACAGACACACACACATGTACACATGCATACACACACACATATATATATATTTATATATATATATATATATATATATATATATATATATATATATATATATATACTCACATACACATTATTACCCATAGAGGAAACATAGCACAAAGAAAAGAAGTAAAACGAAAAAAGAAGATTCTGATCGAAGATATAAAAAGTATATAAATATAATTTAAATAAAATAATTTCCAAGTGCCGAAATTTTCCGTTTATTCCGTTTGAATTTGATGGGTTAAAAGCCTTCAAAAGCGGGTTGACATTTTAAAAGTAGTCATGGGTCATATGAGAAGAGGTAAGGTAAGTGAGAAGATATGGCATAGTGTTAAGTATATAAACCTTTTAATATATTATTTCTTATTGCAAGAATAATTTTTGTTACGTCTATTACGAAATTAAAAAAATAACATGAGATTTATTGATAATCTAAGCTTAAAAATTTATGGAAATTTTATTGAATTGTCCAAAGCATACAGAGCAGAAAATCAAATTAAACCAATATATAAGAACACTTGTAGCGCCATCTAATGATTATAGGAGTAAACGCAATAGACGCGATGCTAATTTTTAGCAAATTCAGTATTTTTTTTGTTTTTGAAGAATCTGGGCACATACGATATGTACCTCATATGTGAAATTTTAAACAATTTATAAAATACAATAATTGTCTTGTATAAATTGAACCCATACCATTGAGAATTAAATTTTCTGAATTTATTTTTTAATAATTGATTTTTCTAATATTGATTTACAATTTAGATAATTATTTAAAACGTCACGAAGGGAAGACAGTGATCGTTATTATCTAGAGAGAAAATATTTAATCAGTATTTTATTACAGAAGAAAATATGATTTTTATTTTTTAATTTCTCTTTCATTTTCATTTCTTTCATACTTTAAAATACGATGCAAAAAGTTTGGTATGTCTAGCTTGTATATTTGGTTTATTATTGACTAAAAAAAATTAGTGACACTTTATGTCGCAAGATCCCTGAGAAAACACTAAAATATAAATACCTATTCGATTCCATAAATGTTACATTTTTGCAATTTTTCATGGAATGCAAGTAAAAATTGAGTATTTAAAAAAAAGACCAAAATTCGTCCCGCCATATTTCTTATTAGTGAAAAAAGAAAAGAAAGAAAATTTGTGCTATATTTATGTCAGAAAAACGAGTAAATAATTAACCATTACTTAAAAACTTGTCTCTTGTATAAATCAAAAAGTTTAATTATGAAATGATCATTAAACTTTATTATTTGTGAATCATATCATTATTAAAGTATTGAAAAAAATATATACATTGCGTAAACCTTTCAGTCATCTGGACTCAGTTTGCAAAATATTTATTTGAGAAACGTAGAATGAGTTTCGACTGCACCAAAGGATAATGTCAGTTTTTTTAATTTTATACCACATTGGAAAACTGAAATCGTTATTTTTTTCAGCCTAACATTATGGCCTCTAAAATCTACCATTTTGACTCTTCGCTAAATTATATGTCAGTATTAATCATGACGTTAAGGCGATGCCTTATTTATCAGAATTATTCTAGCCGTTGGTGGATTATGAGAAAAAAGGTACATAAATACATATCTACATTTAAGTACTACACACACATACATATATATATATGTTTATATATATATATATATATATATATATATATATATATATATATATATATATATATAAAGACAACAAATAAAAGCATTGCCATCCTTCAGATGTTGCAGTTACCACATAAAACGTCTAGACAATGTGGCGAGTGAAGTTATAAATGTACTGTGCCTTTAAAACACAGGTAGTGGTAAACTGTGTTATTAAAAATAACCTACGATGCATTGAAAGTTGTTCCACGCATAACATAACAAGTGATATCAATAGAAGTACATAGATTGTTAAATGCCATATCGATATGTACGTACTATAAAAACTTCATTGGACGAACTATCTTATACTAATAAATATGTAGAAATACACTTACATAATATTTCCATCAAGTAAGTCGATGAAAAATTGCGATTCCTGATCCGCTGAGACTATATGAAGTTTATGAAGCCCACGCATTGGTCACACATCAGTACCCTCGCATCTTCGTCCCAAAATACTTTCCGCCGGCGAGTGCCTACAAAATAACTCCACAAAGTAAACGTAGACCGGAATGCGCTCCCATATATCCTAAGTGGCGTCACTCGTTTGTGTTATTACAATGAAGTATGCCTCCGTACCTACTCGGCCCCGCTGCTCCTTAACTTTCCGCGAACTCGTCTCCAACTTTATCATACAAATTTCTGAATTGTAACAAACTTACAAAGAGGAGAAAAGAGTTATGAGACGGAAGGAACGCGGCATATTCGGGTGCGGCGTTCAGCGTTGACGCAATGTTTGATATTGGACTCCGGGGATGATCTATGTGGTTTGTATTTTAGATTACTTTCGGCTAAGTAATGATGTTGGGCGGAAGAATTTAGTATAGAATTATCTGGATTTAAAGCATATATATACATGGTGTACTAGTTGATTCGAGAATACTTTTTGATTTCTTTAATAGTGTACTAATAATAAGACATTTTGGTGCGTCGTTTAGTGTAGACGCAATGTTTGAAATTGGACTACGGGAGGGATTTATGTGGTTTGTATTTTAGATTACTTTCGGCTAAGTAATGATGTTAAGCAGAAGAATTTAGTATAGAATTATTCGGATTTAAAGCATATATACAGGTATACTAGTTGATTCGAGAACACTTTTTGATTTCTTTAATAGTTTATTAATAATGAGACATTTTGGTGCGAAGTTGAGTGTAGACGCAATGTTTGAAATTGGACTACGGGGGTGGTATATGTGGTTTGTATTTTAGATTAATTTCGGCTAACTAATGATATTGAACGGAAGAATTTAGTATAGAATTATCCGAATTTAAAGCTTATATACATCGTGTAATGGTTGATTCGAGAATACTTTTTGATTTCTTTAATAGTTTACAAATAAGAAAAAACATTTTTGTATGGCGTTCAGTGTCGATGCGATGTTTTATGTTGGACTCTGAGAATGATCTACGTGAGTTGGTTTTTAATTTGTTCCATATTTAGGCTAAACTAAAGAAGTAAGTGTATATTTAAAGTAGTATTGAAATAAAAATAACTATTTATTAAAACTTTTAAGAAATCCTACGTTTAGCGAATTCATATTTAAAAGCAAGCTTCAAAAATAGCAAAGTGAACCTTTTAAAATATTATTAAAAGATTTACTTTGCTATTTTTGAATTTTTGATTATTTTAACTGTTGTAGACGTGATAGAATAATGAAAATTGAACTTACTTAACTTAAAATTTATAGTATATAAAAGAAACATAGGACACTGGTGTAGAACAGGGGAAGAAAATGAGAGATGGAATGGTAAGGATTAGTAAGTTTATTTTTGTATAGCTTTTGAAAATGGACTAAATAATTTAGCAGTATAAATGTATTGAATATATTTGGCGTTAATTTTGTAGAAATGCATTATTCACAATTAAATGAAACTACGTGATGTAGTATTATTTCTACTTTCTGTAGTATTATGGTACTGTAGTATTATGTTACTATTATGTTAGTATTATATTACTATTATGTTACTATTATGTTACTATTATGATACTATTATGTTACTTCTTATGTTACTATTATGGTAGTATTATGTTACTTACTGTAGTATTATGGCAAAGATCTTTGCTAATAGCCCACCTGAAAATGTTGTAATACAACGAAATTTAGGTCGTGGTAAAGAACTTAAACAAATTAGAAATAATACTACATCACGTAGTTCCATTTAACTGTGAGTATAAATGTACTCTAATCTAAAAAAAAATCTAAATACGACGGGTTCATTTTTGTCACCCAAGAAGTTGAAGTAGGAGTATATAGTCATGTTTGATGATAATTGCGTAAGAGTGAATAACTTATACTCGTATATATATTAAATTTAATTTTGAAGTACATTTTTTCTACATTTTTTTTCGCGGTTTCCACTGAGTGGTGGGTATTATTATATAAAACTTTTGAAATAAAACTGAAGTTTTGTAGAATATTGCTTATGTTTTGAAATTATCATCGTGAAATATTAAGTTGAAAATCGGTTTATAATGTGTGCGTGTTTGCTTTAAAAATTCCTTTTAACTTTTTAACCAATGAAAACAAATCTTGAAAGAAATGTGCTTAATACGCATTTGTTTTGAAAATTTGTGTTGCATCATTTGCTGTAATATTATTTTAATAGAATAATTATGAAAATAAATTTGGGATTGAATATTTGATTTGCAAATGTCTTTAAGTATTTTTAGGGTATCTACCTCAAAAAGTAAAATAGCAACCTTATAAGATCAATCACGTGTCCGTCAGTCCAATCGTGACAGTCTCGTTTTTCTGCAGAAATCTATATATATGGAAAGTTGAAATTTAGTACAAATGCACCCGCACGTATTTTCATAGCGAATGCAAATTAAAGCTTTTAAAATTCCTTATCTGGTGTAGGATATCGTTTGAAAGGATAGGTTAATAATTTATATAATAATAATTTTTTCCACAATTTTATTTCCGAAAGGACTGAAATCCGAAACTCTCCATATTTCTGGAAACACTGGACAAAAATTTATGTAAAGCCTGTATTTTTTGAGAACTCTATATAAAGGTTGCAGGAAAATGATAACAATGATTCTAGAAGTCATAGTTTTTGAGACATTTAAGATAATTTTTATTTCTACAATATTTAACTATATACGATGTGAATCTCATATTAGTAAGTGGTCATTTAAAATAAAGTAATTTAATTTTAAAGGGGTTACGCAACCTTGAATATGAAAGTCTGAATCTACTTGGCTGAATTTTTTAAATTTAAATTTTTTCATATAGAAATCGTTATTGAAATTTATCCGTTTATGCAATTTGGTATTAAAAAGACTTTCTTTGCGGGCTTTATGCTGAAATTATCAGCCATAATCAAGTTTACCATAACCTTCGAATTAAAAAACTATATTTTTATCAAAAATAGTAGACAAAGTATAATGATCAATTTTTACACGACGATTTGCTTGATTTCATTTTATTTCCGGCCATTCGTGTTTTCGTGTTCAATATTAAAAAAGGGAAGTTTTTTGTTTTTCAGGTTTTTGCACAAAAATGGCTTATACCATTGATGTAAAAGTCACTATCGTGTATAGCTTATTGTGTTCAGTCGGATATTTTTTATTTAATATCTTTTTAGAACGCATGGGTAATGAGTATTAATGTTTTAAATGAAAGTAGTCAAAATGGGTGCATTTCATTGGTTTAGTAATAACTTTTGTAATGATTACAGCTCTATGTATAAAATAATATAATAATAATGAAGATATTGCAGATAATATAAAAATAAAATCATACACAGCATGTGTTACCAATTATTATATTACAGGTTGTTTTGACGACTATGACAACGATGAAAATAAAAAAAAAACGGAATCCTTATAGGATCAATCGGGTGGAAGTCTGTCTGTTCCTCCATCTGTCTGTTAACGCCCTTTTTCTCTGAAACGGATTGAGATGTCAATTTAAAATTAATGTTTTATACTGAACCCTATTTGTTGTGAAAAATTAAAGTTTTCGTTCACGCAACAAAAATATATGACCCTTTAAAAAGTAAGTAAAGAAAAAAATCTTTACATTTACCATAGCCTTACGCCCTGATCATCAAAATCTTCTTATTAAAGGATACTTCCGGTCGACTTACAATTGTGAAACTCGGCTTAATGGGAGGTTTTAAAATATAATGATTTCTAATTCTATGTGCATTTACAATTTTTTAAAATATGCGCCTACGAAATATATCGTAGGCAATATATTTACGTTCTGAACAATTAAAATTGTCATTAATAGTTTAAAAGAAATACTACGTACCGTTAAATATATATAAATAGATAAATGTGTACGGAACCCTTGTAATGCGACTACTTCATTCTTTTTTGAGTTGAATAAACTAAACCATTATTCATTGTCTTTTCGAGTTGAATAAACTAAACCATTTTAGATACATTAAAATAGCATTTTGAAGGCGTATACATGATAGTAATTGTGTTGTACATGTTAATGAATGATGAATATATATATATTCTCTCATTATATCACTTTAGACTTAAATTTACGTAATTATTAAGTAACTTAATAAAATATGAACTTATTTTTTAACCTGATCATGTAAATTTCAAAGTACCTATGTAAATTATGATATTGGTAGTCTCAAAAATAAGTCGAAATACATTAAAGTGGTTACCGTAAAGTATCTATGATATAACCACGGAATGTCAAACGGTTACTGGCATGTGGAAAATTTATTCAGAATAATAAAGAAAACCGTCTCTCTTATGTAGTCCCGTATTTACTGACATTACAATTTAGTTTGTCGCACATAATCTATATATTAAATTAGAAAGAGTTGATAACTAAACTAATATAATTTTTAACTGCATGATTTCCCATTCGTCACTGTATCATTTGGTGGACGTATCGAATTATGAACTTTATCAGTTGAATATATTTATTAATATTTATATAGATTTAAATATATGAGTGTATATAAGACGTTTATATTTATTTATGAGAGTGTTGTGAATGGGTGGTAAAAATAATCATATAAATTAAGCTTGAACACATTTGTGGATTTGCGTATTTTTTTATCCATTGTCTTATGGATTTTATCCACTGTTTTACAAAAAACACTAGGTTTTATACGAAATATGTAAATATTTCGTTTTTATTTTTATGTAATAAAGGTTTCACTTCTTAGTATTATTACGTGATTTTTACTTTGTTATTCCATTATGCATATATGCATAACAAATATTGGAATATATTACATATTGGAATATATGCATAACAAAATTAATAAAAAACTAAAATCGTCCTTCTCTTTATGGGACATGATTTTAGCAAAGTTAAAGTTATACTTTAACATAACTTTAACTCTGTTCATCCACGGTCTGTGTTAGGTTATACTTGATATTAATTATACTTGATATTAATATACGTTGGTTACAATAATTACCATCACCCTTTGGACATTCTATTTTCCATTCCCCGTCACGCTAGCGGGCGCTGACTTCCTTCCTCTGGCGCCACACACATCCGGCCCGAGTAGAACTACTTATGTAAATATCCTTTACAACATCGAATTACCATACATAAATTTGTATAATGAAGATGGGCTACGAAACAAGATTAAGCCGTGTATACACTGTATCGTTTTTGGTGCCTTGTGTTCGATTTTATTTGTTTATTATGTTGACAAATAAAAAATACGCCATCCCAGATCATCAGCATTATCTCACGTATTATCTTAAAAAAGTACTTCCATTTATTGCCCAAAGCAGGAGGCTTTTTAATTTTTCTAAATTTTCTTCTTTAAATAAAAATTTTCTTCTATTAATATTTGGTACCAATGCTTGGTTGGGTAAAGGCAGTACACCTTCATCTATAATTGTGCATATATTGCGTGTTGTTCGTTAATTTTCGCATATCATTCGCACCTTATTTATTTATTTATATATCTACTTTAATGTATCTAATTGATATCTACGCGGACTTATTGCTACGAGAGAAATCTTACAGCTAACCATAACACCAGTCCAGCCCTGTTCAACGAGTGGCCGTGAATCGAACCCTGGTCCACGCGATGCGACGGGCCTTTAAAGGCCGTATGTCTTGTAATCAACCCAACACACCACGGTGACGAGAAGTCCTCTTGACTATTTTTAAGTGCTCTTCGTGGAATTTACATAATTTCTTTCTTTTTTTACTCGCCGAATTCAGTTGCTAACTGAACAGAAGTTCGAATGCCACGTTCTTTCTATTTTTTAATATACGCGGTTTCTCGTAGCACCAGAGATAGGGGATAACTTTCTTTAATATGCTAGTTTAATATTTGTCGTATGACATAGAGCAATCAGCTGATTCTTTATACTATGACACATTTATTTACTACCCTTTTAAGAAGGTGACATGTATTATTACTAAGTCGCGTCTATGGCCTCTCATTCATGTTGATTTAAAGGAATCATTTTGTTCAAATATAATATTTCTGTTAATACAAGCACTCTTAAATAAGTTGCATTATTTGGTAGTATTTTAACGAAATGTGAATATGAGCGTTGATAAATTGACGATTAATTAGCAACCGTAACGTTTAACTAACCATTTTATTTTACCTATGTTTCTTCTATTTAAATAACATTAACTATTAGCGGTTTAAAAGATGGTTTATATTAAAAATGACGGATGAATGTTTTGATATGTTATTTCCAAAAAAAGTGTATAAATTCTGGCGTTACATAAATTGAACAAAGCTGGTATTTTTTAAAAATAAAAAGCGAACAATTCAGGGATTGGCAATCAGCGAAGAGAAAAAATAAACTAAAATTTTAGGATCGTTATACAAAATAAAAAAGCTATATTCATTGACGCGCATGTTTTATATTTTAGTATACCAAGAATTACCAAGAAACAATCGACAATGAAAAAAAAGACGTGAGATGTCGTGGGACACCCGTCAGAAGTGAAAATTCTGACGCATCGCATGTAAAATACAATTTTAAATTATTAATTAATGTAACGTCTATACGATAATAAATAATATATATTTTTATAAATTATTTTCAAGTTATTCAACACACAATGACAAAAAATGACGATATATAAACAAGTAAGTTAACAAATAAACTGCCCACGTGAGAGAATATTCTTTTTCCTAGTACATGCGCAAACGTGTTGTTGCACCAAGCACGTAATTTCTCTGATTGGAACAACTATACACTAAACACACACACACACACATATATACATAAATATATAAATATATATATATATATATATATATATATATATATATATATCTATATATATATATATATATATATATATATATATATAAAGAGAAGAAAGTGGGAGAGGGGCTGCGCTATGCATTGTTTGTTGAATTTTGTCTCTTTTTTGCTCTATCTTGCTCACTCATATGGGTAACAATACGTGCAATGAGAAAGAGCGCCAATGAGAAGCGTTTCATCGTTGCGTTCTTTCGTGATGTTTCCCTTTTTTTAGTCATTTCAAACGACCGTTAAGAAACTAAAAATGGAAATAAAATTATTTTGAAAATTTTAATAATATTTAAAAACGATTACAAAATGTCGATAATACCAATTGCTTTTTTTACTTTATAGTTATTACTTAAATTGTTTAAAAATAAACAGTTACCTGGCATTCACATATGATCTGTTGTCAAAATTAATATCTTTTTCGATCTTTTCGAGTTTTACGTAAGTTTTTTCATCGATTCTGTCGATAACATTAATATTATGTGTTCGACAAATCATGAACGATGCGAGATTATTCTGTTAAGATACAATAATCTACGCGTATTATATTAAACTACTCTCTAATAAAATATTAAATACTAATTGTATACATTCGAAATATAACACTGGTTGTATACAGTAACATAGGTATATTATATTAAATTATACCCAAATAAAATATTTATCAAAAAGTGCAGATGGTATGCCTAAAAAAATTGTTCACTTAGCCGATGCCGAAGGGAGCCGAGTTTACCTGATTCAGCAATACCGACCCGACCGGAACGGTTCACTTTTGTTAACTGTTAGAAAAAGTACGCAGATACACCTAAAGAAGTTTTCACTTTAAAAATACAAGATTTTTCTTGTTTTTGATGGTCTAAATAAAACTGTTAAAGAGCTTATTTTTTTTATTTTCTCTACTTAAGATTTTCCTTTTTTCCTTATAACAAACACTATACGGGCTTTTACAGGTCTACTTTACAGAATGATGGAAATAAATTGTATGAATCTACCTCCACATATCGAAGTTGGGGTTGAAATTTTTTTTCTCACAGACTCAGATTCAGACGTCAAGGGTTATTGTAGAGGTATTTTAAAATACACTAATATCTAAATATATTATTTCTAAAAGGTGTTTTTTGGTCGAGCGGCTCGATCTCAAAAAAAATAAAAGAAATACCCACTTAAAGCTTATGTTTTCTACTTTGGGCGAAAAATATAAAAAAATTCGAAAAAAATCTTTTTGTTAATAAAAAAATTAATTTTTATAACAATTGGCATGAGCGCCATCTGTGGGCGACACATGAAATATCTTAACCAAATTGTATACTTGGAACACGCTAGATGGCGATATAGTGCGAAGACTTCGCACGGGTCAGCTAGTATAATAATATTAGCAATTTCTTCTTATAGTTTTTCGTTAGCGAAACATAATTTTCCAGAGTGTTTTACAGTGTTTTTCCGTTATATCTTTTACACTTGTTTATGCAAAGTTCGACAGGATAACAGCATTTAATATTTCAATGCAAAACTATTTCTTATAAATATTATTATATACACATAGTATGAATGACATATATACTGGGCAATAAATTTCATAATGATAAATTATATTAATATTTATAAGTGATTTTAAAATATTTATTTTTCGTAAGAGTGTGAGAAAACTTTACATATGTATTTATTTCGGTTGCAAGTTGAAATTAGTTACCTCTAAAATTCGTCATGAAAATTTCGTTGGTTATCCTTAAATATTTTTTTTTTTCAGCATTTGTAGATTAACAGTTGTAGATTCAGTTCATATCAATAAATATGAGGTAGCAAACCGAATATATTAACCAATAGAATATAAATGTATACTCATGGACTTGAGAAGCTTGCAGTTTTGTTCAAATTTAGGATGATTGTAATAACTGAAGGGCAAATGTGAGTGAAATAACTTTATGAATTTTATAATTATATTTAAATTTCAAATATTTGTTCGTAGATTTCAACTTGGATTTTCGGATTGTTTAGCGTACATGTTCTAAATTTTAATTCTACTAAGTTACAGGGGTAGTCTAGTCAATTTGTTTACATTCGGGTATAGAATTCATAAAATCAATTATGTTTAAAGCTCTCGTAGACTGAGGTTTTACTCAAAATATAATTAAAACTTTGATGTGTACTTTTGTGCCAATATAATAAATTAAATATATTTGTTATATTTATGCAACACGAACCATGGCCCCATTGCATTTTAATTTTTTTTTAAATATTAATTATTTACGCTCATCTTAATAAAGGCATTTTTAACACTTTAGTTATTTATTTCGTACATTAGACGAGTAAACCATAAACAAGTACCTAAGCAAAACTTTCTTCTATAAAAGTATAAACAAGTATCTAAGCAAAACTTTCTTCTTTATAACGTAAGAATGATACACTAATCGGTAATAATCTGACTTATCTGCACCATAAGTTTTTTTTTTATTAACAATAATAGTTGATCTGTTATAGTTATTGATTTGGTTTAAATATATTTTATAACATCTCATTTTATTTTATTTTGTACTCTACGGGCTAATATTGTAACATAAAAACTTTTTTAATATATAATTCATAATAATGAGTCTTCTGCATACAAACTTTTTAAAGACATAATTGTCATATACATTCCTATGCATATTATTTTCATAAAACTTTAATAATTTAGTTTGTATAATTCAACAATTGGTCTCTAGTGTGATTTCAAAATAAGAAACGAGTCGTAACGGTAACCTTTTATAATGAGCAGTATAAATCATAGTACTTTTGTATATTTCTATGTCCACAATTAAATAAAACTACGTGATGTAGTGTTATTTCTACTTTCTTTAAGTTTTTTACCATGACCTAGGTTTCGTTGTATTACAACATCTTCAGGTGGGTTATTAGCAAATATAATATCTTAATAATCTTTGCTAATAGCCCATGTAATACAACGATGTTGTAATACAACGAAACCTAGGTCGTGGTAAAGAACTTAAAGAAAGTAGAAATGATACTACATCACGTAGTTTCATTTAATTTTGAATAATGAATTTTTTTTCTATATTTAATATTTCCATGTCGCCAACAATATTTTCCCGTATTATTTTAATTTAGCTATAATGCTTTAAAAAGATATTCTCAAAGATGTACCTGACTCATTTTAACTTAACATCACTAAAATCCTTATTTTTTGATAATTACACGACATAACACGACTCGCGCTAAGTCACATACCCTATGTTCACCTGGACTACGTAAATTTTAGGATGATGAAGGCTATGTTTAAATTACATAAACTATTTTTCTGCTGGACGTTAAATAAACAAGTACCTAAGCAAAACTCTCTTGTTTATAACATAAGAATGAAAAATTAATGGGTAACAATCTGACTTAACTGCACCATATGTTTTTTTATTAAAAAATAATTGGTGATCTATTATAGCTATTGATTTTGTTTAAATATATTTTATCATATCTCATGTTATTTTAATAGCTATTGATTTGGGTTAAATGTGTTTTATTATATCTCATTTTATTTTGATAGCTTTTGATTTGGTTTAAATGTATTTTATCATATCTCATTTTATTTTAATAGCTATTGATTTGGTTTAAATGTGTTTTATTATATCTCATTTTATTTTGATAACTATTGATTTGGTTTAAATGTGTTTTATCATATCTCATTTTATTTTGATAGCTATTGATTTGGTTTAAATGTGTTTTATCATATCTCGTTTTATTTTGTTTATTACATCTAGGAATCTTTTCCTTTGTTGAAGGTATTACCGAACCATAACATGCTAAGTAAGAACATATTGTACAATTAATGCGCGGTTTTAAAGGTGCATGTAAACCAACCTTTATCTTTCAGTTGAAACAGCCTACCGTACCGAAGCGAGCGTAAATTTACCAAACTCATGCAATATGTTAACGAAATGAGTTCCTTCCGTGCAAATATATATAAAAATACTTTTTGAGATCATATTAATATGACATAAAAATATTATGCAGTCGTAAAGGCAGTGGGCGCGATAGGTGCGGCTCGGGACGCCGCTTCGGGCAGATAAGACACGTTTTTAATGAATTTATTATAATATATTGTCTCCGTTAAATCGTAAATGTTATTCGTTATGAATAGATGGATATGTTTCATCATTTATGGCAGAGTAAATTTCATGTATGTAAACATGTGGGTAGGAATACACGGCGTATCGTAGCGTTATGAAAGCTTTCTGATATTGTTAACATATGAACCGATGTCTAAGAAAAGAAATAAATAATGTACGCACTTTATTCACAGGTATTTTTGTGTATTATCAATTGGGTATTTGACTAATTTTTTTTTATTTTGTTAATCATAATTTCAAGGTACAAGCTGATGAAGAGTGAAAATTTTTTTTAATAATCTTAAAAATTGACCGAGTTATAAAAGTTTAAATTTAACCTTTAGAGAAGGACGGCAATACTGTGTTGTGAGGTCATTTTTAATATTAACTCTATCCGTATCTTCAAATTTAGAAGCCTGCAACTGGCTTATTTTTCAATCAATTTTCGAATTTTTTTCAAGACTGGTTTTTAATTAACTTATATTTCTCAATATTGTACGAAAAATATCAAAATTTAGAATGAGTCAACTACCGTATTGCATATATATATATATATATATATATATATATATATATATATATATATATCTATATGTACGTATATAATATTTTGTAAAATAAATTATATTATGTTATAATTCTGACAATGTATTATATCTAAAATTTATAAATATTTTCAGCATCTGCAAATTTAACGTAAAGTTTGGTTTGATTTATTAATACTCATTAAAGTAAATATTGTAGTCGTTTTGAGTACTTTCTGTATGTAATAACTGCGTTTACCCTTTTGTATATAATTTCGATCAGTAGTTTAAGAAATATCAAAGGGTTTTTAAAAAAATAATTTAGTTTTTATCATTTTTATACAGGACTGCTAGTATTATTATATATGATTCATATTATTATATTTTTCTAATTAAAATAAAACGGAGGGCTACATTCGTGAATGGAAATATGAAAATAAAAAATCCTTCGCTAAATAATTGGAAAATAAAAAAAAACGAGTGTGCTTTAGACCACACGACTGAAGTAAAACTTCAAATTCCCAAAATATGAACATTAAAATGAGTTTACAATTTTATTCACTTTAAACGTAGAATATTTAATGTATTGAACAAAATGATAATTTATAAAATTGTTCAAGAACGAAATGAAATTCAAGAAATCATCGTTCGCGTAACGCTAGCAAACTCACATATATATACATATATATATATATATATATATATATATATATATACACATATACATATATATATATATATAAATATATATATATATATATATATATATATATAGATATTTCATGCACTGGCTATGAGAGGAAGAGAGAAAGAAAATGTGTGCTCGCACCTCTCTCTCCTGTCCCTAGAATAATATACGAAACGTAACTCTCTCTTTCTGTCTTCACTAACTTATATCTCCCTCTCAACTTCCGTTCGCCTCCCCCGATCACACTTTTTGTAATGCTCTTGTCACGCATTCACCAGCTTACTCCCCAAGTCAAGCGTGCGTTAAGAAGTTTTACTTCAAAAATAGTTGTTAACTTGATTCTGTGACTGCTACTTAGTAACTTTCTGCTCGTGACATGTGACTAAATCAAAAGTGAGTTTCTTTTTTTTGTCTGTCTTATTATGAGTTAGACAAAAGAAACGTCAATGTTACCTTAAATTTAATGTAACTTTGATGTTTCTTTTGCCTAACTCATAATAACCATGACAAATCATTACTCACCTTATGTTAAAATATGAACATACAATTATGTAATATATTTAACATTAGCATCAGATGGGGTAAATTTCAAAGCATCAGCATCTGCGAAAACCTACATCAGCAGCAGGGTTGTTGCTCTGAACTACCATCGTGCTACCAATATATACTACTCGCAAATAAATGAAACTACGTGATGTAAGTATTATTTCTACTTTCATTAGTTCTTTACCATGACCTAGGTTTCGTTGTATTACTACATCTTCAGGTGGGTAATTTGTAAAGATCTTTGCTAATAGCTTACCTAAAAATGTTGTAATACAACGAAACCTAGGTCATGGTAAAGAACTAATGAAAGTAGAAATAATACTACATCACGTAGTTTCTTTTAATTATGTATAAGAAATTTTTACAAAATTAACGCCAAATATATCGATGGCATCTCCAGTAAGCCCGCTGTGGTGCTGACGACATGGTCTTACCTCTAAGATCAGGCGTTTACATATATTATCACGCAGTACATGGAGATGGACAATTTTGATTAAATTTTACAAATAGACTGCTTAATTAAATGCAGTGTGTGTTTGAACAGAAATTTAAGTAGTTTTGTTTTCGTCGCTTTTTAAAAGCGAAAAAAGGATTAATTTGTGGAAAATATTTATATTTTAAAGATGCATTTATAAATATATATTACTAACCGCAGTATTTTCCATATTGCTTAGACTATAGAAAGCTCTCGGTGCCTCACAGGGGATACGTGTCCAGGAAAAAAGATCGAGTTATTTGTTACACAGCACATTTTTATGATTTAGTTTATAAAAAAATCAGGATTTAAAGCTTATATTATTTTCAGAAAATCATAGTGAAAATATTTTTATATAATTTTGATTTCTAAAATTATTTAGACCCTTTTTGCAATATTAATCTAAATAATACAGTTACTTTCTGTGTTCATATAAAAGAATGTTTAATAATCCCGCTAATATTATAAACATGTTAATTTTATTCGAAATTTGATGGTCTAGAATTTCTAAATTGGGTTACGCTATATAGGTATAGTTAATATAGTCATCGTAGAAAAAGTCGCTGGTCTGGGAAGTTTCGTGACGAAAGCTGATAGAACCGTTACAGACAAACTAATACTACGTATGGGGAAGTCGCGTGTGAAAAAATGTTTAACAATCCCACTAATATTATAAACATGTTCTTTTTTCGTAATTTGATGGTCTAGAATTTCTAGATAGTTACGCTATATAGGTATAGTTAATATAGCCATCGTAGAAAGAGTCGCTGGTCTGGGCAGTTTCATGATGAAAACTGAGAATTATTAGATACATTAATACTACGTATAGTAAAAAATGTTTAACAATCCCACTAATATTATAAACAGGTTAATTTTTTCGTAATTTGATGGTCTAGAATTTCGAGATTTAGTTACGCTATATAGATATAGTTAATATAGTCATCGCAGAAAGAGTCACTGGTCTGGGCAGTTTCGTTATGAAAGCTGGTAGAACTATTACAGACAAACTAATACCACGTATAGGGAAATTCTAAGTTTTAAAACGGTATATGGAAAGTCTGCAACAACATATGTATATATTTGATGGATAAATCACATCAAGTATTTTAAATATAATGAGTTTCACCTTAAACTTTGAAAAGTTTGATTTATTAATACTCATTAAAGTAAATATTGTGCTTGTTTTAAGCATTTTCCGTAGGTAATAACTGCCCCTAGCCTCTATCATTTCGATCAGTAGTTTAAGAAATATCAAAGGGTTTTTAAGTAAATATAAAAAAAAATTATACAGTACTGATTACATTATTACGTTCACATTATTATATATGATTCATATTATTATATTTTATTAATTAAAGTAAAACGGATGGCTACATTCGTGAAAGGAAAAATATAATTAAAAAATCCCTTCGCTAAATAATTGGATAATAAAAAAAACAACTATTTAACTTGATTCTGTGACTGCTACTTAGTAACATTCTGTTTGTGACACGTGACTAAATCACTATTTGACTCTGGAAACAAACTACGTAAGAAATATAGTTAGGCAACTTTGAAATTGTAAAAGTTTTGAGGGCTTACAAATAAAGTTAAAATTGAAATTTATATAAAAGTTTTGATGACTTAGAAGTAAAGTTAAAATTGAAAGTTATAAAAAAGTTTTGATAATTCCATTATACTTTCGTTGATATAAGGTCTGATCGCGTCGACACTAACATTATTCTCGTAAATTTACATTTAATCAAAGTCCTAATTGTATGCTCTGTAGCAGGTTTAGAATTTATTATTTTTTTGTGTCTTGTTAATATGTATTTAATTTGAATTAGAATTTTCATCTATTAATTGAAATAATTCTTCCACATAGCAACTGAAATTATTGCTAATTTCTTCAGCGCAACAAAGCGAATAACCCGCTATTAAAAGGATCTGAGTAATACAACGAATCGATTTTTTAGAGTGCTGTGATAACCGATGATAAGAGGTTTAATTATTAAAATTAACATCGTAATATCAATCAAGTTCAGTATTTAACACGCAAAGTGAGGTTTCTATATATTTAGCGTGCCTCAATTTAGCTAGTATTACATTTATATTCCATAAAAATCTATTGAGGAATCAACTAATTTTCTAATTAATTTTTATGGCTATTGAAAGGAATTTCACACAACGGGAAATGATATGAAGGATATTGCTGTATAGTTGGGAATCGAATTACATCACTTGAGAACAATTTTTAATTGTGCTTACCTGTATCAAGAATTTTTAATATTTTGTTCCACAAGAAATTTATAATAAAATAAATATGTGTTTATTATTTTTTAATATTAATGCCATATAAATATTAAAAAAAAAATGAATGATATGCAGCTTATTCGTATTTAATTCGACGAGTATCATGTGTCAAAAATCCTACCTAATTAATTCATTGAATATCATTAATAAAACATTATTTAGTATATTTTGAGCCTTTAAATTCTTTTTTCTTTTTTTACCGAAGTATGTAATTTTATGGTAATCCGTTTGATGGTGTTGAAATCTATTTAAATAAAAAATGTTTATTTTTATAAGAGTAGATTTAATAGCCAAACAAATTTATTTCGTTATATTTAATAACTTTCGAGTTACAAGGAAAAGAACAAAGTTTTATGTTTCGAGCATTTATCCTTTTTTTCTGCAATATGCAGTTGTATACTGATACTTTGATGACGTTTTTAAATATTAGCTTTTTAAATGAATTTTAACTAATAGCCAATAAAATTTAATCTCATTATCTTTATTAACTTTTGAGTTACAAAGAAACGAACAAAGCGTTAGTTAGTTTACTTTGCACTGTTATTTGGAATATGCTAAAATGCATATTATTGTACTCATTATTAAACATAATTATATCGGTAAACTGACGAATTGCGCAATTATTTTTAATGCCCTAATTTCCTCAAAACTTAATTTAATTTTTGCTGACACAATTGCAAGATGCATTAGAATTGTTAATTAAAATAAAATGTTAAACATTATAATAATTCCGCTAAACCTTTTTACCATTACAGCAATCGCTTGGTCCCGTTCTTCTCACATTCCGAGCGAAAGCTAGCGGGCGCCGCGACTGCATTAAAAGCTAATTTAAAGCTTAAATGCCGCATTAAAAATGCATCGCGTCAGGAGAGCTTTCGAAAGCGATAATGCGGAATGTTGCGGGATGCATTCCGGGAAACGATGCAATTATCAGGAGCTTTTAGCTGCAAATGATTATGCGGTTGTTTTATGTTTAATCTGCAATATATTGTTGTTATGTCGTTAGTAACTTTATTGAATGGGGTCGACAAATGCGTTCTCGGCAATACATTATGTAGGTACATTGTGGTGTAGTGATGATAAAACCGTTTCTATTTACTACTTCTATAACAAATAAAAATGTATTACTTAAACCTTTCGCAACAATTATGATTTGGGCATCTTAGGATATTTATTTCATATGTAACTGAAATAAAATGATGAATTTATTAGAAATAAGATTGGAAAAACTAATATATTACTATACCTTACATATTGGAGGTAAATTACGAAGTCATTATCACCACAATGTTAGGTAATATTAGCGACAACGTTTTGAACACCACTTCTGCCTCACCCTTGTAGTTTTTCTCCATAGAGAAAATAACAAAGTCATTACCACCACAAAGTCAGGTAATATTAGCGACAACGTATTGAACACCACTTCTGCCTCACTCTTGTAGTTTTTCTCTACAGAAAAAATTACAAAGTTATTACCAACACAATGTCAGGTAATATTATCGACAACGTATTGAACACCACTTCTGCCTCACCCTGAGGTGGTGTTCAATACATTGTCGCTAATATTACCTGACATTGTGCTGGTAATCACTTTGTAATTTATCTCCAATATGTAAGGTATCTAACAATGGTGTTGCGATTTCATGTAAAACAATTTGAAAGAAAAATTTTGGCTGAAAATTGTTTTTGGGTGATTCTAGCGGTGTTCTGTATTTTCTGTATTACATCTGCCATGAAAGTTTCAACACTATCATGGCAGATGTATTACTTACTTATCTTAAAATGTTAAACATACTAGGTAATTACGCGGTGTAAGGAGGTAGGAATGACTGATGCTTGAAGGAAATATTACACATCAAACTATACTTAAATTAAGTTGGTTTCTAGTCCGATTGCATGGAGAATTAAGGGTATTTCCTAGAATTTTGCTCAATGTTGTTATATCAGGAGTGTGTGGATTATTTATATTAAATAAAACAATAATTTAATTTAGCTTGTGTCATTTAAAAATATTCAGTTATTCAATCCGTTATATTTATTATTATTCATACATGAAGTCGGAAATAAATTGAGCATGCAGGTTTTGGAGTCCTTTATGTATTTTCATTGCACAAAATATCTTTTTTTTTTTGAAGAAAGTTTGGCTAAAAAAGCGTTTGGTTTGAAGTATTCAACTGGTGTAAACATTTACTTAACGGGAATCAACCGATATTTTCAAGGCAGTTTATTTCTAGAATAGCTTGCTTTGAAGAAAGTCTGCAAAAAAGAAGGTACAAATTCTGAAAGAAGAGAAATTTAGTTGGCGCAAAGTTTGGAGGATATCGTAGATGATGTGAGGTATTTAGTTGAGGTTTCCGTAAGACGGAATGTTATGAGATGTATGGTCATCAGTTGTTATGTTTTAGCAATAGAAAAAAACTGTGTTGCAGCAAGTTGGTTTGATTGTTTAATTACGAGATTTCCATCATCATTTGATACTCTTGTTATTCATTTCCCTCGATGCAGAGGATAGGTAATGTAAATCTGTAGTAGAGAATACCATCATAGGGACCTCATATATCACCCGACGGTCGTCTTGAGCTTTTTGCAGTTAAGTGATTCAATTACTATTTTATTTGCATACCCAAATATAAATTTTATAATAAATTAGTGGATCGAATAGTTTTGTATAGAATTTAACTTTTGATAGAGATAATAATTTCAATCAATATACCTTCATTTTCGTTCGGTTCTCAATGGACTTTGTTTGTTTAGTTTGTGAATTTCTAATTTTAGTATTTTACCCCTATTTTCATATTGATATTTAATCTGTGTATTTTGATATTTAATCTGTGTATTTTGAACCTGTTTTATTACCACTTTCATATTGATATTTAATCTGTTTATTTTGAACCTGTTTTATTACCGCTTTCAATTTAACATTATCAATATTAATATTCCCGCGATTCATTTTTGAACTTCGAGAATATATTGTACCAATATTTTCTTTTGGCCTTATTTCAATGGCATTTCATCCCATATGAGTTACCTTATTTTCACTATAACACTCTTTGGAAATGAATTGAATTCTTAACTCTTCAATTACGATATATATCGACAAACCAAAACAGAACAAGAAAAGATGAATGAGTATTAGATTTTGAAAATACAGTATTGTAGTTTTAAATAACATATAGGTACTACAAGTTGAAATACAATTCAGAACCAAAGGTGTTGATTTCGAAAGTGGCCAATTATTACGTATACTGGTCTTATTAAATTAGAAAAAATTGGGTAGGAGCCCAAAACATCAGATATGCTACGGCCTAAGTTAGTGCTTAGGTATAATTTTCGATATACATCATTTTATTTAATAGAGGATAGAACCTCATTTTCCTCTAGGCTTTTATTTACAACACATCATATTCGAAAGCTGCGTGTATTCAATGCTAATCAATCAAACGAGCCAGCCACCTCATGTCAGAGATAAACTCGGGACAATCCGTCAACTTTATTAAATCCTTGAACTGTTATTTGCTTGTGCCAAATATCACGCTAGAGTTATGTCAGTAGATGCTTTTAGAATAAGACGGTATCCTTGTAGATGATAAATAGGATTAATGGTATTTTTAAGAATGTTATGAAGAATTGACGGATTAATGAATATGGAAAGACGTGTGTGTTATTGGATATAAGTGGAAATTACTTTAGAGGAGTAAATAATTAATAATTCTATATTGATATAATATTAGTAATTGTTAATATTATTTAATAATTAACTTCATTCTGTTCTATCTCAGTCACCACTTTTATATCATTTATAGATATTGCATTATCTTCCTTTAATTTTTTCCGATAAAATCTGAATGGGACTTTTTCACCTTAACGAATTTTAACTAATTTCATTTTTGTGTAAATTTTTAATTAATACAATTAAAAGTATAATTGGAATTTAAATACCATTCAAACCATCAAGTCGTTATTATTAAATTTAATTTTATTTATCTTGTTGTCAGAATTAGAATTAAATACTACATAGGTTTTGTTAAGATAGTTCACTTATTATTTTTTAAAAATCCACAATGTATTAAATAATAATAATTATTGTTATTGTTTTTGGTGTATATATCATAAGTATTTGCAGTTAACCAACATTTTATACTTTGTGTATTATCATAAGTATATATCACAAGTATTTGCAGTTAGCCAATATTTTATACTTCGTGCATTATCATAAGTATATATCATAAGTATTTGCAGTTAACCAACATTTTATACTTTGTGTATTATCATAAGTATATATCATAAATATTTGCAGTTAACCAACATTTTATACTTTGTGTACTATCATAAGTATAAATCATAAGTATTTGCAGTTAACCAACATTTTATACTATTGTGTATCAGTAGTAACCATGGGAAAGAGTTTTTAAGAGATTTTCCTGAAGTATGTATTATTAAACGGAAAATTCGTCTTAATATTAGTTCGTATCGAATTAACCTGGAAAATAATAATAGAAAATATATTTTATTATTTACCTAAATAATAATGGTTTATTTATTGAATGTCGTATAGTTTAAAGAACTGTTCATCTTTAATACTCTCAATACAACAGTTTATACTGTTTGCAACTATTGCTAGTAGGGAAAGCAATATAGGGAATAAAGTCCTTTTACTCTTCACATTATTGAAACTAGAATACTTTCACACCGAGATTGGAAAATACTTGACATCATGTACTATAATTTTTAGTCAGTAACAGTAATTTTTTTATGCTAGTTTTGGGTGTACTTTCGTATCACGATTTAAAACTAAATTGGATTGATTTTGACGTGTATGAAATTTTCGTTTCATTTGAAAACCTTAAACTGGATAACAACTGGATATCCTTCGTTCAATAACATTAAAATAATCTGTTGAATATTAAGTTTCTGGTTGCTGAGTTAAAACTTCTAGATGGTGATAAAAATGTAGTTAAAGAATGTAAACTTAAGAGAATGTAAACGACAGACAAAGAGATTCAGTTTTTTTTGAGATTTTGAAGAGCTATATACGTTTTATCTCTAATTGTAGTTTTATTTAGATAAGGCAAATTTGATGCAAAATTTCTTATATTACTATATTATATTAGCTTTTGTAGCGATGGAAAAACTAAAATTTGACATGTTCATTTTGTAATTTTAATCATAATCTATGAATTTAGTACAAAGTATAAATTATTTTATCGTTTAATGGTAACATAATATTTTAAGTAAACTAATTTTATTCTCAACTGATAATTCATAACCATGTCTATGTTCATTACGAATCTTGTTATCATAAATTATTAAAATGCTTTTGTCAATCAATAACGTTAATCACATGTTTTAAATATATCTTTTGATTATGAAATACGTTAAAAACAACATGTGAAATAAAAAAAAATCTTTTAGAATATGGATATATTAATTATAATGATTATTCTAATATTTCTAAATTTGGGAACCAGTTCAATCAACGTTTAATCATACATTTTTTAATACGTCACAATGAGGTGACTCTTAAGAATTTACGATTTTGAGTGCTTGTTGTAAATACTAAAGAGAACAGGACTGATCTTAAGATAACATTACAAATAAGAATTATATAATTTTGTATAGTCTAGTGGTAAGAAGATTTATAATCAAGAATGATTGTATAACAATAGGAAATTTTTTAATTCAAGTGATATTTGCAGTTTTTGGTCATTTCATTACAATTCGAGCCCTTATATAATTCAAATACGGAGTACACAACAATCTTAGTTTTTATTGGTAGTGATAATGCTCTCCATTATTTAAGTTATATTTAACATAAATATTTTAGTTATTGAAGGCGCGGTGCATCACGGGGTCTCGGATTCTATTCCGGCCGCTAGTCGAGTAGGCCTGGAGTGATGTTTGTAATCGCGTAGCTAAAATGCCACAGACCAGTCGTGGCTGAAATGCTACTAGTGTGAAAAGCTTCGCATTCTGATTGCTAATTTGTCTGGTTAGCATGGCGATTATGGGCATTATGTTCAACGATACGGGAGAGGTCTACGTCTAATATCGGACGGCGATAGACTGTTCATTTTCTCATTATGTGATATTGGATATATAAGTTCTGGATAATTTTAACTCATTAGTTATTGTAGGTTTTTAAAACGTATGTGAAGAAAAAAATCCTCTAAGATTAGTAATTAACGCTTAACATTCTTTGGTAGCACTTTATTTTAATAAAGTTTACACGTAAAAAACCGTAATTTGTTTTATAAGAAATTCTTTAAGCAGAACAAACACAATCTGTCAATACCAACTGGGTTCGTAAAGTCACATTTAAGTTTAAAACAAATATACGTACAACGCCTCATTTGTCCCGTCCCGGGGCTAAGGTAAACACGACAAGGGCGGCGCCTTGTCAGCCAACTGACGCGATCGTGTCTTATTTGATGTCACGAAACTTCCGTTTTTATTTTTTCGTGCTCTTCGCGGCACCTTCTTATCCTTTCACTACGAGGGCGTCAGGCCGTCGATATCCTAGGTTTTGCCAATCAATGTGAAAAAGTTTATCGTTCACCAGGCAGCCAGGTTGTGGAATGATGCAATTTGTTTTGAATAGACGGTTGGTTGTAGAAGTTTTCAATGCAATGTTTGTATGTTTGTGCCTTTTTAATTTTAAACATATTTTTGTAAGATCGGCAAAAGTTTTGTTACAGCAAAGATCGGTATCTTAAGTACGTATTACCATATTTAATTATCAATTAATGTGCTGTAAAATTAAAAAAAAAAACATTATTGATTTTTGAATGGGGCTAGAATTGTTCATTATTCATTATTCACAAATATTCATTATTCACAAATATAAAATAATAGCTCGACGAATTTTCTAAACATTATCTGATAAGAAATGTTTTTTGTGCTTTTTGTATAACATTTATTCTTTATTTTAAAGAAATTTTATAGTGATATAAAAACTATTAGATGTGTTAATAATTTTTAAGTTGGTTAATTGTTAGTCTGTTTGATCATCATAGATATGGATTCCCAATAAGGGATGATATTATTTAGAATTTATAGCATGTTTTTTAATCAGATGAAACTTTGTTTGTGAAGGTGTCAGTTGCAGTAATACACAATATTTAATGGTGCGGTGCACCGTGGTCATATGGATTCGAATCTCGGTTGCTCATCGAGCGAGGCTGGAGTGACGTTTTAGTTAGCGGTATAAGATTGTTCTCATAGCAATAAGTTCGGAATGTGTATCAATTGTAAACATTAAAGTAATAAATAAATAAAAGTGTATAAATGTTACGAGCGTAATGCAACAGCATGAATCATATAGATTCAGAATCAAATGAATTCCAATGTGTCTTGATCAGCACAGTGCCCCCAATTCATTACAGTCATATAATAATTAAAGCCGATTCACGGTTCTTTTCACTGAATCAGGTTCGAACGATTCATTTCAATTAGTTCGATCAATATTATCTACAATTAATTTGCTGGGTATGTCAGAGAAGTTTGTCAATACAGTTTCGTTTATTATAATTTTTAAAAAGTAATTACAATTTTATCAAAACGCGGTCACCAAAATTCCAAAATTGAGTTTCCGTGCTTTTCCGAGACACAAGAAAAAGCTTAGTCCCATGCTACCGATTACTTAGTTCAGTTGACAAGTTGATTGCCTTTCAATTGGTCCTTTATATTTAGAAACAGGCATCGTGCGACCTGGGTTTCAGAGTTAATGTTTAAGTAAGTTTTATTTCAGAATTCAGTAAAAAATTATCAGTTTGATATGACCTGTGTGCGGGTTAGAACTCGTAATATAAATATGAATTATCGAATCTCGAGTTTCGAAAAGCCTGTTTGAATTTATTTGTGACCCGAGACAAACTTTAATTTATATATCAGGAGGTCGTGAGAGTACGCTGAAACTAAAACAAGTTTCAAAAAAGGTCACTTTAAAAATACAACAATAAAGGATTTCTTTAAATATCTTAGTTTTTTAACTTGAAGTATACTAGAATCATTTTTAAAGTGCCCAACTTAGTTTTTTTATTGAAGGTTAACATATTCATTTGATAAACTGAAAAAATATTATTAACATAGTTTGAAGTACTATGTTTATAATTTTTTACATATTTTAATGAGTTTATGGACGTTCGTGTTTTTCCAATAATTTCAGTTGTCTATTTGTGGCCTAATCTTGATGTATCATTCATATTAAACACTCGATACCATCGGTAATTGATGACGATAGTTTTTCTTTTTGAGTACAGCAACGCTTTTGGATGTTTGTACAAGAGGCGGTTTGGTTACTTATTTTTCTCCTGGGTGTGCTATGTTTATGTTCGTTGAAGCTTTGAAGAGATATTTCGCTCTTGAATTAGTGTGTGAAAATAAAACCCTAGTAATATGTCTTCGTTATATATTGTCGAATTATTAAATGTAGAAATTGCTACATTTTATTAAAATCTTAATACTACTACCGTTATTAAAAGGAATGAATGTATAGCTATAATCCTTCCCGAATTATGTGTCTGGGTGTACTATGTTTATGTTCGTTAAAGAGATATTTCGCTTTTGAATTAGTGTGTAAAAATAAAACCCTAGTAATATGTCTTCGTTATATATTGTCGAATTATTAAATGTAGAAATTGCTACATTTTATTAAAATCTTAATACTACTACCGTTATTAAAAGGAATGAATGTATAGCTATAATCCTTCTCGAATTATGTGTCTGGGTGTACTATGTTTATGTTCGTTAAAGAGATATTTCGCTTTTGAATTAGTGTGTAAAAATAAAACCCTAGTAATATATCTTCGTTATATATTGTCGAATTATTAAATGTAGAAATTGCTACATTTTATTAAAATCTTAATACTACTAGCGTTATTAAAAGGAATGAATGTATAGCTATAATCCTTCTCGAATTATGTGTCTGGGTGTACTATGCTTATGTTCGTTAAAGAGATATTTCGCTTTTGAATTAGTGTGTAAAAATAAAACCCTAGTAATATATCTTCGTTATATATTGTCAAATTATTAAATGTAGAAATTGCTACATTTTATTAAAATCTTAATACTACTACCGTTATTAAAAGGAATGAATGTATAGCTATAATCTTTCTCGAATTATGTGTCTGGGTGTACTATGTTTATGTTCGTTAAAGAGATATTTCGCTTTTGAATTAGTGTGTAAAAATAAAACCCTAGTAATATATCTTCGTTATATATTGTCAAATTATTAAATGTAGAAATTGCTACATTTTATTAAAATCTTAATACTACTACCGTTATTAAAAGGAATGAATGTATAGCTATAATCTTTCTCGAATTATGTGTCTGGGTGTACTATGTTTATGTTCGTTAAAGAGATATTTCGCTTTTGAATTAGTGTGTAAAAATAAAACCCTAGTAATATATCTTCGTTATATATTGTCGAATTATTAAATGTAGAAATTGCTACATTTTATTAAAATCTTAATACTACTACCGTTATTAAAAGGAATGAATGTATAGCTATAATCCTTCTCGAATTATGTGTCTGGGTGTACTATGCTTATGTTCGTTAAAGAGATATTTCGCTTTTGAATTAGTGTGTAAAAATAAAACCCTAGTAATATATCTTCGTTATATATTGTCGAATTATTAAATGTAGAAATTGCTACATTTTATTAAAATCTTAATACTACTACCGTTATTAAAAGGAATGAATGTATAGCTATAATCTTTCTCGAATTATGTGTCTGGGTGTACTATGTTTATATTCGTTAAAGAGATATTTCGCTTTTGAATTAGTGTGTAAAAATAAAACCCTAGTAATATATCTTCGTTATATATTGTCGAATTATTAAATGTAGAAATTGCTACATTTTATTAAAATCTTAATACTACTACCGTTATTAAAAGGAATGAATGTATAGCTATAATCCTTCTCGAATTATGTGTCTGGGTGTACTATGCTTATGTTCGTTAAAGAGATATTTCGCTTTTGAATTAGTGTGTAAAAATAAAACCCTAGTAATATATATTCGTTATATATTGTCGAATTATTAAATGTAGAAATTGCTACATTTTATTAAAATCTTAATACTACTACCGTTATTAAAAGGAATGAATGTATAGCTATAATCTTTCTCGAATTATGTGTCTGGGTGTACTATGATTATGTTCGTTAAAGAAATATTTCGCTTTTGAATTAGTGTGTAAAAATAAAACCCTAGTAATATATCTTCGTTATATATTGTCGAATTATTAAATGTAGAAATTGCTACATTTTATTAAAATCTTAATACTACTACCGTTATTAAAAGGAATGAATGTATAGCTATAATCTTTCTCGAATTATGTGTCTGGGTGTACTATGTTTATGTTCGTTAAAGAGATATTTCGCTTTTGAATTAGTGTGTAAAAATAAAACCCTAGTAATATATCTTCGTTATATATTGTCGAATTATTAAATGTAGAAATTGCTACATTTTATTAAAATCTTAATACTACTACCGTTATTAAAAGGAATGAATGTATAGCTATAATCCTTCTCGAATTATGTGTCTGGGTGTACTATGCTTATGTTCGTTAAAGAGATATTTCGCTTTTGAATTAGTGTGTAAAAATAAAACCCTAGTAATATATCTTCGTTATATATTGTCGAATTATTAAATGTAGAAATTGCTACATTTTATGAAAATCTTAATACTACTACCGTTATTAAAAGGAATGAATGTATAGCTATAATCCTTCTCGAATTATGTGTCTAGGTGTACTATGTTTATGTTCGTTAAAGAGATATTTCGCTTTTGAATTAGTGTGTAAAAATAAAACCCTAGTAATATATCTTCGTTATATATTGTCGAATTATTAAATGTAGAAATTGCTACATTTTATTAAAATTTTAATACTACTACCGTTATTAAAAGGAATGAATGTATAGCTATAATCCTTCTCGAATTATGTGTCTGGGTGTACTATGTTTATGTTCGTTAAAGAGATATTTCGCTTTTGAATTAGTGTGTAAAAATAAAACCCTAGTAATATATCTTCGTTATATATTGTAGAATTATTAAATGTATAAATGAGGATATTTTATTATAAACTTAATACTACTACCGTTATTAAAAGGAATTAATGTATAGCTATGATCCTTCTCTAATTATGTACAAATGAATAAATAAATGAAATAACTAATTAATGGTATGCTTACAGTTTGTGACTCCATATTATAAAGTTGACAAATAGATAATGTTGGCGTTTATTTAAAATCTCCTGATTTAATATTCAAATCGAATTTTTCTTGGATATCAATAGCTAAATAAGAATGGTCACGTAATTAGCTTTATGAGGCACTTGTAGTTGCGTTATGAGTAATTTTAAATTTAGTCCTAATTTAAATGATATTTAAATGTTAAATAACAATTAATATTCAATACGTAGATAATATAACATCTTAATATTATTTCGTTTTTTGTAGAAATAAAAAAACAACTATTTTCTCCTGTTATTCATTAAAGACTGAATCATCTTAAGGTTTTGCATAGATGAAATAATGTTCAGTGTGATGTTTTTAATGATGACAGACATTTTATTGAACATATTTGGCTTTAATTTTGTAGAAGTTCATTATTCACAATTAAATGAAACTATGTGACGTAGTATTATTTCTACTTTCTTTAAGTCCTTTAACACGACCTAGGTTTCGTTGTATTATAAAATTTCGTTCTATTATAAATTGCAAAGATCTTTGCTAATAGCTCACCTGAAGATGTTGTAATATGATGAAACCTAGATCGTGGTAAAAAACTTAATGAAAGTAGAAGTAATACTACATTACGTAGTTTCATTTAATTACGAAATTTTATTGTTGTTATCTGTAGCACCATGATGGTTCAAATTTTATCGATTTCTGTTGTTAATGATGGTTCAAATATATTTACAATCCAATACATGTTGTTAATTAATTTAATACCGTAGTGATATGGTTCCAACATAATAATATTACGCTTTTTAATAATAATAATAATATTACGCTTTTACAATATTAATAATATTACGCTTTTTTCAATTTTTTTTCCTTTATCTTGATTTCTTTTCCGCGGTTCCATAATTAGTATCAACTTGGTTGGGTTAAAGCACGACGCATTCAACCTTGGATTTGTAAGTTTTCAGAGGTCGTCCTTCACTGCGTTAACCTTAGTTTCAGGGATGCCCCTTCATTCTTTGTCACTACGGTTTGTTCCTGAAGACGTGTCCTGAAATTAAATAGTTAAAATTACAAATTATACGTATTTTATACGCAAGCAAAAAAAAGGAAAAGTACCAGTTGGCAGATATTCTTCAGCCTAAATTTAATATATAATCATTATATATTTGTACATTTTAGTGAATAATATTTTCTGATATAAATTTCAACACACTTAAGTTATTAAAATAAATGTTATTATAAAAAAAATTGAATATATTTGGCGTTAATTTTGTAGAAATTCATTATTCACAATTAAATGAAACTACGTGATGTAGTATTATTTCTACTTTCTTTAAGTTCTTTACCACAACCTAGATTTCGTTGTATTATTATCGGTAATATGTAGAATTAGTGTATTACCTTGGCCTTACTTTCAAATACCCTTGCTTTTGTACAAATATATTACCGATAATAACTTCCATTTAATTTTATTACATACACCGTAAAGTTTGCATTGTATAACCTCACATAATAACAACAATTGAATTTATTACCCTCACTAAAATACTGGTATATTGTATAATTCTCTGTAATATAATAAAACCTAGTCTGCGCCCCTACAATAAACTCACTAACATAAACAATGGAAAAATCCGCACAAAGCAGTCTTACGCTATTGTGTTTGAAACATATAAATGCTGTTGGTTGTTCCTAAGAGTTAATCTTTGCTAATATCCCACCTGAAGATGTTGTAATACAACGAAACCTAGGTCGTGGTAAAGAAATCAAAGAAAGTAGAAATAATACTACATCACGTAGTTTCATTTAATTGTGAATAAAAAAAATATTTAACATTTTTTATTTTAAATTACAATATAACATTTACTTTTATACACAATGCTTATGGAAAAAAAATTATGCCCGATTGTGTTTCGAAATACGCATGAAAGAATGCCTTGTAATTGTATTGTTGATTTGC